>JAGMWT010000012.1:0-1450986 GCA_020744415.1 Dendryphion nanum | reverse complement strand
AGTTAAAAAAGATTAAGAATTAGCTACTATATAAGAGTATAAAAGAAATATAGATATTTATAAGAATATACATCTACTATTAGATCTAAGTAAAAAATTTATATAAGTTATAAAACTATTATTCTACTTACTATAAAAGAATATAGTATTTAAATAGATAGAGATTTACTAGTATCTATAGATTTATTAAGAGATATATTATAAAGCGCTAGTAGTCTAATTTATAGATTATAAATTAAAGCTACTATTCTTCTTAGTTATAACATAAGCAAAGAAAGAGAAAGTATAGTTCTAAAGCAAATAGAATATAATAAAAAATACTATCTAATTTAATTTAAAAGTATACTATAGTTAGAGGTATAGAGTAAGATGTATAGTAGTTGTTTAAAACTTATAGTAGTCTTATAAGCTTTAAAGAAATTCTAATTCTAGCTTATAAAGTATAGTTTACTATTAAAACTAATAATAATCTAATCTACTAACTAAATTACTTATTTAGAAAGTACTAAGAGCCTTTGTTAACTAAATACTTATAGTAATCTAGCATAGGAATTTAATATTAGCATATACTAAGAAGAAGAATATAGTAGCTAACGCACTATCTTAATATTAAAGCTAGAAAGATAGACATAACCTAAGGAACTAGAGAATAACTTAGAAGAATATATTAAATTATCTATTAATACTATTATATTTTCTAACTAAATAATAGTCTAAAAAAGCTAAATCTAGATCTAAGCTAATTACTAGCTAAGGAATATAGTAAAGAGTTAAGATAAATAGCTACTTTTCTTCTTATAAGCTAATGCCTAAGACCTTAAGTAAATACTAGATTTATAGTTAGACTAAGAAAGCACTTACTTTTTTATTAAGGATTAGTACTTATTTAAGAAAACTTCTAAGAATATAGTAGTATAAAGAGTAGTAGATAATCTAGATTAATAAGCTATCTAGCTAAGAGATCTATAAATAAATAGAATATAAAGGCATTAGCTCTATCTATTTAGTCTTATCTACTTAATACTAGTAGAGAAATATATATAATATAGTTAAAAATATACTCTAAACTTATAAAAATATTAAATCTATATAATAAAGCATAAAGAAGAAATGCTTATAACTATATACTTTAAGTTATTTAAGAATAAGTTACTATTAAATAGTTTATATACTAAAGTTAGTCTTAGAAAAATAATACTTAGTCTTTAAAAAAGTACTTTACTAGCTAAGTAAAAGAAAAGCACTTACTAAAGTAGATTTAGATAGTATTATAAAGTTTTTTATAAGATTTATTTATAGATAAAGCATAGTCTAAAAGCTTACTTATAATAGTAGCCTAGAGAACTAAGATATTCTCTAATTACTTACTACTATATATAGAATCTAATATATCTAAGCATTTACTTATAATCTTAGGTATAAGCTAAATTAAAAAGGTTATAAGCTAATTATAAAAGCTTAAAGAAACTCTTAAGAACTTAAGTAAATAATTTACTAATAGTCTTTTAAGTAGACTAATTATTATCTAAGAGAGTATAAGCTATTTATAATATAACTTATTACTAAGTAGAACTTAATACTACTAATTAAACTCTATATACTAATATAGTAGATACTACTATTTAAAAAGGTTTATACTTATAAAGACTTATCTAAATAAAGCTTAATAGCTAGATTTAAGAGACTAAGATATAAAAATAGCTATAAAAAACACTAATAACTATAAGCTACTAAGAAGAGTATTAGAATACAACTAAGATATTAATTATAAAAGCTAGAAGAAAAAGCTCTAGTTTTATTATAAATTTAATTTAAGAAATTAATATGTCTAAAGCTAGAAGCTACATAGTAGTAGTTAGCCTATATTAAATTAAATCTATAAACTATAAGAAAGAATACTACTAGCTAAAGGACTTAGATAGAAACCTTCTATTATACTACACTAAGCAAGAAACTTAAGAAATTCTATTAAAAAATATTAGAATAAATTAAAATAGAATACTAAAGAAGGTTAAAACTTATAAGGCTAGAACCTAGAGCTCTAGAGCACTAAGAAAAAATAACTACTTAAAAAACTTACTAGCTATAGAATCTAGTTTAGAAAGCAATAATAAAAAGATATCTAAGCTAATAGCTTTATATTCTTTTAGAAAACTATTCTAATAAAAAGAAACTACTAACTTAGTTACTAAATAAAAATAAAACTAAGAGAGGCTTAAAAGTACTTACTAATACTATTTAATATAACTACTACTATCTAGATAATACTATAGAAGATTTAGACCTTAGCCTTTAGTAAAAAGTAAAGAAGTATGCTAAAGATAGCATACTAACTAAAGAGAGTAGTAGCTAAAGGCAACTTTTTTAATAAATTTTATATATTTATTTACTATTTACTATTTTTTTTATTTTTTTTGTATTTTTTATATTTTTTATTTTTATTATTATTTTTTAACTTAAAAATGTTTAAAATATATTTTTGCATTTGTAGCTAGAAAACTAGCTGTAAATAGTTTAGATAATAATAGAATTATTTAAACTAGAATTAAAATCTTAACTTATTTTAGATAGAAAATTTAATAAATTCTATACTAATCTATTCTAATTGCTTAGAAGAGTAGTTAGCTAGAATTCTAAACTCTATACTAATAAATAAAGTACTTTACCTAAGTTTTTAGAACCTCTTACTTTTTACTTTTTACTCTAACTTTTTTAAAATTCTAATAACTTTTTTTATTTTTTTAAAGGCTTTTTTATTTAATTTAGGCTTTATATACTTTTTACTACTTTTAAAACCTAAATTTAGTCTACTAAACAAGGTTAGTCTATAGAGCTTATTCCTAACTCTAGAAGTAAGCAAAAGTAAAAATAGTATTTTAGCAAAGAGAATAACTAGTATAGAAACTAGGTAGAGAATTTAGTTTAAAGCCTAAGCATAGTAAAAAACTATATTATAATAAGCCTTAGAAGCTAGGTTTATAACTAAGCCCTTAGTAACTAGATTACAAAGGCTAAGTATATCTAACTACTATAACTAGTAAATATAGAAAAGAACTAGTGTCTCTAGAACTAGCTTACTAAGAGTACTTCTACTATTAAGTAGTATATTTATATTCTTAAAGAGTAGATCTCTTATAGATATAATTAAATACAAAGCTTATTTCTATTATTACTAAAAAAGCCTAGTCTAATTCTATAGCTAGTTGTTTCTAATAATCTTCTATACAAGAGCATTTGCTATCTAGCGCTTAAAGAGTAATAGTGCTTTATAATCCTTTTAATAATCTCTAATAATAGACTTAAAATTATAAACTATTACTAGTACTAGCTTTTATAGAATATAATTATAGTTAGCTAGTTTATTAGTAATCTAAACTCTTAGAGTCTAGTAGTATAACTTGCTTTTTATAAGAATGCTATAGACAGGCTTAGACACTATATAAATAGTAAGCTAGCTTATTATTATATTAAATAACTATATTATAAAGATAGAGCTATAATAGTATAGATAAGTAGAGTAAGTAAATAGAATAATAGAACTATATTATAAAAAAAGCTAGAACTAGCGCAAAGCTAATATAGACTAGTAGAAAATAATAAAAAGAATTTTAAAAACTAGTAGAATATTAAGATATCTTCTAAGATAATATCTTACTTAAGTATACTACTATATAAGAATCTATAAAGAAACTTATCTAAATAGCTTTTTTAAGCAAAGTTGCTCTTCTTAAGTTATATTAAGTGCTATAGCTATTAAATATAATAACTTAGCAAATCTAAAGAAAGGCTAAAAGAAAAACTAATATAAAATAATTTAGGCTAAGGATTTTACTACTATTTATAACTAATTTTAATATATATCTAATCTTATCTAGAGAATTTAGAATTAGACTTAAGAAATTATTTTTTTATTCTTATAAAGCCTAAGGTACTCTAAATAATAATACTTAGTATATTACTATATATAAGAAACTAGTAAATAAATAAAAAAGTTAAAGAAACTACTATAGAATAATAACTTTCTATTAGAATAAAGTCTAAAGTACTATAATATAATAGAATTAGTAGTAGTAAAAGCATATATATTAGCTACTATCTTTAAAAAGCAAGCTACTAAAGGTTTAGTATTAAAGTAAGAGATAAAGAACTTATACTCTTTTACTATAACTTATCTTTAAAAGTTCTTTATAAAGTAGAGGCTATAAGGTTGCTATACTAGTTAAGTAAAAAAGTTCTATTAGAAGACTTTATATCTATCTAAGTAGTCTTATTAAGAATTAGAGCCTATAGGTTCTAAAGGTTAAGAAACTAGCTATATAGTAATAGACTTTAGGCTAAGGCTTTAGGTATATAAACTAAGCATAATACTACACTAGCTAGCCTTATAAGTTAACTATTAGAAGTAGCTTATAAAAAATAGCTAAAGTACTATAAAGTATTAAACCTACTACTTTTTACTTTTTAAAGTTATAACAAGATCCTAGACTAGAGGCATAAGACTATAGTTATTACTAGCTTAGTAACTAAATAGTAGTTAATAATATTATAAAAGATACTATTATTTATAGCTAGATTCTAGCTATAAATATAAATGCTTACCTAAGGCTAAGCTACTTATTATTCTTATAGAGGCTATTAGAAAAGATATATAAATATAACTAAATAAATCTAAATTCTAGATATATAGTACTAGGCTTATAATATAAAGAACTTAGAGACTACTAATATCTACTAGCACTATACTTAAGTTAGCATATTTATCTTTAAGCTTATTATAAATAATCTAAACTATACTATAGTAATAAAAATAATATTTACTATATATATAAGCAAAGATAAACTAAGAAATCTTTATATAAGCAATAACTATTATATACTCTTTTAAAAAGCTATTATAAGTAAGAAGAATAATAAAACTCTTTTTATACTACTAGCACTAAAGCAAGTAGAACTACTTATTAATTTTAAATCCTTAGCTTAGACTCTAAAGATAAAAGAATATTATAGAATTTTATAAGACTAGAACTTAGTAAAGCTACTTTTTACCTAGCTATTTAAAATCTAAGCTTGCTTAATTATTAAAAAAATTTAAAATATACTACTACTATACTTGCTATATCTAAGGCAAAAGTAACTTAAGTTAAAAGTATATCTAATTCTATTTAATAATTTAGTAACTTATTTAAAAGACTTTTATATTATTATATATATATATATTTAATAAAAGACTTAGCTAGTATTATATCTTTATTATGTTAAAAGTACTAAGGCTAAGAATCTAACTTCTTTCTACTATCTTAATTAAACATTATAGATATAGCCTACTATAGAAAAGGAATCTAAATAATTTAAAGTTTAGTTATACTTACTAATAAGCATTTTCTTATTATACTAAGGTGTTACTTAGGTTTTATAACTATATTAAAGAATACTAAACATAGTAGAAATTAGTTAAATAAAAAAGCTTCTAATCCTATTAAAGGCTAATTAAAAAGAACTATTTCTTTCTTTACTAAAAGAAGAAGAAGCTATATGTCTAATAGAAATTATATATATTAAAAGTAGAAGAAGTATAGATCTTCTATTATATATACTATATAGTATAACTAGGCTAAGAAGTATAATTACTAAATAATCCTACTATAGTTTATAAATGTTTATAGAGATTATTTAACTATAGAAGTACTAAAGATAGGACTTACTAAGAACTTATAATAGCTTATTAGTCTTTACTATAGCTCTTTAGTCTTTATCTAGCTATCTAAACAAGTATAGTAGTATATACTAAGCTTTTCTAGCTGCATTTATATAGAATTTAAGAACTCTATTTCTAAAGCTATTAACTATTAGATTTAGTAGAATAACCTAGCTATTACTAAGTACCTTACTTTTTTATAAGTAATAGTATCTATTAGCATACTCTAGATAAAGAGATTAATAAGTATAAAGAGAAATAGCTATATAAATAAAGAAGACATAGCCTATTATTAAAGAAGTAAAGCTTAATACCTATAGAAACTAGTCTTAAGTTGCTACTAAAAGTAACTATACTAGCTATTTAGATAAAACTATAAAAGATGTTTTAATTAAAAGCAACTAAGTAATTTCTTATTTTTAGAAGCTAGAATATAAAGAAGAGGAATAAGGTTATTACTTACTAAGAGGCCTAAAAGGCGTAATATTAATCTAAAGAAGTACTAAAACTAGTTCTAAAATAGACTACGCCTATCTACTAGAGCTAGTAATTAAAGTAGTAGAAAATATAAAGAGATTTAGAACTAGAGAATATTAAAGAAAACTAAGTACACATGCTAAGAGTAAATTTTAGTGCAAAATTTTAATTTAATAGAGTTATAAGTTTTTTTTTTTTTATTTTCTTACTTTTTTTTTAATTTATTTTAGGCTTAGTACTAGTAATAGTAGCACTTAAAAGGACTAAGCTTAGGTAGAGGAGGTATATGCTAGGTAAGAGGTGCTACCTCTACTCTTAGGTTTATAGCTATAATTCTAGCTAGAAATAAAGATAGGTTTTTCTAGTAAGTTTAGTAGAAGGGTTTACTTATTTAGTTTCTAAAGAAACTATTCTATCTATTATTTATTCTATTTAATAGAAGTTATCTAATCTTTGCAGAATAATTTTAGTTTGTAGTCTTTAGTTATAGTATAAAAATTAATAGTAGTACGCTATAAAAGCTTTGTTCCTTGTGTTTCTTCCTTTAAGAATCCTTTTAACCTAGGCCTTGTGCCTAAACACCTCTAAATCTCTACACGCATACCTTATCTGACTAGCTACTCCTACACTAGCGAGCATGTCTTGCTAGTATAATAAAAACTAAAGACTATAAAGTAATCTTAACTTATAATAAAAATAGATTTCTTAGACTAGTAAAATAATTTAATATATTAATAATAATAAAATAATAAATACTAAAAGAACTTTATAAAATATTTATTTAATAATACTATAATAAACTACTTTATAGATACTTTAGAATATAATAAACTATTAAGCTTATCTAATATAGCTATAAGATTCTAAAGCTTAAAGAATAAGTTAAATAATTTATTAAGAAATATACTATATACTAAAGAAATAAACATAGCATGCATATATTATATAGAGAATAATAAGTAATATAAATACTTATAAAACTATAAGTAAATATTATAATAAACTTTATAATAAAACTACTAATATTATAAAGAATAGAGAAATAAATAATATTTCTTCTAGTCTCTTTACTACTATCTAGGACCTAGTGAATTTACTAGTAGTAGTAATATCAAGAAGAAGTATAAATGCAATATATAGAACAAAGTTTACTTATTAAAATAAATATAGAATTTATTTTAACTAAGCATTTATTAATACTAAGGAGTTAAATCTTTAGCAGAACAAATAATATATTTTACTAAGTAAAGAACTAAATACTAAGAAAGAGAAAAGTAGTTTATATAAAAGAAATAAAGTCCTAAGTCCTTTTTCTTAATTCCTAATTCCTAATTCCTTATTATTAATAAATAATTAATAATTATTATTTAATAATTAATAATTATCTCCTATTTCCTAGCTTTTAATTTCTAAATTTATAAAGATTAGAAATTAGAAGTATTACAAAATATTGCATATGTTTAATAAGAGAGATAAGAATAAGAGTTATATAAACATATTAATAATATATTATACTAAAATAAGAAATACTATCTAAATAAAAAAAATAACTTATTTTATAGTTATAATTTTTATAAGTAAAAACTAAGCTAAACCTAAATAAGAAAATAAAAATAAAAAAGAAGTTTATATAAGATTATACTTATAAAACTTTATAGCAAGGCCTATAGGGACAAGGACTTCTATATAAGAGAAGACAAAGCTAAATATAATATAAATATATAACTAATTTATAATCTAGATTTATAGATTATAGATTAGTACTCTATAATCTATGTTTATAGATTATAAAGTAGTACTCTATAGTCTATATAGCATAAATTACTTTTTTATTATTATTAAACAACTAAACTAAGCTAGTATTTTTTAGACTAATATATAAACTTATAAATCTCTTATATAGTTAGTCTTTATAGTTAAATTAATTATTACTTTAAAAGTACTTTTAAACTATTAGTAATACCTATACTTTATTCTAATATCCTAGATATAGAACTTATTTTAACTTATTAACCTTTACTATACTATTATACTTTTACACTACTTCTCTAACCTAGAACCTAGGGTTTTTATAGCTATTATAGAAGCTACTTTTTCTTAAATATATAATATATATTTAAAGTTATATTAGTTACATAAGCAAAAGCATTTATTAAAAAAAAAGTAAAAGACATTTAATAATAGTTTAAAAATAGCTAAAGAGCTAGAATATTTTAAAGTATTAAAGTAGTTAAGTTAAAAAGTATTTTTTAGTAAATCTAAAAGCTCTTATTAGTACTACTATAGTAAACTAGTCTAATTTCTAAAATTTTAATACTAAAGCTATTAGTATTTATTCTTTTTAAGTTTACTTTTTTATAGTAAGTAGTATAAGTTATATTTATTTAGAAATTTATTTACTAATTTTTTATAGTTACTTAAGTAGCTATTAGGTTCTTATATACTTTCTAATTCTAAGTATTCTTTTTATTTAATTAAGAATTTTTAAGTAAAGTTAATATTTTAAAAGTCTTATTATCTAATTTTTTATAGTTTAAGATTTTTTTAACTTTATACTTTATTTTTTTTTAGTTACATAGTAAAAAGTAGTTTATACTAGTGTCTTTAAGTTAGCTAGTTCTAATAAAAAAATATAAAAAACTAAATATATTTATACTTTTTTAAAAAGATTAAGTTTATAGTTAACGTACCCCACAGGCGAGTTAATTAATAGGCAAGTTAATTACTTTTGCTAAGACTACACTAAAGTACTCTCCCTATACTAATGCTTTAATAATAGCAGAATATTAACGTGTTAAAAGAAGCTTAGGTGTAGCTTATACTTTAAGCTCTTAAATAAGACGCAAATCTCTTATAGCAACGCGCTGTAGCTATCTATAACATTTCTTAAGCTACACTAAGCAACTAACATGTAGGACAACTTTTACAAGCTAATACTATGCCTAACTTACAAAAGTTAGACAATAATAAAGAGTAGGTAATTATTAGTTATATACTTAAGCTAGATATATAAGGATTTAGCCCTTAGCTTGTAGATGTAGCTGCTATAGCTAATTCTCTACGTGCTAAGCGTAATTTAGGCCTTATTAGCATAAACTAGCCTAGTATATTTATAAAGTGTTAGCTAAAGCTTAAAGTAAAGTTTAATTGCAAGTATAACTATAAGAGAGCTTTTTATAAGGATTCTAAGGTTATCTAAGGCTAGTTTAGCCTAGTAGCTAATACTAAAGCTAAGTATAGCATCTAAAATAATAATATATACAACTTTAATAAAACAGGCTTTATAATAGGCTAGATATTAATAAGAGTAGTTATTATAGCTTTAGAGAAATAAGGAAGGCTAAAGATAGTCTAGCTAGGCAACTAAGAGTAGACAATAGTTATATAAAGTATTAATACTAGAAGATAGGCTATTCTACTTTTTATTATCTTTAAAGCGCGCTACTACCTCTTTAGCTAGTATAAAGAAGAAGACTTGCTTTATAATTAAGTTATTAGAGTCTCTAGTAATAGCTAGATAACTAATAAGCTTAGTTTTAAGTAGTTAAAGCACTTTAACGCGCATATAAAGGGGTGTACTATTAGTTCCTACTAACTACTAGTTATTAATAGCTATAAGAGCTATAAATTAATCTAATTCTAAAATACTATAAAGATAATAAGATTATAACTTTATATATGCCTGCTTACTTATTACACTTCTTATAGCTACTTAATATAGGCTATTTTACTTTTTTAAAGATAGTGTATAAGCACTAAGCTAAAATGCTTATGCGCAACTAGATTAACTATCTTATAAAGACTAAGTTTCTACTATGCTTTAAAGCAGCTTATAATATAGTGTTTACTATTAGTAATATTTAAGAAAGGTTCTAAGGTGCTAGATTAGTTCCTTTTAACTTAGAACAAGTTATAATAGCTTTTAATATAAAGCTTTAGACCTTATTACTACTACTCTTTGCTACTAATAACATAGCCTAGTAGTTGTAAACTCTTAGCAATACTTTAGAACTTATATTATAATTAATGCTTATAAAAATAAAGATTAATATGCATATAAATAGCTCTCTTATATTTATTATTAAAGCGTTTAAAAAGGTATTAAAGGGGGCTGCAATTATTGCGCATAAGCTAGTTTTAGCTTAATAGGAAATTAGTAAGCTTTAAGCAGCTAATAAGGCTACTACATAATAAAAATTATATAAAAAAAAGTAGATTTAGAAGAAAAGGATCTTAGTAGTTTAAGATAGCTAGCAACTAGTAGCTCTAAAGAAGTCTAAGGCTTATAGTAATAGAAAGAAGCGTAAAGAGAGAGCAAAGGCTAAAAGTAATAGGCCTGCTAAAAGGCGCTGTAAAAACTGTAATAAGAGTAGACATAATTTATGCACCTGTTAGAAGTAAGCATTTATAGCTAGATTCTAGCTATAAATATTATTAATTGCAATATTTCTCTATTTATGCTATTAGTAGTAATAATAAGTAGTAGTTTTAGTATAGTCTTAGCAAAAGTAATTAACTTGCCTGTTGATTAACTTGCCTATAGGGTACGTTAATAAGTTTTTATACTTTTAAAATATAAAATAGTTTAACTTTAACTTAGTTTAGTTTTTTACTTAGTTACTTTATTATAAAGTTTTTTATATAAAAGTAAAAAAAATATTTTTTTTTAGCTAAGGTACTATTTTTATTTTATATTAATATATAAGATTAACTTATATTATACTATTTTAATATTTAATTATAGTTATTTATATAGTTTTTATAGTATTTTATAGTTTTTACTATATATTTAGCTTTACTATTTACTATATATCTTATTATAAGTATAAGTAGTATATTTAAGTATCTTTTATAGTTTATATAAAATAATAATATTTTTATTACTACTAATATTTAGTTATTAAAAGCTAATTATACTATAAGTAGTAGTATAATTTAATTATTCTATTATTAGTTATAGTATATCTATAAGTATATTTTTATTATCTAGTTTATTCTCTTTATTTATTTATCTATTTATAAGTAATAAGCTATTAATAGTTTTTATTTTATACTTATTATTTCTATAAGTATTATTTAGTAGTTAGATATAAAGAGTTTATCTTTATTATTAATAATTATCTTTAGTAGTCTATAGTATTATATAACTTAATCTAGTAATATACTTCTTAGTTTTAGTATATTATAGTCTTTATAAAATAGTATTATTTCTATTTTTTTTATAAATTAGTTTACTACTACTATAATAGCATTATATTTATATCTTATAATAAAGTCCAGTAATATTTATAAAGTTTTATAAGTATAATCTTATATAAACTTCTTTTTTATTTTTATTTTCTTATTTAGGTTTAGCTTAGTTTTTACTTATAAAAATTATAACTATAAAATAAGTTATTTTTTCTATTTAGATAGTATTTCTTATTCTAGTATAATATGTTATTAATGTGTTTATATAACTTTTATTCTTATCTCTCCTATTAAACATACACAATATTTTATAATACTTCTAATTTCTAATCTCTATAGATTTAGGAATTAAAAGCTAGGAAATAGGAGATAATTATTAATTATTAAATAATAATTATTAATTATCTATTAATAATAAAGAATTAAGATAAAGGAATTAGGAATTAGGAATTAAGAAAAAGGACTTAGGACTTTATTTCTTTTATATAAACTACTTTTCTCTTTCTTAGTATTTAGTTCTTTACTTAGTAAAATATATTATTTGTTCTGCTAAAGATTTAACTCCTTAGTATTAATAAATGCTTAGTTAAAATAAATTCTATATTTATTTTAATAAGTAAACTTTGTTCTATATATTGCATTTATACTTCTTCTTGATATTACTACTACTAGTAAATTCACTAGGTCCTAGATAGTAGTAAAGAGACTAGAAGAAATATTATTTATTTCTCTATTCTTTATACTTGCTACTTAATAAATCAAGTTCTATAGAGTTGAACTAAGGTTCTATATCTTTATAAAGAACTATGTTTATAACAATAGCTTTATTAGCCTTTAGCTATATTTTTACTTTATCTTTAGTCTTTTTTAACTTTTTATTTTTTATTAATTTTTTAACTAATTTAGTAGTAGAATATTAGCTAGCTTATACTTTATAGC
The DNA here is from genome assembly GCA_020744415.1 of Dendryphion nanum. Classification (NCBI taxonomy): domain Eukaryota; kingdom Fungi; phylum Ascomycota; class Dothideomycetes; order Pleosporales; family Torulaceae; genus Dendryphion; species Dendryphion nanum. Next base: position 1,438,685 of record JAGMWT010000012.1, on the reverse strand, counting down.
ACTATTATAAATATAGTTTTTATAATAACTATTTAATAATAATATTTTATACTTTAGACTTTTTTTATATAATAAGTATAAGATACTATAGCAAAGATACTAACTTAATTTATATAATTACTTTAATTATAGTAATACTAAGTAGCATAAAAATTTTTATTTAGTTTATAAAAATATAAACTATAAAAAAATAATTTAATATTAGAATTTAGAATTCTAGTATAAGGCTAGTAGCTTTATAAAAAGCACTAAGCAAGTATAAAAAATAACTAAAAAAAAATACTAAAAGACTTAGAAGTTATATAATAGTTTTATAGTCTTAGAAAGTTTTATAATATTTAATAAAGTATAAGACTTTAAAACTTATAAGACTTATAAAACTTATAAAACTTATAAAACTCTTATAATATATAGCTATAATAAAGTAACTAGTACTTTATTATATTTAACTTTATTATTAACTCTATTACTTAGAATATAATAATCTTCTTAGATTATAACTTAATACTACTTTATTATTATTCTCTTTACTTTTGTTCTAAACTTTTACTTATTTTAAAAACTAATCTAAGACTAATATTAATTAGGTAACTATACCTTTTCTTTAGAAGCTAACCTTGTTTAGATACTCTTTTAATACTAACCTTAATACTTACTTAAACTATTTTTAGCTTTTTTTATTTTTTTAAAGCTATAATAACTATTTTTATTAATATCTAGCTTATTATAAAGCTTATTTTATTAAAGTTATATATATTATTATTCTAAATATTATACTTAGCTTTAATACTAGCTACTAAGCTAAACTAGCTTTAAATAACTTTAGAATTTTTATAAAAAGCTTTTTTATAGTTATACTTATAATTAAACTTTACTTTAAGCTTTAGCTAATACTTTATAAATATACTAAGCTAGTTTATGCTAATAAAGCCTAAATTATACTTAGTATATAAAGAATTAGCTATAGTAGCTATATCTATAAGCTAAGAGCTAAATCTTTATATATTTAGCTTAAGTATATAACTAATAATTACTTACTTTTTATTATTATCTAACTTTTATAAGTTAGGCATAGTATTAGCTTATAAAAGTTATTTTATATATTAGTTACTTAGTATAGCTTAAAAAAATTATAAATAGCTATAGTATATTACTATAAAAGATTTATATTTTATTTAAAAACTTAAAGCATAAGCTACACCTAAGCTTCTTTTAATATATTAATATTATACTATTATTAAGGCATTAGTATAAAGAAAGTACTTTAGTATAGTCTTAGCAAAAGTAATTAACTTACTTATTAATTAACTTGCTTATAGAGTATGTTATATATAGTAGCTACTAAATATAATAATTTTAAAATAAAAATTATTAATTATATAATTTATAAAAATAAAACTATAATAATTTACTAATTCTACTAAGAATTAGTATTAGTTCTTTTTAGTTTTATATAATTACTAAAAAGGTTTTATAATATAAAACTATTAGTATATTAATATATTAATTAAATTTTTAATTTTTAATTTTTTACTAAAAATATATTATACTAAAGTAAAAGTATTACTTTTACTTATAGGTTTTCTAAATATATAGCTAAACTCTAGTTAGAAATAGAAATAAGTTTTTTAATAAGTTTTTTAATAAGTTTTTTAATAAGTTTTATAAAAGTATTTTTCTTATTTAGCTTTTAAAAATAAATACTAACTAACTACTTAAATAGCTTATCTAATATAAAAATTATTTAGTTTTATAAAATAATCTTAATTTATAGTTCTTAGTTATAATATAAAAATCAAAAGTAGTATACTTTAAAAGCTTTGTTTTTTATATTTCTCTTTTCTTAATCTTTCTAACTTAGGTTTTATACCTAAACACTTCTAAATCTTTATAAATATTCTTATCTAACTAGCTACTCCTACTCTAGCAAGCATGTTTTGCTAGTATAATATAATAAGAAAATAAGCTTAAAAACTAACTAAAGATATAACTCTAGAGCTAGCGAGTTCTAAGCGCTTAATAATTATAATACTAGAATTCTAGATAAATATAATTATATTATTTATAAAGAAGATAGATTTTAGAATAATAAATATAGTAAGCGCTTGCATCTGCAGATTGTTTGTTCTGTAAGAGCCAATTGCCCACTAAGTCTATGCACGGATCATTCTAATACATGACACGACGTAAGTATCCATCTCGCTCGAGTATGCATCAATTATCACAAACTGAACATGATCTGCCATGCCCTCGCTTTAAATAATCTTCAGCGCCTTGGAGTTGCCCCCAGATACAACACTCTGCAATACTTTAGTCGCTTTCTCTCGCCATCCTTTGGATCGTTTCGATCTCCTTTTCGAACCATGTCTGCATGTCCAGATTATGACTACGAAGATTACTACCGCTACACCAGTGGGCGCTGGCTATGGGATGAGGATTCTCAACTTCGCGAGCAGTATAAACGATTTAATGTGTCTGAGCTTAAGAAGATCGCAGCTAAAAGTATTGGCGCGCAGGCTTGCGTGTCTATTAGCAAGCTTGCTGAAAGCGGATTCAATAAAGTCTTTCGGCTTGTCATGGATGATGGTACTATCGTAATTGCGCGTATACCGAACCCCAATGCTGGGCCTCCATTCAAGACAACCGCGTCTGAAGTCGCTACCATGGATTTTGTATGTTGAGTCGTTCACCGTGATTTCGATTTGCCAAAGCTGATATAAACAAATTCTTAGGCTAGGACTGTCCTTGAGATCCCCGTGCCAAAGGTCTTGTCCTGGAGCGCAGAGGCTGAAAACCCCGTTGAATCAGAGTACATTCTGATGGAGGAGGCTACTGGAAATCAGCTCGGTGAGGTTTGGGACGAGATAGACCTTCATGATAAGCTCAAGATTGTCGACGATATTGTCGCCATCGAGAAAAAGTTTTTGTCCTTATCATTCACTCGGTCTGTTTCTCCAAACCAGTGTGCTTATGCTGGCATAGTTGACGGAGAACCGCAGTTATGGAAATCTTTACTTCGCGAATGACGCTTTCCCGGGCTGCGAAAGAGCTGAAATCATTGGTGAGGCGCCGCAATCAATGAAGAAAGAAGTGAAGAACCGATTTGTGATAGGTCCAGTCGTTGATCGAGCTTTCTGGCACCGAGAACGAGCATTTATGAGCATTGATCGTGGCCCCTGTGGGTTATATCGTATACAAACTGCAAAGCACAGTTGTACTAATGTCACTTTGTAGGGAAAAACCCTCAGGATTATCTTAGAGCAATTGGCCAACGAGAGATTGCCTGGATAGATAGTCACGCCGCTCAAAAATCGTCAGGTGGCCTATTTGCAACTTCCGAAGCGCAGCGCACTCCAGATGCTCACATCGCCCTTTATAGGAAGTTTCTGGACGTTGCTGAATATCTATTGCCCACGGGTGATCAGATTAGACCTACCCTATGGCATTGGGATATTCATGCCCCTAATATATTCGTTTACGAAGATCATGTCACTAGTCTTATTGACTGGCAGGATACACGGGTCGGCCCTTTGTTCCTTCAGGCACGACATCCGCGGCTTGTAGATTACAACGGAGAGCTCATGATGAGGCTACCTGAAAGCTACGACGCTCTTGAAGATGAAGACGAAAAAATGCGCGTTCGGACCCAAGTTGAGAAGTCGATTGTCTTGTGGACATACGAAACTGAGACCAAAAACACGAATCCGATCCTCCATGACATTTTGCACATAAACCAAGGACGTACGAGGCGCGACACCGTAGACTTTTCTGCCAACACCTGGGATGGAGACATCATTCCCTTTAGGCAATGTCTCATCCGCATAGCGCGGTATGTTTTGCCCAATAGCCACTACTTAAATTCAACGTAGACTACTAATACATAAGAGCTACAGTCACTGGAACGAGATCAACACGGAAATCCCCTGTCCGATAGAATTCACTGACGAGGAGATAAAAGCACATCTCCTGGATGGGGAAGGCTGGAATGAGAATGCGGACTTCTGGGACTCACTCCAAGGGTTTGTACATCGCGATGGATGGACGTCGATCGAAAATTATCGGCAGGCACTTAAAATGTTCGCGCAGCTTAGAGAGCAGGGATTGAAGAGCCTGGGTGGCGAAGAACGGTCGATGTTTGAGGAGAGCACACGCTGGGCTGTAAAAAAACCTGAATAGAGCGGGAATGTGTAGTTCAGAGAGACATATACGACCTAAGCCCAAACTTCTCGCCGCCTGGAATGCAGATTGACGCCAAGAACAACGGTGGAATCGTCTATGCCAAAGCTTATCAATCTTGTTAACATTTGTATGTATGATACCTCATGCTGACTAAGGTCAATAGCGGAAAAAACTCCCAAAGAGTATATGATTACCATCACCTCAACTGTATCTTGGTCGCAGACGCACCGTACTTATGGCGCCTTTTGTACATATGTGATGGCTAGAAATTCCGCTTCAGCAGGTCTGAAGAGCTCTTGATGCTAGGAGCCATGCAGGTAGCATCGCCTACAGGAAAGACGCCGAACAGCGTGCTGTAGCTAATGCTGAATGTCCATGATCCACTCTTCCCCAAAAATTATCTTCGCATTGTCGCCTCTAAGCCTTACTTGTACAGCGCCTTCTTTCGTGGCGTAAAAGACATGCAATGCCACCAAAAGAATGCCGACGGGGCAGAGTAGCTATTCAAAGATGGAGCAGGGAAGAGCAACGGATTGAATACCCGCGGTTGCATAAGATGGCTATTAACGTACTTTCGATTGCGCCTATGTCAGATAAGGCCGAACGTGGCCTTTCAGGTATTCAGCGTACTATTTCTTATGACCGTGCCTGCCTTGGGGCGGAGAATATTGAGATGAGAGAGTGTATTGGGAATTGGAACAAGAATGACCTTATTGGGAAGGTGCATGTACTAGGAAATGATGATAATTAGGCTGAGAATGATAGAAATAGCGACGCATTCGAACAATAAGTAGTACAATGTCATGTGTTGGCACATACTGATAAGCTAATCAATCAGTATTAGGTATATAGTAGTCAATCAATCAGTATCGGTATGAGCCTTATCAATCAGTAATGATTGTTGAGACGTCTGGGCCTGAGGCAGTACTCTGCGAGGGCGAGGAACAGGCGCGAGAAATCATCGATGACTACAAGCCAGGACAGGTGGACATCTCCCTAGACGCATCAGAGCTGGCATAAGGCGGCACAGCAACCAACTATAGGAAACTTGTTAGTTAACCTTATATAGTAGTTTTAAGAATTTCCATTTTTAGAACTATTTTCTATCTTTACTGCGGGAGAGACTAGAGAAAGATATCATCTGATTTGCCGGTGCCAACAGATAAATATCGGAATTGCTTTTTCTAACACTCCTCCGAGGTAGATCGAGGCTAATAGATGCAAACTGGGATCGGATGCAGTTTAGATCCGACGTCATTTCAAAAGTAATCTCCGACGGTGCACACCCTTTAACATTCAGCCACACAGGGAACTCTTATCCCTTTCATGCATCGGAGCACCTTCATGACTTGGACAGTGCGACCGAAATTGGTACCTGCGAACGCTTTGCACGGAATTCTTCCGCCCTTTTTAGTGTTCACCCGGAACTGCCACCTTGTTTCCGACAGAGTTGATCGGTAGAATATTGGAATCGATCAGCTAGGTTCCTGGATTCTGCCAGTTGCAATCACCTGAACCCGGCAATTACCTCGCCTCAGTTTAATCCAGACATGAGCCATGGTCCAGGCTTGGAATTATTGCTTTGGTGTAGGGCCGATTGAGCTGTGAGAGTCACATTTCCTCAATGAATAGAGGGTGTACAGAGGTATAAGTAGGAGCGTTTGCGCTTTTCGAAATTAGTAGGCTGTGGAGAACAGCTTTGGTTAGCCGTTAACACAGAGTCTCGTGTCGTCATTATGAATTTGTTTACCCTTGGGGCTCTGTCCCAGCTCATTGCCCTAGGTGTCGCTTTCCCTCAAGCCTCAAACACGTTTTCGAAACAGTGCACTTCTGTTGCCAGGAAACTGCGTATCCCTGGGGCCACCATATCATTCACCGACTACGTTGTCGCCAATACGACGCTGCAGTTCCCACAAAATGATCCTTCGTGCACACGTGCTTCGCAGCTCGTCTCGGTCGACCTCTGTCGCATCGGTTTGAACATTTCGACTTCATCTCGTTCGGGCCTTCGGATGGAGGCGTGGCTTCCGCAGAAATGGACTGGTCGGTTCTTGAGCGCCGGAAATGGTGGCCTTGGAGGATGTATTCAGTATGAGGACATCGAATACGCTGCTTCTCTCGGGTTTGCCGCCGTAGGCACCAACAACGGTCATGACGGCATGACTGGACAGTCATTTCTGAACAACCCCGATGTTATCGAAGACTTTGCGTATCGCGCCTTGCACACAGGTGTTGTTGCCGGCAAGAGTATTAGCCAGACATTCTATGGAAAACCTCATACAAAAAGCTACTACCTTGGTTGTTCCACGGGTGGCAGACAGGGCTTTAAATCAGTTCAAGCTTTTCCAGATGACTTTGATGGAGTGATTGCGGGCGCACCTGCTTTCTCCTTCAACAATCTTACCTCATGGAGCTGTCACTTCCTTCCTCTTACCGGAACCCAAGGAGCTCCTACATTCGTTCCATTCGACATGTGGCCTATTATCCGCCAGGACATCCTAAAACAATGCGATGCCCTTGATGGTCATGTGGACGGTATTCTCGAGTCGCCCGACTTGTGCATTTACGACCCAAGTGGTCTCATTTGCGGGCCTGGACAGACGTCTTCGTGCCTGACACCTATTCAGGCAAACACTGTTCGAAGCATCTATTCTCCGCTCTATGGTACCGATGGAAGTCTTGTGTATCCGCGCTTGCAGCCTGGTGAAACTGAAGCATCATTCGTCTATTTTCAAGGACAAGAATTCGGGGCCGCAGACTGGTTTAAGTACGCTATCTTCAACGATTCAACGTGGAGCTCCCTCACACTCACACCAAAAGACTATGACCTCTCCGCAAAATTGAACTTGTTCAACATCGAAACCTGGGACGGCGACCTATCCGCTTTCAAGAAGCGCGGCGGTAAACTACTCCATTACCACGGCCTCGTAGACAGTATAATAACCAGCGAAAACTCACCACGCTACTATGAGCATGTGTCTAAGACAATGAACCTAAGACCAAAGCAACTTGACGAATTTTATCGCTACTTTCGCATTTCGGGCATGGGACATTGTAGCGGTGGACCGGGCGCAAGCTTCATTGGAAATCAGCGTCGTAACTCAGCAAGCTTGAAGCCGGAGGAGAATGTTTTGATGGCAACTGTGCAGTGGGTGGAAGAGGGTATTGCACCGGATACGGTTACAGGTACTGCGTTTAAAAACGGTACCGTTGCAAATGGTGTGGACTTCAAGAGGAGGCATTGTCGATGGCCCTCTCGAAATGTTTATAAGGGGACCGGAGATGCGAAGAGTGCGGATAGCTGGCACTGTGTTATTTAGCGGGCGATATGCTAAATGTTAATTTCAGAAGCAGAAGAATATTAGTCGCTGTAAATATCAAATACTGCGTTTCACTTCATCTACCTCTGCATCGTATTCCTAAAAACAGACTCAAATCTACCAGTTAGGAAAGAAGCTGAGTATCTTGGATCTCTTGTACTAAATCATTCCTAGAGTACTCGTCTAGATTAAGGTCAAGCTACCCTCTTTGAACCCTTTTCCGCGGCGAAATGAAGAGCGATCGACCACTGATAGTAATATCGCTAAGCAAGCGGAGCAGAACCTGTCCAGCATATTTCGTTATAGCCATCTCCACACCCCTCTCTCGACTTGTTTAAAGCTTGCTTTGGTCAGAATATTGGTTTGGACATAGCTGAACCCGTTAAAAACCATGCAGGATAGGAAAGCGGGGAAAGGGCACCAGTGCAAATCCAAAGCGCGGACGTCGCTAGACTGAGTTTCCTGGAGCGCTGTTGCAATCAGTTACTCAATAATTCGAGCTTGTGTATCGCACTACCATCAATGGCATTGATGGGTTTAGCCTCTTACTACGATACGTTCTTCGAAGATTCGCCGCTTTTTCGATTGTATGTTTTTCCATCCGGAGTCCGAGCCGGTGACTGAAAATACAACATCTTTACGTTCGATATGTGCATGAGCGGGCGCAGGAGAACGACTTTGTAATTTAGCTAAACGTCCATCACTACGCATCTTCTGCCTACGAAAGTCACTTGCCTAGACATGAAGAAAAGGCTTTGCTATTTCATGCCCTTTTCTTGGTTTCGTGATGGGATGTCTTCATAGAAATTTATGATGTGGTTTAGGATTAATTCACCTAGTGTTCACAGCAGGACCCTGCTTGCTTTCCCTTTTTTTGCTTGTGAAACAGCGAAGATTGGAGTAAATTAGCAGGCGAAAAATGGTCAAAAGGACCAAGGATTTGTAGACAATGACCTCCCTACGAAAGCCGTAGGCAGGAGATCCGTAGTGATAGACCTCCATAAAAAATCATCTGTCAGCTCGCCATGGTCGACTTTGAAAATATTAGCGTCTTCGTCACTACGTTTCATAGAATATTAAGCAGTTCCAGCAGCGCCTCGGTCACTCGATGTGATGACCAATGTGATGGTGCATCTGTGAGCCCAGATATCATGGCAAAGTTCCTGGGTCATGTACAGTAATGTGTCAGCAGGGTGGGCAATGAAATTTACAAGACAGCATATGAATTTAGCAACGAAATTTTCGAGTAGGATGGAACGAACGAATATGCACTGAGCAGCGGAAGGGTTTTGCTGTAATGAGACAATTACTGAAGAGAGGAGCCATAATGAAGAGACAAAATAGTGACGAGAAATATCATTCCATTTGCTGAGAACCGAAGGGTGAGAAAAGAGTTGATGAGAGGAGAGCGCACGTGTTGAAACATGAAGAGGATCGTTGGCGAGGTCAAGCTTGCCGCTAGTCTGAAGTGCAGGTACAATGCCATTGGCATCAAAACTGTGCTGTCCCAAGGTGGGTCTTAGGTGGTAAGTTACTTGATCTATATAGGCATGCAGCTACGCATTAACTGGTACCTTGCACTAGTTCACGCCCAAGAGTTGCACATGTGTCCTCATAAGAACAAGAACGAGAATTCATAAGTTATCAAAGTAAACTACAACCAAACTGATAGACCCCCTGTCTATCCTTCCAATTGTTGACACTTAATGAATTCCAAAGTCACCTTCAGCAAGAGTTCGTTGGCACTCAGCCAGAATAGCTGCCTGTCGCTTCACATCCGTCAGTTTCCCAATGACAGTCTTATTGCCGTCGACGAATCCATACAACGCATAGGGTATGTCGACCTCGTTGCAGAACTCCTGCACCAGCTTTTGGGTTTTTCTGAGATTATGCCTCGGTACCCTTGGAAAAAGATGATGAATCGCCTGGAACTGGAGTCCTCCATGGAAAAAGTCAAGCCACTGTGGACAGTCGACATCCATTGTGGTACGGAGCTGCCTCTGGGGGAAAGACTCGGCGGTTCCGAGATCGGCAGTGCTCATAGCAAAATGGCTGAGCGTAATCTGTACGTGGAGAGGCGCGGTGATGACGTGGCAAACTAGAACAAAGATGAACCTGTTCCAGAATCCAGGAATAGATTTGTAAACGACACCGTAGCCGAACCAGGTCCAGAAGAAAGCCTGTCCGAGAAGCTCAAAATAACGATGCCACCATGCTGGGCCTTTACGAGGGCCTTGACCGCTAAGAAGATAAGTGAAGCTCAGACGGTAAAGATTGAATCGTCCAAAGCACATAAACACATAGAAGAGATAATCCTGATACTGCAGCATAAACTTGGCGAATGCATCATATTCCATAACCTTTTCGTGGTAGGAAGAGACTAGGTTGTCGAAGAACCTATGCGTGAGGGCGAAGAGGGGAAGATACTCAATATCTGGGTCATGTTCTGGGGAATTGGTGACAATGTGATGCACATTATGGCTGTACTTCCACCAGCCGAGGCTCAATCCGCCCATGTAGTTGGCGATGATCATTCCAATGGTGGTGTCTACCTGGAAGTTGTGGGTAATACCCATGTGGCCTGCGTCATGGACCGTAAAGGACAATTGATGCCAGAGTGTGCCGAGGAAGACGGAGCTCGTGATGTACCATCCCGACCTCAACAAAAATAAGAACATTCCGAAGTAGAATGCATACCGAAGAAGCTCGATGCCGTAGGAGGAGTATCGACAATCATACAAGCCTTCAGCCTGTATCCTCTTCTCCAGCTCTCTGTACTTGTCGACCACTTTCGCCTGGGTCTCGGGGTCTAGTGATGGATATTTAGCCTTGTCAAAGTCGATTTCACGCTGGGTTCTGGCGTCCATGAGAGACATCTTGGGCTTGGATGGAATGTCATCAAGTTCGACTGATGAAATGGATGAGCTTGAGGAAGCGCGGGCATTTAAGGCACTGTTCCGCTTCCGAACAGCGGGATTCAGATGGTCTACGGGCTCGAAGATGGGGCTGGGGCCCTCGGAGCTCGTAGCGCTGGCATTGTCCCGCTCGACGAGGGACTCGTCGTAGTCTCGGTCGCTTATAGCCACTAGTTCCTCCTCTGTCCTGAACTTTCCACCTTGTATCGGGGGAAGAAAATTGACCCACGGCCCCTGGATGCGACCGATCTGAAAGCGATTGGAGAATGCGACCGTTTCTAGGGAGTGAAATCTATACAGTGGCTGTCAGAAGCGATCATATGGAGGGAGATCCACGGGCTGTGTACCGCTGAACCTCATCCGTGGCATCTCTGCCCACCATATGTTGAATAGCCTTCTGGCTGCCTGGATGATACGGGAGCCATGCGTCCAGTTTCAACACCTTATTGTCTACGATTACAATTGCTCGGCCGCTGGCTATGAGAGCCTCGATTTCCCGCCGGGTGATGATTTTCGACTTCCGTTGCAATTGCGAGTCCATGGCTGGGGGTCCTGGGAAGATTCAGGGGGGAATGAGAGTGTGTTGGAACACAATGGCCAACACAGTCGCTCATGCCTTTGAGAATATTTCCAGCATGTGTGCCTATGTAGTGTGATAAAGTCGGTGTGTCGTCGACCGTGTGAGATGGGCGGGACACGACGGGGAAGCTAGAGCTACGATAGGATAGCACAGATGTCGAAGCTACCGAAGAAGGCTTCCGCGTGCGCGTTCGCGTTTCAGGGGATGGAAGACACGCCACGCCACCTGCACTACCTGGCCACCTATGTGAGTATGTATGTATTATATTGTACTTATTGTACTGAGACTTGAATCTGCGTATGCATTGTACCCAGTAGTAAGTACTGTATGCATTTTGAGTGCATGTAGTCCTAGGCCGCGCCGAGCATCTGGAAAAGGATCTTTGAAAGGCTTCAGGCCATCTAAAATCCCGAGGCTCCACGCTGTGGCCCTGCGTTTCCATACCTGAGCACTTTGCGAATCCACTACGTAGGTACTCAGCACAGAGAACTCTACATATTGCGATGCGTATGATTACTGATGTGGTCTTCCTCCAATGGACGGATTCCGCCGGTTCACGGTCAGGAGCCAAGGCACGCGAACTGGCACCTTCCGCTCCGAGAGGCCCACCCACCCGATTACCTCATCCCTGCTTGTAAAAACCGTTTGTCGAATTCTTGGTCATCGGATGAACAAGGATTAATCACTTGGGGCATTCACCACTCAACTACTTAGTCGATCCCCGAGTACACCAGTGACTCGACTACGTACAATCCTTGAAACCGACCCTACCCAGCCTTGGACGTAATAATCCTCAGAAGCCTCCAGAAAACCATCTCATCATACCTACTACCGTTCTGATTCAAACTGTTCCAAATTCCCATTCTTTCATTGGACCTAGTTAGGTAGCTACCTCGGCACTCACTGGTACAATGGCCAAGGACATCAAAGAAATAGCACGGGAATGGCTGCAGCTGGATGAGGACAAATCGACCACCGACGAGATCTATCAGCTGCTCGTCAAAGGCGACAATGACGAGCTGGAGAGACGACTACGGCATCGAATTGCTTTCGGGACCGCTGGCTTGCGAGGGCCAATGCAGGCTGGGTTTGCCTGCATGAACTCTCTCACGGTCATCCAAGCATCCCAGGGGCTGGCGGCATACCTTTTAGAGACTGAAGAGAATGTCAAGCACCGTGGCGTCATCATCGGACGGGATGCTCGCCATAACTCGGACAAATTCGCAAAACTCGCTGCTGCAGCTTTCGTCGCTCAGGGAATCAAGGTCTGGTGGTATGAAGTGCCGACACACACCCCGCTCGTGCCTTTTGGAGTGAGGGAACTGAATGCGGCCGCTGGAATTATGATCACAGCCAGTCATAATCCCGCGCGGGACAATGGCTACAAGGTGTACTGGTCCAATGGTTGTCAAATCATCCCTCCCCATGATAGCGGCATTGCAAAGGCCATCACGGATAACTTAAAGCCCGTGACATGGGATACGTCGGTGGTTGACCAGGGACATCTCCTCGTCGAGGGAGCCTTGGAGTTGGTTCGCGATAGTTATCTCGAGGCCGTGCGTCGAGCATCGAGGCCAGAGGGTATTCAGGTTACCACGAATCCCGACTTCAGATTTGTCTATACCCCCATGCATGGCGTAGGTCTGATTCCTATGAATCTAGCCTTGGAGAGGCTTGGTCTCGAGTCCGCGATGATGGTTGTAGAAGAGCAAGCACATCCGGATCCCGACTTCCCCACCGTCAAATTCCCCAATCCCGAGGAGAAGGGAGCGTTAGATCTGGCAATCAAGACTGCAGACCGATCCTCGGTCCCCATCATCATCGCCAGTGACCCCGATGCAGATCGACTGGCAGCAGCCGAGAAAGTGAATGGCAAATGGCACGTGTTCACAGGCAACCAGTTGGGCGTTCTTATTGGCTCTTACCTTTTTGAACTATACCCAACCACGAAGCCCCGAGAAAAGCTTGCAATGCTTGCATCAACAGTCAGTTCCCGGATGCTCCAGGCTCTGGCAGCAAAGGAGGGGTTTTATTTCCAGGAAACCCTCACAGGCTTCAAGTGGCTGGGAAACGTGGCACTGGAGCTGGAAGAGCAAGGCTATGATGTGGTCTACGCCTTCGAAGAAGCACTAGGATACATGATAACGTCCGTCTGCCACGACAAGGACTCGATCGGGGCGGCGGCCGTCTTCCTTACAGCCATATCTCACTGGACGTCGCAGAAACTGACACCCTACTCCAAGCTACAACAGTTGTACTCGCAGGTCGGATTCTTCGAAGAGGCCAACACGTACCTGATCTCGCCGTCACCCGCCACGACCACTACCGTCTTCAGCGACATTCGCGCACTGGGCCATCCCTACCCCTCCACACTAGGGCGGCGTAAGATAGTGCGGTGGAGAGACTTGACGGTAGGGTATGACTCGAAGAGCGAAAACAATGTGCCCGACCTGCCAGTGGACAAGAACAGCCAAATGATCACGTGTGAGCTGGAAGGAGGGGCGAAGTTCACGGTCCGCGGGTCGGGCACGGAACCCAAGATCAAGATGTACATTGAATGCGTTGACTCGAGCAGCGAGAAAGCGAAGGCAGGGGCCGAGGGAATCATGGGGGATTTGCTGAAGGAGTGGTTTCTGCCGGACAAGTATGGGTTGACGTTGGCTTGAGCGCTGCGCTTGGGTAACTGATGTACCTGGCCTGGAGGTATGCAACATGGCATCTACCACTTGGAATGGGGATACGTTGGTAACAACATGTAGACCATCTAGACTGCCAAAATCCCATTATCTGACGAGTTCTCAGCCTCAATACTCTGGCAGACTACGTGATAAGGCAGTCGTGTAATATTGCGCGGCGGGAGTCTAGAGGGCGAGGGGGCGACCGCGTTGATTCAAAGGTTGTGCTGCGCAACGGTGACGATCGAGTGTCTGAGTCTGTCCTGGTGGTGGATTATCGGATGCAGCTGCGAGATGGAAGTATTAGCCAGACCCCAAAGTGGTTGCTCGGTGGAGTATCGACCAATCATGAATGTGTGGCCTCCCAGGCTACCTACCTACCAGCCTGCCAGGCTTCTCCCAGTCGGGACACGATTTGTCGCGCAATCAATCCATGAGTTGGGCTGCTGCCTTGAGCACAGGGAAACTGGGTGGAGACAGTGTACTGATGTTCGGATATGGACATGGTAATGGAGTGATTAGGACTTTTTTGTAGCCACTGACGGACCACACCTTTATGAGCAATGAGGGTGTTCAAGGATTGTTTCAGCATGGACATGATACATGGACTGGGTGACTAGACTAGGTGATTGCAAGAGTAACATACATACATACATAGTATGCAACTACAAGTCACACTGTCACGAACGACATGCACATGGGCCGGGGAGACTGCGCCATCTTCCCCGGAAATGCTTGCGGCCAATCAGAGCACGCGCTCAGATCTCGCGGAACGTCTCCAGCTTGCCGGGAGCTTGGGACACTAAGCTGTTTTGGGTGAATTTGGAGGTCTATGCGTGCCTGGCGTGGAGAAGGGACGAGGAAGAGGAGGGCGAACAAGGATACGATACGATAGGATGGAATGGCTAGATGCATCATGCATGGGAAATGTGGTACAAGAGATAGAAGGCAAAAAAAAGAAAGAAGAGAAAAAGAGTCACCGAGCTTGCCCTCTCCTCCTCCTCATCCTCCTCTTCTGCTTCCTCTTCCTTCATACACAACTCTCGCTCTCTAGGGCCCTCTTGTGCTGTCACGTCGCTTCGTCTTCGCGTCCATTCCAAGGTTCCTTCCGACTTAGTCCTGTCTCACACCCCCCACATCACTGTACCGGTACACCCACCATACACCACACACCACACACCACTACTTTGTACATATCCTGTTCTATTCCTCCAATACACAATTGCATACATCGCTGTCTTGTCGCCTTGTCGCCTTGCCGCCTTCCCGTTGCGCCTTCTCCCCCCGCTCGGCGCCCTCCTAGCTCTACCCCGGTTCCTGCTCGAGTCCTCCAAGACATCTTGTAAATAAATAGCCGCCCTTATCCCCCACCGCGCGCGACCACCTCTCGCTGCCCTCGACAAGTCGCTCACGTCCTTAGAATTCTCGGTATGCGCTTCACCCACTCTCGTCCGTTTCTACCCTGTACCAACTCCTGTCTACCACATATCTTGCGCTGGAAGCTGACATTGGCACAAGCTCCTGTAGGCTACAATCATGGCTCGATCCTAGACCATCCGCCTTCTCTGTGGGATGCCCATCTAGGCGCCCATGGCGCGCTTTGGGCAGACGACAGCGGCGGCGACGGCGACTCCTCCTGCTCATGACTTTCCTGTAGCGCATCCGGCGCCTGACAACCCTCCCTCCTCCTCGAGGCGCTCTCTCCCCACTGGGCCCTGCAATTACCGCGATCTCGCTTTCGGTGGCGCTCTTTGTACATGCATTCAATTTTGGGACCAGGGCAGTGAACATGCTCACAATATCGGCGGAGAGGCTCGCATGGGCACCAATCGCTCTACCTATTGCTACTGTGGCCACCATGCCTGCTTTCATCTTCATCAGCAGCGCACTGTGCCTGAGGGCTACCATGCCCCACCAGCAAGCGCTCTGCATGAGCGACATGGTAGAAGTGACGGACAACATCCTTTGCCATCTGTTACACTACACAATTTTCAGGACGGCATGAATGAAACAGCACGAGAGCTCTTCATTCCAGCCGGCGACCACCAGAGCCTAAATGATGCTTTGAAATCCTCTCGCTCAGTGCTGAGCCAGCCCATATTGCCTCTTAGTCCCTCCATGCCACATCAGTTTGCGACAAGAGGGTCGAGCAGGCCCCCTTCAGAACTTAGTCTCTCAGGCCTTCCTCGCATCCCCTCGGTGTGCTTGCTTTCTCACGAGGTGCGTGAGAGGCGCCGTGTAGCTGATATGGACAATAGGATGAGGGGGGGTCAATTGGCCCAAGGCCATGAACCCGCCACTGGTCTCGGATTATCACTGCTAAACTCTGCAGCCATGGACCCTCCAATTGAACCTCCAGCCTCCGTTGCAGCTATCAACCCGTTTGGCTCGGTTCCTGACTTACATCCAACACTGGCAGCACTTGATATGAGTGGGGACACAATTCCAAACACCCAACCCTATGATCCCGAGGATTTCATTCAAAGTGCCACCGAGGTTGCAACTCCTAGCATTCTCAACACTCCCACTCCCGACCTGCAAAGAGTTGACCAAGCAATACAAGATTCGAAAAAGCTTATAGAGACCATAGCAAGACTGACTTCAGATCCAGAACCTCTTCATGCTCCTGATATTCTCCCAAACCTCTCCAATTCTGCACCTGCAGCGCTTGGGATGTCTCTAAATTCCCCTATCCAGGAGCAGCTACAACAAGTCTTACGAACAGCATCCCCACAGGGAGTGACGAAACTCATGGCGTATATCCCTCCCCTATACAACCTCCTCAACTCGATGCCCAACGTCGCCAACACATTGCAAGAGTTGACTCATAGGATGGATCATTGGGAAAATCATTCTTTCAATGCCGTTCAACCAGAGGACGTCCAGAATCAATTCGACTTGTATGATGGGAGGCTGTTGGAGCTCGAGCAACGAATGGATGAGCACGATAGAGTCCACCAAGCTATCGATGCTGACCAGAGCAGCAACTCCAACACCAGGCGCACAGTTCCCGGCGCAAATGAGTCGTTTGGTTCCAACCGTTCCTTTCAGTCTACAGCTTCTTCTACCCTCGTTCTCGCTGCAATGGGGCGTGAGGTCAGGGAAAAGGAGATTGGAGCAATCAAGGACCGGCTCGATGCTCTTGAAGCAGCTGCTCCACCCAGTGTGGTTAATGCATGGGAAGTAGAGGTTGTGCTTGTTCCATTCGGTTCGGACCTCCGTGGATTATGGTTCCCTCCCGACGAGCCAATGCAAGATGTCACTGCAAATGCGACGCAAAACTCGGAGGAATGGACCCAAGCTCGAGCATTCGCTGGGCAAAGCGGTGGCCGCTCACACTTGCCGCACGCCCCGCATCAAGCAACTGCCCATTCGAGTGCGCAAAACTCGTCATCCCTCAGCCAAGGGGAAAGCGGGTGGAGTAGTCAAGATATAAGTGACTGGGCAGCTGGTTCATCGGACGAGTGGCTGTTCGCAAAAGCCTGTGCTAGCAAAAATCTTGCCTACAAAAGACTACAAAGCCGTGGATTTGTCCGGAATGTCACCTTGACAGGCGCAAGTTCTAGAGACATCCAAGCGACCTTAGCATCTGCCTATCACGATTTGTTAGAACATCTGGAATACGACGGCCAAGACAATGCTATCGTGAGCTCACATCCCGGACTTCTCGCCTCATTCATACCGTTGCGAAAAGTCTTCAGGCAACACAAGCTCTGTTATTTAACCCCTGCAGAGATGACCACCTCCGCATTATGGTCTGCTCAGTTTCTTGCTGCTGGTGTCATGATGCGGGTATCCGGGGGAAAGAGGAGGCTCTATGTCACACAAAGAGAGGCCTACATGCAGTTCAGTGACTACGAAGGTTATTCATGGACGTGGCAGCGGATACGGCAGCTTCCACGTTTCTTGCCGGATTTGGACTCGCAGATGGAAGGCAATGATGAACAATGCCAGCCTCGTGTCGACGAGGCAGATGCAAAGGAACCTTGTTGGGCTTTCTTTGAGCCATACGATCTTCCGCCCGCCAGTGTCACTTCATCTTTCAGTAGCCATCACTCCATACATTCGGCACCAGTTCAACTCTCAATGCGGCCTGCAGAAAAACAATGGCGGCGCTCTATGACACCCACTTCGATACTGAAAACCCGGTCCCAGCATCCAATATCACCCTTGAGTGAGAAGCACCCGATACGTCCTGGTCATACCCGTGCCCGGACAGTGTCTACCTCTGTGATTGACCAGAGAGCCTCATTTGGGGCCTCAAAACGTCGCTTCGATACGTCGCCAACGAAACACTCGTCCATTTCTCAGTTGGCCTCGCGTAATCCCAGTGTTTCGATGTCCAGACAGAAGCGTCGCCGGGTTACACAATTATCTTCTTCACCTCGCGAAACCAACATCAACGTACAAACTCCACAAGTGGTTTTTGTCAGTACCAACGAAGCCCAAAGACAAAAGGCATTGCCATCGCCCTTCTATTCTTCGCACCCCGAACTACATAGAACACCCTCCGACACAACAACACGGAGTCAGAAATCGGTCGTGGTTGCCCGGAAATTGACCCCCACCGCATATGCAACACCATACTCTGGTCCAATAACATATGGTCACAAGTACGGCGGCTTTGGAGATTATGCCGGCGATACCGAGCCTGACGACGATCACGATTACCAAGACGACGATGGCGACATTAGTTGGCGCGGCGTTGACGATGAACAAAGCGGCTCCGGATCGCCTTCTGAGTCCAGTTCCGATGTCGAGACAGTGGCCGAGGCGTTGGAGAGAAGCAGCTTCTCGGGCGGGGATAGCGGCTTCGCTAGCGAAATCGGTGAAGAGGAATCTGACGACGAAGTAGAAGACGAAGACAGCGAATCGGCTTCTGGCGCGCCACCGCCAACAGATGGTGATGATGAGGAAGACGTCCTCGAGAGGTTGCTCGACGTGTTACAACGTTGACAGCAGCGATTCCCTCTCCCCTCGCACATACCGATGTTGTTATACTTGAGTTGATCTTGATTTTATTATCGGCCACCCGGACACTTTAGGTGCTTTAAAGACTCTTGCACAGGTTGAGATGCTGGGAGATCTATAAAAGGCACACATACATTTTGAAGTCATCTTTCAGCGAACATTCGAGTCAGTTTTAATAATCTAAATCACGGTAACCGAAAAACATATGTGGATAGATTCGGATAGACGACTGATCTTCGCAATCCTGTATGATATAACGTGCATGATGCGGGAAGGAGTTGGGAGGAAGTTACCGTTTCCTCGTACTCTGGGGTAGGCCTATTTTCCTCCGTCTTGGGATTGTTTTCATATTGTGCGCTTGTGGTCTTCAAGTCGTTATCTGTACGATTAGGTGTCTTGTATACTGTAAAGGTTGGTCTTGAAATTATGACTGTCCTGGGCGTTTTGAGGATATATACCACAAGGCTTTGTTTGATCATTTCGTAGATATATAGTGGTGCCTATCTGCCTGTCCCTTTCCCCTGGTGAATGAGCGTCTGTCAGCTTATCCAATGAAAATCTCATCATGCCTGTGTACCTGAACAGTCAAACAAGGAACAGCTTTAATCCTCAACGAGGTAAGAAACCCATTCGCTGTGCCAATTACAACATCCATCAGCTCGTACATGGTTCGCTCTTTCCTTTGTCCTATTCTACTTACTCACTAGCATACTCCTAACCAAGTACCACTTGCCATTTTTGCTCTTGGACGCCATCAGCACTCCAGGTCTTGGACATTCACGCACAATCCCAAATAGGTAAGTAGTACCTAATACGCTGGTCCTCAAACTTGTCTCACCGTCTCACTATGCCAGGCACGCCGTCGCACCCTCTATCCCAAAGGAGAAATACAACGAGATGCATGCATTCTGGCAAGGCGTCCGGTTTTCAATCTTGGAATCCGCCATTTCAACCCTCGATGAAAGGCATTAGGAATGGAGTCGGTCAGCGCTGGTGTAGCGATGCTGGATGATTTCTCGTTACAGTAAGTGGTCAGCACCATGGGTGATGTGTCAGAGCGTGGCGTGGCGTGGCGTCGCGTCGCGTCGCACACAGCGGGCAGCGGAGTGGGGTTGAGTGCCGAATATACGATATACGTATAGAAGATGTAACCATCCTGGACGGGCCAGGGCTAGAGTGTATGCTCCTTCAAGGAAGTGATTCGAAGTGTAAGGTGCGCCCAAGGGTCGTTATGCGAGATCAGGGTTTGGCATGGGATGAGCCTCCTCAGAGGCTTGAGCGATGTGCCGGAAAGTGCACGTTGGAACAAGCGGCGGACGAGGCGTATGTATTTGGGACAGATATGCTTATTTTTAAAGGACAGGTTTTCCGTCCTGGACGGTGGACGATCGATGCTATCCATCCTCCTGGCCCTATATTGTGTTTGGAATACGTAGTGTTTCTGGACTTGGAGCCGAATGTGCCAACGAGGCGCGGGTCTCACAGGGCAAAGCCACTGCACCGAGATACTGCGGATATGTTCATGAAGCACGAAAGGCCACTCAGGACAAGTTACTATTTCCTTGTAGTTGATGCGAATCGGAAAGTCCTGCTTTGTGATCAAGACCCCCCTGTACTCTGTCACTACTAGCTATATATACATCCATACAGGCTGCGAATCTATTCTGAAGATTTTATTTGAGCTATTCCCCCTTTGCATAGAAGTAGGTTAAACATAGGGCTGTGTTGCAGATTAAGCTTAAAGTCCGGCCTCGTGCGTTACATTTCCCGGTTTGGGTATTGTTTGTCTCACAATATATTTCCGGTGAAGTTGTAGGTCTAACGCAAGACGGAATTTGACGAAGGGGAACCCTGGACAAACTCGTTTGGGAAGAACCTAGACGAAAATGTGACGAGGCGAATACCAACAAATCTATCACGGATGTCTTCATTAAGACCAGCTGATTAGCTATCTTAAGTACGGCGTGGACCCGCGGTGCTTCTCGCGCTCGCGTCCATGTAAGGCGCCTCTGCGACTGGCTGTGCTCTCGTGCGAGTAGAGGCACAGGTATCCATTAATTACCACACAGGTGTTAACGACGGAGATGTCGCCCTCCGAAGACGTGTCTTCGCAACCCTTAGCGATGGCAAATTAAACGGTTATAGGAAGGTCGCAACACAATACCCACGAGAAGTGGATTGCGGACTTGGTACATATATTATAACCCAACGCCCTCTCCACACTTATCGGTCTGTCCACAGAAGCCAAGGTAACCGTGTTCTACAACATGATTGCCGACAACGAATACTTCCCTGATGTCCTAAAATGCTGCTATAAGCAGCAATATAGCTTGTGGAACGCCTGATTTGGGGGCCAGATCCTGTCTGTTGGATATCTCGGAACCCTGGGTCGCACCCTGTGTCCCTGGCTTAGGCGTCCATCCGGAAGGCTTAGCATTGCGGACCGCTGCAGATTTCTTTTAAAGAATTAGAATAAATGCTGACAATG
This sequence comes from Dendryphion nanum, assembly GCA_020744415.1. Classification (NCBI taxonomy): domain Eukaryota; kingdom Fungi; phylum Ascomycota; class Dothideomycetes; order Pleosporales; family Torulaceae; genus Dendryphion; species Dendryphion nanum. Next base: position 1,417,557 of record JAGMWT010000012.1, on the reverse strand, counting down.
ATTCTTGGGTTGAATAATCCCCACAAGATGTCCTCTTTCGAGCATCCAACATGCGTGTACTAGGGCTAAGTGAGGGCATTATTACGTTTAACACATACAGGGCAATTCATCAGAGACAGTTGGTATGGCAAGGAGCTACATGATCAGATCGTGCGCAAAGGCTTCGTGGAAGGTAGACAGATTTTGGGGTGGTAGATATGAGAAAGATCGATGGCGCGCATCATATTTCCGTATCTAGCAAATCTGTCGCAAAAGGTGCAGATGCTGACGGTGTGATGTTTTTATCGCTGTGGCGGTGGTAGCCGCAATATGGGATTTGAAAGTTTGCCATCCCTCTGGCAGGGGGCCGTTTGAACACTGCATGCGTTGACAAGTGGACACGGTTGCTCCCAGCATTCTTGCTACACCCTATGACAGATGGACAGACAGACGTCCAGACAGACACTGGCATACAGCACTTCTGCTGTTTGCTTGAGGATTCATGTATTGGAGTGAAGCACCAAGCAATTCAAAATGATAGCTTCCTCTTGTCGCATGTCACATTCTTTCCACCCCGGTCGCTTGGATCTGGCGAAAAGCTTCGAGCGAGGATAGTTTGGTACCGATAGCACATGCACAGCAATCTATTAGATGGATGTACACTCGCAATCCAGGAATTCCGATCTTGATACGAGCACTCATCTACGTTGGATGGAACCAGGAGGGGGTTTAGATTGTCGATTCAATCAAGCGCTTGTAGCTGGTACTGACTTGTTGCATGATGGCGAGTTGAGCAAGGCTTGGGCTCACTTTATTTTTACACTGCGTGATAGATAGTAGATACTTCGTAGTGTCGACTCTCGAGCGATAAACGACCTGTCAGGACGGCCCCAAAAACAAATGGCGTGGTTCTAGATGTCGGCAATATGTCATCCCTGGAATTCGTAACCGGCGGCCACTCTGATGCGAAGATAAAGCGAAGCCACACTGCAGGCATCGTACCGAACATCCGCCCCCCGCGGAATTATCGGCACGGTTGGGTCAGGCGAAGCGAGATCATCTCGATGGAAGCAGCGTAGTTGACGAGAAGCTAGGAAGTCGAGGTTTCTGATCCGGGGGCATCTTCTGTAGGAATTGGTGCGGGCTCCCAGGTTAGCAAGAGTGTGTACAGTAAATGGCGAGAGATGTCGACGCGGGCCATGAGGCAGGCGGCAGCCATGAGATGTCAGATGGAGGAGCCATGAGGCGACCCGACAAAACTTAGCCAACGGGGCACATGGCGTGCTGGGAGGAGTGAGGTAAGCGGGAAAGCGGGTCCGAGAATTTATGCTTAACTCGCACTCAACCTTATCTGAATCCCTGTCCAAGCACCATGTCAAGCACCTTTTCAAGCGAGAGCCGGCTGATGTTAGGTGTGTGTGTGGACTGTGGACTGTGGACTGTGTGGACTGTGGTACCCTATCCAATTCCATCTGAGAGTGGCTTCCTGCTGGACGGGAAATGTCAGTGTTTCTTGTATTCTGCTGTGTGCTCTGCGACAAGGCCGAGCCCAATAGGTTCCTGGTGGACGCTTTGTTCTCCCGAACAGACGTTTCGCAGCGGTCCCTGTTGGATCACCCGCCAAGGTGTGGAGTTTGTCTGGCCAAGCGTCCCATCAACGCTGACGCGGCCTGACTCCGACGCAATCCGATCGCGACAAGGCCACTACACAGCTTGGCTCGTCGAGTGCGAGGCTTGGCTGACTATCGAAACAAACAACCTGAGTGCTGAGCCAATAACTCTCCACTCGGCCCTTTGTCTCGCTCTGGCAAGCTGAGACGCCAGTGCTTGACACTCCTTGCATCGAATGTTACTGAAAGTCGTCCCATCTTTTGGCTCTCTCTTTGCCTTGGGTCCTTGGGACATGTTCCGACGAGCTCTGGCACCAAGACACGACCACTGGCAGGCCCAGGCTGCCGGTGGGGAATTATGACTCTGCCAATGCATTGGGAGAAGCCGCACCAAGCAATCCACTCTCCACACGTCCTCAGGCTCGCAACGCTGGGCGCCTCACGGTAATTGTAGATGCGGCTGCTGGGAGGTAGCTTATACGCGAAGGGGGGTTTCAAAGGCCGGACATGGGGCATTGGAGAAAGGGATCTGCTTGCAAAGGGAGCGTCCAGTTTCTACGAATGGCAACAGTGCCATATAATACATTCGGCCCATACCGTCAGCGTGGAAGGCCGCCCGGATGATGTGGGAGTGGGTGCAAAGTAAGCTTAAACTGCAAACGGTGCCATGCTTGTCTGCAGAAAGGGCTAGCAAGCTGCCTGGGAGTTGGTGCCAACCAAGATTACGTTGGCGCGTGGAGCCGCCGCGAGCGAGGGTCAGAGTCTTTGCTGGAAAAGACGGCGCAAAAGATGCTTGGTTGTCGGAAATGCAAGCTTTTTACACAGGAGAAGGATACGATGAATGTTGTACGCGGTCAGTTTGCGTCGCCAGGTGACGCAGGCGGCTAGTAGGGGAGAGAGTGGAATGAATGGGGTAGGAGAGTTGTACCCCCCCCCTTCCCCCCCTCAATATCTTCTCACACACCCTGAGTTGTTGAGCTACTGAGTTTGTACAATCATAGTGGCAGTCGTATAGGGCCTATAGGCATTACGCAGTGCGGAGTGGCCTAATGACATCTGGGGCAAGAGTCTCTTTGTCAGTCTTGTAAGCGCGGCGCCGAGGGAAAGTGGTGTGGGCCAAGCTTCGCCATGCAACCGCCATGCAATGGCGTGAAGCGACTCCAGACTCCAGAGGCCAGGGTAACGGCAACTCGATACGGGCGACGGACATGTGAGGGGCGGAATCCATTATCCAAGGCCCTGTAGGAGTAAGGTCGGTATCCCCCTTCTCGCACTTGCCATACCGTGTGTATGAGGCGATCCCGTCAGGAGGATGAATTGTGGCGGTGACTTTGGTATTTCTAGAAGAGAGAGAGTATTGTAAGTTATTCCAAGTAATACACACTGAGGTCGCCGCCTATCCGTACATGTGCTTGTACCTACGTAGGCAAGGGCATGGGCAGGCAGGCAGACAGGCAGGCAAGAGGACTCTCTTGAGTCTTGAGTCTTGAGTCTTGAGCCTTGAGCCTTGAGCCTTGAGCCTTGAGGGAAGAGGAAGAATGGACACTGGTGAGTGGTGAATGAGGACGTCTGGATGTGTCCACGGGTGGACTGTGGAGCTGGGCAGTTGGCATGGGCCGGCCTTGGAAGGCTTGGAAGGCTTGACCAAGTTAAAGAAGGTAGGTTAAATGCTTGGCTTTCCATCAAGGCTGCCTGTCACTGAGCGCTTGGACGGGCCTGGGCGAGAGCGCCGTCGCTCTTGACCTCATCCGTGTGATCCCTTTCGTTTTTTCTCTCGCCCTCCTACTACTTCTTCTTGTTCTTGTTCTTGTTCTTGTTCTTGCTCTTGTCATTATTTACCCTTTTGCATACGTGTCCAACGTTTGCCGTTTTGTAATTTGCCTTGTGTGTGTGGGTGGTGCAAAATGATTTCCAAGGTCCCTTCCATCCACAAGGTCTGGTCTGACCTGGCCTCTACTGAGCCGGTCAAATGAAATGTACTCGTGTATTCTATTATATAATAACATGTTGCTCAACCCACTCCCTCCCTCGCCCACCTCCTACTCACCCATCATGTACCGTACTGTGTAGTACGCCCGCCCCGGAGCAGCGGCAGGGGCAGGTCGACGGGGGCTGGCTCAAGCCTCAAGGGCTGCCACTGGGCTGGTTACACTGGCTGGCTGGCGGGCTGGCTGGCATGGACGGCACAGCTAGAGGACACGCTGAGGTCCTGGGCCTCCTGGGCCTCCTGGGCCTTCTGGGCCTTGTTGCTGGGCGCGGCACTACGACTGGACTTGGGACAGACTTTAAAATAAAAGCGTGAAGCTTGTTGCAGCGACTGCGCCTTATTTTATTAGCGGCCGCCAAGGCTTGGCGCGAAGATCAGCCCGAGAACGCCCAAGAGGCAGCGCATTCCAGGATTCCCGCTCACTCCGTCCTCCCCGTCCCCGTCCATCTGTTGGAAAAAAAGTACATGAGCGCCGTGAGGCACCGTCTCTGAACCTTTCTGATCCCTTTTCCCTTTTCCCTTGTCCCTTGTCCTGCACTGCTACCGCACTTTATATCCTAACCCTACTCCCTCTCTCCCCCTCCTCACCCCCTCATCCTGTACATACAATACATACACACAGTCAGCTCCCCGCCGCTCTCACACCCACCCACACACACACACACACAAACTCTCTCTCTCTCTCTCTCTCTCTCTCTCTCTCTCTCTCTCTCTCTCTCTCTCTCTCTCTCTCTCATCACCCCCCTCTGTGCCGCAAGAGCCAAACGGGCAACATCATCCACACAACGCCGCACTCTTCTCCGACTCTCAGCTCCATTTAGCTTTTTTGCGCCAGCCTGTTTCAAAAAGTTTGGCCTACCCACGCCGCGCCTCTCCGCTTGAACCAACAACTTGTCCTCGGCTGTCATTCTTCTACTTATTTATATCCGTTTCCATTTCCAAAACCTCCTCGACCCCCAAGGCTGTCATCTGACTCTTAGCCCTTCCTACAAGCCTGTATGACTAACCCCACTACTTCTTACTCTCAACGTAAGTCCACTCCCGTAACGTCCTCCCATCGTCTAGTCTTATCCCCACTTGGCTATTGGCAAACACGTTGTTGCCGGCCTACCATCCGTCGATTTTGAGTGCACGTGCTAATAACTTGTTGGGATAGTCGTCCATGCACACGGAAAGGAATAAGACCCCCGGCCCACCACTCAAATGTGGTTTTGATCCGACCTTTTGTCTTGTCTGAACTTTTACTCTTCACCCGACCACTCATCGACCAGCTTGAACTTTACGCATACTATCACCATACCATCATTCCAAGCTGTCTAACCAAACAGCATCGCATTTCAATCACACATCTCCACAATGGAGACCTACCATGGACATGTTCGCACCCCCTTGGACGCCATCATCCTTTTCGAGGCATGTAGGATAGGCATGCTCCCCCGCGTGCAGCGCCGCCTCTCGGAGAAGGAACGCCAACAGATCAAATCCGGATCCGTCTTCGTATGGGATGAGCGGGAAGCAGGCATGAGGAGGTGGACCGATGGAAAGTCGTGGAGTGCAAGCCGAGTGTCGGGCAGTTTCTTGACCTACCGGGAAATGGAGGGCAAACGAGGAGGACCAGGCTCAGGGGGAAGCTTTCCCCCCCAGTCAGCGCCTCCCAAACGAACGACTGGGAAGTCTCCTGATGGTTCAGCAACCGGAGAGTCCGACGGCGAAGGGCCCGATGGGTATCGCTATAAGCCTGACGGCCTCATGAAGCAGTCCTTCAGCATCACCACCTCTTCGGGACAACACCTGCACTTGATCAGCTATTACTCCCGCTCAACATCAGAAGGCCTTCCGCAACCCTCCAACGATACCCAACTGCGACATATCCGGCCTCCAAAGAACATGTACCCAGAGTCGCAGGTCAACGAAACGGCTGCTGTTCCTGCAATGACTCGCTCGCCGATGCCCGGCTCTCCCTATGGATCGGCTCAGCAAGCGCCTTCGCCCAGCCAGCGCCCGACTCCACAACCACATCACCATCCCCATCCCCACTCTCATCCCCACTCCCATCCTCATCATCCTCACCATCCTCGACCTCCTCAAGGCCATGTTCTTCCCTTCTCCTACTACGGAATCCCGCAGCTTTATCATCACGGCGCTCAGCTTATGCCATATGGATATCCAGCTCCACCACCGCAATATGTGTTCCCGGGTTACCCTCATCAGATGGCACACCAACAAGGCCATCCCTTCTTTCCGCCACAACTTCTAGCCGCTGCCAATCTCGTTCCTCGAGGTCCCCCTCCGCCAATGGAGCACCCTCCACAACCTCCACCAATTCACGCTCAGCGCCCTCATCATATCCCACCCCCGCCACCGGCTGCCTCATCGTTGCCGGAACCCGGCCCCCAATTACCTGCCATCAATGGCGCGATTGCCAAACCTCCTAGTCCCCAATTGCCAGAGTCACCGACTAGAGAGGCGCCGGTCAAGGAGGTGGGTGCTATCGACACCAACGAAAACACAAGCAGCACAAGGAACGTCCCCAGTATCAACACATTACTCAATGCGCCTCGTGATGATGTCAAGGGCACCAGTCGCTCGGGAAGTCGCACTCCTCCGAGCGGTGGTAGCAATCAGCGCATACCCCCTCCGATGCCTCCCGGGATGGCTACCAACAGCAATGCTACTGAGATCTCACAGAATGCGCTCAGCAAACTCAACTCAACCTTCCGATGATGGCGGCATGGATTTTGATTCGAATCTTTTCTTTATGGAGTTACGACAGGGCTCTACATTTGTTCTCTGGGTGGCACTTTCTCCTCTAGCGGTGAACATAAGCATTGGCAGGCGTTTCGGGGAATGTTGCATTCATCATGACATAACGCGGATATCACGGGAATATGGATCGAGCAATAAACAAATGCTCTGGCGTTTTTTGTTGTTCATGTCTGGCCTCGAGCAGACCAGGCCCAAAGCTTTCCGTGGGACAGCATCCAAATGGATGTGTATATATATTCCACTCTTTTCCTAGCTGCTTATATAGGGCAACGTTCTTCGGACGTGACATAATGGATTCAGTCACCCCCTTTTGTGGGTGACTCGCCCTTTCTCTCACAGTGTCGTGTCAATATGCTTAAATTTAAATGTGCGCTAACGAAACCGTGGTTCGGGGTCGTCTCGCTTGCGTCGGAGGAAAGATACTTGGGCCGCCGTGTTCGAGAACGAGGCCAGCCGGGATGACATCGATTGTCATCTCCCACCCCGCCTTTGTTGAGAATACGGCGAATTCCATCTGCACCAAATGGAAGATTGGTTGTTCGGTTACGCTTGGTTCAATTGCCGGTAAGCGTGCGGGTGATGTATGTTGACTTGTTCAGTCATTTCATCACTTCACCGCTGTTTGGTGGATGGAAGATTGAATCCTCAACTGTTGCAAATTCCACCGCCAGCAGATGACGAACAGTTGAAGTAAGAAGAAACACCTCAAATGCGAGCTCCGAAATACTCCTCAGTTATAAGGTATCGTAAGAAGCTCTTATCCAATGGAAACTACCACATATAACGTGTGTTCCCTGGCACGTAGGAATAGCGGATACTTCAACAGAACTACAATCATGACCACTCCCTATCATCACTCAATTGGTACTTAGGATGGTGTTTAAATGATTACGAGCTCCACCTCGGCGCCATCACCATATGCGACTGAAGCGGTAAATGTCAATGTGTAAACATGTGTCTGCTTCGACCAGTACCACTCATTTTAGGACATCACTTCGGGACTCCATCACTGGTCTGATAAAGTCACTACGATCGGACGGAAGCGCTCGCCAGGACGTGATGTATAACAATCTTCATCAATCTATCGTGTTCGCTATGTTTAGGCTGTCAAAGGGTCCCCAGAATCGTAACCACAGATTCTTGTTTCTATATCTGCAACTCGGTTGGGAGGTGCACATGTATGTAGTCTGTACTTGGTATCTGGCTGACTGTTCAGTGCAGACATTAGCATGCACAATAACCACACTGCTAAGACATACAAAGGGTACTGATACCTCTATATGACATATCGATCCTGTGTGTTCTACCTGCACATTATCCAATGTACGTCTTCGGTACTTGTAGCTTCTAAAATGTTAGCCTCTGCATCAGTTCTATATAGCGCTTCCAACTCATTTGGATTAAACACAGAGGCAGTGTCCCTCCAAACTCCAGCCCCCAAACCCCTACCTTATTCAAGGAATTCAGCAAGGCGACTTTAATTGCCAGTACATGCATTTCCCCCGCACGTACCATTAACCCCCTGCTACACACAGCATGTCTCATCTCTTATGTACCATATCGCATCCATATATTCATGTACGTCACATCGCCAACCCGCCAATTCGCCAACACATTCTCTCACAGCCACGTCCTACGCCACGTCCCTTGGTAGGAAAGAGCCCCGCCACGATGAGATTCTCGTCCACGTGTTTCAGAGTCATCTATTGTCTTCCTTGGGACCAGTTCTGTAACTCAAACAGTCACAAGGGTAAGGACGTGATTTCGATTGAGAACCGGCTAATCGGCTGGGGGGACAGGTCGTTCTGGGGACGGTGGGACGGTCTTGTCTTGGAAGGGATCGTAGCTAGGCACACGGGAACGTGTATGTATCCGAGTTCTTATCTTAACGGGTTTGAGCAGTGAGGTGAGGCCATAGGAGTAGGCAAGACTTCGTTTTGCTAACGAGCAGTACAAGGATCTAGACAAGAGTCCAATAATGAGCTGGAAAGTGTGAGCAATCCCATTCACGAGTTCATTGCGCGCATTTAAATAATAGGCAATGGCCATAACAGGAGAAAATAATTATGATTTGTTTTTGTAATAACATTCAAATGTGAGTTTATCGAACGCATTAGTAAATCATACATGAAAGACACTATGTGCACCTGAGAAAAGATGCTAATGGCAGGCATGTTTGTCGGTTACCATGTTGACCCGTCCGCCCTATCCAATCGTCCCACCTGTCCGACCCGTAATCCTGAGAACAAGAGGGAGTATCAAATACAGAAAGAAGCAAGAAATAAACGCCATCCGCCCTCGTTCAACCCATCATGGTTGTTCGCCCATCACATCGTTTTGTCGAAGTTTTATACGAATATCGTACCCGAGCAGGTACACATTTATCGGACGATACCGTCACCCTTTCCAGGAGGAGGACCCGAGGGCGGGCTGTAGACGTCATCGCCACCGCGGTGTTGGTTGTAAGCAGGCTGAGGAGACTGGAGATCGATGCCATTTTGTTGGCCGTATTGAGGCTGTCCATAGGTGTTATTATTGCTGTAGTATCCACCTTGGGGTTGTGCAGAGTAGGGAGGCGCGGGTTGATTGTATTGGTTATTGTAATATGGTTGGGCATTATGTTGTTGGTTGTTCCTCGAAGCCCATCCGGTACCGTAGTATGGCTGTCGACCGAGCTTGCGGCGGCGACGGGCAGTTATGCATCTATGGGACCGTTAGGAGGGCTACATGGTTGATGGAATAGATGGAGGATACTTACGAGCAGAGAACGAAGAGAAGGAAGAAACCGATGACGATGACGGCGAGAACCACCCATCGTACCCAGTCATTCCAAGCACTGCGATTGCAGTACCGGCGGCCATCATTGCCGATCCAGCACCTTGACATTGTTTAGTAAAAGGATGTAAACGGAATTGATGTTTGTGTGGCGGTGCGAGAAGAACAAAGCGGTTGCAGTTGTGTAGTGTGGTGTGGTGGTGTTGCGCGAAAGAAAACGCAACACAGGAGCAGGAAGGGATACGCGATATATGGGCACAAGAGATCAAGCAAAAGCTGGGGGGGAAGGGGGGGCAAACTTACTCGTCGTCGTACCATCTTGGTTCAAGAGCCGGCATTCTTGGCCTTGACGAAAGCGACTGTTCGAAGAAAGCTAAGAGGATGATGCTAGTATGTTTGGCAGGAGACGCTGCTGCGACGTATGTATGGGGGTGTAATGGGTTAATGGGTTTCGACTGGTGAGGGGAAAAGGGAAGCAGGGAAATAAAGGCGGGAAGGCTAAGAGCTAAGAGGCATATGACGAGATATGGAGGTCCAAGCCACAGCCAAGCCCCGGAGCTTGGCGCGAACGGAAAGAGCGGAATGTTGACCACTGACGACCGTGGTTGGCTTGTGACGGGCCTGTTTGCGAGCGTGATGCTGCTGCTGCGGCCCAGGCTATTACGACACCCTTCGACGTAGAAGAAGACTGTCCTGGAATGGTTAAGACTACCAACGCAGTACGTACTCAGATTACAGTCTAGGCTGGATTGTGGCTGATTATGAATTCGTACTCGTAGAACCTTCTCCCAGCCTCTGATAACTCTCTCCATCAGAAGCTCCGGTGAGTTCCATGGCCACCTCATTAACCCAAAACGGATATACAGGCAGAGAGGCATATACAAGGTAAGGGAGAGGTGAGATGCCATCATCGTGCCACGCCAACGCCCATCGAGAACACCCTGTATGTGTGTTTGCGTATGTGTGAGTACGTGTGCAAGAAGACGCCACCTTTGACTTGGTTGTAGAATCCCGAGCCCTGTGTCGCTTCGGCCGATGCTTAATGCGGATAATGGGCCTTTTGCAAAATATAAGACTGTTGTATGCACCGTCCTTCGATCGAACTCCAGCATTAATCTACCTGCGTAGATGGCAACACAGGGTGTTGGGTGATAAGACTGCGTATCAATCGCATTATATGCAGTATGTAGGTACTGAGTAGGTAGGTGTCTGATGCACATCGTCTCGAGGTTCTTTCAAAACCGTTACGCCATGCCTCGTTGGTACCGTGGTAGCGTGATGATTGTACAGTAATTCCTAGTGTGGCTTGCACTGTGGCACTGTGGAACGTGGTAGTCTCGGAGTTCATTTTCTCTTGTATTCGTCCCATTCATCCTCCAATCCTCTAACCTGCAACGCCTCACTTGGACCCACTCAGGTATCAGTACCGCCACACTCCACATATGTACCTACAATAGGTGCTGTGTAGTCCCTCAATCTGTGAGCTGTGATCCGTCGTCGCCGCCGCCGCCTCCTCCTCCTCTTCCCCCCCCCTACCAGCCACACTTTGTTTCGCAGCCCTGAAAACGGGGCGACTCTATCCGTCGAAGCTGTTCGCATGGTGGGGCAGGGATCTCGATGGCCATAGTCGGACACAGCCAATCACGGCGCGGATATACAGATTGGCGCTAATGCACTATGAGTTGTCAAATGGTCCAGAGGGCCATGCCCTTGGAGAAATAATAGCTTCTGTAGCCGTCGCCAGTTCTGGGTACGCACCGCGACGTTTTCCATTTTCCCTTGAATTTCTTCCTGTCTGCCTTTTTTTTGCACAGAGCCTGTCGCGCACCTTGATACTCGATCTGTGCATGTAATTTGCGAGTCGTCGCGGTACTGTCCAGCAGCCCTCTCGCATGTTTGCTACCCAAGAACAACGAACCGCGTGCCAACCGATCGAGCCTTGAACAACCGACTCACCTACTATTCTGATCTCTACCCGACCTCCTCTCCCTATAAGTCAAATCCGCGACCATCCTGTGCCCACGAGGAGACGCCGTTTCAGAAGCAATTGAATTCGCGCGCCTTTCTATGGGCCAGGCCTCTCCGGAATGGACACTTCACGCTGGATAACATATGGCTTTCTGCATTGTCAACCCCTCCAGTGAAACCACGCTTCCGGCGATTTGAACCTTCCGTGACAATCTCACCTGACCAACCGGAACTGGCAACATACGTGCACATTATATGGAAACCAAAAGCGCAGACTAAAAACTGCTCGCATTTTCGTATCTTTGCCTAACAGATGAAGAGTTATAAGTCGATACAAGATGAAATCATTATCCAGGAACCCCTACGGGTCTGTCACCACGCTGCCACACAAACGGAGACTCCTGCCACAAACCACACCACACGTACAAAATATAACTTCGCTCATTAGATCCCTCGCAATAATGCGACAGGTCTCTTGTGCGGAATCAATCGAACTCGGAACCAAGCCTGAACAAGGGAACATGTTACGCATGGGGAATTGAGATGGCCATCGCTAGCCTGCAGATCAAACTGCCCGTCTTTCTTTCCGTCACGTCGTGAGAATCATTAAGTATGTCGTATAAAGCTGACGGCCGTAGTCATCAAACGTAGGCTCATCAGGGGTCATGAAGTCGCCCGGAGAAAAGAAAATCATAACAAATCGAAAACCGTACACTTGGTTGTGGCCCACCCTAACCCACCTCTGCCAGAAAGTTGACCGATGCTACAGCACTTGAGTTGGCTATTTGTTTGCGCGAGCAATCAGCCACTGAAGTACGGCATCAAGATTCGTCTCCTCCTTGGCGCTGATACCATAACAACTGACTTCGCGATGCGATACTGACTTGAGGTCCAGGGCATCGATTAGCTCATCGACAGAGAGTTTGTTGGGTAGATCGGACTTGTTCCCGAGAACGAGAAGGGGGATACCCTCCAGGGCGGGCTTCTCGAGGAGGAGCTTGAGCTCCTCTCGGGCAACAGGCAAGGCGGCCTTGTCGGCCGAGTCAACGATGAAGACCATGGCATTCACCCCGCGACAGTAGCGCTCCCACATGGAACGGAATCGAGGCTGGCCTCCCAAATCCCAACTACAAGGCCGATGGTGGTCAGCAGATGGTGGCAGGACAGGGTTAGATTGGAGCGGAAGGCGCAAGGGTGTTGTGGGTGGCTTGGCGCTGCAAGAGATGGACGTGCGTGACCAGGACGAATATCAAAGGGAACTTGAGAAGCATGTACTCACCACTTCAAAGTGACGTGACCCTTTTGAACGCGCTTCATATTGAAGCCCACGGTCGGGATGGAGCTATGGCCAAGTGTCAGTGCAGGGACCAACTAGACGGGTGCTTGGGTTGCGCGAGGCATCAAATGCAAACATTGACGAAACAAGTCGCCGCCATCTTGCGCAACGCGAAGCCGAATTTGACGTACTCGACAGTGAATTCTCCACCCTAGAGAAGCTTTCGGTCAGCACACATGCGCCCAAGGGATCATGGCCGCGTAGGACCACCCACGAAATGCCGATGGGAAGGGAAGGGGGTAGGTGGGAGAAGGATGGAGACTCACCGCCAGAACTCGCAACAACGAAGTCTTGCCTGCGTTTTGCAACCCGATCATGGTGATATCCATCTCGGTCGCCCTAGAAGATGAGCGCAGTCAGTCAGCATGGAGAATTCATGACATGACGATGGATGAATTCCAAGGCTGTGCAGAGTCGTAGCACGTGCATTTGCTTTTTGGGTCGGTCCTGGGCATGGCGACATGATAGCTGGCAGGTATCAAATGCCGCAGGAGGCGATACAGAGCAGAGAACAGCAGACGAGGAGAGAGCAACGTACCAGAACAGGCGCAGCAACCAGTCGTAAATGCGTCGAAATATGCTTGCCATGATGGATATGAGACGTAGTGGAGTGGAGTGGAGCGGGCTACAGGCTACGGCGATGGGGGAGGAAATCCAGGAGAGTCGAGTTGACTGCCTGCTGCGAGGGGCCTGGTGATGGAGTGCTGAAGTGCTGGAGTGTTGGAGTGCGAAGTCTGGGAATCCTTGCGGGCGGGGTGATTTTTGGCGGGTAGGGTTGGCGATCACGGGGTGTGCACTCGGGCGCAGCAGCAGCAGTAGCAGCAGCAGTAGCAACGACAACAACAGCGATAGGTAGACAATAGCAGAGAGGGAGAAATGTAGGCAGAGTGCAGAATCTAAAACGCAGAGGGACGAGGAAGTGAAAATGAGAGACAAAAGGAAACCGTGCCACCCTAAAGAGGGAGAGCTAGAGTTTCTCTCGCCGTGCAGTGTGCACCCGCAGCCCGCAGCCATCAGCCATCAGCCATCATGGATGGCAGTAACTCTCTGCACTCTCTGCAACTCTGCCAATCACGCCCTCCCATTGGCTCTCCCACCTGCCCGCCCTTGGCGTGTGACCCGTTGGGCCCGTGCACCGATCTTTTCGCTTACCTAAGTCTGATAACTAACCGTCTCCCTCCAGTGGCAGCTGCCACTGGCCCATCCCTGCTAGCGCCCTATCAGAACCATGCAGCATCTACTGGCAACTTTTTTTTTCTCAACCCCAGCGGACGACGACGACGACGACGAACAATACAAGACGACGGCGACTTGCGCTACTCTTTTACTTCTGAATTTCCAATCCCCTTACCGTCCATCGTTCACCAAGGCGAGTTGCCGGCCCGGTCTTTAGGAAAACCATGGCGCCGCCGGGGGCCTCCTCCACCACCACCACCGCCAGTACCGGCACTGGCACTGGTTGGTCTACGGCCTTCTCCACGAAACGGAGACAGCAAATATTCCGAAATCCTCCCAAGGATACGACCGCCTATCCTATGCTCGCCGAGTCGGTTCACCCACACATCCACTCCTTCAATTCCATCTTCGCCGAAGGTGGCCAGCTCCACCACGGCATAAAGGATATTGGTACCAAAGTCTTCCTCGACGGCAACCCCAACGCGGAGCCCGAGGAAGTGGGAGACCGTAATCGCCTGGAAGTGCGCATACAGCAGGTCTTCCTCGACAGGTCCATTCTGCCACCCTCCAACAAATTCGCAATCAAAAGCAACCGCAATGTCTTGCCCGCCGAATGCAGGGAGCGCCATTGCACATACAGAGGGAAGCTCACCGCGCGCATCGAGTGGCGTGTCAACAATGGCGACTGGCAGGAAGAGGTGCGCGATCTTGGCTATGTCCCAATAATGCTGCGGGTAAGTCCTCTGGTCCTATGCTGTGGTCCATGTATGATGCGCTGACGCCCCCATGACAGTCAAACAGGTGCCACTTGGAGAAAATGTCCCCTGCCCAGCTCGTCGAGGCCAAGGAGGAGTCGGAAGAGCTTGGTGGATACTTTGTTGTCAATGGCATCGAGAAACTAATCCGCATGCTACAAGTGAACCGCCGCAACTACCCCATGGCTATCAAGCGAGGTGCCTTCACCAACCGTGGTCCAGGATACACGCCTTATGGCATAGTCATGCGATGTGTGCGTCCTGACCAGACTTCGCAGACTAATGCATTGCATTATCTGTCCGACGGTAAGCCCACCTCTCGTGCCCACCCTCCATTCAACTCCGTCCTGACCTATCTATGTAGGCAACGTAAATCTGCGCTTTTCCTGGAGGAAGGCCGAATATCTAGTTCCTGTCATGATGGTCCTCAAGGCCCTAGTAGAAACGAACGATCGGGACATCTTCGAGGGCATCATCGGTCCAGCTGGATCCGAAGGCCTCGCCGAGAGACAGTTCGTGACCGATCGACTGGAATTGCTCTTGCGTACCTACAAGGTCTATGGCCTACATACAACTGCAAAGACTCGCGCATATCTCGGGGCCAAGTTCAAGGTCATTCTACAGGTTTCCGAAGACATGACCGATGAGGAAGCAGGCACAGAGTTCTTGCGCAAGATTGTGCTACCCCATCTAGGCTCCCACCGCGTCACGGAGAGCCAAAACGCCGACAAATTCAGGATGCTTCTTTTCATGATCCGGAAATTGTATGCTCTTGTAGAGGGGGAATGTGCCGTCGACAACCCCGACGCGGTTTCCAACCAAGAAGTCCTTCTGGGCGGCCAGCTATACGGAATGATATTGAAAGAGAAATTGGACGAATGGCTCAACTCGATCCGCTTGGTTCTGATGGAGTACGGCCGCCGAAATGACTGGCCGTCTTTCACAAATCAAACATTTCAGTCAAGTTTTCGCACCCTACTCCGGCGGACCAATGAGAACATCGGGCAAGCGATGGATTACTTTATGTCTACGGGAAATCTGGTCAGTCCCACGGGTTTGGATCTCCAACAGACCTCTGGTTTTACTGTCGTTGCTGAGAAGATCAATTTTTACCGCTTCATCAGCCATTTCCGCATGGTGCACAGAGGTGCTTTCTTTGCACAGTTGAAAACGACCACGGTGCGAAAGCTTCTCCCAGAGAGCTGGGGCTTCTTGTGTCCAGTCCATACTCCCGATGGAAGTCCATGTGGGTTACTCAATCACCTTGCTCATACATGTAAAATCGCTACACAAGACGTCGATGTTTCGACGATACCATCATTGGTCGCTCAGCTCGGCGTGTCAAGTAAATCATCCGCATCGCTCGAATCAAGTGTAGTAGTACAGCTTGATGGTCGTGTTCTAGGCTACTGCTCTCCTAAACAAGCCAAAGTCATCGGGGACACTCTACGATACTGGAAAGTTGAAGGAACTCATGGCGTACCGGTCGAACTCGAAATTGGTTATATACCAAACTCAAATGGAGGTCAATACCCAGGAGTGTACATGTTCTCAAGATCCGCTCGCATGTATCGTCCAGTCAAATACCTACCTCTAGACAAACTAGACTATGTGGGACCATTTGAGCAACCGTTCATGTCAATAGCATGTACAGATCCTGAAATCGTGTCAGGTGATTCCACACACGTGGAATATGATCCTACCAACATATTTTCAATTGTCGCCAACATGACGCCCTTTTCTGACTTCAACCAGTCTCCTAGAAACATGTATCAATGTCAGATGGGTAAGCAATCTATGGGAACTCCAGGTACCGCTATGCGTTACCGCACAGACAACAAGACCTACCGGTTGCAGACTGGCCAAACGCCTGTGGTGCGACCTCCGCTACACAACGAATATGGTCTCGACAACTTCCCCAACGGGACGAACGCTGTCGTGGCCGTCATTTCGTACACTGGGTACGACATGGACGACGCCATGATCTTGAACAAATCTGCACATGAGCGCGGATTTGGTCACGGCACCATCTACAAGACCAAAATCTGCGACCTGGAAGAAGGTCAGCGGCGAAACAGGTCTAGCAAGAATGTGACGAGGCTCTTCGGTTTCGCGCCTGGTGGCCTCGTCCGAGCAGAATGGCGGGAGAAATTAGACGACGATGGCTGGCCCATAATCGGAACCGAGTTGCGTAACGGCGACATTGTTGGTGCCTGGCACAATGTATCTTTCGACCCCTCCACAGGCGAGTTTGTCAACCGCGATGGTCTAACCAACTTTTTCAAGTATAAGGAGGATGAGGTTGCCTTTGTCGAAGAGGTGCGGATAATCGGCTCCGAAGATGGTACCCAGCCATGCCAAAAGATCAGCATCAAATTGAGAATCCCGAGAAGCCCTGTCATCGGAGACAAATTCTCCTCTCGCCACGGCCAAAAAGGTGTCATGTCCCAGAAGTGGCCTGCCATCGATATGCCCTTCTCAGAGTCTGGCATTCAACCTGATGTAATCATTAACCCCCATGCTTTCCCTTCTCGAATGACAATAGGTATGTTCGTGGAATCGATGGCTGGCAAAGCCGGCGCTCTACACGGCATACCCCAGGACTCCACACCTTTCCGTTTCGACGAGCAGAATACAGCGGTTGATTACTTCGGTCATCAACTTATGAAAGCTGGGTACAATTACTACGGCAATGAGCCAATGTACAGCGGCATCACAGGCCAAGAACTTGCCGCCGATATCTATATTGGCGTGGTGTACTACCAGCGCCTGCGCCACATGGTCAACGACAAATACCAAGTTCGAACAACAGGGCCAATAAACTCGCTCACGGGTCAACCCATCAAGGGCAGGAAAAAGGGTGGTGGTATCCGTGTTGGTGAGATGGAGCGTGACGCTTTGCTTGCGCACGGCACGGCATTTTTGCTCCAGGATCGTCTGATGAACTGTTCGGATTACACTAAAGCCGCGATTTGTCGTGCCTGCGGCAGCTTTCTGGCGACGGCACCAACTGTCTCGGAGTTCACCAGGAAAAAGAAGGGCTCCTTGATCACAAGATGCAGAAGATGCGCTCGCCTGGCTGCTGGTAGCGAGAGTAAGAGTGACACTTGGGTCGATGGCCAAGGCATCAGATTCACTGGTGGCGATGATATTGCCATTGTGGCAGTTCCCCAGGTTCTCAGATATTTGGACGTTGAGCTGACTTCGATGGGTGTTCGGCTCAAATTCAAGGTGGATCCGTGATGGCCGCAAAAGGAAGCAGGTAAAACATCGTTAGGAGCAAGTTCTGGACCGCGTTCTTTGTAAATGATGGGTATCGTTTCTGCAGTTGGTAGTTCTTTGGAGGCATAGGCGGCATGATTAGGCGCGGTGTGGTCTTGTTTTAGCGGCATACAGGCGTCTGTGTAATAAAAATCGTGATTGCCAGATCTCGAAACGTCATTTGAAATGCTTCTTTCAATTAAGCACAGTTGGCACGCAACCCAGTGTTTGCACCATTAATTTGCTGGTAATCTGCGCGAGTAAGCCATGCATGACCCTGCAGTATGTTTGGAGATGCAACCTCCGGGCGATGGAGGGCCTAGAACGTGGGACGCAAAACGCCTCGGGTATGTGGCTCCAAGATGGTATCGAACGTCAACTGGATCATAAAAACTAAATCCACAAGTAATAGAACAGACTCGGCTGGTTCCAACAACTCCCCCGCTCTATGCAAACCGCTCTAATATAAATCCAATCATGAAGAAAACGCCACATTATAAATATTACACCGTGAGAGTTGGAACAGTCCACGATCGACGCGGACCCAACCTCACTCGCATGGATGGCTACGCCCCTCTACACGACGTTAAGCGAACTCTTCGTACCCGTTTTGTTCGAATCCTCCGTCGACTGCTGCGACCCCGACGATGGCGGAGCGAGTCCATTTTCTTCTTTCCCTTCCACCCGGGCCTCCTCATCGTCCTTTCGCTTTGACCGGCCCAACCGCCCGTTCGCCTGCTGCCACATTTGCCAGTAGTTCTTAGTGCCCCAAACCTGGGCCGCGCTGAAGATGAGATGAAGTATCGGAGTCAGCACCTTGAATTCAACGTTCCAACGATCCCAGTAGCTACCGAACAGGTACATGACAACAATAGTTTCGATGAACGTGCCGATGCCGGTCCCAATACACGCGGCGCGACTCCAATTTCGGAATTTGACGTGGTCGTCGGGGTGTACACGATGGATGATGATGACGCCGTGGACCCAGCCCTCGAACAGTACGTCAAAAGCGCCTAAAGTTCGTATTGATTAGTATGAGGTTGTTTCAGAGAGGTTGAGACCTCCGTAAGGCTCTGCGCGATCGTTACTCACCCCATGTCATGCACAGCATGAATTCAATACCTGCGAGATGCCACTCTGCTTTTACCAACGTCAACGTAATGGCGACCTGCGTAATGACGACAGTTCCGATGTGGTGCAACACAGCGATGATCGACAATTCGTGGCGGTAGATCAACTCGTGAAGATACATGGCCGCGAATACCTGAGCAATAATGACCATCATATCGCCCATGCTCAGGCAGCTCCCCCTATGAAGCGGAGTGTGAAATGACGCGGCTTTGAGCATGACCATCATATAGGGGTACCCGCAGATGATCAGCATCGAGAACTTTGCAAACCCAGCGAGATGGTGGTTAATGAATCCTCGCCGCGCTCTTTCGTTCAGTGAGGTGTATATCGAACCATACAGACGTGGTATGAGTATCGATTCCAGCAAGTAGTAACGTATAACAAAGAATATAACAAGGGCCTAACTCGCATGAGTGATTATTCTGCAAACAGAGTGACATGGAAAGGTAAACTACATACCACTGTCATAATGAGCACAGCACATTCTGCGAAATTTGACACTAAGTACGGCCTCGAATGAGGGTCCACGAACTCTGCGAAGCTTTGAAACTTTCTCGACCCGGGCTCGATCGCTGCTGTGAAATTACTCCGCATTGTGGTGTCGATTCGGTAGTACTAAGGTAACCAACGGAATTTCGATTTTGGCATATGAGTGGATCGAGACTTTGCGCTGTGTGTTCACGGCCGCGATTTTGTGTGTAGAGAAGGATAAAAGTTAAATGTAAGCGCTGAGGGATGAAACTTGAACCTCCAGAAGATGCTGCGGAGCAGAGGCGTGTGCGTAATGAGGTTGAGGCGTGGTGAATCAAGTCGAGGGACGATGATATGTGCCTTGGGGACGGGCTACAACACGGAATCGTGGCGAAGGATGAGATTTCAAGTCGATGAATGGGAGCTAGACGGAGCACGAGGAGAAGGAGGAGTGAAGTGGCATTAGGTCGAAGGTCGAGTCGTCATTACGGTTTATGAGTAACTGCCCCTTTAGAACAGGCCAAACTGTGCTGCGTTTGTACTACCATTCACCTTCCCCGGGCTTATATAAAAGCTGAAATAAATGAACACGATGGAATATCCCCGGGCGATGGGCATTAGGGCCTGGACCACCAGACGGCGTCTGATTGCTTTTGACATAGTGCTATCGAGAACTTTGGGGGATGTCACGGAATTGATTGGGCATCTGGGTCGTGCACGCCGGAGTCCGCGTCTGTTACCTAGGGCTATGCGTAACCTCCTGAGTGCCCGAGCAGTTCTCAGGCCTTCCTCCATTTCCCCAGTTTTGCAGGGGCGTGAGTGAACCCTAGGTAAGCTCCAGATCGCTATAATAGTCGCATCAATAATCCCGCATCAGAACAGAAAAAATGGAGCCGTCGTTAGGGCGATCCATCGCCCCAAGAGGAGATGACCAACCTCGTAATACAAAAGTATCACCGAGAGTATCGTCCATTGTATCCATCTTTTGCACATTGCCAACACAAGCGATCGCAGATGTGAAGCGCCTTAGATCAAGCTTCGAATAAGACCATGATGCGTGATAATCTCAAGACCACGGTAAGGATGCAGCCGCCAAATGTCGAGTTCTCCAAGGAGTATTTGGGAAATGATGTTGGTTACTACAAGCCGGTCCAATAGGCCAGCAAACGTGTTCCGGAAACGCTGAATCTAGCCGTGTCACAACGCTGAGTTTACCCTTCCGGAATCGGGCCTTCTCAAGGGACCCGTGGCAAAGTGACTGCGCCATCTGGCTCAGTGACTGCGCCATTTTCTCTGAATGGAGCACTAAAGAAAGTTGTCGTGGTGTTTCGTTCATGCTTACTTCTCTGAATGGAGCACTAAAGAAAGTTGTCGTGGTGTTTCGTTCATGCTTACTCTCCCTAGCGGGATGTCAGTTGGATTTCGAAATGAGAGTTGGGAATTCGCCGAATGATACGTCTCGGCGCCGATTCGTGGGTTTTGGTTCACAACTTCAGCCTCCAGTTACGTGGCTGACATTCAATAGTCCATGCCGAAGAGCCGATTCATACCAGCACCCCAATGGAGAGTTCGCAATGACGAACGACGCAGGTTTCGAAGCGAGATGGTGACCGAGTCGCTAAGGATTACTCTGTAGAAGGGATGACACCATCTGTCACGATGACCACGATGCACGCCTGCCTCATCTGTCCGACCGTCTAAAAGCGCTTATTCATTCCTACTCTTCACCGTCATCTCTACCGATGTCTAGAACCGTAGGGGAAGGTCATTGCGAAAGTCTAGAGCCACGCGAAAAGTGCCGTTTGCTCGGAACCGTACATATGGGGTAATGGAAGGATCAGGCCCATGACAATGGTAGCTGAGCAGTAGCGGTTGTCGCCCTGATCTTATTGGACTCGTCTTCGGCGATAGGACCCGTAGAACAGGTTGTTTTCATAGGGACGGGTGGTATGGGTTGGGACGGAATGTTTTGCAAAGAAAGGGCCAAAGCGATGCATGTGTGACTTGTTGCGCTGGCGGAACTCGATGCGTTTTTCTAAAATGATCTCTGACAGTCCAAGCGAGGGATATGAATACCAGGACGCGAAAGACTGTAAATCACTTGCATGTATCCGACGGCACTAAGCAGAGTCGCTGGAACTGCATACGAAGCCAGGCATCGAGTTCGCGTTGGGTGAGCTTCTGTTGAATCAGCAATAATCCTAGCTAATTTGTTTGGATTGTATGAGCAGTTACACATACCTACTGTAACATCCTCTGTTTCTAAGTTTTCATTATTGGATTCGAAGGTACTAATGTTCAACAAGTTGCGATGGAGCGCAGTATTAATATGGTTGTTGAATGTCCGTCTCCTGTTCCGGCACATCCGGATTACACGCCCAGCACGCTGCGTGGATCTACAAATTTCTTTTTCCTTTGAGCACTGGACTGGGCGCCTGATTGATCTTGGTATGCCAATGCGTGACTAGAGATAAATAAAGACTACAAAGCCGACTTCACCTTTTTGATTTAGGAGTGAGTTTCTATACACAATATGTATAGGCAGTTGGCCTTTCGGAGGGCAGAACTCTCAGGAATCTTCAAGACATGCTGCAATGAATCAAGTCAAAATACAAGATATTGTCTTTTCATTAAACAAGTCAATACATAGCGGGCGTATCTTGTGAAGCAACAAGTACAATTGATAGTACAGTGAGGGGAAATTATTGTGTTCGGTTGTCCTTTAGACTGGCCTGGGTCTCAGCACCCTGGAAGAATCGGTACTATCAAAACCCCTGCATAGCCGAACCCCACATGAAGCGTGAAATATCACATTCACTTGTGCCGTAGTGTGATAAAGCAGCAGAAGCCTACCATTTTGCAAGGTATCGTTACGCTGTAAAACAGAGAAATTCCAACTGAAGTCGGGCTTGTGGTTTAGTGGTAGTAAGTTCATTCTATAGATGTCCGGCCGTAGCCACAGCTTCTAACAACTCATCAGTAATTTTCCCTTAGCATGGGAAAGGTCCTGGGTTCGATTCCCAGCAAGTCCACAATTTTTTTGCCCATGTCGCGATGTGGGAGGCGGTCCTACATGTGAATTACATTTTACAGTCAAGTGATATTTATATATTCCAAGGTTTCCACTCCAGCACTTCCCGCTCTATCATGAGCAGCGAACTTTTTTTGTTAGCTCATCATTTAAGATCTCTTTGAATTTAGTATAGCTAAATTACTTTTTGCATATAGCCATTTGATGGACCTGTGTTGTAAGGTCTCTAATACCTAACTGTTGACTCTACACATGTACCACCACGAGAAGTATACATTGTTATGCCTTCACGCTAATTCTGTTCACTTGAGAAACAGCCTTTGTGCTCTTTTGCACATGAACATAACACAATTTATCTCATCACCAATTCTTCGCATCCAATATATGCAACAATAGTTTCGAAGATTCTTTGCCCTTTGGTTAACAATCAATCAGCTCTATACGAAAGGTCGAGACGATGTCAAGGATTAATGCTTGTACAGATATCAATATGAACAGATGAGATCATAGCAGTATGGCGTGAAGAGAAGAGGGGTTTGCATGGATGACATGAATATTTCAGTACTTTGTTATGCAGCACTCCAAGCTTACTGATGGCGAATAGTACACCTCTTTGCTATAGCTATATATCCAAACAAAAGCCTCAGAGTTTTTTTTGACAAGCCTCCTCTCTCTCCAACGCCTTGCGTGAGTAATATTACTCTATAATACAATTGAAAACAATGTCATCGTCCCGAGAAGTGTCCTTCATTTGCTTTTGAACTCTCCAACTACTTTCACACTTCCTAGACAGTATCCTAATCAGCCCTCGGCCATGCTCGCTTGTCTGTTATCCTGGTGTATAGAACTTTTAAAATGGGGGTAACCAGAAAGTGTACCCTCCATTCTTCATGCGGAAAACGCTAAGGAGGAAGCTGTACATGCACAGCACAACACCACTCCAGACAAACACGGCGAGTTGTTGAGCTCTGGCGTCGGCAATACGGGGAACCTTGATAGCGAGTGAGATGGTCGCAAAAGACAAAACGCCGTCTATATCTGCTGTTAGTTGCAGCTTGGGAAGGAGTCTGTCGAAGTACTTACAGATGGCCGCAACGATCTGCGATTCCAGACCGAATTGATTACTGAACCCTCCAGCAAAATAGCTGAGCCCACCCTTTCCATCACCCGATACGTAAGGAACTTTACGAATGTGGTTGAACATGTGGCCACTAGTGAACAGCAAGACAGCAATCAAACTGATGGCAGCCCAGATGTTGCGATTTTGTAGGACGGGAACAATGTAAGGCCATGCGACTGCACCGAAGGTAAGGACTCCGAGCACAGCTGTGGTGACGGACACGATCTTGACGTAGTTGATGGGTCGGGCGACGGCGGGTCTGGGAACGTCGGCGGGGAGCTGGCGGGAGATCCATCGTTGGAGGTCCTCGGCGGTTTGCGGCCTGCTTCTATTAATACTCAAACGTATAAATGTGAGTAAAATGGACTCACCCATTTGTGAAGTCGAATCGAATGGGTTGAGTGTCAACCTTCGCATTGGGTCCAATGGTGGGATGGAAGTAGAAAATAACCGGCGCGGTTTGAAGCATCAACTGGAATTGACGTTAGAAAGAGTGAGGCTGTAAATGGGAAGAGAACCATACCGATTGAAAGGTATTCTTTCCGTCAACGAAATCTAAGGAGCCGAAAAGCAACCTGCTCTCCGCCTTTCTGTCACCTTTCACCCAGCTCTTGCTCAGCAATTCCCACTCAGGTTGAAATTCTCTACATAGTGTACATCCAAATCTTGTCTCCAGAGCGGTCAACAAAACTATGACAGAGTAGTCCCGTGGGGCCCTTGTCAATTGGCTGTACACACCATCGTCAAGCTTGAGTGAGCCGGACGAGAGCGATTGGGTGTGAAAGTCTTTGAAACGGTCGCCGGACGATTTTTTGGCTGCTAGAGCAGTGAAAGGAAGAACAGAGGCCGTTAGAAGCTGTAACCAGCGCATTGTGAAGGTTGGGGTTGGGGAGGTTGGAAGTTGAAGCTCTCTCGCTGAGCTTGTGGGTCGTCACTGAAGGCCACTTGTTCCAAAGCTGGAGATCGGCGTACGTAAGGCGCCAAGACCGACCGGGGTTCAGTGAGCAGTTGACGACACCAGACTTTCACTCTAGATAGCATCATCACTTTTCGATTCGGCTGCTCCGAGTATGGAAGAAACATTTATCCCTCCCTGTGTTTATTTTGACATGCATGAGGCATCTTATATTACAGATACTCCTACTACTACTATTCACAAACTCCCGCTCGGAGCTTGAACCGACGCGCTGATGCAAGACCAAATACCCCTGCTACGAAACCCGAATTTAATAGTGAATAGCTTTGTCATACGTAGCCATGGCCGCCTCCTTGAAAGCTTCCGACAGAGTAGGATGAGCATGAGATGTGCGAGCAACATCTGTGGAGATTGTTAGTATTAGATATTGGAAATATTGATAGGGCTAGCTTACCTTCTGAACTCGCTCCATATTCAAGCGCAAGAACACCCTCTGCAATCATCTCACCAGCGTTGGGCCCAACAATGTGAATACCCAATATTCTATCAGTGTTGGCGTCCGAGATAAACTTCACAATGCCTTCAGTATCAAGATTGGTCTTGGCCCTCGAGTTGGCAGAGAAGGGGAAGCTGCCAACTTTGTACTTGACACCGGCAGCTTTCAGTTCCTGTTCGTTCTGGCCGACCCATGCCACCTCAGGGTGGGAGTACATAACCGACGGAATGGCTCCGTAGTTGACGTGGCCATATCCTTTGGTAAGATACTCTACGGCAGCCACACCCTCTTCCTCGGCCTTATGTGCGAGCATAGGGCCAAAAGTGACATCTCCAATAGACCTAATGTGAGGAATCTTGGTGCGGAACTCTTGGTCAATGATCAAGCGACCACGCTCGTCTGTCTCGAGTCCAATGTTGTCCAGCCCCAGACCCGAAGTATATGGCCGGCGGCCAATGGCAACGAGAACGACGTCCGCATCAAGCTAGAATGGTTAGAATCTAATCTTAAACATTATGAGAGTGCACTTACGACTTCCTCTTTGCCACCCTTTGCGGCTTCGGTATTGATCTTGACAATGTCACCCGAGTCGTCACCTTGAGTGACCTTTGTGTTAAGCTTGAACTTCATGCCTTGCTTCGTGAGCAACTTCTGTGTTAGTTTTGCAATCTCAGCGTCCATGCCAGGGCCGCCAATCTGGCCAAGGAATTCGACGACGGTGACCTCTGCACCAAGACGAGACCAAACAGATCCCTAAGAGAGTGTAAGTACATGCATGCAGCCAGTCTGTAGAATCCTACCATTTCAAGACCAATTATACCACCGCCAATGACAACCATCTTCTTGGGTACTTCTTGCAGTGCAATAGCGCCAGTGCTAGTAATGACCTTCTTTTCGTCGATTGTCAACCCAGGGAAGGGCGTTGCTTCCGAACCGGTTGCAATGAAGATGTTCTTGCCTCGAACGGTAGTCTCGCCGCCGTCAACCAGGTTCACTGCGATAGTGTGTTCATCCTGGAAAGCGCCAGTTCCCTTGATATATTCAACATTGTTCTTCTTGAACAAAAATTCAATACCCTTCGTCAAGCCAGACACTGACGTCTCCTTTGCCTGCATCATAGCAGACAAATTGAGTTTGACATCGCCGACCTCGATTCCACGGTGCTTTGTGTCATGAAGGATCTGGTGGTAGAGGTGCGAGTTGTTGAGAAGCGACTTCGAGGGGATACAGCCGACGTTCAAGCAGGTGCCTCCGAGGGTGCCACGCTTCTCGATACATGCGACCTACGTTCACTTCTATCAGAGACCGCACTTTACGCAGACAATGGTATGTTAGCATACCTTTAAGCCAGATTGGCCTGCCTTGATCGCCGCAACATATCCTGCAACACCGCCACCGATAATGACCAAGTCTTTCTCTTCTATCGCACAATTAGCACATTGGCATCAGATTTTATCTCAACAGAGACGACTGACCAGCTTCCGATGCATAACCTCGCCTTAATCGGCCTTGGAAATAGATGTTGGGTGCGCAGAAGGTGCTTTGAGACACCGGCCGTAGCTGCCGTGGCACGGCGCGGGGGAGGACTGATCGGAACATGATTTGGGGAGAAGTGACAGCTTCTGACAGTTGGTAGAGCCGCGATAGACTCAGCGACGTCGAGTGGGGGGGTCAATGGATGAGGTGGGTGAGGTGTTGAGAGCTGTGGGACTAGCACATAGCAACCTTTGGGAATAGTCGCGCTTGCCGACTGATCTCCGCGCGCGGATAGGACCGGTGTGGCGCGGCTCAGCCACATTTGTCCGAAGTGCGAGCTACTAGCACTCGCTCGAACCTTCACCCACAGCTTACATATACAGTAAATAATGGTTCAGGATCACTATTCAAAAATCACCACCCTATTGCTAACAGTCTGTGGCCACGCCTCTCATCGGACCTGGTTTGTTGAAAGAGTTATCTGATAGCTCTTTCATTTCAACGGCGCCACTAAGTTGTAACATATAATTATCTTATACGCATCTCAATGCCCGCTATCCTCACTACAAGGTTCATTGTAATATATCATATCTAAGGACTTACGTATCTTCTAAACTCGTCATAGCCAGCAACCGGGTCAGCATACTTAATACCGACTTCACAGCCCATTGTA
This sequence comes from Dendryphion nanum, assembly GCA_020744415.1. Taxonomy (NCBI): domain Eukaryota; kingdom Fungi; phylum Ascomycota; class Dothideomycetes; order Pleosporales; family Torulaceae; genus Dendryphion; species Dendryphion nanum. The sequence goes on along the minus strand of JAGMWT010000012.1, from coordinate 1,390,630 downwards.
TTGTTTCCCTCTCTGTTTCGATTGTTGTGAGGCCCGTTTTTGCGACAACTTTCTTAAGAAAATACTGTAGTCCAGGGATCATGTCCGGCGACTGATCTGCGCCAACGAAGATTTCCAATAGACCTTTTTCGTTACGAACTTTTGCTCCCTTCTGGGATTGCAATATAGTGGTCACAAGGATAACCTCTGCAAAAGCAGTTTCCTTGGCCTTCAAATATGCAAAATTCAGTAGCTTCAAGCTCGTAATGGGAAGACCTTCTCTGGCGATAAGCGTGCCAAAGAGCTTTCCCAGGTTGACCAGCTTCCTCAAAGTTGCCTCATCATCTCCGGTACCCTCTTCTTCATCAGAAATCTCTTCCTCGTCATTGTCACCCTTTCTATCGCCTAGGCCTTTGAAAACATCCCAAAGTGTGAACTGTAGGCTTTTACGCGATTTGTGATCCATGCAGAACTTTCTAGCAAGAAGAGTGTAGTAAGGGTTGTACTGTTTCTCACATCCCGCGCAATGTATTATCACTCTCGGTATTTCTGCTTCTTGCGACTTCTTCAAGCCCAACTTAGTCAGGCGGATGTACGCGTCTTTGCTGTCAGTGGCCGACATGACAGTGACAAAGATGGCCCGGCGAACGTCGGTATTCATACGCTGCTCTTTAGCAAGCTGAAGAAGATCAACTTCACCATCCTCCGCGGTATCCTGGCCGTCCGGCCTAATGTTGTCTTTGTTAGGCTTCTGCGATGACTGGTCAGCTGTATCGGTCCGCCAACTGGCTCCAACTAGCCACCATTTTCCTTTTTTCTCGGTGTCTTTGATATCTGCTAGACTAATACGCAGAGGTTCTGTGCCTTTCAGGCTGCGAGTGTTCAGCGTTCCTATCTGCTTCTTCATCCGCACTGTATGCTCGTTCACTATCGCCGAAGCTGCCACGCCTGTCTTCATTCGGTTGTTTTTGAGGTTATTAATTGTCTCAATCATGAATTTGGTGCGCACTAGCAGATTTTTCTCTCCAACCTGAGCGACAGACTTTTGAAGGAGCATTACTATATCCTTTAACGAAGTTGGGTCATCCTGTCGTAGCTGTGATCCAGACGTTCGGACGAACCGCAAGATTAGCTCGGTATTGATTTCCGAGAGCTCATCGAGGAATCGTTTGAGATAATCAAACACCAAGTTGCTCCCAATGACTTGGAAACAATACAATTGTGCGATGATGGTAATGATATTAGTCGTTTGTTTACCTCTGCCCTCCTTATTTGGCTGATAGTGTTTTTCAAATTCAACGACAAGCCGCTCGACCATTTGTGCACCAAAGTCGGTTCCAATGACTTTGTATACTGCTGCGATGAAACCAGCGTGTAATACAAGGAAGGTATCCAAAAGAGTGGTTTCGTCTGTGATCAGTCCAATCAGCAGATCGGTCAAAGTGTTGTTCACATATCCACGAGCATTGTTCTGGTATATGAGTTCAATGTCTCGTAAAATGGTCAACATGTTGGCATCTGACAGCCTGTTGAAAAGACCCTGAATTTGCCTCCTGAGGCGAGCCAGAGCTTCGACGTCTGAAGCGGGAGCTGTGCGGAGCGCTGGAGGTATGTACTTTGCGGGCTGTGGTGTGTCTGTGGTGACTGGGGCGACATATGGATTTTCTCGAACTCGTGGTTTTGAGGGTTCCGGGCTTACTTCGGAAAAGTCGTCTCCAGATTCAAAATCTTCGGAATCCTCCTCGTTTACGTCAATTCCATTTGTTCCACTCTGATCATCCGACTCGGGATCTGCTAGATCTTCAATATCATCGTTCTCATCTTCAAGACTGTCGAAATCTTCCTCATCCGAAACCTCTGAAGTCTGCTGCTGTTCCTGGTGACCTAAAGCCTTCCTCCTTTTACTAGCTAGCCACTCTTCGTCTTTGTTGTTCCTTTTGCGTTTGGGTGGTGCGTTTCCAACACGTGAGTTTTCTTCCTCGTCACTACCAAATTGAACCCCCAGGTCGCCAAATATATCATCTAAGCCGTCTTCGGATGGTTTCGATTTCTTTCCCTTAATTCCCAGCTTCTTCTCCAGCGCTCGAATTTCAGCGTCGTCGCTGACAAGACGATCCTTGACTGCTCTTGAAACCGTGGATTGGGCGTTGTCATAAGCGTCAGGCTCTGGATCCACTCGTCTCTGCTTCAGTATACTCTTCAGTGGCTTCTGTGCTCCTTTATCCGCAGATCTGGGCGTGAGTGGTGGCGGTGGTGCCTCATCTTCGCTCGAGAAAGCCTCATTGTCAGACTCGTCTCTTGCTCGACGGAAATTATTGCGACCCTTTACTGGTTTTTGGTTTCTCCGCACCGTTCGTTCTGCTTGACGGCGCTCTTTGCGATTCAGTGGACCGTCGCCGCGATGGCCATCATCTTTGCGGTAATTTGCAGGATCTGTACAACTGATCAGCTCTTTAGGTCTGGGTCGCTGATGAGACAATAATTCTCATCCCGTCTGGCTAAAAAAGGCCCCGAGAGTTAATGCGACTAAGGTTACGTACCTCCTATCTGGTCACGAAGCTGTTTGGGCAGCGTGGGGCCACCAATACGTTGGCGCATGGTGTTGGAGAAGTTGCAAAAAAATACGGGGATCGGCAAAGTTCAAGTCGAACTTTTGGGACGTTCACCTAGCGGCGGGGCCTGTCGCTGCGGCCCTGTCGCGCCTGGGCACCTCCGAACCCCCCGCCTACTCAGTGGCTCCATAGGTGCTCCGCTCCGCTCCCACCCACATCATTGCCGACCTGAAATTCCAAGGTTGCCTTTGCAGCCTGTCACAGTCTCATACTCGACCTATACATCACATATGGAGACGGTTCTTATACATTGGTAACCATGCCTCATGAACACCTGAACAATGAAGAGGTAAATGCGCCGGATCTTATCCCCAAGAGCGCTACTCATCGTACCACAGTTCTTTACCCAACTTACCAACCTCTTCGAACATAATCGCAAAAAAGGTCATGGAACAGTCTATCTCACCCAAAAGCGCGTGGCAGCTACGTCGGATAAGAATGTCAATCTAGCCACCAAAGTCATCGATGACCCATTGTGGGATACACATCCAGAGTCCCCATTGCCTGTTGTAATCCGAGCATCGAACAATAAATCCACAACAGGAACCGATCCAAAAAGAGAGGATATCGATAAAATTAGGTTATCGACCGTCGTTCAGCCGGAACAAATAGACGCATTCTATGCGCGGTATGCGGAGGTATGCAAAGCGGGAATGGGCGCGCTGAAAAAGAGAGACAGAACGAAGCGAAAGAAGGACAAGAAAAAGAAGAAGGGGGCGGCTACAGAGACGAAAGCTTGACAAATGTCACCAAATTCATAATGTGCAAATTCTTCTTGCTATAATGATTAGCGTCACACGCGACACGCTTTCCGGTAATACGCGCAAGGACATAATCGAGATGTAACGGGCTTCGCGTCATGTATTAGAGAATACAGGCGGGGATTTCCAAAGGACTGGGGACTATGTCCCGGCCGTTTCCCAAAGAATCTGGACACATAATTGACTGACATGTATTCATCGAGCGAGGTCCACCATCAGATGCTTAGCATCAAAGAGAACAGAGTTCACCACCAAAGCGTACTCAATGCACATCAATTTTGAGTTTTGCCTCAACTAGAATCAAAAACATGTGTTTGTCTGTGCCTATTCAGGCACCCTTCCTCTGTTTGAATAGCTTCAGACTTAAAGGCAATGGCTGTCCCATCCAAGTCGCCCTTTGTGTATGATCCCTTTCTTCTTCATCGGTATTTGGATGAATGAGTGCCGATAGTGGACCTCTGTTTATAACAAGCCAAGGGATGAATGCACCAAATTGCTCTGTAGTCCTGTCAGCTCTCATCCGTTTCTATATATCCTAAAACAGCCCATACCGGGCGTAAAGATGTTGACTTCAAACATTGCTACAGGATGCGGTCCGATAGGTCGATCCCATACTCTATAGATGCGTAGCTCCGGAACTGAGATGCTGCATCAGTTTTGACGGCGCCCATAATCACTCTAATATATTGGCTCAACTCACATTCTCGCCTTATACGCTCCCAGAGCTCGTTTGCGAATCTTGTCTCTTCGGCGTCTGTTTGAAGAAAGTATATGTGTACGCTGTGCTACTTTAGTTATTGGTCGGCAGTCCCGCTATGAGCGTTTCCTACTCAAATCCTCCTCTTTGGTTATTAGAAATTGGAGCTACAAAAGCATCATATGCTCCGCTCTTTTTAGCAGCTGGAGGGTTTATGAACGATTTTCCATCTTCGGCTTTTTTGCTGGGAATAGTTAGTTGGAATTTGCTTTTCTTGGGTGGTTATGCATGCTTTGGAAGTGCGTCAAGTCCCTCGTATCCTTTTAGAGGAGATTCGTACGTGTACAAACTCGGGTCTGACATGTTGGATTGGCAGAAGGGTACGCAAGTTTACGAAGTGCGATCTTGGAATGGTTTTATATGTGGGCGCTATTCGACTGCTGAACATAGGTGCCTGCTAATAAAGCGATAGTTGTTTTGTCAGCGCGGAACGGGATGACGCCACCCTAGTGTGCTGTGGACATAATTATTCCAGAGCAAGCTCAGGAAATTCAACTGCGTTATCTGTATACCTTTTGAATATACATGTCCTCTCAAACTTGTATGTTCCTGCGGTATGGCAAGGAGATCATGGTGTTAGATTTTGCCTACATCGCATATCTGTAGTCACCATTATATAAGATTACAGGCAAGGCACCTCGTGAACTGGCTGCCATGGCTGTAAGCACCGTATCGTATGTACTATTAAGCATGTTTGGTAGCATATTATCGTTGGCTTTCCATTCGGTAAATACATGGCCACTATGTAAAGAAAAGATGAGTGCCTTTTCTAAGCCAATTCAAATCTCAGATAACAGCACGCAGCCTACAGCAGAGTTATTGGCGCATGTAAGCCTTTGGGTGCGCTTGAACAGCATTCACAGCCGCTACTCAAAGCATTACCAGGACGTGCAAGAGAGAGGGAGACAACAGTGCTACAATCTCGGAATGTCGAACCTTATCTCGGATGCTGCAATGTTCCGGTCAAAAGATTAGGAAGAGGGAGTGGGAGGTTGCATTTGGAGACGTTGCGTGTCTCAGTGCGGCCACTTGGAGGGGTCTGACTAACCCCTCCAGGGCCCAAACTGATGACTCCGACCTCATATCAACAATTTCGCCAGCCACAGCTATCGGCAGCCCACAAAACCACCTCGAGCCGCGTGACTCTCTCGTCATTGCAATCTCTCTCTCCCTCTCTTCTTTCTACCTTCATTCTTCGCTACAAGGCGCTAAAGCGCATTGCGTCTTACTGAACAACAGAACCCAATTGACCCCGCTATACCTCGAATTTCGCAACCCCAGGTGGGCTGCCAATCGCCATCATGGCAGATAAAACATACTACATCGACGAAGATGCCGGCCAGGACACCGCCGAGCAGACCGGCGCTGAGGATCTTCCTTACAAGTCGTTAGGCTTCGCTGTCCTCACTCACACCGAAGTTCCCAAGTTCCTCACCCGCAAGAGTGTTACTGGAGACATTCCCGAAGGCTCGGACGCCAGCACGAGGCTGGAATGGAAACCAGTGGCAAAAGCTGCGCTGAAGAAGGCCGTCAATTTTGCAAAGTCGGAAAAGAAGAAGGCAGAGAAGGCAGAACAATTGCTTGCACTGAGGTCAAAGGAGGAGGCCGACAGGAAGAAGGTCCTTGACGAGGCAAAGAAGATTGTTTTGGAGGAGGACACAACTTTGCCACAACCGGTCAAGATCAAGTTGGATGATACAGATCCCGAGAAGGTCAAACTCGGTAACGGCTCTGATGTGAAGGGAACGCGCGTAAGAGTCTTTGGGCGAGTGCACCGTGAGCGGCGACAAAAGGAAGTCATGTTCGTTACATTAAGAGACGGTTATGGTTTTATGCAGGTCATCTTTACTGGTCCTCTCGCAAAGACGTATGATGCTTTGACCCTTACGCGAGAGACCAGCATCGAGATTCTTGGAGAGCTTCGAGAGGTCCCCGCCGGAGCACACGCTCCCAACAACCGCGAGCTCCACGCCGACTACTACAAGATTCATCCAGGATGGAAAGCAGCTGGTGGTGACGATGCCATCACCAACCGTGTGTCCAAGGATACAGAGCACGCGACCCTACTTGATCTGCGACATCTCACTCTGCGTGGGGAGACCGCTTCCAAGGTCATGATTGTCCGTGATGCTGTCGAGTTTGCGTTTAACACTGTCTACAAGGAATTGAGGCTGCGGAAAGTCAGTCCCCCCGCTATGGTACAAACTCAAGTCGAGGGCGGTGCTACGCTCTTCAAATTCGATTATTATACCGAGGAAGCCTACCTTACTCAATCGTCTCAATTATATCTAGAGACATGTCTTCCATCAATGGGCGATGTTTACTGTATTGAGAAATCCTTCCGCGCAGAGAAGTCTCTCACCCGACGACACTTGTCTGAGTACACGCATGTCGAGGCAGAATTGGACTTCATTACGTTCGATGACCTCCTCAACCATCTTGAACTTGTCATGTGCCGCGTCCTGGAGGTTACCCTGTCCGATCCAATCGTCAAGCAGTATATTCTCGATCTCAACCCAGAGTTCCAGTTCCCAGAACGTCCATTTAAGCGTATGAAATACACAGAAGCCATTGAGTGGCTTGTTGAGAACAACATTCCCAACGAGGATGGCGAGACTCACAAGTTTGGTGACGATATCGCCGAAGCTGCCGAGCGCAGAATGACCGACATCATCAACCGTCCTATATTTCTTACACACTTCCCCGCCGAGATCAAGGCATTCTACATGCAGCGCGACCAAGATGATCCACGAGTTACTGAAAGCGTAGACTGCTTGATGCCCGGCGTTGGTGAAATTGTTGGTGGAAGTATGAGGATCTTTGATTATGATGAGCTCATGGCCGCCTTCGGAAGGGAGCAGATCGATCCAGCTGCTTACTTCTGGTACACAGACCAGAGGAAGTAAGTTTTCTACATCATAAGTCGCTAGATTTCTATGCTAACATTATATCAGGTATGGTTCATCTCCTCATGGCGGCTACGGATTAGGTCTCGAGCGTTACCTGGCCTGGCTCTGCAAACAGCACACGGTTCGCGACTGCTGTCTGTATCCCCGTTACTTCGGACGCTGCAAGCCTTGATCAAGTACTACAGTCTCTACAGTCATCTCTTCGATCCCGAAGACCCGTGCTACGATCAATAGCAAATGTATTTTACAGGTGCCCGGCTTCGTTCCGAGTCAATGACGCGCAACTGAATGACAGGATAGAGAAAACGCCGAACACGCTAAGTGGCCAATCTCACTGGCTTCACCGAAATTGTCGAGTCCATCTTGATCCTCTTTACTTTGCATTGGCTTGTCTCTAAAGTCTATCTCACTAGGCTATATGAAAATAGACTAAAACATCTCAAAACAACTCAATATCTTCTTCACTGCTTCTGTTTCTATTTACATTGACCTCTTTCCCCTTCCTTCATGTTTTCTGTATTTTAGCTTCACCATCCTCAGATGAGGACATGGCATCTCACTTGTCATCGATTGATCCTCTCTGGTCCGATCAAAATTACGACAGTGACATGGTGTTAGCCGCCATGTCCGTCTAAGCATCAACCCAAACCCAGACCATCTAATCTCCTTCTCCCAAACAGTGCAACATGTGACAAGAAGTACATCGTCCAGTACCGCCACGAAGATAAAACCTAACCCGCGAAGGATATGACCTCGATATAATCTGGAAGTTCCATGAAGTGTGTAGGACAAACATAAGGCCACTTGTCCCCACATGCATAATGCATAACGCTGTACAAAACTTCGCCTCCTCGCTACAAGCAGAGACAAGAAGGGTTCTGCTCCTAATCTCACAGTCATGTTGTACCGAGCGAACACCCCATTCCATCGTCATCCTTGGCCGCCACTCGCCACGCCACCTTGCTGACTCGCCGGCGCGTTCCGTCCCGAAAGCTGTGTAAACGTGTCTTCTTCATAGTCTGTTCATGGGACAATAGGCAATACATAGGGCTGGTGATATAGCTGTGCCACTATTCACTTCCTTTCCGATATTCCACAGTGGCGAATCTAGGGGTGCCCGAGGTGTGGATATGGTACGTATGAGTGGAAACGGATAAGAGATCGTATTCACCTTCCAGTTTATTGAAATTTAGCGGGAGCCCCGGCCTTGGGGTAATTTGATGTAAGCCTGGTGTCTGACTACCTGTGTTGAATTAGGTATAAGGTATCGATGCAAATGCCCGAATATGACAGAACCACTCAAAACAAAACATGGCAATAAAAAGAGTGAAATGTTTAGGTGTCTGTCACCATGATCAATTTCTCCATCCTGGTGCCGATCATGGCCTAACTGATCTGCTGCTAAAGAACCGCTCACACACATTGTCTCTCCGTCGGTGGTACACGCGTCGCAGAGTGGAATACCCAGCATAGTCCGGAATCTGCCCCCACTCTCCACCACTCCTCCAGAGTTATGCCAAGCTTGTGGCACAAAGGAACAAAAAGGGACGCAGAGACCCCTCTCTCCGTTTCAAATTGGGAGATCAACGCACGCTCAATGTTATATAACGGCAGAACAGTAAAAAATGACCAGTTTCCACCCAGCAAGGAATCAGGACATAAACAATGTCCTCAAGACTTCGGAAACGCCATGAAAAGGAATGGGAAATGGGAAATGGGGCGCCGTTCCGGGAGCCTGACTGATCCAAGTACCCAGTCGAGCCCAGATGCCGAGGAAAGTTGATGCCCGTTTAACTCCACGCTATGCATGTTGGCCAATGACAGAGAAAATGCACACATCCAGTGCCCAGGAAGACAACTCGTGATAGCATGTTCCTTGACCGAAAGAGAAAGACAGAAATAGAGGGAGTCGGGTTCGAAAACAAACTGTTCGAACCGTCTGCACGAAGGTGGACAAGCCAAACGTAAAGTTTTCGTTTGTACGTTTGAGATAGTAAGGCGGATGAGGCGAAATGTTCACAAGTGGGAACATGCAGCTAGAAGCTCTCCCGCGCTATGTAAAAAGTCTTTGAGGGACGAATTTACGTGTTTAATTAGTATGATCGTAGCGGTAACAATCGGATTGGACGATGAGAGCAACTTCGAATCAGCCTTGGAGGGCGCGGTCGATCAATGCTCGAAGCTTCAGAAGCTCTGTGCGCTTCTTTTCGGTCATCGGTAAGGGTTCGGAGTCTTCTATCGCTGATAGAACTTCCTTTGGTGCTTCCGCCTGTTCCTCGGAGTTAGTGGCGATCAAACAAAACAAGCGGGGTCCACGCCACAGCGCACATATGGGCTTACCATAAGACTGAGATAGAGTGCATCAACGCTCGCTTCGTTGAGGCCAATATCGGACTCTTTCCTTGCCAACTGAGCTAAATGCAGGGCGGCCTGCTGCTGTTGAAAGGAGCGAGATGCAAATTGTTGTTGAGAAGCGCGGTGCCTAGCGGCGAGCTTGCGCGCACGGCGAGCTTCTTGTTGCTCCCGAGCTTTTTCACTACCATGACAAGTCAGTCGATGCATTTTCGTGTAAGGACTGCGAATTCTACAAACCTTTTGACCTTAGTGATGAAGTCCAGGACGATACCCTTCTCCGGAATGCGGAAAGTTTTTGAGTTGAGATCTTCAAACACGTAGTTACCCTCGCCATCGGTATCATCGTCGGGATCGTTGATGATGTCGATAATGCCATTGTTGCGCATACCTCGCGAGAAGACTGGCTCAACAGTGGACTGCGATCTAGGTTTACGTACTTTGCGTGGCACGCATGGGGCAGATATGGCATCAGCCATGTCCATGTCATCGTCAGATTCGATGGAATTCAGATCTTTGGGAAAGAGAAGCCCGCTACGAAGGTCGTGATCGATGTGTCGTGGACACTTCCACGCGTCACGCTGTGATGCCTCCAGGCTGATGTGTGGAGGATTAGCGAGTGGCGGGCTACAACAATCCAGATGCCAGTACGCGGGACAGAAGTCACACTTGAGCATCTGGCGCTTTCCGGCCGAAGACTTGCCACATTGAACACATAGGATGGGCTTGTGCTCAGCGTCATGGGTCCTCAGATAGTCTGGCTTTTGGTAGCCATAGCCGCTGCTCTTTGCTCTGTTTTGAGTTAGCACGTGGGCTTCGAACGAAAGATAGATACATAAGCAGGCGATACTTACAAGGGGAACTTCTTTGTCTCTTCGTGATAAGAACCATCATCTCGTGCTTTGACATTCTCATAGTACATCTGCAGCTCATTGGGGAGCGCGAAAGAACGCGTGTTTGTGCTCTCAAGTTGCTTGAATAGAGGTCGAAGGATCCTGAAGCCCTCGACGCCAGGTTCGTCGACAGCAGCGCCAGTGCATTCATGACAATAGAAGGAGCCCTCGGGGGGTTCAAGACGCGGTGGATCGCAGCATAGATAGTGGAAGACGCGTGGGCAGCCTTCGCAGCAGACAAACTCGCCAGCACCTCTGCAAGCCGCACACCAGTCGTCGCTCTCTGATGGAGAAGCCTGGCACGGGGTTAGATCATCGAACGACACGTCTGAGCGAGGTGGAGAGTAAGGAAAATCAAGGGGTGTGATGCGCATAATGAAAAATAAACGGGTTGTTGAATGGAAAAGACAGAAACGGGAAGAATGTGATGCGAGGTTGTTGGTGTGTTGAGTTAAAGAAGGAAAGGGAACGTGTGGTTGGGCACAGGCCGCCTCTGAGTGGCACTTACTGGGTTATTGTCATCAGGCCCCAACTGTCTCGAACCGCCACCACCCGTATGTGGGATTCCTGCGATGATAGGTCCATCCCGATTCTTAACCGGCCTACACATTGTTTTTGGATTAGCTTCTCGTCTTCTGGACAATACTGACTGGAAGATAAAAATGCAAACACGTGAAAACACGTAGAGCATGCTGAGTCGACGCTATCCCTGCACCTGAAACGGATACAGACATAGTCGCGTCCCACACAGAAACTCTAACCACGGCGATTGGGAACATGAGGAAGTGACTGTACTTACGATCGCTTTGTTCTTGCGGTCTGGCCGATGCTCAACTTCAGCCGCTTCGCTGGAGGCATCACTCCGGCGGGCGTCGAAGGACGCGATGTGGCAGCCGACCCAGGCTGCGGTGACGGCACTCTTGAGCTGTCCTCTCGCATGCGCTTTCCAAGCTGGAGGTTCAGGCGAGGAGTCTTCTCTAGCCGGCGAGGCGGTTGTGTGTCGATGGGAGGGCCAACAGCAATTTGAGACTCGGTCAGAGACTCTGTCTCATGCTTCTCGTCGTCGAAGAAACGCTCCCGTGAGACGGGGGGGTCGAATTCTAGTGTACGCAACGGTTGTTGCTCGGCCATTGCCTGGCGCTTTTGCTGCAATTCCATCTCTTCGGCAATATCTCTTGCGCTGGGGGGCGGTTTCTTCTCATTTCTTCCGTTTGGCTTCGCAGAGTTGGCCCTGGAGTTCTTCTTCTCGCGAGCAGCAGCCAGCTGCTTCAGGTGCTTCTCCTTCTTGTTGAGAGCAGCAATGGGCAAAGACAGCAGCGTGTCGGTCACCGTGGACTTTTCGTTTCCGTTCCGTTGCGGTGATTTGGGTGGTGGTCCCTTCTTGACGATTTCCTCATTCACATCGGACAATTCGGAATCGCTACCCACAGCTGAATCTGATGGAACAGCCGCAGGAGTTGGTGCTTTCGAAGTCACTACATCCACATCGGAGCCAAAGGGTGTGCTATCGCCGTTGACAGCGGTCTTTTTGCGGGGGGATTTCGACGACATGCGAGAGGGGAGTGGTGAAGGCGAATGGTTGGGAGGGATGACAGGGGCGGTGGTGAGTGGGTGGTGCGTGGGGTTAGCCGCAAGACCAGTGGACTCCTCTTGCATCTGGGGCGCATCATCCATCATGACGTCCGATTGCCCAACACTTTGATTTGGAGTATCGATAGAATTCCACGAAGCAGTTGCGGGTATACTCCCCGTAGTTTGTCGCAATTCTTCTGCGCGCTGTTTCTTCTCCCGCTTATACTGTTTCTTCGCATCCTTGATGAAGAAGCGAAATCGGGCAAGCTGCGGCGCTGAGGCACCTTCGCGGATGATAGCATATAGAACCTCCTTCAAAGAGGAATCGGTCTCTACTTCTACGTGCAGCTGACGCAAGGCTACGCCTAACGCGGGCCTTCCATCCTGGTGTGCACGGCTGACGGCCTCGTTGACAATGATAGTCAGTCGCTGTTTCGTGACGTCCATGGCGAGATCGTTGGGCAAGTGCGGAGTACTCTGCGTGGCTGGGCTGCTCATGGCGGTTGATGGGCGTGAGAGTCCGTTCTTCACGGGAGTTTTGCCAGTGGCGGGTGACTTGTTGGGTGCGGAGGACTTGCCCCTGACCAAAGATTTTGCAGGCTGCGGCTTCGCCTTGGCCTTGGTAGGCATGTAGTCGTCATCCTCCTCTTCATCTTGTTGCTGGAATTTCGACATGTTTCCATGCTCCTCCTGTCGCCCGGAATCTTCGTGGTCGAGGTCGCGCGCCGGGGTCATCTCTGGAGTGGACACTCCTTCTTCGCCTGACAATATGTTACCGTTCTTTCCGACGACGATGCGCGATGAAGGCAGCGAGTCCAAAGTGCGCGTTCGCTGCTTCACTTTGGCAGAAGGGCCGACGCCTAAGGGGCTCATGCCTTGGAGGACTCCGTGGCGTGCAAAGCCGTGATCTTCGAATGAGGGAACAGGGTTTTTGATGGGAGGTTCAATCCAGGCATCGAGTGAGCTTTGGGTTTTTGACTTGCGGTGGTCGGAAGAGGGGATAGGTGAGTCGGCGGCGTTACTGGGTGTAGTCGTTCGACTGGGACGAGGATGGCGAAGGGCCGGCATAGTGAAGACCGAGGACTGTCTCTTTGTAAGCGCGCTGGCAGTGTGCACGGGACCAATTAATACTTACCACGCGTACTATCTGGATTATTCGCGTGCAGATAGCCCTCTGGTGTGCGTGTCCGCCGTGTCGCGGGGTGTGGTGTGGTCGTGAAGCTGGTCGGTTGGTGAAAGAGGAAGATAAATCGAAGTTGGAGGAGAAATTGGCGGTCCAAACCTCCGCGCCGGGAGTCCCCCTAGCTCCCCTGCAACACTGCAACAACTGCCGTATCCGCTGGATCCAGCGATCAATAGAGTGTTTTATTGCGAGCGAATAATCAGATAGATCGATCAATGGAGTGACAAGAGAAGTCTGTCTGTCATAAAGTTTGGAGGAGGTTGGTATTTAGGAGCGAGGAGGGGGAAGTGGGAGATTGTCCTCCACTCCGCTCTTCACCTTCACATCATCCACGCAAGGCCGGGAAGTTCTTATTGTCGCCCTGCACACTATGGCGATCCACATGTAGAATAATTAGAATAACCTATTATCAGTCTCCTGGCACATTCTATTGAACTGCGTCACGGCAATCTTGGGTATCACATGCACCCGATCTTCTGACCCAATATGCTTGGTCCCACACTGCCATATGCCTCTGGGCGAGGACATCTTAGTGAGAGATAAGGCATCACTATTTCACTGGGGCAACAATAAGAGTTTGGTTGAGGCAAAAGCATCTTTTTCATTTTTTTGTAGGTCTCCACATGTGATATAGCTACCTACTTCAACGTTCCTATCTTACGCTATGACCAAAGTCGTACCTGAACGATGACTGACTTCGGATTCGTGTGCGGAGATAGGTACTTCCATTAGACTACTGGCAAGAGCTCGAAGAGTAAAAAACACAGAGTCGGAATGTTTTGATTGCTGGAAGCCTCTGGGAGAGTCTGCACATTTCTGCGCTTACTCCTCGTCGTCGCTCTCCTCCTCCTCGTCCGCAGCACCGGCCTTCTTCGCGGGCTTCTTCTTCTTCTTGCGGTTCTTGCTCTTCGTGTTTGTTTTGCCGATTGGCTGTTCAAGAATCTTGAGGATCTCTTCGTCGGTGATCTTCTTATCAGTCTGGAACTTGGACAGGTCAGGGGTTGGCGGGGCAGCAAGGCGGGTGATGCCATTCTTGGTGATGGCTAGATAAAACATGTTAGTAGGAGAATGGGGTTTATCCAGAATAGATGACATAGACATGATATAATGAATTCCAGGCAAAGAAAGGTTCAGAAACCCTGGAGGGAATGGGCAGGGTCGCTGTTTTCACGGGGAGTAAGGCGAGGAGAGGGAAACATGTAAAATTGAAGCAGTCTGGGTGAGTAACTTACCGATAGTAGTAAAAAGTCTACCCACAGCTTCATTACCCTTGTCGCCCACTACCTCGTACTGGCGGATGACGCCGCCCCGAACGCATTCGACGACGCCCACTTTGGCCGCCTTCTCGTCCTCAAGCTGCCTCAAGCTGAAGGGAAAGGTGCTGAACTTCTTGACAACCTCGGACAGGAAAGCCCTTGAGGTTGGGCGCTTAAGGCCAAAGGTGGTAGCGGTGCGGCGGTGGAGAGTCGCTCGGTTGCTCAGGTTCTTGACCTTGCCACTGCCCAAGCTGACACCCATCTCAACACCCCAAACTTCGCCAACTTCGGGAAGACCTTCACCTTTAACGCCCTCTCCTGGAGCAAGAATGATCTTCTTCTTTGCCTCAATCTCGTTGCGCTCGAACAGCCAGATGGTGGTGCTCTCGACAAGGTTGCAGTCATATGCCGAGACGACCTTCTCCAATAGTTGAGTGATCTGGCCCTGTGAGTACTGCTTCTTGGCCGCGGCCTTCTTCTGCTCTTCTTCGTCGCCGGAAGTAACCAATCCCGGGGGGAGCATTAGCCTCAGCAATAACTCGTTGGCGTAGTAAGTAGCAAGTATAAGGTCTGCCTGGCGACCAGAAACCTCGCCTTGCTCTCCAACGAGGACAGTGTCGCATACTATTGCGGGGAAACCATCGATTTGCGCTCCAAGCTGAATCTTTACAGCCTCTCCGGCCTTCAATGTAGTAGCAGCTTCCTCGACGTCGGACTTGATCGGGGTGTATGGGGTGACGTAGGAGCTTGGGGATATGGTAGTGCAATGGCCAATACCCTTGGAAACCTTTTTGCCTTTGTAGACCTTGGATACCTCCTCCTCAAGTAGCTTATCGCCGCGCTCGCAAATATCTACGACGTTGGCGCCCTCAGTAATCCATCCTATATGCAATTAGTTGACGTTCTGGTGGTTGGTCGTACAAGCGGAGCTCTAGGATAGAAGATGGAAAGCAAGTCACGCACCGGAAACCTCCTGAAGGACCTTTTGGGATATCTGCGCGGCTACCTTGTACTTGGTGAGAGTATCCGGGTTGGCGAGACTGTAGTCTGTTGCAAGTGTGTTAGCATGGGGACTTTGTGTGAAGGACGAGCGGGTTCCGAGCTCTGCCCATGACTCCATGGCTCTACGGCTCTGTAGATGGAATGCAAACCGCAGAGATAAACAAAACGAACTGGACGGGTGGGGGTTTCGAGGACTGAAGCTTACCATCGGTTCCTGCAGCTGCTGCGTCGGCCATGTTGAAGGAGTGTCGATTTTGCGGGGTGGCTAGAAGGAGCTTTGTACCTAGGAGGGAGGTGGACGTGAGAATGTTTTGTGCTGCTTCAAATTCAGTACCCCGCGCGCGGGGCTTCTCGCTTGGTGAAAGCGAAAGCCAATGAAGACTCCAGGGGCGCTTCCAAACATCGGCGCATCCCCAATCTATCCATGTGCATGCAAATGCTATTAATTAGCTTCGTATTGTATGGTTTATTCCCTCCTGGCTTGAAAGAGATCAGTCGCTCCCACAATTGTTTCTGATGCTGCTGATGCTGCTGCTGCTGCTGCTACTTCTGGAATGATTGCAATCGCGGCAGCTGCAACGAAGGAAACCTATGACGTCTCTTATGTGGCTCTGCTCTTTGTGGAAGCCAAGGTACAGCCGCCCGCTGCATGAATAGTGGCAGTGGGACCTGAACAAAGCCAACACCATCCGATTTTGGAATGATTCAGCATGGATGCATGCATTATCCTCCATGCACCCGGTTGCCAACTGCCTTAGAGAATATGTTCGCCTCTGTGTAGATTGGGGAGGTTTTTTTATGTGTACAAAAGAATTGATGTTTTGCTCTGCCCTCGTGCTTCCAGCAATCGTCTACAAGATGATTGTATCATCTTAAACAGTCCAGACCGTATCCCCGACGACGGCTCTATGGTCGCTACAATACACCCCATCCTCGAACCGATTCGGAAGCACTGTGCTGCCCTCAACTTTCCACACTCCAGTTGATCCCCTCGGGCCCAAGAATATATGGTCAATCTCCTGTTTCTTTGTACTGTCCTGAAATCCCGTAAAGGTGTTCCTGTCTCCATGTTTCCATATCGCCAACTCCTTTACATCTTGCAATGGGCTCTCCTTGCCATTGAGGATTCGATATGCAGACCCCGACATCTCCGAGTTGAGGTCTCCAGCGAGAAATACTAGGACAGCAGTGTGTGAATTGTTTCCTCCTTTGCTTGTCTCCTCCACAACTCTTAGGATCAGCTTCGCGCTTTCGGTCCGACTCTTCTCGCCTTGATCATCCAAATGCGTGCTCATCCCGATCACTCTTCCGCCGCTCGCACGATGTTGGAACACCCCGACTGTCACGATGCGTACGCTCGCTGCGTCCCAGCCTTTTCCTGGCTTGTCAGGGGTCTCAGAGAGCCACACCGTTCTCCATGATTCCACTTTCCAAATAGACGGTCGATAAAAAATGGGCGAATATTCGCCTTTCTCTTTGCCGTCGTCGCGGCCGACGCCTATGGACCCCCATTCCGGCCCAAGACCCTGAGCAACGTCAAGAAGCTGATGATGCAGGACTTCCTGGAGGCATATAAATGACTCCAAGTTATAGAGCGAATTGTAGCGTAATTGGTTGACAATGAGCTGCACCAATGAATTAGTTTGGGTTCACGTCTGGGAATGGGCGACCTCACTTGGCGTCGGTCGACCCACAGCTTCTCGCCTTTGAATGGAGAAGTGGTTGCGTAGCGGACATTGTGAGATATGATACGAATCGATATCTGGGCTTGCGCCTGTACCCCCATAGCAAATAACAATAAGACAACGAGACTAAAAATAAGAAGGTGGTGGAGGGTTGACGTTGGCATTATCCCAAGGTCGATGATGGTGCCTTTGGAAGATTCGAATGCCACACGTGACGACTAGTAGAGCTTCCAAGGTCAAGGCATATGAACAGAATGGAATTGCTATCCTTATGTGCAGCCAATCGTCGAATAAGACCGAGAAGCAGCCTTCTTATTCAAATATTTCCTAGGTGCTTTCCAAAGATGAAAGACGCCATTTGCCTACATGGATATCCAAACCGGCTGTTCTTTCCCGTTGTCCAAAAGTAACTGGCAAATAAACGCCGTTTCCAGCTACACGTTTCCATCCTTTGCCCCACGAAACGCTTCAAAGAATAGCAGCCCAGTAATTTGTACACAGGTCGGCAATCATGCGCAAACCCAAATGTCCACTATATTAAATCATCCTCGCCAGTGACCGCTCTTGAACGCCCTAAGCAGAACTCGCGCAAACCAAGTCAGCAATTCTATGAGCTTAATTTGCCAACTCGCTTTTCAACCGAATTTCTATGCTGTCGATTCTTTAGGTGGACCTCAAAGTTGTCCACCGACAATGCCGGTCCTGCTGTGTATAGCTTTCCGGGACAATCAAGACAACGGATACGTGGAAGATACTGCGCCTTGTAGTTGGCTGGAAGGGGTGCCTTTGAGTTGAGTGTGTCTGGCTTGACAGTTTGGTTTGTGTCCGTGTTTATGATGTTGTATCGCATCGTGGCTTCAAAATTATCGTGCGAGTAATTTTTCCGCAAGTCTGCGAGCGCAGTCTGAAGCCAGTCTGGTGGTGGAGCCTTGAGAAGGAGATGAGTACACATTCAATATAAGATACATTTTGATATACTTACGGGTTGAGATCCTTGGACGAGGGGATATGGCGCATCCGCCCGCCCGTCAGGCTGGTATTTCCATTGCTGTGGGGTCGATGCAGCTGGTGTGGGTGTTGTTGGGGCTTTTGGAGAGGCGTCTACAGAAGGCGCTGCAGGAGCAGGCGCGGAACGCGGCTGCATAGCGGGAGACGGCGGAGGCAGCATCGAGTTCGCTCCAGGTGTACTTCGTGCTGGGGGTGGGGTTGGAGCCGCATGCGGGGTGGAAGCGGCCTTCATGTATGCCTTCGGATTCAAAAGATATTCGCGAAATTTCTTTGGGTTAATCCGAAGTTTGACAATCATTGTAGTGGGCTCGGAGACGCTTTCTTCCCGAGCTTCATATCGGAGGGCTCTCGATGATGCTCTCGGTTCGTGTTGAAGGGTAGACACTTCGGGGGTGGTTGATCTACCCAGTGCGGATCTCATAGCAGCTTGAGCTGCAGTGGCTGCTCCTCGAAGCCCCCTTGTTCGAGCGGTACCGCCAGTGATCTGGGATGGAGCAGGGGAATCGGCCCCCGACTCTTCACTTTCAGAATCCTCAGACTCGTCCTCGCCGGCGCGACCTGGACGACCGCTCGTTTTCTTAGCACGTGAGACCTTGTAAATGTGACTCTGTGCGAAGTCCTCGGCGGCACCCGGGAGAACAGATGAAACAATCAGACTGCGTACAGTTCGTTGCCTGTCCTTCAGATCTGGCAATGCCGGACCGCCGCGTCGATTGACCGAACGTTTCTGTCTGCGCTGTTCACGCATGATTGACAATTCTGCTCGTTCAAGCTCCACTTCACTTAGCTCATAAAGGTACGGCGTGAAATCCTTTGCAGATTGCATTGGTCTGAATACAGACGCTATTGGCGTGGAGAGGAAATTGTCCCGGATATCCGAGTCTTCGACTATCCTTCCGTCAAAGGGATGCCCAGTGATGTAGAGACTCTTGGTGAACATTTGACATTGTTCCCGAATGGAGTGCGCAATTGCAGTGGTAAATTCTCCCGACAGTGCCAGATCAGCTGACATCTGTTTGGCAAAATCCTCAGGAGAATTCAAAGGGTCACTTAGGTCCCATTCGAACTGATCGACAAGGGTGTGCTGGCCAATAGTAATGTTGAGTTTTATCACGATGCGCATCTCATTGTTCTTATATGCAGAATATGGGAGATGAGGATCGAGCGGTTCTTCGTCAAGGAATGCATGGGGGTAATAATCTTGAAGCTGCTCCAGGATCTCACGCTCGACTTGCTGGATGATGGGTGGTCGGAGTTCGGGTGGAAATTGGAAGTCCTCAACAAGGTTCTCTGCAAAGACACGGATATGTGTGGTCCTGTCGCGTAGGTTCCAGGTAAAAGTATCTCTGAGCTTGATCTTGTCGAATTCTATGTCCAGCCGGATGGGTACCAATTCTTCGATTTGATCGGCCTGCGCGGCAGCGTGTTTCCTATCCGGACGTGGCATCATGGGGGAACGACGGCTTCCTGGCTTCCTAGCATGGACAGGATATTGTACCGATAGACCCCCTTCTTTCCTATTTGTGACGCCATTTCCATAGCCTAGGTATCCGTATCCAAAAAACTGCCCGGGATCTTTGTGTCGTAGGGGAGCAATTTCGTCCTTGTAAAATATGCAATCTTTCTTCAATTGTTCCACAACCTTCTCGGATCGATCGTTTTGATCATTCAATGCTGCCGTACCGAGCAAGTCACGAGTTATGTATCTTCGCAGAATCTGATCCTTTGGGGTGCGAGTATCCTCGGCGGCTGTGGACTGAGAGGGAGTTGGAGAGGGCTTGCGGGAACCCGAACGAGATCGCTTGCGACTAGGCGAAGCACCATTCGTGGCATCGATAGGCGCAGGCGATGCCATATTGATCTGTGATTTCAATTTCTCGTCCGCGTTGTGCTCGAGATTCAGTCCTGATGCAGCCAGCACTGCCTTCGCCTTCTGCTTTCCCTCCCGTATGGTCGCGTTCTCATCAGGCGCGTTGCCTGGACCATCAACGTGTATAGGGGTATTGAGCTGTTGTACGGCGCCGTCTCCATTGACACCGTTCTGGACGGGTGTCGCTGTCGATGACGGGCGGGGCGAGTCAAGCTGGCTCGCGTCGGTCATTGCGCGGTAGAGTGCGTAATAGATTCGGTGTGTTGTAGGCGTGCCCTGAACAGCGATGCCCTCAGGAGGGCGGATACATGCGGTGATGTGATGGATCGTTACTTGGGGAGGTTGTGAGTAAGAGTGGAGTCGCAGGAGAGGCGCGAAATAACAACAAGGGGCCCGCTCCGCAGTCGAGAGGGTGAGCAGTAGAAGCCAGCGACAGCGCCATCTCAACACACGATGGCCATCATCGCGACGGGATCAGAGCTCAAGGTGACGGGAAATAGAGTAGGGGAGGAGCAGGAAAAACCACATACCGATGGGCTCATGCAAATTGCGCGTCGTCGAATAATCCAGGGAAGATCTACCGATCACGGGGGGGAGTCAAGCGCGCCGCGACAGTTACGGGGGAGAACTGGCGGGATAACTGGCGCCCGGAATGAGACAGCTATGGGCAGTCACTCGTCACGGTTCCTCGGGGACGGTCTTCTGCGTCGCAGACTGGTCTTTTGCGCGCGGCGGAAGATAAGCTCGGAAAGCCGTCGATAATTCGTTGTGCTGGTCGAAGGCAGCAAAGGCTGGAGTGAGGCGGCGGGCCTCCTGGCCCGGCTCCTGTCTCGGCAAGAACAGAGACCACCTAGGCGCTTGGCGGACGCGTGCCGCAACCACAACGTCCAAGGTTGACAGCGGAGCGGAATCCGTGCTGCTGTTTTCGTCTGTTCCGTTCTCCCTGGGAGTACTTGGAGGCCCAGAATAACGATCCATTGTCTTACTTGGAGTCCAACCGTACAGACTGATGAAGATGTGTCACGTGACGATCCATCGCATGGACCCTCCTTGAGGACCTGTACATGCTTGGGCTTACCTCAAAATTATAGAATGGAGATCACTTGTCACACTTGCCTTCCCCATTGATTGCCTTTTCTCTTCTGTTCGCTTCTCTTGGAATAAATTACCCAGGTTTGTTATCTCACGGCAAATACCAGACCATGACCAAAGAACATTATGAGGAACAAGTATCAACAGTGACAGTTGTTCAAATTTTATAACATTATTCCATTCCCAGGAAAAGAAGAGAGGCCGCTTGCTAGCACGGCCTGGAAGGATGGACGCCATAAACCCTCCAGTTGCCTTGAATTGGAAACGCTAGAGATATCAACGAAGTTCGTCCTACAAGAAACTCAACCCCCTCAGATCCGACCCGTGCATGTGTCTTTTGTGTTTGCAAACTAGTCCTATGTTGTTCACGTCCGACAGTCCCGTTCTTATATCGGCCGTAAATCGAAGGCTTCCGGTATTTTCAGAGCATAGAGCGCCAAAGGCTTCCATTGTTGAATGTACGTATCGATCGTCCTTGACTGGCTTACAGGAGTGAGTCAAGCCTTGTAAAAACACTAAGACATGCAGAAACCACCTAAACACTTGTTAGAAACGCAACTACACATTGACCAAGTACACGTACCTCTAGCTGCAATTCCTTGTCTTTGCCGGTATTAACCTCGTCAGTCACCACCTGGCCAAGGTTGGCACCAACGCCCCCAGAGCCACCAGCGCGTCGTGCAAATGGCCATTGCGAGTACTCTGCTAGTAATTCGTCGACTTGAGCGAAGGCGCGTTCTCGAGCTTCGTGTCCCAATGTTGTCAGCGCATTCTCCAGCACATTCGCCGCATAAGCAGCGCACACCATGGCAATTGTTCGGAGGTATCGGAATTCCATCTCCTCGGGGAGAAATTGACTAGCGGGGAGAACGACGGTGCGGCTGGTCAGGACAGTTCGGACTCGCCGTCTGATTTCCTCCTTAGCCCCACCATCCGCAACCGGGTGTGTTGCCATATCGAAAAGGAGAAAGTTCTTCTTCTCGGTGCGCAAGATCCCCTTATCGACAAGACCTTTACACAATCGTTCGCGAACTTGTTTAAGTTGATATCCGATCTTCATGAGATTCCAGGTCTCGCCTGTGGGCCAGCTTGTCAGTTGTCCGCCGTGCAATGCTCATATAAGATGTCATAACAATAGGTACTTACCACTCAGGAGATCAATCCATGAGTTAACGCTCATCTTTTCACTAGACTTCATCATTTTCAATGTTTCGTCCAGCAGCACCTCGCCCGTCAGTGTATCATCGATAACCTCCACGACACGGTCAGCGAGGGGGAAACGTCGCCGTGATGAATCCTTTTGCATGCTTATACGACCCCGGAACGCAAGCTCTATGACAATGCACCCTCGAAGCGCATATGATATGTTGTCGTTCCAGAACGAGAGATATCCCTTTTCGCCGAGTTAGCGGGAATGGTGGAATAAGCTGTCGCGGAACTCACCTGCTTGTCCTTGAGTCCCATGAGAATGATCTCCTCCATGAGGGTCAGCTTTGGCTGTTTGTTCCTTTCCGCGCTCTCGCTAATGTCCCGTGGGTCGAATGCGATCTTGTGACCATTCTCCGAGTTCTCATACGAAGTTTCTGGAGTGCGGTCGTCGTTCCTCTTCGGCACGGGAGAGCTGACGCGACTGCCATCGTCTTCTGCAGTGCCCGCAGCTGCTCCCCCTCCTCTTCTTCGCGTGAGGCCCGAGGTGGTTGCCATGGAGAGTGTATACGGTGCGGTGTTGGGAGTGTGCTTTGTTGGAAATATTGGGGACGCTCCTCAAGGAGAGCAGGGATGCAGTTGGCGCTCGGGGCGCATGCACGGGGGTGGAATTGCGCGGAGGGACGGCGACGCTTGTGTATGAGGGTATGTACGATGTAGTTGGACAAGATTCGGAAATTCAGGAATAGGGGCACATGGCAGTGGTTTTGTTCGAAATGGGGGATGTTTTTCGTGCCACCTAGCTATCTCAGCGCAGTTAACACCTGCCATTTGCTTGGCACCGCTGCTTTTGGGAAAGAAGAAGCGCGAGGGATCGCCCGCACGCGATTCCCCATGCACCTGTCACAATGCACTTCCGATATTTCAAGTTCATACGAATTTCCATGTCTAGGAATTCCGCAAATAAAAGCTTTAAGTTTATTAAGAGATTGCCACATCAACTATAGAAATACAACTCCCGACGAGGACGGCATCAAGTCTATGCTCTTTGGTCGAACCCACCATGAACCTGCTCGCTGTGCATTAAACCAATTTTTACATGTTCTCTCCGTATACATTGTTTGCTCACTCTTTAATAATATAACAATAGCCTGGATTCAGTCCCCGCACAATAGCGATATTGTCCTCGGATTCACGTGGCAGTATAACGGATCAGCTGAAGTTTTGAAGAGCATAATTATTGTCTAGGCGAAATACATGATATGCCTTTCCTGTGGAGTGTGTTTTACAAACTGCAGAATATATTTAACAAGTTCGGAATGGTCCGATTGCACCAAATCCTAGTCATCCTCATTCTATGACCCGATTATGTTCACTCAGTGTGCTGTACTTTCGTTAGCTTTTCTGTTCCGGTTAATCTTCGTTCATATATGACCGCTTACCATCAGGCTGGGCCACAATATAGTCGACTGCTTGCTTGACTGAGGGACCATTAGCACATATATCCTCATGGATGAATCCCGTCTCACATACCGCTGTGGATGGCATCAGCCTCCTTGTCCGGAATTTCAATGCTGAACTCCTGGGTGTATATTAGCTCTACCCAAACCGCAAGTGAGTCGCCATGGCTCACCTCTTCAATTGCCATCACCACCTCCACGGTATCGAGACTATCAAGACCGAGGTCATTATGAAAGTGTGATTCGCCATTGAGCTACGGCATGTGAGTTCCAATCCCATTTGTATATATCAGGTTTTGAATTTCGGGCATACCTTCGAGACATCTTGAACCTACATTGAAGGTTAGCCACCAAACGACAATTTCGGGAAACTTGGTTTTACCTTGTCGAAATTCTTCAGCAAATCCATTATCCGGCCCTGTACTTCATCTTGTGAAAGACCGGCAGATGCGGAGTAGCATCGCACCCCCTGGAAGGAGAACGATGGGGTAATTTGCTTTGACTGAAGAAGTGGACTCTGAGCAACTGGACGAGCAATTGGTGCCTGAATTCGGGGGGCAGCGCGGACAGCTTGCCTTGCGGACCTTAAAAGGGCTGTTCGGAACATTATGTATGAATTGAGAAGTGTGAGTGGGAGAACTGGACGTGGATGGAATCGGGTGTGGGATTTGATGATGATGCTGAAGCTCTGCAGGAACTTCGGGCACTGACGATCTTGCCAAGCCTTCGCACTTAAGCACCTCACCACAAGGCAACATACAATTAAGATATAACTAATATACTATTTTCCTAGCCATTCAGGGACATTCTATCAGCGCTCTCTTTTCTATCTCGTACCTTTTCCAGTTGCCATTTGTCTCCCATGAGACCTGACGTCGTCGAATAACCACCCAATCACGGCTCGCGGCTTAGTACGCATCCCAAGAAAGCTCTCCACGACAACCTCACTCAACTCCAAACTCCCCCAATCGCTTCATCTCAACGCTCCTGCGACCTTTCAGCGCCCACAATGGCCAGCACAAAGCCATTGATGATGCTGGCTCGCGGCCGCCCAGCTGCAACGCTCCTTCGGCCGACCCTTTATACCTCGCGCCTCCCGTCGCCCGCCACTGTCGCCCTCTTTTCCACCACATTTGCTCGATCCGCCACTCCAGCAGGGCCACCACCGCCCGGATTCCGGTTACCACCACCAAAGAAATGGGATGAAGGGGAGGGCTCGTTGGACCGCGCTGGCAAGTACTTCTTGCTGTTGGAGATGTTTCGGGGCATGTACGTCGCTCTGGAGCAGTACTTCCGGCCTGCGTAAGTATTCTTCAATTGACGAGCATGGCACTCGTCGTATCTAAGAAATCTCTTCCTGATATTTGAAAAGCTACACCATCTATTATCCTTTCGAAAAGGGTCCGATTTCACCCCGTTTCCGAGGAGAGCACGCCCTGAGGCGATACCCCACCGGTGAAGAGCGCTGCATTGCTTGCAAGTTGTGTGAAGCCATTTGCCCAGCTCAGGCCATCACAATCGAAGCGGAAGAACGTATGGATGGCAGCCGACGGACGACAAGATATGACATCGACATGACCAAGTGCATCTACTGCGGCCTATGCCAAGAGAGTTGCCCGGTTGATGCCATCGTTGAGGGTGAGTTTTCTTGCTATTGTTTCGATGTTCGGTAGATGCTAAAATTAACAGGGCCGAATGCCGAGTATGCGACAGAAACAAGGGAGGAGCTTCTTTACAACAAAGAAAAACTACTGGCAAATGGTGATAAGTGGGAGCCAGAGATCGCAGCAGCCGCGCGCGCCGATGCGCCATATCGGTAATCTGGAATTGGAATGGGCCCAAAATGTGTATATATCCAAGTGAAGCACGCTGTAGCAACATAACATGATTCCATTTGTTAGTTTGCCAATTGATTGTAATGTCTCCTTTTCCACCAAATGTTGGTAGAAGTCTCACCCCCGAATGGCGCCTCAATCGCTCGTTTCATCGGTCTGATGCCGAACATGCATGGTTGAAAGTGTATATCCAGGCTCATTGCAAGTAGTAGTGTTCAATAGTGAGTGAATATACGGAAATCAGCATATTTTAGAAGGCGAAGGAGGAGAGATGATGAAGTCATATCGGAATTGAAATTTTGCACGCCAACCATGCATGAAAGGTATTTGAATGCACCCGCCATACAATCACCCCAAAGTAACGCCAAATGAGGATTTGTGTAACTCAACCTCTATAATATTGGAATAATACCTTCCAACTCTCATCTCGCCTTGAATGTACCCTCAAACCCTGGTCTTCTTACCTTTTTTCCGGGCTTACTGACCTTCTTGCCCTTTCCCTTTCCCTTTCCCCCCTTCTCCTCTTTACGCTTTTTCAGGTTCTCTTCACGCTTCTTCTGTTTAAATGCCTTGCCTTTCTCGACATTTATCAACCGCTCCTTCCATTCTTGCTTGCTTTTTGCTTTAACCTTCTCCTGGCGCTTGACGCTCTTTTTCAGTAGCGAGGCATCATTGTGTACTTTCTCGCCCTGGACTCGTTTCTTTGCATCGAGCCACATGTCTTTCTCCTCAATATCCTTTCGTTTCGTTTCGTCCAATGCGTTTATACGAGCCTTCTTCTTTTCAGCTGCCAAAAGTGCAGTCTTAATGTCCGATTTACCCTTTCGACTTTTCGAATCAAGAAATCCCGATAATCCACTGTCTAATTGCTGCCCGTCTTTCCAAGCAACGCGCCCAAAAGAGAGATTAGGTTCCTTCTCCGGTGTTGATCGGAGAGGGAACATGGGTGAGCCCGAACCTCCTCGTATCCGCGCTAATTGATCCTCTGCTTGCAAACGTTGCTCATCTTCTTTCAAAAGCTGACGACTAGCTTTCCGGGCTGCCTTACGCTCCGCCTCCTTTTTCCGTCGGGTCTCGATTAACTCTGCGCGGTTCCGGGCAGGACGACCGTCTGGACCATCGGCTTTCCTCGCTGCTCGCATCGCCTCCAACTTTGCTGTGAGTCGCGCTTTAAATGCCTCGCGCTCCTCGGGGTTGAGTTTTGATGGTTTTTCTTTCTTTTCAAGCGGTTCAGTTGGGGGTACTATTGAGGAAGAGGAAGACGCAGCAGATGCTACGGAAGAAGATGATGCGTGAGAATTGGTGGCAGTTGTAACAACACTTGTTTGAGGTTCTTCCGCCAGACCTTCGACATCTAAACCTTGAATACTGTCATCGTCAATGAAGTCGTTTCCATCTCCATCCACATCGTCAGAATTCCCTAGTCCTGACCCAAACTCCTGCTGTAACGCTTTCTTTTCAGCCTTTTCCTGTTTTTTTGATAGCTTCTCCTTCTTTTTGTCAGCCTTCAGTTTCTTCTTCTCAGCCTTTGCCTTCTCGCGCGCATCAGTTGTGTCGTATTTCGTTTCGCTAGGTTGTTTTTCGATCCCTTCATCAGCGTGCGATTCATTCTGAACTTTCTGCTTTTTTGACTTCTTTGAAGCGACTCTCAGCCCCTCGAGAGGCTTTTCTTTCTCGATATTGAGGTCAAGATCGCTCGTGGTCTCTGCGTCGGACGAAGCGTCGCCCTCTAACTCGCGCTTGCGTTTTCGTGCATTCTCGTCCATGACATCTTTGGCTGTCTTGTGAGAAGCAGGATCGAGCTTCGCTCGCCGTGCAGCTCTTCGTTCTTCCTGAGTTTGTTTATGGTGCAACGTATCAAACGAGTTCTGAGTGGGAATAATTAGCATGCGGCTAGAAGGGCTGGCGATGGGCAACATACACTATCTTCCTTGCCATAATAGTCCTTTGCTGGTATCAAGGACAGCAGTCCCTCGAAGGCTCGAGCATGGCTCTGAAGGCGCGCCTAACAGAGGAATTAGCGGTTGGTGAAGCGGCGATTGCCCAAGTGAGTGTGCAACACACCTCGAGATCATCCTCCATAGTAGCAACCGCAGATACTAACTTGAGTGTCGTTTTGTCTATTTCAGTCCAACTATGTGCGCAACTTGCAGACAATGTTGTGATTGGGACTGGTCGTGTGCTTGATGCTCACAGAGACTGTGGAGATGCGACGTTAATTTTTCGACAGGTCGAAATCTTGGCGACCGCCTAAAACTTCAACCAATCGGCAGCCAACAGCAGCGCGCCGGACCTTGAACACCAGCGTGGGCGGTTTCACCCAACAATCACTACTCACCTACACCCTCTCGCCTAAGCATTGTCGTTGTTTACACCGGCTTCATAACTTCTTTTGTCATTCGCTTTCCCTTGCATAATTCGCCAAACTCGGTGATCTTGCGGGGCATTGTCGCGGCGACTGGATCGCTCAGGATCTTCCCCCATATATGTGATACGTGTACATGGAAACCCCATTACACACCAGGTAGACTGGGCAAGATTACCTTGCACTGCCCTGCCACAAACACGCAATCGCCTTTCAGCCCCGAACTTAAGTGTGGTGTTTGCTACGCCACCTGCTCTAACATACACAACCATATCTGCTTCTCTGTCTTCCTGCTATTTTCAACCACAGTATTGGGCTGTATTGTCTCTTTTATTCTCAGTACCGTTTTGCAATGTCGTCGCAGGCCATTGAAGCTCGCTCCCTGTCCACTTTGACAACGCTTGCTTCCAACCCGCCACAATATCCCAGAAATCCAACTCACGTGAGCCATCAGCCATTAGTGCTCTATATTGCTCGCGTACCTGGCAGTAAAGGTGCGGCTGCTTGGTTCAAGCTCCCATTTAGGTGTCTAATGGTGCGCAGATGTCTTCTTATCCCCTATGAAACCTCGTGACAAAGTGGTCACAGCTGAGGACATAGAAAACTCTCTGTATTTTATACATGTGGACCAACCGGAAGACGTTCGACTCAGGAACCCATTTGCAGAATCGGTGCCGACAGGGGCACGAGAAGAATCACCTACCCGACCTTTGGTTCAACGAAAAGCTGTTCCAGCTTCCGGCACCCTAGATGCCCCCAAGCGAAAGCCAGTGGCCGGGTCACTTACACCAGCAAGTGGTTTTGGAGGTAGACAAGGCGCATTTATGGCAGAAAACCCGAACAGGTCATCCGGATTGTTGACACCAGAATACACCCAACGACACTCATACGATTCTAGCCAGTATCGGGAGGAAAATAAACCTCGGTTTCCACCTCATGAGATATCGGGGCTAGCTAATTCATCTGGGACCTTTCTGACACTTATTCGCCGCGATCCAACCTCAGGGGCACAATGGAATGTTGCTCGCATCGAAGACCGACCCGTATTAGATGTGTCTTCATCGTCCATTCAAAATCCAGACATGAAGAAGCAGGCTGGGGCGCCTTTGAACATCGAAATTACTAATCCTGGGTATTCCAAATTCATCCACGCAGAGAATCTGGTCAGACAATCAACCGATCTCTCCATGCGTGCACAAAATCCACAAGGAAGCCAGGTTTACACACCCCTGGACGGCGACATGGCCGAGCCTGGGAACACTTTTCAACGAAGGTTATGGATGGAGGGTGCGAATCCCCCTAATGGCGGATTTGGACATCGGCGGTTCAATTCACAAGATGCCGTCCAGAATCGACGTAGTCCTAGAGCCAGCGGGGAGTGGCCACAACAAGAACGATCTTCAATGGATCTTCGGTCTTCCCAGGCATCTTTGCATCTTTCTCGCGAAGATTCGTACAATCCCAGCGGATATTCGGAGAAACAGTCAAGCTTCAGGGGATATGTTTTTGAGAGCCCATGGCATGGTCGTTGTGAGTTCGTTACGGGGGCAGGTGGTGGCTCATTGAAGGTACGTTTCCATATCGGTTCGGCATAAGCGGTTGGTTAACATGATCGATAGTGCCGACATGTCGTTCCAGGACTTCAGGGAGCTCTGCCAGTCGCCATGTCAGTTAGCGAGCTTCGATTCAACTTGCCCGGGAGCTCCAGAGCATCCACAC
Source organism: Dendryphion nanum (assembly GCA_020744415.1). Classification (NCBI taxonomy): domain Eukaryota; kingdom Fungi; phylum Ascomycota; class Dothideomycetes; order Pleosporales; family Torulaceae; genus Dendryphion; species Dendryphion nanum. The sequence continues at coordinate 1,361,174 of JAGMWT010000012.1, read as the reverse complement.
CTATGGGCGAAGAATCTTCCAAACGCCCATCTTTCTTCCATCGTCCAAAAGATAGTCGCCACAATTCTTCAATGTCGGAAATGGACCTCTCGTTGGGGCAAGAACATGCTGGGGGTGGTTTCGGTGGAAAACAAGCAAAACTTGGCAAACTAATCATTGAGGACGAAGGACTCAAAATGTTGGACTTGTTGGTTGCAGCGAATATGTCGCTATGGTGGAGAGCATACGAGAAAGTAGATGCACGATCCAGAGGTGATCGCAGCAGCTTTTAAATCATTAGCAGGCTTACCCCCTATTCATTTTATACCCATTTTATATGAAGTACTTTGGTACCAACTATCATGCCAATTTAGCTCCGCAGCAGCCAATTCATTGATACTGACACACTTTGTAATTTGATATGCACAAATCAATGAATAAGCATCTCAGGAAAGACATACCTATCAGAGGAGACTCAGGGTCGTAGTATACGAAAACGGTGAGGAGAAAATACTTCATTGAACCTAATATGAATAGGGCTTTGATCTTTTCTCCGATTGACAAGACCACAACCAGCGGACTTGAAGGGGAGAAAGAAAACGGAAAGGTATAGCTACAGAAAGTACGTGAGACTTTACATGGATTATTATAGAGACAGAAGAAGAAATGTAAATGTGCTATAGCATTGCTATAATAGTTTTCTTGAGAAAATAAGGTACAATGATGATAGAAAGTACTGCTTTCCGTATTTCAAATCATCGTAAGACCTTAACTACAGAATCAAGTTTATGACTGCGATGTAAGCTCAATGCCCATGACAATAACTTCTCACTGTGTGGTGCCGGAACCGCACAATTTCAGGTCTCCATTTCTTGGTTTTTCTTGAAGTTCAATACCTTCCTCGATTGTTCCTGCGAGATATGGCTGACCAGTGACAAGAGACGGAGTTACACACACTTTCCCTGCATCCAGACCTCCTCTCCTGACATCTGCCAGCCATCGTTGATAATCGCTATCACTGGCCTCTAGCCAAGCATCTTTCATATCTGCTACCAGCCCTGTAGCAGTATAAACCATGTATATACCAAACAAAACCAGACTAGCAATAGTAGATACATCTCGTTGACCCTCGACGTTCAACAACAGGGCAAGAGCAAGACTAAATATGGAAGAAACAAAAAATTCCAGTAAAGCCGTCAAGATAGTCGGCTCCAGTTCTTTCTCGAGGCTTTCGAGGTCCCGAGATTGACTCAGGAGCACGGCCTGGTTCTGAACAGCCTCTTTGTATTCGGCGGACGTCGTAGCGGACGTCAATCGTGCACGAACTGCTTTAGCTTCCCGGTAAAAGAAGCGCTCAATGTCATGAAGCTGATCACTCGAGTTTGAGTTACCTTGATGAAGAAGTGGTACATTGACGTCCTCAGTCCCGGAAGAAGCAGGCAGTGAATTCCATCTTCGGAGCGTGTCAGTTTCTGTTTGTTGATGCTCTTGCCTTCTTATAGACTTGTCGTCTTTAATTCTGTTGACTTCGGGAGAAGCGTCCTTGATCTCTGTGCGTTACATTAGTGATGTCTCTTAGAACAACACATACTGTGCAACTAACCGTTGATGATTTCAGCTGCAGCAAAAATTGGCAGTACCAGGAGGAATAGAGGTGTTATTTGACCGAAAGTCATGGACTCATCCACCGTGACCGGGACGTCCGGATGCCAGCGATTGATGTACAGTTGCGCGAACCCATAAGTGACCATGAATATAATCAATGGCCCTAAAGAAAGAAACGATTCGCTATACATTTTAGACGCTCGGTTGAAGATGAATAAATGTCGCCGAATACCTTGGGACGCCTTGATCCTTTCCAGATGTTTACAACGAATACGAGATCGTCGCTCCAACACAGCCTCAATGAGCATCTCGTCATATTCCTCGTCGGTGGGTTTGTGCCTTCTTTGAAGCTTGAGCGTCTTCGCGGAAAATACAATACGCTCGAGTATAGTTCCCGTCATGCCTAGCCTCTGATAAGAGCCCAGGATTCTGATGATATAATTCCACACCAACAATGCTAGTGTTAGCACTGCAGCTAGAACGAGATAGACGTCGATGGGATCCGAGCTGTTGATAGATCTATCGCCGAAGTACCTGAACGTACACTGCACAGGGATTGTTTCATCGATGGATGCCATTGTCATGATGAGTGCATATATCAGAAGGATAAGGAGAACAATCATCCCAAAGACACGCCAGTTTCGAACGACCCCATGTTTGATCAGGTAGTCGCGGAGAACATCCAGTGTGGACAGATGTGTAGTGCAAGAAAACCAAGCCAAAGCGAAGGCTACTTGAAACTCATACACAGTCAGTGTACATTGATTGGAAATAGCTGCGATCAGGATCGCGAGACCTGTCGCCAGTTGTTGGTCGCTGAGGGCAAGGATAAATCGGGTGACAGCTTCTTGACGTTCACTTCTCGATAGCTTCCTGGATGGCTTTGTTCGCTTTCCGAGGAGGATCACCCGTTTGGCCGTGGTCCTGAAAGCTTGAATGGACTCATCGGATGGGAGTAGAGAATGAATGCTTGACAGTACTGTTTTGTCGGTCTCGTTTAAGTACCAATCAGGTAGGGAATCAGAGAGATATGCATAGACGATGGCTCCGACAGTTAACAAGGCGGATAATAAGAAAGCGAAGAGAACCTGTATCAAATGTCAGTTTTTTACTCAAAATGTTGAGCATGTGGTAGCAGACGGACTCCATTCCCTGCAATGTCCGTTGTCGCTGTGACACTATCTTGAGATGCGCAATTCAAGTTCTTCCCGCATTTCCCCATAACTAATTAATATATATAAAAGGGTAGCAATTAGCACAACATTCGAAGTGGCACCTGGATAATGTTAGAGTTTCATGTGATGAGACGGTGAGAGGAGGTCTAAATTAGTCAGTTGTTGGGCACGCTAACCATTATTGTATCACCGCAATAAAGCCGTTCTGGACAATCAAAACACGACAGTTTGCAAGACAACTCATTTGAGAGTCTAGGAATATTCCCATACAACATCATTCAACAGTGGGTTGTTGTCTCGTCTTCGACTTCTCAAGATTTCGTGTCAGCATCTGTCAACAAGAGTAATACGATGTCAGACCATGACTTGATCACATTCCTGTGTCCTAAATATATATCAATCGATTTCTTTAAACAGATGATCCTCCATCTATGCAAAGATTTTGTCCTGTCTGGGATCGACTCAATGCCAATGTTCTGACTTGCAATGCACAATCTTCGACAGTTGCTAGACGTTTGAGTTTAGTGTTCTAAACAAATATGCAGTTAGTACAATGTCTGATTTATCTTCTAGACTTTGATCTTACGTTGATTGCTGCCTCTCTTTTTTTCTCTGGAAACTTGAGACCCTAGGTGAAGAACGTATTAACACTTTTTTCGTGATGGTGATTCCAAGATACATACCCATTCAGTGAGAAGCATTCCAGGGGAAATACTGTTCACTCTAATTTTTGGGGCCAATATAACAGCTAGGCCTTTGGCAAGATGAATTTGCGCAGCCTTCGTTACAGCATAAGGCAAACTGCTTCCTGAAGGTTTCACTCCAGCTACACTCGCAGTGGAGATGAATGCACCCTCCGTCTCCGCCAATGCGTCCTTTGCAGCATAGGCGAGCCATAAGTGTGTCTTGACATTCATCACAAAGCATTTGTCCCAGTCCTCGTCAATAACACCTTCATCGATGTTCATGAAGTTTGTCATTCTTGTCCACCCAGCGTTTGAGACCACCACGTCAATGCGGCCCATAGTCTCTATGGTTTGCTTGACGAGATTCTGTACGGATTCTTTGGACGAAACGTCGGCTTGTAGGATATGAAAGCGTGGAGCGGTAGGCGATTGATGTGCGCTAGGAATCGCGGAAAGCTCGTCGACCAGCGCTTGTGCTCTTGATTTGTTGGATGCGTAATTGATGACCTACGCTCGAGTTAATACATGAGACACAACTGACCTGAATTCATACTGCTCACAACGCGATGGTCAGGAGCAAAGACGCGCGCGATCTGAGCTCCCAGACCTGCACTACTTGCAGTGATCAGAGCGACTTTTTGCACCGACATAATGATAATTGGAAGGTAGTTATGAAAGTAGAAGCGGAAGTCGAGTGGTGATAAAGTCAATTGAGAAGCAGGATATTTGCCGGTGCAAGTTCAATTTCAGGACGACGTAACATCTATACATGTCTCCACCACCAACGATGTGGGTTAGATTCCGCAACGGTCGGAAAGAGCAACGGAAAGGTTCCGCATCTGGTACCCCACCGGAGCTTGCAACTGTTTCTCAGATATTTCGATTCCGACTTTAACTCTGGCCTCCCAACTATCACAAATCCAAAACCAATCATTTGTTCTCTCCAGTTTCGTACTGGCTGCAGAAAGAGACGCATGTCGCATTGTGCGAGGCGGTACAGGCTTCTTCAGTACCTTCGCCCACTATCTTGGACATGAAAAGTGCGAAGAATATGAATGTAGCACTTGACTTGCAAGGCTTTTTGTCTGTTGGGATGAATGTATTGTATGAAAAAAAGACCTGATTTATTCAGATTTTACTAGCAACCCGACGTTGTAGAAAGAGTGAGCAAATTGGAGAGGAATCGGAAAAGAGAGTATGGCCGAATTCGGCGCAGGCTTCCCATTATCAGATGTTCAAGAGTTGTGTTCATCTTTGTGCAAAAGAAAATTGCAAATGCATTAATTACTGAACAACCAAAAACATGCATGCCCACCTATGGAGTGAAGTACGCGTCAACTTGAGTGCATTGCGTTGTCCAAGTGGAGGTGCAATTTAGCACATGCATCGACGCCGGCCCTTCAAAACCAGAACGCGCTTCCCCTCGATGGCTTGTGCACCGGGAGCCACTCCACAAACGGCCTCCCTAGCCGTTCACACCGTTCCAAGGTCCAGCAACAATAGCTCATGCAGAAACGAAATTGAAGATGTCGCGATGCAGTCATCCATATTGATCGTACATCTCCTCACAAACACGCATAACATGACGTTCGGCAGCCCCCACCTCGACAGTCACAACAACGTTCCAACAGGATTAATCGAATTGCTTCTTTCGTCTTGATTGCTCGTATCGTTCGCGCGCGGCACAGCACGAGCCAGCCAGGGGTGAGGGAATTGAAGGACGATGCGCTGATAACGGTGTGATGATTGCTAGGGTCGGAATATTGGCTGGTGTTGAATATGCACAGTGGGCAGGGGTTTTAATCTTGAGCGAGTTCGAAGTCCACATCACTCATCGACAACCATGAATTTGGCAGTTAATATTAATGAGGGAAAGAGATTTAGATAATCATTACAAGGCACAAGGTATCATATCTAGAGAGGTGGAAACCATATACATTTGATGACCGATTCGTCCCAAAGCCTGAATCCGGGAACATGATAAAAACCACCTCAAGCACAGAGTATCGAGCCCAGATACTCCACATTCGGAGGTCCGTTCGCAAGCATAAAACATGATTTATTAAAATTTACAGGTTGAAAAGTAGCCAGATTCCACCCCAGACTCACATCCTAAGGCTTGGAATGTAGAATCATAGAGAGCCTGAGATCATAATCCATGACAAAGAACCGAACTTTGGATAGGTTGAGGTATTTAGAAGAGCGCAGCAACGGCCAAGACACCGCCCATAAGACCAGAGATCTGGAGAGCGTTGGCAGCACCAGTGAAGACCGGGAGGGTGGAGGTCTTGGACGGGGGCACACCAGTTCCAGCAGCGGAGGTGTGGGGGATGGTTCCGTTGTTAACGGGGTAGTGAGAAGGAGCAGGCTTGGTGGATGCGGGAGCAACTGGGGTGGTGACGGGCTCGACAACGGTGCACTTGCAGTTGGTGATGGTGAGGGTGGTAGCGGTGGTCACAGTGTAGGTGACACCGTCTTGAACAACCTGGGTTGGTCCCGGGCAGTAGGTGGTGAGAGCGGTGGTGGTACGGGTAACATAGGTAGGGGGCTTGGAGCTGACGGGGTATCCAGCGGGTGTGGAGACGGGGTATCCAGCTGGAGTTGAGGAGGACACCGAGTAGACCGGGTAAGCTGGGGTAGAGCTAGCGCCATAGGGAAGAGCAGACGATGTCGAGTTGACCGGAACTGCTGGGTATCTTTGTAGAAGAATCAATTAGCGTATGTTTTGGTAATTGGAAGTGAATGAATTACCCGTAGGCAGCGGCGTGCGCGCCAGCAACGAGGGAGAGGAGGATCTGGAACTGCATTGTGATTGTGTGTGGAGAATTAAGAGTAACCGGTGGGTTATTATGTAGTGGTAGATAAACGAGTGTATTCGGCGAAGACCGTGTATTAAGTGAGAGCGAATGTGTGCTGTGAGGTGAAGGATACACAAACAGCTGGGAAAGGCTTTTATATGAGTTGACCGGCACATACCATAGTCACCGCGAGCAATGATAGTGGTCCACTAGTGTGGGCGTATGGAGGCGGCCGATGCTAGAATACGGAAAGGGGGCCTCTGTTGGAGCGAAAGACGTTCGACCATAATCTGCTCTTCGTGGTTGTCTTTCCAACTGGGTAAAGCCTCAGGAACAATATCATTTAGCAAGGGGGTGGACCCGCACCATACGCCGCCCAACAGATCTTTGGTCCAGCCTTGGCCTGTTCAAGCGCCGCACGGGGCTTGCGCCCACGATCGAGAAGCATGATTAAGCAGTTTATCTCGTGTTCTGAAATACTGCATGGAGCCTTGGAAATGACTCTGTTATCAGTCTCCAGCGACTACGAGAATCATACGATTCAGTAAGGTGCTTATCCACAGTAGATTTCGAGATATGTTGGGGATCTTTCAAACGTGAAATGTCGCTGTGATCGAAGGCTTCTGGTTCAGTGCAGTATGCCGAAATTATTGGATGATAGCACAAGGCGGGGGAGCAGCATTGGCACCTGGGCAGTCGAACGAGCCAAAATAGTCACAGATAACGTTCCAGGGGCGCGCGTGGTGGTGGAATTGCGGGTTCCTGCGTCTCGATTTTGCACTAAAGAAGAACCTTCGTGGCCAGAATCAGTCTAAATGGCCGCCCGGTTTGCCAGCTTGCCACCGATCCTTGCGACGGATAGTGCAACCGGCACCCCGGTGGACTGATGGCTTTGAATATCGAAACAGCGATGCAATGATTGGAGATACGACGCATTCGTGTTGATAATTGAACGCGTCAAGCGAGGCCGAGGTCCTGTTCCAAGGTTTGCAGCGTGCTGGGCTGGCGCTACCTGTATCGGAGGGTCTTTCAGCGTGGTTTCCCAAGGTACCTATGTATTGTAGCTGGCCACTGATCTGTACCAAATGGTGACAATTTGGTTCTAGACATTCGTATCGTGCCCCGTTCTTGAATCGCGTTCGAAAATTGCATTGAGATATCTTTCTTGTTGCATTGCTTTGAAGATCATGTTATTCCGTTCGCGACCAGCCCCTTGGTCCTAGCACTCCGGTCGTCGTATTTCGGCGCATGTGGCTTCGGATTGACATTGGCAGGAGACTGTCCTAACAATGGAAGCCAAAAACATCTCAAATGGGGAATGCGCATTTGGCTGTTGTTGAATGACAAGAGCGTGGACTGAGAGTGGTTTGATTGAAGTGAAGTTGATGTTGTGAGGTAAGCAATCTTGACAGCAACCTTGGAAGGGAAGGGTCGTGACAGAACAGGGCAATCTTAATTTCCAGGTTTCTTCTGCCAAGCGTCACAACCGCCCTGGCTCAGCACGACCTGGAGTCTTGCACTCTTTCCGACAACCAGTCACCATCCCCTCGATGCCGTCGAGTGTGAGGAAATCGGTTCAGGGTGGCCTACCGTCTAAACCGTCAAAGACTTCTTGTCTTCCAAAAGATTGGCCCTCCAAGGACATCGTCTATCTGCGCGTACCATGCTACTCAAAAAATCTTGCAAAGGAGGCTATCAATAAACTAATTGTACCCAAAGCTGATATAGCTGTGACTGAGGAACTCCGAAAACCTGTTGGCCCATATTCCCATGTCAGGATAACACCAATAACCGATAAAGCACACCCTGCGTATTCGCAATTCGGCCTATTCGCGTCAAGCCCACTGGCTGCAGGATCATTCATTCTAGAATATTTGGGTTTCATTCATGACAACACCGATCTCGATGAAGCATCAGACTACGACTTGTCGCTAGAACGAGAGTTTTCGATTGGTGTAGATGCTGCCAGTATGGGAAACGAAGCTCGATTTATCAACGACTATCGTGGGGTCTCCGATGGACCTAATGCCGAGTTTCGAGACATCTTTGTCGACCTGGGTAATGGGAAGGTAGAAAAAAGGATGGGCGTCTTTGTGCTCGGTGCAGGAAAGAGTGGAAAGAGGTCGAAAGGCATCACAAAAGGCACTGAGATTGTTGTCAGTTATGGACGTGGGTTCTGGAGTGAACGCAAATCATCTGTAGAGGGTTGAAGGGCCTGCCCTTTGCGTTTGCTTCTCTCAAATTTCTATCAACATATCCGCTAGATGGTTATTGCATCTGCGAGATGGACAATCTGTCCATCCGACACTCGAGTTCGTATTTGTAGACCCTCATGTCGACGATGTTGTTGCGCTCTGTACGAAGGAGTTATGAGTACGTGTACAGCCGCGCGGAATTAGGGGCCTCAGTAGAGGTTGAAGTTCAACCGCCTGGTGATGTCCTGCCTTCTGCCGTGCTAGCGTCTCCATATATGACCTCGCATGAACAACCTCAGTTTCTGAAGGACAGAGGACAAATGCAAGTATTGCGCACTGGTGCATCATTGGAAAACTTTTCAGACTCAAGATCATCAGAAGAAGATAATGATTGCATAATTTAGATATCAGCCTGTTCATCTACGTCAGAGAGGGGACTTGAGCAATTATTTCTTGCCACCCTACCTTTCGCCGTTCTGTTCTCCGTGCAACAACAATATTGACCATCACTACGTAATGCTACTCTGACAATATCGCAAAAATTCAATCACCTCATATATTCGCAAATATCATGCCGTTTCACATGTTTGAAAACGGTCATAAGACGATGTGGAGTACTGTGAAGTCTCGATAGGTTTCATTTACTGGTGATCTAGATAACCGACATGGGGATAGACGTCAAGCCCATCCCAGAATTGGCGAAGATGTCATTTCTCGTAGTCCCATTTATTCCCGAATCCATCCTAACGTTTACTTTGACTCGTCGAAGACATAGGTGAGGTGGCAGCGGCCGCAATACTGGCGGTTGTGCATAGCGGCCATGAAGACACCAGCACCGCACTCGGGCTGGGGGCACTCCCTCCTGAGACGCTCGATCTTACCATCTCCATCGACCTTGTAGTACTTGAGAACAGCGAGCTTGGTCTTCTTCCTCTTGTGCTTGATCTTCTTGGGGGTAGTGTACACCTTCTTCTTCCTCTTCTTGGCGCCACCACGGAGGCGGAGGACGAGATGGAGGGTAGACTCCTTCTGGATATTGTAGTCGGAAAGGGTGCGGCCGTCCTCGAGCTGCTTTCCGGCGAAGATGAGACGTTGCTGGTCCGGGGGGATTCCCTCCTTGTCTGGTGGCGGGTTAGCGATGATTCAAATTTTCAAATATTGGAGAGTACCAACCCTGAATCTTGGACTTCACGTTGTCGATAGTGTCGGATGACTCCACCTCGAGGGTGATAGTCTTGCCCGTGAGGGTCTTGACGAAGATCTGCATGGCGGCCTGGCTTTCGCAGTCAGTATGAGTCGCAAAAGAGCACACAGCGACGAGGACGGTGGGTAAGGAAAGAGGGAAGAACAAAACAAGTAGAGGGCCTTGGGGATATAGACGCCGCCATGGTTCTAGTATGTTCTGCAATGTATTATAGAGGCGTACATACCTAGACAAATGTGATTGTCTTCCTCAGTCGTCGTGTACAGAAGAACGGGGAATGGGAAAGCTGTAGAGGGTAGATGAGAATTTCGTTTGTGGGCTTGGCGGCAGCGCGGGGGTGTTATGGCTGAGGTAATGTGGCGCCGAGATAGTGGCGCAGGTGGCACAGGCAGCCACACGTGCAGTGTCAACGGATTCTCGGTATGTGTCCGTGCGGGCGGCAGCTGAAACAGGCTCGGCTGGGCCACCGTTACCCAGCAACCAGCCGATGGCGCATTTGTTTACTGTCTGGCCAACACTGCACCAGCGCTCGACCTGCCTTATCGCCGTCATCACCACCCATCTCTACTCTAAATCCTCCACACCTCCACTTCTTCCACATCTTGCATACATCCACTCTTCTCTAAACTTCTTGGTCCTTTTAGGCCTGAGTAACATCCACCGAAACTCTTCACTTTAACTCTTACCGTCGTGGGCTAAACAGCCCTCGAGATACTTACTTGACGCAGGACGAGAGACTGCTTCTGTACTGAGGATTCCATAAGGATACCAACCGCCCGGCGGACGCCGCTTGCACTTGCGTGAGGTATGTCAGAACCCTCATAGATGCGAAGCTAAACAATTGCTCACGTTCATATCAGTTACGGACCACATAGGACATCCACTATCCTTGATAACGACCTCCGGACTCGACCTGCATACAATATGCTGTCCACAAATCAGCCCTCGAGCATTCAACGCCGAAGAACACAACATCGCCGCCAACAATCGACACCGGCAGCTTTCGAGGCGCCCCGCGTACGACCATTGCCTGCTAACATACAACAGCGACGCCAGCAGCGGACGGGCATGAGCCTTGATCTCCGAGGTTTAGACCTCGAGTCAGTTCGCATGCCCGAAGGACCGCTGCCACATCAGATACAACCAACCCCAGGACCCATGGAATTCTTCTCCCCGAGAGAGGATAGTACGGTAAGTATTACTAACATAGGACAACCGCAACAGCAATTTATGCAAGTAGCGCAGCCGCACAGCCAACCCCAGCCGGGCCTCCAGGAACCCTTCATGCATTCTCCAGTACAGCAGTCTCTCCCCTCGCCCCGGACACCTCACAGGACACTAAGGGCCCAATCGCCCCAGCAGCCTCCTCTCTCCCCCTCAAAAGCCCCTCCCACTGATCAGCAGTTGAAAGAGCTTCACGAACACATACAATCAGTGTATGGCTCGTGCGGACAAGTTTTCATCAATATTCTTCCCACACCTACGCCCACGCCACATAAGCCTGCACAAATACCCACACATGCGCAGCTCGATGCAGTGTCCCTGCCACCTGCCTTCCGAGACATGGCAGATATCAATCTTGGGCCCACTTCAAGCGCCATGACTTTCGATTTCGAGAACCCTGACCTTGACATGGGTTATGAATCTTCATCATATTACACATCAGATGCAGTCTCTCCATCGCCAATCTCCTCGCCACATCAGAGGACGATGCACACATTTCTTGAAGGCATCGAAGAACATCCAGCGCAAGAGATGTCATTTTCTCAGCTTCCAGGTTTGTTGCCAAGCCACGACTCGATGCCACTCATGAACAGTCTGCCTCTTTCGCCAGTTGACCCATCAATCTATACTGAACTCGAGATGGATGCTAGCATCGAATACACCGGCATCTCACCCGAGGAAGTACAACGATACATCAGCGAACAGGATCTGGCCACAAATAAGTGGACTTGCCTATATCCTGACTGCGGCAAAGTCTTTGGAAGAAGGGAAAATATTCGCTCACATGTGCAAACGCATCTTGGTGACCGACAATTCCGTTGTAGCGATTGCGGCAAATGCTTCGTACGCCAACATGATCTCAAACGTCACTCCAAGATCCATACTGGAAACAAGCCTTACAAGTGCCCTTGCAGCGCAGGCTTCGCACGACAGGATGCTCTCACCCGCCATCGTCAGCGTGGGATGTGTGTTGGTGGGTTCCCAGATGCTGTCCGACGACAAGCAAAACGTGGCAGACCAAAGAAAAATCGACCGGACATGGAGGAACGAGTCACGAAGGCAAAGAAAACACGACGGGCAGTAGCATCAGTTGCTTCGTCCGTCTCCGCCGGCTCGCCTTTCTCTGAAACCCAATCAACCGGGCAATCACCTTCAACATATGAGGAGTATGGATACAGAGAGGTTCAAGTCATGTCAAGCATAGACTCGCAGCTGTCAAGCTACGCAGAGCCTTTAAACACATCTTCAAATCCGTTCAGGTACGTACAATTTCGAGTCAAGAGTTATCGCACAGATTGCTAACGTTCCTTTAAGTTTCCAAACCGCCTCCAGCTCCTATGCTGAAAATTCTCAAACCAACACTGAGAGTTTTGCATCATCCGGTTCCTTCACTGGTGATGTTGCGTCCTTGAATATATTACAGCAACTGTCACAAACAACGCATACGCCTCCTATGTCACCTGCTAATAGCAGACCCCTTTCTTCAGGGTCTTCTATCGACACAAACGTAGCGGTGCCCTCTGGCCTCTGTAAAGGCTCATCAACGCCATCCCAATCATCTATACAGTCCAATCCTTTCTCCACACCCCCGACATCGCCTGTCGAGCCGAAAGACGATCTAGACGAACTTTTCAACTCACTTCCTGACTCCTCGTGCTCTCAGTTCGATCTCGAGATGAAAGCGATGGATGATTTCACCTCTTTGGATTCCTCCTATGACTTCCTCAACTTCGAAGTATAGATGTAAGGGGATCTTGGCGTATATGACTTGTACAGTGATTGTAAGATAGAAAGGAGCATCATGAGCGTTATGAAGTTGGAGTTCAGTCAGTGTTTTGGGTGTAATAATCTTTCTTTTGGGGCATACGGATGGTGGGTTTGGTTGGGACCGGAAACTGTCATTGGAATGCATAATGACAGCATAACGGTTTTGGGTATTTACTTCGCACATTAGTTGTTTTCTAGCGCAGAAGGCACGCTCTTTTCGCTCGGTGTGGTTTGGAGGAGAAATGGGTTGGTTGTTCTTTTTGAAGATCAACTGCATATGTAGAGTTGAATGCAACAAGTCTGTTGTTATTGGTGTTAACAAAAGCGACTCCCAGCCATTACGTGAGACTATTGATTTCATCTATAGGTCTTATGGATTGATTAATCTGCGGTCCCCCCCCCCTATAATCATGTCCCATATGATATAATAAAAGAATATCTGCATCTTGTCTCTCTGCAGGGCTTTTACCCCAAGGATGATAGGTGCTCAGCAATAGCACTTGAGAGAGCGATTCCTTGCACGTGCCACATCACCCAACCGAACAGCACCCATTGTTACGACTTCTGGTCCCACTGGAGTGATCACATCTCATCACGTTCCTCAATAATTCGCCCTAGTTAAAGCCAACTACTTCATTCGGCAATATTGACATTGTGGTGTTGAACACTGTGGCCCAGCGTTTTCCGGATCAGTGCTAGTGCGACAAGTTGTGGAGGACCAAACAAACGTGTTAGTGCCTCGATTAGTGATTAGAGGAACGCCGTTTTAGGTCAGTGGAGAGATAGTGCGTCGTAGGATCGAAAGGAGTAAGCGTAGATTGGTTCTACAAGTCGTGGGAATGCATGTGACGTGTGTACGGTTGTTTTGAGATGCAGATGAAGGACGAAGTGGGGTGAGGCACATTGATCTATTGTTTTAGCATCGCACAGCGGTGCGATGATGTTTTTTGTAGCGACAAAACAGTATTTGGACAGGATTTTGCGATCTGGCGTGATTTAAGAGCATAATACAAAGTAGAAACAATTCTCAAGATGGAATGTGTGATGTTCGCTGCCTCGACCACATGTTTGGAGCTTGATTTAGAACAGGCTACCTTCTCCCCGAAAGCTTATTACTCCTTCATGCTCCCTCATACACATAGCGTCAGTCCACGAATCCAGCCCATTATCTGCCTCTATGTCATCCTCTCCACTACGTTGTCTCCTCATCGGGTCATATTGTTTTTTTCACCTCTGTTGTTTGCGATGTTTTCTCGTCCCGTTCAGAAAAGGGTCGGCTGCTAGTTCGGCCTGTACCTGCTGTAGCTCATTCTTCCAACTTTCGAGACTCTTTTGGTAGTCGCGAAGCTGGATTCGCTTGGTTTCGAGATGATATTGGAGGGATTCGAGATGAGTTTCTATACTTGCGACTGTAGTTTCGCGCGTAAGGAGCGAGCGCCAGCGAGAGTCGAAAGTGCTTTGATTGGAGTATCGACATTTGGGAGATGAGCTGCGCGGATCTTCGAAGTCGAAATGGTACTGGTCTTGTGGAGATTGATAAGGGTTAACAGCTATAGTCGGACAGAGTTTCGTAGGCGATCTTTTTGTATTGTGCCTTCTCTCTGTTTGTACATTCTCTCTCATGATACTTGGGCCTTCATCATCGTTCATTTGACCATGCATGTTCCCGCTTCCGTCATCATCGTCGTCTTCTATATTCTCCATCTCTTCGAAGTCGATGACAGTGTCTGCATATCCACTTCGGCATTCAGTCAAATTATCTTCGTCGCTACCCTTGAACGCTTCGCTTCTTGTAGGCAAACCTCCAAAAAAACATGGAATATTGTCTCCGATACCAGTCGAGTGCTGACCATGGAGTTGACCTGTTATGTGCTCCTGTGACCTTTGATTGTGAAACAAGTACGAATAGTGATGATGGAAGGGATATTGATTACGGAAGAAATTAGATCTCCTGAATGGCCATGATGGTATTGCACCACGATGTGGAGATAGGTGATCTGCCAGTCCAGGGTAGAATATAAGGACTGATAAGGGATCAGTATTATGAGGTTCGAAGTGCATATCTACATCAAAATGTCCTCTGAAGAATTCCCCTTGCGTATCTGCGTTTTGAAATGGGGTTCTGATGTTCTCATCGCGACCGATAGAACGAGAATCTCCAGCGGAGCGTAACATGCTCACTCTAACAGATTCTGAAAGGGCTGGGTGTTTCGTGAGAAAACATTAATGATGTGCCTTGGAGAGGGGGGTTGAAGCCGCAGAGAGGAAGATTTGTTTGCTTGCGTGAAGGAGAGGTGTGGGTGGTGCAATTTGGTCCATGGGGCAAGGAGCGCCAATGAAATCTATAACAGTAAAGTAGCAAACTTCAAGATATTGCACAACTCAACGTGTACAATGGAGGTTCCCATGACAAAAACAAACCATCATTACTAAAGTTGATGAGCATTTGTTCATTCGTGATTGGTTTCATTTTGGATGTGTTTTTGTCGCGCTGAGGCTCAACGTGCGCTTCATGGCAGTAAATGAGACGCTGTGGAAATCCATGTGTAAAAGGCCAGTTAATTTTGGCCAGTTTTTATGATGTTAGCTCATTACAAATTACGAAAGACGATTTATTTCCACGATGTAGACGGATTCTAAGTACGAGAACCATTATGTTGTTGGATGTGGTTGAGCTCAATCCAACAGCGTCATTGTGACATAGTGCCCCCGCTTCAACGCGTTTCTAACAAGAATGCAACTTGGAAGTAAAATGAGGTGCTCGAAGTCGTGTAATACACTGTGATATACTAACACGCGCAGTTTGAAATTGATGAGAGACGGTGATACGGGTATCGCCTCTTTCCCTGTCCATGCGATGGTACCTGCATGGCATATTTAATGGCAAATGCTAGCATTGGACCATTAGAATATTTCATGCTAGAACTCACGGCAAGGTTATTCCAAAGAGTTGGATTGCGATAATCTGCATTCTCGCTCGGAAGTCATTGCCGGCGTTGGCAGATTGCTTACCATTGTGGAAACCATGTAAGTTAAATTTTCCGTTCCCCAGATAGGCAAGAAAATCGAGGTGCATAGTACCCAGTGATCTCGATCTATGATTGTATCGTTTGAGGTTCAGGTTTCTCCGTCGTGCATATATAGAGGAGGCGGGGCGGTCGCATTCTCACTTCGCCTTCCTGTCATGGCCCACTCACAACTTCTTGCACTTGTCTTCCACCACCCAGGATGTTCCACAGTGTGGACTTTACAATGATATCTCTTTCTTTTACAACATTATGCTTCCCCATTCATGCCAATCTCTCTTGCGCAATATCTCTCTTGCCGTTCTCGAATATTTTGTACTTTTCTCAGCGCCGAAGGTTATGTTCACAAACAATCATTGAAATGCTAACCCTCAGATATATCAACCTGGAATCCTCTCTGGTAGCCCAACATTTTGGAATTGATTCCCGCGATCAAAATTTTCATTACCCGTAAGTGACCACGACAAAGGAGGCCTTCCTACCAATGGTCCCTAAGGCAAATATCTTGTCCCTTGAACATTCCAAAAGATATGAAGTTGAAGAGTCAAGGAAATTTTCTCACAAAGATCTTGGAAGTTACCGATGGAATCACAGTTGACAGAAAGAAAAGATCGAAAGTTGAAGCGATGGACTGAGAGACACGTAACAGCATCGACCTCTATCACCTACGCAAATCCTTATTCATATTTGTAGAAAACAGCTATCAACAACTCGGCCACTGGCAAGTGTGCACGAGTCCCATCCCTCCCTCCCTTGGTGACAAAAGAGAGACTGCGGACTTTGACGATTTCATGACACTGCCGAGAATGAGCCAAGGGAGCGGAATACGCCTTCGATGCGGTCAAGAGCGAAGGAATTATCAATCTCACTGAGTGACCTAGATAGGAATGCTTCAATCGGCAGTTGAATCCTTTCGACGGTACTCGTGAGAGGTATCTAGCCCTGACCCACACCTACTCTTTTAGGATCTCAGTCCACCAAAACCGGACAGAACCAATCAATTGGACGTATAGCAGCATTCTTCCCCGAGAGTCTCTAACATGGTTCCCACCCAGGCGATGTCCCACCTCTTCTCACATACTGAGCCCTGCTTCCGCACAGCTTGACCCAGTCTGTCTTGCAACGTAATGGAAATCCAATTTTGGACCGTCGTCACAGAGTGATCCAGCGTAAGAAAGAAATTTTCCAAAAAAGTTGGTCTATGTGTCATGGTTTGGGCTCGACCGAAAATCGAGAACTTTCCCCCGGGCCATGCCATGTACAGCTGAGAACTTGCATGCATGGTGACTGTCATCAGGCGTCTGCGCGCTACTCAGAGCGCTTTGGGGGAGTTTCTATTACTCGAGATTTGAAATTGGAAGGGCTGCCGCATTTTTGCCGAACACGCCCTGTCGGCCAGCAACGAAACGCCTTGCTGGACTGCAAGGACCCAGGATATGTTCCGTCTCGTTCTGTGTCTGACAATATCATATCTTTCCTGGATATTAAAGACTATGAATCGTTTCGAAATGGCAGAAGATCCGATGGTTCGAGTGAGGTCGGTCAGCCAGAGCAAGAACCTTGGAGTGGAAGAAATGAGGCATGACGGTATTGCGGATCTCCACGGAGAGCACTGTAGTGTGGTCCCTCGGCTGAGGAAACGTAATCCGGCCACCTCCGAAAGTAATCGGCTGCATTTCAGAGACGTTGGGATTGTGGTGACTCGATTCGAACAGGTAAATTCTCCAGGCGTATTAGCTTCCGGCGGAGCTATCGGCGGCGGCTCCTGATTGCCTACAAACAGGGCGCCCCTACGGCATACAGCAATCTGGCAAGAGAAAGCGACTCCATGGATCGAACGGAAAACAAGAGCAAGAGCGGAGAATAGAATCAAGCAGATGAGATGCCGAGATCCAGTTTTTCGAAAAAAGACGGTTCCCCAGGAAGGCTTTCTATCGTTGGACGTTGGGGTGCACTAACCCCCTTGCATCGATCGCGCTTGGCTGCGATAAGATAGCTTAGACCCTTATCTTCAACATCTTCACAGGCACAGGCCGCCCTGCTTTGCCTGCGCCCAGGGGCCAACGGCAACGCAACGCTTACAATACACTAGCCAAGCGAATCCTAGATACTGTTAGAGACCGTATTGCTCGATTCCATCGAGTAAGAGCCTGGTAGTCCTGCGGCGCCGATGGAGGGTACCCTGATGGGCGCCATTTTATGGGGAGCAGAGCCACCGGGACGCCATCATGGCACAATCACCATACATAAAGCCTGTACCCCGGATTTGTGGAGATCTGGCTGTTGGAATTTGTTTTTCTTTGTTCAACTTAAACCGTCTTAACTCGTCGCTGAATTGTCCTTTATTTCTCTCCTTCCTCTCAGAGCTCGGGCTGTGCAACACTGAGCTTATCTTCCTTATCTGTCTACACTCACCGCACCTTACTCGGAGTAAATAGCTCGTCTCTGTCCGAATTCGGAGCGAAGGAGACTCAACATATCCAGATACACTCGTTCCTCTTTAGCCACGTCTTTTCAATCCACGTCTGTTCACTTTTCAATCATGGCACCCCACGCAACCACTCCTCCACCCGTCTCCCACAGCAACCCACCTCACCCCATCACTGTTCTCGCTTCCTCGAGAGCAGTCGTAGCGGGCCGTCTTACCGAAGCCACCATTGTCATATCAAATAACACTGGCAAGATCACTTCCATATTCCATTCGGTCTTGCCTGCAACAGACTTCCCGCCAGGTACTGCCTATACAAACTACTCACCCCGTATCTTGCTTCCTGGCCTTGTTGATGCTCACGTGCATCTCAATGAGCCCGGTCGAACTGAATGGGAGGGTTTCTGGACCGGTACTCGGGCTGCCGCCTTTGGAGGTGTCACCACTGTTGTCGACATGCCACTCAATGCTATCCCTCCAACAACGACTGTTGAGAACCTTCATACTAAGATCGATGCCGCCCAAGGGAAGTGCTGGGTCGATGTCGGCTTCTATGGAGGCATAGTACCAGGCAATGCAGGTGAATTGAAAGCCTTGGTTGACGAGGGTGTCCGAGGGTTCAAGGGATTCTTGATCGACAGTGGAGTATGTTTACCTTTCGCCTCACATGTGCTGATATGATGGGAGGTGCTAACGATTATCTTAGGTTGAGGAGTTCCCTGCGGTGCAATCCACTGACATCTCGAAGGTTCTTCTCGAGCTTAAAGATTCTGCCACCACCCTCATGTTTCACGCTGAGATGATACCACCCATCACTGATTCAGTTGGTGACGACGTCCAACGCGCAAACCCACCGCTTGCACCTAAAGGTCCTCTTACTGCTTACTCTACCTTCCTTGAATCCCGTCCTCCATCCTTCGAAACCTACGCCATTGCCGAAATCATCTCCCTAGCTCACCTCGCCCCCGACTTACCTCTCCACATTGTCCACCTCTCTGCCGTCGAAGCCATCCCACTCCTGAGGGAAGCCCGAAGCCGCGGAGTCAAGATTACTGCCGAAACTTGCTTCCACTATCTATCACTCGCTGCCGAGCGGATCAAAGATGGTGACACCCGTCACAAGTGCTGCCCACCTATCCGTTCACAGTCGAACCAGGACGGTCTCTGGGAAGAACTGATTCAAGACCAGGATGCCGGTGTGATCAAGACTGTAGTTTCTGATCACTCTCCTTGTACCCCTGACATCAAGCTCCTTCCAGCAGCCTTGGCACCGAAGAAACAGAGCTTGCGTAAAGAAGGTCACAACAAAGATTGTGAGAGCTGCGAGAGCTCCGAGGGCGAATTCGAGGGACCAGAAGAAAAGGGCGACTTCTTCGGTGCTTGGGGTGGCATTTCATCCGTGGGACTGGGCCTGCCTATCTTATGGACAGAAGGCTTGAAGAGAGACGAAGCATTCGGCGTGGAAGAGATTGTCCGGTGGTGCTGCATAAATACCGCAAAGCAAGTTGGCTTAGAGAAGAGCAAAGGTGATTTGGGTGTGGGCTTCGATGCAGACATTGTGGTGTTTGATGATGAGGCCGAGTTCGTTGTGAGTCCTATATTCTTCTTTCGAGGTGCATCAACGAAATTTGCTAATGATGAACAGGTTGAGCCAAGTACAATGCTGTTCAGAAACAAGGTCTCTCCATACGAGAACAAGACGCTTAAGGGCGTGGTCCGTGAGACTTGGCTACGTGGCGAGAGGATCTTTACTCGTGAGGAAGGGTTTGCAGATAAGTTGGGCCCGACTGGAAAGTTGCTGCTTGAGCCTCGGAAGGTCAGCAAGTAATTCTGTAGTGTCGCTCGCAACTGAAGGAATTTTCCGTTCTGGGGGATGTTTTTCTCTTGCACGCTGTATCGGCGTGTGTTATATCATCAGCATAGAGGTCAGGCGTTCTCGTGTTTCAGCATACATGGACGATCATGAGTATCACGATAGCATAAATCGTAAGATAGTCAAAAAGCATATGACAGATTGCATAGGTAGCTGTTTATATGAAATAGTAGTTACCTCTCAGCCGTTCATTCGCCTTCTTACATCGATTCAGCTGCTGCCTACGTCTGTAGATCTACTTGAGCATCATCTGGCTCGAGTACATGCTTGCTTGGAGACCATAGTCTGAAGCATTCTTCCCATATATGTCCAGATAAGTATAAGCGTCAGACTTGTAGAAGATCCCTCTACCGCACGGTACAAGTCCCATAGAATCTAACTCTTTTAGAACGCGAGCTACGTCTGCGGTGTCTCGAAAGTCTGTCGTATATACGCAGATTAGTCTTGTGTCACCTGACCCGTTATCAGTTGCTACTTTTGCTGCTGAGCCTAGTCGGTTGTTGATGATCCCGTCAACAATGAGTTGCCAGACATGGACGAGATCTTTGTTCGTTGGGAATAGCATCCACTATGAGTGTTAGGATGTACACTTTAGTGCATGGGAGATATTAGAGTCCATACTTTGCCGGCCAACACGTTGGCCCACCCTGCTAAATCAGCCAGATTTTGCTTCAGCTGCTCGCTCTGCTGATTCAGTAACTCTGTAACAGCTCCCATGCCATGTGATGCATTTTGGGTTCGAATTCTGTTGCGCTCTGATATTGCATTCTGCAATATATCCCTTCCATGTGGAATTAATACATCGTGAATTCGTTGCTGACCTGACTTATCGTGGCCCTCGCGGTGGGGATTGGCGACCCAAATCCACGGGCCAACATCAGCTAGTTTACTGGTGTGGGGAGGCAGGCGTCGGATAAAGTCATTAACGGATTCTTCCAACTGCCAGGAATCGGGACGACCTTGATAAATGTTGTGAAGATCGGAAGGGGTTGGCATGTTCCTCTTTGCTAGTGCTAGGCTGTTGTTGATGTCTTTGTGTTGATTGGACCAGAAGCTTTTGAGATTGAATTCCTCGCAGAGCGAAAGCAGCCGGTCTTGCTCTTTATCATCCCCTGTGAGTGATAACGTAAGCTGGTGCGATACGAACCACAATTAGTTTTCCATTCAGGTCACCTGGCTAATTCATAACATTCCTGCACCAAATCGATACAAAAATCTAAAAGGAGAAGGAGACATCATTGCAGGCAAATTGAAGAGGTAGTAAGCTCACCATAGAAATCTGAATCGCTTGAGATGTACCCGTCCGCGGATACCATCTCTGCTCTCATAATTGGCCACAGTATAGAGACTGGCAACGGCCTTCTTTTTAAGTGAACAAGAGCTGAGTTGACAAGGTTAGGGAAGTGACGATGCTCGAAAGTCTAATAGTCGAAATAGGCCTAGCGCAATGTCTGTGCATACCACTTTACGCGAAGACGCGTCTTCCTTGACACGCGCAACCCCCCCATCAAAGCAGCACTCTCAAACTACACAGTCGTTGCTTCGAAAAATCACAATGCCACACTCCATCTCTCCCGAATCAACACCAGTGGACGATACTTCTCGCACAGTCTCGCAGGTTTCACAGGTGGAGACGCTCAAAGTTGAATCGCAAGATGTCGACATGCCTGAGGCCGCAGATGCGGAATCTGAAGCAGATGCGGAGAAGAAAGTAAACCTGGAAGATATATTCGACGACGATGACGATGACGACGAGTTTGCTTCTAGTGCACCGCAAATCAAAGAAGAGTTATCGCAACCAGCTCCAATGTATGTTTGCCCTTCGCAATGTCGAGGAGGACTGGAGGCTCACCCATGACTGCAGCAACATAACCTCGAAATCGACATTTTCAGACCCCGAGATTATGAAGGCCTTCTATCAACGCTTATTCCCCTTCCGCTATCTGTTCCAATGGCTCAATCATGCTCCAAAACCAACGAATGATTTCGGACACAGAGAATTTGCGTTCACTCTCCCGAACGATGCATACCTTCGATATCAGTCCTTTCCCACAGCCGATCTGCTACGCAAACAGTGTGTGGAACTCCTCCCTTCCCGTTTCGAAATCGGACCCGTCTATTCAACAAACCCCCGTGATCGCAAGACTGTCCGCAAAGCCAGCGCGTTCCGGCCCATATCGAAAGAATTGGTTTTCGATATCGATATGACGGATTACGACGACATTCGAACATGCTGTACGGGCGCAAGTATTTGTCATAAGTGCTGGGCCTTCATCACGATGGCAATTAAGGTTATAGATGTGGCGCTGAGAGAAGATTTCGGCTTCAAGCATATCATGTGGGTCTATTCCGGACGAAGAGGAGCTCACGCCTGGGTGTGCGACAAGCGCGCACGCGAAATGGACGATAGCAGAAGACGAGCCATCGCCGGCTATCTCGAATTACTGAAAGGTGGGGACCAATCCGGAAAGAAGGTCAATGTAAAGCGACCACTCCACCCGCACCTCGAACGCAGTCTTGATATTCTTAAACATCACTTCCAGACCACAATTCTCTACGAGCAAGATCCCTGGTCAACCGAGAAATTTGCACATCTCCTCCAGCTTATCCCTGACCCTGGCCTCAAAGCGGCCTTGCAGAAGAAATGGGATTCGGCGCCCTCGCGCCCCAGCGCTTCGAAGTGGGCCGACATCGACACACTCGCAAAATCCGGCGCCTTGTCGAAATCTTCGAAGGACCTCCTTGAAGCCAAACAAGATATCGTGCTCGAATACACATACCCCCGCCTCGATGCCGAAGTCTCCAAGAAACTAAACCATTTGTTGAAGAGTCCTTTTGTAGTGCATCCCGGGACGGGACGTGTTTGTGTGCCGATTGATGTTCGAAAGGTGGAAGAGTTTGACCCACTGGGTGTACCGACAGTGACGGAGCTACTGGCTGAGATTGATGAATGGGAAGGTGACGAGACGGATAAGAAGATTCCGGACTGGGAAAAGACGAGTCTGAAGCCATATGTGGATTTCTTCCGTGGATTTATCGCGGGCTTGTTGAGGGAGGAGAAGGGTGGCGTGAAACGGGAAAGGGAGGGCGAGGATATGGAGTTTTAGATGCAATAAGAGATCTGCGTTTTTAGCGTTTTTATGTCTGGATGAAGTATGATAGATGGGACTTTGGCATGTAATAATTGGGACATGGATGAGATCAGAATTTCGTTGTTTTGAATATAACACATGAGTGGAAAGCTACGCAATTCGTGCCCCGCCCCAACGCTAGTACTATTCGTGCTTGATGTAATTATACACACATTTTCGTGATACAGAGTCCTTTTTCCATTCCGTTCCTCGGCGGTAAATGCCACGTCCCGACACCCTACGCCTATTTTCTGGCAGCTCTTGCTTCCTTGTCTGAAAGTGACTGAGTAATGTTGAGACCTAGACCGTTGGAGTCCAGATAGACCTTGTTCTGGCTCTGCTGTAGAATCTGAGCAATGTTCTTCGCGTTCTCAAACTCCCTCAAGTCAACATAGGACCTAGACTTCTTGATAGCGTCACCAATGAGCTCGGCAGATCGGGCCTCACCCTGTGCGCGGACAACGGTGGCCTGCTTCTCCTGGCGGGCTTTGTCGACAACGAAGGCGGCACGTTGGGCTTCCTGTTGAGCGACCTGCTTGGCTTCTACTGCTGCGGTGAATTCGGGGGAGAAGGCGAGATGCTATTCATGTGTGATTAATTCAGTTTCTGGCCAAGGTTGTAGAAGAAAGCGTACCGTCAATGACACATCATCCAACATGATGTTGAATCTTGCTGCTCGCCTGACCAAGTTATCCCGCACAAGCCTTGAAACACTCTCACGCTGGGTAATCAACTGAGAAGCATTGAACTGTGCAACCACGCTCTTGAGCACCTCGTTGACAATCGACGGTAGTACCCTCTCATCGTAATCTGTGCCCAATGTGCGGTATATTTGAGGTAGAGCATCGACGCGGGGTCGGGAGAGCACACGGCAGGTTATGTTGACCATCTGCAAATCCTTGGTTCCGGTGAGGGAGGCGACATTCCTCGGTTTTGCGCGAACATCGTATGTGATGGGTGTCTCGAACCATGGAATTCGGAAATGTGTGCCTTCGCTGTAGATCTCCTTCTGGATACCGCCTACCCTGGTATATTTAATCGCTCGGTGGCCACCGTCCACTGTGTATGGCATTAGCTAGACTGTTCCATCCACCTGTTCTTGAAATTTCTCTCTGATCCTAAGCTATTAGACGTACCGTTGAAAAGAGCATTATTAGCTACCCAGATACCTCCGCCAATAAGGAACAGAGCAGCGGCTCCTGGACCAAGACCTTTGGGAGGGCCTCCGCCGGCGCCTCCGAAGCGCTGAGACCGTCGCGTGAGTTCGGTTTGCAGCCTCTGCCAGGCTTCTTGCGGGTTGGGAGCAGACATTGTATCGGTGGAAGATGAGACAGCAGGCCTGAGCTCGGTAGGGGCAATGCGGGTGGTGGTGACCGGTGGTGGGCGGCCTGGTGGGACGTGATGAGGTCGACGATGAAGAATGTCGGGCAAAACTTTCCAGACCTCCGACCCATAGATCTTGCGCTTGCCCAGTGGGATTGAGCTCTGTGCCAAGCACCACTCACTGAATGACCTCGGCGGAGCTATTCACCTTGAATTCGAGTCCTACAAGACACAATTAGGATTTTGTCGCAAGACCGAGACCGTTCGACTGGACTAGCGGCTCAGGTTATTCTAATTGCAGCTTCATCTCCGTTTCTGAAGCCGATTTCACGGTCATCGTAGCTGTGTTTCCACCCCAAACTCCCAAGCCCGGCGCACGGATCACGACGTAGAGTAGTCGCTCTCTAAACGCATAGCTGTCCATAAGCTCTCGGGCACTTGTAATCCCACGACGCTGAGATAATTTATAACTCCTCCCCCGCTGGCTGGAGAGTTGCTGTCGTTTCTTTCTGTCCGCCGCTTGCAGTTATTTCCCGGATCCTGCTTCTTGATTTTCTCAATAGCCGCCCTGCTTCTTTCACGCTCGCGTGGCCCGCAGTGGATTTGTACAACGTGAGCTGAATAGTTACATACTGCTTGCTGCACCGTTAGTGAATCCCATCTTGGTTGTTCAACATTCAATCTAACAAGGAAATACAGGTCAGAGTAGTACATACAACTCTCTCCCTACTGGTCTCAACACTCCTTATCGCCACAGTCCTTTGAGCCTTGCGACTCTCCCTGTACCTAGGTTCTGTCGCACAACTCACAAACATGTCTCTACGCTCACTCGCCTGGTCTTCTTTCGCATTATCGGTCGCTGGCGCAGGATACATAATAGACAATCTCAGTTTCGGGCACAAAGATGGCCAATTAATATCCCCAAATCTGCGTGGCATCCCCCACTACCACACTGCTGGCGACGGATATGAACCCGAGATTCTATCTGACCGTGTCGTCCTCACACCGCCGTGGCCTGGAAGCAAACGCGGTGCGTTATGGAGCGAAGATCCTTTACACCATTCTGGAGACTGGACCGCCGAGTTGCACTTCCGCGCTTCAGGTATGGAGCGTGGAGCAGGCAATATGCAGGTGTGGTATACCAAGGAATCGCAAAAGGGTCAGCCTCCAGCTTCGCTGTATACAGCGCCAAAATTCGATGGGTTGGTTTTAGTGGTGGACCAATATGAGTGGAGAGGTGGAGCAATCAGGGGTTTTCTGAATGACGGGTCGATTGATATCAAGGCGCACCCGGATGCAGATACACTCGCTTTTGGCATGTGTAACTATGCATACAGGAATTTAGGAAGATTCAGCGTCATCTCGCTACACCATGCGAATGGGGTGCTAGAAGTTAAGGTTGACGGCAACCCTTGCTTCTCAACTGATAAGGTAAGTCCATCCAATCATAGAATGGAGTTCAGCCATAACCCAGTGGCACTTCAAAAGTATAGGCGCGATGCTTACAACCTCTAGGTTAAACTTCCTGAAGGATATCACTTTGGTATTTCCGCCTCCAGCGCTGAGAACCCAGACTCCTTCGAAATCAGCAAGTTCATCGTCTCTACCACCAACGCTGTTACTCGGGAAGAACCCAACCGCAAGCAGGCTGAGCAGCACCAGCAGCAATTCCACGAGCAGCAACAGCAGCAACAGAATCATCGGCAAATGGAACAAAAGAACAATGGCAAGGCCGTGAAGCTTGACGATATTCCACAGATGCTTTCTGATGTCCTCGCCGGGAGCATCAACTCGCAAACCGATCAATTTGCTGATCTACACAACCGGATCCAAATTATCAATCACCGTGTCAGCGCCATCTACGACATCATCGAGCGCATGGAGCGTGACAATGCCAATCGGTTCAACGATCTGATGTCTCGTGTTATACCAACCGATGACAGATCCGCTGCTGTCCTCCGCAACGTTGAAAAGGTGGAGCGCACTACCATGGAGGTTCTCAGGGATTTGGAAAGCAAGGACTTCAAGGATATGCTCCGCTCCGTACATAGCGCCATCCAGGATAACCATCACAAGCTGAGTTCAAGCGTGCCAGAAGCTGTAGAGCACAGTATGTTCCTCTAACTTTGATATGAGAATAGCAGCTAACAGTATGTACAGTTGTCGGCAAACACAGGCCCAGCCTCGTGACGTACATCTTCGTAGTCGTCGCTGTTCAAATCATGCTCTTCGGTGCCTGGCAGGTGTACAAGGCGCGAAGGAACAGCGCCCCGAAGAAGTATCTATGATCCCCCCTATCTACCTTCCCCGTTGCTTTTTGGAGCATGCATTTTGACAGCGGCAAGCGTGTATAGTAGTATATCCACTTCGTTCGTACATTTTGAGGGGTGCCATGCGACTAGGTACAGCAACGGCATTTGAGCGGCGTTCATACGGGTTCTTTATTCTATATTGATTTACGAGAGGGAAGACGAAAGGCCGAAGATGGAAGTTCCAGTGTATAGAAAGTTTTGGACTATTTTTGTGAGCCTATGAATGCATGCACATTATGAAAACTACATTTTATCTTAAGAGTACCGGTACATGATCCAGAAATTATAGATGTTACAGCATAGGCTTCACTTCATCAGCGACCTTGAATGGTGCCTCTGTTTTGGATTTGACTTCGTCGACAGTCACGCCGTCCGCGAGCTCAATTAGAGTAAGTCCCTCTGTGAAATCAACATCGAAGACGCACTGTTGAGTGTTAGTTTCAGAGTACTTCGTTGTCAATTGTAACATCAGCAGACTTACCAGATCAGTAATGATTCTCGAAACACAGGCCTTGCCAGTAAGAGGAAACTCGCACTGCTTGAGAATCTTGGGCCGGCCCTTCTTATCAGTGTGTTCCATTGTCACAACAACCTTTGTTGCCTGTGGATTTGACACCAAATCCATAGCTCCTCCGAAGCCCTTCACCTTTCCGGGTAGCATCCAGTTCGCCAGATCACCCCGGGCAGAGACCTGCATTGCACCCAGGATTGTCAAATTAATCTTGCCGGCTCGAATCATACCGAATGACTCTTCCGAGCCAAAGCATGATGCACCAGGTAGTAATGTGACCGTCTCTTTTCCAGCATTGATTAGATCAGGATCCTCTTCGCCCTTCGCTGGGTACGGGCCCAGACCAAGAATGCCGTTCTCGGATTGAAGCTGAACTTCCACAGATGGGTCAACAAAGGAGGGCGCCAGCATCGGCATACCAATCCCCAAGTTCGCATACATGCCATTCTTGAACTCCTTTGCGGCACGGCGGACGATACGTTCACGCTTGCTTGCAGCATCGCCAGCACCCAGACTTCCCAGAGCATCCTTGGGATCCTTTGCATTGACGACTTTCTCGATCTTCTTCTCCGCTGTGCTCTGGACCACACGATCGACGTAGATACCGGGGACGTGAATCGCGTTTGGTGGTATCTCGCCGACATCAACAATATGCTCGGCCTCGACAATCGTGACTTTCGCATTCCTCGCCATCGCGCCATTGAAGTTCTGGGCCGAGAATCTAAATTGCACATTTCCCAACCGATCCGCCTTGTACGCTTTGATGAACGCATAGTCGCCCTTGATCGCCTCCTCCATCACGTAGCTCTTCCCGGAAAACACCTTGACATCTCTCGGTGTACTGTATTGTGCCACTGAGCCGTCCTTATTATGCCTCAATGCCAATTCGCCAGTTTGCACAACGGTACCCATGGCTGCAGGTGTGTAGAAAGCAGGAATCCCCGCTCCGCCCGCTCGACACCTTTCAGCCAATGTTCCCTGCGGCGTAAGCTCTAGCTCCAATTCCCCGCTCAGATACATCTGCTCAAGCACCTTGTTCTCGCCAACATACGACGCAATCATTTTGGTGACTTGCTTTGACTCGAGAAGGAGGCCGAGACCGCCGCCTACGACGCCTGCGTTGTTGGAGACAGCAGTCAAGCCGGTGATCTTGGGATTAGCCTTTACAGTATTGATTAAGGTGTCTGGGACACCGGAGAGGCCGAAACCGCCGCAGAGGAGAGTGGAATTGGATTGCATGTCTGCAATGGCGGATTCGGGAGAGGAATGGACTTTGTTGATTTCATTGCGGCGGAGGGTGGTGGAAAAGGAGCGGGAGAGATTGAGATATGTCTGGGGGAATTGTTAGTTTTTGGAGCGGTTGAAATGGTTAGGAATTGCAATTAGGACCTTTGTGGTGCTGCGTGAGAGCTGTGATGTTATGCGGAGTGTGCGGGATATCGACGGCATGTTTACTGTGAGCAGCTTCGAAAGCTGTATAAACGCAATCACAATGTTATTTCAAGTATTCCAATGCTTTATTTTATTTTTCTCGATCAACGAAGAAAGGGAAACAGGGTATCAAGTGACGAAGGAGAAGACGGAGACGGAGGAAGAAGAAGGAACTAAGCGGCTTAGCAAGCTCCAGCATTATGGCAGGTATTTGTTCTAGAGCCCTTTGAAGCCGCGTTGTGTCGAAACCGAGACACGGCGCGGAACCGTTCCAGTTGGTGAACGTACCCCACAGTTTCCGGCGCGGCGCCGCGGGTAACCGCGGAACGAGGTCCGGGAGTCGCAGGAGAGCTCGGTTCAAATGAGGGGCTACACGTGATCGAGTCCTCCACTTCCCGAGAGCATTCCAAGCTGTTTCTAATCATTCTAGACGTTATACAGCCATTGTATTTGATAATTCGAATGCTGCGGGTATAGAGTCTGTATCCTCGATTCTGCTGTTGCCAATTCCAATTTTGACAACTCAAGATGTCTCCAACATCTGCATGTGCACATGCCAAACGTCCGGCTAAGAGCTTATCCAGAATAGTAAATGATTTAGCTTCTTGTTGACATTGACTACTCTAATATACCTCAACGATTCTTAAATCTTATTACCCCGGCTTTTCGGATACATTTCCGAAAGATTGCCCTTCCACGCAAGTGTCTCTCATTATGGGTTCAAGTTTTGGGGGATCTCGGCCAGTGATTGCTGACAGAAGACATTTGGTCAATATCATGGTACTGACTCATTCGGGGAGTCTTGTTTTTGCTTCAGAGACAAGCAATGACGTCAAGTTCAAGTGGCTAGTGCTATTCGAGCTTATTATAGTGGCTGGAGACGGTTCAGGTAAAGTAAAGGCCACTGCAAGACGCTATGAAAATGAAGAAGGTACCGTAATACTGAGGGAAAACATACATGTAGTGTCTTCATATATGGCTTAATGATTTTTCATGAATCAGTGTGTCTTGTCATAGAAAGAGGAGAGAAAAACATCTCTACTGTACATATTCCACAGCGTGTTTGTGTAAACTGGAGTTTAGTTCAAGAATCAATTGCACGTGCTGCATGCCCCTTCTCTCGAGAACTAGTTCTGTCCTGTGTTTCAAAGTGAACTGTCTTGATTGTGAGCAGTTCATGCTGCTCCTTCCTCTCAGAAACCCCAGTGTTGACTCGCGTCACGGTCGGCTCCTGCGCTCCCACTCTTTTACGGCCAGGTCAATGAACAGTAATGTTGTGGCTTCTCGTGAAATCACCTGGGCAACTTTTGGAAGTTGTGGTGTTGATCATCACGGTGCCATGAAAACTTTCTCTACACTCCTCCACTCTCCACCTTACCATTGCCATCTACTTCGCCTTAGGAGCAACAACTCCTCACCTACAAAGCATAACCCGACACTCAACATACCTAGCACTCTTACTGATTCATCTTCCCCTCCAGCATGATTTCACGCCTCTTGAGTAGCGCTCTCGCGGCGGTCACCGCCTTCCAAACCGTGATCTTCGCCGGCGTCATCGTTGCCCCAACCCTCGTTGCTTCAAATGTTCTCACCGACCTTGAGGGCTTGAAGACAACCATCGAGAATAGCTCCGTAGTTATTGCCTCGCCAGACAACGCCCATCGTGGATGGAGTCTTTGGTCACCTTCCGATGTTTCAGTACGTCTATCTGTGCGTAGGCAATCTGGCCTTTGGCTGACGAGTCCGACAGAAAACGGCGGATCTCGTGATGAACATCACGACTAGCATACTACGAGTGAAGTTCAATTTCGATGTTGACCAAGTCAGTTTCTTCCCATGCCATTTTTGTTTATGCATACTGACCAAGTCTCTTCAACAAGCCATCGTGGCTTATCGTCTCTAAGCCAGTCAATGAGGCCAACGCCACACTCCAAACCCCAATTTCCACTACCAGTCCCGTCAATCTCACCTTATTGGGTATCGATACTCCATACATCAACTATGTGAGCAGTATCATGACACTCTCGGCCGCCTTGATCACTCTTGGCCGCGCCTGGCATAGTGAATACAATCGGCCGGTATTTGACTCCATCGATGCCCTCCAGCTATCAATAAGCACATTCCAGACCTCGCTCCTCCAGGCGGGGTTGATCCACTCCAATTCCACACTCCGCACAATCCGCGCCACTACTTCACTTGAAGATGCGCAGACTGCATGGAGCAAGCCTCTCAACCTGCCAGGCAGTTCGAGGGCAAGTCAAGCTGAGAAGCGTGTTATTATCATGCGAAGGGGTGCAGTTCTCCCGCTTATGAAGAAATACCAAGCATCACAGGAGCAAGACGGCTATAACCGTATTGAGTCCCCAGTTGATGACTTCTGGGCCAAGGTGTCTCTATGCGCGAAGCGCCAGGAAGGGGATAGCTACAACCGCATCAAGTACCAAGTCAACAAATTTTGGGGTAGGCGAGAGAATCGTGCCCTCAAGGGAAGTTATTACACTCACAAGGATCTCTGGGGAAGGCAGAGCGGGGCACGTCAATCCCTCGAAGGAAAAGCAAGGCTGCATGATGGCATCGTTCGACAGGAAGAGAGTGTCGCGGCTCAGAGGTTCAATGCCTAAGCCTCGTTGCCTTTGAGCATATGGCTGCCACTGGCAAGTCTCTCTGGATAGTTTGGCCTGCGAGAGTGTATTGGATGATGGGGGTTTGTGGCAACAAAAGCTTGGATCGATGCAAAGATTCAGTGCCTAGACATCGTCATATTCGAGCGCATTTTGGGCACACAAAACTCTTGTTTACTTTCTTAGTCTTCGATAGGGTATAAATCGAGATGAACTTTCTAATTCCAAGCCACTACCTGCAGGATGACAGAGATAACCGACAACTCTTCATACATGCTTAAAATGCCACTTGACAGCTAGACACATACATACGTAACACCTCGCCCGCTCGCATAACCCCATCCAGCAAGGCGATTAGTGTATCAGATAGAAATGGAGGTTGTTAAGTAAACAGGATGATGGATTTGATGAAACTGAACATAAAGAAGCTAGAGGAGGGTTTGGATATCTCTGAACGACGACTGATAACAACAATAGCAACAGCAATAACAACAACAGTAGCTGCAGTAGCCGCAGCAGAAGTAGGAGCAAGTACTCCGTACTTGACAAACGACGAATGACGAGAAACCACCAACAGGAGAAGAAAGAAAGAAAGAAAGAAGAATAGGTAGAAGAGAGAAGAGAGAAAGAAAAAACATGCCCTTGTGAACAACAACCAGGCTGGAGTACTCGACTGGACTCGAGTCGAGCCAATGAAACAGAGGACAAAAGACGAACAAGACAAAAAAAAACCCCCCGTGTATGCCTGTCTGCTCCGTACTTGGTCCGTCCAATCCGTCCATTAACAAAGCCGAGCCGAGCAGAGCAGAGCAGAGCGGAGCGGAGTAAAACAAAACAAAACAAAACAAACCACCCACTGCATTTCCATCAATCGAGATGACATCGGTATATCGCCACAGCGTAGTAGGCAATGACCAGAGTCTTCGGGAATATCCGCAAACGCGAGAAGAAGGAAATGAGGCGGGATAGAACTCGAATCGCAAGGAAGTGGATGGAACACGGGAGAGGACGCGAGACGAAATCGAGGCTAGTTCGGTCAAGAAGAAAGAAGAACGAAGAATAGGATAGCGAGGACGAACAAGTGGGACGAGGAAGAAACAAAGGATATCATAGTGAAAGTGAAGTTTCCAGGCCTCCCATTGATAAATCCCCTTCCCGACCACGGAACGTGACGAGGAGGAGGCAAGGAGAAGCCCTAATATTCTTCTAATACTTCATTACAACCTACTACTTCCATCTCCTTCTTTCCTTTCTTCCTTTCTCTGGAGACTCTGTTTCATTCCTCCTACTTTCATAA
This sequence comes from Dendryphion nanum, assembly GCA_020744415.1. NCBI lineage: Eukaryota > Fungi > Ascomycota > Dothideomycetes > Pleosporales > Torulaceae > Dendryphion > Dendryphion nanum. The sequence continues at coordinate 1,328,588 of JAGMWT010000012.1, read as the reverse complement.
CTCTCAAGGTCCATTCCTCCTTCACTCATGGAAAAAAGTCTTCTCTCTCTCTCTCTCTCTCTCTCTCTCTCTCTCTCTCTCTCGTTCTTTCGTGACAAAGCAGGGAAATTGGGGGAATATTGGGATGGTATCAGGGAAAAAACAACAGAACGGCAGACAGACGCAGGGTATTTCTTACTTCATCTTGATTTCATCATCGACAGTCGTTGAATGGAAATTCGAATGCTTCGTTTCATGGCATCGCTCACACCAGAACCCACTCGCTCCCTCTCTTGATAAACTTGTCCAACATGAGCGTAATGTCGGTCAGTACGAAACGGCAAATATAGAAGCCGAAAAACTCGGCAGCGTGACGGGCCGAGAGCTCAAGGCCGATGTGTGTAGGGGACGAGTGCTTAAGGCCAGGGTCTTCGACTTGGCGCGCGATTTGGTCTGTTCATCGTGGTCAGTATGTGAATTATGAATCATAGGGGTTAGGTAAAGGTAAAGGTAAATAGAAGGTGAGCTTTACCCAAGATTTGAGCCGCATCGAACAATCGCGCCAAGCTGCTCATATAGGCACTGTTCGGACCCTCAAACGTCAAGCTTGAAACATCGCGCTTCGCGAAGCGGATATTAGGGAGACTCGTCATTGGAAGCGTCGCCATTGTCAATGAGTCCTTTGGCACTTCGCTGATCAGCGTACTCTTTGCTCCAGCCATATTGCTCAGGCCCACCGCGGAGCCCTTGGATCGCAATTTCCGCCAGGTGTTTAGGTACGATTTCCCCTGTGACACTGCACTTTTGGGCACATGGTCTTGGAAGCTGTGTGAACCCTTGTCTGAGTTATCGCCACCGGCAGATCCGTTGCCCACCGTGTGGGCGTCCTTGAATAGAGCAGAGGTTCCTTGAGAACCGACTTCGTTGCCAAGCCTCTTCGCAAGCACAGTCTGAACTTGGTCCAACACAAGCTCTAGCGCCTGGACCTCTTCCAGGACGGCATCCGCGTCAAGAGTGTCAACAGACCCAAGTCTCTGTAGTGCTGCTGTGAGCAGGTCGCAGTTGGAGATTTTGTCATCAAGGTTCTTCAACTTGACGCCTTTCACGCGCCAAACATCGCGGGGAACAAAAAGTTTCGTCGAAAGGTATCCACCTCGAGGATGTGCGATAGTTTGATAGAAGCACCGCATAAGCCAAAATGGCCGAAGAAGATAGGAGTCCGGGCATGGTTCTAGCGGAATGGGTGCATTAGCTACCGCACCACTTGGCGACCCTGGCGAATAAGGCGAATGTATATCACTCTCGAACAGATGCATCCCGCCACTTGGCAGACCATCCACATTGAAGGTAGGCACGCTAGGCGTTGGGCCAGGTACAGCGGCGCTCTGCTTTCGCCCATTAGTGAAGGAGAAGGTAGTGCTCAAGGGTGTCCCCATCGAGGCGTCCGAGCCGTCCGGACTTGATATTGACAAGGTCCGTTGTTTAAGGCTGAGGGAAGACTTGTTCTTGCGTATCCCCAACGCGGAATTCTTTCCAGTCTTTGGGGAGGAGGGAGCCAAGCTGATATCGTTCGACATGGCGTGGCTAACGGCGGGAGTAGCTGGTGACACTGTGAAGGTGGTATCGGCTGGACTAGGCACGTAAGGTAGTGGTGAAGGGGCCATTAGACCCTGTTGCCGAGAGTCCGCTGGTAACGCTGGAACTTTGAAAGCGAGATCGATGCTATTCTGTGTGCTACTAAACACTGTAGCAGCGGCAGACTTGGGCATCGGTGGCACATCATGGAGGGCTTCCTTTTCAGTGACGGAGAGTTTCTCTGTGTGCGGCGCGGGGGGAACTGGAGGGAGGGATGTTTCGATCTTGAGGGATTTAGCGTTCTGACTGGAAAGTCTCCTGTTCCGTACAGATGCCTCTTTCGCATTGCTGGCTGGTGGCGGTGGAACCTCTGATACCGAAGGCAGGGCACCAGAAGCAGTAGGCAATGGTGGAGGTGAATGCGTGGGTGCCTTCTGTCTCGGAGGGTACATGATCTCCGCGACAGTGGACAGCGACGTTCCACCCGTAGTCCTGTGCGATGATACTGAACTATGATAGGTGCTTCCAGAGAAATTGCTGGAGTCGGACTGGCGTGGCAGCGAGGACTTCGTTTGGAGATCAAAGTCGAAACCATCCAGCATATACTCCCTCGTGATTTCGTCTAATAACCTTTCTTCCTCATCTGCTTCGTCGCTTAGAAGATTAAACTCTGCACTTTTTCGCACGTGTGGTAACGATTCGTTCTTGATCTGAGATTCCCTGTAGCGATACTTGGCCGATGATATGATGTCTTCACGTTCTGCCTCTCTTACATGCTCTTTAGCCAACTCAACGTTCCTCAAGCGTGTCGCGATAAGTTCTGCAGAAGTAGGCATGTCGTCTTCTTCGAAAGGTTCGTACCCTTCGTCATATGCAGCCTCGACAGCAGCATCCAGAGCAGCATCAAACTCGGCTTCGGTATTCCCGCTTGCGTTCCGGATGTGTTTACGGCGCGCACCCCCTGGAGATAGCGAATGAATAGAAGACGAACAGGAAGATCCACCAGACTCGTCGATTGTGTCCAGCCACGAGGTGGACTCGCTGCTGTTTCCGCGCTGATGTGTCGGCTGGCGCGGATGCTCTGGCTGCAGAAAAGAATTCGGCGCGTACGTATCGGAATCGTGCTTGGATGAATGCAAAGGTGAAGACGTCCTCTTGGGAGATAAAGGCGGGGGCATGTAACTCCTGTCCATGGGGGACTCTAGTCCAGGGGTTCCCAGAGGCGGGGGAGTGCCTAGCTTACCAGGAGGAGGCTGCAGGTGGAATGGAGACGCGGCGGGCATACCTCTCTGCATGTCCCGAATCGCGGATGATATGACGGATTCTCGCATGCCACCAGCGTGAGGGTTGCGGAGGGGTAAGAACTGGGGCTGTGGTGGTTCAGGGTCGAGGCTAGGGGGTCGGTCGTCGAACGGCCGGTCGTTGATGATCCTAGTCATGGAAGCCGTTTGGATAACAGGTTCCTCGTCGTCATCGTCGGCTGCATCTAGCAGCATGGAGCGGTGCTCGTCCAGAGATTCGTTACTCATTGGGCGCGCCGGTAGCGATTTACCAGTAGAGGAGTTGTAGCCGGGGGCTAGTTTCCGGAGCTCTTCGATGCGATTGGTGTAGGTTACCCGCTACCACGATAGTTAGTACATGTCAATCGCCCAGGAGAGTTGTTTTGGAGAAGCAAAAGATGAAGGGTCAGCCGGAGACTACTTCTTGGGGCACTTACAATGGCATCCAACTTGCGTTTGTCCTCATCGCCAGAGCTTCTTATCATGACCTGCTGCAAGAGCTTGCATGCGTCCCCGTACGCCTCCATGGCGCCCTCGAAATTCTGCGCATTGTCCAGCAAGACGGCAGTGTTTGCCTTTTGCAATGCCCGAGAAAGCATGGTCTTCTTGTCCTTTTCCCTCCGCTCGCGGTGGCGAGGCGGGGTACCCTGATGGCTGTCGTCCAGCCTGGTACTGGCGTTGCTTTCACTCCTGCTTCTCGGGTCCTGTTGATGCGACCGTGACCGTTCGTGACCTGTGCTGTGTGTCGGCTTGTGGGCACTCTCCCTCGCAGGGGCGGCTACCGCAGTGGGGGGTCGATTCGCGGTGGTGGGCCGAGAGGAGACGGAACTGGATTTGGCGTGCCTTGCTTCCGACTCCAGGAGGCCAATTGGCGGCGAGCCCAACGGCGACCGCCCCAAAATCCTGTCTGCCTTATTCCGTGATGGCGGGCGCTGGGCGTTCTGCGATGGTGCGCGAGGCTTGGCGTTGAAATAGTCTGTGGAAGAGTTGGGACTGTAGGTATTCGGATGGAAGAGGCCGGCGGTGGAGGGGGAGTTGTTGGACGAGGTGGTGTTTGGAGTGCTGGGATCGTATACGGTCGAGGGAAGGAGCGGCAACGAGGGGAGTGTAGGCGGAGGTGAAGTCAACAGGGGGGCCGCTGAGGGATTGAAGACGGGCGAGCGCGGTCGTGGGCGACGGCTGGGACTGGAGGCAGGCGAGCGGTCGGAGAAGAAGTTTTGAGGTTTCCGCACTGGCGAAGAGGGGCTTGCTCCATTGAGGGAAGCCAGAGTCGGGGCGTTGGTGATGGTGAGATTGCGTGAGGTAGTCGCGGCGGCGGCGGCGGCGGCGGCGGGCGCGGTGGAGGAAGCGTCGAGGTCGTCGAGGGGGTGGAGAGAGATGTTCTGATTGTGCTGGGGGGGAGACTTTGCGCTGCCCGAGGTGGAGTGCGACCAGCGATTTACTCTGTGGGTATTTGTAGCGGCGGCAGAGGGAGCAATAGCAATGCCATCTACTGCAAAGCCCGCAGCGCTACTGCGGCGTCTCGAGGATGGCGGTGAGGCGGGCCTCCTAGGGCGGGAGGAGGAGGACTGGTCGGAGTCCCTGAGGGAAGCGGAGCGGTGGAGCGAGTTCACGGAGGCAGAGGAGGGACGGCGGGCGGAGAGCGGGAGGTCGAGGGGCTGCGATGGCGGAGCAGCGTGGGTTGAGTAGAGGTTCATGGTGAGGAGAGACGTGGTGGAGGAGTGCGAGCCGCAGCGCGGTGTTGCCCGTTGGGGTTGTGCGTCTCAGACAGGCCGGTTCGTTGGGGGACCGCTTCAATGCGGGCGGTCGGGCTGGTGCAGATGCATGCCGGCAGGGCAGGCAGGCCAGGAACGCGCTCCTCTCGGTGGGACGAACGTGGCAGTGGAAAGGAGTCGAGGTGGCGGAGAGGAGAGTCGCAGTGGCAGCAGCAGTGGCAGCAGCAGCAGCAGTAGTAGTAGAGAAGGTAGAGAAGAGAGACAGAAAGCTGCAACGGAGGGTCTTGACTCTTTGGGAGGTGTGAGGTGTGGAGTAGTTTGGTCTTGTCCCGGAGCAGACAAGCCTCGCGCTGTAATAGCTAGACGACGTCGGACGATACCCCTGGACAGGTTCCCTGGGGGGGGGCTTGAACGATGGTTTTGGTGGTTGTTGCAGTTGCTTGCAGTTGCGGCAGCGGCAGCAGCAGCAGCAGCAGTAGCAGCAGCAGTTGTTGTTGGTGGTGGTGGAGTATGTAAGCTGTAAGATGTTATGCTTGGGTTGGGCTGCTGCTGGCTGGCTGGCTGGATGGCTGCGACTGGCTGGCTGTATAGGGCGGATTGGTGTGATGGGACTGGGTGGCTCCTGGTTGCTCTCTCCTGGGACTGGCTGTCGGCTACGGGTTTCTGCTGCTTCCGCTGCGTTGATGCTTCTGCTTCTGCCTCTGCCTCTGCCTCTGCCTCTTCTTCTGCTGGTGTTGCTCCGTACTCCTTCTGCTGCTTACCTTATTGCGACCGGCTGCCCTGACTGGTCGGGCTGGCTGGCCGCTTGAGGCTTGGGGCTTGAGGCTTGAGGCTGGAGAGGGTAATTGACCTGACTGGCGACACCGGACACTGACTGGACACTGGCTGGACACTGATTGGAATGGGCCACGAAGAAAAGAAGGGGGTCATCCATGTGTGCCATCCCATCGGAACCATAACACCACAATACAATACAGCATCACTGTATTTACCAATCCCGGTTCTTCCCACCTGGGCAACGCCTGCCCGGCACGGCCAGGGGTCCATTGGTTCCTTCATCACCATTCACCCGCGCCGTCTCTCTACTGAGTCCACACACACACACTCTCTCTCTCCAAGTCCCTCTCTATTTCTAGTCATCTATCGTCTATCATCTGTCCATGTGCAGCCGTGCGCCCATCTACAACATCTGCAGGTGACTAACTCTTACTATCTATGCAGTATCTATGTACGACTTACCCCTTTGCCCTCCCGCCTCGCCGACCTCTCCAGACCACCCGCGATAATAGTCGTCTTCTGAATCGCCAGTTCAACTCGCCCCCCTTTCTCTGTCTTGCTGCGCGCCCAAACACAACAGGGTCCGACATGAAAGATAATCCCCGAACCGTCCGTCATCCACCGTCCATCCAACCATCCAACCATCTTTCTTTCCTTCATCCTCCAGAAACAAAAGAACACTTAATCAAAACCACCTCGACGTGGCCGTTTTTTTTTTTTCTTTCCTTCTTGTCTAGTGTATACTGTTCCACATTGCTGCCGCTTCTGCTGCTCCACCACCACCATCCGGCACCCGGTTTTGCATCCAATGTTTCAAAAAAAAAAAAGAAAAAAAACATTGCTCTGGTTCAAGAGGGGTCCAACACCACTCCATCCGCCGATCGACCTAACAACTTAGTCCAGTCCCACGCTACTCAATGAATGCCTCCCGTGCTTGTGCGGGCGTACCTGAGCGCCTGATTTTTAGTCAGGCACCAACACCAGACCCCTCAGGAGGAAACTTTCCGCTATCTATCGTACTTTTATTTTTATTCTTTTTAGATATAATGGGGGCCACGCCATGGCACCCGTATGGCATCTTGCATTTGCACTTGCACTTGCACTTGCCCTCGCGCCTGCACTTGCGCCAGCTCTTACGTCTGCACTTGCCAACACGAGTCCTCAACCCACTGATCTTCAACATGACTCTTCCTCTCCGTCTCCATCCCCTATTTTCATCTCCGCCATTAACCCTTCGACTCTACCTGGTATATTTCTTCCTCGTGCACTCATGCACTCCCTTCACCCTCACACCACTCCATCGCTACTGAGTCACCTAGCGTCCCAAAAGCCCTCTGTATGAGGGAGATTACTCTTCTTCCTTTTCCCACTCTCCACCACGACAATTGACTCTGCCAAAGGCCAAGAGGGCCAACAAATCGTGTTATGATTAGATGGGAGAAAGGAAGGAACACCATGTAGCCTTTCATTTCTGATATTGTGATTCTTGTTGCACGACCGTAGGCCTCGTCTGCTCGTATTATGCGCTTCGTCATCCTATTCTAGTCAGCCATCTACCTGTATCCCCACCATGGCACCACCCGACTTGCTCTCTCTGCACACACACACGCACGCTGCAAAGATAGAAAAGGCCCGTTCAGCACCTTCTTTTTCCATGGTGCATCCATGAACCTAACCCCATGCACAAACCCTCATCTCACCCCGTTTCATGCCCGCCCGTTATTGCGTCATTGGAATAGCGTCCGTCTGACAGTGCTTACCGCCACAGATAGCTTTGTAGCGATATGTCCATCTGCGGGCCATCTACACCCCTTGCTTGAGCATTGTACTGTTCATGTTCCTTATCATCATCGTCATCCCCCTCATCATCATCATCACCCTGACCTCGTCCCCTTCCTAATCATACCGACCCACGGTACGTTGATACACTGTTCGTGTATTCCACCCATCATCCTTTCCGTACTACGCATTGCACCTCACGACAGGTCGCCCATGATATCCTCGTCAATGTGGTCGTCGAACTGCATATCCATAGCATCTCCCGATCCACTGCCCGCCGCCTTCTTTTGTTGCCGCTTGAGATGCTCCATGTACTCTCTGCTGAGCCCCAGACGGTAGTCGGCACTCTTCACCTGCGCTGCAAGTGTGTTTGTCCGTTCCGTCTGTTCAAGTAGCGCCTGCTGCTGTTGCTTCTCCGTCTTGGCCAGCGGTCCTTGCGTGGGGTCGAGGAAGAAGCGCAGAATCACTCCAAGTTCCGACTGGGACGGCCGTTCTATGCGTGCATTCAGTAATCCGCCTGCAATCAGTGTCTCTATGTAGGCCGTCACTTGCTCCGCCGACCCGCCTAAATCTCCGGCCACTTTGGACACTGGAATCGCCGAGTACGTCCCAGACAGTCGAGAAACATAAAATCGGAACTGGTTCTCCGCCAACTCGTTCACGAGACCCGTATTTCCATCCTGATCTTGTGTCAGTAATCATTGCGTGAAACTTGTTTCACCTGAGCCATTAGTCACTCACTTCTGCCCACGTCTCTGTCCCTGCATTGATTTGGGCCCGTAGTTTTGGAAGGTTGCTCAATTGGGCAAACGCTTCGCCCAATGCCTCGTATGCCCGGGATGCGCCCTTCAGTGCCTTCAATGCATGTTGATTGATCGTGCGGGGAAGACCCTTAACCTGAGATATATGTGTAAGGAACAAGTTGGTGCCTGATTCACACTTTGACTACTCACCTCCCCATCCACTAAGCAGCTGGTCAACAGCCACCTCTTATAGGCTTCAAGCATGAGACCATTGGCAACGTTGCTTGATGGCACAACTAGAATATGTTCTAAGAATTGCTTGGCTTTCTTATACTCTCTCTGTCCGATGTATGCCGAAGCTCCTAGGAGGTAATATTCTTGAAAATCAAGGATAGTGACCTTATCACTGTGGTTGGTCTTCGAGTGAATATACTCTCCGCTATTTACCAGGTCTGCTGCGGGCACAGAATATTCTAGCGACTCGCGCACAACCTGCGGAATCGTCGAAGGCAGGCTATGAATATAGTTATCGAGAATCGGCGCGGCCGCGGCATAGGATCTGGTTTCCATACAAAGCCGTATGAAATCGAGATGAAGCGATGTGAAGGTACCCGTAGTCGGGTCCAACCGCGTAAGGCCGGAACGCATAGGTGCAATTGCCAAAGCGGGCTGTATACACGTCAGTCAAGTGGACTGCCCATCTCGAATATGCTCCTCACAGTTCCCACAAGTCGTGCTACCTGCTCGACATATCGTAGTAGTTTTTTCCATTCCGTTCCAAGATATCGTAGCTGCACCGGATCGGCCGTCTCTAGAAAGAGGGTGATTTTATTCCATACAGTACCACCGGGCCTCAGATTGTCTGGCACAGCTTTTGCGGATTTAGGGTTGTCTGTGGCATTTTGGATGCGGGCGAGCAGTGCGTAAGCGTAGGCTATGGTGTTCACGGCGGGATTAAGGAGCTGCAGATACATTAGCCAATTTCCCTCCTTCTATTCTCAATATTAATACCTCTAAAACATCCTGTGCCGTATCTGCCCCCCTCAGGTAGGACTGGGCACTGACTTTCCGAACCACCTCGTCGATGAAACGGCGAGCCTGCACGTCATATTCGCGTTTCGATTTAAGTTCTGGAGCGTCTGGCTGAAAGCTGAAGAGTAGACTTAGGAGATCGGCCATTGCAACTCTCTACAGGAGACGTGCTGGAACGTGCTGGAACGTAGACAGACGGTGGTGGGGAGGATCGTGGTGGTTGTGGGGTAGATGAAGCTATGTGGATATTGTCTGCGGCATACGATTTGAGTACTAGCACAAGAAATATAACCTAAGGATAAGAGGAACTCATCTCACCACAGTCTCTGTTATTTTCGGGGTGGATTGGGAAGCCAATGCGACCAAGGTAGCAAAGAGTGTCATAGAGCTGTACCACAAAGCTCAAGGCTCCCGTCAACGCACCCGCACGGACCTCACGCCCCGCCAAACACCCGTAGACCGGTGGACTGGCCGCCGCCACAAACTGCAGGGCCTGAGGTCGGCCTTGATGTGATCAAGCATGAGCAAAACACAACCTACGGTCAGGAATGAAAATGCGTATTCAAAATTGAATGTAAAACACCGCCATGTAACATTGACTCCGCATAATGCATATCCGAATCATAATTATCATCCAATGGTCGCTTCTGAAGTCCATCAACGCCTCTTGACCGTCTCCTCCATCCGCCTCACCAGTGCCTTTAAGCCAACCCCTTTCTCACAACTACTCTCTAAATATGCCTCCATCTTCTCCCGTACACACTTCATACCCTTTAAGACGGGCAATTTCCGACCTTCTTCGCCTTCCAGGTGCATTAGCGGGTTCAAAAGGAGGTCAAGCACCTCATTCCAAATATCAGTCTGCCAATACCGTTTCAGGCTCTCCCGAATGCGATATGTTTTCGTAGCACCCGCCCCAAGGGTTGCACCGCGTTCCGCAACAGTAGAGATGTATTTGCCGAAGAGTAGGTTGTGAACGATTCCAGCCAGGCCGTGATAGTCGATTTGGTATGTCCACGGACGCAGCTCTCGCATCTCTGCGCAGTCGGCATCGGAAGTCTTCCAGTCTGCGATAAACTGCACGTCCGGAGTAAACACCTTCATGTCAATGCCGCGCCCAAAATCAATGAGTGTTATTCCCTTCGCTGCCCACCCATCTCTGCCATCTCGATGATATTGAGAACCCCAGTGTTCGTCTTGCTCCAAAGCGTTGAAACGAACCAGAACATTGTCCGACTTGAGATCGCCGTGAATCAGTCCCTTGGAATGGAGTGCCTCGACAGTGCGAAACAATTCTACAGTGAAGAACATGGCTAGTTGTTCGTCCATAACCCCACTATCGGCGCGAGCTATGTTGACGAGGTCGAGTACCGTTCCCTGGTCCCGGAACTCTTCAATCAAATAGCATTCGTCTTTGAACATGTGCATTTCGTAAGCGTTGACGATGGATTCTGTTGGACGAGATACTCCAAGACGCCTTTTAGCTTGGCGCATGATGTAGAACTCCCACGGTGACGGCGGATCTTCCATCTTGATGGCTTCAAGAGATCTGCGTTTGAGTCCAAATTCGCCCTTTCCCATTTGAGCCGGTTGGTTCTCTTCATCTTCAACACTCGCGCTCTCTGCGAGGTATACAGGAGCAAATGCCCCTTTGCCAAGCTCACGTTTAACCATATATGTTCGGTCTGTGCCGGGAAACCTGAGTACGGGTGGTATTTGCAGATTGGTAGCTGTCTTTTCGTTCGCATTCTTATTCGCCTTGACAGCTTTCGTGAATTTACGAATTTCTGCGCCTTTACCGCATGTAACATTGTTGTCGGTAAAATATCCTTCATACGAAGATAGGGGAGGCTGAATCTGACTCAGAATAATAGCCCGTATGTTCTCGTCGACCGGATTGCACTGGACATCCTTGATGATTGGACCCTTGGTTTTAGGTTCAAGGGATTTTGATACTGGGGGGGGTTCTGATTTTTTGGCTTCCCTCAGGGCCAACTGCTTGACTATCGCAGGCTTATCAATAGGCTTGTCAATATCATGAAAGGGACTACTCCATGGCTCGCTATCTTCCAAAATTGCGGGAGCGCCCTTCGAACGGGATGGTGTTTTCGCGGCAAAATATTCCCTCTGTGACCGAGCAGTGGCGACAGCTATTGATGACTCCGTCTTTTCCACAATTGGTGTCATGAAGGGCAGACGATTATTAGCCGTCTGTACGGGATCTCGGTACGGCCGTGTCGGTACGTCGAAGTCCTCTGGCGGAATTGGCACAAATCGAGTTGGAAGAGAACCGGCCGGAGGGTCTTCTGAGGTTGGCGTGATTAAATCATCAGCAACCCCATGCGAATGATTGTCTGGGAGAGATAATTCCTCAAATGAATCGTCATCCGAATGTCCAGTATGGTGGTCTTCAGCCTCATCATCGGAATCATGCTTGATGTGGTCTCTGGGCACATGTTTGCTCTCGGTGAACTCTGACCATTCAGATACACTTTTGACGTCCGTATCGTCAGCGTGACTTTGATCATCATCATCATCGTCGTCGTCGTCATCATCGTCGTTATCGTCCTCGTCCTCGTCGTCTTCGTCTTCGTCAACTGTGGTCCTCAACGTGAAATCTGCAGCAGTAGTGTCATCCCCAAATTCGCTAGTCGCACATGATATTCGACCAGTTCCAGTACTGTCACCCGCGCTCGTGTACCCGTCTTCTTCATCGTCGTCATCATCATCATCACTAATCTCAGATTCGCTTTGCTCCTCGACGGCACTCTCTCCTGGGGTCTTTAATGGCTGATTAAATATCTCATATATGTCGTCCATGGCATCTTTGGTGTGGAGGGTCATTGTTGCCTCTTTGTTGTTCTTTTTGCGCCTTATCTTGGGCTTTGCTGGTGAGTCCAAGTTGGTCTGGACTATGCAATGTCAGCAATCAGAAGTAGCATTTACATAGCGAGACATACTTGTCTGAGTCTCTCCACGAATCTCCCGTACTTCCATAACTTTGATTTTCCTCGTTCTATTAGCACGCTCCTCTCGGCGAGCCTTTCGTGCCATCTTTGCCTTTTCGATTTCCGCTTGCGATGGTGGTGTGTTCTCGTCGTTTTCGTCATCAATACTTCCCTTGAGTGGCACCGTCTGAAGTTTCACAGGATCATCTGTTGACACATCTGTAGTTATAACGGCAGCTAATGGCTCATCCCTATACACTGGCTCGACAGGCCTTTCAGCAGCATCTTCTTGTTCTTTGCGTTTTATGGCAGCCCAATCATAGTCCAGCCAGCCTCGGTGCCTGGCCCGCAATTCTTCGAACGAGTATTCATCTGTCATTGGATCATCATAGTTGGGATATACTTGCTTCAAGTCGACAAAAACTACTTCAAGTCGTCCAGTTTTCGGGTTGACAGCTTGTTGAAATTCACGCAGTGGATGGGGCTTGGATTGTTCAAGAGAAGTTATCGTTTTGGTCTGAAATACATGTGAGGCAAAAGCCAACCAATTAGTCCTACGATCGTAAATATATGTTGGGGGTTACGAGGTTTTGGAGACTTACCTCATCCTTAAAGATCATCATCTTCTGAACGCCGGTGTTCTTTTTTCCGACTTTCAGAGTCTCGCCAACCCAGGGCCGTGCCTCGGCGGTGTTCTCCTTTTTTCGTTCTGCAAGTGTGCCAATACTATCCCAACCCTTGGAGCTGCTGCTGGAGCCTGGCTTGGCTGGCTCTTCGCTGTCCGAGAAGATTGCCAATTTTGTCTTTCCTGGTTTACCAGCACCAGCTCCTCCTATTGCGGCCCGATGTTGAGCTTGAGGGTCGGTTGGACTGCCTGAAGAAAGCGAAAATGGATCCACCTTTGCTGCCAGCGCTGGGCGAACAGCCGGTAGGGCAGGGCTTGTTGGCTCGGGAGCATTCTGGGTTCTGCTTTCGGATCGGTGCTGGAACTCGCCATACTTGCGAATAAGACGCTCTGCCGGACGTGCCTCTCGTTCGATGCCAAGGGCATACACCTCTTCTGCCTGTGTCCACCGGCCAGCGGACTCTAACCATGCAGCAAACTCTTCATAAAACAACGCAAGACCATCACCAATGTTGTGTCGCGCAAGATATGCAAACGTTTCCCGAGGCGTATCGGAGAATAGGCGGATGTAATGTAACCAAAGCTTGAGATAGCGCGGGTCGTTCTTGTAATGTGTCGATGATTGAAATGCTTTAGTCGCTCGCTCGAGGAGCGGACAAAGTTGTGACTGAGAAGTGTTTTGCGCAGACGGGTATGCATCCAAGGTCCACTTCACATAGCGATCGTAAACGTCGAGGGGGTCGTCCGACTCGTCAATCGCTTGTAGCTCTTTTTCGAAAACCTGCCGCGCGGCATTGTTTGAGTCTTGCAACTGAGATGGAGAAGGTGCCTTTCCGGCGCTCGACGAGAGTGGTGGTGTGTATAGCTGTGCGAGAGCTTTTGCGGAGCGTCCGCTTGGGAGAGACTGGATATTCTCCTTTTGGTTCTCGATGATCTCGAAGTCGATCAAATCGTCTGAACCCATGACGATGGCGGGGTATCAAAAGAAGAGGAAATACAAGGTAACCGGACGCCGATAATCCAAATGTAGAGAAGTCTTACCTGTTACCTCTGGTGTCGTTGATGTGTATGTGGTGGGCAGCGGGGTTCGCGTTCTGTATCTGTGCGGGCGCGTCACTAGTGCCGAAATACAGGAGCGTGCGTTGCTAGGGGCGACCATCTGACAACTCACTCACTCACCCAATCACAGCGGTCCCACCTCAGCCTTCATTATGATCTATTGACTCTATTCATGTCTGATCAATCCAACATCGCTCCTGATTGGGATAACTCATCGTTTGATTCGCTGAAAGAGCTGAACTGGCATACTGCCGCATTGCTTGCCGTTTGCAAGTTCTCTCCTAGCACTCACAAATATTGATCCAAAAGTCATCCCAATATCATCGATTGTTTCGATCAGCTATGTATCGGAATATCATCTATTTAGTGAGGATATTAATGGATTCCATTTTGCACACGATTCTGGACACAGAAAAGCGGTTGTGGGACTTTCCATTTATTGTAACAATTCCGACGGAGAACTTTGTTTTATCCCGTCTTGATTATATAGTTTACAACCAGAATCCATCAAGGTAAATTTTTGTCAATATTCAATCGCATGTACTTGAATTCTTCCACCTTGAATATATCGATCACCTCTGCCGTGTACTTATCAAAGACGAGTCACATCGATTTCTCTATCCAAAAATCCTGGATGGAAGCAAAAAGTGAAGGTAGATTACTAGCGATGGATGTTGCTTGGGAAGGATTTGAAGATATTGCAGAGATACGCTTTCGCGCCCCATTTTGAACTCTGGTCGTTAATAATCAACAAAGTGGGTTGTTGAAGGCTACAGCATATTACTTCTTGAACCTGATCGCTAATTGAACGAGATGGTAGGGACACACGCGACACATGCCTTTGTATCTGTTGAGTTTATTTCGTGGTACAAGCCATTGCGATGCACTATAAAGCGAAATCACCTTCTGCACCTGTCGATGCCGTCGAGCCTGACACAGAAACGTGTCATCTCGTTAGTTTTCAAGCAAGAGAGATTACATCAATCGAAACAGAACACACAACTATGAATGGAATTAATTGTCGAACCGTGTCATATATAGCTTAGAATGTTCTAAAAGACATCGATGCTAGTGCTACCGTGACTGACCTGGAGACGCATTGGGATCTATAGTATCTTCATAGCCAAGGTATTCATAACGGCCCGTGTGGAGCTGCGCCACTGAGTGCTCTGAGAAAGTTGTCGAAGGAAAAGATGCTTGGCTTAGATAGACAATCAGTCGTAATTTTTGCTTAGTATAGAGGGAGTGCGAGGTTGTATTGAGCCAGAGTTGACTGTGACATTGACCATTTCCTAACAAGCTCTTATTCAATCAAGAAAGTAGGAAAATACGCCTATAACGAACAACAGCTAAAGTTCTGTAAACCTTTCTTATTGAGGTAATTGGGTGTTTTCCCAAAGATTAAATTTTATGTGGTGCTGGAGGGATATATCATTTTCCGTCCTTTCGTTTCCAGCTAGAGGTAAGAGCAAGGAATGTACAATATCCATACCGTCTCATATTAGTTGAGATCTGCTGCTGTGATAATTCCCTGATTAGGAAAGTAAAATAGCACCGTCGAACGCGGATGGTTCACCGTCGCCTAAATTGGATATGCATTTGTCTTCCCCGTGGTGGCCCGAGCTCCAAACTGTGGGACTTGCGTCATCGCGTTCAGCCCTCTGTGGACACCGATTGTACATCAACACACCCACTCTACAGCTCCAATCACACCAAGATGTCCCAGAGGCCACCGCAAAACCCCTTGAGGTCTGTACCCCAGGTCCTCATATATCCAACTCGCGATAATATTTTCGCTTCCCTTTATCCCTTCAAGGTATGTCCGCTGTTTAGGCCTCGACTTCGCCATTCATCTTCTGACTCTAAACTCAGGGCGCCTTTTACTTTATAACCCACCCTTTCCTCTACCCACTGCTCCGAGCGCGTCTCCTGCCCGCCTTTCTTCTTAGCACCTTCGTTCTCCTGAACCTGTTCTTCTGGGCCTACCTCCCCCAAGTCGCCTTTCTCGCACTTTTCCACCGAGGCAGCAGTGCATGGGTGAACGGGACATTCTTAGTACTTGGAGAGGGTGCCGCCGTAGTAGCAATACTGTTTGAATGCTTTTTGGTGGTAGGTTTAGCCGCAACAAAGACGCCGGCGTCTCATGTATACATTCCGGTTGACTATGACGATAGGATGAATCACAAGTTGACATATTTGATGCCATTCTCGTTGAGAAGGGGTACGATGATCTGATCCGGCGCTTCCGTCCCGTCTCCGAGGACAATTTACACGATCCCGTGAAGCGGCTTGGGAAGCCAACACGTTCTTCGGTGTATGGTCCTTTCTCCTTTCGCCAAATAGCGGAGTTCGTTCTGCTACTCCCACTAAACTTCGTGCCATATGTTGGCGTTCCGATGTTTCTGCTACTCACAGGATATCGAGCGGGACCATTACAGCATTGGCGATACTTTAACCTGATGGGACTCAATAGGAAGCAGCGTAATCAATATGTGGACCGACGGAGATGGCAGTATACATGGTGCGTAACATCACATCTTGCAGAGAGAGAGAGCCATACTAATATGGATGTTTCAAGGTACGGCGCAGTGTATCTGACTTTGCAGCTGGTACCCGTTCTGAGTATGCTGTTTCTGCTAACAGCGGCCGTGAGTTCTGCGCTATGGGCCGCAGATCTAGAAACACAACGACGTGAACAAGAGGCTCAAGAGAATCAATCCCAAGGTTATGTAGATAACCCAAGGGCAGAAGAAACCGTCTAACGGTGAACAAAGCCTCATATTGTCGACTATCTTGCATGAGAATGGAAATCATAATTTTCTGCACGGATAACCCCTCCACATTTTCAACCTTGTCATGTCATACTAGAACTTAAATACATTACCTGCGCAATAATGATGATCGCATGTTCTTCTATCCCCACAAAGAAACAATTTCTATCACACTTAATAAGTGAGTGGTGTTACACAATGATAAAGGCCCGACCGTTGAAATCCAAACTTCTGGGACTCGGCATCATATTTCGTTGCAAGCAGCTCTGTCACGAGACTCTTCGGCTCCATGTAATCTGGAGCTTGTCCAGGCGCTGGTAAGCGACTTGGAATGTGTTATTTCCATCCTTCCATCGCCACCATCTCCATTTCACTAAAGAATTTCCCGGCCACTAATACAGCCACTGACAACAACAGCAAAAAACCCTTGGAATGCAACACAACCACCCTCCCAAAGTTAAAGAGTCACTTTGGTTCGCATATGCAGGGCTTTGGCGTCCCCGCAGGTCAGCGATATCATACAGTGACGGGTGCTGCTCCGGTGTCTTGTGGCTGCGTTGTTGCACTGCAGCTACTGCAGGGTGTCGATCACTAAAGTGCCGTATTCCTCTCTCACACCACCGATCGGCGGGCGAGGGCAGTGCGGGGCTGCGATCGAGGCGGAGGACGACGATGTTGGTGCTTTTGTTGAGAAGGCATTGTGGCCAGGGGTGTGGCGAAGGTGGCAGTGATGTTCAGGTACACAGCAACGAACAGCGCGAAGCGGAAGAGTTGATGGAGGGTCGACAATGTAGGATGAAATCAGAGGGCATGGGTAGGTAGGGAAATGTTGGGGATAGGACGATAAGGGAGAAGAACAAGGGAATCGGGAGATGGGGTGCGGAATGAGGATTCTTTCACCGATGTACAGGGTCGAGCAATACGAATGCGGAAGAAAGTTGATGTTTTGGCATGATGGAATGTTTCAATTCGTAATCTATGTTACACGCTTGCTAATATGGTCTTGTTTGCTAGCTGGAGGCCAAATAAAAAAAGCCCAGCGCATACATCGCGCCCAAGATGATGCATGCTATGGGGTATATCTCTGCTGATTATGGTGTGCACACACACAATGATTTCCACCCGCCCATTACACCGTTTAACGCCCCTCCATAATCTGAAAATTTTATGCATAGCGCGATTTTACATGTGAAGATCGTGATCAAACGAGCTCTCCGTCTCGTGGGTCGACATGGTGGATACAAATAACGTCGGAACTGAGAAGAAGAAAAATCCCGATCCATGGCTGATTGGAATCGCCATAAGTGAGTATCGTGATTTCGCAACCAGGCGATTTAATAGGTTTGTAGAAAGATGATGAGACGAAGCCATCAATGGAGAAAGGTTGCTCAACGCCATGTCGACGTATAAGGAGAAGGGCTGAAATGAGTTGCGATTGACGCTGCCATTTCTCGGTCACCGCTGGAATGTCGACGACGTGTTTTTCGTATTTGCTGTTCGGCGTCCATGAGTTTGTCCTGGACCCAGGCACGATGCTTTTCGTCTGAGCGGACGGACGCAGTGTTGATAAGCTCTGTGAGTGTGGCTTTGATTTGCTGATTGATCATGCAAAGCTTGTGCGAGTCTTCTGAGTGTGTCTCGTCAACACTATGTCGGTGTCGGTATACTGTGCCAGGCATAGCAGAGATGGGCTGTGTGGCCATGGGAAATAAAGAAGAGTAACTCGGCTCTGGTGACCAGCAGGTGGAGTGACTTCGAGGAGAGGATGTAGGCGATGATGAGAGTGATTGAAACTCCGGTGATGCCGCCTTCATTGGCGCCGCTGCTGGGAGATGGAGAGAAAGCCGTCGTTGAAGGGCTTCTTGCTGTGCTGACAGAAGCATGTACTTTTGCATCGTATCCGACTGTAGGCTGTTAGCTGATGTGGCTTGGTAGAATTCATAACAATGCGTTGCTCACTTCGTTCATTGAGAAACCGGTAGGGTCCGCCATTAGTGGAGCTGAGATGGATATGGTCGGTGGCTGGATTGATGAAGATAGTTATTGATTACTGCGCGGAAAGTTCTCTGGTGAAGCCACGGGGGATATATAAGTGAACAGGACTGGTGCAGAAAGCGGGGATTTCCTTTCTGGTAATGTTCGAGGCGCTTGGGCGGAACGGATATGCTTAGCGTCCCAAGAAGGTTCAGAGAGTTTGGTTCGGCGTGAATGGCCAGATGCTCGTTGGTTTGCTGCGGAGTCGTGCGGAGTGAGACCGGGGATGCGTGATTTGGTTGGTGGGGTGAGGTATTGGGTGATAAGATCAGGCTGTGGAGTGAGAACTGGAGGTGTCGTGATACTTTGTAGGTAACAGGAATTGATATATGCAGGTTCGTTGTAGTAGGGAGCAAAACGGACTTGTCAGGAGGGCTCCAGGAGAAGGGCTTTATTTAACCCAAGGCTCAGACACACTCTACGGCGGCGAGCATTCATCTTGCTCTTTCTGGTCATAGCGTCATGACGTTGTGGTAACGAGGCGCTCCCGAGAACCAACATGGGTAAGTCCGTTGGGGGTCCTCTTGCGCGGCCTTCTCTAAAACCCTCGCAAGTGAGGACAGGAATACAATACTGGGACACGAGGCCCACTCCTCCCGCAGCTCCTCAGCCGCGGGCCTGCTAGTGCACAGCATTGTGTAAGTGGTGAATGATAGGGTTGTGGTGTTGAGCATGGTAATTGGGTCAGAAACGCACTCTGCCGATCATTGCACCGGATTCTAGCCAAGATCCGCCCGACGTCACTAGCTGGCCAACACCGACTGCTGAGAGACAGCAAGGACGCCGCACAGCATCGCGATCCCAACGTCTGCCCAAACAACACCCCTTCAATCACCAGCCATCGCGCCCCACAGTGACCAGCTGTGACAGCCGCTGGTACCTGCAGCCCGCGGATACCCTTGGAGGAATTCTGCAGAGCCATGTGTATTCCTGCATGTTACTCTGGATTAAAACCATAAGACTCCCCACCACACCATCAGTAAGATGAAAAATTTGTTGTAGAATCCTTTCCGCCAGAGGCGTTCGACATCGATGTTTGCAACAATGACGTTCGTTAGAAACACCCACAGTGTTGCTGCTGACTAGGAGTTAGGCACAGTCCTCGATCCTCGAGCACCCAGACGTCACTTTCTGTGCCCCCACGGCGAATCATCTCCAATCATCATATGAAAGACGCCTCACACAGGTTGCTTCTTCGGGCAATGGCCATGGCTCATCTATCGATTCGCTATTAATCCGCCTATGGGCCCGGTGTCTGCTCGCTACAGCCACACCGGGCTGGAGTAAAAGATAGAAACCAGTTTTTCCCTGTTGTGGCTTGGCCATTACCCCTGTCTCGCCTTACAACTCCTTGTGACGTTGTGTGAATTGCGGATGGTCTGAAACAAGTCAGCGAGACCCAGTTTATTCGCGCGCTCCCGTCATGGGCAATCGGGAATCAGCATGATCGAGGCTCCAATTACCATGTGCGACCCTGCGACGTCATGCCCCGAAGCCTGCAGCATTCGCAACATTCCACGTGGAGTTGAATTTTTCCCACCTCCTGGAACAAGGGTTGGTGCCCATATTTCGTAACAACCTAGAGCTATAGTGCACACGTCATACGAGATATGCCCCATCGAAATCGGGATCGAAAACTTTCGAAGTCAGGTCCAGTATTCGCACCCGGGTATCCCAGGGAAAGACCATCAAAACTGGAGCGCAGCGAGTAGCACTTCGCCAAAAGGATAGATCGGCACGTGTGCCGTGTTTGATACAGATTATCAAGTATTTCCGAGTTGATTTTCTCCAAGTGTTTAGTATTCTTCGATCAGTGTGCTGCATTTTGTACTTTTCGCGTCTTGACAGTTTGTTATGTACCACCAGTAGGGTGGCCTTCTCCGATATTAGCCCAGGCGAAGCGGGCCACGTTTGTCCATCATTGATTTATCGTAGCGATCAAGTGTTCCTGTAAAGGACCTTTGTTTTGACGAGCCAGCGTTATAATTCCGAGCATTTACGCATCCGCACGACCTTGATGGGCCCCGCCGTGCTCACACCCTCTCGTTCTCTGTGTTGGCGACACAACGAGCAAGAACACTCGGCACACAGCGTTGGATCGCTTGGCTCATGCAGTTTCTGATTTATTCCTATATGGGTCCATATTCTCAGGCGCTTCACTAAAGAGTCAAGAACACTAGCGATTGTCGGCTACACAGAAATACCACAGTACAATGAGCTGGAAAGAACAATAGTCTCATTTAAACACAATTCAGTAAGCGTGTATAGCGTCATCGATACGACAGAAACTCTTACCTTTATGTGGTCTGTCAAAACCCCGACGAGCAGAGTCACTAGAAGCTAGGGAAACGCAGTGGAAATGCCAGAGGAGAACGAAGTAAATATCGAGTACGAATGGCTTTCAACCTAACTTTGATTTATCGGGAGAAACTGGGTCGCCAACATGACTGTGTGCTATACCTCTCGATATGATTGCGCGAATATGTACTATTGCGGTATACTGTCTATAGCTTTCATACGATCTGAGCCTTATATCAAGTTAAACGTTGGCGTGATGCCATTGCCCGACGCCCTGGGCATATCAATTGTCTTGGTTATGACGGTAGTTCTATTGTTCGATGAAGTGAAGTCAGCGGCCGTTGACAGCGAGGACCAGTACCAGGGCTGACGCAATCGAATCCAAATGCAGAGTTAAGTATAAGAATGCCTGACACTAACCCGCCACTTCCTTTTGCGAAAAAGATATTTCGAGATTTGGAAGGTCGAGCTCAAAGGATTGAAAAGCTTGTAGGATGATGGATGAGAAAGTAAAGTGAATTAAGAGGGAAGTGAGCATGCTGAGACAATGAGAAGGTATGAAATACGGTATAACGTGGCCTCACTGATTGAATAGGCAGGTCGGCCCTCACAAAGAAGTCCTGATAAACTGCATGAGTCCTCTCAATCGGGCCTGAGCTGGAACGAGCATCTTGAAGTGCGTTCCAAATGTCCCGTAGGAGTCATGCTCGATTGCCTCTGAAATTGCTTGTCTATATTAGACGGCATTGGTTCAAATGTTTTCACATTTTTCGTGGGCTATATTTCCATAGGAAACTTGTAAACCCAAGAGGAAATGGTTATGTGATTCTGTATTGTGATTGCTAACGTTCATATCATCAGATCTAGATCACTGAGGCTTTAAAATAGTTGTATTAGGAGCCGTGAAGAAACGACAAGCGACATACCTGGTGCTCCCCGCCACGAAGAGCGCACTGACCAACTGCGTAACCCCACACCAGCCACACCCCGCCAGCCCACCTCGACGTCTCCAAGGCACCATCGCTTTCCGACTTTCAATACTGCTCTCTGCCAAAACCGCACTGTGTAAGAACCTCAATCTTGCTCTTCTGTCGGTCCTAGTGCGTGGCCCAGCTTACAAAAATGCCTCCTCCATCATCTCTTGTAGTAAGTAAAGTAGCAATGTATTCTGCTGAGGGCTCTTTTAACCAAGCTCAGAACAAGCTCAAGGTACAGCTCAAGCTGTCCATATCGCGTCTACGGATGACCCAGCAGAAAGATGCAGCCAAGGCAAAGCAACAGCGGCGAGAAATGGCTCAGCTTCTTGAGGTATTCGTTCTAAAGATTTCTTGGAACTCCTTGCGCTAACATATATCCTCTAGGCAGGCAAGATCCAGTCAGCCCGTATACGCGTCGAGAACATAATACGCTCCGATATCACTACAGAACTCCATGAGATCCTCGAACTTTACTGCGAACTATTACTCGCCCGTTCACAGCTACTTGACCCTCCGTCATCACCCCTTGGCTCGGCTTCAGGGATGCCTGCAATCCCGCTCGATCCCGCGCTTGAAGAAGCAGTCAGGAGTATTATATATGCTGCTGCTAGGACAGAGGTTAAAGAACTACATACCACGCGCGCGCTGCTAGTCGAAAAGTTTGGCAAAGATATCGCGCTTGCTAGTATGGAGGGCGATGGTGTCGCAGAACGCGTGCTGAAGAAGTTGAAAGTTGATACCCCAAAGCCGGAACTTGTGGATGCATATCTGAGCGAAATCGCGCGATTTTATGGAGTCCCATACGGAGAGACCAAGACCGCCGATGACGAAGAAAACGACGATGATGACGAGCCTAGCGGTGGTATCGCGGAAGAGGCGGATGAACAGAAAGAGCCTGAACTAGCGTTAGAGGCGGAGACGGGGACTGACAAGAAGCTGAAAGAAGCCGATGAGCGGGAAGAACTTGTCAAAGCCACGCCACCCAAGAAGTTTGGTCCCCAGTCTCCATTACGGATCACGCCCCCAAACCCCAGCACTGACAATATTGCACCCAAGCTGCGGTTACCAGGAAATGTAGCAGCCAAGGCAAAAGCTGCCGAGGTGAAGAAAGCACCAGTTAAGAAAGAAGATGGGCCGGGTGGCAAGATTCCGGACGTGGATGAGTTGGCCAAGCGGTTCGCACAGTTGAAGAGGTGATGTTTTGATTCTATAAGCACGGCGTGACTGTTACTATATTGGCGCATGGGGTGTTACAAGAGTTGTTAATACCGATTCCTATTTGTTTCAACTGAAATAAGTTGTCATTTGCCTTCTGTTCCACATAGTATTGGTTAGACAACATCTTTGCATCAACAAGTTGCGCAGTTGTTCTCATGCCGCGCTGATAGAGGATGGCACCCTCCAAGAAACCAAGTGGCAGCTCTTCTGTTTCTTGATTCAAGTCTTCTTACCTTTGACACAATGCCTTTCTATTCTGTTCATGCACTACTGCATTGATATTTTTATCTTACGCTTGTAACGTTGAGAATCCGTGGCTTGAGCCACTAGTTTGAGAAAGTAAGTTTTGTATTCTTATACACCGACTTACAGTTTTAACAGTGGAGCTAGTGAAGTTATCTGAAAGCCTATTTGAGGGGGTTATATCCTGTAAGATGTATAAATCCTTCATACGGTCTGTCTTTTTCAATCGAACACGGTCTATTCTTTCTTTTATCTTTGTTTTCATGTCTTAACCCCATGACAGAAACGCAGCCTGTAATCATTGGCCCATCCGGTTGGACCTAAGAGGAGACTTGTACAATGTAGAATGAATGCCGCCCATGATCACCACATATAGTCTCTTCCGAACTCCGACATCTACTACCTGGAAATAGACATGTGTGGAACGCATTTTACATACCTAGGCACCCATCGAAAACGACAGGCCCCGAGCTCTTCACTCACGCACCGATATCTAGATTCCCTCATCCACAACTACGAGCCTCGAATCCGCATTTTCCATTCTCCTCACACAAACACTATGTGACCATGGGAAAAAATGCCGGTTTCATACATCGCTACCGCCACACCCCTAGGCAAACATATCCCCCAAGTTTCCAATATATAACTCGCGTACCGATCCACACAATGAATAGTCAATTAATGGGCTGAATCGTGCGAGGCCACGGTGGCTTCACAAGAAGATACTTCCTAATCTGTATATCACGCATAGGGTACATATAGGCAAGTACACAGTGAGAGTCATTAAATGTGAAGCCTCCCGTGTCTGAATAGTAGTAATGGAGGATCGTTTTTTTTTTTTTGAAATGTGCAATCGGATTTGGTCTGTTGCGTATTAGTTTTGCCCATGTGGAGCTGGCGCGTGTGGTCGATGCGAGGATGTGCCCTTGGTGGTTGAGGCGGTAACATGCCCTGGTACTGAGACGGAGGGTTAGATGGTTTGCAGTGTGCGATTGAGAATATGGGCGATGTATTGTTATCGGACGCAATAGCCGTCTCTCTGGGCCGATATGTTGAAAGTTGAGAACGGCATAAGGACTTTCGTAAAAAGCACGGGAAACCGTGGCGTACATTAGTGCAAAAACCAAAAGTACTTTGGGGGAAACTTTGTGCCTCCTCTCCGTACCTCGGATCTGTTCGTGATACTGTGGTCCTCTGTCTGCAACAAACCGATACTAGATCTGTATTTCGATTAATGAAAGAGATATGGACGACATTCTCTATCGTTCCGAGGCTGCTTGCCTTTGTAGGTTCTTGTCATTGGCTAGGCAGCAAGGCGCTCTCCGTGGCTGCAGGATGTTAGCTGCAGATAGCCTTGTGTCTATCTTTAGGGAGTCGCAGCCTTCTCGCGATGTTCAACAACATTGTCGCAACATCTTTCCCCTACCATGGAGCCACTAAGCGCGCTTTCGGTCGCCTCAAATATCCTTCAAATCGTCGATTTTGCAACTAAAATCGTTTCCAGGGCTCGAAACATCCACGCGTCGGCCGA
The DNA here is from genome assembly GCA_020744415.1 of Dendryphion nanum. Taxonomy (NCBI): domain Eukaryota; kingdom Fungi; phylum Ascomycota; class Dothideomycetes; order Pleosporales; family Torulaceae; genus Dendryphion; species Dendryphion nanum. Next base: position 1,304,004 of record JAGMWT010000012.1, on the reverse strand, counting down.
TGGAGTTTTAGACGAGAATTCCTTTTTGGAAAGCGCCACTACCAACTTGTCTGAACTAGCTGTCGAGCTGTCAAAGGACCTGAGTAGAAACCTCTATAGTTCGTCGCCCGGGAATATTGAGGGTTTCTGTTTTAGATTATTAAATTCATCGCAATAGGAAAATCGTCCACCGGAAGTACAGATAAACAACTCATCAAATTGGCTCATGAAGCTGCCAGCGTTGCCAGTAGCCTCAGGGCCAAGCTCGACAATATCAGTCGAAGGACTGATGGTGCTAGCCGAAATGCGCTCGACCAGGCCTTTCGAAGCGTTTGGAAGCAGAATGAGATTTCAACACTCTGCAATAGACTGGATGCGATTCGAAAGCAAGTTGACACTGCCCTGCTAGTGTCATTGATGTACGTGTCAATAATAACAATCATCATCTCAGGGAGGATGTCTCTCATTAAATCATAGGAATCGAACAAACCAGTCTCTGGATTTTGAACAGACAAAACCGTCTCAATTCGATGATGATGAAATGACTCGAAAAGCCGAGATTCTGGCATCCTTGCAGCAATCTCATTGGACAGAAAAAGATCAATCTATGGAAATCTCGAAATTCCTTCTCTCTACTGTAAACATGGATGTAGAGGAACGTTTTTCCAACATGATTATGGCAAGATTATATTTTCCAGATCTGCCGGATCGCTTCGAGACGATTCCACGGGCACACCAGGATACATTCCAATGGCTTCTGGATGACACAGTCGATGGAGCCGAGGCTTGTGAATGGTCTAGCTTCACTAAATGGTTATCGAACACTGACAGACAGAACCTATATTGGATAACGGGGAAACCAGGAAGTGGGAAGAGCACTCTCATGAAATATATGTTCAACCACAATAAAACAACTGCCAAGTTGCAGCAATGGAATGCAAGTCGTCCCCTCGTAAAAGCGGGATTCTTCTTCTGGAATTCTGGAACTGCAATGCAGATGTCACGAATGGGATTACTTCAGTCGATCCTTCACACAGTCCTCACCAAAGATAAGGGGACTGAAGCAGTGCCTCACACTCTTATTGCCCACGATAGGAAAATAATTACTGGAGATAAAGAAACAATAATGCACATATTTCCGCATAGGTGGCAACAATTCGTTGCATTCGGGGGTGGAAGGCAAGCCTTCACCTGGTCAGAACTTAAGCAAGCCTTCGAGACACTCATCGCTACCCCGATAACACCACGGTCATTCTTTTTTGCGATCGACGGTCTCGACGAATTCGACGGGGAGCACGGGAAGCTGATTGAAATGATCCTGAATGCGACGAAATTTGAACATGTCAAAATCTGCATTGCAAGCCGGCCGTGGCTAGTGTTTCGCGACGCATTCGAGAATGAACCCAATCTTCTCCTCGAACAATTGACGAGACAAGACATACACAACTACGTCGATTCAGCTTTCACTAACAATACACACTATGCAAGGCTCAAGAAAATCGAGCCAGGAAGAGCTTCCTCTCTAATCAACGACCTTGCTTCCAAATCGGAGGGTGTCTTCCTCTGGTGCTACCTTGTGGTCCAAAATTTGCTCGAAGGCATGTCCAACGCGGACCGCATGTCTGATTTAATTCGCCGCCTAGACACTATGCCACCTGGACTGGAACAACTTTTCGACAGATTACTGCGGGAGTTGGAGCCTCAATACTTTAAGCATGCTTGTCAATTATTACGTCTTGTGATGGCTAAGGATAGAATATACCTGATCGACCTATGGTTCGCGGACGATGAAAACCCAGACTCGGCGATGACAGGACAAGTCGGTTTCCTCACCCTCGATGAATTGAGATATCGCCAAGAAATCATGAATCGCCGGCTCTTGTCACGCTGCAAATGTTTTCTGAATAGCCCATATACCGGCTCCCCAGATGTATCTAGATGTGAGCAACCGCCTTCGATCTTGAACTGTCAACTAATATGACTTAGCGTTCTCTGTCGGTTATATACATCGAAGCGCCAGGGAATATCTCCAATCGCCTCAAATGTGGGCCACGATACTGAATGCCACGGGTTTCGACACTTTCGACACAGACCATCGTTGGGCAAATGCTCACATGGGTATTCTAAAAGCCGTAGAACTTCCACAGTTTCAAAGATTCCAAAATGTCATCTGGTGTATCGAATATGCAATCCGCATGGAGACACTCCTAAAAGATTGCCCCCTTGAGTATTTAGACGAAGTGGGTAGAGTGGCCATGCAAACCTCTTCGATGACAACCGTTCACTACTCCGAAGTCATGCCGATAGGTTCTATGGCATTGCCAGAATTCAAGACGTTCCTCGATCTTGCGGTAGCGCTTAATCTAGTGGCATACGTGCGCATCAAGGCAGACCAAGTGTCACGGAACGAGTTGATACACGCAGCCAAGTTCAAGTCGTTGGATATGAGGAAGTACATAAGTACGGCAACTGATCATGATGCGATGTTGACGCTTCACAATAGGGCATCTTCCAGGGATCGAAGGGAGCTCGACAATGTCCTGAAGGATGCACTTGGACGCAAATCTCCGCGCCATCAACTATGGGAAAACACCAAGAGAAAATTCTCCAGGAAGAAGTCTACTTCAGAACCGCAGACCTAGTCGCGAGATGCCTCGATTCCACGGGGAACGGACGCAGTGATTCTCTGCATGAGTTCAATCACAACTCTTGCATGGTACTAGGCGTCGTTGAATCGTAAAAGAAAGCAAGGATTTGGATGGCTAAGGCGGAGTGATGAGCAGGATAACGTATACGCATAGTGGAGCGACGAAAGTATTTGGACGTTTTATATCCGGGCGCAATTTGTTTCTTTTCTTTTTTCCCCCAGGCCTATTCGAATATATTTCTCTTGTTTGTTCCCATGACAGTCTTCTATTATCGGGGCATGTGCCGTAGATCAGCCCGACTTCTCCTTCCTACTCTGTCCCGTACTGTATATTCTTCTGCATCGATGAAAACAGGGTTGTGGCGTGGAGTATTGAGGCTGCCGAATTGGATTGTGGTTGGGTTGATTCACTACGAAATGTCCCCCGTGTGAATGGTTGAAGCTGTTTGGTTGAGACAGTTGCGAGACGTGTGCGCGTCTGTGATCAGATTTCTCATGCTGTGGAGTGGAGAGGTGAGGTGAGGTGAGGTGTAGACATGTTTGGGGAGAAGGGATAATAGGAGAGAGGGAGGTGGCTTGGGCGGAGTGGCCTGTAGTGTTTAAGGTACGGGACGCATACTGTTTGTATTATTATCGCTGGGATGATGAATATAGCTGGATGGACGTCATGGACGGTGCTGAAGATGATTTTTTGATATTGAGGAGAAGAGAGCATGAAGTGCTTTTTGTCTAACTATTCTATTCTCCGAGTGCCGCTGAATCTATTATGTGTCGGAGTGGGAAAGGATATTTCCCCGAGGCTAGCGAGATGCATCGATTGAATGTCGCAGGGGAGGGCCAATGAAGATGTTTTGTTGGTAGAGTATGTACAAGAACGGATGTGGATATCGAGGGATTTTAGAGAGGTGTCCACGCGCAACGCCTGCGGGGAAAGAAGGTAGGAAGCTCTGTCATGAACTGTAAATATTTTGTACTTCTGAGGGGTTTTTTTTATTTTCTATTTTGATAAAAAAAGGAGCGTACCTCGTGCTACTGTATTGGAGAGGCTCGATTGCCAACGAATTTGACGGGTTTGGAGTTGCATTTCAACTTCCAAGCCAGTGTTTCAGTAATAGTCATCACGATAGACCCTTTCCTTGTCACGTTTTTGCAGTTTCCTGTAGATGATGGTGAAGATACACGTGAAGCAGCAGATTTCTCGGAGCATGGTGGATATGTGTCGTCCTGATTAGTTAAGGGGTTTATCTACTTTCTGCTCGAAATGGCATACGCGATCATAAATATGTGCAGCGTTGACGCTTCGCCTCATGACAGGCGGCGCAGAAGGATACGTTGCAGTGTGCGAATGCAGTTCAAGTTGGGGGGGTTGCGAGTGTAATTAGTGAGTCTACAGAAGGTCCGTTGGAGGCAAAGTTGAAACAGTGATAACGGTGTGTATTCTTCTTTAGCAGTTGTTGATGATGTCTCGTACCCACCCATGGACGAAACTCAAGAGGCACGTCGGAAAAAGGAAAAAGTTGGCGGGCCCACCTTTGGGAGCTTGTCGCAATGCGCCGTCAAGTGGGAAGGGGAAAAAAAAAAGGGAAATCTAGACGCGGAAAAGCAGCAAAGAGGAAAAGACCAAACCAGAGATTCCCTCTTGGAGAGGCGTTGGCTGCGGTCGAGGCCGGGAGCTGAAGGCTTGGTCATTCCTGTCTGTGTGGGCAGCTGGCACAATTCCGGGATGTGATTGGGAACACGTGCCGGGACCTCAGTGCTTGTTACCCTGCACTTGAGCCATGCTATGACCAAGGGTGAGCAATCAAGTGCAACCAAGCTGCATGTATAAAATAAATAAAAGTAAAAAAGGAAAAGGAAAAGGAAAAAACGGAAAGTGGTCCAATCTTCTTCGACTTGGATGAAATAGGCACGTAGGGTCGGAGGTTGGGCGGCCGGGAAACCGCCGTGACAGCTAAGACGGGCCCAAGACAACCTTGAAAGTGTTCTACAGGCTTACGTTGCCCTTTGAGGGCGGTGCGGTGCGGTGCAGCGCGGTGCGACCAAGTAGGCCGGCTGAGCGGGTTGTGGGCACGACGACCCGCGAGATTGGGCAAACGGTTGGATGCACAGAATTAGGGTAAACGGGCGACGGGCGACGGGCGACGGACAATAGCAGTAAAGTTGTCCCAATGTCCAAGGTATGTACATAGTGTACAGCGTATGGATCAAGTACGAAGTATGTTATGCGCTGGCAGGCTGCAGGTGTCCAGGAGTGTGCAGATATGGATGGACGGGGGTGGGTGGACACGTGGAGATCGTGGGGGGAAGTCATGAGAGGGAGAGAGGGAGAGAAAGAGAGAGAGAGTCAAGTGGTAGTTGCTTCTGGCAGAAGCAGATGCACATGGGGCCAGAGGGAAACATGATCAAATCCCGAAACTGAGTGTGTACCCACTGGCCAGTGAATGCGCCGGGTGGGATGAGATTGGGATGAGATGGGATGAAAGAGCCCAGCCTTGTCGAAAAAGGCAATTTCCTAGGGGGGATATTCTTGGGCACGACGGTGATAGGGTAACACCTGGGGTGATTTGGTAGGGGTCACATGGGGTATACGATGGGATCATGGATAGATGGGGCTTTCTTTGGGGTTGTGCATGGGCGAAGATGTGCAGAGAATAAAGGAAGAAGACAGAGAGGATCTCCATGACTAGGTGTGCTCGTACATATGATACGGATGGACCATCTGCTCTGTGCCTGTCGCATCAGGGATTAAGCCCAAAGTCGTATAATATCCCATCAGCTGACCATGGTATACCGCGGAAAGGGCATGAGAGAAAGAGAGAGAGAGAGGGAGTGTGCGAAAGAGTGCGAGAGTGCGAGAGTAAGGGAGTGAGGGAGGGAGGGCTGCATGTGTGTTGGCAGTGCTGGGAGCTGGGAGCTGGGTGCTGTGCAGCAAGAAAGACATGACGCCGGCGGCTGGCCCCTTGGCTCCGTGGGTGGTCTCCCCCTCCCCCCTCCCCCCCCCCGAAAAGCCGACCGCCGAAATGTTCCTGTCTTGTGTGTGAGACAGACTGCGAGTGAGGCCTTGCCTTGGTGCTTGCCTTGGTGCTTGCCTCGCCTTGCCTGCCTGGCCCTGCCCGGCCCTGCCCTGAATGACGGGCGGGTGCCGGCACCAAAATATCATCATCGTTGCAGCAGCCACCACCACCACTACCACCAACTACCACCACCGGGGACCTTTTGCCCACATACCAATCCCATTCCATTCCCCCATCTCGTTCAGTGCCATTCTCACCCCCCCCCCCCATCCTGCCAATCCTGCCTATTCTTCTTCTTCCCTCCCCCCTTCCAGACTCTCACTCCCCCCTTCACCTCCGTCTCCACATCCACCTCCACCTCCACCTCCACACACGCACAACGCACGCAAACGCACACACACCGTTCTCTCGTCCCGTACATACATACATACATACATACGTACATACTGCCAACCAACACTGCATGCCACTCCACCCCCCAATGTAAAAGTGCGCGCGACCATTGCCACGACGGCCACAAACGTATTTCTCCGCCCCCGGCAGGCCACTGAGACGACGCCGCGTTGTATAGTACCTGTGCTTCGCCTAACTCACACCTCGGACCGCAACCAGGCACTCACTCTCACTCGCCTCATCCTCTTTCCACCCCAACACACAACCTCCCTCGCCCACCGCCGGTCCCCCCTAGCAGAACCACTTCCAGAACCTACTCACTGGAGAGAGACGCACACAACCCAGAGAACGCAGCAATAGTGTACCACTATGCCACTGTGCCTGCTGCTGCCGAGAACCCCCACGTCGCCATGACTTCGTCCCAGGACCTCGATTCTTCGTTCTTTCGCTCCATCACGGGCGCCCCAGAGTCCACCGAGCCTGCCAGCAGTCCTCTCCTCCCCGCCAGCATGCCGACCACCACCACCCTCCTCCGCGACCCTCTGGCAAATCGAACCCACTCCCCTTCCCCTGTCTCCGAGACCGGGCCTACACGTCGACAGCCTACCTTCATGAATGGTGGTGTGCCGCGTTCGCTGAACCTCTCTACGCCCTCCACGGCCAACTCAAGCCGCGAGTCTTCGCCCGCCCGACCATCCCAACGCCAGAAGACTGCGTCTACCGCGCCTCCCTCTGGCCCTCGTTCACGGAATAGTTCTGATGCAAGTCCCAGCCGAGCTCCCAGTCTGGCCGGTCCCAGCACCACTGTCCCCTCCGCTGCTGCCATCCAGCGCGCTCTGTCGTCGGCTTCGATACCCCAATTGCAGCCCGCCTCGTCACAGCCTCAGGACCCTTCGAGAGTTCCCCGCCCGATCAAGTCCACCTCAGGAACAAATTCTGGCGACAGTACTCCTCATTGGCCCATCTCGCCGCGTTTAAAGTCGCCGCCTCCGAACCCGGATGCTCGCTCGCGCTCACGACGCAACTCCCTCCGCACCCAGGCGAAGAAAGTAGAGTCCGCCTCTACCCCGTCCATCGTCGTCCAGAGCTCCTCGCCCGCTCCCGTATTGCGCATACCCATCAAGGATGAGGCCGTGGCAAGCGACCCGGAGGAACAATCACTCAGTATGAAGGCAATATCGCGCGGTGCGAGCGGCGCCGCTCCCAAACTCGAGACGGTCCAGGAGGGAAGTCTGCCTGCAACCCCGGGAGACGACGGATTACAAGTTCAAAGGTACATTATTTTTCCTACCGCGTTGCTTGGAACCTGCCCTGTCTGCTCCCCACTTTTTGCTCCGCAATTAGCCGCACGTCATACCAGTGAAAACGTTTCTTGGCGCTGAGTGGGAGCAAACGCTACTTTCTTTCGTAATGCTAACCTGTCGCAGCTTCAACTCCGCACAAATCCCCAAAACTCCAGACGAAGATCGAAATGACGCTGTGTCATCCAAAGTCACAGAAGACCTCAGCGCAAAGGGTACCAGCCACACCGAGAGTGGAAGCGACACCCCGACCAGCAAATACGACTCCAAGAACACCACCATGCAGGAGTCACGCTCTGCCTCGACCCAGCGGCAGCATAGCCTCGTATCCAAGTCCTCCCTCGCATCGCTCTCCACCGTGAAGCCTCGCGTCGAACCCTCCCGCAACAACATGACGGTAGAGACCGAAACCGTCCCTTCCGTCCCACAGGCAACCATAGGTAATCAAGAACGCTCAGCATCCGGCCGCGTCGATGGCAGTCTGCGTCTCAAGCCCAGCAATGAGACGATACGGCCCAAGAAGGAAAAACCAAAAAAGGCGCGGAAAGCCCCTTCCATCAATTCTGGCACTGGTAGGTCACCTCACACTCATATTTCCCATCCCCATCCCCATCATTATCATCATCCGCATCCGAGCAGGTCCGAGAATGGCTCTCGCCCAATGGCCATGGCTTCGCTGGGGAGCCCGGTATCGTACCGCTCGTACGATGACCGGCGGTCGACATGGACAATGTCACCCCCGAGCCCTGAATCGGCAATGCGAAGGCCGTCCTTTTGTTCTACTTCGTTCATGTATTCATATTCAACTACTAACTCAGGCTCTCGTAAAGCCTCCTCAAAAGCAGATGTGTTCGAACAAAAGGTCGCTAGTGCAGTGGACGAGGCCAACTCGTCTGACTCGGACGCTACCTTCATCTACGAATCCAATCCTCCCGACCAGCAGCCGCATAGGAGTCGCCGCCATCATTCTAGGACCCCGAGCATGACCTCCGTCGCTAGCTTGGCCGATCCCAGGGCCATTGTCCGCGAAGCGCACAAGAAGAGCAGCATGAAATTTGCGAATCCATACAATAATCCAAATATTGAGGCCGAGGGAAGTGAGCGTGGCGACGGAACGATTCGGGTGGGCTCGGGCCGGGTGAGTGGAGGCAGCCACCACCATCATATTGGCCGTCACGGGCAAGGGCGCGGTGCGCTCAGCCATGTTCTCGTCGACAGCGATTCGTCCTTGGCCCAATCTTCACGTGTCCGAGGTCCTTCATCGCGACACCCATCCCAACCTAACAGCCCGAGGTTTCACACCTTCAACGTCGGAAACGGCAATCCCAACGGCAATGGCAACGGCTCTATAAACGGCAACGGGAGCAACAAGCACAGCGAATTCTCGGCTTATGACATAGACACCGAGAATGCTGCCGACGATGAACGAACGCCTCTGATACCATCGGGACGAAGCCAGCGTGTTCGAACCCCTCGCCAGCGGAACAGTATGGCCCTGCGTCACATCGAGCGCCGGCATCATCGCAACAGCGGCTGGTGTCGTAGGTTTGCCGGCTGCCTTGTCCTATCCATTCTTGTCCTTGTTTTGGTCTTCAGTGCCGTCGGCCTTGTATTCGCTACGACAAAGCCCCTGAAGAACGTCAAGGTCCGCGAGATTCAGAATGTGGTGGCCAGTCAAGAGGAGCTCATGCTGGATCTCGTTGTCGATGCCGTCAACCCCAACGTGATTGGTGTCACAATTGCAGACATGGATGTGAACATATTTGCCAAGAGCAAGCATGTTGGATCAGACAAGTGGTGGCGTGAGCACGGAACTCACGAACGCAATGAAGAGCACTGGCGACCCATTTCTGACAAGTCCATTACCATCACTGACGGAGTAGATGAGGGCACCGACCCAATCGAAGACCCAGATGTTGGCGAACCACGGACCATGTTACTAGGACGAATTTTCCATTTCGATTCTGCTCTGACCTTTGATGGATCTCCCTTCAGGCGGCAATCTGTGCAGTCATTAGGTGGCATGCGGTTGTCGAAACCGGGAAATAAGACTGAAATCGGAGGCACCGATCGCTGGGAGGAGGTTTTGCAATACCCCTTCGAGTTGATTGTGCGAGGAATCTTCAAGTACCAATTGCCTTTGAGCACTCGCGAAAACACGGTCTCTGTCACCGCAACGTACTATTACGATCCGGACACCGAGAAGAAGAAATTGAAAGTGAAAGAACAGAAACGAAACCTGTTACCACTACCTGTAAAGATATCACCGAAGCCCTGGGGACGGTACAATTTACGGGCTCGCTCGCTTGTATCGCTACTAGATCCCTAGGCACTTTTCCCGTTTTGTATTCCAAGGACGCGTGGGCACACAGCCCCCAAAATCGAAAACAGATACCCCCCCCATTACACACGGCTTTACGACAATAGACGGCATACGCGGACGCCCGCTGGCCAACATTCGGCTCAACAGCCATGACGAATTTTCTTCCCAGACGTTTTTCTTTACTTTCTGTACCAGAGCCCAAGCCCGGCTCTGACCAATCTTGTACCATGGAGGCTTTGACGATTGTGGATTTTGACTTCATGACCGCGTTAAGCGAGGTGTCCCACGTTACTTGTACTGTTTTAATCCCAATTTCTGTTCCTACTTTTTAACACATCTGAAGAGGATGCCTCTTTGTTTTTCCCCCGTCCTCTCGTCCACTCATTTACCAAGAACCCCATATTTTCCTATGTTTTGATATGCCATACGTAGTAGTACTCCATCCAGCGTGCGCTTCCCATCTGTGGCTCTAGACGCCCATCTATTAACGAGACCCTGTCCCAATTTTTTGCATCATCATCACACGGAGAAAAAGATTACGCACATGCATACTTTAGGTTTTTTGGGTTTCGGTTGGGTTTGGGAGTAGGGAACTGGGCATTGGTTTTCACGGACACACACCAATCGTGTGTCTCTTTCGGTTGGGGCAAAGCACGTAAGATTGGGCCACACAACGCGGGGTTCTTGTCTAGAAATAAAAGTAAGAATAATGAGTAGGAGCTGGGACAAGTCTATGCCTGGCCTTTGACTCGATTCCTGACCTTCCTCTCTCTCTTTCTAGTTTGAGAGCGATCTTCTCCGTGCGATTCAGCGACTCGCAAATATTCCAATGTAGCATATTTGGAAAATGGCGTTTTCCCCCCTTTCTTTTTGCTTCCTTCTCGCGGGTTCGGTAGACGAAGGCGAGGGGGGAAGGCGAAGTTGGGTTTTGGAGGAGAGTGGAACGAAGATTAAGTCCTTGAGAGGAGCACTGGGGAGTGGGAAGTGCATGGATGGTTGGACGAAGGGGCGGATGAAGGCCAGAGGGCCATCATATGGATAGCAGAGGGAGGATGTGTAGATATTGAAATAGGTGTCAGAGGTAGTGAAGGAGGAAGAAGGTGACCCTGACCGAGTTTGGTACTTGATAGAACTTCTGTGTCTGTTAGATAGCTAGACAGATCAGCTAGCTCTGATACATCATAAAGAGCCTGGACTACGGTCGAGATGGCGTGATGATTAGCAATACCAGAGTTCATCAAGTAAAACGAATGAGTTGTCATTTGTGAAAGTGAAAGTGAAAGTGAAAGTGAAAGTGAAAGGTGAATACAATGACAGCCATGACAGCCACGACAGTGATTACCATGATCGAGACGACCACGACGATAATTACATACACGTCTGTACCTCTCAGACTTTTTTGCCACACAGAAATCTACCAACGCCGATAGCCACGAAGTTGAACATGAACGACGATGGTATCAATACGCACCCCCTTGTTTCCCATAAAAGAGAATCCTATAATCCCACACACCATGACTCCGCCGTCCCAGGACGCCCCCCCAAAAAAAAACACCTGATCCCAAAAAATTACCATTCCATGTACTCCCATTCTTCAATGGCTTCAACAAACCATTCACAAAGCGCTAACCCCCTTAAAAAACACATTCTCCTTCAACGCCTCATTCGCCTCCACCAACTCCCTCATCCTCGCAACTTGCTGTTTCTTCGTCAACCCCTTGCCCTCCACCTCGCTCTTCCACTCCAACAACATCTTCTTCAGCAACCGACTCCCCACCTCGACATCCTCTTTGCTAGCCTGCACGAACCCCTTCTCATGTTTGCCCGCGAAGTCTTCCAACTCATCCGCTTTCCGCTTCGCCATATTAATCACCTTCTGCGGGAACCGCACGAGTTCCGCGACGTGGATGCCGAAGGATTGGTCCGAGATGCCGGGGGAGACCTTGTACAGGAGCGTGACTTCGCGTTTCTTCTGAACGGTGTCGGCAGTGGCGGTGGATGAGTTGGTGTCCGCAGACTCGGAGATGTGGGCTACGACGTGCAGATTCTGGACTTGTGGATACGTATCCGACAGGGCAGTCAATTCGTGGAAATGTGTAGCGAAGAGGGCAAAGGCGCCGATTTCCTTGACGATATGCTCCGAGATGGCCCAGGCGAGACCGAAGCCGTCGTAGGTGCTTGTGCCGCGCCCGAGCTCGTCGATGATGATGAGGGACTCTTTGGTCGCCGACTTGAGGATGTTGGCGGTTTCCAACATTTCGGCCATGAAGGTCGAGACGCCTTTGATTTGGGAGTCGCTAGCGCCGACACGGGCCAGAATGCAGTCGAAGATGGTGAGTTCAGCGGAGGAGGCGGGCACGAAGCAGCCGATCTGGGCCATGAGGGCGATGACACCGATTTGGCGGATGTAGGTGGATTTGCCGCCCATGTTGGGACCCGTGATGATGAGAAACTCGCTTTCGTTGCGGATCAGACTCACATCGTTAGTGATGAAGGATATGTCGTCCTGCATCTCCATGCAAGGGTGGCGGGCTTCGGTGAGGACAGTGTTACCGGTTCCTCGAGCGTGCATCTTGGGTCGGGTGTAGGAGATTGGTGCGTGGACGGAGACATGGGAGAAGGCGACGATAACGTCGAGATGGGCAAGGACTCCTGCAAGTTTCTCTATGATGGGGATGTATGTTGATGCAACTGACACAACCTCGTTCACCAACCCTGACTGTGTACGATTGTAGGCGTCGGACTGCTGGTCAAACTCTCGTCGGAGGCCTTGCAGTGTAGGAGTAGTAAAGTATACACCGTTCTTCTGCGTTGAGCATTCTTGATATTGCTTCTTGTTGCGTATACAACTTGCTTCGTTCCGCGTCAATCTGAAGCACCAGCCATGGACACGGTGATTCTCCAAGAACAACTTCTTTTCGATGTCTTGATTGAGGTCGCGTCCAACTTTGTGATGTTCCGCGTTGATATCACGTCGAAGCTTATCTAAGCGACTGCGGATACTACGAAGGCCTTCGTCGAACTCAGGTTTGATAATAAACTCGTGATTATCGAGAGCATCCAAATCAACGGTGGTCTCAACCATCTCCTGCAACCTTGCTAGCGAGCTTGAATATTCGCGGAGCTTGGACGTGTACTCTGCATCGAGCGGATCCCGGTATTGTTCGTCCATAACGTTCTCGAGGGTAGCAAGAAAGCCCGGGAGCCGGATCGCGACCTGATATGCTCTGACAACGTCTTCCAAGTTCGCTACTTTGCGTTGGAATTTCTTGGCGAGGCGATATAAATCGGGAATGGAGCGGAGATGCTCTTCTTGCATGGTCTGCCGAAGTTCCGTGTCGTTGATAAACGCTTCCACTAGCTGTTGTCGACGTTCGATCTGGCCAAGGTTCATCAAAGGTTGCTTTAGCCATTGGGCGAGCAATCGGCTACCGGTGGGCGTTTTACAGTGGTTCAGAAGACCATACAAGCTCATCGTCTTGGCCCCGTCCCTTGGTCCCGGCATCAAGTTAAGTGCCTTAAGTGCCGCAGCATCAAGTTTCATGTACTGGTCCAGGTCATGCTGATACAGTTGGTATTGTCCGAAGTTCGAGGAGTCTGACATGACGCCCAAGTACTTGATCAGAGCGGCTGCGGATCCCATGGCAAGCTTCAAGTCTGTCAAGGGCAATGTACCAGCTGCTCGCTCATCTTTCAGAAGCCTGGGAAGATCTTGCTCGATGTCTTTCGTACCGTAGTCTGCAGCTCCCCGTTCTGCCACGGCGCATCCGCATGCATCGGCAATTGCCCGGATCTTACCAAGTTCCACATCTTTCTTAGCGCCATCTGCTTGTATGAGGCACTCCTTTACACCCAATTGGATGAGTAGTGATTCGAAGTTGGAATATAGGTCGTTATCCAGAAACTCTGTCACGCCGAGCTCTCTTACGCTGGCATCAGCAAAGCATACACCGACATTACGAGCTTCCGAAGCCTTCGCAGACACCTTGACCGCTAGTATTATAGGTGCGTTCTCGATTTGTCCGCCAAGTTCGTCTTCGATGTCTTGAAGGTTGCCAGGTGATGCTTGCTTGATGACCTTCCAGTCCATTCGCTTTCCCGATGACTGCCAGATCTCTATTCTTTTACTCAGTCGGAACAAAGCTTCTCGGAGAAAGTTTCGGAAGACCATAACGGTCATAGTGACAGATTCGAGGCCGGGTTCGCGACCAAGCTTGCGGATTACAGCATTCGTCCGGTATACCTGTAGATGAATAATTAGTTACTGAAGTATGTTAAGGAGGACCGGACCGACTGTAGTTGCGATGAACTTCGCATCCTCGCCATGTGCTGAGTAGTAGTCACCACGATCGAAGATGCGCACTGTGTCACCATTCTGCTCAGGCAAATTGCGGAAGAAACGACAGAAGCTAGACTCGTCTTCTTCTTTCAATTCTGGTCTGGACGCCATCTTGAACGATCGATGCGAGAAGTATGATTGTTGGACAACTTTGAGAATTTCGACGAGAAAGGTTGGGAGAGACTTGGCGGGGATGAAGGGCGACGCGACGCGCCTATGGTCCGTGCGGCCATCAGGTCCCAACTGGGCATAGTTCTAGTATCGTCAACCCTGAATCACCATTCAAATGATCATAGGTAACATTACATGTTATGTCCTCTTTGTTCCTTCCTTTCGGAGAGGTAGGCCTCTAGGCTATGGCAAGGTGGGACTCATACTGGAGGTTTTTTTTTGGTCACTCAGATTGGATGGTATCTGGAGGTGGGTGGTGGAACCAGGATATGGTGTCTCGAATTGTCAACGGCACTGGAGCTGTGTCATACCGGCACGGTTCAAGAGTACCCCAACACTACTCGACCGATCATAAAGGCGACAGCTCCAGATCAGACGGCGTAGACACCATGTCCTGGCCCCATTTGGATCCACACCACCCCCAGATTCCAGAGCCAACCAAACGGCAACAACAGAAAGAAAACAAATACATGAATGATAGTGATGTTGAAGGGTTCAAACTCACCTGTGAATAGTATTCTCATATACACGCCATTGTTTACTGCCAACAGAGGAAGAGGATACTACGAACTATGCTACTTCCATTTCGTTGGTTACAGCACATGGTACCTCGCTCAATTGCGTCTACCATAAGGAGCTATGCTGGTGTGCCTACCTTTTACTCGAATAAATAATATCCTCACGTACAAGTCATTGTCCACTAGTAATAGGGAAAGAGGGCACTGAGAACAATTATGCTTCCACTTTGCTAGTTACAACACATGATACTTCGCTTAATTGCTCTTGTCAAAAGATGCTATGCCGTGCACCTCTTGTCTAGTTGAGCGGATGCCATACTCAAATACACACTTAGCTTGATAACAGTAGAGAAAAGGGACGCTATAAATTTCGTAACTTCCATCTAGTTGTTTCCAGTACATGATATCGTATTCGATTGCTGCCGCTACTGACTAGTGTCTAGTGCGCTTGCCACACACTGGAAAAATAGCATGCTGAAGTTCACATTATCATTTACAAGAAGTAGAGAAAGAAGATCCCACAAAGTATGATAATTCTAGTTTTTTGATCACTATATATGGTACCTTTCTCATCGCGCTTGTTCTGCAGAGAGCTGTGCCTGTCAACATATTTTTTGTAGAAGCTTCGATCATCGATCCGACCACTAGGCCAACAACCAAGAACAAAACCACCCAGACCACTGAAAACCATACATAGGTGGAAGACACGGTAGTGAATACAAAACAAATAACACCAATGGCGAAGAGATATTCAGCGCCACAGACTCTATATATGTGTTGCGATGGTTGCGGGTAGGCGAGAAGTGACTCTGTACTAGCGGGTGTTGACGATAATGTATATGACATGGTTGGAGCATCTTCTTCATGCGGTTGTAGCCGACCTTCTTCGTCCAGGCCCAGGATATTATGTGAGCGAATGCGCGCATAAGCGTAGACAACAAGTCCTATGAATAGGGGTATGGTTAATAGCTCAGAGTTGTCAATGTAGGTCGTATAAGGCCTATTAGGAGAGACATATCGCAACCAGTAAACGTGCGTGGAATTGTCGACAAGGTGGATGTACGAAAGTCGTAGGGCTGCATCTTGCCACGGTAGAAATCGTGGATAGTCTGGGTCGAAGTAATCCCCGGGTAGAGAATCATCACTCTTCCTCGAGGTGAAAGTATGAATTATCTCACCTTACCTGTTGATAACGGAACGGGTGGACTCGTCGAAGAGGTAATCCGTGTAAAATCGGAGGTATGACTAGGCACAAAAATTACGATTAGCATGTAAATCATGTGAAATGAAAATTGAATCCTTGCTCACCCACATCCAAAAAGGTAGTTCGACCAATAACCAAAGTCATAAGCCTTTGCTGAACGAGTTTGAACGGAATATAAGAGTATATTCGAGTGGGATAGTGGCATATCCGGAGAATGAAGAGAGACATCGAATCGCCACTGTGATAAGACAACAGATGGCGAATACGGGGCGTTTGAGTTTATTAGGGTTCCGGGAGTACCAACTTATCAAAAAGATTGTTATGGTTGCCATGCAGAGGTATAGTGGTATGAAGGGCTGTTCCAGTGCATCTTTGACCATGGGGTATTTCGAATGGCGGAAAAATTGGCCAGGAGAAACGAACTCTATATTATTATTACCACCACTGTTCGGCTCATTGGGAAACAAGCCTGGTACTCCAAACACCCAAAAGAGCATCGGCGGAGCCCAGATGAAAAAATGAAGCATGGCACTGAATCGTGTAATAGGGCACGGGGGTGTATTCTTAATCGTCTCTTCATAGGATGGAGAATCCTCGTACCTTATTGTCGGAGCCATGTCGGGTTTGAATTGCGCTATTGTCGAATATTTATGAGAGTTGAGAACATCATTTGTTGCGAGAACGCACGTCTTAGATACTAAGATCTAGGCCAACAAGAAAAAGAGCGCCAAGAACCCACTCTTTGGGTTCACGTATCATTTTACATAGTGTACATCAGAGCATGTGCCTGTGTGACAAAATGCAACATTATTGGTGCTTCTAGCCGGCTTTATAAAAACAATTGTAAAACATGCTCATACTATTCGTACCTGGTGAATCGTTACAAAGAATAAGCTTTGCAAAAATTGCAGGCTTAGGTTTAAGCTTTCTTGAGAGGTTCTCAGAACTCCTAAGGTTGGCCGACGGACAGCATTGACGAGCTTAGAATGGATCTCATATGGTCGTGACCTGCTGTTCGCCAATCCCCGCTTCTTCTTCTTCCTCTTCTTCCTCTTCTTCCTCTTCTTCCTCTTCTTCCTCTTCTTCCTCTTCTTCTTCCACAACATGTGCTCTGCCTAGGTAAGCACAAAAGATCTACACTGTCCTATCTGCCCACTGTTTGTTAAAGTTGTTGTCGAGGTTTAAGATCAAAGTTAGAAGTTTCATAGGAGATTCACATGAACAATCATGTAAATCTCAAAACGTATCAAGGCTTGGTGGATTGAGAAACGATGGCATTGGTACCCACTGCGACTATGTCTATGTCCGTCGAAAAGACTGCTTTTGAATTACTGTAGTACTGTATTCGGACAGGAGAAATACAATGGATGAAGTTGCAAGAAGAACTGTACTAGTCTATAAACTGCTTAGTGCAACAGTAAGCATGGCCAAAGATGACATCAGATCTTATAGATTGCGCTCGGCCCACAAAGCCTCCAGACAAAGTCATCAACAACTCCCGACATCAGTTAGCCTTCATCTCCACCAACCATGGCAACCTCATCTTCATCTATACCTACGCTCGATTCAAAAGCTGCTTATCTGAAAGCCGTCATGTATGAAGGTGTTACCGTTCTTGAAGGCACAGCTACTTGGTGTGCACAATGCAAAGCTATTGCGCCTGAGCTCGAAAAGATTGTATCGGAGTTCCCGGATGTGAAATTTTACACATACGATGTTGAAGAGACGCCAGATATTGCGCAGGAACTTGGCGTGAGCCACATGCCAACATTCAGTGTGTTCAAAGATGGAGATATCCAAGACGGGGTTAGGGGTGCAAGACCGGTAGAGTTAAGGAAGGTTATCAAGGAGAATCTGGGACATTGAGAAATTCGCGAACGGCGGGTTATCAGGGCCAAGGATAATGAGACGATGCTGTTAGGATGCAGACGTTTTGGCGTTGGCTTTTGGGGAATTGAGCAGCTCAGAAGATGATACGGCCGGTTTGAAAGACGAGAACAAAGGACGGCTAAGAAATATCACTTACGCGTCTTCACTGGCTAGATCATGAATGCAAATAATGAGAGGTCTTACCTGCAGGCATAGCCAGGAAGCACAATATGAGGATTGATGTGTTCCTAGAATTTAAGCACGCAAATGGCTGATGTTAAAAAATCTTTGTATTAATACATGTTGCTCATCCTATAAAGTGTTTGAGTCAAACTTACATCTCATATGATGATATCCAACGCAATTTTGAAAGCAGAAACCCTGCTCCTACAGGGTCCGTCCTTACTCGAAAGTCTTTGCGAGCGCCCATAAACTATCCATTTTACTCCTGCCTAAAATCTCCTTGGCCTCGCCTTCAGTGTCGCACATTTTCGATCCCCACTTGCGAAATGCTCGTTGCTTGACCTCGCCCTCAAAGACAAGTACGCATTTGTTGAAGGAGAGATCTTTCAAGTTGCCTCGGTCATCCAAAGATCTCATCCAGTGTGGATCATCGGCTTGTTTCTCCTCCTGAGCTTCGGTCGGTCGTCCGTTCTCAGTCCATTTCACACGGTTCAGCATCAGTTTCTTGTATTTCTCAATAGAGTGGTAGCCACCTTCTACGATGACCAAGTTCATTGTTGGGTTGAAGATAGTCACACCGGTGAACGAGTGCTGTTTCGCATTTATGTCGATTTGATACCGATGTTTACTGAAAGCCAGCGATGGGATCTTGAAAGCGCACATGTACAGACCCTTCTTGGCGTCGTTTTGCTGATTTTGTGCAAGCTTCTCAAGCCGTTGCTCCTTGGTCAATTTCCGTTCATCGTTGGCCTTGACATGCTGATCTTCACGTTCTCGAATTTGGGATTCTACTAACATCTCGACAGCTGTGGGATCTGCGATGGCCTGTTCACCCATTACGCGCATCATGTTGCCTCTTTTGACCTTTGGAGGGGGTGGTGGTTCGAGACCAAGACGTATCTTTGCCTGTATTTCCTTGTGTTCCTCTGCTCGCCGCATCCTTCGAAGTTTGGCCTGCTCCTTAGCGGTAAGATACATTGGCTTAGCTTGAATTAACAGCTGGTCCTGGGGCGCTTTTAGAAGAACGGGATGCTGGACATAAAGAGTGATGATGGAATCTTGGCTGTTGATTTTGACCTTAGCGGAATCGTCGATGCATTCGTAAGTTTTTTCCTCTAGGAGCCCTTCGTCCCACCACTCCACATCCGGTGGTGCTTGGACAAGGAAACCGCGCTCACTGTTTTCATCTAGGCCTTGCAGCCGAGCCTTCTTCGCAAGCATAACCTTGATTTGTTCCAATCGGCTCTGCGCACGAAGTTTGGATGCTTGGTCCAAGTATTTTCCACGCTCGTTGAACAGAAGGCCACGCGATACACGGCTTCTCCCGGCGGCGGGAGCTTTTGGATCGAAATACGGATTAACCTTCTCCTCTGTTTGCGAAGCTGACATATTTTGCGATGATGTGTCTGTCCTTCGGTTTCCCAGCGAAGTTGGAAATCGGGGACCAATGTCTTCATTGCGTGAAGGTCTACTTTCGTCCTTTATCGCAGCGGAAGCCAGAGGTCGCACTGCAGGAGATTCTGTTGATGCAGATGAAGTGCCAGTACCTTTCTTGAGCGCCTCCATTCGAGCTCTCATGGCGGCGAGTCGATCTGAGCCGCTCGTAGCGGGAGCGGTGACCGCAGGCGATGCAGAAGTTGAAGCGGCGGATGCGCCATTCGGAACAGCCTTCCCACCAGCGAGGCGAGCCTTGATCTCAGCAGCTTTTGCTTCAGCTTTGGCCTTCGCGGCGGCCAGTATGTCAGCGGGATTCGTGGGGACGGCCGACCTGGGTCGTTTGACACCATTCGCATCGGCACCATCATCGGGATAGGGGCGTTTTTCGACCATGTTGGCGGCACGTTCGGCGAAGCGACGGTGATCAGATGGATGTTGTAGCCGATAGTATTTATCGAGAGATATAGAGATGGTGGGCGGAGATGGGACGAGGAAGAAGGGGCAGGAAATGGATGGTTGTAGTCGTGGTTCTAAAGTGAATGGAGAGTGGTGAAGCAGGCAGGCAAGACGTGTGATGCGACGCCAAATTGTGAGCCTGTTCGACTAGGTTGCGCATTCTGGTCCGTGCGCGAAATCTTGGCGTGGAACTTTTTTACTATGGTCGCTCCCCACCTGGCATCTTGCTCTAACAGCTTTCTTCTTTCCTTTGAACTCACTCGAGGCTCGAGGCGCAGTGTAGCGCTAATCCTACAGCCACTATGAACAGCTCACATCCCGTGTCTTCGGCTATTACAGGCGTAGAGTTTGGTTTTCTGCCCGCGGCCGAAGTTCGAGAGCTCTCAGTGAAGCGCATAACGACCACTACTACATTCGATTCCTTATTACACCCCGTAGCAGGAGGTCTTCATGATGCTGCCCTAGGCGCTTTCTTGGATAACAAGTAAGTTCTTTTTCAGTAGAACTGTAGCTCCTTCTTCCGCTGGGACGGCTCACTGACTTCGACAGTTGTTCAACATGCGGTTTAACGACCATCCTCGGTTGTCCCGGCCATTGCGGTCATATCGAGCTTCCCGTACCCGTTTATCACCTCACATTTATGGATCAGCTCCTGCGGCTGCTCCGCGGCGCATGCCATTATTGCCATCATTTCCGTCTATCGCGCACCCGTACCCATGAGTTCGTATGCAAGCTTCGTCTGATTCGAGCAGGCCTGGTGGAGGAGGCGCAAAACATTGATGACAGTATAAATTTATTCGCAAAAAGTAAAAGGGGGGCCGCTGATAACGACTCAGACTCGGAAAAAGAGGTGGACGACGCCATTGACCAGAGAAATGAATATGTCAAGCGGGCTATGAAGCGTGCTGGAGTGTCGAAGCGAACTATTGGGGAGAAGAATGAATCCACAACGGACGCACGGCGGCAAGTCATAAAGGAATTTCTCTCCGAGATCACCAAGACTAAGTCTTGCAAGAATTGTGGAGGCATTAACCCGACGTTCCGTAAAGACAAGTCCGTCAAGATTTTCCGCAAGAGTCTGTCTCCGCCCGATAAAGCTAAGATGGCGCAACTTGAGAAAAGAATGCCGAATCCGATTGATATTCTCACGCGGAGAGAATCAAAGACCAACAAGGGACAGCCGCATGCCGACGAGGCGGTTGCCGACCTTGATCCTGTTTCATCCGAGGATGAGGATGCACAGATGCTCGATGCTCAGGAGGCAGATGGAACATTGATCGCTACTGAGACCATGACAGGCTCTGGAAGAAAGTCGAAGACAAATGATGAAGAAGAAGGGCAAGCATATGTCACCGCGGCAGAAGTCCGGGCTGCCATGATACTTTTATTTGAGAATGAGGCCGATGTACTGCGCCTAGTCTACAGCCCATACTCTGCGTCATTGTCACGGTCTGAGATCAGCGCGGACATGTTTTTTCTACATGCCATAGTGGTTCCCCCAAACAGGTATAGGATGGAAGACAAGACTGGTGACGCTATCGCCGAATCTCCTAAGAACTCTCTGTACAAGAACATTATGACCGCCTGCGAGACGATGCGAGACATATCCTTCGAGATGAGCGGGAAAGCCTCACAGACACGATACAGGATCCGTGACTTCGGTGACTTCCAGAACCAATGGGTTACCCTTCAAGGTGCGGTCAACGCGCTTGTAGATCGCGATGCCAATCCAGTCCAGGGACTCGCGGGTAGATCTAATGCAGACGGAATCAAGCAGAATCTGGAGAAGAAAGAAGGATTGTTCCGTAAAAACATGATGGGAAAACGAGTCAACTTTGCCGCACGCAGTGTCATCTCGCCAGATCCAAATATTGAGACCAACGAGATTGGTGTCCCTCCTGTCTTCGCCAAGAAACTCACATATCCAGAGCCTGTTACGAATCACAACTTCTACGAGCTGAAAGAAGCTGTTCTGAATGGTCCAGATAAATGGCCAGGGGCCGTGGCAATTGAGAATGAACATGGACAGGTGCTGTCATTACGAAAGAAAAATTTCGAGGAACGGCAGGCGCTTGCAAACCAACTTCTTGCGCCGTCTGGAACAAACGTGAATGGCTCCAGGAACAAGAAAGTACACCGACATCTCAACAATGGCGACGTCGTCATCATGAATCGACAACCAACCCTACATAAACCGTCTATGATGGTGCATCGCGCTCGAGTACTGCCAGGAGAGAAAACCATCCGCATGCACTACGCCAACTGCAATACATACAATGCTGACTTCGATGGCGATGAAATGAATATGCATTTTCCACAGAACGAGATCGCCCGCGCGGAAGCAGCGACTATTGCCGATACCGACCATCAATACCTCTCAGCCACTGCAGGAAAGCCGCTGCGAGGTCTTATTCAAGATCACATATCAATGGGTGTGTGGCTTACTAATCGTGACACTTTTTTCGACCGAGAAGAATACCACCAGCTTCTATACTCGTGTTTGAGGCCAGAAGATGGTCATACAACACAAAGCTCTCTCCTAACAGTCGAGCCCGCCATTTGGAAGCCTCGGCCGTTGTGGACGGGCAAACAGCTCATCACCACCATCTTGAAAAATGTCCAACCAGCAGATTATCCCGGCCTTACCATGTCATCGACTTCCCAGACAAACGCGAAACTATGGGGAAAGAATAGCGAGGAGCAAAATGTGATAGTCAAGGATAGTCAGTTTCTTTGTGGCATTTTAGACAAAGCTCAAATTGGGCCCGCTGGAGGTGGTTTAATCAACGGTATATACGAAGCTTATGGTCACACCACTGCTGGACGTGTGCTCAGTATTATCGGTCGTCTTTTGACTAAGCTTTTGCATATGCGAGCCTTCTCTTGTGGTGTCGAAGATCTCATCCTCACCAAAGAAGGAGATGAAGCACGGCTAGCACATCTCAAGGGTGCAGAGATGGCAGGATATGAAGTAGCATCAAAGTACGTCAGTCTTGATGCCACAAAAATCAACCCCACCCACCCGGAATTGCATAGGCGACTGGAAACGGTTCAACGAGACGATTCGAAGCAACATGGCCTCGATGTCCTTTCCAACGCAGCTACCTCAGCGATTTCATCTGCAGTCACATCTGCGTGTTTGCCCGACAAGCTGATAAAACTCTTCCCAAAGAACCAGATGCAGGCCATGACAGGATCTGGAGCGAAGGGTAGTTTGGTCAACGCCAACCAGATTTCCTGCAACCTAGGACAGCAAGTTTTGGAAGGACGACGTGTTCCGGTTATGATCAGCGGGAAAACCCTTCCCTGTTTCAAGCCATATGAAACCAGCGTTCGCGCCGGTGGATACGTTGTGAATCGTTTCTTGACTGGCATTCGACCTCAAGAATACTACTTCCATACCATGGCTGGTCGAGAAGGTCTCATTGATACTGCAGTCAAAACTTCTCGCTCTGGTTATCTCCAGCGATGCATTATTAAGGGTATGGAAGGTCTCAAAGTTGAATACGACACCTCTGTACGCGATTCGGACGGAACCATGGTCCAGTTCTTGTACGGCGAAGACGGTCTAGACCCTACGAAACAGAAGTATCTCAACAACTTCAAGTTCCAGGCAGAAAATTTCATGTCAACTTTCCAATCCCTGAATGTCGCCGAGGCATATGGAGAGGTGAGGAGTGATGAGGCAGCTGAGCACACCAAAGCTGCCTATAAGAAAGTCCGAAAGACTGGCAACGTCTCTGCAATGGATCCCTCCCTTGCGCATTTCAACCCAGGTCGACACAGTGGCGCCACATCAGAGACGTTCTACGCTGCTAAGAAAGAGGTATTTTTCAATTTCTGTTCTTGTATACATATATGCTAATTTCTGCCAGTACATTGACTCGAATCCCGATAAGCTTCTCAAGAGGAAGAAGACCGACGAAGGAGACCAAATTCTCAGAAAGACGTTTGACTCTCTTCTAGAGATGAAGTATTTACGGTCTCTGGTTGAGCCAGGTGAGGCCGTTGGAGTCGTTGCTGGACAGTCTATCGGAGAACCTTCAACACAAATGACGCTTAACACTTTCCATTTGGCTGGTCACGCAGCAAAGAACGTCACACTTGGTATTCCTCGACTACGAGAGATTGTTATGACTGCGAGTGCGAAGATCTCCACCCCAGGAATGACCATGTACCCGCACCCAGAGCTGTCCAAGGAAGATTGTGAGAAGTTTGCGAAGAGTATCAGCCGATTGCCCCTCTCATCCGTACTCGACAAAGTTACTGTAACGGAGAAGCTTGGTTCCGGTACCATATTCTCTCAAGCACGGACCTTTAAGATTCGTCTAGATTTTTATCCAGCCGAGGAGTACACCAAGGAATACGCCATCCAGGTTCGAGATGTTGCTGAGTCACTAGAGCAGAAATTCTGTCCTCGTCTACAAAAGATCATCAAGGTTGATCTCAAGAAAAAGAACGCTAACAAATCTCTCTCCACTGCATCGGCGTCAAAATCCTCAGCGGTCCCGACTATTGGCGAAGCAGCTGGCAATATCGAACAGTTCACTGCTCGAGCACCTGCAGAGGGTAACGAAGGCGGTCGCGACGATGATGAAAGTGACAATGGCGAGGACGAAGAAGACGCAACCTATGCCAGAAAGCGTGATCGTCGTGCCGGTAGCGTCGAGTTCGAGGCCCCCGACGAAGAAGATCAGGCCATTGTCGACCGCCTCCAGCGTGAAGAAGCCGACGAGGCCTCCGAAGACGAAACCTATGGTGGCAGCCCCAAACCCACCCGCGCATCCTCCCCGAACGCCGAATCCGACGACTCCGACTCCGACTCGGATGAATCGAATCTCATCGCACGCGAAGAAGCTTCCGATATCCGCCGTGATCGTATTCTCAAACAATGCAGCGACATATCCGACTTTAAATTTGACGATAAGCGCGGTGGCTACTGCGAAATATCCTTCGAATTCCCCGCTCACTCCCCCAAATTCCTCATGCTGGCACACGTCGAAGCAGCAGCAGATTTCGCCACTATCCATGTCATTCCCGGCATCAATGGCGCCATGGTGTCCAGTGAGAAGGTCAAGGACCCCCAAACAGGCAAAGATGTCGATGTCCCAATTATCATGACCGAAGGCACAAATCTGATTGCAATGCGCGAGTACTCTCACATTGTCGATACTGCACGTCTCTTCACAAATGATATCGTATCTGTTTTGCGTCTGTACGGCGTTGAGGCCTGTCGAGCGGCCATCGCCCGCGAAATGCACGCCGTTTTCAGCGGTCACGGTATCTCAGTCGACAAGCGCCATCTCAACTTGATCGCGGACACCATGACGAAAGGCGGCGGTTTCTCTCCATTTAATCGTAATGGCACCATGAGAAGCAATGTGAGCCCGTTCATGAAGATGAGTTTTGAGACTACAGTCGGCTTCTTGCGCGATGCAGTGCTTGAGCGCGATTGGGACGATTTGCGTAATCCGTCTGCGCGTATTGTAGTGGGAAGATTAGGGGCTGTTGGTACTGGTGCGTTTGACGTGCTGGCGCCTGTGATGGTCACTGATCCTCTTGTGGACGGTGAAGAAGTATTGGAGGAGGGCGAACCCATGGAGATGTGAGGAATAATAGAGAAAGGGTGTTTCCTAATGATATCATAGCTGGTGTTTTGGGAGCGCTTGATGATTATGAATTTTGGTTTTATCAATGGACTGGGTTGGTATTTGTTCGTTAACCACGCTATCATTCATCTGCCTTGGTTGGTGGTTTGATATATTAGAGCGAAAAGTTGTTTGTCAGCATCTATAATAAGGACTTTCGCATAAAATGTTTTCAATCTTGGACATTTCAATCATCAATGGATTAGATCGGAGGCGTGAGTTTCTCCATTCAGCCCCTAGCTCAGTACCTCTATATATTGTACGACCCCTGTGGCCGAATCTCAACGCATGTGTGTGCTCTACACATATGACCCAAGCCAACCGGTCCAAGGACAGAAAGCAGAGATCCATGAGCGACGTGTGAATGTGAAATAGTGCCGAAATGACAAGTGTGTACCAAGCACCAGTTCCATCTATTCCCCGACCCGATCCTATCTCTCAAGACAACAAGAGCACGCAGATCCACACTTGGGAAGAAAAGAACATTTCGCACCTACTGATCAAAGCACACAACGAACAGCAATGTCTGACCCGGAAGCCACAAAGAGGCTTATCCGAATCTCCACCCAGACATTACGCCGTACGCTTGCAACCACCCACCATCTACAGCTATCAACCCACTCCTTCACCCCGACACTCTATACTCCGCATCCCCACAACCCCAAGAACCCAGCACCCGTCTATCCCCAACTCTCCCCTTCCCAATCCACCGCCAAATCCCTCCTCCCCCAACCCCATCCATCCCGCCCCACAACCAAACAAAACAAATACCCAAACCAGCAAGACAACACAGCAACCCCCCATCCCCCAAAGACACCGAACCGCCAATTCATACAAACCCCTCCTCACACCCGCCCTCTTTCCAAGTCCTCTTTCTCCCCATAGTAGTTAGTGATGACGGTGATGAACCTTCGACACCCAGCCCCGTAACCACGAACCACGCGCAGTATCCCTTGCCCATGCCGGAAAGGTCCTACAAGTGTGAAGTCTCCCGCTCATAGAACGATCGAGTCCAGCTAGACACACACACATACATGATCCGCTCTCACTCGAGTTCAGTGTGCCGTCTCTAGACACGAGCAGTGAGGGTTATTCGTGCCATGGTACTAATGATTAACACGCCAGGTACAACCATGGCCCAACTCGATTCACAGACACTCGGCCGTTCAAGAGAACTTGAAGAAAGAATTCTTTTGGGTCCCTAATCAAATCGATACTCGGGAGCACTACGTAAGAAAAGTAAACAGACAAGGCCGTCATCCTGGCCAGAGCAAAGAAAACGTTTCAGCCATTCCATCCATTCCTTTTTGTCACTCGCCAGAACCTACACACATACATACGCACGCACGCACGGATATTCGCACTCAATCTGTCAAGTCCAGTACAAACCAAACAAAGCTATCCGGCTAGCCTCTTTACGACCCACCCATCTTCTCATATGTCGACATCAAACTACCAATAAACGAAAGAATCAACCGACTCTGCACCGCCACAATATCCTCAGGAACCAACCAAATTGTCGCCCCCATCTTACGCGCAATACTGATTGCCAATTTCGCATTCTGGTAGCTCTCATCCTCGTTGCGGCCGGGAGCTACAAGATCGTAATCGACGTAATTCGACTTCATGCCAGAGAGCACGTCGAGCAAGAAGATGGCGTTGCTGAGATTCGAGTCCTTAAACGAGCGGATCTGGGAGTTCTTGCCGCCCTTTCGCGCCATGTCGTTGGCCCACTTGATCATGTCCTGGTCGGAGATTTCGCGCTTGCCGAGGCGCTGCGCAAGACCCTTCAACGTGGACACAATGTCTTTACGCATGAGTTGCCACACGACGCCGAGGGTGAGGGTGCGTTGTCCGTCAGTTATGTCGGCACCTTGGATGCCTGGTAGAGAGAAGGAGTTTGCTTTTCCAATCTCGACAGCATAGTTGGTGTTCTCGAGGGCCTTGAAGCGCATTATTTCGTTACCGTTTTGGGGGCGCTTGTTGACGTGGCGCCAGTTGACACTATCAGGAATGACCTTGTCATACGCTTGTAAGAGGACTGTTCCGTCCTTGAGATCCTCAAAGAAGGATTGTACCACTGGTTGAACATCTAAGGAATTAAGCCAGAGGGTGAACACGCGGGCCTCACGCTCGCCTTCGGCATCAAAGTCTTCAATGTCTGCCTTCTCTTCTTCGGTGATGGGGTCGAGACCCGGATGAGTGTTGAAAAGGTTGGCGACGAACGCCAAGTTCAATTTGGGGTTGCCAGCTACGAGGGAGGTGGGTGTGAGAAACTTTCGGCAGTCCAGTGCGTCGGCATTTTGTAGAACTTGCTCTGCACGCTGGAGAAGATCATGCTGTTGAAGAGGGGAACGCGAGCAGATATCGGGGGCTAATTGGTTCAAGAGGACGGTATAGTTCTCACCATCTTTGACATCGGTCGAGAAATTGGACACACTGAATACGTCAACAAAACGGGTCGGAAATTATAAAGCTGTGGAAACTTACGTTCGATGCCACTTGGCATTCTTGAGGTGGTAGTTGAACCATCGGAGCAAGATCTGCTCTGGTGGGAGGCGCAGAAATTGCTCGAGAGTCTCGTCCTCTTCCAGCAAGCGGTACAATTCCGGATGTAGTTTGATATCAATCTTGCCAAGCAGACCCCGTCGAATGACCTGCCAAATCAAGCCAAGAATAAGATGTTCTCGCACCTCCATGATATCACCGCTACCGATGTTCACCACCGAGCACCCTATACCCTTTGCAGATTCAATGACAATGTTGTTGTTCTCTGTCATGTGGAAAGCATTCAGCGTCTTGATCTTCTTGCCTACCCGGTTAAGCACGCGCTCATCAATGGTGTCTGGAACACTGTCATTGATGAGTTTGGCCAGTACTAAACCATCCTTGCACTCGTCGAACATCTCAAACGTGTCGGTGGGGAAGGGCAGTCGGTCGCCAATATCGGGATCGCCGGCAAGTACGGCATTGATGTGACGGGTGAATTCTGTGCGCTCATCTTCGTTGATAGTATGGGTTACGTTGGCTGAAGAGCCCTGGACCTGAATCCTACCACCACCGCCGCCTCCGACACTGGATTTGTGTGCATGGCCGGGAGTAGGTGGCCCACCGCCCGAGCCGGTGCCAGCCCTGGGGCGTGTCGGCCCTGTGCTCATACGCTGTTGCGCCGGCGACGACTGACGCAGTTTGGAAATAAGATCAACATAGTCCTCGAGCTCTACTCGCCGCGAGCTGTCAAGTTCGACCTCCTTCAGCGCCTGGCGCACTACATCGTACGGCTGGTGCTCGGTCTGCTGCGTCGCCTTGATGACAGTCGCCTCGTCAAGGTAGCCTTTGTCGTCGACGTCAAGTTTGCGGAAGGCGTCTTGCAGGCTGAAAATCTCGCCCTGCTGGAATTGGGGATACTTCCTGCGTTGCGTTGTTAGTTGGTGGTGGAATCTCGCGGAGACGCGTGGAACACCTTGGGCGGTGGTGTCCGGGCGATGGCCTGCCTACCTCTGGATCTTGATGATGTTCATGGCGGGTGTTGTGTGGTGGGTAATGGATTTGGGGGGGGAAGAGAAGAATAAAAGGAGAAAAAGGAGGCACGGGCGGAAAGACAAGGTCGCAAAATGTCTACCTGGCTCAGCCTCTTCCTGTTGCGCGTTGGGGGGAACACTGAGGAAGTTTGATCCTGGTTTTGCTTACCGTCGGGCTGCCGCAATGACGACGAGGGGCAACCTGCCAAGCGCCCCGCCGTAGTACACGTGACTGCTTACGTGTGCATGAGTCCTCATCTGGGCAAGGACGGGCTTCAGGATGTTGCCTTGGGCAAATATGTTGGCAGGGAGAAGGCAACAACCTCGGAAATTCTACGAGACTACGACTGAACGCGTGGATCCAGGCACTTCTGTTTCAAGGCATTCAGCACGGTCATCACGGGTCAGAAAATCAGAAAATACAACGATCATTTCAGTGTGAAAAAGTAGCTTTTGAATTCCTCATTATCGTCATAAACAACTCCTTCCCTTTCATATACTTCAAACACTCTCTCCCCATATCACCCCGGAGGGACCAACCACTAATTCAAAGCCAAAACAAGGAAAATGTAAAGTAATAAGGGGTTGATAAGTTATTTCCACTCGCGTGCAATCGCAATTCATCATCATAGCCAGGAAGGAGATTTCTTCACGTCGTTCGTCGTTCGTCGTTCGTCGTGAAGACGTGGTAATGAAGGAGAACAAAATTTTCAGCCGCCGGCTCGCTTGTTTGCGGAATGCTATCGCCACTATGCCGCATAATGACAGTTCTTGTTGTAATTCGAGTCGATTTCGTTATGCCCATTTGTTCGTCTGGGTCGCGCTGCCACTGCCGAGAATTTGAGAGGGGTTGGTGTCGACGAATCCACACACAATGCCGAGTGTGGATGTAGGGCGTTACATGGTTGAGTGGCAGGGCAAACGCGACCGTCCATCATCATTCTCGCAGTTTCCAAGGAAGAAATGCCCGTCGTAAGAACAGTAAGAAGCGCTCTGGTAGAAAGTACAGAATCGTCACCCGCAAACCCATTAAGCAATATCAAATCAACGGATGTTGCATGTGCTTTGATGCCGTATGCAGGGAGTCGTATATCGTAAGATGAAAAAGAAAAGTTCCAAGATATGGAGGTTGGACGCACGTCCATGAAGAAAAGGAAAGGTTCGTAAAGGTCGTCCAATGTCCCGTATTGCAGAATTGTTGAGAAAACACAAGAAATGAGAATGGAAGGTTTAAACACAAGGAAAGTTTTCACGGAGAGAGTGTGAGTGCGGCCGACCAAGGAGGATTCTGGTCGTAGTGGTGTAGTCGTGGTAGAGATGTTAAGTCGTGACTGAGCGCCCATGCATGTGCAGTGGCTACAGCCTCATCCAACCCGGAGGAGGTCCCGCCGTCTATTGCAACTGGAATTGGCAAGAATCCACCCAAACTAAGATCTGTCCGATTACCTACGTCGGTTTTGGACAACTGGACGAGCGCGCTGCAGTCCAGAATTGGGATCCTGGTACGGCGCTGTACCACCTACAGCCACACCGTCCATAGTCTTCCGCCTCTTGAGATCCATACTGTCACCTTGGACACTATCGGGGCGGGCATAAGGATCTTGATCTTCCTCATCTCGTCCTCTCTTCGTTGAGGTACCGTTTGTAGTGGCGTATGCTTGGCTGGGGTATTGGGGAACGGGGCCAGATGATTGGTAGCTCTCCGGGGGCGCGTTTCCATTGGTGGGAGCACTGCGAGTGTCACTTATGACATTGTAGAGATTGCTTGATGGGGGTGCCTGGCGCTGTGGGGTTGGATACCCTGAATTCCATTGGGCCTGGCCAGTGCCAGCCGTACGAGGAGTGGCACGCCCCGATCCGTTTTGATGTGGGGAGCCAGTCATCTCCGGAGACAAGTGAGGGTGGTCACCATGGATTGGCCCTGATGCAGGGTTGGAGTTGTACGCGTATGGCCCGCGGCTACCATTATAAGGAGCATTCGTATGCGTGTACTCGTTGTCATGGTCGTTCTCGCCCTCGACTTCGCCATTAGAGTGTTGGACCTGCTCATTGTTGGGATGGCCTAAACCATCCGCCGGCTTCACGTCACCCTGATCAGCTCTCTGTGCGGGTGGTGCCATTTCCGTCTTGGGGTAAGGACCCTCCTGGGGGCGATAACCAACCATTTGTTGAGAGTGGGTATTGTACTGCCCAGGCTGGGATGGCGGCGCAGAGTACATTGGCCTGGAGTTGTCGTAGCTCTGTGCCGTAGGGTAAGACATTCCTGGGTTTCCGGGGCCTGGAGGAGTGCTGGCAGGGGTGGTTGGAACGGAGCGGGCGTTGCTCAAACCGGTGTCAATCGAGAGGGGCTGACCCGGGATATTTTGCACGTTCGCTCCACTCCATTCGTACGAACTGCCTTGGTTGCCCATACCCATGATACTAGAAGCACTCGTAGGGGGAGTGGGGAAGGTATGGGCCCTCTCCATGCCTGGTCGGCCTGATGCCGGATGAGGTTGAATGGCATGAGGCGGTTGGGACATGGCCGCACCAATGGGATTGCTCATTGTATGGTGGTGGTGGAGCGATGGAGGCTGAGTTGTCGTGGGCCCAGCCATATATCTTTGGGCCTGCATAGGGTCAGGTCTTCGATTGCGTTCAACGGCTGCCATCGCGGCGCCCCCTACGCTTGCCCTCGTTTGATTTGAGGGATGGTACAGCAGCGCTCCGATGTCATGAACGAACAATGGGTACAGCTGCTCGGTGATCTTCTCCTTGTTGGCAAACTCCAAGGCGCGTTCAAACGGAATCCTAGAAGCCATTAGTAACAGAAGTAGCCCGGATGAGAAGCTGCACATACCACACGCCCTTCAGGTGCATTGGGCCAATTTTGACCACGTGCCTGGTCTTTTCACTTTTCAAAATACCATCTCTCCGCCCTCTGGTCATTCCAGCTACGTTGAGGAGTTTGGTACCGTTGATCATGTGATTGTCTACGAATCTGGTAAGCGAACGTCCAATGACAGGTGGAGAAAATCTTTACCTTCACGTCGAGCAACACAGACACCCTTGGCCTCCACCTGGAAGCAAAGACTGCCTTCATCTTCCCACAAAGTTGCCGTAACCCGGGGTTTCATCCCCGGGGGTGCAATCTGCCCAGTGTGGTCAAAACTGTGGGGCTGATATGCTTGGGAGCCAGAGAGCGATGACGTTGGAGCTCCAGATGCCATTGCTACACATGTTAGGAGCTATCATATGTCAATTTCGGGAATGACTTACCAGGAAGCTGAATAGACGGAGGAACCATGTTGTTGCTCATTGAAGAAGATGCAGGCAATTGTGAGGGAACACCATTAGCATAACCGTAAGGCGGGTAGCCAGTTGGAGCAGATCCGTACTGAGGACCTGGTTGCAAGATCGATGGCTGTGGAGGGTACGCATAATGGGACAGACCCGAAGGTGCAGCCGAAGCTGGCGCGTGAGCAGTAGCAGCAGACATGTGTGATGGATGCACGTCGGTGTACGATTGCATCTGGTTCATGCTGTTGTAGCCCTCGGGAGGGTAGCCGTAGCCTTGTTGATTACCGTACGGAGAGCTTTGCTGCGAATGCACATTCACTTGCTGACCGTCACGATGGAGGACTTGCGGAGTCTGCTCTGGGGAAGGGGTCTTGAATCCCGTTGTGTGGCCGTTTACTGAGGCGGCGTAGGAGGTATTGGAGCTAGCGCTACCGTTTCCTACGGAATTTGAACTGAAAGAGCTACCACGAGGAGAAGAGGAGGTGGATGAGCCGCTCGGTTG
Organism: Dendryphion nanum; assembly: GCA_020744415.1. Classification (NCBI taxonomy): domain Eukaryota; kingdom Fungi; phylum Ascomycota; class Dothideomycetes; order Pleosporales; family Torulaceae; genus Dendryphion; species Dendryphion nanum. Next base: position 1,271,220 of record JAGMWT010000012.1, on the reverse strand, counting down.
CGGGTGGATCTGAGGCAGGGTCGGCAATCGCTCGCTCGACACGGCAGGTCTAGACGCGTAATTGGACTGATACCAGGTGTCTACGGGGCCGCGGGCGTGGACCGAAGAGATAGATGGCAGCTCCAGCTTTACGGTATTGAGAATACGTGGGGTAGGAGACGAAGACAGTGAGCAAGTCGAGAATTTCCAAGTGGGAATTCTCGAGTCGAATCACTAGATTGCCGAAAGAAGAAGCTCGGCAGCGGACAGGCAGTGGTGGTCTACAACAGTAGGTTGCAGAATCTGCGCAGGTATCCGGAGATAGATGGCTGTCGGCTGTTATAGTTTGATGTGATGTTCACCGCAAGTCAATTGTTTGCTGCAAGTTGTCAATGGGCGGCAGACGGCAGTGGGTGGGGGGACCAACGAGACGCGACCAAACACGTGGGCAAACAAGCTCAAAGGCGGGCGAAGACACGGGAGACTCCGATTTCAGCGAGAGAGAGAGAGAGAGAGAGAGATTGAGCAGCAGGAGTTGGACTTCGCGTGTTGACTTGGCAGGTGTACGGCGGTGATGGGATTGTTTGGTGAAACAATGGCCGAGGAATCTCGCGGAGGGCGGGTTGGCAAGTGCAGGCGGCAGAGGAATGCTCGATACGCGCCGAAGAGGGGGCCTGAGAGAACTCGAACGCTGCAAATGAATGCTAAACGGACAAAAAAGCACGTCGTCAGGTCGTCGCGGTCGTGAAAGCGGGCAGAAGCTGCGGGCGGGGAAATGCTCTTTAGGATGCTCGTTTCAAAACACGCAAAGAGAGTTAAACGACGGCAGTCGGCCAGGAAGAATATGCAGCCGCAGTAGCAACAGAAACAAGGGCAGGACAGCAGGCAGCTTTACGCATCTGTTGACGGAAAAGACTCAGGCCTGAAGAAGAAGATGGGGAGTGGGAGCGTGATTGATGGATCGTAAATCGGTCGTAACGTCGTCGCGCTCGTCAAGTGCGGGCCGAGTGGTAGCAGCAGCAGTAGCAGCAGCGGTGGTCGAGGTCGAGGTCGAGGTTGTGGTCGTGGTCGTGGTAGTGGTGGGGATGTAGTCGTAGTCGTGGTGGTTGCAGGTGGAGTAGTGGCAACGACAGCACGTCTTAGCGGGAGAGGGTTCGTCGATTGCTGCAGGCGCCGGTAGAGAAACACAGGCACACTCACACACTGAGAGGCGCGGCGTCAGTCAGCAGATGCACGACGGGGTGAAACAGAAAAGAGGATGGAGGAGTGAGGAAGCAAGAGAGAGGAACAATGGCATTGAGTTGTGTGTACTCACAGCTCGGCCGTCTATGGATGGAGAGAAACAACGACAAGACAAAATGCAGGCCAGCAGGAAGAGGGAGGCTTTTTCGCATGCAGCGGTGCAGCGGTGGGGAGGCGGAGGTTTAGAGGCGGAGGTGGTTGGGATGTGACTTTGGGATGCTAGCGCCGAGCCAGCCAACCAGCCAGAGATAGGCGAGCACGGGAAACGCTGGGGCGAGGCCCGGCCGGGGGGTGGGTGGACGAAACGAGGCCCTTTGCGAGGAGGGAAAAACAGACACCCACCACGCACCAATCTCCGTGTGCCGGCTATCTCTCTGGGTACTCTCTCTCTCCCTCGCACACACAGACACACAGACACACACCCACGGATGGGAAAGGTGGACGATCGTGCCCAGCAAACCCACCGGAGCGGCAGAGTGGACAAAGATAGAAATAGGGAGGAGGCTGGGATCCAAAAAAAAAAAAGAGAGAGAAATGAGACGAATGTATGGAGAGTGAAGGGATGGACAGGGTGGACAGGGTGGAGAAACCGAGATAGCTACGAACCCAATGGTCTTGTGTGGTAAGCGTGTTGTAAGAAAACACGCGACCGTCCAAGGGCTGGTTTCTTCCCGTGTTGAGGTGGTGGGTGTGTAAGGCGTATAGAGGTGTGTGTTTGAATGTATGTATATATCGGAGTTGAAGATGAGATGGGTTGATGGCAAAGCAAGCAAGCAAGCAAGCAAGCAGCAACGGCGGCAGCGGAAGCAGCAAGCAGCACAAGCAATAGCAGTGGCAGCAATGGGTGTGGGAGGCAGAAGGCAGCGCGCTGTATGCCGGGGGGTGTGTGTGTGTGTGTGTGTGTGTGTGTGTGTGCGTGCGGACAGGATGCTGGCTGCTGGGGGGGTAGAGGTTGAGAGCGGAGGGGGGGAATGGATGGAGAGCAGTTCTCGTCGTCGTCGGCGATGCTGCAGTGCAGGATTCTCTGCAGGTGCTGGGAAGAAAGTAGGCAGGCCGGCAGGCTAAGAAGGCTGACCGAGACAGAGACAGGCGAGCTCCCGCACAGCCCGCAGAGCAGTCCGTCCCCAGGTAGAGATGTGTGTGTCTGTGTGTCTGTGGGTCCCGGGGTGGGCTCTTCGCTCTGCCTCTCTGGGATTTATTTTTTTCTTCTCGTGCTGGGATTGCTGGGCTTCCCTTCTGGCTGCTCTGGCTCCTCTGGCTCCTTTGGTGGAGGGAAGCTTGGAACTGGGAAGTTTAGGGAGCTTTGGGTCTGGCACTGGCCGTCTGGTGTCGGTGCACTGGCGAACGCCGCAAGCCTCTCTCTCTGGACTGGACGCTCTTACTCTCGCTCTCTCGCTCGCAATCACGAGACAGAGACGGGGGCCGGGAGTGGGTTTAGGTGGAGCAATTCTTGGACCGACAGCGAGCGTTGATATGCTGCTGCGTAGGCGGGACGGCGCGAGTTCGCAGGACAGGGCAGAGCGCGCGCAGCGGAAGGGCTGTCGACGAGATGCAGAAGCAGAACAGCGAGCAGCGAGCAGCGGGCAATAGTCGGGACGACTTCTAGAAACTGCAGCTAGGAGCAACTAAACGGCAAGCAAACCAGCCAGCAATAATTAGAGGCAGCAGCAGTCAACTCTCAAGGAAGATGAGGGAGACAGAGAGCAATAGAGAAGGATTAGACTCCAAGTCGGTAGAGTGTGGGTGGGTGGGTGTGCGGGTGTGGGACGTTGCTGGCTCTTGCTTCTTGCTTTGCTGGCTATGGCTGTATCTGGAGCTGCTAAAAGACGGGTGGTGGAGATCTCTTCTGGGGCTATGGGGGTAGGGGGGGTCCCTAAGGGTGCACAGTGCACGCACTCACAACCATATCACGGTATTATCACCAACTTCCACACACTTCCACAAACACACACCCACACCCACACCCACGACACACGCCGCTCGGAGCAGAAACACAATCTAAAATCAATTCAGAGCTGGCGGGCTGGCGGGGGACTGTGCACGCAGCGCAAGAGAAAGAGGACGAGGGAGGGGGGGAGGATTGCGATGGATGGGATGGGATGGGGTGGTGGACTGCTGACTGGGCTGATCGATGCCGCAAAAAAGACCGGGGTTGTTCCATTCACCATTCACCATTCACCAGCTATTTCGCCAGCTTCTTACTGCCCAAGGGTCCCCTGTCCTATACAGCCAGGCCGCCATGCACGCAAGCGAGCCTGCGCTCCACCAGCCACCTGACGACGAGAAACACCCGTGAGCACACCTACACTGTAGGCCTTTGACCATGAGCAACTCCCTCTCCCAGAGCAAATGCTGTCCCATCCACACACCGCGTCTACTCCATCTACATACATGCCTAGCAGCTGCTTCTCCCCCGCACGCCCAAGAGCACAAGCCGGGCACAGCAATGGCCATCGGCGGGCAGGGGGAGGGGAAGACAACAGGGACGGCGGATGACGAACACAGAGGGACGTTCTATTTTCTGCCCCGGCTGTTCTTGTTGGAGCCTTGGACACCTCTCATCATGTCATGGAATGATGGAATGGAGCACGGCTGCTATCCAAGTTTAGCGGGCGTCTATTTTCCTGCCCACACTGGCCTGGCGTCGGCTGAGGTCCCGATAGGGAGAAGACGGCTGAATGCGACCGGCCAGTAAGGTTTTGCGGAGATATTCAACGCGCGCGGGCTCACTGCGGAAGCTGATAGGAAACCGTTTTTGGAGCTGTTAATCCGCACCGTCCTTATTAAGCTGCGACGGGCCCACGTACCACCATGCGGATGCCGAGCAGCAGCACCGCGGCAGTCCGCTCCAGCAAGTCTCTAGCAGTCTCTGCCGTGTAGGGTCTAGCCATCTCCTCCCCCCCAGCGAGCGATCGGAGGTCCTGGGCCAGCCGGAAACGCCCTTTCGCTCTGCGATGTGGGCCCAGAGACTGAGAACCCAAAGACCCAGAGCGCGTTCCCTCAGTCTCTTGTTGTGACGGCCGCCAACGCAAATCATCTGCTGCGGGTCAAGTCCACGCGCAGAGCTTCATCAGACGTTGATGAACGACAGGGCCTCGGGAGCTGGGGGACAGAGGTGCCGGCCAAGCCACCACATTGTCCTGAAACGTGTGGCAGTTGCCGTACCTAGGTCGTGGACTTATGGTCGCCCAGCCTTGAAGGCCCTCGAGCCCTTGCGACTCCGGGGACGACGACCTGTGAGGGGCCTCGTCCTTTCTGCCACTTTCAAGACGGGGCCGGTTGCTTCAGGCAGGCCGACGAGAGTGAGGGAAAGACTGCGCGCGCGCCGGTCGGAACAGCATGGAGCACACCGTGAGCAGAGTCTAGCTCAGGCTAAATGGCCGCGGATCCAGCGACAAGACGACAACGACCTCACAGACCACGCAGGGATCTTCCCAAAAGCGAGCGGGATGGACGGACGGCAGGCCGTGCAGGGCTCCTCAACCCACTCTACCTCTGGGCATTGTTTACAGGGTGGACATTGAACGAGGTGGTTGGTGGTTGGTTGGCTGTTTTCGCAATCCGACGACCTGGAGTTTGCTTTCGAGTCGTCCACATTGTCCACCTTGTTCACTCTGCTGTCTACCACTATGCACCATCCACCTTTGAGAGAGACCCATGATCGATAATCGATAGGGTACCAGTATTGTATTGAGTAGTCCGGGTTCCTGTCTTGACAACTGCTGGCCTCGGCGGCGGGCGCTCCACGATGCCATGCCATGCCATGCCATGCAAGATGGGGAAGCATCTACGCCTCTACGGAGCATGTGCAACGTGGAGACTCGAGAGTAGAAGAGTGCGACCTTCATGTCATGTTAGTGGAGGACAAATGACGAGCGAGGGCAGCGAGACAGCAGCCCCTCGCACCCGGGCGAACACTCGAAGACTGAACAGACGAAACGGGCCATAGGCTCCATCCATGGGCTCCATGGATTTCACGGGCTGCGGACAGCATGTCGCCGAGGCGTCGTGAGCACCAGTCGCTGTCGATGCTGGGCCTCCATCCATGGAGCAATTCCCTTGATCAAACGTGCCAATTGTACCTATTGTATCACGGGCTTAGTGTTGGACGTGGGAGGCCAGCGCCCGTGATAGGACCAAGATTGCGGTGTGAGTGATGTGCTGGCGCGACCATGCCTCTTACGGACACGGGCAGCAAGTCACGTTTTCTGCCACCCCAGCTCGGGACCTCGCCAGCGAACAACACCCACACCACCTCATCCCACACACGCACACACACTCTTGCACACACACGCGCGCTGGTCATCTTCTGCTGGCAGATTCAAACATCGAGCTCCGCTCATCAGAGGACTGTGCCTCCCTCGCTACAATTTCCAGCGTCGTGGAAGGGGGCGGCGTGCGGTGGACGCACAAGGGGACTTCTGACCGCTTAGTCCGCAAATGATGAAACAATATCTGCCATACCGCGCGAGTCGCTGCCAGTTCTAAACATGTCCCCTTATGATTACATTCCATCTAGCATCCAGTCCCTATCTTACAATATTGGAATCCAAGCGTGGAGGGCTTGAAACGCGGAGTCCTCATCACGGGACTTGGAACGGCTCACCCATCCTTCATCCTCCATCCTCCAGGGCTCACGACTGGGGGCAGTCTCCATTGTTTCTCCAGGCTTACAGCAGTGGGCGCCCACTGGTCCGCCACATCCATGCCTCTGCCATGCGAACTACGACAGCCTCAACTGCGGGCAGCAAGGAGCGACGGCCAGCCACGCTTAGCCAGAGAGCCGACTGCTCGCTCCTCTGCTCATCTCCAGCCCTGGAGAGCTTAGAATGCTTCCCATCTCATGTCAGCTCGTCGCCTCAGGCGCCAAACTAAACGGTCCGCATAGCATGATTTGACTGTGATAGCCGCGCACCTCGCAACCTGGCCATTTTGTCGAGAGCACATCCATGGCATCCTATTCTCATGAATTTCTCTTAACATTGTGAGACGTGGCAGGAGAGCTCGGGCCCTCGGACAATGGCCATTCTTACACCCTCGTACCACTTCAAATAGTATCAGATGGGCAGCGATGGCCCACCGCCGTGGGAAAAGGCCTCATCATCAGCCATCCCAACTCGACACGGGGGCACACAATCGAGCATGAGAAACTGGCATCTGCAATAACGACCTGGTTGCACCGAGGAGGCATCTGGATAGCACCAAAATTCATGGTAGTAGGACTGTGGCGCTCATAAGCGACCCGCGCGAAGTTGCACCATGTGCAGCCTGATGCTCGCAACCAGCAGCATGCTCGACCCTTCTGTAAGGGCCAGTTGCACCGAAATCGCGTGGGCTAAAGTGTGCCCAGCAGAGGAATGCAAAGGTGGAAATAAACGTGCCTCGCAGCGGGCGCGATGTGGGAGCGCGGATCAACAAGGCCCGCGCCCGTCTCTACTTGTTACTTTGCTGACCACCATCCACGACGAGATAGGAAAGCCTATATTACCATAGGCGGGCGTTTCGATATGACTGCGACCGATTAGGACGGCAGACACGAGCGACGAAACCAATATCCAGCACGAGACAGCGGAGATAGGGGGGCAAGGTTGCAGAGGTCGAATATGATGACCTCCTGTATCAGCCTTCCTCGACAGGCTCAACTTGTCGAAATTACAGTATTGTTCTCGTGAGGAAGCCAGAAGGGTGGGGACTGTGTCTCTGTCCGGTCCAACGAAAGGAGCAAAGCCAATCTAGAATCGGGATCCGTAGGACGGGCTGGGGTTGTCGCCGTGTCCGAGACGAAAGCTGCTGATGCGACGGCGGCCTCCTTTTGTTCCTTTTTCGCCGACGCCCTGCCGGCAAGCGGAACGAGTGGCTACGATGAGTTGCACGTCGATTGAAGATTTGAGGCCGTGGAGATTGAGATGTGATGTTCCAGAAGGCGGAGCGTTGGGAGGAGCGAGCAGCGGCGAAGAGCCATAGCCGCGATCAGCTGCAATCATGCAATCATCTGTCGGCCAGCGTTCCTGCAGCTGTAGATGTCCCGCAATACGGGGGCTCGCCTTGGAGAGGATGGGACAGCGGATTGGCCATGTTCCAGCTGCACCCTCCCGCCGTGCATATGCGTGTGATGCACGGCGTGTTCCTCCAGATGTCCATCCACGACGCCAAGGCAAGTCCTTTTGCCTCTCTCGCTCTCTTCCTCTGTTCGTCTCTCGCGTGTCCTCTCTGCCCGCCTCGCTGCCCGCCCGCCCTCCTCCGCTCTGCGCAGGGTCGTCGCCACCCAGGCCTCCCACAGTCCCGCTCGCAGGCCCACCACGTCTACCTTGCCTTGCGTGCTTGCCCTAGGGCATGAGCGGATACGGGCCATTGGCTCTCGCATTTCGATGGCGAGAGCCGAGCGAGAAGAGAGAAACAGAGAGATGCTGTCCGGCCTTGTCGTACACGGACGACACTGTACAATCTGGTACAGACAAAGATGCACACTGTGTACAATCAGCCGTTGGGAAGGAGAGTCACAGAGGATAGACGGTAATGTGTATGGAATATGGACGTGCTTGTATGGGGTATCTTCTGTCCTCCCCCACGGTCCTCTTCCCCCCTCTATGTCTCTCACTCTGCCATTCATCCTCACCATCATCCTCACCATTATCCTCATCATTCTCAGGCCATCGGGCGCGGCACGCACCGCCTGTACGTACGGTGCATCGACCAGATAGGCGTGGTGCCACCAATCAGCGCCGGCCACGTCGAGAACCCAGGCAAAGCCGTTATCGGGGGCTGGTCGAAATGGTGGCAGGCCTTCCCTGAACAGAGTGTAGTCCTTGCAGTCCTACTGGCCCTCCACCATTGGCTCGAAGTTTGCCCAACCTTTTCTTCCCTCCCCCTCCTCTCTTTTTCCCCCCACCACTGCTAACTACTTTTCACCACCACCACTACCACCACACTACCCACATGCTCCCGCACTCAAACTACCGTATTACCAACTTCAAGCTTGTTGTCATCTTACACATGCCTTCTCCCTCACCTGGCCTGCTCGGCCAAACCTCACACTTTACTGGTGCTGGTGTCCGGTGTCTGGTGCCACCCGCTCACTGCTCCGTTTTCTAGCGTCCTTCCGGTCCAACCTTGTCTCCTCCACAGCTGCTGTTCTCAAGCCTCACAAGAGTCCCCGTCCCCCAACAACTTCTACGGCTTCCCCAAACTCTCCATTGCTGTTGTCTGGCTTGTCCAGGGATCCGCCTGCACCTACAAAACACGTTTGCTCCGTTTTTTCGTCAATCGCACACCCAGTCCTCAACTCATCCACCCATCAATTCCCTCCCTTCACCGCTATTCTGTTCTGAGTCGTTAGGACGCTGGTTCAGACCAGGGTCGAGCAATATGTTTGGCACGGCTGGCATGGGATGCATGGAATCGAGAGATGTACACGGCTGCCTCTACCCCGCCGCTCTCTTGCTTCTGTCGACTTGTCGTTGGGGGCCGCCAAAGCTTCGTCTGCAACCACCCAGCAATGGCAGCAAAAGCACACTGATCATCCGCAGCCAAACCTCTGCATGCTACAATGTGAAGCAGCTTGTCCACGCTTATCGGCAGCCGTTGCCATGCTGCAGTATCGCGACTCTTGCCTCGCTGTATGTATGTATGTGTGTATGTATGTATGTATGTATGTAGGCAGGCTGCCATGTCGCAGCCAGCAGCAGAGCCGCCTTTCATCACAGCACATTCGCTTCCGCCACCCGCATGCTAGGCACGACATAGCGACTTGCGTCCCATGCATCAGTCGCCGTTAAAGCATTGCACAGTAATTCATGGTACATTGCATTTTGCCAGATGGCTTAGGGCGAACATCACACCTGCGCCCCCACCACGGTGCTTTTTCCTAACTTGCAGTGCAATGACAGTTGCCCCCCCCCCCCATATACATATAGTCATCTACATATAGTAACCTAGTAATACTGTCCAGTATAAGCACAACGAGTTTAGGCGGGTCGCTTCTGAACATGCGTTCTATGACTTCGTCAAGCGGAATATAAGAAACCCGGCCGGGGGTGCACCATGCCCGCATTCTGCCTGCTTGTACATTTTGCCTGGAATGTCCTCATTACGCAGCACCGGAAGCCCAGGTCTATGGATCATTCTATGCGCAAGTGCGGAAGGCGTTCGTCAAGAGAGCCAGCATCGCTGTTGGTACTTTCGCTCATGCCGCTTCCTGTATACACAGTACATTAACATGCAGCCACAACATTCAACTCAGTTGTTACAAGTCCGGAATTGCAGGCCTGAGTCCAGTCGAGTTCAATCATTACATGTCTCTCGGGTGTGTGGACACTACTTAGCCAACTGTTTTTCCCAAGCGCTCTGCCACTATAGAACTAATCAACTACTTGTTCCAGCTTTCTACCCACTCAATAATACACATCTCGCTTAAGCTTGTTCTCAATTCCTCAACAACAGCTCCTCTATTGCAGAAAACGGGCGGCTGGTTAAAGTCGCATCGCTTTACGAGATCGAAGCCTCCCATGAAATCTTGCTTCGGAATCCCGGCGTCAGCGCCTTGCTGTCGTCTAAGGACCAATATCGAAAGTCAATTTCAACCTTCCCGATTCCGCGTAAACCGCTACAATGCATGAACATCTGTTCTCAAAGCTCTTTTCGGCATTTCTTCCGTACAAATCCAGCAGCCCTAGTGCGGCCTGGCGTTTTGCCATGAGCGGCAATACCTTCCGTTATTCGAGGTCTCGAGAGGCCATCGTCGTTGGCTTCAGTGGAAGGCTGCCCTCCTCCAAACAAGCCAAAGGCCACCATGACCGCCATCTGTTTGACCATCCTGAATCTCTTCCGACCGTGGTTGTGTGTGTGTGCGTTTGTGCGCGTGTGCCCCACTCAACGCCAACTCCACTTGGTTTTCAACGCTTACCGTTCGGAAACCAAACGTCAGGCCGGTCCAGGCATCCTAACCAGGTAATTGAGGTGGTGGGGTGAGGCGGGGTGGTGGTGAAAACTCTTCACCTCCGGGCCGAGCACCGACTACGACGAACATCCAACAAAATCGTCGGAGGGGGTTGGGTCCATAACGCGTCGCCTTTTGTTGATGTTGTTGAAGAACGCGTCCGTTGTTGCTACCGATAGGGAGCTATGGTTCACATGTGTCTGGACCATGGATAATGCGGCTTTCGGAGAGATAATCGGTTCGTCTTAGACATGACACGCGTGCACACCATTGATGTTACGGCCCCAGCTTTCAACGGACTGGCCGATCGACATTTAGTTTACATGTGAAAGATAAACGCTTTGGACTTTATCGCTCAATCAACCTCTCCCAGCTCGACGGACGATAATCAAGTCTTCTGAGAGAGTCATAGGTGTGTAGAAGTCCGGACTTTTTAGCCGTCGATCAAGCGTCGCGAGGGGCCGCCGTTGCAAGACGCGGAGATCGCATCGTGCATTGCATTGGTGCTGTACCGGTGCTGCTCGCGCGAATGCAGAGTCGTTACAGCAAGGCCAGGTGGTTCTGCGGCTGCGGATGGGTTCTGTCGGATTTGGCCATCGATGGATCTGGTTCCTGGCAGGGAGAGAAGGCTCCCCCTGATAGTTATTCGAGTCAGGCGCAACATGACTCTCTCTCAACTGACTGCGTTGATATTTGCTTGCATAGGTTTGCAGCACTGGGCACACCGGGCACACCCAGACAATGCAATGTGCTGCAACAGCAACATGCAAAACGCACATTTTGCAACCATGCACTGTAATAAATACTATGCGGATACCCGTTTCGTGCAGGTCAATTCCCCTAAGTATTCTCCAGATTTTATCTACCTAAGGTAAAGTATACAAATTATATCTAGACTAGTGAGCCCTCACGTGCTTTCTTCTGTTCACACCAAGTACCAGTACTTCCGTCATTTCAGCCAATCACAGCGTAGTATTCACAATATCGTCAGCATTCTCGTATTACCTTGAGTCATGTGTCCACATCGTCTCCTCTTTGTCGCAATAACACTGCAAGAATGTCTACTAGGGAAATGTATGTATCTTTCCTTAAACTTCGAGTGTCCAATCAAGCCTCCCTGTTGTATAATTTAAACGTCATGCAACCGCTCGGAGACGCATTGTTCCGGGCTCCAACCTCATCCATCACAGTTTCTTGCACCTCCTACAAACAGTTCTTCTTCGTCTCTCCCTTATTACCCACTGGTAGTCCATGTAAATCATCCTTCTCAAACAACACTATTAAACCAACAAACAGAAAATTAGTCACGGACCGTGAGAGATAAGATTCTGACACAAGCCACATTCTTACTTCACCCAGAACCGTGCCGCCTGTACAGCGCATCAGGCGTCTCACTCTCTCACTTCTTAAATCTGTGCCATCGGTACCTTCTCTCAAATCTCCCGATTCACTTTGTTTCAACACTGTACTGTGCCCATTGATTCGTCATGTGGTCTATCCTCTCCCTCGTAGTTGTCGCAGCCGCCGGATACATAACTCACATCGGCTACGGGTACTACACCAATTACCGTATTGCAAAGAGCATCGGATTCCCCATCATTTGGTCTCCGTTCTATCCCCATGGATTAATTTGGCAAATCTTCTATGGTAGCTTGAGCATGTTCCTCCGGAAACTTCCTGATAGCCTGACCGCTTGGGCGAAGGAAATTGAGCCAACATGGCATTGGGAGACTAATGGTGTTGTGCATAGAGATGTCGGAGAGACATTTTCGATAGTGAGCTCTGGTGGTGTCATATTATACACTGCGGATCCGACATCTTTGAACAGCATTTTGTCGAATCGGAAAGATTTTGGGAAACCGGCTATCTATGGTGAGTAGAATATTGCGTTAGCGTTGAAATAATCGGGGGTGAATCTTCAGCGGGACAAGTGGAAATCGCTGACTAGTGTTTGCAGAGAATTTGGAACTATTTGGCCCGAATGTTGATACAGTGAGTGTTTTAACATCATTTCTGCTGCATGGGTCGAGAACCCTTTGCCCATTTGCTAGCTTTGCTACGAGAAAATATTGTCTACAAATAAACTACAATATCCAAGCTAATATAATCACCCAGGTCAATGGCGACGCTTGGACCCGCCATCGGAAAATCACCGCGCCTTGTTTCAACGAACGGGTCTCTGGGTTTGTCTGGGATGAAGCCCTTCGTCAGACTCGCTCTATGCTTGGCCTTTGGCTTTCGCAGCCCAATGGTCGCGTAGGCTCAATGGTGGAGGACACGCGCGTCATTGCACTACATGTGCTCACTGCTGCAGGCTTCGGTATCTCTAATGACTTTCTGGGCGGGGCACGCAACGTCGCACCGGGACATAATCTAAGCTATCGCGATGCTCTTATGACAGTGTTGGAACATTTTGTCCTATCTATCGTTCTGACCCAGATGCCATGGTTGAAAAAACTCGGGACTTTTCTGCCTGAGGAATGGCAGAAAGTTATCCTGGCCATGAAAGAGTTTAGGCGATATATGGATGAAATGCTAGACGCAGAACGCAAAGCACAAGCTCAATCAGATGGTACCACGAAACCAAATCTCATCAGCCAACTAATTCGAACTTCGGACGAGGCGATCAAAGAAAGTGGTAAAACATCAGCACCCCGACTTAGTGACGAAGAAATCAGGGGCAACATCTTCATCTTCAACATTGCTGGACACGACACCACCGCAAACACATTGGCGTATGCTTTCGGTCTCTTGGCTGTCCATCCCGAGATTCAAGACTGGATTGCCGAAGAGGTCGATTTTGTACTCGGAGAGCTGAATGACGAGCTCCAATACGAAGTAGTTTTTCCAAGACTAAAGCGTATCTTAGCGCTCATGGTATGTTTCCCTTGTTCCATTAAATGGTTTACGAACCTATCTCTTCCAATCATCGAGACCTACATTATTCGTATATATCATCAACACACTAACATTTACTAGTACGAAACACTCCGTCTATACGGTCCTGTTCCCCATCAACCTCGCGGTGTCATGAATGACAACACCATTCTTCAAGCTACATCACCGACCAATCCGTCAGAAACAATCACCAAGCTACTCCCAAAATCCGTCCACTTAACAATGGTAGTACACGCCGCGCACATGAACCCGAGAATCTTCCCAGACCCCACCACCTTTCGACCTTCACGCTGGCTCAAGCCTGCCGGCAAACTCGGTAGCGAAGAAATGGTACCACCACCGCCGGGCTACTATCCCTGGTCCGGTGGTCCGAGAGTCTGTCCCGGACAAAAGTTTGCGCAGGTCGAGTTCGTGGCGGTGATTGCGCGTGTGATTCGGAGTGTGAGGGTAAAGGGTTGTATCAAGGATGTGACGCCCGAGCTGTTGGAGAAATTGGGCGGCGAGCAGAGTGAGGCGTATGACAAGTTGGCTAGGGAAGAGGTTTTCAGAGTCGTGAGAAATACTGGTGGTGGAAATGCGACGTTGAGTTTGCTGAATCCGAGTGATTTGTGGATTAGGGCTGAGAAGAGATGAAGAGTGGGAGGTAGATGGGGTTTGGTGGTTGGATGTATATCTTGATCAATGACTGCCCGATTGAGTGAGATTGAGATAAAGTATATAACTCCAAAAGTAGAGTATTGTTATCTGATTTTTTGTACTCTAAGGAACAATCTTCATGTATTCCGCAAGTTCTGTTTCGCCAAAGTCGTTCGTTCGTTTCTTTCCGACCCTACCGCAACCAGTTCGAAAGTAATTTGATCCAAATGAGATGAAGGGAGATCATATGATATAAACTTCGATGTAAAGAGAGCATGGAAATTGACTTCCGATTTAATTAATCACCCAATCACAACCAACCACTTGGTTAAACCACAACCTGAACAACCAAACTCATACCCATCACTCAAGCTCCCAACACCTAATAGCACCTAATTCGATATCTACTATCACTCAAGAAACTTGATTCTCCATTTCCGTACCGTTCTTAGGAGTATTCAAAGGGCAAAGAGACAGAAATCCACCTCACATCCTTCGATCCCACTACTACTTCGAATCAAAAGAGCAGAACGCGTCTCTCACGCGTCTCTAGCCCAACTCATCCCTACCAACTCCTGCATATTTCCATTCGACCCGTCAGCATCCTATAAAACCCAATTTCAATATGTCGGGTCATCCATGCTCATCTGTCCTCCACACCACATCAACGCCTACCATATCGACCAACACACTGACACGCCATCTGACTAAATGGAAAATAACAAATTCAACACACTTCCAAAGTTCTCAATCCCAATGGCTTTATAAACCACCCCGCAACGCGAACTCGCGGTCAAACCAAAAGTTCGCGTTCAGCGTTCGTCATCCTAACATGAAACACGAACTATACTCAATCAAAAATCCCACCCCAGGGCGACTAGAGCTCACTCCAACGACATCATGCATCTCTGACAGGCAACCACCATGCTTGAAACACGCACCATATCGATACCCCGCGCAATGAGCAACCAGAAATGAGAGAAAATGGGCCACACTAAACACTCACGTGAACAGGGCGAGTACAATTTAAAAGAACCCAACTAATAAACAAACGTGCATACATGCATGCATGCCTTGACGCGTTCTGAATGAGAGAGGCCATTAAGAGTCCTTCCTCCCCCTTTCTTCCCGCTTCCTGCTCAGTCATTAACTTTTCCTGCTTTTTGTGATGAATGAAGTTTATTTTACCACCTGCGTACCAACGTATCCAAACCGGAAACGAAAATGAAACACGAAACATAACTATAGAAGCGAGAGAAACAGACATGGAACGCATCAAGAAAATCTGCAATAACGCACAATCGAAATTCAAAAATCCGAACATCCTAAAGCCTGCCGATTCCTTTCCACCGTCGAATGTCTTCCCTCCACCACCACTCATCCACCAACAACTCGCCCTCACCATCCCCCATTACGAACCCAAACATTCACCCTCGCCGGCCCGCCACAAACCTCTTTTCTCGCCCCCGAACATGACATCCTACACTCGCCCTCCGCGACCCTAACCCCCGCAACGGTCCCATTCCCCCCCACCAATACATTCCCAGTCCAACACTCACTCCCATACTCCGTGCCGGCGTACACTGCCTGCTGCATCTCCGCCACTGCAACACACGCCTCATTACTCATAGCATCACTAAGCATCACCTGCCCCAACAACCTCGGAGTGCCCGAATCCGCCACACAACCAGCGTAACTGTAATTCCCTATTGTATTTCCAGGAACCACAGGATCCGCCGACGCTTTCGATGGATCAGACGATCTGTACACGCTAAGACGCGACGCAGCGCCGCAGATTTGATTCACGTCGCCGGAACAGGGCATGTTGCAGTCAGATTGTGTAGATACGAGGGAGGAGTTGGAATTCAGTTTTGGACCGCACCAGCATTCGCGACCGTATTCGACGCCGAAGTAGGAGAATTGGGAGCAGTAGGTTGCACATAGGAGGGGCGTCATGGATGTGGGGTCTATGAGGGCGGCAGGGAGGGCAGAGAGGGCGCGGCCGCCGCCACGGCTGGCGGGGTCGAGGAAGCAGCCGGTGTAGGTGTAGTTGTTTATGGGGGGAGGGATGGGATGGGGATTGTGGAGGTGGAAGAGGAGGTTGGAGAGGTTGGTGGGGCGGTTGAAGAGATGGAAGTCGAGGATGGCACGGAGGTTGTTGAAGTAAGAGACGGAATTATTGTTGGTGTCGAGGAACTGGGAATTGACGACGTGGATGGAACGACAAACGAACTCGACGAACTTGGTTCGGTAATGAAAGCCGACGTTGAAGAGGAGGACACCATTTGACTTAAACTCCTGCTCGACGTAGTAGTGATGGCCGTCGAATTGAGGGAAGAGGCGGACGACACCAATCTTCCAGCATGGATACCGCTATCAGGAATTGCCGCTCCAATTGCCGATTTAGGATAACATGCTCCACCGGAATCGATCACGAACACGGCCAGAACGCAAGATGGAGTGGTGTCGCAGAGCGAGACGCAACCTTCCAGGTTGTTGACGTAATTTGCGTATTGGAAGATATCGCCGCCTGAAGTCAAGAGTTAGTGAATTTCGAAAAGATGGAAAGGGGGTAAACTCACCGACATGATCGAAAAAACACTCAATCATGTACGTTGCTCCAGATGGTGTCGTGTACTCCGTATTGTTGGATGCCGGGCATGATAAGGGTGTACTACTTGGAGCAATATCCCATGACGAAGTGAGAGATGTCGGAATAGACTTGTCCAGCGCACTGGAACTCGCAACCGACGTCGAAGAACTCGAAGGAGCACTGTTCGAAGACGAAGTAGCGACTGACGAAGCAGAACTCATCACTGATAAACTCAACGACGAAGTCGAAACCACCAAGCTCAAAGACGCCACCATAGCCGAAATACTTACCAAACTCGAAACCAGCGACGGCAACGAGCCCGAAATCCCCACAGAATTCACGCCGAGCGACGTCGTCGAGCTAGTCCGATACACAGAGCTCGAACTCGTAACAGTCCTATTCGGCGCATTAACCTGCACCGCACCCCAGATCCTCTGATCGGAATTGGAAAACCCTGCCGCGCTCTTCATGTAGCAAGGTGTCTGGCCGAATGTTGAAGAAATCCAGCTCACGCCTTTGCAGCCAGTCGTTGTATCGCAGAACCCGAGGCATTGGCTGAAGGAGGTGGCATACAGGAAGCCGAGATCGCTACCGGGTCGGTCGAAGAAACATTCGATGCGGTAGCCGGCTCTTGAAGACGTTGAGTACATTGACGAGTTCCAGGATGGACAGGCGAGATCGCCGGTTGGCGTTGGAGTCGGCGTAGACACGGACGATAGCGCGCTGGAATCCGTCGAGATCGAGGACGAAGAAGTGGGTATTGTGGACGACGCGGTAGTCACCGGCATTGTCGAACTCGAAGACGTAGTATTGACGAGCGACGTCAAACCGTACATCTGTAAGTAATTCCCTCCTCCACATGTCTGGAAAGAGTTTCCGGGGCAGATGGTATTGCAATTGGATTGATTCGCAGGGTTCGCACCATCAATCACCTTGCCCATCCAGCATTCTCTCCCGAACTCAGTTCCGAAGTATGCGTAGCCATTAAGTGCTGCCTGAGTCGCACACAATTCGTTGGTGAGGCTGTCGCTCTCATACACAATCTGCAAAGCCCGATCATTCAATTTCTCCGCATAGCACCCCATAGCCGAGAATGAGCCCACCGTCGGCGCATTCCCAATATACGGAGGCGTAACTTGATACATACTAAGCCCATTCGGTCCGCCACATATCTGTGAGGAGTTAGACGCACAAGGTACCCAGCATCGTCCATCAGTGACGGGAAGAGAATCGGCGGGGATCCCGTTGTCACAGTAGCATTCCTGGCCGTATTCAACTCCGAAGAAGGTAAAGCCTAGACAGAAGGCGGCGCAGACTTGGACCGTCATGGAGCTATTGGCTATGAGTTTGGCGTTTAGGGCGCGTCCGTCGATCTCGTTGTAGCAGCCGATGGAGATGTAGCCGCCAGCTGAGGGGACGATAGAGGGAGCTGTCGTGGAGCCTGGTAGTACTAATGTAGAAGTGGAAGCTCTCGATGAGGTAGATTCGGATGTGGTGGGAGAAGAAATGGAGGTAGGTACAGTTGATGTTGAGGTGGAGTTCGTTACCGGTGATGATGTTGATAACATACTGGACGACGTACTTATAGCATTTGAGCTCGATATCGGAACGCTAGAGGACATAGTTGATGTTCTTGTGGATGTGGTGATTGTGATTGTTGAAGTACCATTCTGATTATAGAAGTACACATTCAACAAGTTCGACCCACCACATGTCTGGGTCTGATTCCCCGAGCACTGCATATTACATCCGTTTTGGCCAGGTTGCAGAATCGACTTCGAATAGAGCATATTTCCGCAATAGCATTCAGCGGCATACTCGACACCAAAGTATGCATAGCCAGAACAGAAGGTGGCGCAAGCTTCTAGGGTCAAGTTGGAGAGACCCGTCACACCTTTTTCATTTAGCGCTCGACGGTCATTGGTTTCATTGTAGCAGCCTTGAGATCTCCATCCCGTCAGAGGTACAACGCTGACATTCGGACTTGGAGAGGCGATCGTAGAGGTGCTCTGAACAGTGCTTGTGCTTGTACTTGTATATGGAGGCGAAGGCAAAGGCAATGTTCCATTGACCTGGTAGATTTGCATCCGGCTGGCGGCACCGCAGTACTGACTATTACTACCTTTGCAAGGCATGTTGCATTGTGAGGAGTCTGTCACTCTCGAAACAGTATTAAGCGTCGATCCACAATAGCACTCTGTGCCGAACTCCAAGCCAAAGTATGTGTATCCTGCGCAGAATACTCCACAGCCCTGCACAGTCAAGACATTGGATGCCATGGCCTTGGCGGAAAGCGTCTTCCCTGCGGTCTCCAAATAGCACCCGATGAAATTGAAGAGTCCTGTACTGGGCGTTATCTGGAGTGGGGGCGACGTGGTGTTGCCATCGAACCTGGTCAGATCTGCAAATAGAGACATGTGAGACCAATCGTGGAGGTACCCATCACCACCACAGATTTGGTTTCTGTTGCCTGAACATCCAAAGTTGCAATTTGAATCGAGGTCTTTTTGGATAGGAATTGCGTTACCGCACCAGCATTCTGAGGAATATTGTGTTCCGGCGAAAGTCCAGTTGTTGGAGTAGCATGCATTGATGCAACGGTCATTGGAGTTGTTTTTTGGATCGGAATATATATTAACGGCTAGTTGTCGACCTGGGTTGCCTTCCTTGAAACATCCAATATAGCCATATTGGTATGACCCATTGGAGAAAGCAGGACCGACCTGTTCTGCTGCAGCCTGGCAGAAGAACTGAACATCCTGCTTCCCGAGATAGGGATCACCAGTGTTCAAAACCCATACGGTCGTTCCATTATAGCCTGGTGTATTGACCTGAGCTTTGGGAACTGAACAATACATGGCCGCAGTTTCGCTTCGCCCAGCAGATATACTCGTTCCTTCTGCGAGGTCAATGTTGTTAGTTTTGCCGATAATGCCTGGAACTCCATAGGGTGGTTTTGAAACAGTGACTGACAACGGAACAGCATTTGGACCACCATTATTTGTGAAGCGGACAAGCAGGTTCCTCGTTTGGGACTGGTAAACCGTGCCAAATGTAAAGGGAGTTCCAGGTACATACGGGACCCAACCTGTGCCATTGGGTGTTTGAAATTCGATAAGTAATCTTGGGTCTGTCCCAGCATAGCCAAATACGCTCAAAACCGCAGTACCGCCATCGGAAAATGCTTTGACATACACCGTATGATTTCCCGGTGTGTCTGGAGCATATATAACACTGATGGGAGCAGACCCCCCGGGGGCAATTGCAGATGGGATGTCCACGAAGATAAATTTTCCGACCGCCTGACCTCTATAGGCATTGACTGTTGGTGACACCCACGGACCATCTGGAGAACTCATAGAAAAGCTAATATTTGAGATAGTCAGCGGACTATCACCTAAGTTCCAGTAGAGTAATGTTTGTAGGGAGCTTGGCTGGCCTGCTATAGCACTGAACATGATTGTTTTCGGCGCTAGCACTAATAAAGGAGCCATGGAGTGTCCAATACCTTTCAAAGTTACTGGCATGGAAGTTGCGAAGCCTGTTTGCTGATTTGTGGTATTGACAATGACGTCGCTTGACAATGGACCTACAAATTGAGGATTACACACCGCGCTGAATGTGAATGATTGCCCGGCAACCAAATTGAGGGGAGTAGTTGGAGCATTGGAAATTCGGAAATTGGTGCTGGTTAACTGCATACTACCCACGGTCGTGCCAACAAGTGCTGTACATGTGACGGTGAGAGGACTGGATACATTCCCGATAGCAACCGCACCAAAGGAGTAAGGTGATGAACAATTGAGTGGGAGATTTACGGGAGATCCAAAGCCATAGAGGATACCCTGAGTTGAGCCAAGATATACTCTGCCATTACCGAAAACAGGCCTAATGAATCTCGTAACTCCATCCATGCGAAACGATTTCAGTAATGTCAGCGGGCCACCACTCAATGGAGGGATTGGATCGTAGATACGAAGGTTCCCACCCTGTACATCGGAAGTCCAGAGTAAACCAGTACCTTCTTGGCCGTTGAGAGATGTTGTTGTCCCATGACCGGTTCCGAGTATAAACGCATTCTTATCTGGGGTATCGGCGATTTTGGTGAACACTGCGTTTCCCGCAGCATTGCATGTGAATTTGAAGACATGTGTCGGGTATTGAGTAACACTGATGTAAATGTACCCTCCACTCAATGGCAGGACTCCAGCTCCAGCATAGGCGGAATTTTCGTTTTGGAAGGTCTGTATGATTGCATCCAAATTGTTCGGACCCATCTGGTAACCGCCTAAGTTGTCAAGATCCAGCCAGTAGGTTTTACCAGATTTTCCGGTGACAACTCCAATGCGTCGATGGTTGGGGCAACTAAAGACATCCGATGGCAGAAGTACTAGGGGAGTTGTTCCAAGGTCTTTGTCTGCCCCATCTAGGGCGTTTTTCTCCCATGGCATAAAGAAGTCAATAATACTGAGCGTGCCATCCGCATTGATCTTAGCATTGACAGCAGCTTCTTCTAGTGAGGTTGGAGGATTTCGGCCTGAGACAGCGTTTCCGGTAGCTTTAAGTTGACTTGCGTAGCCATTTCCGGTGGTAAAGTACATACTGCCTCGACCATCGTATGCTAGTCCACCGCCGCTCATCCATATTCCTCCACCTTTTACATCAACTGGCTCGGGGCCTCCTTGCGTTGCAAATGCCTCAATTACTTGGCCGGTCTTCTTATGAAACCCAATAATAGCGCCCGTAAAGTTGTATTGAACGCAATGTGATGCATAACCGGTATATATGTAATCGCCGACAAGCAATGCACCCGGTCTTGAGTGCTGGTTGCCTCCAATGAACATGCGTCTAGGGTTATTGCGGAAAACGGTCCCGTCCACCAACACAGGCCAGCCAATTGCTTCTGATAGATCTTCTGTGTGTACCGCGTGCTGCCATATGCGTCCATTCAGTCTTCCTGGAGGATTGTCCGGGCCAAATTTACCGTCTTGGAATTGTTCAGAGTATGTCTTCGCAGTAACATACCAGAGGCCAGTCTCGGGATCTATCACGCCCGTCGCAGTAATCCCAATTAGAGGATTGATGTCGACGCAACCTTGTAGGTATCATTAGGTGTTGTAGTGCTTGGAAGTAGGGTAAGGGTAACTCACTTTGCAGCTCAGCTTGAAGAAATGGAACATGTAAATTCCTTGATGCTACTATTTGGCCGGTTTTCGCATCGATCTTGTAAAGATTATTCTGGGTTGTCGCAATGTAAACATGTTGAACCCCGTCATTCCCCGTATAGACAAGAGGTGCAGCAAATATCTGTTCTGGAGCAAGGCCGTTGAAATTCCCAGGAAGCCTAGTCGCAAATATCTGACCAAAATCAGGGCTTGCAACAATCTTCGGGTCCATATTGTGGTTTCTGCGCGATTATTAACCAACTCATTTTGTCGCAGTGTTTCAGTTATAACATACGTCTGGTACCCAGCTCTAGAATTGTCGCCGCCCCATGTTATTGTGTCAGTATCTCCTAGTGCACATGTCTGTCTGATCAAAAGAAGACTTGTGATTCCCCAGAGAATAGCACTGAGTGTGATGGACTGTTTTGGAAAGGACGACATGCGGCGAGTAATGGTCGACATAGCTTGAAGCTGAAAAGGGGTATCTATACGAAACAAGACAAAGGAAAAACAAGGTCAATCAACTAGAATTGACCTTAAGATGAGGATTGATGGACGTTCATTCAGTCGGTTTGAGCTCAAGTTTCCGTATTAGATTTCAGTAATGGAAGTAAGATGAGACATGAGGTTTGTGGCGGGGGGCGAACTCTGCAGTGGCATCCAAAGGCTCCCCGCTGGAATATTTCCAACCCTCGGTACTTCAGCCTCCTCTACCATTCATGTGAACAATACCTTCTTTTGGCTGTATGTGGGGTCATATATTTCTACTACGCCATGGTGCGTAGTTAGGTCGATTGGAGATCCGCTGTCTTTGATTGTGCAATATCATGCAGCATATCCGAAGCACGTTGCGATGCGTTGTATGAAGAATTTTCGCATAAGACGAACTCAGACTTCGAAGATACACTGGGGATCCTTTGCAGGAGTGAATTCCGGTGATTTGTTATTGAGTGACACAAATATTGTTCAGGTCCACAATTGAACTCGTCAGAATTGTCGTGCGGGGCGTCGAACTGTCACCAGTGTGCGACAAATGTGTCACCCACGACTGAATCTCGCTGTTAAGATTGATGTTCAGTTGTGTCCCACTTTAGCAAAATAAAGGGATAAAGCGAGAGATCACATCCCCACGACATCTCTTGCTTCATTGTCACCTTCAAGATGGCAGTTCATGTCCCAGCGCATAGTAAAAAATCACAGTATCTTCTAACAACTTGTTCGCTGTATTTGTTCAGCCACAGTGACTCAAGCCCTTCACACGGTAGACTTGTGAGATTGGTGGTAACCCAAACATGGTTGATCCTGTCAAACATTGCCATGTATTCCTATAGGAGATATCGAAACGAAGTTGCGATATCCAGGTTTTCCCTTTGAATTAGAGCGTGAGTGATCGATGCTGGCGGGTCTTGTGGCTCTACAGAAGCCTTTCGTTGGAAATGTGGTTAACATGGCAATATAAATCACATGTTATCTGGCATGGGACGACACACGATGCTTGAAGAAGTTGTTGAGGCTAAGAAAGCCGTGACCCACATTCAGGAGTGGTTATGATGCACCCTGTGTGACCGACACTTGGTATGTGTATATGAAGGCACTTCGTTTGCTACTCTTCTTAACTTACAGCTATTAGAAGAGTCGTCAGCCTGCACCGAAGGGGGGCTTTACTTGGCTATAGGATATGGGTCTGATTGTAGATGAACAAGCAATTTAAGAGTTGATTGTTAGGTACCTAAGAGGTGCTGTCACCCAAGAAGTAGGATTATGAATTGCGCTAGTCCGCAATAGTCTAGTGCACATTGACAACTAGCGATCCGGTTCTTGTCTCCAGTGTACCTGAACATCGAATTAGAGGACCACGGGTTGGATAATATTGGGAAGTGTGATTCATGCTCAACAAAATCATGAACGCATCGCAGAACAAAGGAAGAGGGTGTTGTATAACGTTTGTGCTCTACGACACCCCCTGCCCAGTCGAAGCACAAGGTCGTGCTCCGGCTTTATGGAGGAATTCGGCCTGAGGAAACGGCTTCATCGGATTGACTTGAGGACAGTTCAGCAGAAAATTTGATGGTTTTTGCCTAAAAAACTACGTTAGTGGCAGCTGACCCACAGTCCGAGTGTGCAAGGCCATGACCGGCGGAAATGATAATGTAGGTATTTATAAGTCGTAACGGAATAGAGTATACCAATTGGAACGAACCAAAACTCAACATGACCGAGCGGTTCAGTCCCAGAAACGCCGAATAGAATTACCCAAGTGTAATAAGGACGACATGCAACAGTAGCCGAAGCTAAATGAGCTCACCCTCTCCCTCCTCTTCGAGTTCGCCTTCAGAGTCCCAGTCAAGTTCTTCAGCAGCGGCGTCGGCTTTCCTCTGCACTTCTGCCAAACCCGAAACTTCTTCTACCCAACCCTTCTCATTCAAAGCTCTTTGCACAAACCCCCAAGGATCACTTGTGTACAGATCGAGAATCGTGTCACTACAAGCCGAGCAGCAGTCGTACGGTTTTCCCTCGACCTGGATGTTGCTGAAACTGCCTAAATACCCTCGAATCGTGTGTGGTACGATCCCGAGCGGATGGACAAACGGAGTAGGTAAGGACGGGTGCGATGATTTCGGCTCTGGTGCAGGTTTCGATCCAGTAGGTGCGCGCGCTTTTGATGGATGTTGTAATATGCTAACAAGCAACTCCGTAAGTAGACTTGAAGCTAGTGGTGCAATCCCAGGACGAGTGACTGTGCATTGTTGATCAAGTGTTGCATCTTTGAGTGACTAACCCAGAAATGTTAGTTCGGATTTTCAGGCAGTGAAGGCGGAACTCACATCTGCAGGGGCAACAACATCATTGCAAAAGTAGCAACCGAATTCCTCCTCCCCTTCGGCAGTTACTTTCAAACCATGTCGCATGACGACGAATGTATCAAATCCAAGAGCAGCGTTTAATACAATCTTTCCAGCGGCTTTGCCCATAACTGTAGGCAACCATCTACTTTCCCTTGTATCCATGAGAAGGAAAATTGCGTCATGTTCGTCTATGAGTTTTTTGAGTTTATCAAAGTTCTCTTTAGTTTTATCCTCATTAGTAATGGGGTGTCCAGCCATAGGAACTTCCATGACATGGCCTGTTGAATCAACACCAGGGTAGATCTCTTCTAAAGCTTCCGCAGCCCGGGTGGCCTTAAGAGCACCTCCCTGAATGCAATCTTTGAAGTCGAACAGAGGTTGGCGTACAGGATTCGAGAAACTGACCTTCGCGTTGTCGACGAAGGTAATCTTTCTCACACCCCAACCCATCAAAGTCCTTGAAACATATGAGCCAAGAGTTCCGGCTCCGAGTAGAAGACATTTGCAGTTTTTGATAACGTCGAGGTCGATACCTGGCGCTATTCGCCACTTTATGAGTTTGAGATTCAGATCCACAGCCTGGTCAGCAAGTTTCCGCTCATCCATGTACTCGGACAAATCAACAGATCGAGACAGCAATTTGCCAGCGTCATTTCGTTCCCATCCTGTGACTTTGGGCAACTTGGGTGTACGCGGCCGAAGTGAAGCATCTTCCAAAGGATTTGAAGTGGCGTCAGAGGGGGTCTCGCTTTGTACCTGCATGATGAACGAGTTGGCTTGATCGCGACGAAGGTGGGTGTCGCGATAGCAAAGAATCTGTGCCTCACTCAACTGCCAACGATGTCGCATCAGGACAAGCAGGTTCCTGAGCATCCATCCGGGGTTATTGGCGTACGTGGACGGATCCGCAAAGCTTATGAATCGATCGGACTTGTCTACGCCATCGAAAAACCCCTTCTCATATGCGTCGAGTCTTCCAACGACCCACCTGTATCCCATATCCTCTACAGATGTTTCTGGCTGCTCTTTCGCCGCGTCCGAGTCTTCTCGGACTCGTTTAGCCAAAAAGAAGCCTCGTTGGCGCGCATCGGAGCTATAACGCCATGTCTGCACTGCATCGACCAACTGGGTTGTTTCCTTTGTAGTGAGCTTGCTGAGCTCGCCCACTTGCTTCCATGGTGGATCGGACTGAATGGCGGGAAATCCAAAATGATAGGTAAAGATGTATTTCTTCAGGTTGGCAAAGGTAATAAGTGTAAAGGAAGAGAGAAGCGACGGGCATTCGTAGATAGAGCCATCATTAATAGCTTCCCAGATGGTTTGCGCCGCGCGTTCTAGAACGGCTGCCCGGTCGGCATTCTTGTATTCCTCCATGGTGTTGAAGTTCTTTATTATGCCCTCTCCTCTGAAGTAGTTTACGGGCGTATCGTCCGAGGTCAGCGCGTTCGGGTGAATTTGCATGCGGTTCGACCGTGTTTCGTGATCGGCCGGTCGCACATCGTAAAGACCCAACACCTTGCGCGCCGAGTCGTCGAGCCTGTCATGATTGATTTTGATATGAGCTAGTGCAGCATAGAACTGGACGTCGACGTCGCTCTTCCAAGGAGCAAATTTGAGAGTAGTCATGGTGAGGGGTGAGGTAAGAGCGTAGATGTACTATGGCGGGGTACAGCGGCGAGAAGAGGCGGGAGACTGAAAGATGAGTGGGAAGTGACGCGACAATAGAGGAGATGATTTGTAGAGTCACAGGACGTTAGAAGTGGTTCACATGTATGCCTAGTGCTAAGACATGTCTAGTAATCATGCCATGTGGCGGGAGTGAATGTTTCAGCACACAAGGCAGATACACAGTGATCACAGCTACCAAAGCAGCGGCCATGGGGGAGGGGAGCTCAAGCTCAGGCCAAGGGGTGGCCCCGCTGACCTCAGTCCATGCGGCCAATGACGGCGAAGGTGGCCCAGCTGCTACGTGCCCGCCTTTACCTGCCAAGCATCCGCCACTGCAGGTGCAACCAACCGATCACGTTCCTGGCAGAAATCGCCCGCAAACACACCGAAACAACACGACCAGAGCACTACAACATATACAGAGTAACCGAACTCTGGCCCTCTCCACTGCCTACCCTCTTATCGACGCATCGAAGAAACATGCTCATCGGACTCTGCGGAGGTATCTTCGCTATTTCTTCGTTCACGCATCAACTCCATACTCATCACCCCAGGCATCTGCGCCGGCAAGTCGTCCATTGCCTCATACCTAATTGATCAGCACCAATTCAAACGAATACACCTCGCTCGCACCGCTGCAACACCCATCGTTGAGAGGTCAGCGTCTAGCGCACACGTACCTTCAGAAGAGACAGACTTGGTTGATGCAAGCCTCAACTTCTCGGATGTCGATTCATTGCTCGATTTCGTAACACTGCGATGGAGAGAACGCTGGGTCACAACGGATATATGGGACGATGAGGTTGTAGACGCTCTCTGTCGTCGGCCTTTCTTCCTTTTAATTAGTGTGGATGCACCAGTGAGCGTGCGGTGGCAGAGGTTCAAGCAACGATGTGCTGTGAACAAACTTACTCCCCCTACACTCGAGGAATTCGTGCTTCGCAATGATGACTACCTCTATGCTATGGGGACTGGACTTAGTGCTTTGTTCCAACGTGCCCAGCTCAAATTGCTCAATTCGACAACGTCCCTGCCCTCGCTACATCAAGCCCTCGGCGCATTGGATATACCAGACGAAGCCCGCCTGCGGCCAACTTGGGATCAATACTTTATGCGGTTAGCAGATCTGGCTGCACACAGATGCAACTGCATGAAGAGACGCGTTGGATGCGTCGTAGTACGTGAGAAGAGAGTCATCAGCACTGGCTACAACGGCACCCCAAGGGGCATGACAAACTGTAATGAGGGTGGATGTAAGTTTCATCACAACCTTTTCCATGGGAAATTTCCGTTCTGATACTTCCCAAAAGGTCCCCGTTGCAACAATGCATCAAAAGGAGGCGCCGACCTTTCGACATGTCTCTGTCTGCACGCCGAAGAAAATGCACTCCTAGAAGCCGGACGTGATCGAATTGGCGAGAATGCTATTCTCTACTGCAACACATGTCCCTGTCTGACATGCAGTGTCAAAATTACCCAGGTTGGTATAAGTGAGGTTGTTTACAATCAAGGCTACTTGGTCGACACCAAGACCGCCGCAGTTTTCGCTGAGTGCGGCGTTCGTCTACGGCAATTTACACCACCTACGGAAGGCTTGGTTGATTTGTCTGTGATTCTCTTAGAAGCAAGCCCTGGTGACGCTTCGCAAATTCCATCTGTCGGTACAGGTCGACTAGAAGATGCCCGAGAGGTTCTCGAGAGCTCAAATTTCCTTCGACCAATCAACTAGGCAATGCAATCCTGTTGCAATCCTGGATATCGTCCTGCTATGTTATATCTATAATGCTTCTCAGAGCTACATGAACATCCCACTATACTGTCAACTCACACATGGGAATATGTTTGTGTGCGAATAATCGAAATTGAATGCGTAGGGGTATCGTAACGATCGACTCTAACATAACATATCATATCGTCAAGGCATATACAACTCCATCCTCTCTCGGACTCCATGTACACTGTACAGACGACGACAGTCCGCTTTGGTATTCTAAGACCAAACCCAGTTCATACGCTCAAAGTGAAGGCTTCTTGCCCAAATGTGGGAAAACGTGCCCCAGCGACCCACTCCCGCCTCCATCATGAGGCTCCACACTCCCCGAATGTAAATCTGAAGCCTCTACTAACGGGACTTCTGTCACTGCACTAGAAAATTGGGGCTGAAGACTCGTTTCTTTTTGTGTCGGTATATCGCTCGACTTTTCTGTCTCCTCTTCCGTCGACAATTTTCCGTGTTTCTCCTCGTACCACTGGACTTGCGCGTCACCCAACTGCAGCGTCTTGTCTACATCTTGTGTCAGCTTATCAACCTCGTCTTGTAGTTGTTCATCCAGGGTCCTCTTCACTGATTCAGATTTCTGATCTTCTTCAAAATGTCCCTTTGGCGCCGTCTTGGCCCACATGGCTTCGAGCTCTTCCAGCCATCCGCACGCTTCAGCCAGTTTCCGCACCCCGGTATCGCAATCATCTAGTACGAGCACATCGTCGGACCGTGAGCCCATGTCGCCGACTTGTTCCTTGTTGATAAGGAGGCGCGGGACGCCGTCTTCGCAGAGCGCAGGGAGTCCTGCGAAAGGATGAACAGTCAGGCTTGTTCCCATGACAATACACAGATCCGCCTTCTCTATAAGTGGTCTGTTCTCGAAGAAAGCGGAAGGGAGTTGTTCGCCGAAGAACACGATTTCGGGTTTTACGAGGCCGTCACAGGTTTCGGAGACGCAATGCGGGACGGTCTTGGTGCGGATGGCTTCGTGCATGAGGTCTTTTGGATATGGGGTTTTGCACTCGATGCAGCTTTGTCTGAGAGTGGGTTAGTAGTGTGGCTCCGTGAAATTGGTGATGTGGAGAGTGCGGTACCGGGCGAAACTGCCGTGGGCTTCGACGATCTTGTCATCGGGGACGCCTGCTTCTCGTTCTAGACAGTCGATGTTTTGCGTGAAGAGTTTCAGGAGGTATCCTTTCTTGTGGAGGAGATTTATGAATGAATGCGTAATTGTTGGCCTGAATTTTCCTGGATAGAGTTCCTGTGCGAGGGTATAGAAGGGGTTTGGGTTCTGGCGAAAATACGATATGTCAAAGACTGCTTCGGCATGTGGAAGGTTGAGGCGCGCGAGGTTTGCGTACAAGCCTGTTTCTGGAGAGCGAAAGTCTGGTATGCCTGCGGAAGTGCTGATACCTGCTCCAGTCTTGAATAATGTCAGTTAGCAGCTTTGGAAAAAAGGGAGTAAGAGTGTAGCCTTGCGCGAGAACTGAGCGTACCATAACGACAATATGCTGGGCGTGCGTTTTTTCAAGATAAGAAGCGATGGATTCTATTGAGCGATCGCGGAGATTCTGCGTAGGCGTGTCATCGTCCACCATACGGGACTCTTCCTGCCCCATTCTGCCGTACCGTCCTTTGCCTTTACCTCGACCTTTCTCTTTTCCTTTTCCACGGCCCTTTTCAGTGCTGCGCCAGGGCTTTTGCGGGGGTTGTTGGCGATGTGCTTTGTGTTTTCGACCTATTTTGAAAGATTTACGATATGAACGTGTAAGGTTTTGCCAGAAGTGAGTGGACGGTGAATATGACTATGTCAATAAGTGCTTGCGAATTGTTGAAATGTGACCCCGCGAACCTTTGAACAAAATATCGGCGCTCGGACAACTACCTTACGTCACGTTCGCGCCAAGACCTACTCACCGTGGGGGGTTTGATTAGCCTCAAGTTAGGATAGCGTGAACATGGTCTACCTTATGGGATCCGTTTGCGATCTGTAAGCAGAGCACTACGATTTTTGTCACTCAAACAATGGCACATTATGAATGTATTTCAAAATCAATTATGCTTATCGTGTGCTAGCCTAGTTTAGCACAGGTTTTGAGGCAATCACCATCTCTTAATTTTATTCCCAATACGTTCACTACTTTGGTTTTTCTATACATACTGTATCTATCATGGAAGAAGCCGGCAAGTTAATTGCATTATCTCACTATATTCTTCACCAAAATTTACAAAAACCTACGTAAAATCCCAACCCGGTTTCAATGCCTTATCAACAGCACAATCAAATCTACGCCCTGTCTGTCTTGAACCATTATTCCGATCTGTGTCACTCTTTGACCAGTCTATGAGTACCTTACACATCTTATCAATGCCCCTCCATGTCTTTTCGCCCTAGATAAATCGGAGCAAACCGTCTTTTTCCCGTCTTACATTTAGTCGATCCTAAGGAGTGTCTCCAAGATGAGGACAGTGCATGTCGATTCCAAGTTCTTCAACCAAAAGATTGGCGGGAATGAAGGGACAGGCAACGAAAACACACTAGCCATTTCAGGATAGGCATCCAACTTGGCCATGATCAGATTCCAGCACATCACATACGTGCTGATTTTACGATCGAAGTACAGTTGCAAATCATCCATTGTTTATTACATAAACATTAGGATGCGATATGGGAACAACATCAGACAAGCCAGGGGTCTAATTTAGAATCCAAAGATTTGTAGGATATAAGATCCTCCCTACGGTAACATTCAAGTGATATATACAAAGAAGTGACAAAATCCTACCAGAGGTCTTACTACTAAACCCCACTCTCTACGACACCTGGAGGGTCTCCAGTGGGAACCTAATCAAGCTCCAATGGACTGGCCGACATCAAGACGGACTCAATCCCAACTTTCCGTAGAAGCTCCTCTTCTTGTTCTCTCTCCTCGTCCTGCAATACACTATCTGCTCTCTCACGATTTTGCTCGCGTTCGGCTGGAATATCCCCGTTCGCCAGTCGAGGCTCTCTTTGTGCATTGTTCATCTCCCATAGACACCTCTCCTTACAATCCCAGCATACGCTTCTTTTACAGACCTGAATATCGTACTTCCAATCACTTCGATTAAGCATCTCTTGGCAATGTGTGCACTCAAGTGGGATGACCACGGTTTCACAGTCACCACGTCGTCGTGCAATGCTTAGACCTTTGCTACTTCGTGTCTTGAACTTGATATCGTTTTCATTTGCCGAAGTTTCATCAACACCGTCGAAGACAACAAGTTTGTCAAACTTGCACCACCAGGCTGTTTTCCCACTCTCGGTGCACGCCCTCACATCCTTCCCTGTGAAGGCCTCAAGTTGCGCTGAGGGTCCAGGAAGAATACAACCATTGAGCATAGGTTTTGGTGGAGTAAATTTTCGCAACTTCTCATGAGATCTTTTCTTCGGCGACAGATTCAAGCGATCTTTGAGAAGCTGCGTTGGTGACTTTAACATTGCTTTGGATTGCGTTTGCGAGTTGCGGATCAAATCATAGCGAAGTTCAAGCTCGGATTTAGCCCGTGTAGGATCTGCAATCTTTTCCTTTCCGAGATTCAATTCTGCTGGGCGGCGCAGACGGCGATCGGTACGAGTGGAGTCACTACGAGAGTGCGACGAGGTCGAGGCAGTCGAGGCAGTGCGTTGTAAACGAGCGGATGAGCTTATGATTGATGATGGGCGTGATGAGACAGACTGAGACTCTTCGGTATCGGATAGGAATACTCCAGAGTCTCGGTTGACATCAATCGTAGAATCCTGTAGAGGGGCTTGGGCGTCAAAGGCACTGGATTGCGTATCGGCCGGACCTGTTGGTGCATGGGCAATTTCTGTCATTTTGAGAAGGAATGGATGCTCTTAGTGAGGCAAAGTGATAAAAGATAGTGAATGAAAGAATGAATGGAAATCAAAGAAAGACAGAAGAGGGCAAAACAGACACACAGTTTACTGCTTAAACCTCGAGGGGAGCCCTTCTGAAATACCGATCATAGTGCAGCGTACCCACTTCACCTTCTAATCCCTGATGCTCGCTGATCCTTAAAAGCTCCTATCGATAAGATGATCCTCTGTCGAGATGTTATTTTGGTGTGCCTGCATGAAGACATCATCTCACCTGCGACGCACCCCGCAACCCGCATCCCTGCACCCAATGTTTCAAGCCACAAGACGACCACTCAGAGCGACCATCCAACAGCGTTCACCCTCATAGAACTCAAACATTGGTACAGCCGTCGGCATTAAAGATTGAAGATTAAACGATTTCTGCCTCGCCGCAGAAGGAACTTGAGGGTCCGTGAGACTTATGCCAGGGTAACCGCCGTAATGTGATGTTCCAGAATGTCCAAATGGATTGAGTCTGTTCACAGATGGGGACTACGGTGCGAAAGTCTTACGAATGTATAGATGAAAGAGGTTAGCCGATGGGGTTGTGTCGGCGACAGCAGTCAGTCGTTACTGTCATCGTCTTAGGTTCCGTAGCGAAAGGGGAAGCGGACAGTTGGGCGTCTTCGTTCTTTCAACCTTCTTGAAAGGCTGAGTGACGACACCGAATGTGATTCAATCGTGGGTCCGATTTCTAGGAAAAATATACTCAAGAGCATGCAAAAGGTTCTGATTAGCAGTTTCTAAGAAAAGTTTGTGAGGTAAATGCATGTAACGTATCCATGTTGGCCGACAATGCTCTCATGATCAGATCTTTCGACAGAGGGTATCCCAAAATAAATAACAGAGAAGACCATATGAGCTAAATGCTAGATAAGTAATGTTCTAGGATTGCAGACAAACATGATAACCCCATACCTATGATGATGGACCTGGATTAGGGGATAGCGTTCGGGCGCTCCTCTTCTAATCCAGGTCCATTGCATCGTCCATAAACTCAAACGGAATATCTTCATCTATTGACTTGTTCTCATGATATGGAAGATCGAGGTTGCGGCTCTCGCCTTGTATGGTCTGCGCCGAAGATTCGCTAGATTTAACAACACTGAGAGCTTGTTCGCATGCCGTCAGGAGCACAAAAAGCATCACTCCCAAATCAAGTTCTTCCCTATGCAGATGAGAATGGCCATTCTTAAAGGCTGCTTTCTCATCGGCGTCCTTCCAACGATTCCGATAGTCCTTGGCAATTCGGAGTTGGGTGCGAACATCTGCTCGACCCAAAGATGTATGGAATGGGGAATCTTCTTTCTCCAAGGCGTCCAAGAGATTCTCGTGGAATCGATGCGAAGCTTCAGGCCTTAAACGCGCAAACTCTGGATTTGTGATGAAGCGCAAAGCATTGACATTGTTACTCGGGGCATTCGAAGGAATATATATGCCACGTATAGACAAACAAAGTGTAATGTACCGCTCCAGCAGTGAGTAGAATTCAAAAAAGTCTACCTTAAACATAGACTCAATATAGATCTACTCGCCATTAGTAGCTATACTTTAACTTCAAGAAAGATACACCACGCTTACATTGTCCAATCCACTGAGATAGTCGTACTGACGTCCACCGGTGATGATGTCGTTTGCCCGGCTGTAGGATGCTTTCAAGCTCTCTGCCTTCCACCTCAGGCGACCGAACAAGCGAACAGCGCTTGTCTTGTCGTTTCCTAGGCGTTCGGCGCGGTTTTGGGCAAGAGTTTCCGCAGGGGTGCGGGGTGCATATTTAGACGCTTTGAGACTTTTTGAGTCCATTTGCGCCAAACATACCAAATGCGCTCGACGTTAATTTCCTTGCAAAGAACAGTTCTCATACGCACAGAAACTGGTTTGGAGTGTTTGGGGGTGTCTAGTAGTCCAGATGATGGGGAGTATGTTTGCAATTCTAATGTCGCAGAATGATCAGGGGCCCTTACCGTGTGTGATGGTCCAAAGTCTCCACAAGGTCGTTAGTTCTACAATGGGAAAGGAGTGGGTAATGCTCGAGGTTGTCCGAAACGCCCTCTAGCCACTGGTGTGGTCCACGCAGGTTGTACGTAAGAGTGAAAGAGTTTCTGAGAGTGGAGTCGAGTCGAGTCAACTTGGGAAGGTTCCAAACTCGTTCCAAGGTTGAATGTTACAGGTGTCCGTGCATAGGCGCTAGTCACCAGGTCAGCTGATGGCGCGAGACTGGGCCTAGCGCGTTGCTGCCTTCCAGTCGAAGGCATCAGTCTTCTGTAATTTCACACTTTCGGCACTACAAAATGCAATGAATCGCCGCTCATAGGGTACACGCAAATTTAGGAACATTGAGCAGTATTTATGATGGTAGTCTCAAGGCGAACCAACGTTTCCCAATCATTGCCAAATACCGATGGAATTGCGAGACACCAGAAAAGGAAGCTTAAGGCAAATGTGGACAGGAACCCAAGAAAGAAACCCACCAAAAAGCCGTCGAAGCAAAACAAAAAGTTGCCAATAACCCACCTTTCAAATGAAAAAAACACAATCGTATCACCCATAGTTGCCAAAAACCCGCAAGCAACTCTCCTGGGATTGCCTACCGAACTTCGATTAGAGATATACCATTACGTTTTCGATTCAAGTCTGATACATGTTCATCGATATCATGCTAATGACGAAGACGACGATGAGAATAAGACGAATTTGGGATCCAGTTTCATCTGGACCCCTTGTCGCGCACCGAACCCAAATTGTTCTTTACTCTGCCTGAACCCAAAATGGTATGTATGGCCCTTCAAAAAAGGTTATAGGAGAGCCATGAACTGAATTCAATACAATCTTAAAGGTCTGGATTATGTAAAGAGTCAGAACGATGCACATACCGGCCATATGGCCCTACTGACCAACAACCAGCCGGTTTCAATGCCTTATCGCATACCTGCCGACGGATTCACACAGAGAGTCATGAAATCTTAATGAAAAACACAACAGTTTCCATCCAGGCCCACGACGTCCATGACTGGATAAGATTTATGAAAAATAAAGCACCCCTTCAGCTAGCGCTGATCAGAAGAGTCACAATCAACGCACCAGATAATTATTGGAGTATTTTAGGCGCTTTCGATAAAATCAGAAACGAGGTATCGAACCTCGAAGGCATTGGCTTTCAAGGACAAGTTCCGATATTTATGATGCGGACTAGAGTGCAAATGTATACAAGCGATCCCCAATTTTGGTGGCGGAGATGGACTCCGGCAGAACTGGCACGCAAATTCGATCAGAGCATTACTGTTGCTTTGGAAGGATACGTCTGGGCAAAACCCCATATGTATAGGTATGTCAATTTTGCCGCAAAAGGAGAATCATCAGGTGCTAATTGTATGTCGTGATAGGCCACTAGGGCCTGTTCAAGAGGAACATACGGTCTTTCGGATCGTTCGAGCTGGTAAAGAATCTGCCGAGACAACAGATGACCTTGAACAGTTTGTTGACTGGAAAGACGATGATGTTGTCATAAATACTCACACCTCAATCGCAGCAGAACCAAAGAGGACAGCGCAATGGAGGAAGTGGTGGCGACTAAAGGCCGTCAAAGGTTATACATCATAATGTGAGAGAGATGGTTCTTCATTTTTTAACGTTCGCTATCTTGGTTCTTATAAGCTCGTCATATATCAGCATACCTTATCCACTGACATTTACTTCGATGAAAGCACTCTGTATCTTCAACTTTACCCAGAGATGATGATGGTAACCTATGAAACGGCTTTGTGATTCCTGAAGTGAAAGTTGTAATCTTGCTCCTCGTGTTTCAATTCTGATATACGCAGTAGCGTTGTCAGGTATACTTTTATTCCCAATATTTTAGCATGCGTGTCCGGCTTATCATTCTTTCTAACTTGGTCCCTTTCTTCTAGGACATTATTCGAGACATCTTGACCGAAGTCGAACCCATTGTATTGTTATTTTTATGGTTGGTGACACTATTTTAAAACACAATGTCATACATAAAGCCCCGCGGGACCAAAGCCTCAACATCATCCTGCGATATCAAGCCGACAGTTAAACTTTGTCAGTCAAGCTTCAGCATGATGCAATCACTCCGGGAGCTGATTCCCTGCGATGGGATTCTCAGCTTCAACAGCTTCAGATTGTGATTGGGTCTGAGACACATACAGTCTAGTTCCATACTCTTTCTCAAGCCTAAGTCGGGAATAGCAAGAATGTCTACCCCACTAGTAGCTGACAACGAGGGTAGGAACGCAAAAAATAGATGTTTTCAAAAGTCTAGGGCTGAAAGCTGATGCCGGGAATTTAGGCATTGAGTTCTTGGACTGATTAATAAACTAACAGTGTGCAGACAGTTCAAGAAACCTAGTTTTCTCATTTTATCATAATCTGCTGATGCCATCTCAGGTTGGGATATCAGATTATCAACCCCTATATGTAACAGAGGTCTGCAAAAAAGGCCATAGTCCACTGTATTCCGTTTCCTGATGCTATCTCCATGAGTTACCGGGCAGATGAATGAAGGTCCAAGCAGGAGCTGGGTCATCTGCGGATTCCGATATGGCTTGGTATAAATCCACTCGATCTAATTTTTTCACGTTCTTCCCGACCAGAGATATTTGCCAGTCCTCAATCGTCACAATCCCACTACCGAGAATGTCTTCCAAAAAGATTACAATGACCAAGTAGACTAGGTTAGGAGGAAGAATGCTGGCAACGGAGTTCGCCCATCTAGCGCTAGGGACGGGGTTTGGTAGAAAGTTGCCCAAGAGCCGACCTCGTCGGGCATCGATTTGAAGCAAGTTGAGTTTGGTGAAGTCATGGAATAACGGCAGTGCGTACCGTCCAAAAACTCCCAAAGTCTCGTAGCAGCGATCGACAGCAAGATGTTCGAGAGTGGTCTTGTGACGCTTGAGACTGTGGACGAAGTCGGTGAAATATGTGACTTCTCTGCCCTTAATCGGAACGCTGAATTCAACTCCAACCATCTGTAATCCCTTGAAGCATGCTAAGAAAACAGCCCAATGGCTTCGACTCAGCGCTATCTTGCGTACGATGAGTATCCTTACGCCCGATTTGCTAGCGTTTAGAAGTGGGAGCGGGTATGAGGGGAATCGTAGATGCTCTAGATGGAGGAGTTTCAGAGATGGAAGTCGAAATATGTAGGGCAAGGCCGCGGCGGTCCAGTGGCTGTCTGAAGTGGGTGCCAATGAGATGGTCAATTCTTGCAGAAATTCAAAGTTGTGAAATGATGGAGCCTTTCGTTCCAGCTGGAAGGCCGCGACAGGATTAAAGAGAAGGGAGAGGGCCATGAGGAGATCTCTCGTGTCAATAGTGAGGTGAAGGATTCGGAGCCGAGGCACCAAGGACAGTAATGTAACAAGCTCGATGTCTTTGGGGCTAATTTGAGGAATTCTCAGTAGGAAAATAACCTGTGACAAGCTGCTAGATCGTTTTATTTCCGAGGTACTTTGCATTAATTTTGATACCAGTCGTTTAAGTTTCCACAGCCTGACCATATCCTTTAGCTCTCGTGGGGTGATGAGCAGCTTAAATTTCCGAGCCATAGGGTTTGCGGGTGGGCTTGAGTTCTTTTTATCGAATTTCAGCGATTTAACATGTTGTGCAAGGTGAGGTGTTTCGATGAGTGTCCGGATAAGGAAATATGGTCCTTTGTAGGGTTTTCGCGCTTTCGTCGGTTCTTGTGAAGATGAGCTGGGTGAGTACTCATAGGTGAAATAGAGCACTTTCACCGCTGCTTCGTGAATTCTCTTACAGGTGAGAGCCAGGTGGCAGATATCTCTTCTTGTTTCGAGGTAGTCAAAAATCTCCAGGAGCAGTTCGTTGGGCAAAGGATCCATAATTTGGATTATTCGATCTCTGATGTGCCTGTCCTTTCGAGGTTCGACGCTCTGAGTAAGTGTCCAACTTTTTGGGTCCAACACAGTGTCGTCTCAGACAATGGTGAACCTATCCGTTGGGGAAAGATTTTTTTGGGAGAGTCGAGGTAAATTCAGAACGCTGGTATGAGACGACATAAGCGTTGGGAAGTGAAATAGAGCGTACAACAGGGCAGTTTTTAAATGTTGAATGGTGAGTGGATCTATGATGTTCAACAATCCTAAGGGTCGCAGCACCGCTCTATACTACCATAATTCTTCAAAAAACAAATCGCAAATTAGATCAATTTGGATATGCAGCATGTACTACATACTAGAGGTGATCACAGGGTTGGTTCAACCTGACAATGTCTCCAAAGTCGAATAGACTGTTCCTGGGTAATAATCGAGGCCTCATCGTCTTGAACTCCCACCATGCCCAATGCACGCACTCCTAAACCTCCACGATACTCTGGAGCTGTGCCATCATGTGCCAATCTCCAAAATGGCAGACTTTGCCGAAAAAGCAGAGTTATAATATACATGAAAAGGAAAAGACAAACAGGACTCGTAACAAGGCAACAATATGTGCACAGAATACAAAAGCCATAGTATGCTCGAAAGGAAAAAAAAGGGTATTCCAGAACGGGCGGGATTTGCGTATATGCATATATGTGTCATGGGAGTGCCAGAGCGGCATGAGTGTTGTGGGTTGGTGGCAACATGACAAACAGTGCAGGAAGCTGATTGAACTCGCCGGTTGGGCAAACTATTCCACACATGCATGTGTAGACGTTGCTAGGGTGCCGACTTTATATAGTATGCACAGAAGCGGGGGATAGGTTGAGTGAACTGATACCGGACTCGGAAAGGGATCTGACGTGTGTCGAAAGTGGTTTCGGCATCTAATGACACGCTGTTAGCCTGAATCTGGTGGAATGTGAAGTGCCGCAGGAAGCATTCCACAGTCGTACGTACCAAGTGCGACATGATTTTATCCCTCATCGATATCCTCCACTTCTTCTGCCACCACGTCGTGTACGATATTCATCATGCTCCTCGATGACTTCGACCATGTCGTCGCCC
This sequence comes from Dendryphion nanum, assembly GCA_020744415.1. Lineage (NCBI taxonomy): Eukaryota > Fungi > Ascomycota > Dothideomycetes > Pleosporales > Torulaceae > Dendryphion > Dendryphion nanum. Next base: position 1,232,627 of record JAGMWT010000012.1, on the reverse strand, counting down.
GGCACACGTCGCCTCTCTTCTACCACAATGCTCCTACTCCGGGTTCTGGCCACGGGCACCCTCCTTTCCTCGACGATAGTTGTAGACCTCCGAGGGCTCCTGCTGTGCTGGCGCATTTCAGCGTGGGTGCTTCTACGTGAACTTCGATGCGAATTAGAGTTTCGTCGCCGGCGCACAACAATCTCTTCCTCTCCAGCAATATGCGCACCGCCGCCAACGCCACCAGCGTTGCCGTTAGTGAGCGAGTAAAGAAGCCACACAATGAGAATAAAGCCTGCGACACTGCCCAGGACAATGCCCACCACGGTTCCTGGTGCGGGGCCACTCATATTGTAGTATTGGGGGATTATACTGGGATCACCACCGCCTGTATACTGTTGCTGGCGTTTTGCGATTCCTGCTTCTGGCTGGCGCGCGATCAGAGGAGCGACTTCGAGGCGGCGAGGCTCGAGACTGTCCAGCGGGGGCAGGAAGTCGCCGGCATCGCGAACGGCGGGCATTGCGGAAGTTCGGGGCTAGCAGAGGCCTTGAGACTCTGGATGGTGTATAGCGCTGGACGAAAGAGCGTATATTATGGCGGTGAATGCGGCCGCGGCGGTGTTGATGTTTATACCTAGGTATGTTGTTCGCTGTCCGCGGAGCCTGGCTGTTGTTATTGATCGGGCGGATTTGCCGGGCGCTAGTCGCGGTGGTGTTGTTGTGAGCAAACCTACAATCCCATGCGGATACACATAGACTTCGTACACTCCTACAGTGGTAGTTGCGCCTAAGAACAAAAAGCAATTGCACTCATACACAGACAAAGATCAAGGCAAATCGGAAGAGATAAAGTCGAGGGGAACGGTGACGGGCGGATGTTTGATTTCAAGTGTTGATGGACGGCACAGTTGCAACTTCCATACGATGCCATGACGACAGGTTGCGCTTGCCCTCTTGTGTGCGAGCATGCCTGCCTCTTCGGTCTGGGGGCAATAGAGCAGACAGTCGCCCACTCCAACACCACACGTCCATCACCAACAACACCTAGATAATCCCGAACGCGATTCTCTCAGCCCTCCAATCCCGCAAGGCTCCACGATGACTTGCAGCAGTACTATCTGATGTCTCGCTGCGCAATTGATTCGCGCCGCCTCACCTTGATCGTGAGGAAATGGAAAGACCATGCTGCACGGTTCATGCACTGTCCGGTGCTCCTCACAGCGCAACAACTGCTGTAATGCCTTGTGAAATTATCCACTTGAGATTACTCTTCCTACTTTGGGCTTGGGGGGCCGCCCCGCCCCATAGCCACCTCTAGGGTTGTCCATTTACCTAAAGTTTTCTTTAGGGTTCGTGGTATCAATTGATGCTGCACTGCCAGCCACGGTGCCCATGCACAGCATAGCTTGTACTCCTGGCTGCTTCACTCTAAGCGAACTCAACTCTCATCAGCATTACATCATTTCGTTTTCAAATCAATTCCAACCTTGCCCATTTGCTTTTTCATTAACTCTCCTCCATCCGTCATCTCAACCCACGAGCATGCATTCAGAGCCATGTGTCGTGAAACTAATCCGGACTTCAAGCCACTCATATGTGATATCTAGAAGTAACTACTCCAAGGCTCCGCGCGTCACAACATCCACAATCAGTTTTGGCGAGTGCTTCGTGACGGCGTAGAATTACAATTACCTTGACGGTTCGACCAGGTTGTAATAGTTTCATCTAGCGTCCAAGAGCGACTCACTGTAGAAAGTCAACTCTTTTATCACGTGCTTTTCGCCGTAAGTACGCCCATGTGAACATGCCAAATACGTTACATGCTTGTTTGCTTTTCGAATTTCAGCCAACCCCTATTCACTTCATTCCAGCCTTGTTCTTAACGTATCTATCTCTAGAAGATACAAATCTATTCACGATTCCATTTCGTGTCGATCTATTTTCTTTTTGGATTCTGAATCAACAAACGACTATTTCCGGAGGTTCACGCTGTAAGCTTCTATTGACCGCTGAATGCCCCAGAAGACACTGCGGCGTAGGAATTTCAGCCTGCTACTACAACTGCTATCAACATCCCATCACCTGAGACCGAAAAGCTTAGAACTCCCCCAATTAATCAGCAAGTTCTCTCCGGGACAATGTCGTATTCCAGCGCCGTTACGACTACTACGAAAGTTCCTCGACCTCACATATTCGACACTGTTATCGACGACTAAGTGTATCATCTTCCTTCACCAAATGAGCCGCCGAAAACGATTTTTCTTATAGATGGTTCTTTTGCTGAGTTATTCTCGAACAGAGTAGTTCTGCGTGGGCACACTCTCAAAATCCCTTCTGTTCTACCAGGTAGTGAGGAGATATTCAATAATGACCAATCAATAAAAACACAGCCTGGAGAATCTTCCCTCCCACCAGGGTTCTGGCGTTGGAGGTGACGGAATATTCGGGGCCCTGGCAGTTTAGTAGGCGCTGCTGGAGCAGCTGTCGATGGGATCGCTAGTGTCGGAAAAGGAGCGATGAATATCGCAACCGGAGCTGGTGGTGTCGCAAGTAGTCTCGCCGGAACATCTTCATCAGCCATGAAAGGAGTGGGTTTGATGGTGCCTTCGCTAAACGGTATTCAAAAGGCACTACCATTTGAGCAATTAGCCAACATAGAAGCAAATGCCCTGGGGGACCGATCTTCAAACTCAAAATTTCGGTCGAGGTGCGCTCAATTGGATGACATCGATAAATGGGATAATCCAGGGCTTTGATGGCTTGCAATCTAACGTCCAACAGCAAGTGCGTAATAACATTCGAGATTATGCTCGGCCTGGTGGTCCTCTGGAAGCCGCATAGTCAGCTATGAGGATTTTTGAAGGGTTTCCATAGAAGACCAAGCTTCCTACCTCCCTTTTACCAACAGGCCTATCGACACAACATATAACTCGTACACAGGACAATTCTCTTAGGTCGTGGCACTAAGATGGCATCAATAGCTGCCAAAAATACACATGGAGTAGCCCCAAATGCAGATCTCTATCTTCTCAAATGCAAAGGTCAGTAGAATAAAAATAGACATACTTCTCGAAGTTCGGCAAGATATTGTGAAAAGGCTTTTGAATGATCCCGAATCGAGATCAGTCATCAATATGTTTTGGGGTAAGTTCATTACTGTTCAGCAAATGGTTAAGTTTCAATGACAGGAAGCTTACTGTGAAAAGGTGTGTTCATAGGTCAAAGGCGACATACGCCACGGTAGATCTCAATTTGACCGAAATCTTCACAGGGGCAGAAAAGGCCAAGGTTCCTCCGCCGATTAGGTAATTACACTGTCTGAAATATCTCCATCTATTGTGTAACGTGATCGACGGTGTTCAGGAACCTGCCTTATTTGGTAGTTTCATCTGGTCTACCTAATCTCATGATGAACCAGTTGACTCACAGCTTACGAAACACAAATGGAAATAATACCTTGCATTATTAACTCTTTTCGGGTCTATTGACTCACTTTTTAAATCATACATTACGTGGATAGAAGTCTACGACACTTGCACCAAAAGGCACGTGTGGTCAATGTTTGAATGTTGCATTTAATGATCCCAAGGTAATCACACCATGGAAATACTATTTCGCATGACAAAACATCTGAGCAGCTCATCGTGACGTAGTTTCTCTCAACAGATTTTCTTATTCATCTTTCGGCATGCCGGTTGTTACCTGTAAGTTATTCGGCTTCGCTGACATACGGCTCAAGCACGATTTGGATTCCGAAGCTTCCGGTGAACACTCATTGGGCGAAGAAACCCACATTCCACACCGCACAAGACAACACACCAAAGCATTCACGTTTACCCCGGCACTTTTCCACACGCGCTCCAAAAGTTGAGGATCGCGTGTTTGCGCGACGATCACGAATGTAATGCCGCAAGGTTCAGCTTGCTCACACAATCGCAAACTTCCAAGGTTGGAAGACTCGTCTTCGCACCCCAGCCAGATTCTGCTCTGCTGGGTTATTCAATACTTTTCTTCGATAAAAAATGCGTCCGCATGCATCCGCAACTAATGCGAATCTCCATTCCATCCATACATCCATCACGAGAGATGAAATCATTTTCCCAAAATCGAAACTGCTTGTCGAGATGGTGACGAACGTGCACCTATCACTCACCAGCTTAGGAATCTCGACGGCTACCAATCCCCTGTAAACTTCCAAAGCCGCGGAACCCTGCAGTTTACGTCGTAAGACCTTGATTGTAATAAAAACATGGAGAAATAGTGAAGCACAGACATGTGGCACGATAAGCATCAGTCAAATATTGCCGAAGCGGGTCCGAGCAGCGTCACGATGCAGCAAAGCATCACGAAAAGAGAATCTTGAAGGTAGTGCGCTCCGGTGAAGATGCAACAATGGACAGGAAATTTGGTATATAAGAAGGAACGACTTCGAGAAATAAGGACTCATCATCACAACAGCATCAACAACCACAACAACAACAAGCTCCTCTAGCAGTCGCAGCATCTTGTCCACTTTGATACCCATCCTCACCACTATATCTTAATAATCAATCTTTGATACCCACCCAATCAGCAAAAATGGTTGCCATCTCTCCCGCCGTTTTCAAAGTCCTCCTTTCAGGCTCTCATCTTTTGGCCTGGCTCTCCTCGGCCATCGTCACTGGCATCACTGCTTACTTCCTTAACAACTACGCTCATGATCTCCACTTGATTTACGAGATTTGCATCGTGAGTTTCAAAACAACACTCTCTTTACAAGAATCAGTTGCTAATAACGCCCCTCAGTCTGCCATCTTTCTAGCCTTCTGGATTCCCAGCTTCGTGCTTCCCTTCTTCGGAACCTACAGGGCCTACTATCTTCCCCTCAACTTTGTCTTCTCCTACCTGTATGTTTCTTCGACCCTTGCCAATCATGATTTTCTTACTAATCCCCAACAGTTGGCTTACCTCGTTCATTTTCTCCGCTCAAGACTACAACACCTCATCTTGCTGGGCGAACAGCCCTGCTACCGGTCACTGCACTCTTAAGCTTACCAATGAGGCTTTCATCTTCCTCGCTTTCTTCTTCACCCTCGTCGCCTTCATTGTTGATATTGTTGCATTGAAGGCCACTGCACCTGTTGCGGCCATTCCTGAGAAGGAAGTCCGCCCCTCCGGCGAGACCGCCGCTTAAATGCGCGCTGGTTTCAAATCACCAAGAGTCGCTCTACAATGACGTTTATAACGTTATAGCGCTGGGTATCAGGGTACCACGAGATGCAAGATACAGTAGTATCCGCCTTCTTGGTGAGAGATAGATGGATCGTGTCCAGACGGTTGCCTTTGCTGTAGATTCATGCATGCAACCTCCTGCTGGTTTCGGGGAAGGGGATTCGCTAATGGAATGTTATTGGTCTCGATTTGGGAGAGGATATCTTAATGTTTAATAAATCATCATAGCGCGGAGTTAGATATAGACTGGGGATAAAGATTTGTTCTATACTTGTATCATAGATATTATACCTACGCTCGTTACGAAATATAGATTTGTTTGTCTGAAAACCAATTGTCTCTGAAGCATATGAACGCATTCTGATGGCAAACTTCACGCGACTAACAATGGAGTAATATGAAATAGAAGAAGAAATCTAGGGTTGTATTAACAATAAAAGCAGAATGCTAAAAGCCAAAAGAAGAAAGGTAATCTCAAAACCGACTCCGGCTCAATCGATCTTCCCAAAGCAAACTAGAGCTCGAAGAATAAGAGCCACGCCAATCGTTGTTACAATTTTCTCTGCCACCTTAACCCTCCCCAAGATAAGTTCACACTCTCTTTTCATCACGTATTCACAGGCACCAGGGTTGGCCCAGGTAATGGCATCACCCCCGAAACTCTATCTTCCAGCTCTAGAAGAGTGAAATGTGGTCGACGATATGTATATCCCATGAATGCGCCTTTCTTACGAATCTCAAGCACAGTACGACCAACTTGCGGATCACGAAGTAATTTATCCCGGGGCCTCTTCTTTTCCTTTTTACGTCGTTTATAGCGTCCACCTGCAACAGTGTGAAGCGGACGTGGCGGCACATCTCGATATTGATTACCATGCCCATCGATGGCTGGCGTGTCGGGCGATTCTGGAGGTCCTGGAGACGGCACGTTGTCGGCATGACCTGTCGCATAGCTTGAAGAATCGAGATGGTCGGAAGCGCTCATGATCTCTTCTTCATCGTCAAAGTACTTCGTGATAGGCTGATTTCCATGAACGCGCGGAATGAAAGGAGGCCTAGTCTGATGAAGGGTTGTCCATTGAATGTTACGAAAGAACGGATGACCTTTGATATCTTCAGCATCATTAGGGAACACAACGTGCCCAATGCTGTTGATATTACGCCGGTGCCGAGAGCGCATCATTCTTGTCTCTATTATAATATCATTTTCCTTGTATCTCCTTGATGATATTCTGTTTTCCTTCTCGTCTAGGAGGGTAGTGATTAAGTGCATGGCGTTCCGGGAGACAGGCATCAGTGGCACTCGATCGATATTGGGCCGAGCATATCGTTGCTCGGGCGAGAACTTCAAATGCCGCCTATGATCCTATGTCCATTAGTATATGTTTTGAACATATTTGGTTGAACTTACAAGAATACGCGCTTTTGTCGCCTGTCTGTTGTCACAGAAGAATGGGGTGCATCCGTACAAGCACTGAACGTCCCGTTAGTATGCTGAATAGCTCAAATTGAGAGGGTTGGCGATTATACGCACTTCATATAGTATTATTCCAATGCTCCACTAGTCACATCGGCCGTCATAATATTGACCCCTTATGACCTCAGGCGCCATGTACTGGCTTGTGCCGACCACGCTTTTGGCGAATTCGCGCCGCTGGGTACGATTCAGCCAGTCTAGTATTGGGCCATTCACTTCGCTCTGCTTCGTCTCGAATTTCTCTCGCGCTGAAAATTTGCCGTCTATAAGGCTCATCGTTTTGCGCGCTTCCTGTCGCGCCACCTCTTCCTCTGCGTCCTGTGCATCTCCCTGGACATGAATATCAAGATCTCTGAGAAGGTTATAGCGTTGCTCGTTGTAATAAGTCTGGTTGTGTATCCAATGGCCATCGAAGGCAAGACCAAAGTCGGATATTTTGAGATGACCCGAGGCAGTGATTAGAAAGTTGTCTGGTTTGATGTCGCGGTGGATCCAGTTCATACGATGTGCCTCCTCGATGCAGAGTATCATTTCTGCCACATACCACTTTGCAACATTTTCATCCAATATGTCCTCACGAAGAAGAAGGCCTAAAAAGTCGCCTCCTACCATGTATTCCATGACCAGGTATAGATTATTGTTATCTTGGAAACTGGTAATCAAAGGAACGACCCATCGGGAATTCTCCGATGCCACAAGAAAATCCCGCTCGGCTCGCAAATGCCCCTCTTGGCTGTTACGTAGCATGTCTGATTTCCGAATGACTTTCATAGCATATACTTGTTTCTTTGTACGACTAGGTGAAAGGTTTCCGGGACGTTCAGGCTCTAGAGTGTAATCGCACATGGGTAGATCTGATTGATGTGTGATTCCACCATCATCGTTCTTAGTCTTCTCTCGAACGAGTCTCACGACACCAAAGCTTCCTTTTCCGAGTACTCTGACGATTTCGTAGTTTGAGACATGTACACCTTTGATATTTTGGCGAGCAAGTGTCTTCGACTTCATTACCCGTATCTGGCGCAAGTGTTGAGATTCTGCATGGCTCCACTGTTGCCGTCGTAAGTGCCACTCCTCATTTGAGACAGATAAAGAGAAAAGTCTGCGCTCTAGATCCCTTCGTCGCATGGACCTCGGAGTGACTGAGGTACCAATTAAGCTATTGAAATGAGATTCGAAGAATATCTTCACCGCTGCAGCATTTTCGACTGTAGTGACGGAGGGATTTGTGAGCCTAGGAGCGTCTTGGCGGGGAAACACTAGCCATTGTGTCTTTATCTTTGTAAGTTTTTCTGTACACTGTGATTCCCCCGTCGATACATTTTGGAGCTGTCGATGTATTATTTCCGCAGACCGCGGTGCTCCTGATGATACAAGCGATGTCGGAGCGGTTGATTGTAGGCTCAACGTAGCGATACTGCTACTATTTACACTTGAAACCTGCGACAGAAGTGAAGCTACATCAGTTGCGGGACCTTGCTGTGGTGTGGCCTGGACATTTGCATCCAAAACGGTAGGTCGGGATTGCAACTTCGACCGGCGTACCACGGTGTTGTGTTGCAATAAAGCGTTTGATAGCTTAGTTGTAAGCTGCCCGGACAGACCCGGCGTTGATCTACTGGCATGCAAGGTTGATGGATAATCTGGTTTGTTCCCCAATGCTGGTTCCGATTCTCCATCTAGACCCGTAGCATTGATGAGCAGTGCGAGCGATGAGTCTTGCATGTGCGAATTGATAGGAGTAAGAGTAAAACCGGGTACACTAAGAGGCTTGGGATACCGAGCCCCATCCTTGTTGGTGTCGGGTACGGTGGCAGGGTGTTGAGTAGCATCAGAGGTGTGCGACTTGGAACTGTTGCCGTCGACGGTTGTGGGGATCGAACTTGGCCGAGACCCTACAATAAGTAAGTTTATATCAAGGAAAACAAGTCAGTCGGTCATGCCTTTTCCACTTCGAAACACTGAAAAGATCTTGACACCTCCTCGGCGTATGTTGGAGAATGTATTGCTTGGTGGGCTTGATCGCGAGTGAGGAAGCTTGGGAGCGGGGTCCTGAACCTCAGCAGCACATTCCTCGATGATGCGGACTTTTCCTTTGTCCTGAGAGTTTTTCCTTGGGTTGTTGATATCCTTTCGCTTCCTGGTGGAAACTAGAGACATCATGTTGGCATATAAATGCAGGCTGTTATGTCGATAGGAATACAATAGAGCGACCAGTCGTGTCTGGACTTGGCGTTAGAGAAGAATGGCACAGCGTTGGAAAAAGTGCACGGGAAGAGGCAACAGTGCCAAAAAAAAAAACACCTAGAGCTTGGAAATCGAAGGTGCGTAAGCGTACTGAGGAAACTGACAGAAATAACGACGGTGGAGAGGACAGGAACAGCAAGAGAGAAAACCACGGACACGAGGCCAAGCGCATGCCTCGCAGTTCGCTCCTGACCCCAGGATGTTTTGTAGGTATACGAAATGCCTGAGGGTACTCTAGTCTGGAAACACATCGTAAGTACAAGATGACTTACACTCAAAAGAACCAGATTTGTCCTGCGCCTTCATATGTCCATATAATCATGAAAATTGCTCAACATTCGTCCCTCGTTCATTATACCATTTATGCTCATCCCTCAGATCTGACTATCCCAATACCCTTCCCAATGTCATACTCTACCCATCTTGCTCTTCCTTCTCTCCGACCGCGCCCTCCACTCTCATCTATTGATCCAGGATTCATTACTGTACAGCCACAATATTTAACAACAAAAGCAGGGGCATCGGTATCTGCTAACACCAAAGTATTGGGTAAAGGATACAAACTCATGGCATGTCCGTAGTCCCAGTGTAAAGGCCGGACTGATAGTGGGAAAGGACTCAGGTGAGACTGTGAGAGTATCGTTCGCGTCAAAGCGCGCGCAGTCTGCGTGTCTGGATCGACCTCCTCGGTGAGGCGAATTGTGCGTGGGATAGGATGCAACTCAGGGTCAACATCCATGCTTTCCTGACTTTCGCCGTTTTCATTCACAGCGTCGGCCATCTCTTCATCAGCTTCGCCTTGTTTACCAAACCGAATACTATTTCTGTGCAAACGGCCGAGAACATCATCTCTCAGGATTGCCATCTCGCCCTTTACACCAAACCAGCTTAGCCGTGTCGGATTACTAGTCCATATGACTTCTCCTTCCTTGCCCTTTGCCTTTCCTGCGCCCCAGACCTCCCTGTTCGCTTCATTGACTGCGCGCCGTATCCTGTTGGTAAAGAGTGCTGGAACGGGTTTCCGTGGGAGGGGTGTGGCGGCGCCAGCGGAGAATGCGGATGGCCACGCATCGTTATCACCAGGGACAAATATGAGTGTCGTATGTGCAATCAGCTGCGGAAAATCTGATAGTACAGAGGCTAGGGCATCGAAATGTTCTTTATACTCTATACTGCCCGCCCCTGGAACTCCAGCTAAGCTGGCGCGTGAACTAAAATTCCCCATTAGGATGATCGCTAATGGGTAATTGGGATGCTGTTCAGTAGGGTCTGGAGAATATGTTCGCAGTAGTGTTCGAAGAGCAGAGAGCGTAGAGGGATTGTCAAGATGCAAATCGGACGCCATGACAATGTTGTGAGGTGATGTCGAGGAAAGCAATTTCGATGCAATCCTTGTCATCCGGGCACCGGTGGCTCGTTCTGAGCCCACTCCTAGGAAGTCCGTCCATCCAAATGCTGGGCCGGATAGACTGTGTTTATCTGTATCGCCAGTACCTCCTAGAGTTGTTGCTCGACGCTCACATGGCGGATGGCCGACTGAGAAACCGAGAAACTTTCCACCAATTGTACCACCAATTCCTCCAGTACCGCCGAGGGTAGAACTCGAACCAGAGGTTAGGCTACTAGATTCTTCATAGCTTCCGTCGACCAGAACAATCATGCCAGGTGCAAAGTAGGCACCGCTTTCGGGGATGGGGCGTGCATGCTGCAAATCAAGCGCGATTGTTCCAGTCAAGTCGGATAGGGAGAGTGCACCAGTTGGGGAGATTGTGAGCATGCCAAGAAGGAGATGGGTCGTCCCTGTTCTACCCAGTAGATTTGCGATGGGCGTGATGGTGTTGGTCTGGGATGTTGATAGTGATCCCGTGCGATTCAGTGTAGCTGAACGAGTGGCGGAGAAAGTAGGAGTTTGGAAGGTCTCATTGCGAAGTATGCGCTGGTGAACAACATGATAGCGCTGTCGGAACAGATCGGTTTTGTGCGATGGAGGAGGGAAAAGGGTGGCTTTTGTTAACGATCTAGGAAAATTGCTATGTCAGATTTGTTCATGAGATCACAAAGGGATACTCACTTGTCAAAATGTTTCTGGGCAAGATTGTAGACCAGTTTTGGTTGGTCAAAAGAGCCAACAACCTTTATCCACTCTCGAGGATCTTTTAATAGACTCTCCTCCTCCTCCTTTTCCTCAACATCTAATTTCGATATACCAAAACTGTTGTTGGTATCTAAACCTGGCCTAACATTGAGAGCCCCTGAATCATTGACCACAGCATCCGACGAGAAGTTGAAGCTGCTTTGCCTGCTCAGTGATGACCCCTGCGCTATTCTCCCTCCTACCATGGACCCTTCTAGTGTTTTGAGGATATTACGAAGTGTGTCCCCATCGCCTTCTACAATGACCTGAGAGGTGCATTTTTTCCAGCTCTTTGCAACTTCCTCGAGAACTTTCTCTGCCAACCCCTCCTCACGCCAACCTGACCCGCACTGTCTGCCTATGAATACTGCTAAACTTTGAAGAGCTGAAGAGGTAAGGGTAAGATTGTGCTTCTTGGTGAAAGTTCGAAATGCAAGTGGCCTTAGTGTAGCTGGTGGAAGTATGATTGGTAGAATTGTAGCTTTGGCGGCCGGTTTGAGTGCTGGCGGTGCTCGAATTGGGGCAGTTCGGCGGGGTGGGATGGGATGAGCAGGAGTCCCAAATGCAGGTGATGACGAAGGAATGTAGTTGTCGGATACCGCAGAGGGTTTATCTGGTCTTCGGGAGGTCGCCATTGTTATCAAAGTTGTGAAGTGTACAGGAGGCGAACAAGGTATGCACGAATGCTGGTCAGACTCGATCAGTAAAGTGGTTTTCAGGACAACCTCGGGACGCGACGAGTTTCGCGCTCGACGCGTTCCCCGTCAGTGCACGGACCCAGTCTACCACCCATAGATTTCACTGATCGCATCCACAATGTTCATACACAAACGAACGCCAAACCACTTCCATTCCCTCAACACACGCGCTTCTTCATCAGTTTTAGCGCACTCATCGCGTAGACTATACGGCTCATACTGATTGCTCATTAACCATCAATCACCACACAACGACTATTACCACCACTATGGCTGAACAGGTCACCGAGCCCGCCGCACCTATTCATGAGATCCCGCGCACCCAAGCGAAGGTTGAAGAGCTACAAAAAGCTGCTGCATTGCAATACTCGCTAAAAAACTTCGTCGCCGCTTCCGACCTTTATGCAGATGCCGTCGAGATCCAAGCTGAACTGAATGGCGAGATGGCGCCCGAGAATGCCGAGCTCTTATTCTACTACGGTCGCGCATTGTACAAGGTTGCCATTTCAAGGAGTGATGTGCTAGGGAACAAAGTTGCCCAAGAAGAGAAGAGTAAGAAAGCGGAGAAGAAATTGAAGGCGAAGAAGACGGAGAAGGGGACGGCAGAGGGCTCAAGCGCAGTCGCGAACGGAGGAATTAACGGCGACAGCAAGGATGAAGCAACTGGATCGAAGCCTTTCTTCTCGCTGACAGGCGACGAGAACTGGGACGAGTCAGAGGATGAAGATGAAGACGTAGACGGGGCCGACGACGAGGAAGAAGAAGCGGACGACTTCCAGAATGCATTCGAAACCTTTGAGATCGCTCGTGTACTATATACGAAGAATCTCGAGGCTCACGTTGGCACAAATGATACAGATAAGGGCAAGGGCAAGGCCGAGCTTACGCCCGAAATCCGAGCTATCAAGGAGAAGATTGCAGATTGCCACGGCTTCCTCGTCGAAATCGCCCTTGAGAATGAACGCTTCCATGATGCCGTGTCCGATGCGCGTGCACATCTTACATGGCAAGAAGAGCTACATCCCTTTGAACATGAAAATGTGACCGAAGCACACTACACACTTTCGCTCGCCCTCGAGTTCGCATCAACCCGCAGCGCACAAGACAAACCCAACGCAGACCCGAACGATGCTGAAAATGGGGCGGACAATGGCGAGGAACAAGAGATTGATTATGAAATGCGGGAGGACGCTGCAAAACATACTGAGCTTGCTATACAAAGCCTCGAGGCTCGTTTGAAGGTGGAGACAAATGCTTTATCATCAGACAACCTTACAGACGCGCAGAAGAAAGAGAAGGAAATCATCATAAAAGACAAGAAGGACGCACTTGAAGATATGAAAAACAGGGTATGCAACACTCCGTCACTAATCAATACTTAAATTGCTAATTATCCGCAGCTTGTGGACCTGCGCGCAGATCCAAAAACTCAGGAATTCGATTCTATAGATCCAAGCGTCTTCCAAGGTATCCTCGGTGGTCTGATGGGAGCGGATGCCGCGACACAAAGGGCAAAGATTGAGGAAGTCACAAAGTCCGCCAACGACATTTCCGGTCTTGTCAAAACTAGAAAGAAAGAAAAGGCGCCTGCGCCTATCGTTGAAGATGCGCCAAAGGAAGGCGGGAAAAGGAGGCTTGAAGTCGAGGATGACGCGACAAACGGTAAGAGAGCAAAGACAGAAGAGATATAATAAATTCCCTTTTCCTTTCTTTACCTCTCCATCCCACTTCAGTCTAAGTCTTTTTTGGCCAATTGTATGGCTTTGGCTCCAGCTTTCATTCTGCATACCTAGGTAGTGTTTTGGCCTCAGCACCCAGCTTTCGAATCCACGCAGATTGAATGGGGAAAGTACACCTCAGGCTGGTACAATCACCAGACCTTCAAATACAATCGAGGTCTCGTCTGACGAAAACAAAATGCGATTTTAGTGCTTCCAAATCACGGCATATTTGTTCGACATGTCACTAAGTTTCAATGTTCCAAATCCTTCTTACGTATGCGACCGACGCCCCCAAATGTACAAGCCTCGCCCGCCCCGCACCGTCCGCACCATGAGTTTAAGCTTAAAAGTACAGTGATCGACAGACTTCCGAAACAGGAAAGAAAAGATGAAATAAAGCCCTGTCGCCAAGACTTCTATAGCGTCCATTCTTTGGCTGAATGTCGAAATGAAGATCATAAATTAGTGCTATGAGAGGTAGTAAGCCGCAAAGGATTGCTTATTTACGCCAGGCGTTATAGATTTGGAATTGGTGGTGTAGTCAAAAAGGATCAGTATGCACCGTTCGTGGTCGATGATTTCAAGTCGACCTTGAAACATTCTAAGGTTGTTTCGTTCTTATTTCATAATTCGCAATAGATTACGTTCCACCATGCATTTTCGCCATTTTCTTACTATCGCATTTACGAACACAATAGTAAACGCGTCTCTCAACTGCACGGTCAAGAACGCCCCGGTTCCACAGTATGCTTGCCCGGATGCTTCTTGTCCACAGATTGGCGAATACAAAATTGGAGATATCGCGTGGATTTGGTGCGCTGTTGATTATATGGAACAGCCAAAGTAGGTCATACTATTTTCAACTAAAATCCTTTGCAAATGATCCAGCGAATTGCGAATTCGTACATTCATCTAGAGAGTTCTCTTGACTTGTTTGGATCTGACCATCTCTGTTATACTCTACGAAAGCTTACACACTCTACAGTCGGTGGATGTTTCTAGAAAACAACAACTATAGTCCTGCAGGTCCGGATGTGTTCCGGCGCTATCAAGACTGTTGGTTCTTCGAGCAACCTTGGCCCGAAGGAACAGAGCGGCTGCCATATTGCAGGAATGCAACATTTGTGCCGAAACCTCCACCTGGACCATGCAAGTGCTGAGAAGACAGAGTTCTATTCACGTGTGGAGAATGTGTAAATATTTCTGCCTTCTACACCTTGTTCGAGATGATGAATTGGTGATCCTCCGAAGGCATTCACTGTCACATTAAAGGTGATGACCGCGCAGTCCCGAAACTGCTTGGTTACATTTATCAGAGGCGGGGGATGAGGAATTTAGGAGATGATTGAACCCAAAATTTGAAGACGTGCTACTTATGACTTTACACCAGAACGAAGACTGCCTAGATGAAGGAAATCGTTTATCATTAGGGATAGAGAAAATGGAGGCTCGTGTGCACATGGAGATGACACCCTATCAATTCATATTCATGTCATGACCACTTCAAAGTAACTGTTACAAACTTTGTTGAATTCCAGACCTACAACTTGACAAGCTAATTGAGATTGTCCGACCAGTTTCAGCATGATTTGCAATCCCTTAGATCACCTTATAGTCCCGGTGTAGTTCAGTGCACTTGGACTAGTTTTTACATTACTTTGACGGGTTCTCCGCCTTCATTCCAATTTCCAGTGGCACCAAGTTAATACTGCTTCAAATCCCTTCAGTATAACACTTCTTAGGAAGCGCAACAGAGGCCTCCAAATCCGCTTCTTCATGTTCTGTGGGCGACAACTGAACAAGATGTTTCTCATTGAAGTCGTTCACTAAAAAGATTGGGAGATTGTCTGGTGCCAACCACTTTTGACTCACATGAGGAGCTGAGGGCATATTGGTCTTATTGCAGGGCGAATGCTCACACTTGTTGTAGATAAGTTGAGCGATAGTAACCAATGAGCAGTTCTCGTTGGCGGGTGCTTGACGCTGGCATCAACGATATGTCAGAATTGCAGAGTGTGGCATGAAAGAGATTGCAGAGGTATAATGGATAAGACACCTCTGGGTATGGTATAGGATCGTCACTTAGCTATGTTTGGAGTCTCTGACCATAGCTTGCACATCGCATGCTCACTTGGACCTGGATATGGGGGTGGTTTCGACACATTTTGAACAAATTCAAGTGGATTAATGTTTCCATATGTCTTTTCACAGACCGCTTTAAATCGATAGGTCGTATGTCGACGTTGGAGACGACGATTTTTTGAATACGTGCGAATCGAGATGGAGAGCATTCCTTCATGAGCCTATCACATGCCATAGACATTGCAAGTGAAGCCCCCCGGTGTTTTTGTCTGAATATGTTAAATTGTATAGGAGAACAATATCCTTGGTTTCGTGGAATAGTTCACGGCATGTATGCTTAAGTTGGTAATACTCTATGTATTTATTATCGCTCGCGGTGAGCACGAGGTGAGGTAGGAATACGCAATTCTTATGACAATGGAGGCCACCGGACGCTTTCAGGGCGTACTCGTAAATCCTATTATGTTACTCCACAGGCAAACACAAGAGAGCGCATTGTTTTTCCATTGCGGAGATTCGGGTTGGCGTTAATGCTTTGAACGCTATTCGCGTTGATTTGTTGTTGTTGCCGTAGGGGCTTCGGGAGGAAAGAGTGTGGTTTGTATAACTCGCTAGGTTGCAAGATCTCGTTTGTACTGTCACGTTTGGTAATCTAAATACCCACACAGTTAGGCTTAGGCGCACTGACCGCGTAGCCATGGTGTCCACTGTGGTAGTAATTAGCTTTTGCTGCTGTTGCTCGCTGTTATATTCAGTTACGTAGAAAATAACTTTGTGAGTAGTTACTAGTCACACTCGAAGCGCCAATAACTGAATTGTCCTCATTGACTATTCAAAAGTTATTCCCCAAAAGGATCTGATTTTAGGTTCAAAAATTCGCAAAATAATTCATTAAATATATAGAATTGTCCTCAAACTTGAAACTATCGGCTCAGCCAAAAATTGGAACAGGGCATACCCAGGTATAACGACTGTTGAAACAAAGCATGGGGTAGGTGGTGTGCATGGAAGAAAAAAGGATTAGATTCCGGAATGCGACTATGGAAAACACAAGCATATATGAGTGTGTAGTGATCAGCTGACTGGGGTCATTTGATAACTCCACTGAGAGCCCTTTCTCGAAAAAATAGTAGTCGACTGTGTTTATAGCGAACAAAAAAAGTCCATGTATGAAACTTGTTCCTTCACTTGGTTATTTCACCTTTGTGTTTTGTGAGAGGTAATGAGATTAATCAGACTTGTCGAGTACGATCTTTAACGGCAGTTGCTACGTACGATCCGTTTCCATGCCCACCTTTAATTGAAGAGCGGATTTCTCACCAAGGAAGTCACTTCAACCGCAATTCTTTTTTGTCACGATAGAATTTACTTCTCCGGGTATGAGTCCTTGCATGCTCTGCAGGTAGCTCGCTATATACAAAACATATGATTTCGGGAATCCCCCATCTAATGTACAAGAGGCTTGAAAGAACATTTGCATCAACCTCGACATGATGTGTACCTATTGTACCAGGGCCATAGTTCACCCTTGATGACCTCTCGGCCGCGGGCGAAACAAGGCTTGTGATCCTGTGTTGGAAACATATGAAACATTCATATATAGGCATTGGAAGCGATAGCGTATGGGGTGAGGACGAAGATAAATCGGAATACGACCTCGGTCTTTAGGACCTGGGGAATTTTCGCCTCGTTAGCCGTTCCACTCAGGCGACTAGCTGAAACACATTTGCATGGCGCCGCTATACCAAGCGTCGGCAAATATTGATTAAAGATAGCCTTGGGTTTCTGCTCAGTGATAAACCAACATCCAGACTTTGACGACTATGGTCGCGAAGTCACGATCGGCCTCAAGCACTTGGCTTCCGACTTGACTGAGCGGTAACCGTCCTCTCCGCACACCCGAGAGCGACATGCATCGGACGCAGAATTTAAAGACGCATATTTAGAGCTAGAAGCTGCCCAAGAGTTATTTTGACGACAGTGGAGACGCCATGGCTTTCCTAACTCTGTATGCGGAACTGTGAGCACGAAACTAGAGAATAGAGGAGCCAGAGCTTTTGAGTTATTGGATCGAGCACCATTGCTCCAAGCGAACGTTCGACAAGGGCGCAAATAATCTTTATACGTATTTACGTTACAACTGGGTATTTCGAGGCCTTGCAGTGGATTTATAGCCGCGACGACATATACGTGAATTCAGGCCAGAACGGTCTCATCCAAATCTCTTGCGCGACACTCAGAAGTGTCGAAAAAAGTACAATGATTACGTACAAGATCAGATCCAACTAAGCTAGATGGAGGTTATTGATAATTATTCCCATTGATCAGTTGTTTCCTGAATGCTCGGTAGGTATGTACGTTGAATCTCTGGTCGTGAGAGGAAAAGTCGTTTCTAGCCTATTTTCGCCCATGATAAATGGTCAAATTAGGCCTCAGGCGTACGAACTCATATTATATAATGTCATACACTTCAAAGAATGTCTTGCCGGATGTATAAACAACACTGGAATCTTGAGTGTAAATGTTCCGGTCTCTTCGCTTTATTCATCTTTGTCCCCCATCTGTACTCCTGGATATTCTATACCGGATTGAGTGATTCTTGGTAGATGGGGAACTTGATGTGATAGCCGATATGCCTAAATTGAGTCATTCAAAGCCCCGGAAACTTGCACAATGCAACTTTATCAACAATAACTTGGAACGCGAAAGCCTAGATTGACAAAAGATCTCCGGCGGATTGTGTTTTGAGATGTTCCTGACTGGAGGAATTGATCGCATCGATACTGGTCGCGCAACGGGAGCAGTGGACGACTGACCAACTTGAGGCTCGTGTCATGGCAATTTTTGCAGCGGCACGGTTGCCGGGTGTCTGAGCGTTGGAAGGAGGCTGGGAAGGCTGGAAGAGATCGGTACGATGTTGGCTCTGACCAAGTTTACATATTTTCCAAGTTTGGGTGTTGAGACGGATATAACCATACTGGGCACCAGTTAGATAGTAGGTCAGCGTAAGACGTATGCTGAGCCTGAGAGTGAACCTCGAAGGTAATCAATAGTGTGTGCAATCCTGCTTCGGATAATGCAATCGAAGGAGCTAGAAAAAATTCAAGAAGGTGCTAAAATCTCGTGACGACCACGGTTTTAGGCGTGGGGTTTTCCAAGACCTTGTGAGCCGTGTAAAAGCGCACGTAAAGCGTATCTGACAAGGAAATGTGCCTTGTCTTCAGGGAACAAGCTTCTCCACCGGTCGTTCGGTGCAAAAGTGCTGAGGCTCCATGCGTCGAGGCCGAGGAGCTTGGCCATGGCGATAGTGAATAGAGAGGCGAATCATCAGGTGGCCGTCACAATGGCGCATTGGCCTGGGGTGCAACGGTTGAGCGTGCGATGACGTTGTGGAGGCGCGCCCAGAGAAACCGTGCCGATATCCGTACACTAATGTCTGATTCTGGGCTCAGCGGAGTGGCACACTAGCGCTGTGTGGGACTAGCGTGACTGGGCGACTTGGCGGAGCGGAATTGCTTGGACTCCGGCGGCAGCGCTGGCCACTCACCACCCCTCATGCTCTATCCCCCTCCAACCCCGCCAGCCATCACTGGCAAATATTTCATTCAAAATCACATAGAATTGTTCAAAAAAGTCGCTCGAGCAACGTTCAAATGCCTCCGGTTGCAATTCCTGACCTAGATTACCTCATGTGTGCTGTGTTATGCGCTCAGTGACACCGTTTTTCCGCCGCTAGTTACATGGACCCTTTGTTCAAGCATATCACCGGTGACGTCTCCGTTGGTCTGTCCATCGGTTCAAGGGTGGTTTGCAGCTGTGCCAAGTGGTGGGATAGCTCAGGCTCTTGGCTGTCGACATGGTTACTACCAGTCGCTACCACACTCGCCGAACTGTGGATGGCTTAAAGGGCTTGATGTCCCCCGGATCTCGATTGCTTGTCTTCTCCAGCCCTCCTTAGCACTTCAATTTTTTGATATTTCGCTATGGGAAAGAGCAACCAACCGTCCCTTGAAGGCCATGTCTCTGGACAGGCCAACAAGCCTATGTCAAAGCCAGCGCATGCCTTGACCTTTCAAGAAGTATGCGAAGAGGTCGGATGTAACCCTGATGAGGGTCTTACCGAGCAGGAAGCAACTTCTCGACATCAAGAGTATGGTAACAATGATCTGGGAAACGACAAAGGGGTTCAGCCTGGCAAGATCTTGCTGAGGCAGGTTGCTAACGCCATGACTTTGGTCAGCAAATTATGTTCTTATTTGGCTATATTATCTTCTAACTTGATATCAGGTTCTTCTTATGGCTATGGGTGTTAGTTTCGGAATTCGATCATGGATTGAGGGTGGTGTAGTAACCGCCATCATCTTTCTCAACATCACCGTCGGTTTCTGGCAAGAGTTCAATGCTGAAAAGACCATGGACTCTTTGAGGTCACTCAGTTCGCCCACCGCGAGCGCTATCCGAGCCGGCAAGAATTGTACAGTTGCGACTGTACAGATTGTTCCTGGAGACATGGTTGAAATGAAGACTGGAGATACTGTTCCCGCAGATGTCCGGTAAATGTTTACTGAATCATATTGTGTGGTTCAAATACTAACAAGTTTCACAGTCTGATCGAGGCTCTGAATTTCGAAACTGACGAGGCTCTCTTGACTGGCGAGTCTCTACCCGTGAACAAAGATGCTGATGCCGTTTTCGACGAAGACACCGGCCCCGGAGACCGCCTCAATGTTGCCTTCAGCTCCTCGACCGTTACCAAAGGCCGCGCCCGTGGTGTAGTCTTCGCGACTGGAATGCACACAGAAATTGGTTCTATTGCAGCATCTCTTCGACAGAAGGGATCTCGTGTCCGTGAAGTCAAGCGCAAGCCTGATGGTACCGCTCGTCCTCATCGTTACGCTCAAGCATATGGCTTGACTGCTACCGACGCTATTGGTCACTTCCTTGGTGTTAACGTTGGCACTCCCCTTCAAAAGAAACTCGCACGACTAGCTCTTCTGCTGTTTGGCATTGCCGTCGTATGCGCTATCATTGTTCTCGCAGCCAACAGGTTTGTTAACGATCAGGAAGTCATCATTTACGCTGTTGCAACCGGTCTCTCCATGATTCCCGCCTCGCTCATTGTCGTTTTGACAATCACTATGGCCGCTGGAACGAAACGCATGGTAGAGAGAAATGTTATTGTCCGCAACCTGAAATCTCTAGAGGCTTTGGGCGGCGTCACCGATATTTGCTCCGATAAGACTGGCACACTCACACAAGGAAAGATGGTGGCAAAGAAGGCGTGGATTCCAGCCAAGGGAACATACTCCGTTGGCACCACAAATGAGCCATTCAATCCCACTGTTGGCGACCTTAGCTTCACCCCTAAGCCCCCTAAGGATATCGATTTTGACAGAGATGAGAAGTCCATGCCCTACGAAGAGCTTCTGGAGAGCAATCCTCATCTTTTGGATTATCTCAAAGTTGCCTCCCTCGCCAATCTTGCCAATGTCCATCAGGCTGATGGTGGTGACTGGCACGCTCGAGGCGACCCAACGGAAATCGCAATTCAAGTATTCGCATCTCGATTTGACTGGAACCGCCTCAAGTACACTTCTGGCGAGAAACCACAATGGAAGCAATTGGCCGAATTTCCCTTCGATTCTACCGTTAAGAAGATGTCAGTCATTTTCGAAGACTCAGAGACTAATAAAAAGTTCATCTTCACCAAGGGTGCTGTCGAGCGTGTCATCTACTCGTGCACATCGCTTTATACCACTGATGGGGAATCGCCCGTCGAAATGACCGATGAGATCCGCGAAGATGTTCTTAAGAACATGGAATCTTTGGCAGCTCTCGGTCTCCGTGTACTCGCTCTTGCTAGCAAGGACTGGGAAGGCACAATCACTAAGGGTCAGGATATCGACAGGAAGGGCATCGAAGATGATCTTATTTTCCGCGGTCTCGTTGGCCTATACGACCCTCCTCGGCCTGAATCCCATAAATCTGTTCGCCAATGTCAGAAAGCCGGTATCCAAGTTCACATGCTTACCGGTGATCATCCCGGAACTGCCAGTGCTATCGCTGCGGAAGTTGGAATTTTACCCTCCAACATGTCTACACTTGCAAAGGATGTTACGGATGCCATGGTAATGACTGCCAGCCAATTTGACAAGCTCAGCGAAGACGAAATAGACGCACTTCCCCTTCTTCCTTTGGTCATCGCTCGATGCGCCCCAAACACCAAGGTCCGCATGATTGATGCTCTTCACCGAAGGAAGTGCTTTGCTGCTATGGTGAGTGTCCTCTTCACTTTGACTAATTCTATGCGCTTACATTGAACAGACTGGCGATGGTGTCAACGATTCCCCATCTCTTAAGCGAGCCGACGTTGGTATTGGTATGGGTACTGGCTCCGATGTTGCCAAAGATGCCTCCGATATTATCCTGACTGATGACAACTTCGCCTCTATTCTTAACGCCATCGAAGAAGGTCGTCGTATGTTTGACAATATTCAGAAATTCATTCTTCATTTGCTTGCCCAGAATATCGCCCAGGCCTGCACCTTGCTCATCGGTCTCGTCTTTAAGGATTCTACTCGCCTTTCCGTCTTCCCATTGTCTCCCGTAGAGGTCATGTGGATCATTATGATCACCTCTGGTCTTCCTGATATGGGTCTCGGGTTCGAGGTTGCGGCTCCTGATGTTCTCCACAGGCCACCCCAAAGTGTAGGTCTTACCAATCTTGAATATGACAACAATTTTACTAATAAAACAAATAGCTCAAGCGCGGTGTTTTCACCCTCGAAGTCATGTTCGACATGGTTGTATACGGTCTCTGGATCGCTGCTCTTTGTCTCGTATCTTTCGTCCTTGTTCTAAACGTCTGGGGCGATGGCGACCTTGGATCCAACTGCAACGACGCCTACTCCGAATCTTGCGATACCGTCTTCCGCGCTCGAGCTACCTGTTTCGCCTGCTTGACATGGTTCTCACTCTTCCTTGCTTGGCAGATGGTTGACATGCGCCGCTCCTTCTTCATGATGCAACCAGGATCTAAGAAGTATTTCACCCAGTGGTTCATCGATGTCTGGCGCAACAAGTTCCTTTTCTTTTCCATCATGGCTGGATTTGTTACCATTTTCCCTGTCCTCTACATCCCGGTCATCAACACCGTTGTGTTCAAGCACCGCGGTATCAGCTGGGAGTGGGGCATTGTGTTTGTTGCAACCGTTCTATTCTTTATCGGCATTGAGGCCTGGAAGTGGGCTAAGCGTGTTTACTTCAGGAGGAAGGACTCGCAGAATGGTGTTCGCAGGGGCAGTATTGATCTTGAGCAGAGGGTATTCGAGAGGTATCTCTCGACTGCGGTCAGCTCCGATGATGAGAAATAAGCGGATGACTAATGATGCATTGGGCTGGTTGTCTGAAGAAGTTCTACGCGAGAAAGAAGTGTACGATGAGAGATTTTATTCCTCTTTG
This sequence comes from Dendryphion nanum, assembly GCA_020744415.1. Classification (NCBI taxonomy): domain Eukaryota; kingdom Fungi; phylum Ascomycota; class Dothideomycetes; order Pleosporales; family Torulaceae; genus Dendryphion; species Dendryphion nanum. The sequence continues at coordinate 1,209,617 of JAGMWT010000012.1, read as the reverse complement.
ATCTCTTTCCAGACCGCGGAGCGTTGGGTTTATTGATTCCCTTTGGCGTTTAAACAACAGGAACAAGAGTTCCATGATTATTTCTGTTCATGTCATAGCCTCCTCCCTGAAGATGGAGTAGCAGGTTTCCTTTTCCTGTTCACCTTGCACGATATCAGTCTAGTAGTACATAACTACATATCAACGAAATCAAAAGCGTAACAATCAACAAGACCCATCTCCCATCCCATACCCCTCCCCCTCTCTCCGATCTCCACACCCCTGTATCCAAATCGCAGATATCCTCTTATCAACTCCTGCTCGTATCCATCACATAGCCAAGACATCCAAGTCCACCTTGGAGCCTTGAAACCTTGCGCAACCTCAGCTGACCCAACCTGCACGTCGTCCTCCCGGTCAGACAGAAAGAAAAAATCTTGGTTGTCTAAGGTCGCCATGTCTACCTGGATATGGATCCTACCCCGCAGGCTAGACGTTCAACGCCGAAATCAGCCAAGTGCCAAGCTCATTACATCCCTGCCATCGTCGTCGAGTGATCCTCCCACCCCGCCCCGCTGGCCGTGGGGAGACCATGGTATAAAGGTAATCACGACCTCAACGCTTACTTAATCGTGATGTTGAACAGTGCAAAACGTGTTCATGAGCAAATAAGTGTGCATCTGATTGAATGACTTCGAGCAACAAATTTGCCCCATACTAAAATATCGAGCATCTCCGGTTTCAATTCATCCAGCCCAGTTTCGCCGGTTTCTCCCTCGCCGACGCCAACAAAACGCTCAGCTCAGACCAGCCGAGCCCAGACCCATCGAATTCCCGCTCCACCCACCAAGCCCACACCTTGGCAAACATCCGAGCCAAGCCCGAGACAAGCTGGGCGCGCGTCCTCGTGTGCTCCTCACTGGCTCCACCAACATCATGTCTTTATCGACGTTTCGTCAGCCCAGGAATCGGTCAGGCCTTGGGGGTACGCACTCAAGAGCCGCAAGAACCGGATAGAGCGAGTCAAGGATGCCAAGGGTTGTCGCTTGGTGTGATTGTGAGTAGAGGGAGGAGGCCAAGAATGGGGAAGAAGAGGGGAGAGCTGAGGGAGGAGACGCAATTGATGGTCTGTGGGGAGGCTGAGCGGGGCTTGGGTGAAGGGTTAAAAGTGAGGGGTCGCCGCTGGGAGTGGCTGGGCCCTTTTGCTGTGGCTTTGATCGAACCTCAAGGACTTTGGGACGCATTGGAAGACCAGAAAAAGATATACGCGGACAGAGTGTTGCGGTTACTTTGGGTATCTGGAACGAACGGAACGCACACCCCCTCTTTGCTGTGCGGATTTGGAGTAGGAACGAGGACATCCCGGAAGTGCCGCAATATCCGAATTCCATCTTGCGATCATCCGATTTTGAAAAGCGAAAGCGCGAAGTGTTGCTGTAATTGCGACACCGACATATTGCGGGGTCGATTAAGTGGAGAAATAGAAAAAGGAAATTGCATTGGGAACATTTTGGGAGGAAAGGACGGTGGACAAAATGCCCGCGATTACTATTGTTAAGAGGCAGTACGATTCTCGTGCCGACGGGAGGACTTTGACCCCCACCGCAGTGGGATTTCTGGTGCCTTTGTTACTAGTCTTTTTATGTGCGCCTTTGTAAGTGCAAAGTGTGTGCTGGTAGCGGCTATTGTGAACGACAATTAGAATAATGCTAATGCCTGTATTTGAACAGTGCTTGCGTGTTTTTCATCCGGAGACGTCGACAGGGAAGACCCCCAGATTATGTGCTCAATTTGAGAACCCCAGCTCAGCGAAAAGAGGAGGCAAGGGCAAAGTTAGCAACCGTAACAGAAGTTTCGAGTATTGCAAGCGGTGGAGATGATGATCTTATGAACGAGAAGGGTTGCTCAGCAGAAACAACCTCGATATTGGATAGAGAATGGTAAGCATGTCTAAATCCCGAAACATGAAATTCTAACGCAAGTTTCTAGCGCAATATGTCTATCAACACTGTACGCACCGTCGCCTCCCGAACCCGCAAAAACCACAGGCGCACCCTTATCGAAAGCACCATCTCTATCCGGGGTCTCCTTGTCTGGAGAGAAGGAAGAAATATTGAGATTAATTGTTTGTGGACATGAGTACCATATGGAGTGCCTGATGTCGTGGTTCCTGGTTCGCAAATACAGTTGTCCGATTTGTCGAGCAGTGTATTTCTCTACGAAAACGGTGCAAGAACTGGCGGCGGAAGGAGAGGAGTCAAGACAGGGGCAGAGTGAGGGAGAAGGGACTACCAGCGGCAATATCGATACTAGTACCGATACCACGAACAATAATACCAATGATCGCAACACTATACGCAACGGCAATACCGATACCGATACTCCAAGCAATAGCACCAGTGAAAACCACAATACAAACAACCAAAACGAAACCCGGCGAGAACCCGCATAAACCCCACACTTGCTTTACTATTCCACATCCTGATTATTTTTCCCATTTTTCGGCGTTTGGCAATGTTATTTTTACGAGAGATACCTACATTGACGGCATTCGGGAGGGAGGGTCTACGGCGTTTTCAGGATATCATGATATCCTCTTCAAAAGAGGTCCGATAAGGCCCAAAGGGACAGAATAATATTGGAAAGAGCATATCGCTCGCATACACCATCATGCATGGCCGGAATCAGTTCCGAAGTTTAGCATGGCTGGCACGCAGCCATGGAGCATCATGGCGATCATGATGATGGTCAAATGACATGAAAATAAGAGATGCAGATCTGGTTCTGAATCTAATGAAGAACAATTATGGGACTATGGAATTTGAAATCAAGATTTAAGGGCTTTTGTGTGATGGTACCAGGAATTTTAGGTAGGCGTTGACAGTGCCTCTTTGCTTGCGTGAAGCGCCAAGTAGGATGTGGGGATTGGTCTGCGCGGCACATAGCATATCAAATGACTCCGTACCATACTCTCACCATTGTGCAGAGTATACCAAATCCCCATTTCAATCCCATTTTTGAGAAGTATGCATATTTTGTAATGCCAATCGCAACCAGTCGATCTAGTGACATTTAGTGGCAAAAGCCCAGCAAAGCACCTCATTAGCACATTCGTCAACAATACAAAGGTTTCCATAGAAATCTCCACTTCGAATATTCCCTCTGTCCCCATACCAAGCTTCTTCCATCTACAAACTAAGCTATCTATTTTCCAACTGAATGATCTGATTAGAAATCGATATCGTACCTTGGGGGTGTGGGGTGCGGGGACCCCGTCTCGCCCGCCCCCTGGTCATTAATACCGTGAATTCTCATCATGACGACACAGAACATTGAAGGAAGCGGATAATTGTCAGCAATGCAATGATGACAATGTATTTATTTATTTGTGATAAGTGAAGTGCAGTGAGGCGAGAATCAGTATCTATAATTGCAAATTGAACATTCCAACTAAACTCCAAAATCTCTCTACATCTGAAAGAATAGTGAAACAATGTCCGACATCAAACCTTTCGACCCCACAATCCCCCAGGACGAAGTCGATCGACTGTTCCGGAAACTGAGAGATACAAGACTGCCAGAGCATCCAATTGTACCCGATGCAGGAGAAGACTACGGTATGACGAGAGTGACATTATTTTATCTGTCCATTGACGTGAGATACTGATTCGAAAATAGGACTATCACTTGAATGGACCAAAAAGCTCTACGATTACTGGCTGAACAAGTTCTCATGGGGAGATGCACAGAAAAAAATATCAGCATGGAATCACTTCACCACCGAGATTGAGAATCTGAAAATCCACTTCATCCACGAGAAAGCCAGAGTGCGCCAAAAAGACGCAATTCCATTGCTCATTATCCACGGATGGCCCGGGACATTCTACGAGTTGCGTATCCATCCCATCCGCCTACAACAAAACTTCCTAGACTGACCATCCAAAAGATTCCAAAATGTAATGGCCCCCCTCCTCCACCCAAAAAATACCACCGACCCCGTTTTCAACCTCGTGGTCCCTTCCCTACCGGGCTTCTGCTGGTCCCAAGGACCACCACGTGGATGGACCCTGCAGGATACGGCACGCATCTACGACGTCCTCATGAAACGCTTAGGATATAGTAGCTATGTGGTGCAAGGAGGTGACTGGGCGCATTGGGTCGTTCGAGAGCTCGGGACAGGCAAATACGAAGCTTGTAAAGCTGTTCATACGAATATGTGTCCAGCGGCTCCGCCAGAAGGACACGAGATGAGTGAAAAGGAGAAGAGGGCTGTGGATCGAGCGGAGTGGTGGATGGGGAGCCCGCTGAATGAGGGTCATATGGGATATGCGATTGAGATGCGGACACGGCCGCAGACGATAGGCGTGGCGTTCAACGATAATCCGGTGGGGATTATGATGTTTGTTGGGGAGAAGTATAATGAGTTGACTGATCCGCACATGGGGACTGCTTCGTTGGACAAGGAGTCGTTCAACGACGATATTTGTGCAACACTATCGCTTTACTTCTTCACGCCGCCGTCCATCATGACGTCGATGTTGTGTTACTACAACAATGTTCGTCATGAGAAGTACGCGGAGTTTAACGCGAAGCCGGAGAATCTGATCAAAGTGCCGTTTGGTGTCACTTCGTTCCCGTGGGATGCAAATCCGGTGTCGGAAGTGATGGCCAGGACTACTGGGAATGTGAAATGGTTTAAGGGTGAGTATTATGTGTGAAACTTGGTGAGTTGCTGCTGATGTATCGAATAGAGAAAGATCATGGCGGCCATTTTGCCTGCATGGAGTGTCCAGATGAGATGGTGAGCGATATGCGGGACTTCTATGGTCAATTTTACAAGCCGTGAAAGCATGATTTCGATTGTGAGCACTGGAAGAAAGCGATGTTATCTTATATGTGATTAAATGAAATTCAATTCATTTAGACAGAACCGTACAATGGAAGCAGTGAGGAAAAGGTTACGGTTAGTAAAGAGATAGTAGATATGGAGTGGAAGCCAAGTACATGCATGCGATTTCATCTTGCAAAATGATGTTGCATCGAAGTAAACGAGTACCTGCAGATTGATCAACTTGTCCGGTCAGCCCGCATCACGCAGGGGCACTGTATAGTTCTCAATACTGGGCCCGGGAAGATGGTTACACACGACGCGAGGGGGTGAAAAGCTAGTTCTGTCCAACACTAGAATTGTAGAAGAATATTTCCACTTCTTCCCGGCTGTCAGTTCAGCCAACAAGTGGAAAAGGCGGCAATTGGCGACATATCATTGTATTTATTGGGGTGTAGTGTTGGTGAAGACGCGTGTCTGCTCGAGTCGTTGTTTAAGCAAGGGCATTGAGACATGGGTACTGGAGCTGGCCGAATACAGAACTGGATATAGTACAAGCGGGAATAGCAGCAAGCATATGGAGCGACAAGCGAGTACACTGTCTCTTTGAAGGACGGAGTTGGAGTTCGGTTTGGGTAGTAATGCTGCCCCAAGGGTTTATTAAGACACGTGAAACGGTAGACTGTGCACGGCGCTGCCCAGGCGAAATTCATCTGATGATCTCTAAGGGGTCTGGCCTGGCCGGCTGAACCATAAAACATTGGAAGTCCGTGAGCAGGCTCGTGAAGGGCATTGTCTGGAGGACAGGAGCAGCGCTGAGGGGAAAGGGTAATTATAATGATCGAGAGCTGAAGGACACAGAGTTGGGAAGCAGGAGGGAGACGCTGGATGCATTGGATGAAGTGGATGCAGGTCGAGATGAAGGTTAGCGGTCTCGTGAGTTGGTGCGGATGAGGTGCAGGAGCGTGGGGCAGGTGCAAGGGGGGAGGAGCGAATGAGAACGGGTCGGTGGACGTTGCGGGAGGAAGGCACGGACAGGCACAGGAAGGTACAACAGGCCCAAGGGGGCACGGGTGCGGGCAGAACAGGACAAGCGCAGGGCAATAGGAAAAGGCAGGCACGCAGGCACGCAGGCAGGTACGCAGGCAATGCAGGGCCCCCGCGATATTCAATAGAGAGTCGGAGATGAACAGACCCTTGTTTTACCATGTCTGAACAGGGAAAAGGGGGGCGCCTGCAGAGGCCTGCTTGCCGGTAACAAAGTACCCAACAGTACATACACTACACGCCTCTGCCGTCGCGGCTCAGGTAGGGGAGATAGCGACTTCTCTTCTTCTTTCTTCGCACTGCTCGCCGTTTGTTCTTCGAGCTTCAATTGCTTGCTCTCATCTTCCTGGGAACTCACGCCTCGCCGCCTTCCTGTCCTCGTCCGATTCGCGCCCTGGCGCTGTTCGTCTGCGCCAGCCGCGCGCAACTGCACATCCACCAGACCACCATTGCTCATTTCGCGTGCACGAGCCGCGCCCGACCAGCACCAGCGAGCTCATTTCACGCCCACACTCCTGCAATTTTCCATGGTTGCTAGCAATCCTCGCACAGTGCCGCCATGAGAGAGGAGGCTGTTCCCGCTGTGGCCGACGAAGGCAGCAGCGCAACAGGCATCGTTGTTGTGGGAGGAGACAAGTCGCAACATGACCACCAGGACGGCCTGACGCCCCAGATATCAAACACTTCCGCCACCACGACCAATATCGTCACCACCGAAAAACCACCCCCCTCGCGTGGATGGCTCAGTGGGGTCCGACGCCCGAGAACTTCGCCTGGTCCAAAGGCTTCACAATTGAAGCGCTCGCTGTTGGCCGACGACGACATTCGTAGGGACTCGGCCTTGGCGTCGTCCAACTCGACCGCAAGCACCGATCGGACGTCCCACAATGCCCCCTCATCGCCCACCAGCCTTCGCAAGACTCCAAGCCTCCCTGCCATTGTCGTCCAGGATGAACCCACCGCGCACGGGACTGAGGCGGACGTCGACTACGCATTCCTCGGTATTGATACCATCATCCCTACCGGCGACTTTGACGATCTTACATCACCGAGCCAAGTCTCCTTTTCCAAGAGGGGTAGCATGCTCTTGGGGGGAAAGCGCGCCAACAGGATGAACAAACACCTGGGTCTCGTTGAAGAAGGCGCGCCCGCCTCACCTTTACATGTCACCCAGGAAGAGAAGGAACAAAAGGAACAGAACGAACAGAACGAACACGCCATGCAGGGCCATTTGACAACCACCGCCGCGACTACCCAGAAGGATCGCAAGGACCTCTCCTTGCCCACCACTCCACACCTTTCCCCCCGCTCGCACTCGCGCCTCTCTGCCCGTGGGAGGGCCAGCAACCGCGTACTCTCTGCCGACGAATCGATGCTATCCCGAAAGGTGCGCGCAATGTACAAGCACGGATGTGAGGGCGCTGCCGGATGGGATGACGTAGAGGAAGAAAGTGAAAGCGTGCAGACAAGTTTTGTGGACAGCAGCGTCGCTGACACACCCATCAACGGCTCGAGCCTCACGGTTGACCGGAATAGGGAGGACACGTTGTCCTTACGGAGCTCAAATCGCGAAAGCACAATCATCAGGGAGACGACTGAGATTGCTGGCGGATTGGAAGACTGGACCGATGTCGATGGTGGTGAAGTAGACCGATATGGCTTCATTCTGCCCAAGAAGACGGGGTCGCGAGGCTCAGGGAATGCACTGGACGGTCCCGACGAGCCGCGCATTCAACGGGTTTCTACAGCATTGCAGCTTGTTTCCGAGGAACCGAGGAAACGTGGCATGAGGCGGAGTGCATCAAGAGCTCGTTCGACCCGCTCAGCAAGTGCCACCATTTCGTCGCCCAGACGAAGAAGATCACATAAATCTTCAAAGGCACAGGGCTCAGTATTCTCTAATCAAACCGGGCGTTCCGCAGCACAACGGCCTTTGCGCCAGGCAGCCAATCGATTACCACATAACAGGGATCGTCGTCTCATGGATGAAGCCAGCGACATGCTCAAGCTACCCCCGGGTCTTGCGGATTTAGCTGAACAAGAAGAGGGCGGGAAGGCAGACCAGGCTATGAAGGCGAAAGAGATTGAACGAGAGGAGAAATGGCGGAAAATGGCCAAAGTTGTGCAGACAGGCGCAAAAGGAGGGGGCATGATGTTTGAATTCGACGTCAAAGATCCAAAAGTCATTTCACGTACCTGGAAGGGCATTCCCGACCGATGGCGAGGCACAGCATGGTACGCCTTCCTAGCTGCAAGTTCCAAAGCCGACAAGGATAGCCCAACAGACGAGGAATTGATCGAAAGCTTTTACGAGTTGCAGGAAGAGAGCTCCGCAGACGACATGCAGATTGATGTCGATGTTCCAAGAACTATCAACAGGCACATCATGTTCCGACGAAGATACCGTGGAGGGTAAGTATCAGGCCGTGATTGCTCTCGTGGCCTTGCTAACATTATTTAGACAACGATTGCTTTTCCGTGTGTTGCATGCCATGTCTCTCTATCTGCCCGACACTGGCTATGTGCAAGGGATGGCTGCGCTGGCTGCCACGCTCCTTTGCTATTATGAAGAAGACAAGGCCTTTGTCATGTTAGTCCGGTTATGGATGTTTCGAGGACTTGAAAGGCTCTACGAGTCAGGCTTCCATGGTTTGATGGATGCTTTGGAAGACTTTGAAACGAACTGGCTCCGCGGCGGCGAAGTGGCTAAGAAATTGGTGAGTTGGTTTCTTTACCTTCACCCAGGTGCAGTGCGCCAGGCATCTCACAGACATGTCCTGTGCTCGCATCCTGCAACAATGAGGCCTTCCACTATCGGGGTCTCCGAGTTGCAAAAGCCGCGAAGAAGGAATTTCGCTAATTGTGACCATGTAGGAAGAGCTAGCCATCACTTCAACAGCCTACGGAACGCGTTGGTACTTGACGTTGTTCAACTATTCGTTACCGTTTCCTGCCCAGCTACGAGTCTGGGATGTTTTCATGCTGTTAGGTGACGCCTCCAGATCAAGTTCTACTTGTGCCAAGTTCAGTGGGGATCTAGATGTGCTCCATGCAACGTCGGCTGCACTCATCGACGCAACGAGGGAGATCCTTCTTGATTCGGACTTTGAGAATGCCATGAAAGTGTTGACTTCGTGGATTCCCATCAAGGACGAGGATCTCCTCATGAGAGTGGCAAAGGCCGAATACAAGATTCGAAAGAAGCGAGCCAATACGTGATAGTGGGCAAGTGTCCACGTTTTGACGGATAGCAAGTAACATTATGCGCAAAGTCATCAAGGTGTCGCAGCCGCCAGCCACACCTGCAGCAAGTCACGATGCAACGTTCGGTCAGGCTTCCAGGCTCTTTCGAGAAAGCGGAAACGGATCGAGTGTCGATCAGTTGCGATCAGTGGCTTCGTCGCGTGCCGTCAACGTGGACGTGCGTGGCTATCACGTTTTTCCCGTTCCGGTTGATTGTTCCCGATTTTCCCTTGTCTTACCGACTAACGGCATCATCTCTTGTTCCCCGTCGTTTCTTTTTCCGCACAAGCGTCGCGACACAGCGGCACACCCATTCAGCCTTCCAGCATCACTATTCTGGCCAAACCCGGCTTTCTTATGTATGATTACTGTTGGGCTTGCATTCGGCTTTTTTGGAGTATTCATGATGCACGGCCCGGAGTTGCTCGATTAGGTTTATGGTTTGGGACTGCAGGCTTTTCGAGATACCTTTTTTCGCCCTTGGTTTCTGATGTACGATCATGGTTGGATATTCGATACGCATGAACTATGGATTAAATACTCAAGTAGTTGTAATAAGTAATACGCAGAAGTCAACCCAACTCTGCACGCAGAGTTTGGATACCTAAATCAACACCAGTGCTCCAATAGTCGCACAAAGTGCCCAATTGCTGAGTCATCTGGCGCCGTCAGTGGTCATCCGCGAATCAGCGCCTCGCGAATCGTCAAGACGCACGTTCGGCTCGCTTCGCTTCTGGTGATCGACATGACGATTGTGGTTCACTGACAACCTTGGACGATTGGGAGTGCAATGGATGCCGACAACCGCAAGGCCGGACGGAGGCGGAAGTAGCTGAATGGGGGAACAGTGAGTATTGTCGACGCACCTCATCTGTATGAGGTGAAGTGGGCTGCACGTGAAGGTCGAGTCTCGCCGCGTACGGGCCGACGATCTCAATTCTGTACAACACAACCCACACCAATCCAGCCCGGAAGGCGAGCCATGGAAGAGGGAACCACGGTTTGGTAACGGTAGCTCCGGGGGGAAGGTTTCTTTCTTTGGAGGGACAAGAAAGGGAAGGGGGAAGAGGGAAGTAAGGCGATGGAGTGTAGACAATTTACAAGGACATTTGCAATTGGTTGGAAGAGACAGCATTTTCCTTATCACCTCAATGATTTCATCCCATGGCGGCCCTCAAGAGACAGAGAGGCAAAAAGTCGTCGCAAGCATGTCCCGGTGGAAGAATTTTGAAACCTGGAAGACGGTTGGGAAATGGAATACTGTACAGTGTATGGGTCAAGTTGGGCGGAGCTGGGAATCTGTTGGAGGGGGGAGGGAGGGAGGGAGGGGAGACGGCAAGGCGGTTACTTCCGAATTCGGAAATGCTGTGAAGATTGGGTGGCGATGGTCGCTACTTCCTTCCCCTCCAAAACCTTGCAACGACGCCTGAGACGGCAGGACTAGCCCTCCAGGGCTTTCGCCTCTCTATTTTCTCGACGCTTCTCTTCACCCGTCTCGATGCTCTACCGAGATGCATCTGCTGCCGAGCACGAGGAGTCACTAGCATCTGTACTTCTTCCGATGGACCACCGTAGACTCGGCTCGACATCGCGGTGGCGGCCAGGATACCAGTACTTCGGCCGCCGATCTGTGGTCTGATTTCCCTCAGGGCGAGGCGAGAGATCAGCTCAACGACTGCTCGAAGCAGAGAACCACCGTCGTCAACGACAGCCGTTCTTCCTCATGGTACCGCCACTTCGACTGGCAGACATGGGAACAGGAAGCGATTGCGAGAAGCGGCGAGGAGCCGAAAATGGAACTCTCTCCTCGGGATGCCTCTCGGCAGAGGGGGCTGGTTCGTTTGCTAATGGACGAGCATGGAGCTTAAGCATGAGCTTGTTGGTGAGGACGTGTACGCGGCCGTTTGCCCTGCGTATAGACTGACTTCTAATCCAAGTACAGATCGTCAATGCGACGATGGCGGACTCGACCTGCGACTACCGACTTCTGTTAAGGTACACGAGCTGCGAGATCTCTGGGCAGGCAGGCCTACTCGAGAGACCTGATCTATCACCGGCTACGGGCACCGTCCATAGGCGTCGAGGCATCGAGGGGACATGGTCCATCGGCTCCTCTTGTCCACTGAATCCACCAAACATCAAGGCCGCAGATGGCCGCTTCAGCTGGCGGACAAGTTGTTCGCCGCTTCACCGACGACCGAGTGAACAAACCATACCATTCCGTCGAGCTAAGGGTTTGCTAAAGCAGAGATGCAGTCCCTGGTTCCTATGGTTATTTCCACATTGCCATTCTCTCCTGCAAGCCTCGCTTTTCGAGGTACCTCGAGGCTCTTGGCAACAGAACCGCCCAGCAGCCATCACGCCTCGCTCTTCTTCAGCAATATCCACCGCCGCATTTGTCAAGACTCAAATGTGCATTTGTTATCTGAGCTAGGTGGTTTCCTTCAGCCTCGTCGTACTTCCGTAAGCACGGGACGACGCTGTCTGCTCGTTCCTTGTAAAAAGGAAATTGGCAGATACCCGCACATTCCATGCACATGCATACGACGACATCACCAAGGCATCATTGCGGTAATGAGGATTGTAATCACTACTTGACGACGAAGAGGTTGCATATACAACACCTAAACCTAAACAATGCCGCAGCTTGGCCTGGGCAGTAATTAATCTCGTCTTCCATGGGTCTTAAATGGCATACCCACGTTCACGAGTCACTCCATCGAGTTGAAGTCCCGAAGCGGCAACACGCCACTTTGACAACAACTGGAAATGGCGGTCCCGCGCCGAGAAGGGTTGCTGAGGCAGCTGCAATCTTGCTCGACTTCAGGCTGCACCTGTTCCATCTCAAACGAGGCGGGAGAGGAGGTTTCAACCCATGGCCGAAGGAAAAGCCGTTGACATGAGGACTGTTCGACATCTATACAAAGTTGACCTAATAGCAGGCCTCCGAGTCCAGCCTGATTCCTATACAATCTGATCTCAACGCCCTATCTCCAAGCTATCGCGGCTGTTCAGATGGAGGGGCAACAGATCCCGGGCGATTGGCCCGCGCCTAGGCATTCCCCAGTGGTCAAAATCTCGCCCAGATCCTCTGCCCTGATTTGGGGCGCCACGCGTTTCATCTTGATCCCCGTCGGTGCCGAATAGGCAAAGTGCGAGCGCGGACACGGAGAAATTGCACTGCTCAGTCGATCGTTCACACCGGAGCCAGGCGCCCGGTGATTGCGCAACCCGATACTCATCAACGGCCCCTCACTTGGACAACCCACCCGTGGATGCACGTCCCTCTGTCACCTGCAAGCGAGCACCGCACACTTCAATGTACACAGTAAACACGAGCCGTGTCTGGTTATCGTGAGTTGAACGCCAATTTGCAATATGGCCATGAGTTGGGAGACCGCAGAAAAAAAAAATTGGATGGTGGCATAGTTCCCCCGTCGCCCGTCTCTAGAGCCCTATCCTATGCAACGCTCCAGCCCGGAGGGAGCCAAATTGGTGATCGTTGCTGCTATCGATTCGCTATGCTGCCCGCCGTACTGTGTCGATCCACACAATGGGTTGCGCTCGAGGCTGACAGGTTGACAAGGTGTTTGTGTGCCACGGCCGTGCTTCCTGATGCGAATCCGGCACCCCCCGCCGTTGGTTTATGACGGCATACGCATTTCCGCTTTGGGAACACTATTCGCTGTTGGAACTCAGCTTGATGGGGACTCTGCCTCTCTTTTGGCGTACTCTCGTCGTCGCCAGTTTCGTGTTGACACACACTGCAGCTCCACCAACGCGCAAACTTTCATCTTGTGTTGCTGCTTTGGGATCTGTGGTACTCACACAACAGACGTCTGACACAGTGGTTGCGACCCTTCATTTCCCTCCTAGCAGCCTCGAACAACATCCACATGCTCGAAAGAGTGAAGCCCGCGTCCGTGCGGTAGGGCGGCAATCTTCCAGAGAAATATGCTCGCTTCGTCCCGAACGTTGGATCCTGTCTCCTGGTCCTGGCCCGCGGTTCAGGTCTCGAGCCCATACCAACTGGTTTGCCTTTAATTCAACGAGCCACCAGCCACTGGCCGGCAGTAGCATACCGAACACAAGACCAGCACGCAGCAACGGCACCGCATGCTGGCAAGACACAGTCGGTATCTGGCTATCCTGTTTTGTCCCCCGCACAGTTGCTTCTTGCCTGGTCCCCGACTAAGGCAGGTCCCAGCACACGGTGCTGAACAGAACAGATGTGTGCAGTCGAATGTGCATTCTGCCGCGCGGACAATGTCTGGGTCGTTAAATAAGTCGCGAGATAAATTGCGCGGAGAGGATATGGTCAATGTGATAGGCCTGCCCGTTGAGTAACGATGGGCAACATCAAATTCTCCAGCGTTTTGTGCGAACGCGAGCACGTTACATGCCTGCCGTTGCCAGAAACATCAGGCGACGAATCCTGCTTGCAGAGGATAGGCGCTACTTAGGGCGTTGTGGCCGCGGTCACGTCCTAGTAGGTAAAAAGCCTTTGCATCATTCAGGTCTCTTGCTCACCCACCATTCATCAAACTAGCTCTCATGAAGGGCTTCTTTGCTTGGCCAGACGCATGTCAAAAGTAGCTCGCGGCGGATGCCAGCGCCACAGCAGCAGACTAGGAAGTACAACCAGAACGGTGCAGCGGCGAAGCCATCTCCAGGCACGTAAGACTGCAAGACCGCCCGCTGTGGTCTAAGGTTTTCTCCCCTCATCCCTCACCTGCTGACGGCAACTTTTCACTGCTCATGCATATCCTTGTTCCCACTTCCTCTGCCCACCCCGTCATACGCCACACAGTCTGTCCTTGTACAGTAGTGCGGCGTGCCGCTCTTTCTGCTGTCAATCGAGGTTAGCAACTGAATGCATGCTCGCCGGCTGGTCTAACTGGAGCCGGGCCTGTTCCTTTTCTTGTACAGTCGTTACAACCTTCTCCGTCTTTGCCCACCTTCTTGTGCCTTCTTCATCATCCTTAAACCTGGCCCTGATCGCCCAAGCCGGTCCACGCGAGCCCACCTGGCCGAGATCTTCGGTGCAGCCAGCTCTGCCTGTAACGAATTCCCATTTGTTGTCTCTAGCCTCTCTTTAACCGCGAATCAAAGAGCACCTTTCGTGCCTGGCAGGCATTAGGCTTAGCGTTGAGGGCAACGGTCGGGTGCTCTGGACCATTGGTGAACGTTGCTCCAAGAAAGGTCTCGAAATAAGTAGGTATGCTGGCCCTTCTCTTTCTGGAACCTTGAATTTCGAGGTTGCCTCACCAGCCAATTTCGATGTCGACTTTCACCAACATCACTTCTTACTTAGCTTCCACCACCACCCTTCATGTTGCTCACACTCTCTAAGCCAGCCAAATTGGAATTCGATTATAAGACTCATGATTACTCTCCGCCATTCTCTTCGGCAAGCGCACGATTCTCACCAAAGCTCAACGGCGGGCCTCTCCCTCCACTGCCGGACAGTGTCCCCACAAGCATGGGCACACCTCACCGAGGGCTCCCGCCGCCCTCGGCAATGACTCTACCAGACCCTGGTGGACGAGGGCCTCCACCAATTCCATCCTCATTTGGCTCACTACCTCCAGCGCCATCACAGTGGCAAGGTGCTGAAGATGGTATGAAAAACTGGCTAGTTGCCAAAGCTGAAGAAGACAAGAGAAAGCAAGAGGAGGAAAAGACAAGGCAGGAAAGCCTACGACTCGAACAGAGAAAAATTGAACAGTCGATGCTTCGAGAATCTATGCAAGGCGGCATACCACCACATCTAGTCCCGTTGATCTTTGCCGGAATTGGCGGAGGCAGTCTTGCAAATATGAGCGCCGAATGGCTTCAGCAATACACGGTCCAGTTACAACAGCAACAACAAGCTCAGAATCAGCATGGCCAACTGTCACCGGAGCTTCGAAGGGAAACGAGACTAATCGGTCAAGTCCAACCAGGTGTATACACAGGCGCCCCGCAAACACCACAGACTGTCCTTCCGTCAACGTCTGTACTACCAGCTCAACCATTACCCGCTCAACCTCAGCATGCCGCATTTTCAACAAGTTCTTATGCCAGTGGGGCATTGTCTCCTAGGGCAAGAGCCGCGACAGCTTCTGGCCTTATTGGTGCTCCTACATCTGCTCCTCGTCCTCCCCCACAGTCTCAATTGCCGAGACTGACCACAAACGAAATGCAAATTCAACAACCGCCAGTTGCTCCGTCCAATGTACAACAACTCCAACAGTCCCAGTCAGGGCAGCAGGATCAGGCTTCGCCGTCCATCTATTTCCACCATTGGGTGCCTCCATCATCGCAGCAGGAGAAACCCTCCAGCGGAAACCCACCCGCAACGCCTTCAGGTAAATACAAAGCCTCGCCTTCGTTCCCTGCCCGCCAACGAGCGTTCTCGCAAGCGTCTGACCCAGACTACTCCAGCTCCCCCAAAAAGCGGAAGAACCAAGGAGCACATCCAGCTCCACCGCCTCCAACGTCGGCGCCTCAGTCCTACACATCGCCTTCGTTCTCGCATATCTCAACGTCATCCGCATCCACGCCGGGAGGAGGACGAGGACATGCCAGAGCCCGATCTGATGCGTCTGCACGAGGGCCAGATGGTGGAGCTATAAGCCGCAGAGGAACAATTTCCAATCTTGCACACGTCGATTTGGGCGGGCCGCAGGGTGATGCCCCTCGATACCAGCAACAGCAACAACAGCAACAACCAGCACGAGGAGCTGAGGGTGAGGTTCATCCATATGCTCAGCAACATGATCCGGTACCAACACCTGCATCACGGTCTTGGGATCGTGGAAACGGGCAACCAGCGCAAGTGGCAACACCCACAGCATTTCAAGCTGAAACGAGACAATCTGGGATACACCAGCAGTTGGCTGGTTACGACCGGGGGTCTGTGCCCTCATCTCCTAAACGGGAAGCCAGCGGGCCGTAAAGTTGGTGACGGGTTTCAGTGTTGCGACCGCATCCGGACTGCTTGCCACCAAGCCGAGTTCAGCGGCGCCGATGCGTGAATATCACACGCCGTCGCGCCTCTGACACACATTTTGTGCACGTTATTTAAAGAGACGCCACGTTCGGACACACTTTCGCCAAATGCTAGTTTGCAGGCATCGGAAGCGAAATGAGCTCCACCGCACCAAAACTTCATCTCGACTACTATTTCACGAGCGATGCACGGCCCAGCAACCCCGCCAGAGGAACAAGATCCAATCTTGTAAGATTACAATGCAATGTCGTTTGCAGCTTTTTCCAAGTTTCCAAGGTTGGCTACATCACGGCGAAAATTTACCGGTTTTAGTTGCCGCTCAAGTCAGATTGCTGTTGCGTGTCGCATGCGTTTTCAATTGCTCCTGTCATCACGGCTGATTGTTTTCATCCTGGATCTATCTTCGCTTTCCAACTTTGTTATTCTCCGGATGCCACTTGGCGCCTCCAGCTTCTCTTCTCTTATACCCAGGGGACCTATCGCATTATATCCCATTATTGGATGACATAGATAGCATTGTTACCAGATGGCACAAATCCGCGTTTTTCCTCTCCATTTCTGGACGCGATATCTCGAAGCATGCAACATGTTGTTGCTCTCGTCAGCATATAAATCCCATTTCTACAGCCGTAATCAATCTTGATGGAAGACCTGAAACTTAGCGGCGATTTCCAATGCTCCGGGCCGGCTTACGCGGTTGTAGCAATCTATTTTCCACGCGCTGTTACTGCGACTGATAATGCGTCTGAGCTCAATTCAGTAACCCGACATTGGAATCCGGGAACTGGGTTTGCCAGAATGAACTTCAGTCTTCAATTTTTTCCCAGCTCATCCTTGTGGCACACGACGCTTTCGCCGCTGAGAGAAGAAACTATGCGAACTTAATTCTCATCCAAATCTGGATCGAAGTTCGTTGTGCTACCCTGCCCTATAGCCCGACGGTATTATAGCCAGAGGTTGTAGCCAGACCCTCCAGCCATGCTCCTTGGTGGGTTTATCAGCGCCCAAATCGCGATCGATTCGCTTCCAAGCTTGCTTGTATTCATTTCTTGTCGGACCGTGATCGAGAAATTAACACCGACTCTGGAAAGCAATAACAACTTCATTTGCCACCGTACGCGCTGCACTTTTAATGCATGTTCCGGCCCCATGCATGAACCCCGCGGATTCGTTTAGGACTTGGAAACTCCCATTATACAACTACACCCTTGCTTTCGATCGATATCTGGCATATCGTCCATGCTTCGCATCGTTTCGTGTCTCAAATTGATGTTATTCTCTCGAACTTGGCGTTATTACTAGAGCCGTTGACGCATCTATCTTGTTTTCTTTTGTCGGTTGGTATCACACGCATGTGCTTACCTTGAGGCCCATTTCCAGTTGGTTGCAATTTGATAGTTCATTATACCCGGAGGAGGTGCATCCCGCGAGACCAGTCATACTCGCAGGCGGAATTTCATTCGATTCACACTTTACGGAGGTACAATGCTTTGTCTCGGTAGACGTCGGAGACTTTTGGTGCTTCCCTCCACGTCCGGCCTTTTCTTTGGCTGTGTATATTTAGGGGCAAGTGCGCAGATTTTGGGGGTGTTGCGGTTGAATGTACGCATGACCAGCTAGGACGGCTGCTCGTTCCGTGTACGCCAGTATTCCTTGTATAGAAGAACATTGCAGCAAAAAATAGGTGCAAAGCAAATGCAAGTGCAAGATAGGAAGCGCGCTTCTGCGGACTAAGATGACGGCAAGCCTGCTTTCAGATTTAAGTGATATTTTTGGATAAATTTTCCCAGCTCGATGCAGCATGTGATGGGTATGTCGTGTTTGAGATTGTTGGCGCGGGTATCTTATTGGTGTAGGAGATGGTGTGTGGCGCCCGAAAACGATTGGAGTCTGCGGGGGAAGAGGTGAGGCTGCAGCGCTGATCTGTTATGCATATGCAGTGGACAGAGATGGGAGTTTTGGCGGGTTGGGTTTTTTTGGGGGTCGGAATGTAAGTGGGCGTATTTGAGAATGGGAGGGTATTGTGAGGGTAAGGGGTGCATGTTTAGGTGCATAATCGTGAGATGGGAGGATGAGATCGTGATCGAAATGAATGCAAGGCGCGTATGTAGTAGGGAAGGTTGGTTAGGTATGCTGTTTCATGAGGAACTCAGTGGAAGTGTAGACAAGAGTATTCTGACATTTACTTGGATATCACACACGAAAGCATAGAATACTTTGTTGAATGTTTATGGTAGACAGTAAAATGCAATTCCAGTTCGTGGCATTGATCGGTCCATTCAGCTCTGAATACGACTTCGTGATGACAAATTCCCGAAGGATTCTGCCCCGCAAGAGATGTTATGTTTGTTAAGTAAACGTCCTCAACCATAACTTAGCCGTCTATGAAAATGGTTGGTCTCATGAGACTTCAAACAAACGGTACGACATAGATATCGTTTTGGTTTTGAAAGTAAGTGATGTTCACGTCTCAGCAATTGTGAGAGGGGCGTTGAGTCATGGTAGGCGTCCCATAGAGCTCGTGAATATGTATACGATACTGTATTTAGATGTTAACATCAATTATGATTAATTTGAATACGGCCTACCGTCCTATATTATAGTAGACAATTTAATACCTATGCAGGTAGATTCGATGGCGTCCAGCTAAGTATACAGTTGTATTACCTGTTGCCCCGCACCAGCACGTGCCAGCGCCCCAACCCGCGCCATACACACGGACTCTCTCGCACAGCCACTTCTAGCGGGGCAGCTCAACCTAGTATCATCCGAGGAACGGCGAAGGCAACCACGGTTCTCTTCCATACTGCTACCTATTTACACCGAAACCCCCAAAAGTCCTATCTCCTCCATCTTTGATACCATCTCATAGCAAACCCACCTACATACCACACCACCGGACAAACCCCAAGCCCTAGCAAACCTACGCGCTGTATAAAAATTGCGCCTGACACCATCACACTTCACCGCTTACCACTCGTATACCAAAGGAGTAGATCGGTCTCCCAGGAACCAACATGCAGATCAAGTATGTCTCTATTCTTCCCCGGAATATTTCTCGCAAGTCGAGTGAATTCATTAGCTAACCGCCGTGGCTGCATAGAGTGCGTACCCTGACCGGCAAGGAAATCGAGCTTGATGTCGACGCAGACTACACTGTAAGTCTATCCTTCTATCCTTCGACGTCCTCCACCTACCTCCCACCCCAGATTCGCACAGAAGCTCTGAGGCCGCGAGCGACGGATTAATCTCTACCATTGAAAAAGACTAAAACCACAAATAGATCCAGAGGATAAAAGAGCGCGTTGAAGAAAAAGAGGGTATCCCGCCTGCGCAACAACGGCTTATTTATGGGGGGAAACAAATGTACGTCCCTTCTCTTATCTGTCTATCCACAACCCCCCTCCTTATCTTTATCCTACTTTGTAGTCCTCCTCCGCTAGTACCTTTTATCTGATTTTTGTGTTTCTTGACAGGGCCGATGAGAAAACTGCTGCGGATTACCAACTCGAAGGCGGGGCTACACTGCATTTGGTGCTGGCACTGAGAGGGGGTTTGTGAGGGGTTAGGATTTCACCGAACCACAAAGTTCCTCTCTTCCATTGTCCGATCCGATTCTCGAGATGCGGTGCCCGGAATGCTTATACATGGGGTTCTTGTTCTTGGGTGCTGGCTGAGGCATGACGTGCCATTCCACTTTACATACTGGGAATGCTGTATGATCGCTTGTGCGGTTGGGTCGGTCCTTGAAAGCGCCTGGGAGTTGAGTGCCGTGTAGTAGAGAAATCGGAGTCGTGATGGAGTGGTGGGGCACGGTGTCCTTTTTTTCTACTTCTTCACTTCTACTGCATCTTCTTCCTTTTTTTTACCCTGCACTTTCTAGAGAAGTCGATAATTAGGGAAATAGGAGCTGAATACGATGGTTTTCGATCGTGAAAAATTTAGCTGTGAGAGGGTGAGAAATAGGGGAGATGTTGGGGGTTGTACAACTTTTGTGTGTGTGGTGAGGAGACGATTTGGGTCGTTTTATGATATCAAGTTAATGCGAATGTAGAGTTGCTTGATTCAGGAAAGGAATGAAGGGAGGGTGAAGATGAATGGAGACGTCAGATTGCTAGAAACTCTATTTCCACTCTTAAAAACGGACAAGTATTGATGATGAGCAAAAATGGCATTGCTTTCGATTGATTAGCAACTAAACAAGATGGAACCCGTTACGACTAGTAAAGTGCAAAGTATTAAGAAATTCGCTGCATCGCCAATTTGCAAAACATTCCCTGGAATATTGACTTGAAACCTGCAATGATGTTACGCCTTCTGATGATACTCTGCAGAGCACAACACCTAGATGCTGCCGTCAACCTGGACCTGAACCCTAGATACCCGCATTCTATAATCCCAGTGATTGACCAGATCCCCCAGATTCCGATAGAGAAAGGAACTCCGTGTACGCCAAGAGTAGGAAAGGGAGATGGTATAAGTGCAGGTACAAGAAAAATGAAATCACGTCTCTCTAGTCATCTATGCCTTCCTCTTCCTCTGCATAAATAAATTCGGTTCCTCACGCTTTCGCTTCTGTGGCTGCGGGCCTGGAGGCGCGATGGGCTGGGACCGGATCTTCGCAGCGTTCAAATGGAATGCAGCAGGTAGAGAGGTTCGAGACGGTTTGTCGGTGTTTGCTGCGTTGCTGGTGTTTTGTTGCAATTTTGGCGTTGAGGAGTAGCCGGATTCAGGAATAGGGTGCGAGGGCCTTTGCACGGCTGAAGACGATGCTTCGGCTTCTTTCATTCGGACCAAGCGCTCAGGGGCTTGGGAGACGGTGGTTTTTCGCTGGGCGAGGATGTGGGCGGGCAAACGGCTTGCCTTTGGGCGAGCTTGTTTCTGGTCGAACATGCCTCGTCGTAGCTTGTCGAAGGCGGCCTTTCCGGTCTTGAGTGGTGCCCCCGGTGTGCCCCATCCGCTTGACCTGGCTGACATAGCTCGTCGTCGCGCAGCGTTAGGATCGATCGGAACTCTACTCTCAATGATCTTTGTCTGCATTCCTGCCCGACTCTGTTGTAGTGCACGCATGGTCTCGCGCAACTTCTCTTCTTGCTCTTGCTTCTCTTGCTCCGCCTCCTTCTTTAATTTGCGATACACTCTGCTCCAATTCTTGGGGTCGCGCGGGGTGTGACTCTTCTTCTCCCAGTCGGGGATGTCGCGCTTGATGAAGCGGAGCCAGATCTCGCCTGTTTCGCCAACTATCTGGCCACAGTTCTGTTCGAGCTCGAGAAGTTGGGCTGGGACTTGAACGTGTCGGAGGACCGGGGCGAGGAAGGAATAGGGCAGATCGCCAATATCGTTGAGCATGCCGATGTTTTGGATAAGCCGGGTTTTGGCGATCTCGTACAGCGAGGCGGCAGGCATATTGACGGCGGTGGTGTGGTTTCCTGAGTGGAATGTAGGGAGGTTGTTATATGCAGAAGATCTTGGGGGAAGGCGTAAAATTCGTTTGAAATGTGCGTGGTGAATCTGCGTGGTGAATCTGCGTGGTGAAGGTGGTGAAGGTGGTGAAAGTTTCAGAGTTTGCGCAAATTCAATCGGTCTAGTTGTCAGGCATCTATTCAATGCTGAGAATCCAAGAATTCGTATGAGAACGGGATATCAAGAGCAGGCGTGAATGCGGTTGCTGCTCCAGGAAGTCTAGTAGAGGCGATACGGAATGGGTGGCAGTGTGGAGTGTCGATGGAGTTTCATTTGGGAGGCGGGCGACAAAAGTTATTTTATATAATCTTATTCTCGAGCGGCGAAAAAATCGGTGTTCTGGGGCGTGACAATAGAAAGTCGAAGATTGAGTCACGAAACCGAACAATGGGAAGTTCACTTCAATGAACCGGCTGACGTTGTTGGAGGCTGGGGTAAATCGGCGCTAGTGGCACTTGCCAAGGCCGTCCGGGAACTTCACCTATACTTCTCTCGATACTCCAATGCGAGCCCTTGACCGAGAATACACAACATTACCAAGACGCGTAAAATTGTCCACCTGTTCACACAGACTTAAGTCTAGTCAAGGATGGCGCCTTCAGGCTTCGAGCTTCTCTCACAAGGCGAAGAAGGTAATTGAAGCAGCTTTATTCAATCCTCTGGGGCTGTCGTGCTCACACTTTATAGATGCCCTCCACAATATCGCGCGTCTGTTGACAATAGAATCCCGCCCTTACCAGCGCATCTCTACTCGACTACTGAAGCCTGAAGCATTAGACAAACGGCCACACCAACTCCCCTCTCCGCCCCCCGATGCTTCTGCTGCCGACGAAGAGGCTGCGGCACGAGCCGCCAAACAAGAAAAAGAGATCCAAGATATTCGCACGTGGCAGAACGACATTAACAATGAAATCGCGCTCCTCGACCACGCTATCTTGCGCATGGAACACACAACGAACAGCAACCATGACGAGAGGGAGCGCTACGCAGTTGAAAAAAACGCGATAACATCCAAGCAACAAACTGTCCGGGACCACATCGAAGAACTCAGGGCTCAACTCGTCGATGCGAAGGAGACGCTAGCGGTTCGAAAAACTTATGATGAGTTGACCGAGAAAATCACAAACAGCAAGATGCTCAAGCCACGAGATGAACAATCTGCTGCGCATGCAAAGTTGGATGAAGAAATTGCTGAGCTGCAGCAAGAAGTCGAGATTTCAAAGAATACATGGGCCGAGCGTCGGACTCAATTTGGCCGCATTGAGGACGAAGCGAAGGAAATGCTACGAATGATCAAGGATGAGAAAGAGGAAGCGGAGCGTAAAGAAGGCATGATGAAAGATGGCGACGACAACGATGATGGCGAAGGCAGTATCATGAGGGGCGTTGCTAGCCAAGTTGGAACACCACGACCAGACGCTGGGGGTGCTACGCCATTGCACATCGGTCAAGCTGACGACAATTCATCAACACTTCGTGTCCCCCATGATAGATTGGCTCCACTTTCTCGAGGCACCAGCGCAGCCCCTTCGCCTGCTCCGGACACCGAAATGGCAGAATCGGGAGCTCAAGATGACGACTCGTCGGGCATTGAAGAGGGCGAGGAAGAAGACGACGATGGACCACCTGAGGAAATGGACCAATCATGAGTTATTCGATGCTGATTTTGCGCACAAAGCGTGTTGCAGCCTTCTGCTTGGCAGACCGACATATTCCCCAGCTGATGAACCCTCGAACTCAATAGCATACGGCATGGGGCGTTCAAGGAAGGCTTGTTGTCGTCATTGCAAGCGTAGCAAAGCAATGCTTCAGGCGCTATCGGAGGATAACCAAGATGAATCCGGAAGAGATCAGGAGGAATGCACATAATGTCCAGTGTCCACCTTGTTTACTTGGAGTAGCCTTGCTGGGTTCTCAGGTCACGATTCTTAAAACATGCATAGCGACTGGCGTTGGAGGATCTCTTCTTCTAATATGTGCATCTTGGAGGATATCACTGTTATTCACACCTCCTAAAACACGAAAACACGAATTCTGATTACCGCTTCATAAATTATGCAGCTACTCCGAGACTCTTTTTGCTTGCGGTAATGGCTTCCTGTGCTTTGGCAACCTCCTGGATTGGAGCGTCGCCTCCAGCCTCCTCCTATTCCGATTGTTAGTGAGATTATGGATATCCACAAGGCAGACTCACAAGCTGTTCCTCCAAACGTTCCACAGCCTGCGTGATCTTGGTTTGCAGAGAAGGGAAAATGTTCTTGGTTTCCTGCAAAGCTTGGCGCTGGAGACTCGTTAGGTATTTGTTCAAGAGAATATTCAAAGTACCATACCTCTTGCTTCAGTTGATACTCTGCATTCTCGTCTTCCGTGTTGGTTTCAAGTTTCTTGATGCGTGCTTCCTGTTGCTCTTGCTCTTTGTGGTAACTTGCTTCCTCCTTTACCAATCGGAGGACCGACGAAGTCGCAATAGCAAGTTTGGATGGTGGCGCCATTTGAATGGGTTTGTTCAGACTATGTAATTGAGGGTGCAATCAAAGGGATGTAATAACTTGGGTGATTTGACCTGGAACAAAGTACTCTAGTGTGTATTTGTATTATGTTGCTGCCTTGGTTGCCTCGGTGTTTGTTGATGGACGAAATTGTTCGCACAACTAGGGTCAATCGACGAGGGGCAACGTTATCGATAAGACAATCACGTGATAGTCCGACTAGCCCCCTTTTGGCTCTTTGATTGGCAGGAATTCGCGTCGTGTTCGTGTTTCGCGCCTTCCATCTCCTCCAAGTAGCGCTGCCCCTTCGAAGTTCAATTGTGCCCAACTCTGTGTTCTCTCCTTTGTAAAGCAGCGCAATCATGTCCTCTCCGGCAAAGCGCCGCTCCCAGCGCACAGCTGCCTCCACGACTCCACGAAGGACCACCCGCAACTCCCAAGCCCCCGCCAGCAGTCCCGCACCCGCAGGTCCAGATGAACAGCTCCTTTCCGAGGCCTCCCAAGCATCCCAGCGAGGTTCGCAACAGGCTACACCAAAGAATGCTCGGGTCCAAACAATTTCAACGCAGTCTCAGTCGCCCCTCTTTTTCCGCTCATCACCATCTGGAGCATCGACTTCAGGGGCAGGAAACGGTGCCGGGGCTGATGCGGGGACAGATGGAGATAGAACACCAAGGGCGAGTGCCTTGAACATTGGAGGTATAAGATAATTCACCTATATCATCAATCCAGAGTGACTGACTATCTTTAGACTCTTCTCCAATCAACTACGCCTCCAGCTCCAGTCCTGGCCGTGCCCGCAATGCACAAAATACCGATATCCATAGCAGTAGTAGTGCACTATTCGTCCGTGGCGCGGATACTGGTGCTCGCAATCGACGTAGTGACATTCATTCTGACATTTTTGGCCCTGGTCCCAGCTCCAATGGCCGTCGTCGAAGATTGTTTGTTGATGAGAATGGCATGGCTGTTCATGACGCCTCAGATGCTGCGACTTTCTCAAATCTGAACCCCGATACTTCCGATGCTGATGTTTTGGGGGGTAACTCATCCCGAGTCATTTGGGGTACCAATGTCTCGCTTGTGGATTCTATGAATGCCATGAAAGACTTCCTTCTAAACTTTCAAAAAAAGTACCGCTTGATTCAAGACGGCGAACTTGACGAGGGTTTGAATCTGCCATCAGATAATCCAGTCATGGCCAAGGAATACATGGAAACCATGAAAGCCATGCTGGAATTAGGCGTCACTCCACTGAATCTAGATGCCCGCGACCTAAAAGCCTATCCTCCCACCAGAAAGCTATGGCATCAGCTTCAGGCTTTTCCCAATGAGATCATCCCACTCATGGATGTGGCAGTCAAAGATGTCATGATTGGACTTGCTGAAAGGCGAACGGCTGAACTGAGAATGCAGCATTCACAACAACAGCAGCGCGGCGCCCACGGAAGGCCGCGTGACTCCAGCTCCCTCCCCCCAATGCTCAGCTCAGACATCGGGACGCCTGGCGCGCCCTCTCCTGCAGCTGCCCCCGAAGTCCCAGACCTTGTCAAGGAGGTTGATCAAAAGACGTACCGTGTCAGACCATTTGGTCTTGACAAAACTATCAACTTGCGTGACCTTAATCCTGGAGACATGGACAAGCTAGTCAGCATCAAAGGTCTGGTGATCAGAACCACACCCATCATTCCGGACATGAAAGACGGTACGTTATCCATCATAAATATCTCTCATAGTAAACTAACGGAAACAGCGTTCTTCAAATGTGCTGTGTGCAACCATACAGTGAAGGTCGATATTGACCGTGGCAAGATTACCGAGCCTACCCGGTGCCCTCGAGCTGTTTGCGAATCGTCGAACTCCATGCAGATCGTCCACAATCGTTCTGGCTTTGCAGACAAGCAAGTCATCAAGGTCCAGGAGACTCCAGACAGTATTCCAGACGGCCAGACTCCGCACTCAGTATCTGTTTGTGCCTATGACGATCTGGTCGATGTTTGCAAAGCTGGTGATCGAGTTGAACTCACCGGTATCTTCAAGTGCACTCAAGTTCGCATCAACCCACGCCAGCGCTCAGTGAAGAATATCTTCAAGACGTATGTTGATGTG
The DNA here is from genome assembly GCA_020744415.1 of Dendryphion nanum. Lineage (NCBI taxonomy): Eukaryota > Fungi > Ascomycota > Dothideomycetes > Pleosporales > Torulaceae > Dendryphion > Dendryphion nanum. Next base: position 1,183,465 of record JAGMWT010000012.1, on the reverse strand, counting down.
CTTCACATTCAGAAAGTCGACAAGAAGCGTATGGGGATTGATGTGTCCACGATTGAAGAAGAACTTGCCGAGCATGCTGCTGGAGACATTGAGGAGAGGCGTAAGGTGTCTGAGGAAGAAGAGCAGAAGATCAAGGCTACCGCACAACGTCCCGATATTTATGAGCTTTTGTCCCGTTCCCTTGCGCCCAGCATCTACGAGATGGACGATGTTAAGAAGGGCATATTACTTCAACTCTTCGGCGGTACTAACAAATCATTCGAGAAAGGTGGAAGCCCCAAGTACAGAGGCGACATTAACATCTTGCTTTGCGGTGACCCATCGACATCAAAATCGCAGATCCTTCAGTATGTTCACCGAATCGCACCCCGAGGTGTATACACATCTGGAAAGGGTTCCTCTGCAGTTGGTCTTACAGCATATGTAACCCGGGACCCTGAAACCCGACAGCTAGTACTCGAATCTGGTGCCTTGGTCTTGTCGGATGGTGGTGTCTGCTGTATTGATGAATTTGACAAGATGTCGGACGCTACTCGATCCGTGCTCCACGAAGTGATGGAACAACAGACAGTTTCCATTGCCAAAGCCGGTATCATCACTACGCTAAACGCCCGCACGTCCATCCTTGCATCAGCCAATCCTATCGGGTCGAAGTACAACCCTAATCTCCCTGTCCCTCAGAACATCGACCTTCCTCCGACCCTACTTTCTCGATTCGATCTCGTTTATCTGGTTCTAGATCGGATTGATGAACAGAATGATCGAAGACTTGCAAGACATTTGGTTGGTATGTATCTTGAGGATGCTCCGGATAATGCTTCGAAGAATGAGATTCTACCTATCGAGTTTCTCACTTCGTACATCTCATATGCCCGCGAGCATATTCAACCCAAGATAACAGATGCAGCCTCACGCGCGCTTGTGGATGCGTATGTCGCAATGAGAAATCTTGGTGCCGACATTCGTGCACAAGAACGAAGAATTACTGCTACAACCCGTCAATTGGAGTCTATGATTCGTCTCTCAGAAGCCCATGCTAAGATGCGTCTTTCTGAAGAAGTCACTGAAGACGATGTTCTCGAGGCCGTACGCCTCATAAAATCTGCGCTCAAACAAGCCGCCACCGACGCGAGGACAGGTCTCATCGACATGTCACTTCTCACCGAAGGTACTTCTTCAGGCGATAGGCGCAGGAAGGAAGATCTCAAGCGCGCCGTACTGGCCGCTCTCGACGAGCTCGTTGGTGCCGGGCAGAATGTGAGATTGAATGACCTTGTCAGGAGGGTCAGGGAGGGCGCGAGCGAACAAGTGGAGAACCAGGAGTTCCTAGAGGTTTTGCGGAGCGCCGAGCTGGAAGGATCTGTTCAGGTCAGTGGCGAGGGACCGAGGCGCATGGTTAAGAGGGTTGTTGGTGCTATTTGATTGGTTATGAGAATTGTGATGAGTAGGTTCCTTGTGATAGTTGCTGGAGTTTAGGGGGGTGGGGTAAAGGCAATGGGATGAAATGGGTATGTGGATGATGAGACGAGGTATGACTGATTGGATTGTGAATATATAGATAGATGCTTGAATGGGTCTCTCTCGCTCTCTAGTTTAGATCATTGAATTAGATGAAGTTAAGACTTTGCACTGTTCTGGTCACCAGTCCTCGAGACACGTACTATGAAGTGTTATGTACTTGTATTCTGGGAATCCTCTCACTCCATACTCTTTCAAATGATACCTGTACCTGGGCTCTATGTTAAGATTTACTCGATCGTGTTATTTTGTCTTACCCCTTTCAAAGCCCTTAACACATCGCGATACGATGCAGATTTACTTCAAGAAAAGACGATCCTAGTATCTACTTGGAGATCATGCGTGGTTCCCACCATGTTTCTCCCTTTGAGCACGAGCAACTCTTCGAGTCCCCGCTTCATCCTGGTTGTTGGGAATGTGTCATGTACGTGTATCGTTTACGTGGGGAAATTTGTGGTCTTTATTCCTAAGATACATTGCTATTGCAATATAGATATCGTTGAGTAGCGGGGTAACGTACTGTACTGTGCTGTATCGATGTATTAACTGGGGATTTGCGCTGTTGGAGAGAAGGAGTTGTGTTGGTTGTGATTGGGGATTTATCTGGGTTGGATCTTGCAAATCGTTTGGGGGGGGGGGGGGGGGGAAGGGTTGTTGAAGAGATCTATCGATATGTGGGCGCCGGGAGTTTTAGGGATGGGAATCGGATAGATGGAAGGGCTAGGTTGGTTGCGGAGTGGGTTGGGAAAGCGCGCCGATATAGAGGGGGTTTGGGAGGTGGTTTGAGATTTACGTTGCACATCTGAGAGTTGGCAGACGGGGTAGGAGATTCACGTATGGGTAAAGGGTTTTTATTTCTTTTTCCAGTTTTGGCGCTATCGATGGGGTTCACTTCGTTTGTGTGAGTGTAATTGTGTTGTGGAAGAGTGTGTTGACGTTGATGTGGTTCCTCGTTAGGCAACTTTCGGGAATTCGGTATGGGGAAAAGAATATATCGGATGCATCTCGTGATTGTAAGGGTCTTGGTTTTTGTTCGCCTGTGCTAGGAAAACTTTATGAATGTCGCTGTATGGATTATGGATAGTTAATGATTTATGGAATAAATTAACAATACATAGTGTGGAGATTTAAATTGGATATTTAACCTTCATGAGTTATTTCCAATCATCTGTCTTGTTCACTGATATAACATGATTTTTTTAGAGTGGACGATGCATTGTTGGTTCCACGGGCTAGTGTTAATTGGTCACGTTTTGTGCTGAGTCAATTCAGTTCGTTGGGTATAGTAACGAGGTCATGATTGATTCATAGAGAGTGGTACATATAGATAGCAACTAGAAGTCGGCTCATTTACAGACCTGGCCTGTCTAGATGTTTATGTATATATTAATTATTGAGATGCTATACCTCAGACTGCGGATATGAACGTGAGAAAGAGCAATAGAAAGTTTGTAATTGGGATGAGGTATCTAAGCGACTGAAGAAAAAAAAAACTCCAATAGAAACACTATCTATGAAGAGTTCCTTAGTATAACAAATAGTATGGTGTAAGAGTTAAAGATTGTATGTGCAAAGTATTCTTGAAAGTAACTAGGTAGCTTTGAGTCCAGTCATAAGTCCGAAAAACTACATGTAGTGAATGTACAAATGAGCGACCAGCGCCGTTCATTAAAGTCGATAATGGATGTATGTTACAAGATCGTTGGGAGTCGTTGCGATAAAGCGCGTGGGAAAATATACATCGTTGATGATCTGGAAAGAATGTCGTAATCCTCGGTTATATCGATATTGTTGATGCCGATATATTGACACAACTACTACGTCTGGATCCGCAGAGGAAGTGGTTTCCTCACCCGAGCCTTCTCCACCCACTCATCAAGGCCATGCTCTGTTGTTGCCCAATAGTCTCTAGTCCTGCTGTACAACTTCATCCGCTCCTGGTAGCTTCGGACGGCCATGATTTCTTTGAAGCCCATCGGCCGCTCTCTGACTGGTTGATCATCGAAATCAACGGCAGTTCCTGAATCCGCTCGCTTGGGCCGAGTCGGTGCAGGTGGGTTGGTTGTCTTTGTCGGGACTCTCACTATTGCTGGCCTTTGTGAATCCGTTACATAGGATGTCTTTGGGGGAACTCTCGGCACTGTAGATACCATCGTTGAATTTTGAGATTCATACGAGGTAGAAGGCTTTGGTGGTACTCTTGGCAACAAAGGCACCGCTGCTAACTTCTGTGATTCTGGCGTCTGGTCCCGTTCTTTCTTCCTGCGTGTGTCAGGGGGATTTGATGATGTGCGACCACGAAGGATAGAAAGTGAGGTCTTTAGTCGAAGGCTAGGCCTGCTGAGGCTATGCGCTATGGAGTTTGAACGTCTTGGCGCAGAATGAGAGGATATGTTGAGGTGAGTGGGGACTTCATCTGGTTCCAAAGTCGATGTGAATGATCGTTGTATGCTGCTTTGCATAGGTCCAACACTAACACCAGAGACGTGTCTCGCATCGAATGGTTGCGAAATAGTGATGGTTTTCTCTCGACCCATGGCGAAGGAGGTGTATGTGTGTGTTACGTCGGACGATGAATCAAAGTAGAAAAGTGATCTCCCGGTTGAATGCAAGTGTTTCGACTAGGCGAGATTGGTGATTAAAAAGCAGTGTAGGTGGGTCTGTATTAGTTCTTATGTCTTGTATGAGGTTCCGCGGCCTCTAAATGAGTAGTTTTCGCCGTTGTTATGGTACTACGAATGTTAGGATTTCGAGTGCTTAGAACTGGTCAGGGAGAATATGGCGATGCGCGAGATGTCCTTCCATGAAGTCGGTTAGGAGGAGGAAAAGGCCAGCCAGCGCGGATTGTAGTTCCCGTTCATGTCAAACCAGGGGGTCGATGCGAGCTTCACATGATCCAAAACGCTCCGATACCGACGGGTTTTGCTCAGGTAGCAGAGGAGGCGTGGTTTTACCCCAGCTGCCGAAGCAGGGTGGCCGACACGGATGGCGTCTGGGAATCTCAAGGCATCTGTGGTCGGCTAAGTCACGGCCGTGCGTCGTCCCTAGCCTAATAAGGTTACGTGCAGGAACAATCGTAGAACGCCAAAATAATCTCTGATGATATTATGCCGGGTACCATTCTGATATAGAGGAAGTCTTGGTAGGGGTTGAGTAGATGGGGTTCCGTCCTGGCACGATCCAAAATCTGAGGATTGGGATACCTGTCTGGGTGACCTGAGACTGAAAATTTCCAAGTAGAAGTACACACGTACGCTCCAAGGGGGTTTGTGGTTTCGTGAGAGTGGTTTCTTCACAAGAAGATGTCTCGATGGCTCTGTAACCACACCTTTGCCTGATCTGCAGTTGCTGCAGCAAGAAGTGGATATGACGCAAGGAAGTCGGTTGCACGGGTCTGGAGTCCAGACTAATCGAAACTTCGTCGTATGTGTCTAAAGCTGAGGTAATAAACAACTCGAATAATAAGACCGAAGGAGGAAAAGAAGCTCATGTTCGAATGGAAATGGACAGTCTCTCCCTGTCTATCGTGCCCTTGCGTTATACCTTGTGAAGGTGTGGCGGCGGGTAGGGCGCATGCCACTGGTAAAGCTGCGCAAAACGCAACCAACGCATTTAAGCATTGGCGGTTAATTAAACCTCATACCGGATAGTTGACGTGCGCATGGTATCCAAGAGGTTACCCAGAGAGAATGTCATGCACGAAGTGATGGTGAGCGTTTGATGCTACTATGTCTCTACTAGCTCTCATGTGGGCTCACTGTAGTCTAGAGGTGGGAATAGCATCGAAGGTCAATGTTATATGAAGCCTTTGTCAAAGTGACCGTGATGGATTTCTAGAACTTCTCGATGGGCTGGGAACCTTGGAAACCGGTGGCTGTCAGTCAGAGTGAACCGCTGTCGGTTGGCCGTTGGAGTCGCATTGTGGGGCAGCATGCGACGTGAATCGCAAGAGCAGACATTTTGGACGACCCTGCTACCAGACATCTGGTTAGCATCGAGGTCTATAGGCGGGGGGATCGTGTCACAAACGTGCCTGTTTGAGGGAATCTGAAGCAGAGAACGTCTCTCCAAGTCTTCGGCAAAGTATCAGTTGTGGACCCGAGATCTTGGCGGCGTGCAGCCAATCACGAACATTCACCCAACGTCCTCCGGTCCAGATGCAGCAAAGTTGTTCGTGACGTCGCGTTGAGCTGCCCATTGTCATGAACATCTCACAAGTAGCACGAAAGCGTGCCTTGGGCACATTCAGGAGGCGCCTGTCATGCGAGGGGCAGCTTGTCTCCACATGCGGGAATTCGAGGCTAGCCGCCATGTCAGTCAATGTCAGAGCGCTGTCATCAAAGCGAAAAGCGGCATCGATGTACGACTGTATATAAATGCAATGCATGCTGCCCCAGGAACAAATTCAGTAGCCAGCTATCCTTTTACAAACAGTCTTTCGTTCATTCACTCTTTGGAGTCTTCAGTTCTTCCTTTCCATTCTCTTCAATCGTTCCTGGAAGAACGATCTCGGCCGGTCCTTTTCGAAATTATTACCTTTTTTGCCTTTGTTATATACCCTCTTTTATAACCAACAACTCAAAGTCCTTCAATCGACATTTGTAAACATGAAGCAACAGATTCTCCTCGCTCTTCCCCTCCTCGGCGCTGTGTCTGCTCGCATGGGCAAGCGCCAGGTTCCCTTTGAGCACGCTCATCGTGACATCAACCTCGCAGTTACTGCTCTCTTGAACTTGAACAATCCCGATGAGATTCAAGATCCGGTTTTTGGCCTTCTTGGTGCGGCGGCGGCTGCGACGGGAGCTGGAAAGATTGCGGATCCCGACTGTCTCCAACAGGCCACGGCCGATCAAGCTTTCACCAATGCCAAAGAGGCTGGAGATGTTGATGGCCTGGTCAATGCATTACTCTTCCGAACTCTGGAGCGCAACACCGGATCGGTTGGTCTCGAATCTGTCCCCTGCCTCACCATCCAGGCCGTCAACCCTGAAATCGCCGCTTTGCAGCAGCACCAGGACGCAGCTGCAGAGGGTGCTATCGAGCTCAACAAACAAATCGCTGCGGAGCTGGCCCGCCAGATCGCATCGGTTGGAGGAGACCCTCTACGTGCGAACGAAGCCGCAACATTCGCACCTGGTGAGATTGGCGACCCCACTGCTGCTGGAAACACTTGCAACGACGACCAGGATGACAACGGTTGCATCAACACGCTTGGTCTTCGCATTGACGACTTGACCGAGGCCGAGATCCTCGCTGCTGTGGCAGATATCAACGCCAACGCAGGTGCTGGCAACGCCACTCTCGTGGCTGGTGGCAAGAAAGCAGCTGGCAAGAAGGGCCAGAAAGGCCAGAAGGGCCAGAAGGCTGCCCAGCAAGCTGCGTCAGTCACCCAAATCACTCAGATCTCCAGCTGCAATGCCGCCATCGTGTTCGGGTCGACTTCTGATGGTCGTCAGCAAGACGCATTCGAGCCTGCCGATCTCAGTCTCTTCAGCCACGGCTCAGCTTTGAACATTGGGGTCATCTCCAACTTCATCTGCAGCCAGATCTCCAACCGCTGCAATGTCGGTGCTGATATTGTGTCGAGCTGCAACAGTGCAGCATCGGCGGCCCAGGGACTTGCCGGGCTGGCAGCGGCCAATGCCTTCAACTCCGCCCTTGGCCTTTGAATTGTGTGAAGTATGATGATGATGATGATCGAAGAGGGCTGATGAGGATTGAATGGTGAATATGGATTGGGTTTAGGAATCCTATTGTACACTTAGCTGGGTTGGCAATTGTCACCGATTTTTTCTTGGGGCATCATGAGTTATGCACGAATTATACCAATACACGCTGTTTCCTTGATGATGAAAACATTGCAAATGGAGAACCTAAACAAAAACAATTGTGTAAAACAAACAGAAAAAAGAGCGCATACGCCATTGGATCGATTGAGAGTCAGTATGGTTTAAGGGTAGAGCGGAACAAAGTCAAATAGACCGGCGAGAAGCCTGTTCTGACTTAGTGTAAGCCACGGGTACCCTTGCCAAGAGCCGAAGATTGAAGCTTAAAATGTGGGCGACGTGGGATTCGTTCTGGCGGTGTGAAATGTCTCTGAATTCTAAAACACATTACCCAATGGAAAGCAGTGAATTTCCACAACAAACAAAGAAATTCAAGACAGTGGTATCGGGCTTGCTGAATCACAGTCAATAATTAGTCAATAACGAGATCAGCAAGCCGTGGAAGGTCTTTGTCCGCGTGGCCCGACCCCACAACGCCTCTTTGACAGGTGCAGAGACCGTGACATGGATTGATTTCTGAGAGAAGGAAATATACATCCAATCAGGGCGAAATTCCCATGACACTGCCGTTTTGAGCCATAGTGGTCGGAAGAAGGAAGTTATTGGTGTGATACGAGCTGCAGGAGAGAAAAGAAGCGAGGCTGGGTGCGGTAAGTCATGGGGCCATCAACGGCTTTCTCGACTGGACCCTTGACGGGGAGCGGGATGGTATCGTGACGAGATGGGAGTGGGAAATGTTACATGGATAACGGCGTGGCAGGAATTGGAGACGGTAATTGGACGCGGACACCTTGAGGGGAAATATTGGGAGGAGGGAGAGTGGCAGACTGGACATTATACTCGTAGAGTAGGTGTGAGCGCAAGCAGCGGAAGTGGATTTGCAAGAGACAGATGAGTGGTGCATATGGAAAGACCCAGGGAGTTGCATAGCTGCATACATAGTACAGTAGCAGCACCGGCGGTCGTCAGTTGTGCAGCCAGCGGCCAGAAAGCAGCGACCAACGAGACCCTGATGGCGGTCGAGGTTGAAGGCGCTAGGGGAGGCCGTGAGGGCTGGCGACACGCTGTCTGTGTCTCAAAGGTCCGCTGCACTGCTGCAGTGTGCTGTTCGCTCTGGACAACGCCGTGCAGCAGCTGGGAGGAGAATAAAGTGGGGAGGGGTTGTGGGAAGCAGCGCTTGATGATGCGGAACAGAGGATGGCGATGCCGTGATGGGGCCCCCGCGAGGCTGTTAGGCTAGGAGAGGATGGGATGGCCGCATGGCGTGGCATTGTGGCAGCGGGCGGATGTGGGAGGCAGCGTGAGGACGACAAGTGTTCGTGCAGCAGCGTCAGAAGAAGCGTGGTGAGAGACGATGCCAGTGGGCCGGTGGTGTTTGAGGGCTAGACCGGATTGGCGAATGTCAGTGAATGGTGAATGGTGAATGGGCCCTGGCACTGGCACTGGCGAAAGACCAAAGACCCCAAAACGACCCCAAAACGACCCCAAGCACGACCTGCCGCCCATGCCAGAAAGCCCGCTGCACGTCTCCCCCCTGCTGTTTGACGCGCTAGTGTCGCGTCCGACGACGCGTTTGTGGAGGACTGTACGTCCTGAGGACGTCGCTTCGAAGGCACAGCGACGATGAAGGCATGCAGAGGGCGTTGGCGGAGCAATGGACGGCATCGTGGCTCGATATATGTTCTCGAAGGGGGGACCGGCACGCTGAGAAACGAAGCATCTCGCGGGTCGCTGTTCTGGATTGTCTTCGCTCGCTTTCTTGGTGGAGCTGTGAATCTTGTCCTCTTCACAATCGATAAAAAAGCCAAGTAGAACGAGTGACGAGGGTCGCGCGACCCACCGGCCCGCCCCAAGTTTTCCGCGCTAGCCCACGCCGGTGCAAGCGCGAGTGGTGGCCCGAGCGGAGTGCTTGGAAAGAGCAGGGCAGTGGCCGCCCAGCAGTCAATCCCCTCCCCTTCGCTCCTTCCCCCAAAGGTGAGTGAGCCAACTTCTCAACTTTCGCCTTTTTCTCCGCCGCCCGTTCGCTCACTCGTCGCTCTTCCTCCATCTCCCACCTCTCACCTCCTGCCTCTCACCTCTCACCACACACCACCTATCCTGGCCGCATCACCACCACCTCCCTCCTCTCTCGACCTGCCCCGATATGCCCTGATCCACTCGCTCGCACGTCTGCACGCAGCCTCACGACCTTTCTTTTGTCTATTTTCTTGCATGGCAATGGACTGCTGCCACTAGCATTTCCCTCTCAGGCCCGCCCAAGCTTGCGTCAGGCCCCGTCAACCACCGCTGCCAACCAACCTGCCAAATCCCCCACGACAACTCCTTCCCAGCACAACATCTCTGGATACGTTGCGCGACGGTGAAAGATCGCGTTGCGCCTGGCCTCATTTGTCCTCCACCAACGTCCCGCCGACGAGCCTCCTCACCGCCTCCTCGTCGTTCTCCTTGTTCTGCCACTTCATTTTCGCTTGCGCCCTGACCTAGCTGTTGCCGCTGCACACCTGCGCGCGCCGACGCCTCAACGACTTCACGACCTTTCCTTGCCTGCGCACCCTCTGCGACCCCCCTTCACCATCGCAGATTTACAAATTGAGTCGCGCGCAACGACCCACACATCTCGCTCGAGCGCACAAATCTCCCTGATCGCCGTGTAACATCTGTGCAGCCTGCACAGTCGCGTTCGCAGCTCCCAAACCGCTGTTTGCACCCGCCGTCCATCGCAGCTGCCGCCCTGCTTAACCCTGGTGAACTAACTGTCGATAATTGGATCTACCTCTGGACTGATTCCCATTACCTCGCTCGAGCTCCTCTCCCACTGTTCCATCTCCTGCAGAGATCTGGAGATTGCCATTTGGGCTTGTCCATCGACTTCTTCACCCCGATCTGCCCACTTCTCAGACCCAACAACTCGTCGCTTCAGCTCTTGCCATACTCACAATACTGACAACATGGACAGCGATCGCTCCCAGCTATCCATCACTCTTCCACGGAACTTCATGTTCCACTACCGCGACGCGCAGCCACCGAGGACTCCAGAGCCCGAGTCCAAGGATGACTCTCAAGACCTCCAGCCGCCACCTCCCCCACGACAGACTTTCAAGGTCCGCCGTCGCCGCACCACTGCCATAGCCGCTAACCACGCCTTCGATTGTATCAACGATGAACGACCCATCCCCACCATCGAGGCCCCAGAACTACACTCAGATGTATCAATGGACCTTCCAGGACTTCCCTCTCCAGTAGACAGCAACCTTCTCTCGCCAGTCATCAGTTTCGGCCGCATGCTGTCTCCACCAAAGACCCCCGTGTCGCAGATGCGTGGCTTCAGTGGTCTGGATGACCCCCAGCAATGGTCAGACATCGACCAGAGCAGCCAGAGCGAGAGCTCAAGTAGGCCTACATCTTCGTCCGGCTTCTCAGACTCTTCCGTATCTTCAAGGGAAAGTTTCGAATCGTTCCCATCATTGGGCGAAAGCTGTTCCAGTCCTGAAGATGACATGATGGACCCGCTCGTTCACTTCTCTCCCGAGCTCAAAGGCCAATCTCTTTCCTCGCCTTTCTTCATTCCACGTCAGTCGCACCCACAAAGGAAACTCAAATTGCAGGCAACCTTCACCGACGAAATGGACTACCACCTCTGGATGACCTATTTGAAGTACCTCCAGGACCCGACTGTAACCCCCTTCAAGGCTCTCCCCAGCACAGTTCCTCCGAACGGAGTCTGCCATCGAGTTGCACGTATGGCTCGAAAGACATGGAAAGGCCCACGGTCGTCATCATGTATCAACATCGGTCGACCAATGTCCCAGTGCGCTTCACGATGTGACACTCCGGACACTATCAAGCCTGGCAAGAGTGGTAGCTGCACCCCCGTGCCTGGATCGTCGAAGCCGTTCGCACGATTCCCTACTGAGAAGCAATGTCGGAAACAGCTTCGGGATCTGGCCAAGCAAAAGCCATCATTGTCGGCCCATTATCAACGCTTGGTCAATCATCGATCACCTTCACCTTTCCAGTCCACCCCGCCAGAGGAGCAAGCGCCGTCTTCGAAAGCCCAGACTTTGTCATCACCATTCTCGGAGGAAGGTGTCAGCTTCTCCACCCGCGACATGAATGTGTCTTTAGCGACCAGTACCGCAGCTTCGATGCAATTCGGCAATCCTCTGTCGCAGTTGGCAACCGAGAATACTCCACGACCGGCTCCTGTTTGGAACCATGCTCGCTCATCTGCTCACCAGAAGTCTCAATCTTTGCATATCGGGCTTGGACTTGGACTAGGTCACGTCGTTGGGTCTTCTTTCTCCGCCATGTCCGAGATGACTGATGCCAGCCTCAGCCAGCACAACTCGCAAACATGGCATGCACCATCTGCTCGACCGCCGAGACTCGGCTCGCCTCTTCAGTTGCATGCTCCGAGGCCGATTGCGCGTCCCTTCAAACGCCGAGCTCTTCTTAATTTCGAAGATCAAGTTCGCAATCGCGGCAATAGCTTTGTGGACCAGTTATTTGGAGCACCCGCCGAGTCTAGCCATCGTCGTGTTCGGAGCCGTGGATTTAGTCTCGGAGACATGATGGAGGGTGCTCGCCGTGCCCGCAAGTCTGCTACCAACACCACCGGGTGCGACCCTTTCGTAAACACGACCCCCGAGATGCCCAAAGCTGCTCAGCGTGCAAGTGTTTCTTTTCAGACAGGAGCTTCTACCGGTCAGGGGACAATCAGGCTCGGGTCTCCATTTGGTGCACGACCGAGCAATACGTTTCCCCGAGCCTCCACCACCTATGGATTTGAGCCTGCAATATCTTTCGAGCAACGACTCGCTGCGTTGCCCAGTGATCCCACTCAGCTGAGTCGATCTTAGTCGGATCGACCAAGTTTTCTCTCCCACTCTTCAGGCGTATGAGCGTGGTTCAGCATAGTTGGCGTTATCAGCATGCGTCGGTCTCCACCGACGTCAATTCCATATTCGATCAGCGCCCTGCCTGTGGTTGGGTAGCTTCTCGATTGTCAACGGCCAATGGCCTTGACCTGCCAAAACAATTTCCTTTTGTCGATATTTACCTTCTCTTCTACGATATGGCATGTCTCCATTTTCTGTGTTTATCTCTTTCGGTACAATACTTGATTTCATGGGGACAAGTCTTTCTCTTTCCTTTTCTTACCTTTTTTTTCTTCTGAGCGGGCTTGATGGATGATGACGACACTGATCTATGCCCATATTCTCTCACCTCTGCTTCCATAATGTGGAGTGCAGCGATACGGGTGAGTGAGTGGATGATGGCATCGACTACTGCAGCAGTCTGAGTGTTAGCAGAGGCTGGAGCTTCTGTCCTTCTGGATGGGATTTACCCAACACTCTCTCCGCTTCGCCATGCATACAAACCATCCACCCGCAACCCTGATATCTGCAAGACTTCCTTTGTACATTGCACCCAGCACAAACTCGGCCGAGCCTTTTTTTTCCTCGTTGCTCGAGCCGCACGAAAAGCTCATGCCTTCCTCTTTGCATCGGCCGACACATATCCTTCAGTGGGAGCCAACTTCTTTTTCCTTTCTTTTTTTGTGCTTCCTGTATGCAAGCCCTGCTCTTTCTACTTGCTTATGACGATACGCTTATGACGGGCGCACTCGGGGCGACAGGGCGCGCGATGAATGGGATTTCCGGGTTCTGGGGGTCATATCACGAACGAAAGGATCAAATGAGTACGGAAAGAACGTGAATGGCTTAATCCCTAATCTTGTTAATTGGACATCTGGTCCCACTCAGGAGTGATGATTCTTGATGGAGAAGAACGCAGCAATGACTAGAAAGAAGAACTCTTGTTTCTCTTGTTGTATGTCCTTGTGAAAAAAGTTCTTCTTCGGATCGAGAATCATCGTTGATGAGCGGATGACGACTGGCTGGCGGCTTTGGAATGGATGGTATGTTCTGGACTGGTATTTAGCTAGTCGATGAATGAATATGAGTGAAAAATAAACGACCATTCAATCTGAATAGCCAGTGATGGGTCCAACGAGCCACCCCTCTCTCCTCTTCTTTTCAAATTGATGAATAAGGAATTCGAAATCGTGAAAAATTCTGTGAAATATCAACAGCGAGTTCTCGAGCTGAGCATGATATGAAGAGCGGAGGGAGGGTGGATGGATAGATGGATCGGGCATCGGATCGACTAAGAAAAAAAATTGAGTGAGATTGAGTGAGCACACGAGCGAGTTTTATATCGGACGCAACCAGCCAGCCCCTCACTTTGAGTTAAGGTGTGCAGTGCCATCGGTGCATCAGCAAGCCCCGCCTCTTGAGCGGGGGCCTAGGCAGCGGCGTTGGTACATACAAACGGAGTGGATGGACGGGGCCAGCCATGTATAGGTAGTAACAAGCAAGCATGACAGCAGGTGTCTAGCAAGTCGGTGTGTAGTGGTATATGCAATGCATGCGGCGTCGTCTGTGTGTCCTGTCCTGTCCTCTAGGGTGCCAGCCGTCGGTGAGTAAGAAAAGAAAAGTGTGACAAGAGTTTGACCTCATCATTGCCGGGGAAGTACTAGCTTGTATAGTCAGTCAGGCATATCAGTGAATGAATCGATCAGTAAGTAAGCCATTCCGTCACAATAACGGGATGGGTTCAAGGGTGAGGAGAGGATGATGGGGCTATAGGACCATGTGCCCTCCAGCGGCCGGCCAAGCGGACACAATTAAATGCCCAATTGGCGCCCCCCCCCCCCCCCCCCCCCTTCAAGCACCTAAAACCCCAGCTATGATGTTAGCAAAACTCCAGTCATAGAGTGAGAAGAGAAAAGAGTTTCGGTGCCGTGCGGTGGTTTCGGATGGCCAGAGCCAACATGGGGCCAGTCAGGCCGGCCCCAGCACGGAAGCACCAAAGAAAAAAAAAACGCGTCTCGGTCCTGAGCTAGTGCGCCTGTGCGCATGCTGATTCGCCGTGCGGGATCCACTTTGGGCGCTGCACATGACGACGCGAGACCGTTCTGTTCGTGTAAAGTGGAATCGAAACGGGAAGGGGAGGGGAGGGGTTGGGGAGGTGGTTTCTACGGCGTCATAGTTAGTGCACGCGGGCCTTGGTTAGAAGTGAGAGGGGTGGCTTTGTGCGAGAAGATTTGGCGGCGTGGTTTTGGAGGTTTGGGATTGAGTCAATGGGAAGATCTTTTGCTGTTGTGGAGGTGGGAAATGTGGGATTGTGTGTGGCAGCTGATGTGAGGTGAGGTGTGAGGATTAGGATTTGTGGGCACTCGCACCGCTGGGAAAGGTACCGGAATACGAAACTCACGCACCGTAACGTCTTTCGTAAGCGTTTGGGTTCCCATGCACCTTAATTGAATTTTCTTAATCTTTCCTTTGAAAGAAAAAAGAAAAGATCATGACTGCCTGACTGATTGCATTGCAGCACCGGACTGCCTGGCTACGCCGCGGGGCTATGTGGTAATAAGGGACGGGCGTGCAGTTGCAGCGGTGCGGTCTGCCTCGGTGCGTGCGCTGATGCATACATACTGGCCCGATTGTGGGTCTGTCTGGTGCCATTATCCCCAGTTTCTTTTCCCTTCTAACATAAGGACCTCTGCAGCTTGCCGTTTTCTTCGGCGTTGCAGATTTCGTTTCTGGCGAGGCCGCGAATCTGAGGAATTACCTAGGCTACGTTTCTGTTTTGCCGATTGGGGAGGGCTGAGACGGTGTGGTAGGTTTGTAGGCTATTGGTCCAATACTTCAGCTATGCTGATGATTCATTGCCGTGATATCAAAGTTTGAAATACCGACCGCCATTAATTCGGCCAAGTCTTTGCATGTGCTAACATTTCTATGCTACGCTAGGGCCGTAGTATCTAGATACGTCCGGCATCCAGGCATTCGGTGCTGCTTTGCATTTGCTCATAGAGATTCGCCGAACCGGAGACGCTTCTAGGCATCGTGATCGATGTCGGAGCCAGAGGGGAGATAATGTAATAATGGCCCCAGTCTTGTTCTCTAGCTGCAGTTGTTCAAGCAACCGATCATTAATCCCCCTCAGAAAAAGTACTTACCTGCGCGACTCTTGGGCTTTGGATCGTGGGGCTATTGCGTAAGGGAAAGATGGGCGGGAGGATGTGGCGCCCCCAGGCCGGACTGGAAGATCAGAGAAAAGTGTTCACAGGCCCGTCATCCAACTCGAGACCGACGAAGATGCGGGTTGCTTGGCAAGTTTTGAAGGGCCTTATAATTCCGAAAACACTAATTGCCTCCCAGGCGACGCTCTCAAGGTCTCGTAATACAGATGTCCTGTATGGCTATGCTTAAGACGACAACTTCGGAAGGTGACCTAGTGAAGGTCTTGGCATTGGACATGTGATATGCCGAGTCAGCTTGGTGCCAGTAACCATGACTTCGAGGGTTAACCAGTTCAACGTCGTTTGTAGCATGTATTGACTTCAGAGCCGACGACTCAAAGATTCAGGATCGATCAATTGGTTTCATAAGAGTAAAACACGAATTTGCTGGTTTTCACTGCAGAGACTTCCTTCGCACATACCGAGGCTGAAAAAATTGATTCATCGAGATCTCATCTACTCGCCGTCGTTCGCCCAGCGTAAGACACCAACAACCCCTAACAAATAATTATTGAAACCCACCAAAAGTCCCTTGTGATACATCAAAAGCTGTTTCTACCTTCGGCCTGGGTATTTTGTACCCTGACATTGACCGCTCTCTGCAGCGACTTTTTTTTTTACTCGCCTACATCCGCGCCTTACTGTCTCAGGCGACACTTGCCTCACGAGAGCGGACCGAAGGACACACATGCAAAGAACCACTTCAATACCTTCTAAATCGACATTTAAATCGGCATACACTCCCCACTCAATCGCCCCACATAACCGCAAAAACAATGTCTCGCTTCCTCACGCTTCCCGCTGAGCTCCGGGACCAGATAACCCGTTATGTGATAACTCACGAAGCTGGCCTGTTCACCACGCACGTTCCCGGCCGTGGAGTCTGGATTTTCTCTTCTTCCGGAGAGGATGAAGAAAATGCGGTGCAGCCCAATCAGCTGCAGTTTGTTTGTCGGCAGCTGCGGTTTGAGACTCGGGATATGACACTGAACCTTAATTCCCTCACTTTTACACCAATCGGTATTCGCACGGCCATGGACATATTCTCTCAATTCAAGAAATCTCCCCTCTTTCACACATTGGAAAACTATGGGAAAACCATCACGATCTCGGACAAGGTCAAATACACCGACAGCGGGTTCAGGACTTGGTTCCATAATCATATCATGGATCATAATAGTGATGTCTATGGCTTCTGCAACTACTTCCCCAAATCCTTCGTCGTAGTTCGATTTCCGATTTTTGGCCTGCATAAGATTTTGGCTTTCAACATCTTTGCATGTTGCGCCGTTCAGTCAGCCCTGCATAGTGTCCCTCCGCCAACATTCCTCAGTGACATTCAGGCCAATATGGTTGACCGTACTGCTGCAGACCTAACAGCAGATCGTTACTCGCCAGAGCTTAGACCAGTAAATCTGCTGGTGTTTCCGTCAGATGAGAACTATGAGACGCTGATGGCTCGGTTGGAGCATGATCCTCCTCCATCGTCGCCGTTTCATCAAGCTTCGGCGGCGGCAGTACGCCAGTGGTTCGAGGCAGGGTTTTGAAGGGACCGGTCTGTGTATCTCGAGAAGAGACAGAGTTGGCGAATTCCCTTCCGGAATACATCTATCTCAGCACCATTAGGCCAAAATTTTAATAACTTGGCCATCAATGCCTACAGACAGTACACAAATCCCTAACCCTTTGTTCAAGTACAAAACTTGTACTATGTCATTCTCAGGTGTAGGAACCACGTGTAACGAAAGTCGGTGAGATCAAAGCAAATGTGAACCCCACTTCGTGGTTTTTATTTTTTTTCGTCTCCTTTCCCTTTCTTCTGCCTCGAAGCGCGACGGGTCTGCTATCCACTCTCTCTGCCTTGGCGAATAGAGATTATCTGCTAAAGAGAAACGTTTCCCTGCGTTAGTTCATAGGCACCGAGGATATTCTCATTGGCCGCGTGTGTCTGAATATTCGGTGTGGGGAGCATAAAGTTATGAACTCGGGCATTCTAGCTACTACATGCTCAGATCGTAACTGAGTTATTGTGAATGTTCGTGCCTTGCACTGATACTACTCCCACCGCATTCACCTCTGCACTTTTCATGGGTTTTTCCTTTCCTTTCGGATTGTGCCCCAATTCTGAGTACCAATTCAGTTCGATCTATCAGTTGAGATCTTGAGCATTTCCTTCATAGCGCTCCGATGCTCTTTATGCCATGAGCGCGAAGTTCCTTTGTCCGTGCAACCCAAGCATCTTGTACTTCCGATAGAGTAAAGAAACGAATGGTTAATATCCCCATGCGTACCCATTTCTCTACCCTAAGTCTGAATTCAGTCTCGTTGAAAGGCTCCTCGCAAGGGTAGATCCACAATTTGTCAATCTTGTCCAGGTTATAGAAATGTCGTTTCTTCGGCGCATCTGACTGGACCAAATACCGAATTGGCCATCCCTCCCAGCCCGGCAATGATGCAGTGATGTTGTCGCCACCCCGAAATAAGGTTTCGTAGTATAAAAGGTTCGTGGGAAAGGTGCTTGACGTTGTAGAAAATCCATACTTGTGCAGCTTGATATTTGTCGTCGGATTTTGTTGGCACAATTTGATGACGTCGTGGATTTCCAGATGCCAACCGTAGGATAGAGGCATACTGGATTCAGCAGCACTTGGCGCTTCGGGTGTGCGTGAAAACCTGATACTGTGAAGATTGCTCTTTTGGGTGTTTGACAAGGTCGAGAGAAAATCACGGAATTCATTCTTCTGCATTTCCATTCCGGATTCCACAAAAACAATCTCGTTATAGTGAAGTGTGAGCCCTTTTGTTTCGCGGTATAGTTGAGAATTGGCATATTTGAGCTGATTCACTTCGACGGGCTCGATGTTTTCTGGAGTATTGATGAAGACGAGTTTGGCGACACCACTTTCTTTATGGTAGAGAACCCCCTCAGGCTCTGTGAGCGCATATTCATAGATGCAATTGCGTAATTCGGCCGGGAGGCGACGAAGGAGTGCCGGTGGTGATTGACCTTCATCAATTAGCTCGGCCATCTTGACTACAAGGGAGGGTCTTGTTAGCTTTGTTTTACATGACTTGCATATCATTGACAGTGAGTGACAACTTACTGAAAATTGGGTTCTCGTGCTTGAGTATTGTAGAGAAGGTTCAGAGGTGGGTTTTTGGAGAATAGGAAGTGAGGCTATCAACTTTGAGAGGTAATTATGCAGCGCGCTGGAGAGGTAATTGACGCTCGAATTGTGGAGTCTTGGCACGCTTCGATACGTGCAGGTGTCCTTTGGAGTGCTTCTTCATGTTCTGCTAAGGTGAGTGCATCAATCAAGAGTGCACGTGCCGTAGCTTCTCTATGGACAACCAGTTAGATATCATACAATCCTGGAAGGCCTCTTGTGGGGCTTTGAACTCTCAACAGCAGTACGTACCTATAATGTCCTACTTTATTTGTGAGGAAATCCTAAGTAATGATTTGATACATTACTACATCCTGTGCATTGGCTCATGTAAAACAATGAGTATAGTAATAGCGACCAAGAAAAGATCAGTTCCTGTTTCTATAATTGACCATTCATAGTTACATGCGCGTTGTGAGATCGGGGTGAATGATGTTTATCTTCTTATCATATTTATTGTGCTATTTTACTGTGACCTTCCCCTCAGCATGATCGACCAAAAAGCTATCAAGCCGGGCTGTTAACCGAAGTAGTGATCGGCCCACTCTCAACATAGACACCGCTGAAGTACCAGTCCTCAGCACCAGCTCCATCGTTTCCAGCACGGGGCAGACGGAGGACACCAAGATGCCAGTCGGCACCATTGGAAGAAGTGCTAGCAGAGAAAGGACCGGCAGTCTTGACAAGCGGGCTGGCGCCAGTCGAGTACCAGAAAGTGACCTGGTTGGAGGAGAAGTTCTGCCAGATCTGTTAGTTTTATCCACGATACAAGCGGTTCGCAAACTCACAATCTCATAGGCAACATTGTGCCACACATCGGCCTCAAGCTGGACCTTCCACTTGGACTGTCCGCCCACGAACCACTGTAGGTTGGTGTTGCTGGTGCCTTGCTCGCCGTTCACCCATCCATACTTCAGCTCCGTAAAGTGGCTCTCGAAGAAGTTGATCTGATGTTCGTTTGTTGCAGAGGGAACATTGGTGTTCGACCTCTTGATCGAAAAGTGATAGTACACTGTGCCCTTGTTGATGGCTGCCTTAGTCTGAGGGATCAACTCTGTCCTCCACATATCCGAGTTCCACTTGGCTGTGTTGTCAATGGTAATCTTGACACCCTGCTTGGAGTTCTCATCGGCAGGGTTCTTGTAGCTGGGCGAGAGGTTGACATATTTGGTGACGGCACCAGAGCCGTGAATGTAGTATTGGTAAGGTCCGACCTGGTTTGCCCATGACCATTTATTCAAATCGGCAGAGCTGCTGAAATCGTTGAAGCGGCCATCCCAAAGGATAGTGCCTGGGTCCTAGTTAGATATTTTGCAACCGACGAGCAATTAAACTAGGAAGGGGTCATCAACGTACCGGCCGATACAGTGCTCACAAGAGCGGACAAGAGAGTGGCGTATCCGAACATAGCGACAGAGGGACGGTGGACAGGACAAGTGGTAATTCGAAGGAAGTTGGACACACAGGCGGAAGAAAGAATAAATTTCTGGCGACGTCCTATATAAAGTCTAGGTCCAAAATTGCCATGATCTATGGTCAGGGATGGTGAATAAACGGTGGGAAGCGAGCCCTATCCCGAGCTAGGGTCGCTGCGTTTCCCAATATCTGGCAAACGAAACGCTCGGATCCAGCCCACAGTTGTACATGATAAATAGTGGCTGCGTGACTCTGCCCTTAATCAATCAATATGTAGCCGCCGGCATTTCAAGCATGGGCGCATCTTAGTGGCGGCCGAAGCGGTCCGGGGTTTGGTGCCCCGCCCATCGCGATCAGGGTGAATTGATCAGTCGAAAATTGATTTCATCGTAATCAGTTGTGAAGATCCACGCAGAAGAATGCGCACCTTTCCGCTAGCTCAAGAATGAGAACTCAAGAATTATTAGGAGATGAATGGGTTGGTTGTCGATGGAGAAGATGATGAAGCCAAAACGTCGAGACGGGAGGTTGTCGAAATTAAGCTCAATCTCGGTCCCCACAGGTTTTCCCTTTTAGGAATAGTAGTCTAGGTCCGGTGCTTGTCACAATGAAGGGTGAATGTGGAGTACAAAGCTTGTCTCATGACGCCACTGTTGAAACAATTCTTGAGATTGGATGATGCGATCTCCAAGAGTAGCCAACTAATGAATATTGCGAAACGTCGGCGCGTAACCGGAAGAAAAAATGCCGCCACTAGCATTGTCATCAAGCTCAAGATTCAATAGTACCGCATTTCTGTTGCTATGTATTCTGGGATGTGCGTGCGTATACAGATGATACATTGTTCTCATGATTTGGCCGGGTTCTTTTGAGAACCATGAACGGTACAGACAATTTGATGCATTCGATCATGAGGACTAGGTGTCTTGGGATGCTAAATCTTGTAGATTGTTGTATGGAACACCGTTCCGTAGATCCTAGAGTGTGGTGTTTGGTTGACAAGAATAGCTCTGACTATATCCTGGGTAAGGCTTGCGGCGGCGACGTTCAGTTTCATTCAACCTGGTTTCTGGACACTCACATCCGGCAGCCGCATTCTAGAGTGTGAATAGAAGCCGTGGTAATTTCCGTTCTTATATACGATCGTCTGACAACCTGGGGATCTTCTAGTTCGCCCATGCATCCTGAAATACTAGTCAGTTTTGGATCGCTAGGAGTGGGAGTGGTTTTGTGCTTCGGGTGTCGTGCGATAGCTTCGGATATAAACCTGATATGAACTTCTAAACAAGCGTTGTCCACAATGTCTTCGAAAAATGCTTGTCAGACGTCCCCCAAGATGAAACAAGAGCTTGGAAGAAATACGAGCCTCTGTCCGAGTGGCAGGAGTGGTGGAGGCCAACGCCCCACCAGCCCGAGTCAAGCACTAGTGGGTCGCTTAGAGATGTTCTCTTTTCAACCTCGTTCCATCATCTCGCTCAACCAACCCAGGCCAATTCGTCATTATGAGTACAGGGAACAATCCTAAAATTCTTGTCTTCGGGGCTGGAAGTGTCGGCACGCTCTATCTCTACCTGCTATCGAAAGTTGCTTCCGTCACAGCAGTATGTCGGTCGAACTACGAAATTGTAAAAAAGGATGGATTTATCATCAACTCGACTATCTTTGGGGAAAACATCCATTTCACCCCCAATGTCGTCAAAACATGTACCGAGGCAGCTCAACATGGGCCATTCGATTACATAGTCGTCTGTAGCAAGGCCATTCCCAACATGGTTCCTGAGGTTATCCAGCCAGCAGTAACACTAAACCACACGGCAATCGTTCTGATACAAAACGGCATCGGCATCGAAGAAGAATACGTCAACATGTTCCCTGGAAGCCCTATTGTCAGTGGTGTTGCCTATCTTCCTGTAACCCAACGACCTGCGGGTGTTATCAATCACAAAGAGGTGGAAAGGCTAGAACTAGGAAATTATCCTGCCTCATCTAAAAATGGACACGCTGCGACTTTTGCAAAACTAGTTCAGGATTCAGGAGCAACAGCTGAATTATACGACGATGTTCAGTCAAAAAGATGGACTAAATTGCTAGTGAACGCATCTTGGAACCCTTTGTGTGCCCTGACCCTTTGCACTGATGTTGAATTCATCAAGTCATCCAGCTTCGCCACGGATTTTGTTCGATCAACGATGCTAGAAGTAGCTGATATAGCTAATGCGTGGGGACATGGTATTACTAAAGATCAGGTTGAGCATCAGCTTGGCCGAGCTGTCGCGAGGGTTGAAACAAACAAAGGAATTGAGCCAAGTATGCTTCAGGATGCAAAAGAGGGACGTACGATGGAGTTCGAAGCTATTGTTGGGAATGTTGTCAGATTAGGTAAAGAGAAGGGAGTCAAGTGCGAAAAGCTCGAAACACTCTATATTCTCGGCACAGCATTGAACGCGCAGGTCGGGTTGAGGCCAAAGAAATGATATTCGAACAAGAAATGTGTAAGCCATTTGTGCTTTGCACCCACCGGACTGGAAGAGAACCATGTGGAAATCTGTGGCGGTAATGATGGGAGACTATAGAAGACTAAGACCGGATTGCGAATGACAGCCATTGCAGCCTAGTAGTAGAACTAGTCAGCTGACATTCTTTCCTCTGTGCATTATGAGGTCTATTTTGGTGAAAATTGATGTGATTCTTCACTTACTAGAAAGCAGTTTTACTTCGCCACTTCGTCATTCTCCATGCATAATCGCCCTCTCCGCATCAAGCCACCGTAACTTCTAAAACAACACACTCCATGAACCCCCAGAACACCGCCCACTCAGATCAAGTATGCTCTCCGAGATTCTTGACATCATTAACGCCATTGGCGATGCGATCTTCGCCTTTGGTTGCGCGGTCTTCTTCGTCATACTTCCGTTCATGATTATTGCTGCCAAACTGGAGCAGTCGGAGCGGCCTACACCAGAACTTGACTATACGATTGAAACCCTCGACGACACATTCACTTTAGCCGAATTACGTGAAAATACAGCTAAATCCGACACCTCGCCTAATTACGATTCATTCCAGCGAACCAAAAATGGTTCACCTTCACGTCGGCTCGCGTCGCAATCGCCTTCCACATCGGCCGCCCAAACAAACATTGCGGACCAGATACCAAAAAGAACAACCCTCGCATCCTCCTCCTCCTCTAGAAACCCTTGGTCGCGCGTCTACCCTACGATTAGGCCTGGGAATCCAGGCGGCAAATCCCGAAAATCTGTCAATGAGATAGAAAAACTAATCAGCTTGACGCCTGTGAAGACGCCCATGAAACCGAACAACCAAGAAGAGTCTCCACTGGGAGAGGCAAGCAGATTGCTTCTAGAAACCAGTTCTGACAGCGAGGACGAATACTATGCGTCCTTTGGGATGGGAGAGAAGATGGGGAATGATAAGGGAAAAAAGAAAGAAAAGAACCAGGTGGGTGCGTAGGTTGATGAAAAAGCGGAGAGTCTGGGAGAGTTCGCAGATGGTGGCTCGACAGGATTCAGATTTGACCCGCACTCTAGACCCTTATGCAAGGGTGGAGAGAGCTTTTGAAAGCACGGTCCTACTGCAGCCACGCTCTATGAACGACCAACATTTTCAACACTGGTCAGTCTCTGTTCGAGCGAATTCGAAGGATTTCAAATAGTATAATCGAACAGCATGGAACAAAACAAATCAAGCACTCTATCTATACATTTGTCTCTCATGCAGAAGAGGTACCAAAACCATCCGAAAAACCCTTACATATTCTAGATCCCAAGTATCTTCTCCACGTAGCACACCCTAGTGTGAAGCCATTATTGTCGAATATATGGCGAAAGGTATCTGATGGACGTGGAAAATTAGATGCTTACGAAAATCTCTCACGGGAATCTTCTATGGAAACCAATCATTTCTAGTCCTCTCGTTGCAGATACTTAGCCACCGTCATATTGCTTTGTCAATATAGAGACAATGTAGAAGGTATGTCATTCAAACGCTCCGCATGCCACAGCCTTTCAGTTTCGTCGAAGAAAGCCTGGCTTATTTGAATCGCTTGAATGTCAATGCATGCGTAAGATTGCTGGGCAATATATTCAGTGGGTGGCTGGATGTCGTTGCATGGAAATGCTTACCCATGCCAGATAGAGCAGAGAGTGGAGTAGAAACGACTAGCAAAAGTTGATCTGCTGGTTTACCAGATCGGTCAACATGAGATCAGCATCGAAAAAAACCAAAAATAGGGTGATCATTCTCGAGATACAACGAGATGGCGCTTGCCGCAAATGAATCCTCTACGGTTATTGTAGTCCAGTATTTGAGGCTCGGATGCTTGAGACGATGGTCAGAGTATTGTGGAGTCCGAAGGGGTCCAGAGCAGAGTGCAGGCCTCGTATACATCACGTCCCGGAATAGGAATGACATTGCCTCGCGATCGATTAGCCTATCATCCCATGATTGAGGCGCTGAATCTGAAAACGAATGTGAACGTTGCGGGGCATCTCTCAAAAGTGCATCGATGCCAATGAATACAACATCGAGTGGTGATAATATCGGGTAGACAACCCGATGAAGCGACGTCAATTCGAATTCTACCCTAGAATCGGTCAAAGATAGTATGGCGCGAGCCGTTTGAAGTTCAGATGGTCGATATATCGTAGATATGTTATCCTTGAGCGAAGCAAGTACCATGGCTGTACTGGATGGTGCCTTGAGTCGGCGTATAGTATCGATGGCACCCTCTTCTGGTACTGACCGGAGAAACACCATAATATCTGAATGGTCTTTGAGGTCTCTCTGAAGGGAGACTATCTCGTCGTGAGTACTGGCAGTAGGAGGGCCTCACTTACTCTGGGTAGATGAACCCGACTCGCTTGGTTTGATTCTGTCTACGACATGGTCGAAATCTGATGATGAATCGAACTGCACAAGAATGTTGGCTTTGCCATCTCCGGAGCTTGACTTCAGCTTCCCGAAAAGGAGCTGGTAGTCATTGAGTTGGATTTGTAATTCTCCATTGACGCGCTGAAGGTTTTGATATCGTGTTTCTCCCGGTTTCACGGGGTATATACACTCCGAGTGAAGTTGGACGCACGGGTGACATGAAGGTCGTTCGCCATCACACTACGTACAAAATATGAGCGCATGTTCTCACCCGCATTTTGCCCGGCGGTATTTGAGTGGAGTAAACCTACTCTGACTTTACGTTGGCAATACGCTTTGCATGCACCTCTAGCAACGCGTCTCTTTTTGGTAATAGGCTCATGTGAGATTCGTTGGTACAAGACACTGCTCCCACCAGCCGGCATGGGGGCAATGGGGTGGAGGTTCATGATTCGTACTTACGCCGTCTTCCTGCCGAGGCACTTCTAGAAAGATACGGCAATGTAGAAAGGTACAGACTCAAAGCCATCAAAGCCTGGAGTGTTAGAGAGGTGCAGCCCTCGCGAGCTGGGGGGCATATGGGACTTTCAGTGTTGGTGGATGTGTTCCACCAATCACTCCTTCGCCGTCCGATGCGGCTTCCATCAACCCCCGCTGCTACTCAGAAGTGCGCTTCTCTCCCCTCATAGGTACGGATACGCAGGGGCACTCAACCCGTTGTCGAGAACTGGATGCTGGGTACGAGGCCCCAAGAGAGTGAGAATCCTGTCCAAAGCATTGCGTTTACTCATCGTTCCCATGCCATGGTTGGAGGATGCAGCATGCTACACGAGTCCTCAGGGGGCCAAAAATGAAGGGCCCAAGTCGACCGAGTACTGTGTAAGAAAGTGCAGTCAGGGCAAGATGATTAGGTAACGGTCAATAATGATTGATTAGACGAAGAAGCAAGCAAGCAAGCCAGTTGTGTTAGGTCCAGTTCAATTCAGGCAGTGTCGTATTGTTGCCAGACTAGTTCACTTGCGGATTAGGGGTTTTCATCTTCCGATATCCTCGCGGACTCGGTAGCGCATATCACTTGACTCTGACGAACCTCCCATCGAGACACTCCCATGCAGAAAGACGTCGAAAGTAATATTTTTCGAAGCCTGGTATTGGAAATCCACTGATGCAGAGTCTCTTTGCACAATTCCCTTCTCTTGTCATGTCAAGTGAGAGCTACAGCCAAGCCATAATAATTGGGTATTCGATAGCCTGCGCCAAGTCGAAAGGGTTCTAGATGTCACGGCTCAATGTAAAGAAGCGTGTGTGCAGTCGGCTGGAAGATCTACGGGATTCCATGTTGCAGTTCACCATGGCGGGAACCAGTCTACACCCAGAGATTCTTGAGGGGTTTTTATTCATAGGTTCCAAAATCGTCGCCATTATTTACGTGGGTGATGGCATGTAATGAGCGAACGACATGTGATTTCGCGATAGATGGTGGGTCCGCGGAGGCGCGTCGGTGTCGCGACTTCCTCCTTCAGCATTGTTGCACTGGCCTTCTTTATTCCTAAACCAGCACCACCAAAAGAGTCGTTGTGAAAATGCGACGGAATCTTTGCTGTTTTTGCTGTTCCAAATACTTTCCAACTGTTCAGCATTGCATTTTGTGAACCATCCTGAGCAGTGCAAGTGGATCCGATTTCGGGATCTTGGGAACGACCGATGATTACTGTAGATCTGGGCCAACCCCTTGTACCTATCTATTCCTGGGTTGCTAGCCGCAACCCATCATCCACAACCCCAGAGCCATCACTTGTCGTTTGCCGGCTCTGACTGGTACAACCACAATCCTCATTCCCGGAACCTATCCCATCACTCGATGTAGATTTGTAGTGCTGGAATTGTTATACAGGACATCAGCCTCAGCTCAGATGGTCTTGACCCACCGTTAGCGTCACGGGTCTCGACCGCCGCATCAAGACGAGATGAACAACCTCTCCCAGACTTCGCTTGGAAATTTCCACGGAGGCATCCTGTTCATCTGAGATTTATTGGCGGCTTGCAGATCGAGGATGGATGAATGTCTCGATGCCGCCCGCTTTCGGGTGGCCCTATACCCCAACCGGTGGATAATTGTGATGATCGAACAACGCCACGATCCAGATCCGGATGTTTGATATCTGCGACAACTATTGGAAACCTTTCGGTCCCAGCTCCGTAACACCCTCATCATTTGTGCCTTGCGCGCACGACTCCAATTTCTCAACAAACAAACGACCTGTGTATCAGGCCCCTTCATTTCAGTGCCAGATGTGAGACTCCTCCATGACTTCCGCATCGTTCGCATTCTACACAACCCTGCCAGAGCTGCTCGTGAAAGACGGCGCGACACAACCAAAATGCCAACCGTATTGGTGGGGGGTATCGCGGTAGACACCAGCGCCTTCAACTTCAACGATCGGTCCTCCGCTGTCAGAGATATCAAGACGGCAAATGCTGTCTTGATCTCCCTTGTTGGATTGTTTGTTACTTTGCGAATCGGAGTGCGAACATTAATGGTTCGAAAATTATTTACTGATGACTGTACGATAACAGTAATCAGAATCAAGACACGTTGCTGATCTAATGTGCAGTTCTCATCATCGTTGCGGCCGCTTTTACCATAGCACTTGCTGCTGTTTGTATTGATGGTATGTTTGTTCCGAATCAACACAGATGGCAGATGAATGAGTCAACTGACAGAAGTAGCTACCAATAGTGGCCTAGGAACTCACGTCTGGCTTTTGCCACCAGCACAAACATTTGACATCGTCAAAATATGTATTCAGGTACGCGCCATTCCCCCAAATTCAGACAAGAATTCAAATAGGATCTAACTTGAAGATCTAGCGTCTCTTCGTTGCCCAAGTATTATACGCCTGCGCTATTGCATTCACTAAAATCGCCATCATCGCATCTTACTTGCGTTTTGTACAGAACCGGTCCTTTCGTATAGGCATGTACCTGACCACGGTGGTGATTGTAAGCCTCTGGGTCACAGGTTAGAGCAGCATTTACTCCAAGCTTTACATCCTCTAAAAGTTCTCAGGTATCTTCGTAACCATCTTCCAATGTCGACCTGTCTCTGGTGCTTGGGATTTTGCGAACAAAGATCGAACCTGCATTAACTTCGTCAACTACCTTTACGCCACCTCGGCCATTTCGGTTGCAACTGACATCATTCTCTGCGCTTTCCCTTGTCCCTACCTTTGGAAGTTAAACATGCCTCGAAACCAGAGAATCATCTTATGCTTGTTATTTGGAGGGGGCGTTGGGTAGGTGCCATGTATGCTCTACCTATGGGACTCAATCTTACTACTCAATAGGGCCTGCATAGCTGGCATCCTGCGAATTTCTAAGCTCCAAACTCTCCGAAGCATGGATCTGACATGTAAGTTGGATTCGTATTATGGCATGGCGTCTTTGTTAGAATCCAAGTGGCTAACACCAGGCCCTTTTAGACGAAGTTGTGACGTGTCTGAATCTATCCGTGATCGAGTGTAGTCTAGGTATCGTCTGCGTTTCCATTCCGCCACTCCGCCCACTGGCTGTACGACTCTTCCCGTCAGCGCTGCGGACAGACCGCTCGTCCTCAGCAAAGTCACCTCTACACAGCTTGTCCCAGGGCTGGAATAAACGGCGATCAGAGAGAATGAACACCATAACCGTCGAAGAGAGTTTTACTATGGATGAATCCACTATGAGCGACTGTGAGCCTAAGAATGATCCAACTTTTCCTCACAACACCGACAAACGCGAAAGTATCTAGCCGACGAATTTCAGCGTGTCTCGTTCAATCGATTACACCCAGCTAGATGGCTGAAGCGAAAGTTCACAGCGTGAAGTTTAATCAGGACGCTATGGCGAGCTGTGTTCCGATACAAGAGCGATTCGTAAAACGGTCGCATTTTTCGGCTTCATACCCAAAATCGCGAAACCATTGCAGTCAACAACCATTTTCCTGAAAGCGGGATGATGCGACGCGAGAGCAACCTCTAAAACGGTTAACCAACGCGACGGCTGAGCTCTAGATGGTCCGTGCGTTCACATAAGCTCACACCGTATCGCGCGGTGGTGCTTGTTCAACTGGACAGCAGTATGCGCTAAGTCTAGCCAAGGCCATAGCCACGTCTATCAGCCTTGACCCAGTTGGCGGAAATCCTCCGAGCGTCATTGAATAGAGGTGGAAGGCTATGCTGATGATCTTGCCCTTTTTTTCAGACAGAAGGAGAATTCAGCCGTAATTATAACTGAGGTCATTACACGACAGATCGCTGCAATCCAGGTATATATGAACAGCGCACCACCTGCAGAACGCCCGCCAGAACCAATTCTATCTACTCACCACTGGGGATCACCATCTTAAATTGTCTTTGATCTCGAATTTGATCTTGATCAGTTACTCTATTATCACACATATTGTACCACACAATCAACACAAAGCGTACTGAAAACGAGTTCGACGGCGCTTCATCGCACACTTACGAATTATCGTTGAACCATCCAAAAATGAAGGTCGCCGCAGTGTCAACCCTCCTTTTCGCTACTCTTGTACTTGCAAGCCCAGCACCAGCACCCATTGCCAAGCCCGATGCTGTAGCAGCACCAGCACCCGTCGCGGAACCAAAATTTCTCGAAGTCGATAGTGCCGTGGCAGCTCGTGAAGCAGCACCAGAACCCGATTTCGAAACTCTCGCCGCCGGTCTCCAACTCGACTCTCGAGCCCCCAAGAAGGGCAAGGGAAGCAAGGGGAGTAGTGGCGGAAACGACTCCAGCTCTGCGGTGACTCTTTCGGCAAGCCGTATTCTCGAACTCGGTGCACTTGGACTGGGCGTCATAGAAGTGGTCAGGTTGTGGGGATAGATCACTCTCAGAACGAAGCGCGTCGACTCCTACCAATACTGCACCATCCTAGACCAACAACTCGATTTGTTGGAGCTTTGACATGCAAGAACATCACGATCCCCACGACTTTCATCCTCGACTATGACTGTATTTCTTGGACTTTTGTATCAAACTCTTTCTATTTTGCACTATATACCACTATCTGTACCAACTGCACTATTAGGGTGCTAGAATTAATCTAGTCACTCAACATATCGTCGATCATAATTCAATCAAGCAATAATAATGCATCCACTTATCCATCTCTTCATGCCAATATACTATGCCATTATCATAACTCCAACATCCAACGTTACACCAACCACGACGTCATACGACACCTGCACCCGCCAACCTTCCCGATCCGGTGATAAAATCGCACAACACGGGATCCTTCGCCCATACATCAGCATCATGACTAGTTGGAAAACAAGAAAAGCTTGGTTCGCCACACCTACGCCCACAGCCTTGCACCAGCCACAGTGATCGGCGGAATGGAGATTGGTAATTCGAGATTTTGATAAATTGTATTTAATAATGTTTCATACAGGTAAGCCGGCACTGCAAAAAGGCGCACACGAAAGACGATAGTGCTGCGTCACAAATGTCATTTTATCAATTGTGATATTGCTTGTACTCGGTGCTTGTTTGTTTGGTTTGCTTACACGCTGTAAACGTGAAATCCAAATGCAGAGATGCAGCATGTTGGTAAGACCTGCGTCCAGTCCACATTCCTAATTTGGAAAATGA
This sequence comes from Dendryphion nanum, assembly GCA_020744415.1. NCBI lineage: Eukaryota > Fungi > Ascomycota > Dothideomycetes > Pleosporales > Torulaceae > Dendryphion > Dendryphion nanum. Next base: position 1,152,944 of record JAGMWT010000012.1, on the reverse strand, counting down.
CAGTTCATTCGTTATTTTTTTTTCTCTTGTCGCAGTGTATGATTCTTGCAATGCGATGCGATACGAGAGGAACGGTGAGTACGAGTCGGGCTGGGGCGGTGCAAGGTGGCGTACATATTACAAATGCCGAGCGTTGAATGAGGGGGTGTACGTTTTTGACCGGTTGATGGGCTGGAGGCTGTGCTGTGGGATATCGGTGAGATTCGTTTCGTTTGGGAGGGAGTGGGGTTTGGATGAATATGGGGATGGGGATGGGGATGGGGTGCGGTCTAGATCTACAGGGGGGCTGTGCAGAAAAGCTTGTGGTGACGGCAGGTGTTAGTTTTGAGATGTGAGGATTGAGGGAAGGGGATTAAAGAGATGGTGCGGATTTGTTTAGATCGTGAAAAGTTTAGTGTTTTTGGTGGAAGGGATGGTGTGGTGGTACTTAAGGGTTGGGGAAAGGCCGCAATGGGGAGGGGGGGCCTGCATAGGGATGGAGATGTACGAGGTGGAGCTGAGAATGTTTTGGCAATCGAACAAGACATATAGTAGGAAAGATTGAATGGGTTGATTATTTGGATTGATATAGTATGCAAATGCCACATGCGCCGCCGCGAGTCGATGATGGGAACTTGTCTGAATCTACTAGGTCAACTAAAGAAAGCTTCGTGCAGGGAGAGAATACGGATAGCGACACTATTTGTTAACTGATGCACAAAAAAGGTCTAGCCAGTAAATGCAAGCATTGCTGTTGATCTCCTAAGAATCTGAAGAGGGTAGTACCAGTAAGTAGGATTATGTTTTGTTTGCTCTGAAGAGAAGAGATCAAGATGAAAAGCGTATTTAGCAGATCTTATATTGTTTTAGGCCCTGTATTTTGGTAAATTCACTCCGGGACGAATTACTGCTGAGATTTTCCTATAATACGCTCTTACCTTATCTTCCTGTATTCCAAACTGATGGAAGATGATTCTGGGATTTGTGATGTAATGAAAGATTGATCAGTTTTAACCATTTCCTTTTGACCAATTAGATTATCAAAATGGCATAGGCATGATGGCACCTGTTCTGTTCAATTGCTACATCAGGCTATTGAGCAAAAGATAGACATCACCAAAAGATCATATAAGAGAAGGGGCATAACCACCAAATTCAGATAAGAAATGCCATTCATTGACTATCAACTACTACCCCGCCCATCATTCGCATAAAACGACTACCGTAGTACAATGTGACTTAATAACCAAGCATGTCAGGACAGAACTGGGCGACTCAAACGCCAATGTAATAATACACCTTCTTGATACAATACAATATTCCGTGTTTCAGGTACGATGTTGGAGGTAAAAGGCTGCGCGCTTAGGCGGAGGGAGCAGCGGGGATAGGCTGGGGGTTGACGTCGGAGCAGATGAGGGCCTGGCCGAGGATGGGGATCAAGCAGCACTTGGCTTGTTGACCTTGCTCCGAGCAGGTGTCGATGAAGTTGTTGACGGAGGTGGGGGTAGTAGGAGCTGGGAAGTCGGTCAGTATGATGTTTTTGTTGTCCAGTGGTAGATAGATCGGTAGAGTGACTTGAGGGAAGTGAAGAATGATTGAAGAGGGTTGAGACTTACGAGCACTGCAGTCCAAGACAGCGAGGTTCAGGATGTCGGTAGCACAGCACTGGGGAGTTCCGCTGCTGCAGAGGGGAACAAGCTGGCGCTCATCGAGGACGGGAGCGGCCATGGCGCTGGCGACGAAAGCGATGAGGATGGTGGTGAACTGCATGATTGCTGATTTGTTTGGAAGTTGTGGATGGTGGAGAGTAGTGAGTGAAAATAGGAGCGAAGGTTGATTGTTTGAATTGGAAGGTAGTAGTTGTTGGATGTAGAAGCTGTTGTGCTGTGATGATGTTATTTTGACCGTACCTTTACCTCCTCTTTATACTTCTCCTGACCCTTTTCTCTCTATGACATCGTCAAGGGGCTCTTTAGCCAGCTTCTCACGGTCTATCCGCATTCGAACCTCCTGTTCCTTTGGCGTCGTCATCCGTCAAACCCCACACTGGGCCATGATCAACGAGCTGGTCCACTTAGGCATGTGAACTAGGGTGTGGTTACAATGTGGAGGCAATTTCAAGGTCCGACTTTTCCAATCCCCCAGTGCGCCCCTGTAATGGTGATGTCGATCGCGATATCTCAGCTTCAATGCTCTAGGATCGACATCATCGTGTATTTCCTTGTCAGGAGAGTGGGCAAAGCTGTTACAAGGTAGCCAGTGACTAGACAGTGACTAGAGAGTAGTGCCCGGGTCAAGTTGCCCAGAAAGCAGTGCATCTTGGCCGCCCAGATGGTTGAGAAGGTAGTCCTATGGTCCGCTTCTCGGGGGAATAGCTTGAGCTGGTAATGATGTGTCAGATGCAAAAGCTAAACTCCACGAACGTCGTGCTGTCATGTCGACCTCTGACTTGTCGATGGCATTGAGCTATTGTCTTCGCTTGGTACTGTGTATTGCTGAAATTGCACACAACTCCTATGTCAAACATCTCCTTTCAGCAAGCTTCTGGACCGATGAGGCTCAAGACCGAGAAGTGACGTCGTATTCACAGATCGGGCTGCAGGGCTGCTTCCAGCATAACAGTTCATCTCCGAGTGCTTGCTTCTGGCACCCGGGAAACTTGTGGAGATCGACCATTTGCTCATGACATGGAAGCCTTGTTTATGCATGGGAAACTTCAATCCTGGACACGTGCAGGGGACACAAGGAGGACGGCCCTTGATGCGAATCAGAGCAAGGGAGACAGATGTGGCAAGGTCGCGACCCAGGTCTTGCCCTGCAGCGGAAGCCGGAAAGCGCAAGCACGTGACAAATCAATAGTTCCTCATGTCTTCAATTGTAGATAGACGATGAATATCATGTGGAGAAGTGGCAATGCAGCTGGCAGCTTTCCCCTTAACTGCGCCCGCCGTTGGCAACGGGAGGATGACGGATGGCGGATGGCGACGATGGGATGTGACAGGAGGTGACGATCGCAGAAAAAGCGTTGGAAACGTGGAACAGCAGGAGGCAAGTGACAGCTAAATTGACGAATGAAAAGTGCCATAGAGCAAAAAGCAGAATAAACTAAGAAATGATATAGCACAGGGATATGAGGCTATGAGGAGACGCGATGGGCCGCCAGTGCCTGGCGATGGCCATTTCCGCGCATGCTGACTCGTTGAGGCCTAGCCGAGGCCTGTTTTGCTGGTCCGATGAAAGCGGCTTCAAGCCTCTGACGAGGGGTAATATGGAGATGTTACTGCGTTGCGATGGGGATTGTGGCGAATGGGTATGAGAGCTCAGAGTGGCATGTTGTTGAAAGTTGCATGCACCAGCAGCAAGGCTGGGGTCGCGTCAAGTTTCCAACGGCGGCTTGGACCTCGATGCGCCCAACCCCGCCCGTGGGCCCCTAGCCCGTTAGCCGCCCGGCCGTTGCTCGCTGTCCCTCCCCTTTTCTGGTGCTGCACAGTCAGTTCGCTTCCGTGAGATCGACGTCACCGTATCCAGATGTCCCATCCCCATGCGTGACAGCCCTAGGAGGGATTTACATCATCGGCAGCGTGGAATCTTGCTACATGGCCAATGGAATTGTGGATTGAAAATACCCGTGGCATAATTGTTTTTGTCGACCGACTCTTCTAAGTTTAAAAAAGAAGAGGCGAAGTGCAATTCTTCCACGCGAAGGTACTTGGCTTTTGTCACTCGTGGTGAAACAAGACCTCAAGCCTGCTCCGGTTGATATCCGCCATTGTTTTCGACCAAAATAATTCTCAGCACAGGAGTGGTAGGCAGTGTCGTCAGATAAGAAAGTATTGAAGAGCATTTGTTTTTAATGAAGACGCCGGAATACCGGCATGCATCTGGGTAGCAATGACATCAATGTGTAGGGACCACACTGGCACAGTCTCGGTTGAAAACCAAGGGTCGCAGGACAGGACAGTTCCGCAATGGCTGAGAACATATTGTAGCAGATGCGAGTAGTGATTGATTAATAAATTGAATATGGTATAATGCGCCAGTCTACATCCTCCCCCGATAAGAAACACCTGTTTAATGCAAATCAGAATTACAAATGCTACGCCGCGTGAAAGACACTTTTACTCATGGCCAACCGGTTCCATGATCTCATATTAGATAACATAGTTGATGGTTTTCTTCCACCAACTTCGAGGGCTTTCTTCCCAGGTCGACGAGGGCACCTCCTCGAAACGAGCAGTGACCAAGTCAGCCTCCGCTGGGTTGATAAACTTGCTCTTTGTGAACAGCTTGTGTCCGACATAGAGGATCGCAAAGAGAATGAGACTGATGTAAGCAATAAAAAATGACTTGGTATCCCATGGAACAAATGCAGTGAATCCTTGGGTAAATGTGATGATCACGCAGAAGACGAGGCCATACCAAGAAAGCCAGCGGCCACCCCAGGATTTGAAGGGGAGTGTGTCGGCAGAAACGTTCTGCGCTTGTAGTGCATCCCTAAATCGAAGGTGGCAAATGCAGATACAACTCCAGGCAATGAAACCAGCCACGCTCGTGATGTTAAGGAACCAATTAAAGACCTCGCCACCATTGTCGCTGAGGTTCATGTACGCAAGAAGCCCAACTGCGCTAGTGCATGCTACACCCCAATACGGCACACCACGTTTAGACGTCTTTTGGAGGAACTTTGGCGCACAATTTTCTTCGGAGAGACCGACCAGAATGCGGCTGCCGGAATATACGTTTGAGGCTCCGGCAGACAAGACAACTGTCAGGAGAACCGCATTGATAATGTCTGGAAGCGCCGAAACGCCTGCCAACTGGGCAGCGATGACAAGTGGAGAGGAACCGGCATTCGTGTCTCCTTGGGTAAGATCTTCGTTGTTGTACGGAACAAGGATCCCAATGAAGAAGAGTGTAAACATGAAGAGCGAGAAAATGCTCCAGAATGTCTTGCGGATTGCTACTGGCATTGTCTTGCGCGGGTTCGCAGATTCGCCAGCGCCGATAGCAACAAGCTCGGTACCCTGGAAGGAGAAACCGGCAGAGATCAAGACAGCCCAGAATGAGACAAACTTGGCCTTTGGTCCTTCAGTAAGATAGGGAGCGAATGCGCCTGGATTCTTCCAGTACTCGAACCCGATGTAACCCTGTTGGCCGGCACCAGCGTTGATGCAAACTCCAAAAACCATGAAGCCGAGAAGAGTAATAACCTTGATGCTCGAAAACCAAAACTCAAACTCGCCAAAGAAATTGACCGGGAGAAAGTTCAGCAGAGTGAGTGGGAACCAAAAGATGGTGATGAATATTCCGATGCTCAAATTGCTGTTCCACCATTGGATAATGAGTCCAGCTGCGGTGAGTTCCAGGGCATAGGTGACACTCCAAGAAAAGAAGTAAATCCAGCCCAAGGCAAATCCCAAGCTCGGATCGACAAATCGAGCTGCGTATCGTGTGAATGCACCAGAGATGGGTAGGAAAGTAGCGAGCTCTGCCAGCGACAGCATGACGGCGTATACGAGAGTTCCGACGAAAGCATATGCGAGGAGAGCGCCCACTGGTCCTGCGGTAGCGAGCGAGGTTCCACTGGCAATAAAGATACCGGTTCCAACAGTACCACCTAGGCCTTGTTAGTTTGTGATGTAGGCATATTTACGCGCGGGAAAAACAATACCGATTGCGACAAACTGCAAGTGCCTGCTCTCTAGAGTTCGGTGTAACTGGTTCTCCTGGGGAGTAGTCTGCTTCTCGATGTCACTCGTCGAATGAGTGACAGACTTCTCCGAACGATGGTCCATGGCTGGGGTAATGCCCTCTTGAGGATGAGCTGCTTTGGCCTCCATATCAACGACTGTTAGAACGTAGGCTATGGGTGTATTAAATCACAGAATGATAGAATTCACATAAGTTGTGGACCTGAACCATAGTGTAGTTCAGGGTGGAATGGGTATTTGAACAAAATCACCTCCCGTTGGGATGAATGGGGTCATTGCGTCGAGAGACCATTTGACGGGCCAACCGAACTAAAAATGTCAATCAAGCTCCTCACAAGGTATCGTGAGCAGAAATTTTCATCGTGGTCCCACATGGACGCGCCGAAGCCTTCTTTCGCCGTCGATAGATGCTGATGGCCCGAGATGATGGAATGACCAAGTCCCAGAAAAATTTCGCATCGTCGGCTAAGGGCGGGTCTGCTCCGGATCTAAACCGATGGCGAGCGCCTGCAAAGGCCGCATGGGCACTACTGGACCGTGATTGCGCGGCGAGTCCTAGACATGGAGCCGCAAACAGCCATGGCTGGGGAAAACTCTTCTCTTTAGCAGTGTTGTGGTGTGCAGGTGGTGGCAACAGGGCGACCTGAGAGACATATGAGGCATAGTGCGGCGGATCGGCCCATCGTCGGGTGACTAAGCGGCCTTTCCGTCGAATCGTACACCAAAACCACCACCCTTCTGGCGGCATCCTTTTCTCGCCCCTATTGCTTTTCCGTCGGATTGTGTCCGACTACCTGTATACATTCATGACAATGCTGGATATTCCACCTGAGTCATCAGATGAGGTACATCACTTTTGACATGCACCTCATAACTTCTGCTTGCGACCTTTCGGACATAGACGACTCAAACACCCCAGCTCTCCCCAACCCCCAGTCGTTCCCATATCCACATTTGCGACACCAGAAGGCAAGCAAGACTATTAATGGATACTCACAGGTTGAATAGTTCCCAGCCATGAAACCCTTAAAAGAGCATTCTGAACACTTGCCATGACCAGACTAACTTTTGTTGTCTACGATCCAACCGCCTCATCTTTCGAATGCGCGTCCCCGATTTTCGTTCATTTATCAAACCTTTCGTCGTGAATGTAAAGCCTCGATAAGCTTAATTCGGCTGCTCCCGCACAAGCTACCTTCATCTCGATCATCCCTTTCGAATTAGCGTCCATTTGTCGAAGACGATTTGGGAAACATAACTTGCAGCTGCGAACGGACTGGGAATCACGCTACAGGCATTGATCAGGCATACAAAGAAAATATTCTGATTGGGGTTATCCTTGAGCTATGAGCGGTATATGGCCATGTTCGAGCTCGCACTACGGAGATGTTCCCGTGTCTCTGTCTTGGTTATGTTATGGTTCTTAAAGTTTAGCGAGTCGTCTTTGTGCTCTCAGCCCTATGTACGTCCAGAACACGCCATGCTTCTGAACGTCTGAGACATGAGCTTCTAGGTCTGTGAACCTACAGCTGTCATGTCCTGGAACGGCCTTGATTCAACCTTATACTGCCTGGATTACACACCATGTCCCACATTCAGATTGTCGTCATTCATCTGATGTTCAATGTGTAGTGTTTCAGGTTTGCCCTATTCTTTCCTGGATCCTTTAAACTCCTATTGACTCTACGGTCGATATTGAAGAAGACTGTCTCAATCACCTAATGCAGGCCTCGATTCTGTATACCCTGACCCAATAGATTTCTTGTCATTGCGTCACCGATAGTATTTTTGGTTTATTTAAGTTGATATGTATCCGAAGCTGTTTCTCTGGGACTGCGGCAAAAAATCACATCAGTCCTTCATGCCAATTTGTCTTTATCACCATGGTCATCGAAAGTACATACAAATTACACTGGACACAACGTATTGCTTTGGTCAGACACAATCTCCATGCCGCCCGACGCACGGGCGACTACACTTTCTTCAAAACCCTTCAAGCGCACGCCCTCATTGATGGAACGGATCACGTCGTAAGTCTCTACTCGGTCCTCGGTTGTGACGCCGATCAGGTCCTATCGACGCTCGACAATCTCAACGCCGGAATCGCATATGTCCACCAAGACGCCTTCAAAGCAGTCTACGACGGAGCAAAGTCTCCCATGTACCAAGGAGAGAGCAATCATTCCAGCCGCAGATCTTTGCTCCGAGTTGACATTAGTCAACAAAGAGACATGGCCGACCACGCAATCGACAAGACCACAAACTCGGCGGTTAACCTCATCGAAGCCCAGCCCGCCCATTGCCAGGACGCAGTCGCCAACGCGTGGATAATGGGAGCTACCATAATTGCTGATGCTGTTTGCGTTTGCCTTAACGAGATGGAGAAAATTGAAGAATTTGCGGATGATTTCATCCATCTCGAATACTCTTGGAATTGCATACAAAACTCTGTGGATGCCGCGATCTCAGCACTCCGTGGGATATTCAATCTTATGGCTGCATCCCACAGATCGCTTAATATTAGAAGCCCCAGTGTCTCTTCAGTAACAGTATCCGAATTAGGAAGTACTAATACTCGCAGCCGAACGTCCTCAACCGCCTCCGCTTTTGGTCTCATCAAGCGTGCGTTTAGTCACAACCAGATGCATCCGCCGCCACATCCTAAACCGACCCGTGCTGGCTCTTTGCCATTGCCAATGCCTGATGTGAACTCGAGGGGATTCAGACTGAGTATGAGCACTGCATTTCCGACGCGCATGCCTGATCATCAGCACACTCTTTTGACTCCTGTCCCACCAACTCCAAATGTCAATGAAGGCCCTGGCAACCCCACAAGTCCTTTCAAGGAAAAAAATTGCGAATATTTCTCGTTTAATATGAACAAAGACGGAAACGCAGCTAGTAAGGAGTCAAGTATTTCGGATAGTCTTATGCAGCTGCAAGTTATTCCCATTGTACCATGCCTGAAAGCTGAGATTTGCTAACGACCATTAGTGAGAGCCTGGATCCACTGTATACACCTCATGTTGACGAACTCATCAAGATGCCGATTTCATCAATACCCCGAAGGCTGTCAGCATCATTTGCTTCGCCCCCGTCTCCGATTCCTGTTTAATAATGTTCCTTCTACTACCATCTTGCAAAGTTTCCTGTCTACTAGGCATGTAATATTCCCGAGCTTGCACATTTCCGCTTTCCACTTTTGGAATCTGTTGGAACTTTTTTTTAATTAAGTGTTTCTATCATCTTCGTTCATTTATATTTCGATACATATTGCAAAAGTTGTTCTCCGATTCTCCAAATTTGCTTTCACCCAAACCGATAATATCGTACAACTGAGAGCTGACTGTTTTTCACATCGAACTCCACGTCTTTGTTATGTCTGTTTTTCTTTGCTTTCCATTCCCACTAGCTTGGGGGCCAATCGTACCAATATCATCAAAGATACAAAATCGTTATATCACACTTGTCCGTAGACTGAATATCTTGAAATGCTTCCATTCACGGCCCATTCCTATACAACGACTTCCGTTCCACGTACATTTTCCTCACAAATTCCATCCCACTCCAATCCATTCCACCGTTCGCACCAGCCCCTTCTTCTTCCCCTCGAAGCTTCAACTTCGGCGGCAGCGGAGGAACCGGGGGTGTACACGACCCGATCGGCGTCGCAGGCATCTCATAGATACTAGGGTCCCTCGCCATACTTGTTTCCCTACTCTTGCTCTTACTACTTTTGCTTTTCCGCCTCGCCGTGCTCCGCTTCCTATCGCTAGAAAACCAGTTCTTGCGCTCCTCAAACCAGCTCGAGCGCCTGCTCCCGAGATCAAGGATCTTGGTCTGGCCCGACAGTTCGAGCGGAGGCAGGTATTGTGATTCTCTGGGTGAAGAGAGTTCTGCGTATGGATGGCGGGCATCGATGGGAGAGAGTTCGGCGGGTTGGGGGTAGTCGAGAGAGAGGTCCCGCATCTGCTCTTCTTTGTCTATGCATAATTCTTTCTCCTCGTCTGGTAATGCGGGTAGTCGTTTTGATTTTCTATTGTTGTGGTTTCCATGCCATGTATTTACAGAGACTGGTCGAGAGGATTCGTCTGCTACTGGAGAACTGGAAGAAGACTCGCGCCAGCAGAACCAGGTGCCCGCGCGCCCGCGGCGCATTCCGAGATAGAAGATGAACATGGCGAACAAGACGATTGAGATCGTTATCGCCATGCCGATCCCGACTTTCTGAGAGGTGGTGCTGCGTTTGGAGACATGTTGGGCCAGCGGCTGTGAGGATTCGGGAAGATCGCGATGCGAAATCGAAAGGCAATGTATTGACGTGACATGGCTGGCAAAGAAAATAGGTGTAACTACCCGCGTGGACATTTGAAATCGTGACATGGTTGTAGAAGCGTATCAATAAATTCTTCGTGACCATCGGCGGGGATATGGAGGCATTACATGGCTCAGGCACCGAGCCAGCAGGAACCTTCAACACAGCGCACTTTCTCGTCCAACCTCGCGCTTTTCCACCATTTTGAACCCCGAGTCATAGGCTTGAATCGTTCGATCATTACTTTTTCTGAGCTACGTTTCGGCGAGTCGGAAATGGGGATGGGGATGTGATGGGTGTGCAGTTCAAGTTCTCGCTCCTAACGCTGACGGGACGCCGCCTCTCGCGACTACATCAGGCAATGATCGGACTTCACAATAGCAGAACTACTTCTTCACCATGATCGTCCCGCTGCCTTAGTCCCCGAGCACACCTGAGGCGCATGCAATTCGAGTCTAGATTTTAGTTGTTTACTGGAGAGAAAGCGGGGGATCCTCGGACTCGCGTTCCTTGGACAAGGGATATGAAACAACCGACAAACTCAAAGCCCTACAACCTCTGTAACCATGATCCTGGCCTTGCAAAAGGAAAGACTGGCGAAATTACTTGACTGCTTGAACTACGAACGTGAAACTTTGTGTAGCTAGGTATCTAGGTCGCGCGTGACTCGTCGTTATCTTGCAAGATGCTCAGGCAGGAATCATTTGTGAAACATGCGCTAGGCAAGGCAAAAACCAATCATTGGATGTGAGAGTGATGTGCCAATGTTGTGCTTCGGTTTCGGTGTTGGATTTAGGTCGATTTAGATGCCTCACGACGAGCGAGGGTGTGAATTCCCGAAAACCGATGCATCATGGGTTATGGTGTGGAAGCGGTATCACATGTAATTGATGGTGTATTGTGCATGGAATGGTGATTTGCAACCAACAGAATATTATTATAGAGAAGCAAATTCGAGCCGAGAATTGAATAGATAGATTTGCACACCAAACATAGTGAACCAAAGCATCAGATAAGCTGTGCGAATTCGAAGGTAATTGCTGTAATTCCAGCATGCACCTTAATATGCAACTTGCATGTTGGTGATTCAAAGTGGCGTCCTCTCACAAGATGCGACCCATGGGAGCACGACGCCACACTGTTTTGCTTGGTATTTAGTTGTAGCTCCATAGCAGCTACGACCTGAACTCTATTCCGAAGGTGCCGAACATGCTGCTGCCATTGGTCCTCGTGCAGTAGCGGGAACAGGGCACGCAGCAGTGGCGGATGTTTATGTAGGCCAAGTTGGATATATCTATCCAATTGTTCTTGAATATGAAGGATCGACATGTGTTGTTCGGGGATCCAGAAGTGGTTCCGCGCCAGCATTGGTGTGAGTTAATGGTAGGTCATCTTGATCATCTTAATTCGTTTGCGCTGCAAGTGCAGTGATGTCAGGTACTGGGGTTGGTCTCCTTGGACTACGTTTTTGAGGTTTCTCTTCCGTCATACACTCAATATCGCGATCCAATGGGAATGTGTCATTCAAACGTGTATCCCAGTCGTATTGTTCGCGATAAAGATGCTGGGCGCTTGCGCAGAATTCTTCCTCCATGGTGTTCAGGTGACTGAATTCGGGGTATACGGTAATGGGCAATTTGGGCAGAGTTTTGCGGGAGTGGTTCCCTTGCTCTGTGATATGGTGTTGCAGTTCTTCGGTCTGTAGAGCGTTTCTGAGAGCAGGATGCACTGCATTAGGCTCTGATATCTTGTCGTCCCCAGGTATGAACGGAAGTTGTGAACTTGTAGCATGTCGGGCGTTGCACATTCTACTATTTCGTTTGCGCCGCAGGAACGATGCCAACTTTTTGAAAAACTTCTTGAATCCCATCACGATGATATGTTGTCCAACAGGAAATTTGGGGTTTTTTTATATGAAAGATGATAAAATTGTTGCGGTCCTTGTTTGATAAGGTACAAACATACAAGCCTTAAATGAAGGGTCCGAGGTCCGTGACGATGTAACCCATGATCCGTATTCGTGTCAAGGCATTATGTTCCTGCAGGGTCGTTTTTCGTTGAGTTATTGTGGTACCGTGGATATTGTAGAGGGGCACTTTGGCCAATTGCAGCGTCTCCGCTGGTGCATTTTGTTGAGATTTTAATACCATGCCCATCTTCTTGCCTTGGTGATTACTTTCAACCGCTTCAATTCTCGCTTCGAAGTTCCGAACTTCCTGAAATTTTCGACATCTTTCCATTGCACTTCTAGGATCGTGTTCTCCGGGTTGTATATAATGGCATCGCACGCTCCTTGTTTCCAGAAATGAAAGACCTCGCATGGCTTCTCATCAAACGTTGTATAGAAACAGATATTGCATATATCTCCGCGCTTATTTGACCACTGCTTGCCGTAGGTAGGCTCAAGTAAACATCACATGGCTGACGGAGTGCTTGGAAGGAGAGGATCTTCGTGTACGGCAGGTTACGACCATGGAACATTGAACCTAAGCTAGTGGCATTTCTCTTCCAATTTCTTTTTGTAATCCCGTCCGTGTCTTTCCATGCCTGAAATGGAGGGCAAAAACAGCTCGAGTACATGTGATTGTTTCAATTTCCATGTAGGAAAATACGAACCTATAGTCTTGGTGAAGAGGATTTGACAAGATGGGTCAAGGTGGTTGCTATCTGTAATGAGCCTCAGCTGTGCCTAGATTCTTGATCCCTGTAGGTGATATTTTCCATACTGTTCTTCAGACCATTGCCTAAAGTTACGTGACACTTTGCGGCCGATTTTTCAATGGGGCTTTGCATCCGGAAATTAAAGTATGTGTATGATCATCTCATTTGGGAGCATGACCGGCATCTTTGGTTTTACTGATTTGTCCATACTCGGTAGGAATTGGAAAGACTCCAGAGAACAGAACCGGGTTTGCTTCGAATGAGATTTGGATTTCGGGATTTGCTGTGATCGAGATGCTTGGGCTATGTCGAATAGAAGACATGAGAATAGATAAGAGAAAGAACTTCCTAGAAGACGAACTGACTTTCTTTTTAAGGGTATTTTCCTTACAGAGAAAAGTTCCTGGTCGAATGTGTCATTAAGGATGATTGTTGTGCTTGCTTAAGCCCCGTTCTCAGTACGTTGACTTCATGGCGAGTGTTCGCACAAGAGAATGTGTCCATACATATAATTCGCAAAGGTAAAAGGTATCACTCTTCGAGTTCATTGAGTTCTTCACGTATACCATCTCCAGCGAAACCATGGGTTTTGTTGTTGTTGTTGTTGTTGTTGTTGTTGTTGCGATTTCTTCTCGTTCGGACACGGCCGCGAATACACATAAGCCATAGCTTTCTTCCAATCAAGTTCAAAGACTTGGTCTTGCCCGTTCCATCGATAAAACTGTTCTAACCCGCGATATCTTTTGCAAGCGCCCCGCCTTGCAATGGCTTTGAGCGACCGACATGGGCAGACGAAATTTTGACCGGAGGGCCGCAGCCCCAGTTCGAGTTCAGGGACCATTTGACAAGCGTGTTCCCAGTTGGAGTCGTTGATGAGCATGTGATATTTTTCCCCGATGCCGTGCATTCCTTCCGTATCCACATAATGCACGAATGGTTTCATTCTCGGCCGAAACCAAGCGGTCGAGGCATCGCCCTTCTTCAGAGATGAGAATTTCAACAAATATGATATTTCATCAAAGGCTTCTTCATCATCGTCACCATCGCCCACGCTGCTTCTTAGAGGGTGTGGATCCCTAGATTTCAGTTTGATGTCGAACATGATTTTTGGAATGAAAAGGCGCGCATAGGTTTCTTCGCTCCATTCTTTGAATTCGGGGGACACCCAGCGACATGTGTTCCACAAGAAGTCTGGGTCATCGATATAAGAGATGATACGAATCCGGAGTTCGTTGGGGAGGTGGGGAAGGACCAATGGCTTGGTTGTCAACTTAGACATGGCCTCGTTTATCGAAGCCATATTGATGAATAGCATGACAGAGCGGCGGCTTTGTTCAGTCTTATGGCATTGAACGAAGTCAGCGATACGGAACGACGATTTAGGCAAACCACCTCGGTAGATGACTCAGGAGCTTCGCCCCGGCAGGCGCCACATTCGCACCGCCACAATTCTTTAAGAGGACATTTGAAGGCGACCGTATGACTCTACTAATTTTCAGATAATGAGTCTTACCAAAGACTTTGATGATGAAAAATTCGAGGTTTAACTGACAAAACTTGTTTTTTACTGCCCCGTTCCTCACAGTGAAACATGCATCCTTCTCGGCAGACTTCCATCATCTATCAATCCCGATAGAATGTGAACATGAATGCATGATTATGTATGGCATTGTTTTGTTGTTGGATAGATTGCCTTGCTCTCTCCGTACATATGAGCTACATCCATATCGGCCATCACATTAGAACAGAGTTCAGAGATGTGAACTTGTCTTCGGAGGGCCAAACTCGGCTTTCCCAGGTGTTGCCACCAGCTCAGATTTCTCGTCATCCCAGCCCGCGATCAGATCCTCGACTACACTCATCTCGTCTTGCCCCCACACAATTCCACCTACATTTTTCCAATCGCCGCCATCAGTTGGTCGAAAAACTCGGTAACTAGGAACACCGCAAATGCCAGCAGCCTTTGCTTCAGCAGTGAGTTGCCGTAGTTTGTCTTTGATAGCAGGATCAGATGCTTTCTTAATCAGATCAGCACCATCATAGCCTCCCTTTTTGAGTACTTCTTCAAGGACGCTCTCATCGGCCACCTTGGCGTTCTTTTCCCAGCATGCACGATCTGAAATTGTATTAGCTGCTGATTGGATCAAGCAATAAAAATGACTGAACTTACATAGAAGTGGTACAGTGCTTGGATTGACAAGTGCGCATCGAAGAACCGTCGGGGTACGAATAGGGAATTCTTCAGCCCATTCAAACTCGATATGTCTATCAGGACTTCCCTCTTGCTTGTTTACAGCATTCCAAAAACGTGTCCAGTCGTGATGGTCATAACGTGTCCATGCTGCCTTTTGAGCAGATACAGCAGCCATAGGAAGATTTGGTGCTCCGATTCTTCGGGAGTTGTGTTAGCATATTGATCTAGCGAAGAAAGGTTCATGAGGGGACTGACTCGCGGAACAGAGCACCTAGTAGAAACGGCTTCATCTCAATAACAAGATTACCTCCAAAAGTCCTTTGTAGGCGGTCTAGTTGTGTCCTATACATTAACACCGAAGTCAGAAACCACCATGGATGTCATCATAATACCATTTTACTTACCACCCTAAGAATCCCCATGGACTGCTGAAATCGTACCAAAATTCCATCTTCACCGGGCCTCCCGGTCGATTCGAAGCAATGCACCGAGGAAGTAAACTTCTCAATGCCGGTACTGCACTGATCTCGCCATGTTTAAGTGCAAGCAAAGAAGCTTCCACGAAATGCATTCGATCTTGACCCCAGTAAAATCGACCACGATGAATTTCCCCACTGAAATCTGACCACACTTCATTGGGAATCCAAAATCCTGGGACACCAAATGCTCCTCGGTCAATGGCATCTGCAGTGGCGACTCCTAGTGCCTTTCTGGCTTCAGGGTCGTCGAAAGTGGCCTCAGACAACGTATCTGCGCTTCTAATTCCACTTTCTCGAGCAATCGCAAGTAGTTCGGCCGAATCAGACACGTCCCGTCCATCAACCCAGTAGGCCTTGAAGAACGCTTTGGATAATGTTGGCCTGTCATCATATGGTACATAATGAAGTAATCTTAATGCGTTCACCGTTTTCCTAGGATGTTGTGGAGGAGGATTGTATGCAATTTGATATCGCCTAATCGTCCGTTGCATAGACCGTGCGGTAACAGCCTTTTTGGTTGGGTTGAACACATCTGACGCTGAGCCGGCGGCCCCCTGTGGTGCTGATGTTTCGCGGTATATGGCTCCGAGAAGCACTGGTCGCCATATAAGTTGTGCTCCTGTGCGATGAGCCAGTTGTTCAATGCGCGTCGACGCAATGTAAGCAAAGGGACACGATATCTTGTTATTAGCGTTAGTGAGGTGCCTCCGAGCATGGAGACTTCGAACCCTACATCGTAACTGAACTCGAGCACTGGTGAAGCCATGTCGAGATAATCTTTGATTGTTTCAACTATAATTCAGGAACCTGACGCTGCATATAACGATCATTACAGGCCGCGGGAAGGAGTATGCCTTGTGGACGTGCCACAGCGGGGACGTTTCGAGCCGAGGTTAAAACGCATTGCCTACATCCCTTCTACTGAACCACAGAAGAAGCTCAATGAAAACTCATTAGGATCATCGCGTAATGAAACAAAGTATCATGTCACATTAGTCGACATCTGCAGTAAATGGAATGGCGAGCAGAGACCATCTAGATTCAGCAATGACGACAATTGCCAAATCCGGCTAGCTTTTAACATCGGGACCACTAAGCAAACAGGTATGTCTGACGAAGATTTATGCAACGATCTCCTTCAATAATCTATTTCCTCTCCAACTCTCGTTTTGGTGGAATCTTCACCAGACCTCGAGCTTCTTTTGTACGCCACTGAATAGCCTGAGCCAGATAGAAGAGAGTTTGGACAGTTGGCATCGCTACCCCAGCAGATTGTCCTTCTCGCAAGGGCTCTCCAAGAAGATTGATGTACTCGATGTAGTTTCCCTGAACATTTTAGGGACAATAAACCAGGACAGGAATAGGCTTTTTTACCTTTTGAATATCAGCAAGCATACTTGGAGCAAGATAAAGATCCAAAGGGTCATTGTTGATCATCGTGTCCACCACGCTATCTGCGAGCTGGACACCGTTGGCAAGCGCCGCTGATATTATTTCTTTCATTGCAGGTCGGACGAGTCCCTCAATAGCTCCATTAGCCAATCGTATGCGCCCTGTATCGAGTCCTGTGATCGCACATATTGGGTTAAGACAGGCATTGAAAACCAACTTTCGCCATCTATCATAAAGGACGTTTTTAGAATAGGTGCAGTTGGTCTTCCCACCTTTGCTGTATATTTCAACGAACTCTTGGGCTTTCGCTTCTGTTATACTAACATCGATGTTTGGGTGGGTAAATGCGCCAATGGCCAAGCGGTCAGGCTCGTCTTGCACAATGGAACCAGGTTCTTTCTCTACACTGCCAATAAAAGATATTCCGGAGAGAACAATGGTATTTGGGTATGCATCTATGATCGGTTTCTCGATATTCAGTCCATTCTGGAGGAGTACGATGGTGGTGTGCCTGTTGGAGGAGGGTAGTGCAGGACGAATGAGATCAGCAATTGTCGGTGCGATATCAGGGCAGTTCTTTGTTGCTAATATAATGTAGTCATACGGTGCGATTCTCTCTTGGGCAATGTCGGGAACACGATTGCGGACTGATATACATTAATGTCGTACGTCTAATATTTGGATATCTATCATACCATGACTAGGTTTCCATCCCCTCAGAATGCCATGATCGGATGACTCGATGGTAAAACCGTTTTCGGTGACTAGTTGGAAGCTTGAGCGAAGGACCACTGTGACTGTTGCAAGATCGCCCGCTTCGAGATTGACCGCTGCTACAGCGCCCACAGCTCCTCCACCGATAAGGAGGCTTAGAAAATGATAAAGTCAGCAATTGTGTGATTAAGCACTCATGCTGGGAGCTTGCATACACGCTTTTCTTCCTGTTGGTAGCCATGTGGAAGAAAGACAAGACGATACACCGTGCAGTGATTTGTAGTGTTAGATGTGAAGGGAGAGACGCTGCATATATTCAGTGTTGGGCAAGTGGGGCAGTCCCCTCGCACTAAAACATTTAATCATCAGATTGACGGATAAGATTGACGGAAGGAGCTTCCAGTGCGACTGTGCACAACGATACAGATATGGGTATTCAGTTTGTAGTGAAATTCGTCAAGGCCCTCAACCATGTTTCATTTGATGCATAATCGTATGTAGGCTACAGCCGCCCTGTGTGACTGGCCCTTTTTCCTTCTTCAACCACCCCGCCCCGTCACTTTAAAAATCCGATTGGAAAGCCATTCCGTCCTATCCACCAGAGAAAACTGCGCCGAGGGCCCGTAACAGGAGAGAGAACAAGGTAATATGCTTAGAAGACGAGCGCAGCACCCTTGGTCTTCTTGTCTCCGCCCAACTCGAAATGCTTGCATCGCTTCAGGGCGAGCTGTGCCTTGGTCTATTGAAAGTCAGATAATGTCAATTCTTCGTCAACAAGATACACACCTTGCAGGCAGTGCACTCCAGTCGGAGCACAACCTTCTTCGTTGTCTTGGCACGCTTGTGGAAAACGGGCTATCGGTTGGTGATTAGAAATAGTTCGAAAAGGTTATGTGCGGGCGAGCTTGCCTTGGTCTGACCACCATAACCGCTCTGCTTGCGATCATAACGACGCTTTCCCTGGGCGAACAGCGATGCCTTGCCAGCCTTGTACTGTGTGACCTTGTGCTCTAAAATGGGTTCGTATCAATCAATAGCGAGAATGCCTTGGGGGACTAACGGGTATGCTTCTGGCACTGCTGGCCCTTGCAGTCTATTTCCATACGTTAGTTCATTGTAAACAGAAACTTGGTATGAACTAAGAGTGTGGCGAACTTACAGGTTCGTCGGGTCTTGGGACTTTTTAGATTTAGTCAGTATAGTTCGGATCATGAAAGTGGGCGAGCGGAGGTTAACATGTGCGCAACAAGATGAGCCACTATCTCAACTGCTCTGTGCCGAGTACCCAGAGTGTCTTCGGATAAAATCATGTTTACTTACATGTTGACCTATAATTTTGAGTTAGCATATTGTAAGTTGGTCCAAACTCCTCGTTCAAAGAATCATTGTAGAGGTAATCGCGACATGGATGAGCGTTGGTGATTTTCAAGATCGTTGAAGAGCGGGTGGTGATGTTAGGCGATCAGATCCAGATTTCTGAGTATAATCCTTGGACGCAGAGCAATTGTTCCGAGGTGTGGGCAATCGGCGTGGGCGCAGCCTTGTAGTAATGCTCTCTTGTGTATGCCATTTTCCAACACACAAACAGCGGTATCTTGTCCAAGAGTGGCATGTCCTTCCCATATTCCGATCTTCTACAAGAGTCTCCAACTTATGGGATTGTTGCTGACGTGGTATCTGTCCAACTTTTTGCTGTAGCAACGGCGAGTTTCATTACCAATCTTGGCCATCTCCGATTGTGCTTTTCCGAGGCTCGATATCGTTCAAGAGGTAGTTCGAAGGATCGTGGTCTCCGAGAGACGTTCATTCGGGCGCAATCGCTCATCCATGTCGCCAACTGCGACGTCTATAATGGAAAATAAACAGTATTTTACTTACCATTTTGACAAGTTTCGCTGTGTCGTTAGTGAGGGTGGGCGAAGAGTTGTCGTGGTTTGCTAGGTGCGAGATGTCAAGGTTGGAATTTCGCTTGAGTGTGTGGAGGCTCGGCTCGGAATTACATAAGCACGATCTAGCCACTGCATCGGTACAGGCACCGCCACATCGCGCCAAGGAACCTGGTCGAGAAGAGGAGGAGGAGGAAAGGTTCACGTAAAATCAGACATAACAGGTACCCTGATTTTCGAAACAGTGATATAATGAAGCATTATTGCGTGGTATCTCATAAAGCAGACCCGACCCCGTTTATACATTCTGCCTCGTTTTGGCGGACAATCATCAAAAGATATAACAAAAACTCAAGGAAATAATAGTCTAGTAAATAGGTCGACCTTCATCCCAAGCCTTCACTGCCGAACTGTCGCGTGGAGTGCTATCAGGAGGGCTACTACCAATAGCCGGTCCAAAACTGTATCGCCCGCTCTGTCGTTTGCTGTTGCTACGCGCGTCCTCGATCAGCTGGACAGGGCCAACCCACTCCCACATACGTGCTACATCGCCGCTTTGGGTTTCTCGTACAGCTGCACGTATATTAGAGTTGTGTTCAACTTTCTTTTGCACCTTCTCCCACAGTTTCTGGCGGGTTGATGCCGAAAACTCGTTTCTTAGGATATCGTCTCGCAACTGTGTCATGCTAATGCCCAGCTCAGGGTACGACCCGGGATCCTGGTGATTGTATGCCGAATGGTCTGCAAGTCTGTCGAAAACATTGCTAGCAAGCTGTTTTGCTCGAACTTCCATGGCACGATTGGAAGTAATTGAATACTGTCCATAGAAGCCAAGTATCACGGTGAGCAAAGCTAGAGCAAGCTGCCAAAGATGTCGTTCCATTGTTTGTCGGACGGATCGTTTGATACTACATCCGAGGGGGAGCTCGGCGAGGGAGTTTGATGTGAGTCCGTGGTCATCAGTTGGTCTGTATCAGAAATAAGAGATCTGATTAGTAAAATTCAAAGTCAGATATGATGTACAAGGGATTTTCCAGGAATCAAACTTACCCATCGGTATTCTCGACGACTTCTTCCCGACGCATCACCTCTCCAATGGCATCCGTGAAAAGATTGTCAAACTCCTCCTGAGACATACCTTTTCGCTTCATTGACGAAAGCTCTTGTTTGAGCTCCGAGACCTTAACTTCGGCATTCTCTACTGCTTTCCCTTCTTTATCCGACTCCCCACACTCAAACTGAGCCTTTCGTTCTCTTAAAACATGAACGGCTCGATCCGCTACCAAAGTCACTCGTCGTGTTTTCTCGCTATCGGGCTCGCATGTCGCGGGTAGTGGAATAAGACCTCCAAGCGCAAGAGGGTGTTCTCTTTTGACGAAGTCCTTGTCACATACAACCTCAAGGTTCGTATAACATGTAGCATGAGGGGGGCATGGTTCGCATTTTGGTAGTATGCTGCCCGCCCATTCAGGAATGTCCAAGCCTGCAAGTGATGTCGATGCACTGCCAATGCCGCAAAATCCCACTGAATATTTTTCCTGTCGCCAGACACCACTAAGCGCAACTGCAGCAGTAAATAGAGTTGTCAAAGACATAGCTTTCACTGTTCCAGCTGCCTTCGAAGATTCCTTTCGCCGACGAGGTGGCAGGATATCCACTTGGCCGGTCCGCGCTCGCTCGCGAACGAGTTCCAGTTGCTCTTCTGCGGTGAACTCCTCGCCCGTATCTCCGCCGCTCTGTTCAGCCCAGGCTTCCTCGCTGTGCTTCTCCCGCTTGATAGGTACATTAAATGTTCGTCGCGAAGGAACCACGATGCCATCGTCAAGCTGTTCTACATTTGATTGAAATGTTTTTCGACGATTTGCATCACTCTTACGCTTTTCTTTGTGTTCAAAGCCCAATGTCTTTCTTCTCCGGTCGCGAGATTCTGGTCCAAGTGGCGAACTTCCACTTTGAAAAGGATTCTCCTGTGTAAACGGACTTTCATCGTCGTGCTGCGGGTTTCGAGAGGTTCGTTCCCGAGACCGGGAGGCATGTCTTACAGCTGGCGTGGCGCTTTTGCGGTTCCGTCGCAACGCAGGCTGCTCTTCAGGCTCGCCATCTGACCCACGCGCATGCTTTGTGGGTACAGTGCGGGATGGTGTTTTCCCACGAGGCCCATGCCGTTCTGGCTCCTCCTCAGTGGTCGCACGCGTTGTTCGTCGCGATGTGCGTCTGGTGGTGGTGGGGGGAGCAAGGAGGGTATCTTCTTCGGTTTCATCCGTCGTCGTGCTTGCCTGGCTGGATGGAACGTCTTCGATGCCTTTAGTCGATCGTTTCGTTCGTGCTTGCGCTCGCTGTAATTTGCCTGCCTGTGGAAGGACATGGTCGTGAAACAGGCCGACCAACACGGTCTTCTTCGCTGATGATGGATACTGCACGCCATGCTTGAGCAAGATGCTGCGCAGTTCAGGTACAGTGATTTTGGCAGGATCCACATCCTCATCAAAGTACCAATACTCTCCTCGTGCATCGGCCATGTTTGACAGATGCAAGCAAAGCGATGAAGTTGTGCGCGCGAGTGGTGCGAGGATAAATTTTGAGATTGTGTGATAGAGGAACGAAGCTGCTTGCGTTGCTAGGCAACTGACATCATCTCTGCACGGACGCCTAAAAATGCTTGGCAACGCATTCACCTGCCTACCTGCCTTTGATAGGAGATGATTATAAGATTATTATAGAGCCTTGGAGGTTTGAAGGAGAAATACAAATCCTAGCGGCTATCATCCTTTTTCATCACACAAAATACCGGGACACCTACACCTGGCCAATTCACTCATGTAGACACCAAAGGACTATACAGCATCACGCTCAGCAGCATTAGATTGTGCTACTTGATGAGCTCGTAGGTAATATATAGTCATCGCGAATAGCTCCCTGCTAGTTCATCTAACAATAGATCAATAGTCACTATCTTTTGATGAGTGAAATATTCTTATTGCATCTTGGGAAAGTCAATGGCCAAAATAAAATACCTATTGGACTTCAACCTCAGGAACATCCTAGAAGAAATATCATCAATCCGAGCCATCATAGTATGTCATCTTCCTAATCGCTCAATGGCCTAAGCTATATGAGCAAAACCATTCGCCATAATCGCCATTTCTGCAAATCAGATCAAGGTCATCCAAGTAGGACATCAATAAGACTATGCACCTCGGAATACGGATGATATACAATTCAACAAGCACTCAAAAAAACAACCTCCCTCCAAAATTACCTTGTCCAGTACTGTCAATCTAACGCTAACATTAGGCATCATCTTGGAAATTGTGCTTTGTTCGAGCACGTATTTGTATTCTCGTCGCAATACATTATTGTGAGGTTCTGGAGTAAAGTGATGCTATTTTATGCTGGACTACATTGTCTTCGTTATATTACTGCCTATTTCGTATTCATTTTGACCCACCAACCAACTTTAGTCCAACTCATCGATTAGATCGAGATTCGGAAAAATGGCACGCGACACCCTGATGCCGGTGGGGCTGAGTGAGTTAAGCTTCGCGGCACAGTCAAAGCACACGTTGACTCTTCTATAGCCGCTAGCCAACATCTACGCCCGCATTGGCCTTGACACCTAAGCAGATGAGTCTTATAGAAGCTGGCGATCTATCCATTAATTCTGACAGTTGTCATGAACCTCGCCGCGAACATGCAACAGCCTAATGACAACATCCAAGAATCCAAGCTCCTGCAGCTTCCTCGCGAACTCCGGGATATCATCTGTGGTTACACGCTCTATGCTCCTGGTGGCCTCTATTACTACCGAGACCGGCCCTACAAGGCAAGTTTATGCGCGTCGGAGGATTCTACTGCCGAATTCAATCAACTCAAATATACATGTCGAATCTTATACTACGAAACTGTCGGCTTGGAACTAACATCCGGGAATAATCTAATATTTGTCTTTGACGAGTCACGTAAAAATGAGTATATGTCTCAACAGCCCGCCGTCCAATTCCTTGGCTTTCTCGACCTAAGCAGTCCATGTCGTCAGCGCAAGATTCGACGAGTGTACTTACGGAACGGATTCAACGTTGAGGATTACGGAATCCGAGATTTGCACCTCATCGTTTACTGGTGTCAACTACATCCTACCGCACGCGTGTTCTGGGAATTTCCTGTCAACTACGACGCCGGGCAGAAATCCCCGTCATGGTTCTTATCTGATGGATTGGCTCTTGAGTGCGCAATGCGGAACACAAGCGCAACGATTGATAGACGGGCAAGAGAATTGGGAGTATATCTGATTCTGGGCCAGATTACGGTATATAGGGAGGCGGTTTGGAGGCGTGATTTAAGGGAGCAGGGCTTGGGGTATTTCCAAAAGCTGGACGCAATGAAGACAACGATCGAGGCGGAAAACTTTCGAGCCTTACCATACGATGGTCCGCTGGATGAGCAAGCGTTTTGGGTGGGGATGCCCGGGACCGATGAGATCAAAATGAAGGCACTTGAGTTGGCAAGAAGTTGGTATAGGGATGGGTTCTGAGGGTGAATGACAATCGAGACATAATTGTACCATGCATTGTCACAGGCGATAGCGGGCTTTGATGAATAGGAAAGTTCGTAGTAAAGTGAACAGTGGTTTGAGACATTGGCGGATAAGAACACAGGGCTCATCGTATTACCTCCACGGATGTATCATACGATGGAGAGCACATATAATCGCATTGTTATACGACGTCGGATGCCCTGCTGTCAAAGATACCGTGACAATATACAGTGAGAGTGAGTATGTATAGTATGTAATTGCTAGTAGTTCGTGCGAGTCGAGGGCCCGGTATTAGGGCTTATGTAATTCGCTAGTTAAGGAAGTACCGATGCTTGGCACCGGAGGCCAATTGATCCTTCTCACAACGCCGGTTTTGAGTGATACGCATGATGATTCAATGGTACCATAGTAATCGATGTGCTTGTTCGGGGGAAATCGTAACATTGCGATAAGAAACAAGACTCGTGAAGTGCCGATCTCACAAGGCCTGTCCACTCACTCCTGTACAATGGCATAATTCGCGCAAACAGTCCGTGGTGCATCGGGGGCCTTGGTGGTGCATAGGGGGCCTTGGTGGAGCAGAAGCAACCCCAAATCTGCCATCTGACGGGTTAAAGCCAACTTGGACGTCGTGCCGCCCGCGTCCCCCATTCCCCCCGTTTCGGAGCTGGGACATCGACGTCATCCCGCGCCGCAGCCGCCTCTCTCCCCCCTCTGCGCGGGCACGAATTTGCGGTGAGTAAGGTGACGGACTCACGCCGCCGGTGCTCCTGCTGCGGCCAGCCACCACGATGCCTGCGCCAGTCGTAAAAGAAGGCCACGTCCATTTTACCTTCCTCTTGGACCAGGCGGGCCGTCCGTGGCCTTCTTCTTCATGTTGTACATTTTCCTGACATCTGTCTGACTTGACCCCACGACTCCCCTCTCAGCCTTCCGTACTGTGAAAACACATCTCTCTTCTTCTTCTTCTTCTTCTCCTCCTCTCTGTCTCGGCCAGTAGCGAACCCAACACACTTTACGACAATAGTTCGGACGCACCCAAATTGTCCCCTATTTGTTGAGTGAGCTTCGAGAGCTCGCACACACGACTTACCACCAGTCATGAACTACGCGAACATGATCGAGGAGAAAAACCTCAAGGTAAACAGATGTCCTTCGTTACTTAAGCCCTTGATAAACATGTGCTGAACTTGGTTCCAGAAAACCTTTATAATAGCGACCCTGTGTTCGACCCTAATCGGCACCTTTACATCATCCATGGGCCTTTGGGACCGTGTGAATGACAGGCGTAAGCAGAAGAAGAAGGACACTAGGCAAGACGGCGAGATCCAACAGCTGCGCGACGCCGTTCAAAAAGCTGAGAAGCATGCCAAAGATCGTGAAGAGGATGTCAGGCGGCACAACGATGATCTTGGTCTCAACTTCGAGCGTTCGGGAGTTCTTATACAGCGCCAGTACGACGAGGGTTATGGGCGCCTTGGCCGTAGATTTGCACAAGGTGATCGTGAGTTTACAAGCTATGTGACCAATTAAAATCGATACTAATGCTCTCTCAGAGGTCACTGAGAACCAACTCCAGGCGCAAGTCATCGCGCTGCAACAAACTGTCATCAACGTCCTCCAAGACGCGCTATACAACGATCGTCAACTGACACGCGCCGACATGGCTAAACTTATAGCCGCCTCGAACTCCGCACGTGAGGGATCCCTTGACGCGCTGCGCGGACAGCAGCAACGTCTCGCGATCGATGCACCCCCGCAGCGAGCCCTCCCTCCTCCTACCAAACGCTCCTCTGTTATAGTAGAACATGATTCGCTGTTTTGTCGATACAGCCTTGATCTTCAGTTCTCTCCTAGCAAACCTCTAGGACCAGACTTTTCCCTAGGAGGCTCATGCAGGTGTCCCGATTGTGGCCTTCGTCTTGGAGTGGAAGAAGATGATTTCTGGCAGATTGGCAAGAGGAAACCCATCCTTATACAAGATGGTGCATATGAGAAAGAGATTATAGAAACTCGCGAATTTCGCCTTGGTCAACGTTTTGTCGTAAAATGCCATACGACTGAAGGCGAATTCGCATGCATTCTCTGTAACAAACACCGCGATGTCGATGCTCTCTGCCGCTCTGTGGAGTCACTAGTCAATCACGTTGGGAGGTTTCACGATATGTCAGAACTGGAACGCGAGGTTGATCTTAGAGAACGTCCCGTATCCTTACCACTTGCGTTACCAGCTCCGGCTCCCTCTCCGCCTCCAGGACTCAGAGAAGTCAATCAAGTCGAGGTTAGGGAATACCGATAGTTTCGATCGTTGCGTTCGTTTGCATTACATCTAGCATGGCGTTGGAGGAAAGCTGTACATACACATATTCATGAGCTGGGCACACTTGGGCATTATGACTTTCTTGATTCTGTATAACAAATCTCAGCTGACGATACCCTTTGTTCATAAATTTACATATACTTATTAAGAGACTGATCAATTTTACGTCAACCTAAATAGTATCTTTTGTTTTAGTTTATGAAAATATGTTTTCTGTGATTTATGTTTTCTTAAGCTAGAAATATAATATACGAGAACTCCTTTATATTTAAATACGTGGTGTTTTGATTGTAAGAGTATTTGCACCAACTTTCAGAGCCTCTGCATTCAAAGCGTCCACCTCAGCCTGAACCAAAGCTATACCTGTCTTTCTTCGTTCCTGCTCGGCCAGTTGCTCAATTTCGCCCGGAAAGTATATGCGATCGACACCCGCAGCTTTATCAGAACCCACGACCCGTTCGTAAAGGTATTGCATTCTGTCACGGAATTCGTCCAACTCCATAAAGAGATCGGGCTTGATAGCCACCAGGAAGTGACCCACATCTGCTGGTTTCGAGGGATCGTAGGGATTTGTGACATGTCCAGCGAAAGCAGATCCGGACAAAACACCAGAGAATACATCCATCATAATAGCCAGTGCTGAGCCTTTGGGACCGCCCATGGGTAACATAACACCTCCTTCTAAGGCAGCTTCAGGGTCATCCGTTGGCCTTCCTTCTGCATCCAATGCCCAATCCAGTGGAATCTTCTCTCCCCTTCTTTTTGCCTTGTATATTTTACCTCTTGCTGCTATCGATGGTGCCATATCAAGAATGAATGGTTTATCCTTTCCCGGTGCTCCGCATGCGATCGGCGATACCCCCATAAGCCTACTTTTCCCTCCCCAAGCCGGCAGTGCAGGACTTGAATTGGTGAATACCAGGCTGGCCATATCAGCATCTAGCGCTTGTTGAACAACCCATGCACTCATCCCAAAGTGGTTTGAATGCGCGACACTTGCAAGACCTATACCAAAAGTCTTTGCTGACTCGATCGCAGCAGCCATGCCTGCATGTGCTGCAAGAAATCCAAATCCATTGTTGCCGTCCACGAATGTCACAACGGGAGTAACTTGTTTGAGGGTCGGGCTGGCGGCGTGGTTCAGTACGCCTTGTCGTACTCGCTCCATGTAGGAGGGTATGCGGTTCATGCCATGGGTGTCGACGCCTCGTAGATCGGCTGCGATTAGACATCGAGCAACGATAACGGCATTCTCTGGAGGGACGCCGTTGCCGATGAGAACGGATTCGACAAATGTTTGGGCCGATGATGCGTCGACATACAATTTGTCTTCAGCCTGTGTTTGAGTCGAAGGATGTGCCATTATGGGATAAATATGGTGTGATGTGTTCTGAGTGTGAACGTTTCTTCCACGTGATGCCTAGGCCGAAAGAACAAAGCAATATTCATTTAAAACTAATAACCTATACAAGCTACTTGAATTTAAACACTCAATGCCCTTTCGCGTTGTAGAGTGCTCATCGAACAAATTACCAAATGTTCATAGTCTGACCGTTGAAGTCGGAGTTTCCCCGCCCGCAAAAATGCTTCCGAAACGTTCCACACGACATCTCGCCGCGAAACCCCCGACTTCAGGTTTTAAGACGGACAATTCCGCTCGCATCCTCCTCAACCATGAAATTTCTTCGTTCCGTGATCACGGACCATGGCCGATAGAGAAGCCCGCCGTAACCCTCGCCTCCGTCTCGCCTGTTCGAGGTGCCAGCGACGTAAGATACGGGTTCGTTCGTTGCTAGACCCTATGCCCAACTGTTGCTAACACCGACTTCGGGACGAAAGTGCGATGGTCAATTACCGGCGTGCAACAATTGCAAAAAGGCATCTGCGGTCTGTAGCGACGGCGAGAGTCTTCGCCTCCGCGACGTCGCTCGAGATGCCAGCACTACCGTCTTGAAGTTGAAAAGGCGCATTGAATGTCTTGAATCCATCATCAAGGAACGATTACCAGACGTTGATCTATCTCAGGTCGCAGACTTCGATCTGTCTGTTCCTGAAAGTCTAGAAAGAGATGTTTCCGAACCTATCAGTGGCCGCGTGGAGGAATCCGTATTGAGCACTGAACCAGCTCACCGTGGGCAAAACACTGCAGATTTACCATCCGTTGCTCAAGATAGCACTTCAGCTCACGAAATTGGCTTAGTATCGGTTGGAACAAACTCAGATCAAAGATATGTGGGCCCCTCGAGCGGCTACTTTCTCGCTCGGATGCTCCTTAATGTGTCTCCGCACCGAAAAGAGCGAGCATTCCCACGAGGCAGTATCGAATCCGGGTACACAAAGACTTCCCTCATTGGCGAATTAGTCGAGGCTGCGCAAGGTGCTCTGCCATTACCAAAAAAGGAGCATGCCGTTCACCTTGCTTATGTATATTTCGACATACTTCACGCTCAGTACCCAGTGTTACACGAGCCTTCCTTCATGCAAACGCTGGACCATATATACCAGTCGGAAAACCTCAACAAAGACCCTTATTCAGCCTTTCAAGTCTACATGGTGCTAGCTCTCGGATCCACAATCCTTTCTCGTCGCGCCAGGGGTCACGTTCCAGGCGAGTCATATTGCCTATCAGCGTTGCAATACTTTGACCAGTTGAACGTGGAGAACTCATTGCTTGGCACTCAATGTCTTCTGCTTCTACTCATTTTTACAATCCATAGTCCTTACATGAAGTTGAATGTTTGGTATCTCAACTATCAATGTATTGCTGCCCTGCTGGACTTGGGTTTGCAAAGAAACACTACGACTTCGAGCGGCATATCTCTCGTCAACCAAGAACTTCGAACCAGAATATTCTGGGTAATATTTACGCTGGACCGAACCATTGCGACAATGATGGGGCGTCCAATCGGGGTACGGGATGAAGCATGCGAACTTCGAGTACGTTCTTCTGAAGTCTGTATGTAAAGAATCAGAATAAAGCTAATCGCTTGGTTAGTTGCCCCAGAATCTCGATGACCGTGTTTTGGCAGGACTCGTGTCGGAGGATTCAATTAACCCCAACCCGATTTCCAGCATAACATTTTCTATACATCTATTCAAACTGGCTAAGATCAACTCCGAAATTAAATATGTTGCGAACAGCATTGTTCGAGAAGCCCCATCTTATGCTTATCCGGCCGTTCTCGATATCCAGGACTGGCACCAAGGCATGCTCAATCGACTTGATCAATGGGCATCAGATATCCCGCAGGGGGGCAATCGATACCTCTATATTCGCTCTATATGTAATCTCCGGTATCACTCCGTGAGAATGCTGCTGTTACGACCAAGCCCTGCTATACCCAAACCATCAATTGAGTCCCTTCTCAAATGTCACGATAGCGCTAGTCAGACTATTCGTCTCTTCGATGAACTTTATAAGCAGGATATGTTGGTACATAGCTGGATGACCTTCCACAGTCTGATTTTCAGTACCATAAGTCTACTTTATTGCATACGAGCTGTCCCGGAAATTGCGCGCTCAACTGAAGCTGATGTTCTCATGGAATATCTAGGTATCAGTCTCAGCATACTGAGTGCGACTGGAGAGCATTGGTCAGGAGCCAAGAAGTGTCGCTTCATCTTGGATGAATTGGGTCGTTCAACCCTCCGCTGGATCAAGGATCTCGCAAGACCGGGGCCTCTATCGAACGACACCAAGTCAGGCCCGTCACAGCCACAGCGTTCGCACGTGGGAAATGGCTCGGGTCTCTCCAACATTGTAAGCGGCAACACAATAGCACTTCCTGGATCCGTGGACCAGTATTTACCAGGGTTCGAGCAAGGACACATGGATTCAAACTTTCATAATATTGGTATCAACATACCTTTAGGAAACGACATCTGGGTTGGTTCCTTGCCAAATCAGTTTGACTTTGGGGGGTCACACGACATTGACTCAATAATGCGGAATATGTTTGATGGCTTCATTCCTTACACTCAGGAATTTCCGCACGCTCCCTTGCCAGGCGGCTTTGACAGTTAAGAGTATAACCTTTCTTCGTCATTTATACCGACATGCAAATGATGTGATACGAAAGTTGTCAATATTATGCTTCGCCTGGCCCAGCCGCCGTCAGAAAGTCAAAGTCGGCGCCCAAATGAGCTTGATTAACGGACCGCATGTACAAGCCCCGATACCCTCTGGTATTCTGTTGCGCGGCCTTCCCAATCAGTCCAGGCTGTTTCTTTCGCTCTTCGATTCTACGTTGAATCTCTTCATCAGTTATATCAACCTTGAGTATTCGCTCCTCAACATCACAGATTATCAGGTCTCCAGCCCGCACAATACCAAGCACCGAATCTGGATCTGAACTTTCCGGAGAAATATGTAAACCAATCGTCCCGCCTGCTGTACCACTCATTCTTCCATCAGACAACCTCAGCATATCCTCAACACCCTTCTCGCCGAGCTTGCGAGGGATAGGTATCAGACCAGCTTCGGGCATACCAGGGTTACCCACTGGCCCGATGTTTTGGAGCACTAGCACACTGTTTGCGTCTACTTCCAAATCGGGGTCATCAATTCGCTTCGCCATGTCTGCTGAACCAGCAAAAACCACTGCACGTCCTGAGTGCTTAAGAAGATTCCGATTTTTGGAGGCGCTCGCTTTCATGACGGCGCCGTTTGGTGCAAGATTTCCACGAAGTACAACTAAGGACGACGATTTATACAGTGGGTTATCTAGCGGTTGTATACAATGCAAAGGACTGCTTCTTGGAACCGGAATGAAAGGCGTAGCCTCTATCTCTTCTCCAAGCGTTCGTCCAGTAATGGTCAATGCGTTCAGATGTAAAAGAGGTTTGAGTTCGTGTAAAAGGGCGAGCATCCCACCCGAATTGTGGAAATCTGTCATGTAGTTGTCTCCACTAGGTTTGAGATCGACCAGCAACGGCGTTTTGCGCCCAATCTCGTCGAATGTATCTAGCGTAATGGTTCCAGCAACATCGGGGTGACGCCCTATTATCGCCATCAGATGCACAACCGCGTTTGTCGAACCTCCAATAGCTTGTAGGACAGTGATAGCGTTGAGAAACGACTCCCGCGAGAGAACTTGTCTAGGTTTAATCTTATTCGCTGCCGCTTGGATAGCAATCTTACCAGTTTCTTCAGCTATCCGTAGTCGAGCGGAAGATACGGCAGGGGCGGATGCACCTTTGAAAGGCATCATACCTAGACCAACAAGTATACAGGCCATAGTACTTGCTGTTCCCATCACTCCGCAAGTTCCAGCCTGTATTACATCAGCCAATCGTTGACTTGAACACTAATTCTGTGAACATGAAACCTACAGTTGGAGCAAGCTCGTCGTTGATTGCGGATATATCTTCGATATCGATTGTCCCGGCCCGGAATTTCGCCCAATTATTTCTACAATCAGTGCATGCTCCAATCCTGACACCCTTGTGGCTTCCCGGCATCATAGGCCCAGTAACAAGGTGTACGACTGGCTTATCCGCAGATATAGCTCCCATCAACTGGGCCGGCGTAGTCTTGTCACAACCACCAATCATCACTACAGCATCGCAAGGCTGCGCCTTAATCATCTCTTCCGTATCCATACTCATCAAATTTCTCAGAAACATGCTCGTCGGACTCGCAAAACTTTCGTGCACACTAATTGTCGGAAAATCGATTGCGAGCCCTCCGTTGAGCTGTACCCCGCGCTTGACGGCATCGATGAGTTGCGGAATGTTGGCGTGGCAGGGATTGAAAGAGGAGTATGTGTTGATGATACCAATGATTGGCCGTGACAAAGCATCTTCGCTGTATCCAAGAGCTTTTATAAAGACTTTGCGTAGAAAGAGAGAGAAATGAGCATCTCCATAGGAAGTCAAGCCTTGGCGAAGGCCCGACGCGGAGGCGGGGATTGGTTGATTGAGGTCGTAATCCGAATTAGGGTGATTGTCTTGAGACGCCATATTTCTGCTGTAAGTTGTTGCTTTTTCTTTTTCTTTCCCTTTGATTTTGAATATATCTCTTGCATCAACCTTGGTTGCTTGGAAACTCAGTCGTTGGTATTGGATATCGCTTAGTTGAGGTGTAGAATTAGGTCGCGGAGATGCTCCGCAGCACGTAGTTGCTGTACCGAGGTTGCGTCATCAGGGCGGAGTTAGCCCGAATTTCCTCACGGCAAGATCGCTACTATTGTTTAGGGTTCCAGTATGATCTTTCAACATGGTTGGCTCAAAGTGGAGGTCATGGCTCTATACTGGACTTTCAATGACTTTTACCCCTCCCTAGCACTCGATACAATTGCCATTTTTTCATTGATCCATCCCCCATCCAATCTCATTTCATCTCTCATTTAAACATGCTCGACCTTACTGGCAAAGTAGCACTTATAATTGGTCTCGGCCAATCCGGGACAGAAAGCTGGGGTATCGGTGCTGCTTGTGCAGTTCTCCTCGCTCGACAAGGCGCCATCATATTCGGGGGAAACCGCACACTCTCATCAACTACCAAGACTTCATCAACTATTACCCAAGAAGGCGGTACCTGCACCATCGTCGAAACCGATGCAACCAACTCTGCCTCCACAAAATCACTCGTAGACACCTGTATCCAAAAACACGGCCGCATCGATATTCTCCTCACCAACGTTGGTCAGTCACAGCCTGGATGTCCAGCGACGATGAGCGAAGAGACCTGGGACGGTCAAGTCGACATTAATCTAAAAAGCGTATACCTAGCAGTCCACCACGTGCTTCCCATCATGGAGAAACAAGCAACTGGTGGCTCAATAATCTGCATCTCCTCCATTGCCGGCCTACGTTATATCGGCAAGCCTCAAATCGCATACAATACGGCCAAAGCCGCGATCTTGCAATTTGTGAAAGCGACGGCTGTGATATATGCCCCTAAACATGTGAGGCTGAATGCTGTGGTGCCAGGATTGATGGATACGCCGTATACGAAGAGTATGGCGGAAAGGTATAAGGTTGAGGGTGGATATGAGGGGTTCCGGAAGATCAGGGATGCACAAGTTCCTATGGGGAGGATGGGAGATGCGTGGGATGTTGCGAATGCGGTTGTGTTTTTAGCTAGTGATGAAGCGAGTTATGTGACTGGGCAGAAGATTGTGGTGGATGGGGGGATTACTTCGAGTACGGGGAAGCTATAACGAGAGGACAAGTGGTTCTTTGGGTATAAAATTCTAAGACTATAGTATCTATTTGTTATCATTCGCAGTACTCGGGGTCTCTAACCCAGTCACTTTCCCTCCTAATATCGCTTTCGCCATGAACTGACACATATACTCATCCTCCTCGTCAACCTCAAAATCAAACCGTACAACCTTTTCCTTGAAAGGCCACAGAAGCTCGCTCGTCACCCTACCTCTCCATTAGCACTTTAAATTCCAACGATCAAATCATCCCCACCCACCTATGATGTTCGTCGCTCTTTTGATACTCCTCCAACGCCTTCCAATCTTGATGATAACTCAAAAGTGCAAACTCGAATCCCGCACTTCGCTCGATAGGATCTGTTATTGAGGGCCCACCGACTAGGAGTCGGTTGTTTTGAACACAAGAAAGTGATTTCAGGGCTTTCAGTGCGGAAGCGAAGGTTTGTTTGTGGGCGGTGGAGACGGTGGGGAGGAATTTGAACAGAACTAGGGGTTTACGTGAGTTTAAGTGGCATTTTGTGTGGGAAAAAGGGAGAAAGATGGATGTAGGCGTGATTGCGAATGAGGAGTATACGAACCGATATGTATGATTGTCATTTTGGGCGGGAATGAGGGAGGGGAAGATGAATTTAGGGTTTGGGCCGATGTTTGAATCCAATTTGTGAGAATCGGGGATTAAAGGAATTGATATGTACTTTATGCGTCATAGAGGGCTATAGCTATAAATGTTTGTGAAAAAATTTACTGAGTCGATTTGAGATTGCAAATGTGACTGTTGTGGTGGTTACATTCGAGGCGCGCAGAAATCCCGTTGCTCCATATTTCTGGCACGGAGATTCTCCGCAAGGGAACGCTATACCGAATAATTGGCACTATCTAGGCATGGCGGATTTAGTTAGATGAGACAGAGTGAGGAATAGAAGAATGGTCATTTTGGGCATTTGTTTGCATCGGTCAGTGTGCTGAATTCGATGGCTGAATCGTTAAGTCCACGAATGATTATACCTGCTTACTTTAAACAAATTGTTCCAGTCGATGCAGATGGTGCTTAATTTTCTCCTTCTACGCTTTGGCTTGGTGCCTCTAAACCTAGTCAAGCGATAAGGTCAAAACAAATCAGATTATGATTTCCTGAAAAGTTGAGCGGGATCAGAGATATGTATACAATACGAAGACATTAAAGGGATCTCGACATAGTGATGGAACGAAGCCCTCAACAATGCAATTCAGATCCTGAAGGAAGAACTATACGATGAGTCGTACAGGTCTCCCGAAGCTTGTGTAAGTAAAGCTCCTGAAGGATTTGTCATACCTCGCGAATATACGAGAAGAGCCCCAGGTTCTCGGTTCTCGATGCCGAGCTGGTGGAAGCGAGTATTAACGTCTTTTTGGGGTGGCCGTGCTCGTCTTCAAAACGGATGTACATTCTTCCTAAAAGACCGAGGGTCTAGAAGTGTCGCCCACCTTGTGCAATGTTTAGGCTGTACCGTATTATGTGAATGTATGATGTTGGACCATTTGCCTTATCGTTGTTGCCGTACAGAAGAACGACATCTAACTTAGTTCTAAGTCGGAGCATAGATACACAAAATCTAGTATTCGTGTTCAGAATGTAATGAGCCACGATATTGGCGTGTTGCTTTTGATGAAGTAATAGGCGCACGATACAACCCGATTGGGATATTGCATAAGCCGCATCGTAGTAATCGGTTCTGGGTTATAGCGGCTCATAGAGTGACGAAGCACATACGATGAAGGTCCGCAGACCCGTCTCCAACCGCCTCCATCCACCTACGTAGATGGTGGCTGTGTATTGCGATGGCTTCCTGTTCCGCTCTGTTTAGGCAACCCGACTGGCCTGGGTTGATACATCCACACTTCCTCGCTTGCACTGTGCAGCTAGGAGGGGCATGTATCTCGTTGCCGCAGCATGTATGATCATACGAGCTGCTTACCCCGCACCTGAGAAGTCATGTCATTGGTGATTATTGCGTCGAGTTGTTGGGCAACTCTTTCTTGAGTCCAGAGGGTCAATGAGTGGTCCGTGTGTACAGTTTCTTGTGTTGGCCTACGCAACTTTATTTTGCCGCGTGCTATGCCACGTGTATGCGTGCATTGCATGATAGACTGCGGTAGAGAGATGTTGTAGGGTCGAAACTGGTCGAGACTCCAGGCTTCATGCCCTAAACGGTGAAGGTGACGCCTGAGAGCTGTTTTTCGCCTCAGATTTGAGGTTTGCCTACCCAACGTATTGTAGGGGTATCATACAGGCGAACACATATATGTGTCAATGCTGTATGTGTATATTTAGATGATTTATGTCTGCGTCGCGTGGCTAACTCGCATGGGCGAAGCGTGGGCGGGTAGTGAATCGGACGGAGGTAAGTTGCACAGCATTGATTGGCACCCCAATGACCTCCTCCTCTTGTTGCATATCATCTATTCTACTGCCTGGATGGAAGTGTCTGATCTCACCCGGAATGTAGGGCGTGGAAAGTCCGGTAGGACAATGTTTGTTTGGATGCCCCTCGATGCTGCACGAACCTATGATTGCTCGAACACTGATGATTCTCACCGCTATCGAGCGGCCCAGGAGTCATGTCGATCTTTGAGCCGTCCCGCTTACTGCTGACCCTTCATTTCAACCCGCCATAATCGCAGTAATACGTTTATTGTCGTCGAAGGTGTTTCCAGGGGCCTGTTGAGTGACGGATTCAAGGGTGTAGTGTGGTAAACGCGCTTCTTTGGGCATATCTAAGCGAGAGGCGCTAGTCTACAAGTCCGAACGGGACTTTTGTGATTGGTCTATTGCCACTTTCACCTCGCCTACTGCACTGTATACATTGTTTGTGCAGTTTTAATATTGAGAGATGAAGGCTGAGTGTAGGGCTGAGTATGCGAAATTTCCAAAAGCGATTAGTAATGAAGTTTTTGTACTGTTCCCGCGTGGATTGTGAAAGCAAGAACTGATCGGTATAAGCCATTATGCACTACCTAGGAAGTCCGCACAACTGCATCGAACTCCGAACCATGATGCTACGTTCAATCATTCCTCGATACCCGAAAACCGACTAAGTGCTCGCGGTGGTGGGAGGTGGCTCGGTGAGTTGATTGAACCGGCATAATCCTATGCCGCAAGTCCTTCTGCCTCAAAACCGAGACGTATGTCCAGAATGCACATCAAAACAGGGTTTTCTCGATCAAAGCTAAGTCTAACTGTGAGACATCTTCGAATAGAAATTACTGATTTCAAGGAACTGGGATTAAGAAACCACCTATTCCGCTATTGAGAATGGTTAGCGCGAAAATAGGTAGGTTTAGAGGCGACGGAGAAAACACGCGCTCAACATACGCCTACACTGCTAGGTAAATCAAAGTACCGTGTTTGGTACGGGCTCTGAGCGCCATCTGCCGAGTCATCCAATGCCGAGAGGAGTACATAAATGTTGAGCGACTCCGGAGCGGTAAGCCGCGTTCTTGCTCTTCGAACCAATGTTGAAGCGTCGTTAGTAGATACTCGAGTCGTTTAGCATAGATTGAGTTTCACAAGTCCGGCTGACTCCGTGGATAGGAGAATATCTTACCCCGGCGCTAAGCATATATTCATGTTCATAGTCTGTGCCTTCAGACAAGGCAAACATCTCACAGCTCTGGGCAAAAACGGAAAGTTAAAAGGTTGTGCAAACACTAATCCTGCGCAAATCTAAAAAGATCGAATCGCCTTGGAAGTATGTTGCTAACTAAAGAAACTGTTTGGGTATTTTGATGTTGACACGACGTGAAAAGGTCGCATGATGCTACTTAGTTCATAACTGCTCGTATTGAAGTCCCAAAGTCCGTCCCCGGCAATGATCTCAGTCCGAAGTCGGATGATGTAAAAAAACCACGATTAACCCAGGGATTGTGCAATAGAAGACAGGGCCTGGATAACCGTGTCGTATCTCTGGGTTTTTTGAGCCTCTGTGTAGCTAAATAATGGCGAAATTCACATCAAAATGATTGGTTGCAGTCGGAGCCAGAAGTCTTAGCATTTTATCAAAAAGACAAAGGATGTGATCCACGACACTTGCTTAAGCATGACTAATTTGTGCTGCACTGCTTTGTGATACGGGATTCTGAATTGCGGTGTTTGAGGGACATCGGAAACACCGCCGCACGTGTCTTTAGAAGAGATATGTCAATTCGCTAGAGATTCATGGCAACATCGAAGAAAGCGATGCGTGGGCTCTGTTCTTGGTTATATAATGCTGCCATCATGCTGTATCATCTTCATTATGATAGTGATTCTAAAGGGAAAATCTTGTGTGGATAGTGTCAAAACGCTTTGGTCTATCGTAATGCGACAGGAGGGACGAACTTCAGGCGAAAAGAAACAATTTTTTCTCTTAACTTAAGCAAGATATTGTTCTCACCAAATTGATGATACATCGGCACGGCGTCGCCGTGATGAAGTCGATGTTCGGAGTTCCCGACGTGATGTTTTCGGACTTCAGCTCTCAACCCTGTCGTGCGAAGCATTGCGCCTTCCAAAATGGGCCAATCCTCCGATCGGTAACTTAAAAGATCTTCTTTATACAGGCCAGTGGAATCGATTAAATGCTCGAGGAGAGTCGTGATTACATAGAAGCTTCAAACTTCAAGTCATGTTGGTTTCCGTATCAACTTACCAATTACATCCAACATCGATGCTTACGAACCATGAATAAGATGTGATCGGAGAACAGAGCCTTGCACAAAAAAACTATTGTGGATTCTGAACACTGGTAAATCACGACTTGAATGCATAGTCGGACACCGTAGTATCGCATAATGGCACGTTTGGCCGAACCGCAAGCCGAATGGGTAAATCACTAGGTACTAGAAACACCAATTTGGCCCTCAAAATGATCATCTCAGTAGATTGGGAAAGGCTTCAGGTTTGGGCGCCGGTTAAAGTCTCCATGGGCTATTACGGATTCAGACTCAGCATCGATCCCATGTAGGTTTTCAGCGTAGATTCGTTGAATTCCCTAGTTTGCACGAGCGGAATGTGAAAGATATATCAATGATCTCGAAGCCTAGTCAGATGAAATGATGGACAATACCAAAAAGTGAGCGTGTCATTCTTTCTTGACAATCCCTGTAGAACAGGTGAGCACGGTGCAGGTCCAAAAATTATAGTTCTTGAATTACCACTGACAGATTACTAGATATAATTATGAGTATCAGCTAAACGAGTAGATGTGGGAAGTTAGACATTTCCAGTATGCTTAACTCTCGATGACTCTTTTCCATTCCTTTTGCCGGTGAAGATCTATTATCTGGCGGGCTACATCGCCCAGTGTTTCTTCGACTTGACGATATTTCGTTAACTGAAGGATGGAAGCAACGTGACGATTGTCTACGAAATCGAGAGGTGGGTTGCCTGAAGGTGGACGGCGAGGCGGTGAACCGTCCGCGTGCACGCGACCACCAAGTTCAGGAAAACGACTTGCGAGAAACTCCGCGATCACTGACCCTGGAGGCATTGTTCCAGCAGATACCATAAAGCGTTTATTGCCTGCATGAGACGTAAATACAGCTTGTACTGTCGCAAATGCAAGATCCTAAAAGTAAAGAGTTAGTAAGAAGCAGGCACATCGAGGACAAAGGCAGTATAGGACTTACTCTAACATCAGTGAAGAAATCGATTCCGAAAGGAGGAGAAGTAACACGCTCACTCGAGTCGTTACTGCATATGTTCCAAATCCTCCTATTAGCTTCCTCTAGGTCTGATGAGTTCTTCAACGACTGTATTGACGGACCGTACACGCTCGGTGCAGTCACGGACACAAGTTCGAAATGAGAACGGGTGTCAGTGTTCCATTTCCAAAGCGCTTCAGCGACGATGTTATTTCCAGCTTGACTCGTCGTTAAAACGTTTTCTGTATCGATTTCGGCAACAGTGGGAGCTGAGAGGCTCCCTCGGCGCGGTATTCGTTCCACCTGGGGGTCTACCAACCATCGAGCAAAAGGCGTGAGGCAAGTCACGATGACAACTCTCTGAGTCTTTGGAGCCACATCCCGAACACTCCTCAAGAAGTTGATAAGGCTTTCTGTCTCAAGATGGATGAATCGAGACAAACAATCAGCTTCTTCGGCTGGGTCTGCGGCAACAGTATGGATCACCGCATCGAAAAACCCCAATTCTGTATCCAAGGCATCATCATATGCCCCAGGAACAGCGCCATCGTGAGGAGATACTACGGCAAAGTCCAGACGACGAGGATTTAAAGGTGGATATCGTTGGTGCAGAGATTGCACGTCATTCTTGGAGGCAACCACGGCACGGACTGACAACTCGAAAGATAATAGATGGTCGAGAATGTGTGAGCCGATGAGTGTATTCGCACCAGTCAAGAGAACTCGCTTGGGAGGCATGGTGTTGTTCGCAATGAGGTACGGAGTCCGAAGGCGTGGACGTGGGAGGGGTTTTGGAGGGCTCAAGGCTTTGTGCGCAAGAGGGGCATCTAGAGCATGGCGTTCCCAAAAGAGGGTCAGAACGTGATATGTATGCAGTGGGAATGAGCCACTGTCTGCACAGGGCTAATCGATCGTCGGTAACATGTATCTAGCTGACAGCCCAAAGCCAAGCGCGGGCGGTAGTAGAAGCCTAATTCTGCAGGACTACTCTGCTCCCTGATTCCAGCGCTATTTGTTTAGAATAGATGTCATGGCCTGAGTTTGATGCCGATAGAACCTGAATGACCACCCGTGACACTCGGTTACGCTGGTGAATAGAGTCAACTGCGCTTGCTTAAACAATGGCAGTTTCACAACAATCCGTCCCCCCACAGAGAGGATTCCATACTGGCTGGGGGAGTCAGCGGACGTACAGCCGTGATAGTGGGCCCTGGTGCAATCGTGGGAGGATGGCTGCCATGCGTTGTAGGATTCAACCAATCAGTCCGGACAGGGTGTCAGTGCCTGCAAGGAAGCACGAGAGCATTCACAATGGAGACGGGCGGGAGAGGCCTGAGCTGACGCTTATTGGCGACTGTGATCCTCCACACCCGCCGTTCCGCACGCCTTGTACGCCATGCTCCACGTGGTCATGACCTTCCCGTCAACCCAAACTGGAGGAACGAAAGGATCAAGTACCTTGAAGGATCGACAAGGATGCAAAGCGCCCTTCTTGAACCTATGAAACAAGTTGATCCATCCGGATGGTGCTAGACGTGTATAAAATGATACCTGTTCTGGATACTAGGTGGAGCTGGTGGACATTTCCCGTTGGCGATGAGGTTTGGCTTTGGCAGCGAATTCGGTGCGGACTCAATGCTGGGGAAAGAGTCCAGAGACACGGACATTTCGTCGGGACAGTGTTCAATCATTGGTGGGCATATCTTGCTGGAACGAGTACGGTCGGATTCGACACCGGATCTACGAGTCGAGCGATGAGAAGCCTTTGCGAGCAGCTTTCCATAGCCCCTCCGCCGCACATGCCGGGAGGCTCTATGGAAGTGAACACCTCTGCTTCCCCAGATGCATAGATGTCCTGATGGAGACCGCTTAGTGCTGTGAGACAAGCAATATGAGAATCTCCAAGAATGGTGATCAATTTGTGAATTCACTGTAATAGGAATAACGACCCGCGAGCTCCATGGCTATGGAGGAAGTGTATGAGAGGCATTGAGAGCATCCGTGGATCAGTGGAAGTGCGGTGAGGCTGCGGCACTTGGCAGTCTAAGCCGGAACGGGAAGTGATGATTCCCCGGCTCGAACGTCAGATCCCGTCGGGGGCCGAAACATATGAGAGGTGCAGAACATGCAATTATCGAGCCGCCATCATAAAGGCCTGGTGTCAATGGGTGCCAAGTTGCTGCCGCGTGGAGAGGTTGAGTAAGTGAGAGTGAGCCTCGCAGACCGCTTTGGCTGCCGTGAATCTGACCATCGTGTCCGACGGCATTTTCACGTATTCACTGGTCCGGAGCTTATGGTATTAGCCCACTGTTGCGCGACATGGTGTAGCTTTCTACCGGTCACCTATTTCCTAATTTTGCCCATGTTTGACGGACTGCTATAGACTGTAACACTGTACAAGCTGCTCTTGATAGCCGCAATTTGATTTTAGCTAGGGAGGAAATATGCACCTAGGTAACCAGTTCACGCCATCTGGGCAAATTAGTGAATAGTGGATACACTGTCTGGAAGCATTGAACTGTAAACACAAGAACCCCGACAGTAATACTGCATGGTCACCAGTGCGAACCCTGCTACCTCCACCAGCCACACGGAGTACACGAAACGTGGTTCGCAAGAGGGATAATATCTAGCGAGGTAGCGATACTTGGAAGTACATATGATGCGTAGTATAGATGGTAGGGCACTACCTGCAGGCATCTATTGATAAATTCATCTACCTGAAGAAGACTTTCCCATATCAAGATGAAGCTATCAACTCGGCTGCGCAAGATGAGCACATTCAGTGAGGAGCTGTTTCTCGTCTTGAACCCAGCTTTCTTCCCCATGCTCAATTTTTCAAAGGGTGCTACCATGCTCTCCAATACGCCGGACTTTCAACGCATTATATTACATGTTTCCACCTTGAGGATGAGATCCAGCGGCATTGCTTTTGCCTCCCTTATTCGAGCAATGATGCTTGGTTGGTGTACAAGACATCCACAACGTTGCTCAGCTTCTCAATGGTTTCCAATGCAGCATCGTAGGATTGATCGCGTTCTGATTCGTCATAGACAATCAGACAACCTGCTCCTTGATCAAGAACTCCGATGATCACCTTGTCCAGAATCATCTGGGAAAGCTTCCGCTCCACCTGCACCGTGTCAAGCCCCACCATCTTGGCAACATGGTCGATTTCCACCCTGCTAAATGGTTCAATGACTTTGATAAGATTCTGCTCAAGCATGTTGTCGTATAAGCGCCGGAGGTGGCTTGTGATGAAGCGGTCGCTTCCAAGCTGCTGGCGATAGTCGGTCAAGGCTGTCTCGTATTCCTCCAGGCTGCGGTTTGTGTGAGCTCGAGCTACAGCCTTCATGGCATCCAAGCTCTTTCCCGCATATTTGATGGCATGCTTGGATGTCATAAGCGTCGTCACGTCGTCGCCCAGGTTGAGCATAACCTTGCAGAGCAACATGTATTGGAGAGCTGACGTCGCCCTCTGCGCCTCATCTTGAGAATGATAGCCTTCCATGGCCTCGATGAAATACGAAAAGGCAGTATTGAAGTCGCCATCTTCAGCATGCAGCATACCACTCTGCATGTCTAGACCGGCTTGAAGTAGAGGTGGGGTATACACTGACGCGGCCGATGTTCGTGCAGAGGTAAGAGCGGCCCGACCCTTTGGTATATTCCCTAGCGCATGGTACACTCTCGATTCAAGTAACTGCACTTCCACCAAGACCAGCTTGTCATCCAGCCGTTTCAGCTCCTTGAGTAGGTTGTTAATGAGGCCGAGAGCATCATAGTAAGACTGCTTTTGCATATAGAGAGAGACAAGACGTGTTTCGAGATTCTGTCGCAGGAAACCTCTGCGCTCTGATACGGCCCATTCTATGCATGACTTGGTAACGGAGATCTGGACATCGGTAGTGTTTGGGATGGTTGTGAAGAGCTCGAGCAGCTGGCGCACTGTTATACATTAATCAACCAATGTCTTCCTTCAAGTTGTATATTGGCCTTACCCAGTTTTGCAGTTTTTGCTTTGGCGAACGAGGACAGGATGGATCGTGTTTGCCTGACCAGCTCGGCGAGGGCGTCTAC
Source organism: Dendryphion nanum (assembly GCA_020744415.1). Classification (NCBI taxonomy): domain Eukaryota; kingdom Fungi; phylum Ascomycota; class Dothideomycetes; order Pleosporales; family Torulaceae; genus Dendryphion; species Dendryphion nanum. The sequence goes on along the minus strand of JAGMWT010000012.1, from coordinate 1,109,849 downwards.
TCGTCGCTGATCTCGATAGAGCTCTCCAAGACCAACCAGGGCAGACTCGTAATTTTTGATGGCGGCCTCGTTAGATCCGGGATTTGACGAGATCACATCTTTGAACAGTTGCTCTGCCTTGGCAGGATCTGTCTTCACCAGCTTCTGCGCCTCTTCTATACGCTTGCCACTCTCTGCGACGGCCATGGTGGGATGAGTAGATGCGAACGGGCCAAGCGGCAGACAGGTGTGTGAGAGCTGACTTCGCAGAAGAAAGAACTGAGGTATGGAAATGAGGCGAGGGTGGATTGAGAGGGATAAGTTGCGGTTACTGGGTTTGCTGTTTGCTTGATGGTTGATGCGAGGCCTAGCCCTGGAGCTCTTGCAGCTCGATATCGGCGGCGGCGGTGATGAAGCGGAGCGGCGTCACCTTCCTCCGATGGACTTGGCGGACAGGGTAGTCACGGCAACACTGTGTTTGGCTTAGCCCTCCGATAATCAACAAAGCTCGGAAGCCTAACAAAGTCTCAAAAAAGAGCAGCTCTAAGCAATGCACAGAACTGACGCCTCGCACAGCGCAATTGAGTCGTATGGAGACAGCAAATCTCACAGCAGCTCCACCCACTGGATCTGTATAAGCGCGTGCAGAAGTTTAGACTTTTCGTGTCGCCGCTCGTTGCGCTGCCCGGGCGACGGCCAATCGATGTGTTGTCGGTCGTCGAAGGCGCGGCCTGATGAGCTCATGACGGTGGTCCGTGCGCGTTTGTTTATCCCAGATCCCCCCATATATCCCATCAAACCTTAACATCCATCCCACCTCGCTTTTTACCAACCATACCCTCTCACGAAATTCACGACCGCAATCCTGTTATATACCCATTTACACGCGCAGGGCCGCTTAAGCAATCTACATCTCACGGCTCAATTGAACATTGAACATTAAACATTGGGAATTCATCGCGCGCCCATATTGGCCTCACCCTCCACACCACATTCCAGGACGACCCATTCTGTCCTCACATCGTAACATCGCACATTCACACCATGTCGGCCGACAGGGAATCATCTCGCGACCGCGAGCTGGTCAAGCATCAACATTCATTCATAGATGGCAGAATGCACATACCAATGTACGTTTTCTCTAAGTATCGCGTCTTTTCCCCTTCTTCTGTCAGGGCAGCCGAAAGAAAAAGCCACTAACACGCAAGATCTGGTTGCGCAGGTGGGATAGCTCAGATCCTGTACGAGCACCTCCACCACTCCCATTAAACCCAGGATCGCCAAGCCTCACTACACGACCAAACACATCCGCAGCCATCGCCCAAGCAGCGAGAGCACTCGAAGAGAAGGCGCGAGAAAGCATGCCTTCCAGCTACACTACCAACCCTATGCCATCACGCTCTCCTGAACGATCGTTGATCAAGGGTGCTCAGCACAAGCGCATGCAATCTCTACAGACGACTAGTGTGCGGGATCTACGAAGCTTTCTCGACGGTGTAAGGTCGCCAGAGCGTTCCCCAGAGCGACCTACAGATCGATCACCAGACCGCTCTCCGGAGCGATCACCCACTAGATTAACTACACCCTCACGGGATGTGGACAGAGATTACTTCACCAATGACCAAAGCCCCACCCGTTTGGGAACGCCAACTCCATCAAGCCGCGATATCCTCAAAGAAACACCAGCCCTTCGACCATCAGCGCGATCGTATCAGAAGGCTATACTAGGAGAGAATACCCCACCTTCAGCCACAATGCTAGCTTTGCAGACCATGACGATTCCTCGCGAGCACTTGGATCCTCCACTTTCCAATGTCACCAATTCCCCCCCTACGGCTCGTTCAACCCAATCTTCTCAACCTTCTGCGCCTCCTTTCGACGCCATTTCGAATCAGTTGCTTAGCATCACCACAATTGTGTCAAACCTGCAGAAGGACATGACACAATTGAGTCGCCGAAGCAAGGACAATGCCACCGATCTCATCAGCCTCAAGGAAGCCACGAGCGCACGAGACGAAGACATCCGCAAATCGCTAAAAGAGTTGCTGTTTACCAGAACCCAGTCACATGTCGCAAGCACACCAGACAGTGACACTCGTTTCGGTAGCAGCATGGGCATGAAGGATCCTCACATGACTCCAACCAAGTCATTTGCAATTCCTCGGATGCCCTCTCCCAACAGCTTCATCCTGGACGAGCGAATCGGCAGCCCTAACCCTTATTCCGTTGAGGGTGCTGCCAGTGTAGCTATGCTCGAGAAGATCATTCGTGAAATGGTCACGAAGGATGGTCAAGAGCGACTTATCGCGAACCTCCAGAAACTAGTGGACAAAGCGACCGGAGACACAGCGCAGAAGGTTACGGAGCTTGTGGAATTTGTCAAGCAGGGATCTGCAGCAAACCCACTGGCTCATCCCAAAGCACCAGATGTTGCAACCTTCCAACCATCCGCGGGATCGGGCCAGTTAACGCGGACTATGTCTGAAATGAATTCCCAGTTCGCACTTCACAAAGTTGCGGACGGCAACAAGCCCTACACCAGCCCCAAGGCAGCCGACTTCGTCAGCGATGAAATGCTCAAGTTCCTGCGTAAGATCAAGGATAGCGTTGCAGAGGCTGGATGCATTACAATGGGCACCAAGTCTCTGATCCAAGATCTTCGCGGCGAAGTTTTGGGCATGGGTCGCGAGCTTGCTCGAAAAATCGAGGAAGTCGAACAGACCAAGGGACAACCTCTTGCTATCGAATCTGGCCAACCAAATCACGAAGTTGTTGCTGTTATTCAACAAGGGCTCGACAATGTCAAGCATCATTTAGATGAAGTGATGCGGGAGCGTCGGCGACAGTCTATCTCTTCCACGATCACCCGCAACACCGTGGATAATCAGGAAGTGTACGATGTTGTCAAGCATGCGCTAGCCGAACGCGGTTTAGATCAGCTGGCCCCCCTGGACTCTGGACTGGACAAGGAGGCAATTATCTCCGCTATTCGTGAAGCTTATGAAGCTTACAAACCCAATGTCGAAATCGAGCAATTTGGTCTCGAGCGTGACGAAATTCTGCAATGTCTCCGAGAAGGCCTGCAGGAGTACCGTGGTTCTGGTCAATTGAGCAAGGAGGAGATCATGCAAACTGTTCACGATTCCATTCAGAACGTCAAACTCCCGCCTCCCATCAATGAAGCCCATGAAATCCGCGAAGAAGTACTAATGGCCGTGCGAGAATGTCTAGAAGACTTCCGGCCATCATTGGGCGGGTCTCACATGGCTCCAGACAGCGTCACCTTGGCCGATATCACGAACGCTATCCGGGAGGGCATTTCGATTGATATCTCCCAGGATGATTTGCATGCAGCGGTAAAGGCTGCCATGGGAATATCTGAGCCGCTCCTCGAAGGACAGAGTAACGCTGTCATGCAGCGCTTGCAATCCCTAGTTGATGAGATGCATTCTGAGTTCAAGGCATACTCCTCTGCCAATGGACGCGATACTGAGCAAGTTCTCGACGCACTCAAAGATGGCCTTGACACCTTGCGTGGCGAAATCGAGAGCTATGTCGACAAAACTCAAGACATAACCCAAAAAGACGAGATAATGGACAGTATGCGCGTGGAATTGGAGCAGTTGCGCAAAGATATACAAGGTTTTGTATCAGAAGGGCCACAAGACGAACAATCTTGGAGTCGTATCGAGATGGTCCATTACATTAAGTCTGAATTCGAGCAACTACAAGAGAATTTGGCCAAACAACTTACCCCCTCTGGAAACGACAAGGCTGAGATTTTGAGTGCTCTGAACGAAGGACTTGAGGGCATGAAATCCCAAGTTGCTGTGCGTGGACTGGACCTTGACTCCAACGAAGAGATCAATGAGGCCATGAAACTAGAATTTGACCAGCTCAAGGACGTTATCCTTGGTGACAACTCAAACCACAAGGAGGATATATTGGAGAAACTGCAGGCCGGACTCGATAGTGTACACACAAGACTCGACACCACAGCAACTGCTTCTGAGCCGAACGCCGATGTTCTCGCAACCATCAGGGACGAATTTGAGCATCTCAGGGAAACTCTGGGTGGCACACTTGTACGTGCTGGAGGTGCGGCTGACAAGGAAGACATCATCGATGCAGTTCGCGAGCTCGTTGACGGCCTTCGTACACAGATGACGGCCTCTCACGCAGACAGTTCCAAGGACCAACTTTCTTCAGTCCTAGCCGAGCTGGAGCATCTCAAGGAATCCTTGGGAAGTGCTCTTGTTCCAACCGGGGATTCTTCTGTCCCCAAAGAAGCAGTCCTGGAAGCAATCAAATCTGGATTTCTTGATCTGAAGGACCAATCCAAATCTTTAGGAATCAACGAGGAGCTTCTTGAAGCATTCCGTGGCGAGCTTGAACAAATTCGTCAATCCAATATATTAACGAGACAACATACCCGCGCCGACACTGAAGAAGTGCTCGAGGCCGTCCGCCTAGGTCTCGATGATTTGCAGTCCCACCTGGAGAAGAAGCTAAGCAACCCGGATCATCAAATGTCGGCAACTGGTGAGATCATTGATGCCCTCAACGATGGCCTTGAAGGTCTTCGTTCCGATGTAACGAAGATGGCGGATAAACCAGTCGACATGACCGTCTCTTACGAAATCCTGGACACGCTCAAGGAAGGGTTTGCCACGCTCAGGGCAGACTTCGACAAACTCAAGGGCAGGGAACCAGAATCGGATGTCGAATACGAGCCTATTCCAACCGGCAACGAAGTTGTTCTCGCGGAGGACCCGGAGGCCATCATTAGCCGAGAGATGGTGACTGAATCGCTGCGTCGAGACGATTTGGACAAGATGGAAGTTATGCTTTCACAGCTTCAGGTCAAAGTTGAGGCCATGGATGCCAATATACAAACCACCCCGTCAACGTTTGAACAGGCAGCAATTCCTGGCTCCGCCATGAAGGACGATTTAGTCAGCATCGAAGACATGTTGAAGGATCTGCAAGCGTCTGTACTTCAGCTACAAGAGAGAGACACTCCACCTGCCACTGCGAATGGTGTTGCCACAAAAGAGGACACGGACGCCATTGAAACCTTATTAGGGAACATGAAGGCAAAGATTGAGGAATTAAGTTTGCCCGATCCTACCACTATGGTTACGAAGGAGAATCTAGACGACGTTGAACTAGTGGTACGAACGACTTCGGAATCATTGGATGCCCTGTCCAAGAAGATCGCCGAGGAAGGAGCCACGAAGGGAGATGTCGCTGTGGTCCAGGTCATTGTGGATGATATCAAACAGGTACTCGAAGAGATGAAGACATCAAAACCCGAAGAAGAGGAAGTTGAAGAGAAAGCATCCAAGGCCGACGTCGACGCTCTTACCGAAATTGCCCTTGAGATTAAGATCAAGATGGAAGAAATGAAGACCTCCAACGCCGAGGAACTTCCATCTAAAGCCGACATGGATCAGCTTAAGGGTCTTCTTGATGAGTTTCGGGACAGTCATGAGAAGTTCAAGGAGAATTATGAGGCGGATATCTTCAAGACTGCGAATAATTTCGACGACCGACGGAAAGAAGCCGAGGACGTGGTTGAAAACATCAGCGTGGTCAAGGTCATGCTCGACGATCTGAAGGAAGAGATTAAGAGCACTCTCGCAGAAGGTGGATCAATTGACAATCTCAAGGAGTCTTTCAAGAGTCTGGAGGATAATATTGGAACTAACTTGAACGTCACCGCTGATGTCAAGGAGCTCATGGAGACAGTGTCAAGAGAGTTTGATCGTGCCCACGGTGCCATCGAGGGTCTTCAGAATAGCCAAGAAGAGAAATCTGCTCTTGCTTTGGAGAAACAGGACGATGCAAAGACAGTCATCGTTGCGGTGTTGTCAGAAAAGGTCGACGAACGATTCGATACTTTGATGGCTAAATATGATGACGCTCAGCTATTAGCGGACGAACAGGCCAAGGTTAGGAAAGAGAAGGCTGAAGAGCAGGAAAAGATCCTCGATGCCACCAAAACGATGTCGGATGAGCTGCGGCTTACTATTGACACATTGGGTGCTAGCATCACCGGATTGAATGATCGTTTCGAGGATGCCACCCAGAAGTTGTCCACCGATTCCGAGGTAGTATTTGCGAAGGTGGATGAGGCTATCGCAAAGCTTGAGGAGCAGAAAATCGAAGATAAATCCGAGCATTCACATACGCGAGATGAAATCGCCAACGTTGAACGCATATTCAACGGTCTCCAGGACAACATTACGGAGTATCATCCCAAGTTCATGATTGCTCTGCGCGAGATTGAGGCTTTGGTCAAGCAACATTATGAACATTCACAACAAACCAAAGATGCAGCGGACGAGCAGGTTCGTGTTATGAATGAGGAGGCTAGAGCTCGTTCTCAAGAGTTACAATTGCACTTCTCAAGCCTGCCAGCACTCCTGCCCGCCCCACCAGCCGCAATCGAGCTACCCGACAAATACGATGACACCCATGTCCATCAGAAGCTCGACAAATTAATTGGTCACGCGGATCTCACTGACAAGTATGACGACACCCACGTCCATGAGAAACTTGATAAGCTCATCGGACACGTTGATCTCACTGAGAAGTACGACGACACTCATGTCCGCGAGAAGCTTGACAAGCTTATTGGCCATGCGGATGCTGCCGAGAAGTACGATGATACTCCAGTCCAGGAGAAGCTTGACAAACTCATTAGCCACGTGGATGATGCCGAAAAATCTGGGGTGCAGCTCGAACGTTTGGATCAAATCCGTGAACAAGTCAAGGCCACAGCCACAGAGGTGTCCGAGTTCATAGCCAAGCAGACGCAACTCATCACAGATGGCAACGAGACCAAGGAACGCGAGGCGGAAGAGCTTGGTCGCATTGTTGAGCGAAAGCTGACTCAGAAAGAACAGCTTGAAGAGGATATCGAAGGCCTTCGGGCTGAGAAAGAACGTCTCGTGCAAGAACTCAAGGAGGAGAAAGAGCGCTCTATGCAAGAACTCAAGGAGGAAAAGGACCGCACCATGCTCGAATTGAAAGAAGAAAAGGACTCGATTCTAGCCATTGTCGCTGCACTCCAGGTCGAGCGAGAGAATTTGGCAAACCAAAAGGTTCGTCTAACTGGGGAGGTCTCCTCATTGCATACCGCTCTCGATATTCGACGTGAGGAACTCCACATGATGGACGCCAAAGCCGACGCTCTAGAGCGTCGTATTCTCAATGGTATCATGGATCACTCACGCGCACTCATGATGGCTAAGGGGCCCAAGAGCCCCACCAAGCACAAAAAGCGACCAAACGCAGACATCTCGAACGACGCAAGCAAACTGATGCCTCCGCCAAGCGCTGCTGCAAACGCCCTGTCTCTCGCTCTCAAACCAAGACCCGCAATACGCCGTAACGGCCCACCTCCGAACCCAGCAAGCCGCCGTATACACTCGCTCAGTCAAATCAGTGGAAACACTCCAACCGGAGCCCAAAACTTTGCGGGACCCATCAAGACAGCAAATCTTAATACTGGCGGTGGCCTCAAGCGAAGTCACTCGGTCAAGACCAACTACCTTCGCAAGGGTTCGTGGGGTGGCCGACCAAGTGTTGCAGTGGCAAACAAGGAGAACGAAGCATTGAGTGAAGAAGATGAGACTGAGATTGACTCAGCTCGTGGACTAGACGACGACGATGACGACGACGATCGGTCCGTCATTCACGAAGATGTCCAAAGTGAAGCGGGTACTGAACGTCGCCATAGTCTAGCGTCAGGATCATACGCTCGTTCCAGCTTCGGTGGCCCAGGCAGCGATTACACCTACGCTTCTGGGAGCTCATACATGACTGGAAGCGACATTGACAGGCGAACTTCGTACGGGTCCCACCTCGGTGGTGATGGCACCATCGAGGAGGGCAGCGAATACTCTCAGTCGGAAGGACACAGTGATCTAGAAGACGAAGACCCAACTGAGACTGTCGCTCCCTCCGAAATCACCGGCACCGAAGTTTCCCTTCTTCCTACCCAGTCGGAAGTTGATCGGGCTGTTGAACTAGTGAAAGAAGACCTGAAGAAGGAAGATCTCCGCATCTACGCTGCTCCAAGCGACTCTGGTGTTGGGAGTGAGGTACCAACTGCTCTACTCGGCATCGAAAGCGAGGCGGATTATTTCAGACGTGCTGCTGAGGAGGAGAGTACAGTTGGGTGAGTTGTCGTTGCGATGTGTCATGACCTTGGCTTCGATGATGTTTTGTGGGCGTTGGTTTATAGTTGATTGTTTCTCTGTACTCTAAGTTTTGTTATGGCTAATTTTGGTTGGGTGGCAGAAGTGGTCTGGACAGGAGCGAGGTACCTGCATCAGAACCATGCAGGAAACTCTCGCTTTCAGGTGTTTCGGATGGCAGTCTACGTTGACCAGGGGTGTTTTGGACATGTATATTGGAAGATTGAATTATTTGGCGTTTGCGGGTATGGAGACGGGTGTCAATGGGTGATTAGGACTAGGTTTCGCGTTCTACTCTCTTGTTGAGTCGAACAGTAAATTGTTAATGGAATTTCTGTATGAAACATGTTAATCCTGCACTTCCTCATTCCCAGATTTTCAAGTGAGAACTGACATGTTATTGCGTTGGATCTGAAAGTTATGGGAAGGTCGACGTCTGAGAGTGAGGTGTATACAATGCCATCCTGTAGCAACAGCGAGAAAGATCCATCAAAGCACCCATCTGCATATGGACCCACAAGCCAACAAGCTGTAGCACACTTTGTTGTTGTTGTTCCCTCTGTTGATTTCAGCAATGAAATGGAACTACCTAGCTCCAGTTGGTACGAGCTGAAGCCCCCCAACCCAAGTAATCCGCTGTGCAGTAGCGACTAAACCCCCCCTCCTTTCTTGGAAACGTAACCCACAGGCGTCATTTCGCAACACTTTCTCTCTCTCTCCCTCTCTCTCTCTCTCCCTCTCTCTCTCTCTCCCTCTCTCTACAACGAAGCCCTCGACGCACAAGAGCATCCAACTAAGCGTAAAACATGTTGAATATCCCCTTTCCTTTCCCTTTGGAAACGCCAAAAAAATGGAATCCGCAAAAAACAAAAAGGAAATAGAAAAGGGTCAAACGACTTCTCCTCATCCTGGCAATTCACACTCGGGGAAATCGCATCTGAGGCGTTCTCTACAACTGCTTTTGGAGCCGTGTGGTTTGTACGAGGGGGACTTTGGTTGCTGATTTTTTAATTTTTAATTTTTAATTTTATTTTTCTCAGCGGCGCTTTGCGTAATGTGGATGAGGGGGGGGTGTATGTGTCGTTGTAGATAGAGTAGGGAGGGGGAGGGGGAGGGGTGGCAATGATTTGAGTGGGATGGATCGGACTGGACTGGACTGGACTTTTGGGGGGAGGGGGTTATTGAACCCAATTTAAGATTATTAATTTTTCTGGCTTTTCTGAATTTCCGACCTTTTTCTCTTTCTCTTTTTCCCGAGTGCCCGGATGGATAGATACAGAAGTGAATGGAATTTAGGAAATATTCATGGATGAGAAATGAACTAGGTCATTTATCCTCTCCTTACCTGACCTATTTGTATTGTCCTTGTCTTGACTTTGCTATTCTTTCTGCTGAAACCCCATTTTCAGAATATGCGGTTTGCGTTTTTCCAGATCGAGAATCGCTTGGCCGAACATGCCGTTGGCCCAGGAGAACCTGTGGAGAAGTGTTAGTCAAAACATTTTTTCCCCATGGATTACCGCTCCGCAGAAGCGCATGATTCGACGGAAAAAAATATATATATATCTGCGATTGTACTCACCACTGCCTACTCCAAACCCCCGCGTGCCTGCTCGAAACACTCTCATGCATAACCCCCAACCCGTCCGTACTTCGCACCAAATCCCCTAGCAACCTCACAATCTCGCCGTCCTCCTCGCTCGTCAAGATGGCCATAATCGACGCCATCGGCCATGCACGCCCGGGTAAAGTATGCGGGCTGCCTACGCCCGTGATCGCGGGTCCCCAGGAGAAATACGGGTTATCTTTTGACAGTATTTTTTTTCTGGTTGCGGCGTAGATTTTATCCGTTTTGGGGATGTAGTTGAGGAAGGGAGCAGAGAGGAGGGAGGGGATGTTGGGGTCGTCCATTATGTTTGCCGAGCCGTAGCCGTCGACTTCGTAGGCGTAGATGGGTCCGTATTTGCGGTCATTCACAACGCCGTAGTCTTCGATGCCGCGGCGGATGGAAGCACTCATGGTGCGCATCCAGGTTGTGAGGTTGGCAGTATTGGGGCCAAGGTTGGGTGTGCTGGATGGGGAGGCGAGGGTTTCCATGATGTTGGCGGAGGCGTTTAGGGCTACGCTGAACATCATGTTGGACGGAATCAAGTACTGGTATGTGCAGGCGTCGTCTGAGGGGCGGTGGTAGCTTCGGATGAGTCCAATCCCGCCTCTGTGGGGAGACCCGTTACAGTCATTGATGGGGGTTCCGCCATAGGGAGCACAGTATGTATATGGTGTATGGAGCCAAGATCCATCGTCGCCGTAGGAATTCATAGTCATGCTTTCGGCGGTTTTGAGGATCGTTTGCACGGCAGCTGTCCAGTTGTAGCGGCTGAAGAATTCATAGTCTTTGGTGGTGGCGGCGTAGTCGGCAGAGAGTTGGAGGAATGAAGCTACAGAGTCGAGTTCCCATTGGCAGGAGAAGACTTTGAAGAAGTCAAAGGCGGGCGTGATGACATCGGAATTTTGGCTGCTCTTGCGTAGCATGCCGGCTTCGTTGGGGGCTTGGAAGGCATTGCAGAAGGGAGCTTCGAGAATGTAGCGTGCTTGGAGATTGATGGTACCTCGGAATAGACTTGCGAGCGATGCAGAACTGGTGTTTGCGCGTAGGAGGGAGATGTAGGCTTGGAGTTGGTTGGCCGAGTCGCGGAGCCACATTGCTTCGATGTCTCCGGTGATGACGAAGGCAAGTTCCTGTCCTTCTCCTGCCGCGCCAACTTCAGATGTATTGGAGTAGCCTCGCCATGCTATCGTGGTATCCAAAGTACTGGGCCAGCTATTTTCAAATATGCGGAAGAGGTCAGGATCAACGATCACGTGGCGAAGACGCTCAATCGTGTCCTCTACTTCTGGGGCGATGAACGTCCGACATGACGGTATCGGGCGCGCATATGATAAATTCCATATTCCTTCCGAGTACGGTTCGTGGCGGATATTGGAGTATTGTTGATATAAAGGACATTGCGCGTGAACGAGTTGGACGAGGAGGTTTACTCCTGAGAGCGCTAAGAGTGCGTGGAACCTTCTGACCCCCATGCCGACTGGACCCTGAGCCGAAAACCCAAAATCCTAAAAAAACTGCTAGCTCTTGTGTACCATGTACATATTACTACAAGCGGAAATCCTACTGCACGCGCGAAAAAGATGTCGAAGAATTGAAACTGTGTAATATAGCGTGTCCCAAGACGTCGCGTGGACAGGTATATACTAAGACTTGGGCGTTTCGCCAAGAATGGACGAGTTCCGTTAGCTCAAGCAAGCACGATTCACGAGGATGACTCAAATGGGACAAAGCGAGGCAAGGAGACCGTTAAAGCAAGGATCCAGCTGTATTACCCGACGTTTTCGACAATCAAGACTGCCGGACAGTGCCGATGGGGGTTCAGACAAATATATTAGATTGCCAAGCTGCATGTGGATCCATTCATTCATTCCACTTGATCGAGCTCCACCATGATAAACTATTTGACCATGGTTCGCACCCAATTTCGTTCTTCTGCGTCAAGAACCCACGGAAAGTCTGTTTCGCCTCCCTCGTTTTCTGCGATTTCCTCCCACTCGTCCTCTTCCATATTCATGATGAGAGTCATCTGCGTGCACTTTGCAAACGAATCGCGTAGTCCATATTTTCCACCAGTGACTGCGGCGTTGACGATTCCTGCAATATCGCGTTCTAGTCTTACAGCACCGAGCTCGTTGACTCTTCCATGGTAACTCTTTATGCGTTTCTCGAGCGTGCCGGCCAGGTAAGTAATGGCAACTGTAAGGAGACGATCAAAGTTTGCAGGGGTCAGAATGCGCTTGATGGGACGGACAAGAGACCCCCAGCCACGATCGAAGCGCGACTTGACTAGATTTGTGTTGTCTTCTTCAAGGTCATCCTCTTGAGCACCATCTTCGTCATCCGAGGGCGCGTAGTCGACGTCGCGGAACGCTTCAACCAAAATAGGACGGATGCGCTGTTTCAGTACGTTATGGAAGGTCACTTGTATACTATCATTGAGAAGTTCCCCTGCCTTGGCAGTGAAAGAGGTCTCCATAGATCTTAACTTGTTCTCCACGAAGACGGCATCGTGACCGAATGGGAACAGATCCTTCAATTGCTGGCTAGGAGACTCTTCCGGGTTTGATGGGCCAAGCTGAGTCTCCAAGATTTGTTTGATGTAGTCGCACGCTTTGTCGAGGTTATTACTTTGCACGAGGAAGGCGATGACTTTGTCCTCTGGAGGTAGTCCGCCCTGTATCACAGGCTTGGGGTAGCACTCATCCTTCATCTTGCGCTGCACCATTCCGACAAACTCAGTACTCAGTACTCGTCCAACATCGACCACTACACTTCCTACTATGGCACGTTGAGATGTAGCCAGCGATCTCTGAATGACCTGGCTCAAGATGTACATGATGTCGTCCACTGCGGAGGAGATAAAGGGCGGATTACCTCCGAGGGGCTTGGCGGGGTTTAGATTGAGGTCTGTTGGCTGCTCATCGAGCTGGAATGCCTTCTCAACGGAACGTCGAAAGAAGAAGACGGCCATACTATTGAATGGATCTACCAGGTGGGACGAGATCTTCTTATAGAGGTTACTGGTTAATAGAAATTGGGGCATGGTCAAGCCATGGTCGATTCCTGGGGGGTCAGGCGATTCGCGTGGCTGGTACAATTAGCAAAGGGCCGAAATTCATAGACTGTGTGAGACGTTACTGCGCATTTGGAAGACAAAAAGCGAGAATAGAGGGCCCATCGCCCCAACATCAGAGCGCTCTCGCCAAGCAACCCGTCTACCTCCTTCATACTGACACCCTCATCTTCACTTGAGCGTGACGCAGCATTTGCTGGAGAGCTGGACCGGGGGGTGCCAGCTGCAGGTCTCTGCGAGGGCAAGAAACTCTGGACAAGGAAAGAGAAAGCATAGGACTTGATATCAGTCAACTTGCGATCAATTGCTCGCTCATCGTGCCAAGTATCTAAGATGATGCCACCCTGGACGTCGGCTTCAATCTCCAGGCGCTCGATGACCTTTGCCATCATGCCGGGCCCGTAGTGTCTCTCAACCAAGGGCTCGTGTCCATCGACAATCTGGGCTATGTGCTCGAACAGCTTTGTGATGGTGTTGGCATAAAAGAAGGGTTCTTTCCGCTGCGCTGGAGGTGCCGAGTTGAAATTGGTTCGGGCCCTGGCTGCGACTCCCTGGCACACATATCGCCCGTAGGCATCGAGACCAGTATCCGTACGTCCAATCAAGGGGAACAGTTTGAAGAATCTCGTAACGCGGGAGCCATCCCCTTCTGCAGCCGCCTTTTCGAATTCGCGCAAGAACAACCCGCACAACGACTCGGCGGCGGCATCCAGTGTAACGCGGGGTGGATCTGGTACTTCAGCGGTGGGCACAATCTCTTCGGCAAAGCTGCCATTGACGACATGGTGTGGGATTTTGGAAGCACGACTCAAATATCCAGCGGCGGTTTCCCAGTCCTGCGGGGCTCCCATAGAGCCATGGACGCCCAAGACGCAGGCCTTCAACTCGGCGACCTGCTCCACGACGTCGAGGGTGGCCTTGAGATTGGATTGCTCGTAGTCGAGACGTTTCACGGCGCTCGAGGTTCGGTTCGCGGTGGAGGCGGCATCTGAGAGCATGCCATTGCTGATGGCGCGAGTGTTGACAGCCTGGGTGCCGAGATGTGCGCGTAGCAGGTCGAGACGGCCGAGTTCGCGGGAGAGGTCTTTCTGCGAGGCGATGAGGTCGTTTAGGCGTTGGGTCACGGTGGCCTCTTGGTGGTGTAGGTGGGCGAGGGCGGCATGGATTTCAGCAAGCGAGGTGGCTGCATAGATATCATGAGAGTGGTGGCCATTGTCCATGGTAGGGGGAGGGGGTAGGGTGACGGCAGGCATGTGTGGTTATGTCAATTGGCGACGGAGGGAGGGGGGGGCGCTGGGAGTTGGGTGTGATGTCAGTTTTGGGCGTCTGGGATCGGCCATGGGTAGGGTGAGGTGTGAGAGGTGTGAGAGGCGTGATTGATATTAAGAGTGGCTAAGAGGGCTAAGAGGGCTAAGAGTGGTTGTGGTAGCGGGAAGCGTAGGCTGTCCGTTGTCGCATGCTGCTCCCCCGGCGGGCGGTTGCTTGGCTGACGACGCTCCAGCGTCCACTGTCCAGAGTCCAGAGTCCACTGTCCAGATTCCACTGCACACTGTACAATTCCTTCACCCAAACCGAACATCCTGCACCGATGAAAGCAGCGCCCAAACGAGACCTGCTGGTGTTGATCCTGGACATGTAACTGTATTGGGTCATCCGGGCTATTTGGGGCATTCGGGGCATTCGGAAGAGAGGGCCCTAACAAGAAAAAGGCAGATGGGGTGTGTGCGGGTGTCAATCTCTGGTGGACTGGTGGGTGGTGACCTTTGGTTGCTGTGCAGCAGGGGTCGCCCCGTCGTTGGCCAGGAGTGTTAGGAGAGCCAGGAGAGCCAGGAGAGCCAGCACCAGGAGAGCCAGCAGTGCCAGCAGTGCCTGGCTGAGCCCGGGCGCAAGTCTGCTCTGCAAGCAAAAAAAAAGCAGGGACAGCCGGTGGGATCCAGCTGCGAATCTCATGTCCCATCCGTCCCCATCCATCCCATTCATCCCATCTATTCTTCCTCCTCCTACCCTCTCCCTCTCTCGCCCGCTCGCTCGTCTATTCCTACAATCCTGCCACTCTACACAGCATACACAGCATACACCCTATATTACCTCGCTATCAGAGAACCCCAAGCATACACGCATCCAGTGCGTTCCCGTATTACCTGCACAAGCTTCGAACCGACCCCAAGGACCCGTCGTTCAGCGTTGGTTGCGCGTTGCCCCACCACTCACACAAGGTAAACACTCACACTTTCGCCGGGGCCCTGTCCAACTCCTGCACCACACCTGCCGCTAATTCACCACCACCAGACTCAGCCTCTCTCCTTGCGACTCCCCCTCGATTCTAGATCCTCCAGCCTGCCACGCACTCGTCCATTGCGATCCTCCCCACTCGCCTGGTAGCTCTTCAGACATTTTCCGCTCCCAGAGCCGAACTTTGCGACAACCATCCTCGACCGTCACCTGCAATCGCCATATCGCCGTCCGTCACCATCCAACACCGGTACACATCCAATTGCGCCAGAATCCGCCCTCTCATTCCTCGGTACCACCTTCCCAAAACACAGTACCATTCCCGTCGCTGCCTTTCCGACAAAGCAACACCAACACTGCACTGCACTAGAGAGCTACATAGTACACCTGCATAACCCATCTACGCTCCCGCTTGGACTCTATCGACATCGACCTTTGCCCTCACTTTGATGCCTCGCTGGCAAGGTCCCGCCACTTCCTAAAACCCTCCTCCTCCTCCTCCTCCTTCTCCTCCCTCTCTTCCTTCTCTTCCCTCTCGACCCTCTTCCGCCCGCACTCCCCACCTCTCCACCTTCCGCGCCTCCGCAATGGACTCGGCCGCCCATCTGCTTGGAACTGCCCACCATGTCTACGCCCGCAGTGGTGGCATCGGAGGAGATGCCTCAAAACGTCCTCCCGTATACAAAGTTATCGGATTAGTCCTGGCCATCGCATCCGGCCTGTTTATCGGCGTATCTTTTGTACTCAAGAAACACGGCCTGCTCAAGGCCAATGTCAAATATAACGAGGAGGCAGGCGAGGGATACGGTTACCTGAAAAATGTCTGGTGGTGGACCGGCATGACCCTAATGATCATTGGAGAAATCTGCAATTTTGTCGCCTACGCCTTCGTCGACGCCATCCTCGTTACTCCCCTCGGAGCCTTGTCCGTGGTCGTCTGCACAATCCTTTCCGCCATATTCCTCAAGGAACGACTGAGCTTCGTTGGAAAAGTTGGTTGCTTCAACTGCATCATTGGCTCCGTCGTCATTGTCATCAATGCGCCCACTCAATCCGCCGTCGCCGACATCCAGGACATGAAGAAACTCGTCATTTCTCCAGGCTTTCTCAGCTATGCCGGCGTTGTCATCATCACATGCGTTGTCATTGCTCTCTGGCTTGGTCCCAAGTATGGCAAAAAGACCATGATGGTCTACCTTACCATTTGCAGTTTGATCGGAGGTCTCAGTGTCGTAGCGACCCAAGGTCTCGGTGCTGCCATCATTGCCCAGATTGCTGGAAAATCCCAGTTCAAGGAATGGTTCCTATATGTCTTGCTGGTCTTCGTCATTACGACCCTTCTGACCGAGATCATCTACCTCAATGTAAGTTGCGGCATGGCCGACATGGAGAATCCTGTCCGCTGACATATATCCAGAAAGCGCTGAATTTGTTCAATGCCGCCCTCGTCACCCCAACATACTATGTCTTCTTTACTTCTGCGACCATTGTAACGTCTGCCATTCTGTTCCGCGGTTTCAAAGGCACCGCTTCCACCATCTCTACTGTCATCATGGGCTTCTTGCAGATCTGCGCAGGAGTGGTTCTTCTTCAGCTGTCCAAATCTGCCAAAGACGTACCGGATGCGGCGGTGTTCAAAGGCGACCTCGATCAAGTGCGCACCGTTGCCGAACAAGAAGAGCCCGAATATGAACCTCGCGCGGATACTATCCGTGGTGGAGGTGCCATTATTCGTTCCATCTCGAAGGCGAGGACCGAGAAACAGGCTTTGGAGGCAAAGAGAATTGCAGAAGAGCAGATGCAACCCATTGGCGAAAACGAACAATTCGAATGGGATGGTCTACGCAGGAGAAAAACTATAGTGGACCACAACCACCCAAGTCGCTCTGCTACCGTCATCCACCATAATGTCAAGCCAGTACATCCGCCTTTGGGTATGAGCCAGTTCCCATCAGTCGAGGACTCGGACGATGACACTTCCTATCATCCCGGATTCTTCCAGAGGCTGAGATCGCGAGGAAAATCTTCTGCTAGTACTCGGCCACCCACTCAAGGAACTGCGGTTGGCATGGAACCACTTCCTCCTCTTCCAATGGACGGAGCCTCTGATGACGCATCCGACTCAAAATCATACCACAAAGACATGCAGATGGACACATCCTATAGGCCGCTAGAACCTACGATCCACTTTGCACCCGAGCCTTCCCACAGCCAGCAACGGCTAGATTCCCGCGATTCAACCCACCTCCCGAAACCTATCGCCCATATTGCGAAGCGACAATTCTCCTTCCAGAACGTTTTCCACAGGAATCGCTCGCAGAGCATAGGGGAGGGTGCGGAGAGCAAAAGACCGACCAGTCGCCACAGCAGAAAGAACAGTCGCGATCACAAGACCACCACGGAAGAGGAGCGGCTTGGTCTTGTGAAAGGTGATTCTTCAAACTTGCTGTCTGTAATTCCCAGCCGCGACAGCAGAGACATCACCCCTCCATATGCGGACCGTGACCAAGGATGGGGAATGCAGCGCATGGAAACCCCCGGATCACCAGAGCGATCAACACAAAACAAGGGTGGTGTACGAAGAGTCGACACCGAGGGAACATTAATGGGCGACTACGACAAGGTGGACCTCGAGAAACGAGACCCCAGTTCTGGGGGTGGTGCCTTTATATGAAGCAAGCACAGGAGGCTAAGTAATCTTTTCCGGTTCTAGATTCCGTTACCCCTTTTGTCCTCTTTTTGGCGCCTTTTGTTATCCAGACAAGCAAGCGAGCGTTGTTTTGTATTCATTACAATACCTTGTTTTCTGTTTTCTGTGTTTTTCTGTTGTTCATGGTTTTCCTTCCTCTTTTCTCTTTGAACGCCCCGTCACGCACTGGTCAATTTTTGTTCGGCCCGGAAATATCTCGCCTTTGCAAATCTTCGACATCTTTGGTTGGAAGACATGAATGAACGAATGATGGCGGTGGGGAGATTTTGTTCTTGTCCTTGTCCATGTCCTTGACGTGTTACGGCCGTGGAGGGAGAGCGGGAGAGTGGGTTGAGATATTGTATTATAGTTGATGTATCGAGGGGGGATGCAGATGGAAGATGGAAGATGGAAGTCGGGGGGGAACACGTATAAACATGGCTCGTAGAAAGAGAAGACGGCATGAGTACACATATACATATACATGACGGGCTATCGGCAACGTATATACGCGCAGGCCGGAGAGTAGCCCGGCTGCTTTGCGGAATAATACATGATTCGAACAAGTATTCATACTCGTACGTCTTTCTTTATTGATCGTTTGTGTGTCATCTCCTGCAGAATACATGCTTTCACGTGATGATTTCGGCTCAGTTGTAGATTCCAGGTGCACATGTCGTGACATTCATTGTTGGTGGGTGTATTCATGGGTATATATATCTATCCAGTTTTTGTTTTTGTTTTTGTTTTCATGCAAGAAATAGTGCGCGCGCACACGCAAAAAAAAACACACACAGTTGGAGAAAAGTGCAAAGAATAACGCCATCGCTATGCCGTATAATCGATCATATGTTGGGGAAACCCCTGGCCACTCTTCTTTCTTTCTTTCTTCTTCTTCTTCTTCTTCTTCTTCTTCTTCTTCTTCTTCTTCTTCTTCTTCTTCTCAATAACCTCCCCTCTCCCTCACTGCTCCCTCGCCAACACCATCTTCTCCCTCTCCGCCACCCTCCTCGTCTCCCCCTTCCTACTATGCCTACGCTCATTCTCCTCCTTCCTCCTAATTGCCCTAACCTCCTCACTCTTAATCTCTCCCGCCTTCATAATCGCCTTAGGCACATGTCTGTGTCTTGCAATCCTCCTTACCTCGGGCATATGCTTATACTTCTCCTTGAGCGCATCATCGTACTGGATCTTCTGGCGCAGCGCGAACGATTTGACGCCCTGGCGTTGCGAGGCCTGTGCGCGCCAGATGCGGATGTTGCCGTCGTCGCTGCCGGTGAGGATGTAGTTGTTGTCTGGCGTCCAGGATACGGCGAAGAGGCGTTGCATGCGCTTTGTGTGGTAGACGTCGCGGGAATGACCCGAGGCGCGTGACCAGAGGCGCACGGTGCGATCGTAGCTCCCCGAGACGAGTTCTTCGCCTGTGGGCGAAAATTCGACGCTCATGACGGCTGCAACGTGGTTTTTGAGGACGTTGAGAGCGCGAGACATCTGAGGGGGTTTAATTAGTAAGTGAGCAAGGGCAGGGGAGCGAGGGTTTGGCTTACTTTTCGCATGTCGAATATGTAGACGTTGTGGTCTTCGTTAGCGACGGCGAAATTGAAGGCTTCCATGGGATTCCAGGCTATGTCGTTGGACGCAAAGTTGAGCACTGTGCGGTGGAGAGGTGAGTTGGTTCGCAGGTCGTACAAGATGATGGATCTGTCACTCGCACAGGAGGCGAGAATACTGGTTTCTGTCTGGTTGAAGGCAACTGTGCTGATTGTGTCGACTGCCGATGGCCACACAAGACTTTGAACCGGAGCGGTCGATACTCGAGATACGTCGTATATGGAGATATTGCTTGACGCCGCCGCGAACGACGGAATACTGCGGTGGTGAGAAACAGAGTTGAACGCATGTTGGCCCAGCCAGGTGGCAGTCGGGTCCCTCGATTTCGAATATGGTTCGAAAAGATGGACTTTGCGATCAGCTCCGCAGGTGAGGAGACGTTTATCCCGCGTCCAGCACATGCCCTTGACCATATTCTCATGGGCTTGCGCCTGGAAAATTTCCTCCTGCGATGGCAGATTCCAGACTTTTACGACTCCGTCTCCGGACCCACTTGCGAAGTGGTCGAGCGACTCGGGGTCTTTGGCGAACGAGTAGACGCCGTCGACATGGCCTGGTTCTAAGCTGGCAACGAAGGGCTTCGCGAACATGCGTTCTACTTTGGTCGCATTGAGGGCTCGGGTGTATTCTCGGGCTCGTTCGAATGGATGGAGGTCCGGGTCCACTGCAAGCAATGTTAGAATTGTATATCTTCATCGGATTGAAAAAGAAAGAAAGCTTTCTTGCGCCATACAATTTCGCGGAAGTTTTGTGACGGTCGATCCAGGAGCTTGGGCTGATGCAGCCGTGCGGGTTAATGCTTTGATTTTCATATTTTCCAAGTATCGACAACTAAGATTGTCGTCTTTGCGTATTGAGTTCGCCGGTACCTGATCAATTTAGGTGTATTGAGATACGCGCATCGCGACTTGGGAGAGCAGTATGGCCGCGGGGAAAATCCGAAATGTCGAACTTTTGTCCCGATGTTCAGCCGAAGTCTTGGCGGTCGTCCACTGGTTTTTGGCTTTCTCGGCTCGCTAGTTTCTCCGGGCTCCCGCACACATCGCATTTTCGGCTCCAAACGACCTCACCAAGTCACGACAACCACCCATCCCACGACCACCCCCGAGAACAGTAAAGATGAAGTTGTGAGTAGTACCTACCTGTCGAGGCAAATCAAGAGTTATAGATTGGAGATTATGCGAGCAAAGATATCTTTTCGATTCTCAGATAGATATCGCAACGCTCGCAGCAGTCTCCCCTCGATGAATTCTTGGTGATAGTCTTCAATTTAATAATATGCTAACTTTTGCTTCTCTAGCCTCAAGGTTGGACGCGTTGTCGTATGTTACACTCGCTGGCGTTGAAAATATCCGTCTCCCTCGAACTCACAATTCGCACAGATCATCACCCGGGGCCGCCATGCCGGAAAGAAGTGCGTGATCATCCAGCCGCTCGACAATGGCACCAAGGCGCACCCCTTCCCTCACGCACTCGTCGCCGGTATCGAGCGTTATCCTCTCAAGGTCACCCGCCGTATGGGAAAGACCAAGCAGCAGAGGAGGTCCAAGGTCAAGCCTTTCGTCAAGCAGGTCAACTGTGCGTAATCCCGGACTGTTACAAAATTTCTATGGTGGAATTGGGAAGCTGATTATTTTTTTCTACTCTGGCAGACACGCACATCATGCCCACTCGTTACACGCTCGAGCTCGAGAACCTCAAGGGCGTTCTCTCCAACGACACATTCAAGGAGGTTTCCCAAAGGGAGGATGCTAAGAAGACGGTGAAGAAGGCCTTCGAGGAGCGATACCAGTCCGGAAAGAACAGGTGGTTCTTCACTGCGCTGCGGTTCTAGACGTTGTTGTGTCCGTTTCCTTTTTTTCACGACTGGGCGTCGGGAGGAATTGGCTTCGCGAGGGATGGGGGACTCTTCTGCATGAGCATAAATGGCGGATATCACGAGGCATGAGCAGGCATCGACGAATGCCCTGCCATCTGACCATGTAACTGAAACTTGATCAATGAGGCGTCAAAAAATTCTTTAGGCTCAGTCGGTCAATTCACCACCATTCGCGTCCCATTTTCTCATGTGCATGTGCATGTGCATGTGCACGTTCGGGGAGTCAAGAGTTACATGTTGAAGTGCTGCAGATTTTCAACCTTCATCGGCTGACAAATGGGGTTGCCATTTCACTGCACCCCGCACGTATGAAACTGACATTAGAGATTACAGCGACGAAACACATCGACAACATGACTCGAATCATCTCGACACCTGTTCGCGGGACCCTCCTGACCAAGTCTTGGTTGTACAGTTCTCTTTTCATTTAGAAAGTTATAACCACTCTAGCATACGTTGTGAAAGCATCAATCTACTCGATAACCGGAACCGCTATGGATTTCCCCAAAGGAAACATATATATCCACCGTTCTATGGTGGAGAACGGAGAAAGGAAAAAAGAGAAAGAGGTCGAGACACATGATAGAAGAATACATGAACCTCCCTGTCCTCGATCCCAAATCGATCTAGAAGGGAGGTTACGCCACAGAAAGAAAGAATTACACCATAACGTCTCTCCTTCTCTCGTCCATCACCATACTATACCATACTATACCATGATCAAACTCACAGCCCATCTCCATCTACTGCTTCACGTCCTCGGCCTTCTTACTCGCCTGCTCCTTCCCCTTGGCCAAATACCCCTTCACAAACTCCAACCCATCAAGCCCAATCTTCAACTCGGTACTCACAAGCGCCTTAGCACTCTT
Source organism: Dendryphion nanum (assembly GCA_020744415.1). NCBI lineage: Eukaryota > Fungi > Ascomycota > Dothideomycetes > Pleosporales > Torulaceae > Dendryphion > Dendryphion nanum. The sequence continues at coordinate 1,087,701 of JAGMWT010000012.1, read as the reverse complement.
GACCAAGCCATCATTTCCTTTCGTCTTCTTATACTCATCTTCCCAAGTAGCAAACACGTACTGCTTGCCCTTGCCGACGATGCTCAGCGGGAGTAGAGCGAGCGACTGCACCGCATCCATGAGTTTGTTGGTGTCTTCTTTGACGATGGGGAACTTGGTGTCGACTTTGGAGAGCCCGGAGTCGCCGAGCTCGTCGGCGCGCGAGAGATAGGGATACAGGTAGGAGTAGGGGGTTTGGAGGTAAGGATGTAGGGGTGCGACGAGGCGCTGATAGGTGTTGTTAAAGAGGGAGAGCGATTTTGCGCCGTAGGGGTTCGTTTTGTAGAATTCGAGTGAGTCGTGGACTACGGGATATGATTGGAGATGCTGGAGGGATATTAGTTTGCGGTTGAGGAGGGGGTAGTGGTGGTGTTAATTATTAGGGTAGGGTTTTGCCAAATCGGGCGGGGGTGCGTGCTGGGGATGATGACGTACCGAGAGAACTTTGGAGTGCGACTTGTCGCCGTTGGTAAGGGGAGTGCTGTCGCCGTTGGTGACGACGGAACCGTCGTTTTCTGCGTGCGGCATTGCGGGCGAAGGTGTGGTAGTTTGTATGTGGGATTTGTGTGTTGTATGTGGTTGGTTGATTGGTTGGGTTGGATAGGTGGGCTGTTGACGTTGTGTTCCTATAGGAGAATAAATTAGGTTCGTGGCTTCTAGAAAAAGGCTGTGGTCGAAGGGTTTTGTAGGATAGCGCGACAGAGCCAAAAGCAAAGCAAAAGCAAAAGCAAAAGCAAAAGGTGCAGGAGCGGGGAAGCGTGGAGAAAACAGGGTAAATAAACGGGCGCCGCAAACTGTTGAGATTTGCAACGGTCGTGATGTATAATGCGTGGTCGAAAACGACGCAATCCGAATGGCTGTTGGTGTCTGAAAACGGCGCTCGTTGGCGTCGAGTTGGTAGGACGCAGTGAATGGCATGTGAAAGTGGGTGAAGGGCCGCTGGCTGCTGGCTGCTTATCGATAACTGACTGGAACGAACGTACCTGGTTTGAATGTCCGTGCACGCTCTGTGCAGATTCACTGAACTGAGCAACGGCGGAGACAGAGAGAGGTGAAGGGGAATATGTGAGTGTGTGAGTGGGGGAGTGAGTGAGTATGAGAAGGTCAAGCCATCTTTTCACGGGGTGTCGTTCAATATAACGGGCAGTGTCGCAGAACGTTAGGGTCATATTGCGCATCGCACCCATAAAAACAGCACCATGGCACACACCTTGGGGCCATGCTCCATTTCCAGCCCGTCTGCAGTCAGGTCAGAGCTCAAGCATGTGAAAGCAGCTTGGGCCAGCGGCGTCCAAACGTCACGATAAGGTCGAATGGCATCGCCAGGCTTCCTTCACACTCCGCCCGCGACGGCCCATTTATTCTGCGCGCTGCATGCACCAATCGCCCTGATGCGGTTGACACGGTGGAGCTGTCACCAATCTGAATGCCGCGGACGCAGCTGCCAACACGCGTGCCTAGGAGAGAGAGGCGGGTTTTTTGTGGAACATTTTTGCTATCTCCTGCCCTGATTTGATTTGGGTTCACGAGCGGATGTTGTTGAGCGATTCTGGGATTCGGATTATTCAGGGGTTTGCTTCTCATCCGCCCTGCTGGCTTGCCATTTGGGGTGGGTTTTTCTTTTGTCCTTTTGCCTTGTCTTGCTTTGCCAGGGTCGTAAAAGAAGATTGGCCGGAGCATGAGGGGGCAGAAACCATTTGGTCGGCATCGACTCCGAGGTTTGACTTTAGGATAAAAATATTACAGAGACGCCCATAGTACAGATGTAAAGATGGGAGAATGAGGGGTGGTGCATGGCGCCTTCATAGGCAAGTCGAGTCCAATTGGTTGTGTAATGATCCTTATCGGACATACACGCAGTCGCAATGGCATTTCAATCTCTCCAGCCTTGTGGTGTTTTCCTTGCGTCCCTGGGGTCCCTGGGGGGGGCAACTCCCTCCCCTCCTATCAGCGTCTATGTTTGCGGCCCAAGTCGTTGCGGATCGATGCCAACCTTCAACGTCGGTTGATTGTTGAGGACAAAGGAACGAATGGCCCATGGCCCCAGCAGAGACAGCATGTGAAAGCCATATGATGTGCCGCTACTAAGGCATGCACCCCCTGTTGCGTGGATCCGCTTCCGTGGCGCCATTGCAGTTCCCAAATAGCCTCAGCGAGCCGTGGCACCGTGGGCGAGAGACGTGGGATGACTGAAAGAGTTGCTTGCTCCTTTCATAATTACAAAAGAAGTTACCTAGGTTCGTGGTCCACCATCCTGCTCACCCGGGCGTGCCCACGCACCTCGAACTCAGCTTATCAGATGCTGCCGACCGTCTCTGATCGTGACGCCTCGGTACATGCCTAGGTGCTGTGTATGGCGACTGGGCGAAAATCTCTTCATGACGAGAGCGGCGTCGGCGAGGGCGACGACTTATCCGACACTGCTCTCTAGAGCCTGAGCCTGAGCCTCTGAATCTCTTCACGCCACATCACATTCGGATGCGAGTCGAGTCGATGCGAGGTCAACGGACTTGATTGGTCCAGCGGCACTTTCACGTGCGAGCAACGTTTGTGGCGCATGTGGGAGCACTTGAGCGGCGCTTGAGCCCTGCACTGGAGGCTTGCAGCACGTCGCAAGCGAGCTCAACATGCTGGGATAAGACGGGGATACGCGCTGCTGATCGGTTTGAGTGCTGAGCCTAGTTTCAACGACGTACTTTTTTGCCTTTGCATCACCCGTTTGCTCGTTAAGGTTCTTGTGCGATATCACGATGCCCCGGTTCGCTGACGAGGCATAGGGGGCAGCTGAAGAGCAATTGAGGGGTTGATTCATATCGTGCATCGTGAGGCCGAAATGCTATATCTTGTCATGATTTTTTGTTGTTCCATCTCTTTACCTCGCTTTATGGCGAGGCAGTTCAGCTATTGGCATCCAACAGGTTACACAACAACTTCTGATATCGTTATCCGCATTGGTATTGGTATTGGTACTGATACTGTGCAGCGTGCATACTCGAGCTGACTAAATTCTTATAGAAGTAGCTACTGTCGTATCACTGCTTTACCTCGGATCCACCATGGAGTAAAGGACCAGCAAGAGAATAACACCAATGCATTCGCTGCATGATAGGCAGTGGCTACTTCCGTTTCTTCTGGACTCTGGGTTCCCGCATCCCGCATCCCGCATCCCCGAACGCGCGAGACCGTGACATTGGTGGAGGAATATGACGACACTGACAGGCGCAGTAGACTGGTACCAGTGAGGCAGGAGTGGACTCTAACAGCTGGTTCAAGGGTGAACCTTCGTCAACGAAGCATCTTGTGGATTGCGTATCGTGCTGCGGGAGACTGCCATGTGTGTCATAGTTAGCTTATGAACAGCTAGTGTGTCAGGCATGGGGGCTCTCCCGGAGCAGATATCTTTAGAATCTTGCTGAGACGTTTTTCTCTGGATAAAGAGCAAAAGATACGGCTGAAAGGCTATGTAAGGCGTTGTATTGCTCTAGCAAGCTTTTTTGAGAGGCCAGACACGTAAAAGATAAAATGAAGGGCTACGTGGACAGTGAAGTGCTGTTGTAGAAGCACTCTATACTTCAAACCCCGCAAGCGGAAACCTTGTAGATTATCAATTCCTGCTGGGAATAGACCACTAATCGCGGAATGTGTCACAACAGAATCATGGAAGGTCGGTTTAAATGTGCGAATTTTTAAATAAAAATTGTAGAATTGATGCTATAATGAAACACTTCAACGCAAACCCCCACTCCGAGCTACTCATACAAAACCATGGTTCAAAATGCCGTTAGTCATAACCGTCCTCCTAATCGTATAATCCGATACCCTCAAGGGAGTATAACCTTTCTCGTCTGTGCCGCGCATCCACAGCGACACGTCTCCCCATTCAATGCATTCCGTCTTATCATCTCATGCTCAACACCTGCGTCTTCCCCGCCCGTAACTCCTCGGTGGTGCGCATCGACCCCCGCTACGACCGCCGAACATGCCACCGCCACCGCCGCCCATTCGTCCCATTCCCATGCCAGGACCTCTACCGAAGGATGGGCCAGATGGATGATGGACAACAGGTGTAGAGCGACCGCCGCCGTAGCCTCTTCGGCCACCCATTCGAGAAGGACCGCAACCCATTGCGATTGCGAGTGTGTTGATAGAAAGTGAAAGTTGTTCGGTTTTATTTATTAGATGGCGATCCTTCCGATGTGAACTGTGAAGTGTATGTGTAGTGGGTATGTATGTGGTAGTGGTAGCTTTCGGTTCAACGATCTCGTTTCGGGGGTTGATTTGTTTTCGTTTGATTGATGAAGTTTTAGAGTCGTCTGTTGTAGTATATGAATTGAGTGGTTATTGTGGAGATGTTGTGTGAATTGTATGATTTCACTGCCAGGACTGCCAGTGGCATATATATACGCCGTCTCTAACAGCAAAGGTTCACGCCAAGTGAGGACTTCAAACAATACATTTGAGAATGATGTATGCCTCAAGCACATTACATGGCCCAGCACAACGTCATCTTGGCCAAATCTAGAGCAGAACTCTCGATTCATCAGCCTTTCAGACCCTGCAGTTGGAAACTCTCTCGTTATTGGAGCTGATGGGGCTTGGCGAACGACTGATGGTACTCGGCACTGGCGGAGCGGAAATGTCGGAGACTCGGAGCCGGTTTCATTGGAAGGGAGGATTACGCTCGGAAGACGGAACTTTAGGGGCATTTGAGGTTGGTGAAGAGTGACGTGGGCCATGTACTTGGCAGCGGATGAGCTGTGGCTAGTTTTCTGGAGCCTGTCAAAGCCACTTCCTCTCTCGGACCGTTTTGCTATGTGTGACGTGACAGGCCTGTTGGAAGGGTGAGTGAAAGAATTGAGGGAGCAAGATGCAGGCAGGTTTTGGAAAAACAATGACGTCTATTTCTATGCTGCTAGAACGCTTGTAACCCAGTATAGTTCTCGTTCCATCATAGCCGCGAAGCTCGAAATGGGTTCTAAAATAAGGGTCGGGGTTGATCTTCGCCGAAAGAGAGAGTCAGTCATTCATGGAGACGAATGATTGCCCAAATAGCCGGCGTTTAAGGGTAGTTGGAATCCAATAGAAGTGGTTTGGGCTTCTTTTCAAACTCTAACGAACTTCGTGTGTGATCCAGTAGCGATGATGGGCCCAGCTTGGTCGTCAACGACTTTTCGAATTGTTGCCGTTGTGAAGGCTAGAGAGCCTCCAACCTTATCTGCCCTACCCTCAATCTCAATTGTATCACCATCCTTCGCAGAGCTCTGGTATGATATGTGGATGTCGGTGCTAACACCAGTCTTCGTCCGATTGTCCCACGCTGCAATTGCTATACCTCCAACCCAGTCAACTATAGTTGCCGACACGGACCCATGAATACCGCCATGCGCATTGATATGATTTTTCGTTAGTAGGAGACGGGCGCGGACGACGCCCTTGGAAGCGTGGATGAACTTGACGTCCTCAAGCAGGAATTCGTAGATTGGGCTGTGAGGCTTTCTTGCCGCCCAGAATTTCTCTACGTGGGCAAGGATCTCGGGATCCGACTGTTCTGATGCCATTGCCGTTAATTGAAGCGATAACAACGAGGGTTGATACAGGATGCCTAAGAGATGGTAAAGATGAAAAGGTGGTCAGAAATGCAGGGCTTTTCGTCAGGAAAAAGCTTACACTAACGAGTGGGTCAGCCAACCATTTCCCCAGATGATCTGCACCAATCGGGGTTTTATTGTTCCGTAGTCAATGAGACCCCGAATCGGCAATGAAACGGCCACTTCACCAGTCCAAAGATACTCTGACGCCACATATTCTCTAAGAGTCGCTCGAGTGCACTCAATTCGAATCGACCACGAGGACATTTGTCCGCCCGCAATCCGTCGATGTGCGCAGCGAGCAAGCAACACCATGAGCGACGCTATTCAGACAATCCCGAACCCCCGCGACCAGCTCGCCGATGAGCAGCCACTACCTATATCGCCGGTCGCACCGCCTGCGGGAAGGGCGGAAGACCCCAGAAACGTTAATTCGAGCGAGAACGTGCCAGCAATAGACGTAAAAGCCCTGACCGATCGTGCGCTACACTTTCTCGCAACAGCGAGCAACGAGGCGCTGGGAGCTTGTCTCGTTGGTCTGGGTGCGGGCACATATCTCGTGTTAGGAAGAGTTGGATTGGTGCTTATTGGTGTTGTCGGTGGAGTAGTACTTCACGCAACATGGGAAGGATATGCCCGCGGTGGGGACGGACCTGGAGGCGCAAAGCCTCATGAGAAGAAAGGGCGGGAGCATGGAGTAGATGTTGCACACAGAATATTAGAGTGGCGGAACACGGCAGCAACGGACAAAACACTGGATGATGAGTCGGATTTGGATGTAAAGCTGTTTTCTGGCAAGGCTCTTGACTACTCTGAGTTCAGGCCAGAAACAGCCGCAGCGCTCACTGAGCTGACCGATGCTGTAATTCGGGACTACGTCAAGTATGTTGGTCCTCTACAAGTACAAAACAACGCTGACCGCAGACAGATGGTGGTATTCGCCTATCTTGCCGACAGATGAACTGTTTCCGACAACTTCTCGGCAGACCCTAACAGCGTTCCTCCTTTCTATATCTACCCACCTCTCCCGGAAACGCCCCGCTGACAACTTTGTGGATTTTGTGACACGTTCGTCCTCATTCATGATCATTTTCTTCCAGCAGCTTTCTAGTGCACTGGCAAATTCGCCCAGTGCGTCTATATCTGATGCCGTGGACACATACCTGATGATGGAACCAGACAGCACGCTTGCGAACATACTGGATGTCAATCACCAAGCGAAGCAATTTGACAATGCTGCCGACGATATCTTGCAAAACTATCTCGAGGCCAAAACATACAATTGCAAGCCTGCACAGACCTTTCTTCGGCAGATTCTCTCGAGGGTGGTCTTGGAGATGATCGTAGTGAGCTGCTCGAAACCGGAGTGGATCAACGGCTGGATTATATATCTACTTGAAGACGGCGAGCCTGAGCTTCTCAATGCCATTGATGCAGGCGTAGAAGGCTCAGCGGGCCAATTGAACAACATGAAAAAACTGGCCCACAAACAGGATAATGCGGCATCAGCGAAACCGTCCACAGAGGAGACGAGGCATAAACGAGTTGTTAGCAAAGCACAGGATGCTATGGATGAGGCGATGCATGAAGCCCAACGCTTAAGTCAGCTTATTGCCGAAGAAGACGCGAAAAGATTTCGTGAGCAGGAGCAGCATGCTTCTAGTTCAAGTCTAGCAGACGATCAGTCTGAAAGTACTACTCATGGTATCATGACTCCCTCATCTTCACAAAGCGATGCACTCGGCGATCACGAAACTATTGAGTCTAGTGTATTGGGTTCTCATGGGCAATTGTCGCCTTCAAAGGCGGTAGATGAACCACCGAAAGAAGAGCCCAAGCCGTCATTTACCAGCTTTGATCAACTCGTACTGAACCAACCTCCAACAGCGCTAATGTCCAATCCTCCACCTGTGGAAAAACCAGCTCCCCTGACTCTCCACCATGCCAACATAGCTATTTTTGACGATTCTATGCCTGGAGAGAAAGGCACGATCAAGAACAAGCCTAATGTAGAGTACCTCATCCAAATTGAACCTGCTTCGCACCATCATTCTGGATGGATGACTGCTAGGAAATATTCGGATCTTGAAACACTACACGAGGTTTTGCGTCGAATCGCCGCTATCACAGGTACTACGGGATTTACTGAAGCTCATGCTAGCTTGCCCGTGTGGAAAGGCCATACTAAAGCATCTCTTCGCGGTGAACTTGAAAAATACCTAAACGATGCGTTAGTATACAAAAATCTGGCGGAAAGTGAGGGTATGAAGCGATTCCTTGAGAAAGAGTCTCAAATGGGTAAATCGCCGGGCTCTAAAGGTTTTGGGTGGCCAGGTCAGGCATTCGAAACCATGGGAAAAGGCATGGTTGACGTCCTGACTAAAGCCCCCAAGGAAGTTGCGGGAGGCGGAAAGGCTCTTTTCAGTGGTGTCACGGGAGTCTTGGGGAGTGTCACAACGCCCTTAGGAGGATCCAAAAAAAACAGCGGTGGACACCGTGATTCAGTGTCTAGCGTCAATGCTCCTGCAAACTTGTCTCGTACATCCACAGCGCCAACGCCAACGCCAACGCCAGTCATTCAGAATCGTCACGGTAGAGCAGAGAGTACCGTCTCCGAGCTTCCAACTCATATCCGCACCGAGAGCACGGTCTCCTCGTTCACAAGACGAACATCCACCGATTCTCTTCGTAGCCCCAACTCACCAATCATTGACCAGCAACCTGCTCGAGAAGCGCCCATGGAACGGAGACCAAGCTACAACCCTGATGGAGATGGTAAGCGATCAGGCCGTTCCTCTGTCTATGGGGCATCGCGTAGCAACAGCCGAGCACCCTCATTGCGAGAAAGTTTAGATCTTTCCCCTGCCATGGGTGGTGACCAAATCCTCAACCTGCCTCCAATTCCATCCGAAATATCGGACGATTATACTGTCTTACCGTCAGTGGAGCCATATCACTCACAACAACAATCCCGCACATCAACCACTTCACAGCCGTTGTCTAAAGAATCTGCACCACCACTACCCCGTCGGCCTTCCGCCACATCTCTTGCCGCCGGTATCCAAAAAGCACCATCACAGCCATCGAAGCCTTCGCAGCCGAAATCATGGACACCGATTTCCGAGCCTGAAACTACAGTCATTATCGAACTCTTCTTCGCTGTGATCAATGAGCTTTATACTCTATCATCAGCTTGGCAGATTCGCCTGACTCTCCTCAACGCTGCGAAAACATTTTTGTTACGTCCTGGAAATCCACAGCTTTCTTCAATTCAGACGCTTATCCAGTCGACCGTTCTCGACGAAAACACGTCCGATAAGGGAATTGCATATCACTTGCGCAAGATGCGGGAGAATGCATTGCCTACTGAGGAAGAACTGAAGCAGTGGCCCGCTGAGCCGAGCATAGAAGAAAAGGAAAAGCTAAGATTGAAAGCGCGCAAGTTGCTGGTCGAGCGTGGTATGCCGCAGGCACTCACCAGCGTTATGGGACTTGCGGCCAGCGGCGAGGCGTTGGGAAAAGTCTTTGACGCGCTGCAGGAACCTCGCCTTGCTCGGGCTGTGATGTTTGGACTTGTAATCCAAGGCTTGAGAGGCATTACTCAGTGAAACTGACAATGAGCTGACACAGTTTGATTTCATGAATTTTTCAAGCGTTTACAAAAGTCTACTGGATAGCTTGGTACAAGGAGCTGGACCTTCAAATGCAGCAATCAGCAGCAGGGTTCTATGGTTGCAACTTATTTATACGATACACGCTATTGCATTGAATTTATGAAGTTTTAAATGTACGATCATAAGGCTTGGGTAGGGCAGACTTGGATTAGGTGTTGATCAAACGTACACACATGAACACAATATACATATATACATAATACATCGGTTCACCAGTTCCAGCAAAGTCATTTCTCAGGATCAATAAAGTGCGCATTCAGGAAGAAAAGTTTTTTCCCAATTTCCGCATCTCCAGATTCTAGATCAATAAATCCCGAGAGCTAGGAAGGTAGTACCCGTGGTGGCCTCATTCCATAACTTGTCCGTTCCGTAGTCTCTTCGTGTAACGGACTGCACGTGGTCGGAGCACTCGGAAGGGTCCTGAGTGCCTTCCATTCTTAGATACTTTAGATGAAAGGTCCGAAGGATTCGGGGAATCTTGGCAGCTGGAAGGTAGAAGGTGGAAAGTCGGGGTTGAAACCTTTGCTGTGTGCGAAGGACGGGATGGCTGGTCTGCTGGTGGAGCACCTGAATGGGGGCTGATCAGAAGTGGAAAACGAGGGGGGGAATAGCAACGCCAAGTGTCTTGATAAAGTCCCTCAAAAATTTGGGACGTGTTGGACGACTTTATTTATCGTGATGCTTCATAAGGGATTTTAAGCTAATTTCACTTCGCCATGAGAGAGAGTCTCGTGAGCGCTTAATTAGGCCTGCGCCGTTTCGATATTTATCTAGCCTTGCTGTGCAGTTCTATAGACGTAGAGTTTCTACTGCGCGTCAAAGGCACAGAACGTGAGAGATGGACGCCACGCAGATCACAACCGCCGCGATACTTCGTCCCTCAAGGAGGACTTTGATTCGCAGGCAAAGATGAATCGGGACTTTCGTGGGGTAGAACACGGCGAATCCGAAAAGTAGGAGAATTGTCTACCCAGCCTGGCTTGGGTGTGTGTCAGATATCTGATGAAGGGAGTCCGTGGCCAAGAATGCGGTGGTCCGTTGCAGGAGGCCGCACCCAAACTTTTCATGGGGATGTGAAGTAAACTCATGGTGCTATTTTCTATTGAGCCGACAAAAGTTGGATTGCTAATGCTATAGCTAAGAGTACCTAAATATATGGATGCGATATCAAGAAGCGGAGGAAATGAAGTGGAGAATGTTCATAGCCACGCGATTTCACTTATAGCGCTAACTGGAAGAGTGAAAAGATCAAGGAACGCCTTAAGGGTTCAAACGTTTTCGACATTCACCACCTGTCTCACATCGAGAACAGCTGTAAAACCCCCGCACGGCACGACAGAGATGTTCCCTAGAAATGGCAGCTCGCTGGCCTCGCCGTAACGGCCCCTGAACCCCGAAGGTCGGGTAGGTAGTGTGTGATGAACTGCGACCGGGATCGTGAGACGCGAAGGGATTGAGTCGCGATTGCTGATTGGCAAGGCCTCAGGCCTCCCACAAGGTGCGCACCTACACATGGACACATGGAGAATGTAGGTGCACACAACCCCTCTTGAAGTCCGTAAGAGCTTGGGAGAAATGGCGAGAGGCGAGGGCTGTGCCGTTGGGATGTATCTTTACATACAAGACCCCCGCCCCCATTTGGGTATCGTGAGCTTTAGAAGGCTGTGTTTTGTCTGGCCTGAAGAGATCTTTTTGTTCATTTCTTACTCTCTCTTTTCCTCTTCCGAGTTACTTCATTTTCTCGCATGTGCATTGTTTGCAAGTCGATCTTTATGCAATCACATTCATTCTACATTTAAGTCTGGGACACTAGTCTCTCCCTATATTCAGTCTTTACAATTCGATATATACTCATTACCTTGAATACTCGTGTGGAACTTAAAAACTCTACCACAATGGGCCTCATCAATCTTTCCACGGCACTACTTGTCCTTCTTTCGGCATATGGCAGCGCAGAGGTATCACCAGGAGCAACAGCAGTATCACAAGATGCGGCTGTGCCGGATCGAGTTTTACGTGCGGCTACCAAAAGGTCTGATCTTTTTCGACGGAGCATGAGAGTTCATAAGAGACATGAAGCTGAACTATCATATGTGGAGGGTATGTACTTGGAGACTCTTGTTGCCGAACAAGAACACTGACAAGAATAGGTGAAAATGATTGGTCGAACAGCCAGATTTTTGCATCACAAGTCAAGGTGGGCTCACAAAAGCCAATTCTCAATCTTGAGGAGATAGAGCATTTCCTCAAGGATTTGGAGTGCGGGCCCGGGTCTATGAAACTTCATTTTGTGGACAAAATCACTACACGAGATGCCATGCACGCATGCTTAGGGGGCCATGTTATCACATCCCATAAAGGTTGTAATGCCGAGGGAGAGCGATCAGTATATAAGTAAGTGTGTAGACCATATATCCTGTTTGCCATACTAATAGTGCTTAGGGTGAAGAATGTTGGGGTCGCCAATGAAGGGCTTGCGCTCGACCTCGAGGTCGTGGAATCCAAATGGAACGAGGCGTTTTCTCGATTCGATATTGCTTTTGGGCACACCACAGATAACCACCTCTACAGAAGGCACGAGGACTTTGAGAACACTCGTAAGAGACAGGCAGGAGCATCCACATCGTCAGCGGCAGTACCCAAAGCTTCTGGTGGTTTCTTTATACCCTCTGACACTCCTGATAACGTCAACACTGTCACTCTTAATCTTGCTTCCGAGAGGATCAATCGTGTCTTTACTGCAGAAGACTTTTCGCTTGGTCTATCAAAGCTCCCTTCCATTCCTGGACTACCCAGTATCCCTGGTATTCCTAGTATTCCCGGACTTCCTGATCTTTCTCAATTGCCTGTCGAGATTGGATGCAAAAATTGCAGCACAACCGGCACCGTTGTTTTGAATCAAGGATTAATCAACATCGACATGACCCAAATCGACCTAATCCCTGATTTTCTTCAAGGTGGAGATGACAATAAAGATCTCCTCAATGTAATCACCGGTGGCTTCTTCGAACTTACAGCAAATGGCGTGGGCGCTCATGTGGAACTGTTCGCCCGACCGAAAGTAAATGGGGCTTTTGAAATCACTCTCTTCTCACTGCCCACTCCAGCGGGTTTCGTAATTCCCAAAATCGGGCGGGCGGGTGTCACTTTTGAGGCCAATCTCGCTGTAGAATTTAACCTCGCAAAGCCTGGAATTGAAGTAAACTACGGCTTTGATATCACTGTAAGTTTGTAGGCACCCTATGCTAGTACACATACTCATCTCTATCAGGTCCCGGATAAATCGTCAATCAAGGTTGATCTCAAGAATTTTCCTGGCAGCAAAGTTGTGGGCTTCCCTAATACGAAGCTAACACCTAGGCCTGTATCTGTCAACATATCTGAGGTCGAGCTTCTGATTGGTGCCGCATTGATTCCTACAATACCTATAGGCTTTCAATTTCTGGAATCTTTGGAGGCTTCGATTGATGTCGCAATGGATCTTCCTCGCCTTGACCTTAAATTGTCTACTAAGCGCAATGCAGATTGCAAGACTCTTCCCGGCGGAAATAGCACTGTCCCAGCTACCAACGGCACATATCCTGCTATCAAGCCAAATTCAACCGCACCATCCACTCAACCGGGAGGACCCCTTGCTCAGATTGGACCCCTTTTCCTCGTCGAAGCCAACGTCAGTATCTCCATCGATGTCGGTGCGTCCCTTGAATTCCCTCTTCTTCCACCAGGTTTCAACGCCATCGAAACTGCAGTCAATATCTTCGAAACCACATTCGTTCTAGCCAAAACATGTATTCCAGCTGGCCAAGGCTCCGCTACCAAACCAGGTGTGTACAGTACCTCGACCAAGGCACATCCTACCAGTAAATCATCAGCGAGCAAGGTTACAGCGACCGGAAAACCGCACCAACCCAGCATCGGTAAAAGCACTGCGGCCTCAAACTCGACTGGAATCTGGACCAGGACCTCTACCAATCTTCCGCCTGCTATCACTGTGCCTCCAAGGAGCTCGGGATTCTTGGGCACTGGTGGAATCCCAATAAATGGCGCTTTGCCATCTTTGACGCGGCCGGTGAATGGTACTATCACTACTGGCCCGATTCAGTTCACCGGTGCGGCATCCCCTCGGCTGCACACGCCTAGTCTAGGCATGGAGTCCGTATGGCAGTATTGCCTGGTGGGTGTAGCAACAGTTGCTGGCGCTATGTTGGTACTGTGATAAAACTGCTTCAACTCTGGTGGAGCGAGTAGAGTGCTGTGAGGATGTTCTTTTGTTTATGGACACCTATTTCTTTTCTTCGACCGATATGTTTTATACCCTTATGCTTCTACCTGCCCTTCACGATTCGGAATTTATGCATATGATTGTAGGAAAAATTATAGACACTATTACTGAAATTATATAATTCAAGATCAAAACAAAATCACTATACTTGTTTTTCCTATCTGTGTTATTTATTGAATGGAACCTGAATTGGACAGTGGTAAGGGTCCAGCATGCCAAAAGAGGAAAGGCGAAAATCTGCGTACCTACCCCACTGGCGTCATCGGCCCGAGAGCTCATCATGACAAACAATAGAGCTTCCTCGATGCCCCTCATCAGCCCTTTTGCTATAAGTTTCTTGTGATAGACACGCCCGATATATATGTCCGTGAGCTTTAGCAACGAGCAGGAATTTTCTTTTCTTCCATTTTCTCCTCGCAAAAACAATTGCAAGAGCTAGATATTCACATTTCAACCATGGGTTCAGTAAAGACGGGCAACCGTGGGATCCGGATTGCCATAGATGTGAGTCTAAAACCCCTTATATACTACACGTGAGGCGCCAATTAATCTCGCACAGCGTGGAGGCACTTTCACGGATTGTGTAGGTAACCCGGGTTCTGGAAGGATGGAGGATGATGTTGTGATTAAGCTGCTCTCTGTTGATCCACAGAATTACGATGATGCGCCGCTCGAAGGCATTCGCCGACTCCTTTCGAAGTTCACAGGCAAGGAAATTCCTCGAGGTCAGCCATTAGACACATCGCAGATCGAGAGTATACGAATGGGTACGACGGTTGCCACCAACGCACTGTTAGAGCGCAAAGGCGAGGACATTGCGATGGTCGTCACAAAGGGGTTTAAAGACTGCCTTGAGATTGGTAATCAATCGCGTCCCAATATATTCGCGTTGGATATTCGGAAGCCAGAGGTGTTGTACAAGAAGGTTGTGGAGATAGAGGAGCGTGTTACACTGGAAGACTATGCGGAAGATCCAGAGCGTACACGTACGGAGGCAACATCCATCGAGGAGGCAGGTTCAGATACGGAACTTGTTCGAGGCTTGTCTGGTGAGACCGTGCGGATATTACAGCGACCGGTAGACGATGTGATAAGAAAGCAACTACAAGAGGTGTATGACAGTGGGCTGAGAAGTATTGCGGTATGCTTGATGCACGGCTACACGTACCCCAAACATGAAGCTTTGGTAGGTAAGATTGCCAAAGAAATAGGGTTCGAGCATGTCAGCTTGAGTCATGAACTCATGCCAATGATCAAATTGGTACCAAGAGCCACGTCTGCGTGTGCTGATGCATACCTCACCCCTGCGATTCGAAAGTACATCGACGGTTTCTCGAAAGGATTTGAAGGCGGTCTTGGGTCCAAGAGCGTTCAGCGTGAAGAGGGTTCGAAAGGAGCTCGATGCGAGTTCATGCAATCAGATGGGGGCCTCGTAGATGTAGATATCTTCTCTGGACTCAAAGCCATTTTGTCCGGACCCGCGGGTGGTGTAGTAGGTTACGCACTAACTTCGTATGACCCTGCAACCAAGATCCCGGTAATTGGTTTCGATATGGGTGGTACAAGTACGGATGTTAGCAGATACGGCGCCGGACGGTACGACCATGTCTTCGAAACCACAACTGCAGGTGTCACAATTCAGTCGCCTCAGCTGGACATAAATACTGTGGCAGCAGGTGGTGGATCTCGTCTGTTCTGGAAGAATGGTCTCTTCGTAGTTGGACCTGAGTCCGCGAGCGCACATCCAGGCCCAGCATGTTATCGAAAGGGAGGTCCATTGACAATCACCGACGCCAACTTATTGTTGGGTCGTCTTCTCCCTGACTTCTTCCCTAAAATCTTTGGAAAGAACGAAGATGAGGGTCTGGATGCTGAAGCAAGCGAAAAGTTGTTTAAAGAGCTAGCGCAGCAAATCAATCAGGAGATTTCGGGCGGTAACCAAGATAAAGAGATGTCTTTAGACGAGGTCGCCCATGGGTTTATCAAGATCGCGAATGAGACAATGACAAGACCGATTCGAAGTTTGACAGAGGCTCGAGGACACGACACCTCCAAGCATCGTTTAGCCACATTCGGAGGCGCTGGAGGTCAGCACGCTGTAGCCATTGCGGAAGCATTAGGTATCACTCAGATCCTCGTGCACAGATACTCGTCAGTATTGTCTGCATACGGAATGGCCCTCGCGGACGTTGTCAATGAACGACAGGAACCCGAATCAAAAGTATGGTCCAATGATAAAGATGTACGAGAGTACTTGCAACAAAAGATGAAAGAGTTGAAAGAAAAGTCAACCGCAACACTCAAAAGCCAAGGGTTTTCGGAAGATCAGATACATTTCGAGGAATACCTTAATGTAAGATATCGCGGAACTGAGTCCGCCTTGATGGTGATAAAGCCTACCAAGGAGGAAGCAGAAAACGAATACAACGGTGATGATTGGGCGTTTGACAAGGCGTTCATCAAGCAACATGAACAGGAGTTCGGATTCACACTTCCAGATCGAGACATCATCGTCGATGATGTCCGTGCCCGGGGTATAGGAAAGACGTTCGAAGGCCTTGAGAAGACAGTGGATCAACAACTGAAAGAAATTAAGCCAAAGGATCTGAACAAAGGAGAGAAAGAGTATGCCAATAGAAAGGTATATTTCGAAGGCGGTCGGCAAGACACATCCATTTACAAGCTTGAGAACCTGGAAATTGGCGATCGCATTCAAGGTCCAGCCATTATCGCGGATGGAACACAGACTATTCTAGTCACCCCGGGCGCTTCTGCTTTGCTCATCAACACTCATGTCATTATCAATATTGGTGAGAGTGATGGCCGGGAAAAACAGATCGACACAAAAGAAGTCGATCCGATTTTGCTAAGTATATTTGCACATCGCTTTATGGCCATTGCGGAACAGATGGGTCGTGCATTGCAAAAGACGAGTGTGAGCACGAACGTCAAAGAACGTCTCGACTATTCTTGCGCCTTGTTCGACTCAGAAGGTGGTCTTGTCGCTAATGGTAAGCCTGATGTCCAATCAATTGAACTGCACGACTAATCTACATTTATAGCTCCTCATCTTCCCG
This sequence comes from Dendryphion nanum, assembly GCA_020744415.1. Taxonomy (NCBI): domain Eukaryota; kingdom Fungi; phylum Ascomycota; class Dothideomycetes; order Pleosporales; family Torulaceae; genus Dendryphion; species Dendryphion nanum. The sequence goes on along the minus strand of JAGMWT010000012.1, from coordinate 1,071,041 downwards.
TCCATCTCGGGAGCATGTCCACTTGTGTTCGCAAACAAGCCGCTATCTGGAAAGGAAAACTGAAGAAGGGGGATGTGCTTGTCTCCAACCACCCGATGTTCGGAGGTACGCATTTGCCAGATATCACAGTAATCACCCCTGCATTCTCCGGCGACAACATCTTGTTCTATGTCGCGTCACGTGCCCATCATGCAGATATTGGCGGTATACTTCCTGGCTCAATGCCTCCGAGTTCACGCGAACTGTACCAAGAAGGTGCAGCTATCAAGTCCGAGAAACTAGTATCCGAAGGTCATTTCAACGAGAAACGTATCACAGAGCTCTTGGTGGATGAACCGAGCCAGTATCCAGGATGCTCTGGTACAAGATGTTTGAGCGATAACATCAACGATCTGAAAGCGCAGGTTGCCGCCAATCAAAAGGGTATCAATCTCATCTCAACGTTGATGTCGGATTATGGCGAAGAAGTAGTACAGTTCTATATGCACAGCATTCAGGCAAATGCAGAGAACTCTGTTCGTCAACTTCTCAAGCAAGTATACAAGCGATTCGAAGGCCAAGATCTATCCGCAATAGATTACATGGACGACGGGTCGCCTATAAAGCTTAAAGTCACAATCGATCCTGATAAGGGTGAAGCAATTTTTGACTTCAGTGGCACCGGACCCGAGGTTTACGGAAACATCAACGCCCCTGAAGCCGTCACATACTCTGCCATCATCTACTGTCTTCGATGCTTAATATCAGAAGACATACCCCTGAATCAAGGCTGCCTAAAGCCAATCCACGTCCTCATTCCAAAAAAGTCTTTCCTCTCTCCAAGCGACAACGCAGCCGTCGTAGGCGGAAACGTCCTTACTTCCCAGCGTGTCACAGATGTCGTCCTCAAAGCATTCCGCGCATGTGCCGCATCACAGGGCGATTGCAACAACCTCACTTTTGGCTTCGGAGGAAATAGCTCTACCAATGGGTCATCTGAACGCAAGGAAACCAAAGGCTTTGGATACTACGAAACAATCGCTGGTGGCTCCGGCGCCGGGCCGACATGGAATGGTACCAGTGGCGTGCATACACACATGACCAATACACGTATCACCGATTCCGAAGTCTTTGAACGAAGATACCCCGTGCTGCTGAGAAAATTCGGGTTGCGAAAGGGTAGCGCGGGCAAAGGCGCGCATCCCGGCGGCGAAGGCGTGATCCGTGATATCGAATTCCGGATACCGGTTCAAGTGAGCATATTGAGCGAACGACGTGTCTATCATCCTTATGGACTCGATGGTGGCGGTGATGCTGAATGTGGTCTCAATATCTGGGTACGCAAAGTCGATCACAAGAAGATAGATGAGAATTCCGATTCGAAGGTACCGACGGGAGAGAGCGGGATCAAAGAGCCGAGTACGAGTGGAGAGGTGGAACTTTTACAGGAGAAGGAAAAGGAAGTTGTGCATGATAAGGAAGAAGAGGTTGAGTATAGATATATCAATCTTGGAGCGAAGAATACGGCGAGTATGAGGCCGGGGGAGAGAATCATCATTCATACACCTGGTGGTGGTGGATGGGGGAAGGAAGGAGGGGAGAGCAAGGTTGAGGATAAGAGGGATCCGCAGCATGCGTGGAAGCAGGGGAGTGTTGCTTCAAGACAGCTAACGGCTGAGGCTAGCGCTTGATTAATTCCTTTGTATTCCTATGCTAGGAAGCCTGTTTATTTGTGGTGATAGAAATGAAGTCATTGAAACTATGTGATTTTGAGACAACGCTCCATACACATTCTCCCATCAATAATACTGTGCACACTCTCACCCAAACCGCTCCATCAATCCTTCCCTCATCCAGTCGCAGCCGTCATAATCCTCTGCGCCAAATCCTGAATCTCAGGCGTGAACTCAGCAGGCTCGCTCCTCTCATTCGGACACATCATGTCCAGCATGCCCCTCTGATCAGTAATCAGCATCGCCGAATTCAGGGCACGACCCATGGCCTCCTGCCACGCAGCCTTCTGGCGCGCAGGAAGCTGAGGATCAATGGCGGCGACTTGAGCAAGGGTGCGGCCAACGAAGTCCCAGAGAAAGTAAATCTATTAGTTGGGTTTTTAGTTTCCAGATACAGCAAAATACACAAGAAAGAAAGAAATAACTTACCTTGTTCTTCCATTTCGCGGGCGTCATATATGTCTGCTCGTTATTCTCGGCCATAGCGGGATGGTCGGCCAGAGCTTTAAGGAGCTCTTTCAGGGGTGTTGCGAGGGCTGCATATTTGGAGTTTGCATTATCGGGGACGGGTGCTGCGACCAGGTTGGCGGTGAACTCGCGGCGTGTTGCTGTGTTGGGGTCAAGAGCCATTTTTGGGTGAGATGTGGGATTGAGAGTATGTAGAGATGTGGAATATTGGAGTGATTGAGACTATAGATTGTAAGGGACCGTTGAGATTGGAGTGGGATTCGGAGAAGGTAAAAGACACGTGCGGGAGCCCTAGGGAACTCGTGGGGTGGAGGTTCGGGACGCGGGGATCTCGCCCAATCAGGTGGTTGTATTGGAATTGTGATTGGTTTGGTAAGTAGGAGACAGGTGTGATGTCATGGCATGAATTTGGTCGTGTTTTGTTCAATAATTGGCATGGCTACACGTAAAAATAGTTGAAGAACTAAACAATGATGGGAGTGGCTGTTGCGAAAATGCGAAGGTCGAAATTGATAGATTCATTTTACAACATAGATCGCGACTTTGAAAAAAAGTCTTAAATGACTCGGATTGCAAGCAGCACTCGTCATATCTTCTGTGTAGGACAACATGTGAATCGTGAAAACCCATCAAGTTCTGTTTGAAATACAGGACGGTCTCCCACGACGATTTCCCCAACTTCGCCTGCCATTCCTATCCTTCCAAGGATAGTCTTCGACGCCGTCGGAACCCCAGCATATAAAGCTCCACGTCCTGTACTCATCGTGCATTCATTTCTACCCGACTATATTTAAGTCCTGATCTATCCCCTTCATTCATCAGACGACCTTTCCTTTTCCTGGAAACAAAAATCACCATCCCAATTGCAAAAATCAGCACCATGATACCCACACCAACAGCAATCGGAACCACCATTTTAGACACCTCAGATTTCGCTTCCTTAACCGCTCCCCCCGTCTCCGAAACGCGCGAAGCCACCTCCGAAGAAACCGATGCAGAAGAAAAAGAAGAAGTCATCACATCCCTACTCCCACTCGGTCTCGAGGGCATCGCCGAACTCGTACTTGCACCCCCCACTACCGTCGTCCTACTAGCCCTCTGAATCATCTCCAAAACCTCCCTATCCGTCTCCTGCCACGCAACCGGAATCCCATCATTATATACAAACTCAATGCCCTTCAACGAAACCGCCGTCAACTCTCCATAATCCGTCAACACCGCCTCCCTACTCCTCGCCACAAACACCAAACTCACAACCCCACTCGTCTCCCTCTGACACCCATGGACCCACCCATTCACGCACCGAAACCCCTCGGGACAACACAGACTCGCGGTGCGCGTCTTCGCGACATCAGTGCTTTGCGGGAACGTACATGCTGCGGTCCAGCCTAGGGGACAGTAGGCCGGGGAGTAGTAGTAGTTGCTCCAGAAGTTGATGGCGGTGGTGGGTATGGGATAGCAGGATGTAGCTGCCGAGAGGTAGATGGGGGATTGGGTGTAGGCGCCGTTTAGGTTTCCGAGGAAGAGGCTAATGCCTGCGTTGTAGATGCCTGGGACCGCGACGGAGGTTATGATGTTCAGGCAGGAGGAGGGTGGGGTGAAGAGGGTTGTTAGGGGACCGAGGTGGAGGTCTGACATTTGCGAGTGGGGATGGGGTGGGATTTAGGAGGGCATTTCCTGGGGGAGGGAGTGGTGGGATTGGAAGGGAGTAGTGATATTCAGGGGTTGGATGAGGATGGGGAAACCAGAGTGATGAAAATCAATTACAATAGTTGGAAATGATATATCTCTTCCCAAGACAAAATACATGTTCCTACCCTGAAACAACTTAAATCTCAAAAACCCCCCGAGGCATAACACCAGAATACCAAAACGGCAGTTAATTAGCGAAAACCGCAAGTATACTATCGCGGATGTTGGACAAGTGAGGCGCGGGCCAGACGTCCTATTTTCGAGCCCCAACAACGGCCCTAGAGTAAGCGCGGCCGTTATGCGGCAGTTTTCCCTGGATTGTTGCGGATTGAGTAGTGAGTGTGGGAGAGTATTGTTGCTGTGAGACACCCGATGGGGTCCTTGTAGGGGTATTTATCGCGAGATAATTATTGGATGGGATGGACGTTGAGGGAGTTGATAGATAAGGACCGTGGGAAAGATGGAAGGGATGTGTGGTTCGCATACTCTCGCGGAAAAGGCATGATTGAGGTTCAGATACACTACATATTTTCTCGCCCCGAGCATGCAACCTATGTATATTGCATCTCAAATCCATCCAAAAAATCGCTCTTCACTTCCCCCCTATGCGCTGCTCCCTCCTAAATCCCGAACCCACTACCAGCTGACGCAAACGAAAGACACAACCCGCCAAGCAAAATTATCAGATCTTTCCTTCACATTTATCAGATCTGCTAGCACCTCCAACAAGCAGTGGCGTGATACTCAGCTCAGCAGGAAGGCCCAGTGATCGGTTCGGGGTTTTTGATCCATAGCATGTCCATCATCTACAATGGCTTCTCTTTTTCCTTTCTCATCAATGAACACGGAATTCCACACAATTGCAATCGGAGCTGAATTTTTCATCGAGGTTGTGACATCACGATTCATGGATTTTGGATACGTTAATAATATTCAATTGCGAATGTGCTTTACGCAACTATCTCGAGTAGATAGGTAGCTAGGTAAGTAGGTTGGATGAAACGCCTTTGTGGCGTACATTTCATGCCCCTCCGTGCCCGGTTATCGTTCTTGCCTGCATTACCCAGCTCGCAGTCTCGTCATGTACTACCGCCATCCCATCACAGCAGAGCTCCAAAAATTTCAAACCCTCCGAAGAACTCCTCCAGCCGTAGTGTGGACTGTGAACATCAAGCGAAGGACCTGACAGTATACAGATCGGCTCCTTTTGGAAGTCATACTCCAAACTTCAAAGTGTAAAATACATCTCCAATCATTTTGTGTTGCAGCCAGACCCCGTCTCCTTTCCTTTCAATTTCATCATCGTCGTTTCAGGCTCATGCTGTCGCGGCCTTGGCCTCGTGGACGGTTTCTACTTCAATCTTGGGCAGAGGTGCTCCCTTTCCGCCGAGGTCTGTTGTCCGTGCGTTGGGGTTCTTGGTGTAGTAGTTGGAGATGGCTGATTTGATGGCGTCCTCAGCAAGCATGGAGCAATGCACTGTAAGGAGTATTGTTAGCCATCGCTCAATTTTATCCAGCACCTTTTAATTTTTTTATCGGTGTGAATTTCACTTACATTTCACAGGTGGCAAGCAAAGCTCCTTCGCAATTTCGGTGTTCTTAATTCTCGCAGCATCCTCTAGCGTCATTCCCCTCACCAGCTCAGTTAGATAGCTCGAGCTCGCAATTGCGCTTCCGCATCCAAATGTCTTGAACTTAACGTCGCTAATGGTGTTGTTGTTGGGGTCGACACGGATCTGAAGCTTCATGACGTCGCCGCATGCAGGAGCACCGACAAGTCCAGTTCCGACGTCTGTGTCGGTTTTCGACATCGACCCAACATTTCGGGGGCGGTTGTAGTGGTCGAGCAGTAAGAGGAAGTCAGCTTAATGTTCATCCGACAATTTTCGCGATAACGCATGCAGGGTATTGGGAGCGATATCCTATTTCATCGCTACCTCGCTTCCTACAACGTACGACACAGGAGGAAAACTACTTATCTTTCTCGTGGTACTGCCGCCGGGCATTGACAGATACTGTAGCGGGGAGTGCTGTTCGGACAGGAGATGCGATATTCGGCCGGACGCTTGTCGTCAACAATCTGCCGGCTTGTGCGGGGACTGCTGCTGCGACTCTTCTGAACATGGTTGCGGATTACGGGTCGTATATCGGATGAATGGATTAGGTACAGTCGATGGACGTTGAGGTTGTTCACGAGTTGTGGCGAAGGTTGGTGTAGGTGTTTGAGTCGTGACGATGGGAAAGGGAAAGAAATGCTCAAAGGCGAGCTCGGCCGTCGGCGATGTCATGGCGGCGAATTCGAAAGTATGGTCCGTGCACATGTACGCAAACCCCACGTTTCGGAGATGTCGAGTCTTTCGTCGGAGTAGATGGCATCTCCGCGCGTTCACTTTCACTCATCATATCTGTTATCTATTCATCAGATAAGGAATCTTGCGAATACATCTATGCTGAAATACTCTTATGCTCATACACTTTTCTATTGGAAGTGATTTTGCTTGTTTTGCTATCATCGCCTAATCGCCAACCGATGACAAAAACCAACAATTATCCGAGGCTACTCCCGCCGCCTTCAAGCGCCTTTGAAATGCTAGTCCCCGCCCATGCAGCCTAGACCGAGTCTTGTTACAAACGCCTGAAGAAATACACGTAGGCAAACTTCTTCATTTCCTCTACGTCGCCGGCCTTTGCGACCTTCTCGTCATTGAAAAGTACCCAAGAAGGAGATTGTTCGCCTGATATTTGCTTTCGAACGAATGCAACATAATGCCTATATATTCATTAGCATGATCGGGTATCATCGGGATATAAATCTAAATAACTTACCCGGCATGGATAGAGCTTCCTTTGTGACAGACGATGGATTGAAGCTGGAAGTTGGCTGGTAAAGCGTCAGTGCCTGGGAGAGCTTTCTCCGTAGCTGCACTTGTGTTTTCTGCATTGCCTCCTTCGTCAAAGTCACCTGTGGCATCAGGATGACTGAACAACCAGTCCACCGCGCGCTCCATATCGCCACCAGTCTCCTTGAGAGCTTGCCTAGCTTGTGGAGCACTGAAGCCCATAGCACCCAAGTTTTCAATCTTATCAGGGTCAATAGCTGCGGAAGCTCCGCCTCCAGAACCAGACCCCGCATTGAAATCCACAGGGTTGTCAATATCGGGGTCTTCCATATGGGCAAACAGCCAGTTAGAAGCGGCCTCTGGGTCGGTGTTGCCAGTTGCATGGAGAGCTTTCTCGCAACGAACACGAGGGAACCCCATAGCCTCGAGCATCGATAGAGCAGCTTCATTAGGAACCCATTTGGGCGCCCCGCCGCCGTTACTGTCATCAGGAAGCTCCTGCTCATCATCCTGGAGGCCGTTCGATCTGTAGCTATCAAAAGAGAATGGCTCATCGTCCACAATCACGGGGACGTCTTGTTTCGTGGGTACCCAGTTGACAAGCTCGAAACGGCGCGCATTAACAGCTAAGACTGCTGGAAATGTTTTGAACATGCTCTTCTTGATAAAACCGGCGTTGCTGTTGCATGACGAGCACTTTAGTTCGACCATCTCGTCGGCCGTAAATATGTCCAAGCACTCTTTGAGGCTGACAGGCTCAAATTCTTCCTTCTCTTTCTCCTTGCTATCGCTACCCTCGACCTCCATCTTCGCATCCTTTGGTACCCGTCGAATAGGTACGGGGATAGAAATATTCTCTTGCTCATCTGTACGATATCGTACTTTCTTGCAGCTGATGCACTGTAATCGCTGCTCCATGACGAATCGGAATGCATCAACCGGATCTTTGTGAGGAGCAACGTGCTGCGATCGAGAAATGATCTTGAGTAGATGAAGTAACAATTCGAAAGCGTCCTGCTGACGCATAGTTGAGAACTCAGCATGCCCCCGTCCGATAAGGTGCTTGAGCATCGCTGGGGCGATACCCTTTTGGTGCGGGTTTTCTGGGGTATGTTCACTGGTGAAAACATCAGTGTCCGGCTTCGAATATCGACCTGAAAGCAATCCGTCGGCAACTTTTCGCAATTGTGTTTCGAGATCTTCCGCAGGCTGCCGAGCCTCTACTGGGTTATCGTCTGGAAGATAATAACGGTCTGCGAATTCAGGGAAGGAGAAAAGGCTCTGGAGCGTACTGGCGAGATAACAGCTATTGCCTAGATTTTTGAGACCTGTGAATCCAGCACCAAACAATGGTTTGAGTTCTTTGCCATCTTCTGTTGTCATGGAAAATTCCCAAAGGAGGTTCTGTTCGACTTGCATTTCCGTCAGGCTCTTCTCTGTCTTGATGCGGTCCTTGATGTTGATGCCCCAATGTAAAAGATGATTGGGGAGCTCTGGGTCGATTCGCTCCTCGTCACATGCATAGCAGTAGATATCAGCCGTACCATCAGCAGTGAGTGATCCCAACTTGACTGCCACAGGATGATTGGTGGTTTGGGTATGCGCGAGACCATGGGAATTTCCACCGACGCCGCCGAATTGAGCGCGGCCGCAGCCTAGGTTCCCACAGGTGAGACAAAGCCACAGGTTTTCATTAAGATCGCACGCGGAACAATGTCCCAAGTTTTGCGATTCCGGCTGCCTAGCAACATCTTGCTCTAAGCACAGAGTATGCTCGCATGCAGTCAGTTCCTGCTCCCAAGCCTTGACCTCCTCTTGCCGTGCGAATGTATTGGCCTTGAGGACAGCATCCACAACCTGCGCAAGCTTCCCCGAGCTCTTATCAACATCATCCACCCCGCATTCATAGCACTTGACCTGCGTTGTAGTATCGTAGCGATCGGCTTCGGTTTCGGCGGCAATAGAGAGCTTGGAGATCTTTTGGGGAGGTTCGTCACGCTTCACCTTCTTACGTGTGCGCTTGATATTGAGAACAAGAGGATGGCTGCTCGAACTGACGTGAAGGAGGGAGTGGTTTCGTTCGCTGGTGCAGCCGCCGTTGAAGCAATAGAGGCAAACATCGAGACCGGAGGGGTCGTCCTAGGTAGTGCCGGTCAGCTTTCTGTCCCGAAAGGGTTGAGAGGAACTTCAAGTCAAATCTTACAATAGAATCGAAGCACTGGGTGCAATCTTCACGGTAGACGGACTGATTGGGTCCGGGTGGGCGAAGCTCTGTAGGTTGTTAATACGGAGTTACGCTTAGGACAGACGTCAAGCGCAGAGCCTACCTGGTGCGTTTACGTGCGTGCAGGCCATGATTTACGTCTATCTGTGCGAGAGGACAAGGGGATATCTAACCTCTCGGAGCGAATGTAGCAACGAAAAAATTTAGACCTAGAGATTTGCAAGCTTGAGAGCACGTTGAGAGGTAAAAGTTGCGGTGGTGGGACGCTGAGAAAGTGTGCCTGACGCGGGGGATCCGACTAGCTTTCGGCGGGGCAAAGCGCGAACGAGGCGCCGTGGCCACGGGTCTTTCGCGCACGTTCTGGAATTAGGAAATGTTCCCCAGTACCTGGGAATTCAGGCAAAATAATACATTATCTACCAACAGTTTTGTACTTCCAACTCAGGAAATTTCGGACTACATTACACCAATACATGCAAAAAGTTATCAGGGATTTATTTGCGCATAGACATAGACCATGATTGGAACATGGTGAACAAGAGTGGAGAAATCTTGGACTTCTTTTCTAAGAACCATGATTTTTGCATCTCCGAATAGGCGTCTACAACCTTGGCGTAGTTGTTCTTGTCTAGACCAACTAGAATCTTAACCACATGGAGGCTTGCATTGCTGCTTGCTTTCGCATGGAGTGCAGATCCGCCACCTTGCTTTACTTCTTCATGAATTGCACTTAACACCTCCCATACTGAATCCACGTCATCCGGCCTTGGAAGTGGCGCCTTGTGATGTGATCGAGCGTCTGTATAAATCTTCAATAATTTGAAGCTCTTCTCAGTGAGTTGCTTATTGGCGCCTGCCCGGATCAGACGGAGTACAGGGACTAGCAACTGGAGAGCAAGAGCGTTTGAATATTGCCTCTCCATGTAAAGTCCGAGCAGATCCAGGACGCGAGATTTGAACTGAACAACTGCTTGCTTTGCGTCTGTTCGATCCTTCTTTTTACTCGAAATTTTACTTCTTTCCTTGAAAATCTTAGCAAGTTGCTCGTCCAACGCCATCATTTGGTCGTCATCCATGTCGGATTCCTCTGACGACTCTTCCGAAGCAGATTCGTCGCCTAGTGATGGTTTTGAGGTCTGTAATGTGTGGGCCAAGAGATTATTGAACCTCAGCAGCTCCTCTTCATCCTCTTCTTCATCAGCTGAGTCATCGTCTTCACTGGAACTTTCGTCACTGCTGCCTGCTGAATCAGCTTCTCCAGGGCCTTCATCTGCACCATCGATCATCTCTACGTCCGATGCCTCCTCGTCGTCTTCATCGGATGCTATTTCGTCTTCGTCACCACCCTGATTAAACAGTTGCTTCTGACCCTCCTCATTCTCTTCTGTGTCTAATAGCTCAGCCAAGGACTGCAAGTCTTCGGATGTGATGTCGGCGGAAAAGAGCCCAAATGCTTCCTGTGCAATGTTTCGGAAAAGGGTACGAGGATTTCCGAGGAATGTGAGTATAACCTCAACGAAAGCACGTTGTTCTTCTGAGGTTGAGTCTCCCTTTGATTTTAGTAACGACTCTCGCGCCGCATCTAGATCATCGAGCAGCAAAACAGCCTCACCGTCACCGTCATAGACCTGCAGAAGGGTGAAGCAATACAAAAGTATAAGCCCTTCTATGGCAGGTCTACTTTTCGAGGGCTTTTTCTGTTAGATTTGTCAGAGATATACAAGCTAGAGGCTGAAAAATTTACCTTCACTGAGATAGCATCTAATGATTGGCATGCTTTTTCTATCGTCTTCCTGACGCTTTTGTCGGCCTTGAAGACTAAACGAAATTCCTTGGGCGATGTGGCTTTCGCTCGAACCATGTTGTTAATAAGCAAGGCAAATGATGCACTCGACTTTGTTTCCACAGTAAGGAGCCTCGTGAGGCACGACGCTAGTCGCTCCTGGAAAACCTTCCTAGTTGTGTCGCTGATGGGTGGTAAAGGTACTTTGCTTGTCTTCGCACCCGCCTCTGGAATGAAATACGCATGCTCGACCAAGAGATCGAGGGTGCGGCGGAGCCAAGTGTCGTGTTCTTCACTCGTGACGGTTGAGTTACTTTCGTAGTGCTTGTATTGCCTGACTGTATTGAGAAGTAGATTTGCAATTGTCTGCCTTCGATCATCCGCTATCGATTGATCTTTTGTATCTGGTCGGAGAATCAAGGAGTGCAGGTGTCGAACAAGTTTTCTTAAAGTCTTATCATCAGCAGACAGCATAATGTTCTCGAGAACTTTGGCCTTGGTAAGTTTCTCCAGTTCGATTGCGCCATTTGAAGTCAGCGTTATGAAGATGGGCAGGGCCGTGTCTGGTTGGTCTTGGGCTCTATGCTGGACGGCCTTGAGGGCTGCTATCGCTGCTGCGTGAAGGTATCGTTCTTCCTCTTTACTCTGATTGATTAAAGATCGCATAAGATTTGGACTGAACAAAGCGGATATCGCTGAGTCAGGAACGCTCGATACTTGACGTGCGAGAATTTTAAACCCCCAGGATTTGCGCTCAGGCGATGCCGACGACGAGAACAAGTTATCTGGTACTGTCAGTTGATATCAGAGAGTTTGAGCATAGACTTCACATACTGTCCACAATGTCTAGCCAGAATTGAGGAAATTCTGGTTTTGCTGCGCCATCGTCTCTACACAAAATCTCCGATAACACCAGATCCCAGGCGAAGATTGGATTTGGATTGGCTCCACCCGCCTTGATGGCCTCATCTTGAGTATCATCAGAAATATTGCCGAAGTCTTCTCTCAACACCTTTGCCAACCTTCCCCTCTCCTGTTTCGAAAGCGGATCATTGTTATTCCAGACCTTAGCTGGAAGAAGGTTTTGAAATCGAGCTCGTACAGCAAGCCATATTGCTACACCCTGTGGGGTATTTGTTTGCTGAGACGATGAGAGGCGCTGTATTAATTCCTGTATGTGGCTTTGGGATTTAGAATCTGTCTTTGCATTCTTCACAGCTTCGACAAGGACTAGACCGCACTCCTCGCGTAACCATGGTACTTCGCGTGCCAGCTTATAGATATGGTCAAGAACCGTGTTCCAACATTCTAGAGACGGGTTAGGATCCACGGTGATATCCGATTGGATAATGGCCTTGCATCCAAAAAGCCTGCCGAGGAGACGATTTCTCCGCTCCTATAACTATTTAGTGATGAAGAACCAAATGTTATTAGTTGATGACCTACGAGCTTGGGTGTTCGGCTTTTCACTAGCGTTTCCGCTTCAATCAGAGTGATAATGCTCTTGATGTCTAGACTTAGACCTTCAATCTTTTGGTCTTTGTGGCCGAAGACTTGGCGAAGTAGTTCAGTCAGGGTGATACAGAACCCAACACGTGCAGCTTTGTGCGGACTACAGAGGCCACGAACAAGACGTTTCAAGGCTTGCTCAACAGCTTCCGCAGAGGGATTGTTTTTTGGTGATAATCTGACGATAATATCTTTCGCAGCTTTCAAGCGAACTTCATCCGAGTCCGCAGCTAGGTCAGCTAGGAGCTTCGAAATGTTGACTTCATCTCCTTTGACTTGTCGAGGCTTCTTCGCAGATTTCTCCGGAATGTTATCACTAGTAGAAGCTTCGCGCTCTCGTTTAAGGATTTTACCACCCATCTTCGACGTTGTGAATGAGCGTTTGGCAGGCTGCTGGGACTGGAGAAAAATTTAGGAAAGAGGTCGCGGACCGGCGAAACAATTCTCCCATTCCCGCAAAAGGCACTGGTCTGTGCACGTCACTCAACCAGGTGGCATGGATCATTTTCCTATGAACTCCTTACGTATCTCTCGGGCATGACGAAGCTACGATTTTCTTGCATTCCTCATGTTCTTTTGTTACAGAGAAGTTTTACGATCTGTTAAAACTAACTCAAGTCTGATATATCGGCCCTACTCAAGTTGGAAAAAAAATATTTTGCACAGAGCGGAGCCAAATCTCCAACCCCACCTTTGACCGGCATTTTTCACAATGCAGAGTCTGAAGCCAGAAGCTGTACTGGGAGTACACAGTATGAACGGTTTTTCACGGAAGAAGCTGGACTAAAGACGCTTATGCCGTTACTCGGACGATATATGACATTTCCCCACTCTTCGCCACAGTGCATGATGGCCGTATTACCGCGCCCAGCTGCGCAGTTCCAGCATGGTTGGTCACGCCGCTTACATCCGATGTTCAGCTGTCGAAGGGTCTCTCCCCAAGGCTTGTTCGAAGATCCGATATACCCATGATGGTTCCTAATTCACGAGCCGCGCCTCGACTGGACATGAAACCGAGGCGAGTTCTAAATAGATGGCCTTCACGAGCTCGACCCCTCGCACGCAACTTTGATTCGCGGACGGCAAGGGAATTTCACAATTGTAACTGTGAAATAGGAACAAATGGTAGCATCCAAAAGGCAGACGGGAGCAAGTTGTCGACCTCCTCAGGACCCACCGCGGTTCGCTGTGCCCCAATGGGCCGTCAAGAAAGCCTCACACACCAGTCAAACGTCCATTGCAGATCGGTCTAGGTACAAAGTCTCCTCATGCTTCGTCAGCTGCGACGGCGGCCTTGTCGATGAGGCCGTTATCAATGCTCTGAGACTGGAGATTCTCAGGCGATAGCGAATTCGGGCGTACCTTGGAGCTCAGCACTGGCAGGCAGACGAATCTGGCATGCTGGATAAATTCTGTCACCATGCAGAGTCAGGGAAGTTGAAACATGAGGACCTGTGCGAGAAGGGTTGGAAAAGGATTTTGTACCCATGCGTGAGTGACTTTGCTAAATTCGTCACGGGACCAGGCTCTTTGGGCGCTTTGTTTACAACAAGCGAGTCGCGTCTCCCCAGGAACCACACGCGACTTGGTCCACCGTGTTGTGCAACCCTTGCAAGCGCTGCAGGAGCCGGTCAGCGGTGCAGGTGAGGGGTCACCAATTGACTGTTTGGTGGGGTCTGAAAGGTTGGACCGGTTTGTGAAAGACTTGTGCACGCCGGCTGTGATTTGGTGGATGGTTCATTTTCCTCGCGAGGTAACTCCGGCGTTCTCGAACTGCTTTTCAGCCCGCCCGCAACAGCATGGCGACAACCCCCCCGGCAGCCCCGAATTGCGCAAGGCCTGGTAGTGGAAAAGGAAATGGATTTGCATCGCTGCGACGGAAAAGGAGTGTTGCCAGTCTAGCGATTGCATCGATCGATCAAACCATCAAAACCTGGAACGACGAGGCCGTTTTCGTGGGCTATGACGTGGGAATTATGGACAATTGCCCATGGAGCAGACAGCAAACGGATCCGCGGCAGAAGACAGAGTGGGATTAGCACCAGGCCATCCGGTTTTATGCATCTCGATAGAGGATGGATTAAGGCTGTGAGAGGTCGCCGGCCGGGCATGGCTCCCTTCTTCAGAACCGCAGCGCTTCCCTGTCGCCATGGCTGCACGAATTCAGAGACGAACATCTCCCGTGTGTCCAATCAGGGAGGATAGCAAGGGCAATCTCTGTCTCCAGGGCAGCGAACTCTGACCATCTCAAGCGAACAGCACGGCTAGCCTCGAGGTTTCCCTGCCAGCGAGCGCCAAGTCTGACAATGACGAAAGACCTCAGCAGCTGAATTGTTGGAGGTCGAAACAGCAAATGCGCCTTCTCGCGGGCGTGGCCGGTAATTGGAAATTGAGGATGGCGAGGGATTTGCATTCGGCGCTTCAGGGACGGTTGCCGGGAATAGAAGCGGTAGCAGGTGTGTGTGTATTTACGGTATCTACAAATGTATGAAGCTTGTATTGGAAGTGGTACCAATGGGCACAACGCAGGGCGGCAGTTTGCTAGCAAAACGATGCACCGGAGGACCGTGGATGTGGCTTCCCCAAGCAAGCAAAAGAATTCTCTCGAATCGTGGAAGAGGCGGCCGGTGAAGGGTTGTTCGGTGGGAAAAAAAGATGGTTTCACGCGTTTTGCAAGCAACATGCCCGCAGGGCCGCAGGGAGGGTGCTCCGTGCCAATTTTTTTCTTGCCTGGCAACCGGGATAACAATGGTGTGGAGAGGGATCCTCACATCCCCACGCAGCGGTCAGCGGCCAGGCAGAGAGTACGAGCACAGAGAGAAATCCGGCAGGGTGCATTGAAGATGCGCCGCCCACTGCGACGGAGCGTGTTAGATAAAAATTGGATTTTCACAGTGGACCACGGCACGGCGAACAGAGCAGAGCAGAGCAGAGACGAGACGAACTGTTGTTTACCTTCTCTCTCTCCACTCGACGAGGCCGACGCGGGGTGTTGCTAGCTGCAGCGACAGAGGGGGTGCGTGATCGAGAGATCCGCCCAGGGCTGCAGCTCGCGAGGCGTCTCAAAAGCAAGCGTGCTGTGGCAGGGCAGGGCGGGCAGGGCAGACGCACCTTCTAGGCGCGGCTTAAAAAGACCAGGCGAGAGCGAGACAGAGAGAGGGAGAAAGCGAATAATAGTACGCTATTAGGGAGATGCATATGAGGCTGGCGTGGCACAGCAATGATGATCGGAGCGATGGATGAGGGAGAGGTGAGCGAGGTGAGCAATGGGAGCGATGCGAGAGATGTGAGCAGTTTGGATGCAGTTTGCAGGATTGCTTGCTTGTGTTTGGGTGTTGATGTGTGTGTGCCTGCGTCTGTTGTCTGCAATCTGCAAAGTGCATCCTGCCAATGTAGGTGGTAGAGTACACTCCAATACCTGATTTGCCGCCCTCCTGCCGCCGTACATAGTATCTATGTAATGATGCATGCTCACGGGTACTGTGTACGTATGGAGGAAGAGACCAAGGAAACAGACGGGTTCAAATAAAGCACGGGCATAAGACGAAAACAGGCCATGGAGACAGGAAAGATGGAGAGAATAAGGCCAGCAAGTGGGCAGGGGCCCTGGCAAAGCGAGAGAGAGAGAGAGAGGATGCCGAGTGCGTGAGTGAGAGAGGGAGAGAGTGAGAGAGTAGGAACGGGCAAAAGGTGGGCTTTTGCCTCTGGGCGCTGCCCACTCACGGTTGGCACGCTGCACTGTTGCGGGCAGCTTGCAGGCTGGTGTGTTGCTTTTGCGGCTGGTGGTTCCCTGCAAGCCCCCCCAGTAACCCCCAGTAACCCCCCAGTACCCCCCCCCCCATGACCCGCCTGGCGAAAAAAGCCTCCCAAGTGTCTCCTCTCCGGGCGTGCAGTCAAACTGGGTGTGTGCATCAGCGCATCAGTGCGCCAGTGCATCAGTGCTTCGGTGCAACAGCAGCAGCGGCGCTTGCTGGGCGCTCAGACCTTCGCTCTAACCTCCCGAAGCGCTTCTTCCAAGGTTGCTGGGTGGACGACATGCAGCTCGGCATCTTCACCATCCTCATTCATCACCTCCCCAGCGCCCTCTCTCTTCTTACCCTCCTCGACCTTCTCCGTCCCCAAGAAGGCCACTCCATCTCTTCCCTCTGCGGTCCGTTGCAGCATCACCAGCAGCAGCAATCAACACTCGCTTCAGACACGCCCGTCGTCGTCGAGCCGCATACATAGGGGGAACGAAGTCGCCCAACGGCCAGTTGCACCTACCGTCGCTATCTCGCCCACCACGACCGCCTCACCCAGCTGCTGTGTACCTCATGTCTGCGAGCTCATAGCCCAACCCTCCTCCGGCACACTCGTCCTCCCTCTGCGGCAATTCGCTTCAGCAAATCCATCTACATTGGGCATCTTTCGGATTGGAATTAGTTTTCTTGTCTTGTATGCTTATCGACTGCAAACGCACCGTCGAATAGTAGTTGCCGCCTCAACGCCCTCACGCCCACAGCCGAGCCGAGAGAGTCAGAGAGATAGAGAAAGAGATTGAGACGACCGCCGCACGCTCGCTCCCATTACCCACCGTCAACGTACCCGTACCACCGACTGCCATTGGGACCCACACGCACGGAACCACCCATCGCCCTCACCAACATACCCGTCACCATGGAGATGTCGTCCCCTCTCGCGGCCATGCGGCCCCCGCCAATCCCTTCCTGGGGCCTCCGAAGAGACCTCCCCTCGTCCAAGTTCGCCAGCCACCCATACGGTCCTAGGAGCTTCAACTTCAGAGACATGAGCATGAAGAGAGATGTGGGCATCAAGAAAATCAACAGCGACTACTTCAGCCTGCAGCCTATGCGGGGTTCTTCACCTACCACTAGCCTTGCTGCCGACATGTCCTCGAACCTGTGCGTGGATCAGAGGTACAATCACCGCCCTTGCATGGCATCTATAGGGTTTCACTAATATTGTTCCAGCCCGCAACTCGTCACTCCTCGTCGGTCGCTTTTCACCACCAACGTGTCCAGGGTGCCAGATATCCAAGGTAAGCAGTCGTGACAATTGAATTCGGGCGGTACGTGAGCTGAGCAATCTTGAAGCAGAAGGAATCATCACCCCGCCGATAAGGTGGGAAGGTGTAACAACACCGCCTATTCCTTCGTCCTCGCCTAACTTCGTCCCCGACTCCATGGACATCTCGCCTCTGCCACACAAGGCCCCCTTCAGCTTCATGGTTGAGCAGCCTCTCCCATCACCCACTCCCGACACTACTCCAATTTCCATGGAGGATGAGATGATGTCGCCATGCGAGCAGGAATTGCCTTCCCGTGATCCCCTGCCCGTTTCCCAGCCGCCACCCCAATTCTCTGCTCCTCAATTGGAGGTGCCGCGGCCGGTTTCTGCTACCGAGTAAGCTTTCTCTTGTCCTACCCACTGCTTCCCACATGTCCACTGACACAATCTAGGCGCAAGAAGTCTTTCCTCCTAACTCGCCCAAGCCTCGCCCGCACTAAGAACTACTCTACTAACACAGTGTCCTTCAAGTCCCGCGAGCCTGCCCCGCTGCCTGCATTCAAGTTCAACACCAGTGCCTCTACCTTCTCCACGCCGTCTCTTGATGAGTGCTTTGCCCCGTCGCCCCCACAGCAACGTAATCTATTCGAGAGCCCTGCTCTCGTTAGCTCCAAGCCCAAATTCTTCATCAATAACAGCTCAGCTCGCGCCAACGGCTCTCCCCTTGCGGCGAACATCCGGAAGCCTGCTGGCCCCGCTCATCGCCCACGCAGCAAGTTCCGAAGGTCTCTTAGCATGTTTGAACACCCTGGTGACGTGATGAACCAGAAGGAGGACAAGGACAGCTACACACCTACCACACTGCAATCTGTTATGGATGTTGATGACGCTCCGCTTCACAAGCTTCCCCACTTCACCCCTCCAGGCGAGCCTGATAGTCTCCCGCGCATCACTGACACCACTCTGGTCGACGTACTCAACGGCGACTATAGTCACATGTTCGATAAGATTGCTGTCATTGATTGCCGTTTCGAGTATGAATACGAGGGTGGTCACATCGAAGGTGCAATGAACTTCTGTGACAAGGAGCTTCTCACCAAGGAACTTTTCCATGCTGATGCCCTATCATCCAATACACTACTAATCTTCCACTGCGAATACTCCGCTCACCGTGCACCTCTAATGTAAGTTATATTCTTTGGCAAATCAATTGACAATGCTGACTTTTGCCCAGGGCCAAGGCTATCCGTCAAGAAGATAGGAAAGAAAACATCTTCCGTTATCCTCAACTCTCTTATCCAGAAGTGTACATCTTGGACGGTGGTTATAGCAGCTTCTTCGAGTCTAATCGATCCCGCTGTTTCCCTCAGAACTATCTACGTATGGATGCCAAAGAGCACGAGAATGCCTGCGAGAGGGGTATGAACAAACTCCGCCAACGCTCCAAGCTCAGCCGTGCCGCCACTTTCGCCTTTGGCCAACAATCTTGTCAAATGGAGGACAGCCCAACAGCTGTGGGCCGATCCAGGAGCGGTGGTGTTCTTACCCTTGGTCTGGACGACAACTTCGGTCATGGACGGTTCGGTGGCACTCGTCGCATGGCGTCCTATTGATGCGAACTGTGCTTTCTCTACTGTTTCATAAAGTTTTCATCATATCCATGGTGCACCGGATCCATTCACGGCGTTATTGATTGACGGCGGCATAGGAGTTTTTTTCCTCATCGGCGTTTTTGTCCCACACATTTCTGTCCGGGGCGTTGAAGCGATACCATGTTGGTCATACTTGTTTTTCAATCTTCGATTTCTGGACGGGGAAGGCAAAAAGCATACCTGTCGTTGGTCTTCGTCTTGGCCACGAGCAGCTGTTACTCCGATGCCATTTGATTTTGCTTTCTACTCCAAGGCTCAATCGGTCTGGTCTCGATTTATCCTTTTGCGAGCGGCTTAGCTGGATACCCCAATTGCGTCCGGCGAGCATTGTACGGCAACACCGGATTCCTCTGCAATTACCTCACTTCTTTTTTTCCTTTGTACATTATGCCCCTATTCTCACACAGAAACTTTACCCATGCCCCCCTGCAGAGTTGAGAAGTGCTCTCGCTCTCAATGTTCAAAGAACATCCAAAGAATCATCCACGAATGAAAATTCGTCAGGCCCACGTGCCTTCACAACATCATCACCGAAACCAACCATTTCCTTAAATCACTTTGTCTCACACTGTTCTTCTAAACATCTCGGTCCTCGTTTGCAACCAGGACAGCTTCCATCTTGTCATTTGCACAATTCCTTGCATTTTCATTCCTGCGTCGTCCAAAAAGGGAGGTTTCATTTCCCGTTTTGGTGTTTTCCACTGGCTGTTGCTTCGGTTGTACTTATCTACCTGATCAAACTCTCTGCGGGCTGAGACTGGAGCTGTGTAGAGAAAGGCACAATCTTGTACATATGTGGATAATCAGCCGCAGAGAGATTACGAGGAGTTGATGAATGTAGATCGTCGTAATGTAGCTGGCGGGGCGATGGTGTGTCTGTCTGCGTTATCGTCAGGAACTGAACAGTATATTAAGATCTCTTCTGCCCCTCATGCAACTATGTGAATAAAACCGCCCTCGCCATACAAATGAGTGCCTCACCTTCGCCTGGTCTTCTGTAGTTCTTACCTAACCTTGTCCACAAACGTCTCGCCCCACCCGCTTCCAACCAAGAGAATCTGGAGAATCTCGAATTTCCCCACCCAATCAAATCTGCGTCGCAAGTACCCTGGCTAGCGGTCGATCGCAACCCCACATCCCTGCCCCGCGTGCTCGCATCTTCCCTGTCCACCAACATTCTGGTTCGCGCACGTCAAAACCCTAATCACCCTCTCGCGCGCGCTGCACTCCCACCTCCCTCTCTCCGCATAAACTCCACCGATGCCAAACTAACGGCTCGGTTGCTTTTGAACCTTGTTTTTAAACACTCTGCCACAAACGTTTGTCTGGCCTGTTCCTGTTCTCCTTTTCTCAACGTGTGCGCGGATCGGAGGGTTTTGTCGGCAACTTAGGGAGAGAGTTGGGAGTTGAGTGCCGACGATACAGTAGAGGAGGAATAGAGGAAGATGGATATCGACGATCTCCTCGCTGAAGTCGAGAGCACAGCGATCCCGCGCTCGACACGCGACCTACAGGAGCTGACGCGGGCGTGGGTCACAGAGCGCGCAGCACCGGAATTGATGCCGTGGCCAGAGGATCTTATGGCGAGGGTTTTGGAGAGGATTGCGAGGCAGGTATGTCGATTCATCACTACCAACTTCTAACTACTGCTTCTTCTTCTTACTTTCCTTCCCCTTGGAGGTTACTGGGGCAATTGGCTGACAACTGGTGAACAACCGTACAGATTGCGCTCGTAGAAGACCAAACGGGGATCCTGGACCCGAAGACCAATTTCAAACTCATCATTATCCAGACGGAACTCGAGCGGTTTAAGTTCTTGGTCAGGAGCTTTTTAAGAGCGAGGTTGAAGAAGGTATGTTCGCGTTCCCTTCTCCCTTCTCCCCCCTCCCCCCTCCCCCCACCTTGTCATCCGTTCCTCCAACAGCTAACACATGGGTTCATGGCTAGATCGACGCTCACCCCCTCCATCTCCTTGCCCTCCACTCTTCCACCCCCGCCGGCGCTCCCCTCCTCTCCCCCCAAGAACACGCCTATCTCACTGCACACCAAGCGCTGCTGTCCACGCACTACGCCACATCCTTCCTATCGCAGTTCCCGGCTTCTCTACAAAGACTAGACGATACGACGGGCGGGACGAGCATGGTCGAGAAGCCGGACGAGGATGCGGCTGTGTTTGTGCGCGCAATCAGGGATGTGGGCGAGGTGTGGGTGGAGGGGACGGAGAATCGGTTTGAGATGAAGAGGGGGGATGTTTGGGTTGTGAGGTGGAGTGCGGTTAGGAGTTTTGTGTTGGGGGGCGCGGGGGAGTTGGTTTAGGGGCGGGGCATGGATGGATACATGGAGGCTAGGGATGGGGCCATAGCGAGATGGATACGTGCATGGGACGGTCGTGCAAAGGTGGACCAGACGGAGAGCTCATGGCGGACGTAGTGGAGCCATCTCACGAAATGTGATGTGACACGCTGACGGCTGGAGAGAGGGACACGTCTCATCGAGAACTGAGCTACAATGATGATGGTATTGATGATTTTTTTATTTAAGCAATAAACGCCAAAATATACCCTCTTCATCCCCAAAGGGATGTCAAATGCATATATTTAAGAAACAGGCTGGACTTAGTGCCCTTGAATCCAACCAAGCATCTCTCCATATGCTTGCACCTGTGACTGTTTGATCTTGGGATCATCATAGTCGCCCAAGACAGCGAAGCCGTGCGGAACACCAGAATAGACCTGGACTTCATGCTCGATTTTGTTCGCCTCCAACGCTTTACGGCCGGGGTTTAGAACCTCTTCTTCGGAGAAAAGTGGATCGTTCTGAACGGCGGCGATGTATATCGGAGCTTTGACGGCCTCCAAGTCCTCTTTCAGGACCATTGTGCCGTGCGCGACGGCGCCTGCTCGTAGAATGGGTTCTTTCTTGACGGCTTGCTCTTCGTCTTTCACTTCCGATTGACCCCAGGCCGCAGTATCCGCATGTTCGCCAGAAAGTATGAGAATGTACTTTGCACCAAAGCAATACCCGATGCCATAAATGCCACCTCCGTTGGCTATGGCATCCGCGAACTCATCTCTGGCGCCCTCGATGACCTTTTGTAGTATCGGCAATACCTTCTCGCGGGTATGTCTTGCCAGCCACATATCGATCAGGAAGGATTTCATACCCTCGGCGGTCCTGAGCTTGATGGCTTCTAGCCACGATGCTTGCTCCTCGGCCTTGTTCATGTCGACCGAGTTCGGCGCTGGGTCTCCGTCAAATCTAGCGTGTCGTCAGAGGGAAGTTCTATGTAAAGGAAAGGTAATACGCGCTGATCCGGCATTAGGACTATGTAGCCTTCAGATGCATATTTGTCTGCTTGGAGTTGGTTGTTTGTGGACTTTACGCCAGTACCGCCGGTCAGGAGCAAGAGAAGTTTCGATGGGGAGTGAGGATAGTCGGCCGGTTTAGCGATGTATACCTAGAGCCGTTATAACAAATTGTGAATAGATTTTGCGTGGCCTAATTACCTCAATACCGCCGAGCTTAGAGAGCTCCTATTCTGCATCAGCTTTGTTCGGCATGGGATGTGGTTGAACCTTAACGAACGCCAGTCGGAATTTCGCCTGTAGCTGTACAATTTATTGTCAATCTGAATTCTTATGTATCACATGTGGAGTGTTAGGCATACGAGTAGGTCTGTCCGTGGTACAATGTTCCTAATGACATTAGACTTCATGTTACAGATGTCGAAAGAGCTGACTTACGCCCATACTGGGACCCGATTGAGCGGGGGTATCGTTCGGAAACACACTCTGCTCTACCTGCGCAGCAGGCGCCTGCTGCGCATCGCTTTCGGGCGCTCTTGTTGCAATATCGTTGTCAGCCATGGTTTGTGATGGTGGTTCAGGTCCCAGAGTACTGCGTTACGCTTCATGAAAGGGTCCCGCTTGTCACGCCTGTCCAATTACGTAGGCTGACACCACTTTGTGACTACTTTCGGTTAGTGCGGGGACACCAGTCACGTTCCAACGCGTCGCGCTTCTGTGCGTTTTCATTTCAACCTCACTCGACTTTGCCCCCAAACTTACACGCTCCGCACAACACTCACCAAATACACCATCTGAGATCCATAAGATGGCCGAACATGTCATCACGCAAGGTGCTATCAGGTAATTAAGATCCTTGGCTTGACTCAGTGGTCTCTAACATCTTATAGGAGCATCTTTGAGGCGCAGGGCTCCCATCCTGAGGAACCTATCATGCAATGCGTACAGATCAAGACCATGGAGCCCAAGACTGGCGATGCAAATCCCATGCAGCGATTCCGAGTTGTATTGAGCGATATCAGGAATTTCATCCAGACCATGGTCGCGACCAGTACGTGTATCCTCGACCTCTCAAAATATTGAATCATCAGCTAATTTGGAGCAGGCATCAACGATATCGTGACGTCCGGAAAGTTGAGAAAAGGTTGCATTGTAAAGGTGCTGAGGTACAATTCGCAGCAGGTGAAGGACAAGAAGATTCTTATCCTCATGGACTTGGAGGTTCTCGAGGAATACGGCGAACTAGATAAGATTGGCACACCTGAGGCATTGGACAGCAAAGACTCGAAGCCGCAACCTGTTGCTATAGATGCCAACAACTTTTACGGCGCTAAGACTCATCAGCCACAACAACAGCAGCAATCATTACCTCACCATCAAAGCCGAACGAATAGTTCCACCCATCTCAGTTTGTACCCGATCGAGTCAATTTCTCCATACTCAAGCAAATGGACTATTCGAGCACGCTGCACACACAAGGGCGAAATGAAGACATGGCACAACGCTAGAGGCGAGGGCAAGCTCTTTAGTGTTAACCTTTTGGACGACACGGGTGAGATCAGAGGAACTGCCTTCAACGATGTTGCCGACAGGCTGTATGAGGTCTTTCAAGAGGGAATGGTTTACTACATTACCACTTGCAAGGTTACCCATGCCAAAAAACAATTCTCGAATCTTACCAACGATTATGAGCTACAATTCGAGAGAGATACCGAGGTTGAGAAAGCGGAGGATCAAGCAAACGCCCCACAGGTGCGATACAACTTTACCAAGATCGGTGATCTAGAGTCTGTGGAGAAGGACACCGTTGTCGATGCTCTTGGTGTTCTGAAAGAAGTTGGCGAAGTTCAGACGATCACATCGAAGAATTCCAACAAGAACTTCGAGAAGCGAGATTTGACTATTGCTGACGAAACGCAAACTTCAGTTAAACTCACCATCTGGGGCAACTCTGCACAATCATTCGATGCTCCTCTAGAATCGGTCATTGCATTCAAGGGAGTGAAAGTATCAGACTTTGGCGGAAGGAGTCTCAGTCTCCTCGCTTCCGGCTCTATGGCCATTGAACCCGACGTCGAAGAAGTCCACAAACTCAGGGGTTGGTATGATGGAGTCGGAAGCAACGTCCAGTTCTCTACTCACCAAAATCTATCAAGGGGTACCGGTGGCCAAAAACAGGACTCTAAGCTCATTTCCAAGATCGTCGAAGAAGAGTCCTATTTGCAAGATGACCCGGTTTATTTTGACCTCAAGGCCTCTGTCATTTTCGTAAAGAGCCAGCCGATTGCGTATCCCGCATGTCAGACGGAAAACTGTAACAAAAAGGTTATTGATGAGAACCCCGGTGAATGGTGGTGCGAAAAGTGCCAAAAGAAATGGCCGAAGCCCAAGTATCGTTACGTCTTGTCGGCTAATGTCGCCGACCACACTGGTACATTGTGGCTAAGCTGCTTCGACGATGCCGGGCAGAAGATTGTGGGCATGGAAGCTGACAGAATGATGGAATTCCAGGATGAAGATGACATGAAATTCAAGCACGCCTTGCAGGAGGCAACATGCAAGACCTTCAATTTCAGAGTTCGTGGAAAGATGGAGACCTTCCAGGATCAACCAAAGTAAGTCTCGTCATAACGGAACTAGATCCATGTTTCTTACAATGATCATAGGCCTCGCTATCAAGTTTACAATATCTATCCTCTCGATTTCGTGAAGGAATCGAGGAAACTAGCCGCCACGCTGAAGCAGTATGAGGAGAACGATAATAGCCTGTTTGTTCAGTAAGCAGAGCGATAGATTCGTTACGGAGTTCAATCGTTAGTGCTACGATTTTACCAACCGTCATGACGTCATTTGAGATCTGCTTTGCGATCCGAGGAAGGGCAAGCAAGGCTTACATGGTCCATAGCAATGTGATGAAGTTCTAGCAGAGATAATGTAAGAAAGACACACTGAGCATCAAAGCATTACTAGGCTGCTCTAAAGCTTCATTGGTCATCCAATTTGTGCACTCTCCAAACGTGCGAGTCGTTAGTTTACTCGACCCTTGACGTGCCCCACTTCGCAGCGAACCGCGACTGGCTGCCTTCTCAGGTCGCGCCCACCCCGCTGGTGTTATTACTAATTATTACCAGAGACCGTCATTAATAACTGTCCAACGGAGAAGCTCAAGGTAAACTTTCTTCGAATACATCAAACATATAAATGACAACTATACCGACTCTATAACCCTCCTCAATCTCAGATTGTCTATATAAGACCAACAACCCCCGGTTTTGTTGTCCTGATATTCAATCCTGCTCAATCAGATCGATCACTGAAAGCGAGATATTTCCAATTAAGGTGCCTCCAACATGTCCGAAACTATGCGAGCAGTCGGTAAGAGGATGCTAATTGCTCCAAGTAGCTACCATTAACGTGCTCCAGATATCAAAGGCGGGAAGGGGCCAATCGAGAACCTCTTCATTACGGACATTCCTAAGCCCAAGCCAACCGGAGCACAGGCTCTCGTGAAAGTAAAAGCATTTGGAATCAACCGCATGGATCTTGTTCAACGTGAAGGTCACTACCCTGTCCCGCCACAAGCTCCGAAGACTCTAGGTGTGGAGTTTTCGGGTGTGATTGAGGCTGTGGGCGATGCACCTGAACGTGGATTCAAGGTCGGCGATGACGTATTTGGCCTAGCTTACGGTGGCGCATATGCAGAATATATTGTTGTGAGCACACATATGCTGGTGCACAAGCCGGAGAGTATGAGCTGGGAACAATGTGCAGGAATTCCAGAGGTACCATCAACTCGCCTTGAACTATCTCAAATGTCTACTCACATGCTTTATAGACTTGGATTACCGCTACCCAAGCCTTGTATAACATTGCAAAATTCACAGCTGGCAAATCGATACTTTGGCACGCAGGTGCTTCGTCTGTATCAATTGCCGGGATCCAACTCAGCGTTGCGGACGAGGCCTCTGCAGTCTATGCGACCGCTCGTCAGGACGATAAATGTGATTTCATCGTCTCCAATCTCGGTGCAACTGCCGCGTACAATACCAAGACACAGGACTGGGCCGATGAAGTCCTCAAAGCCACCAATGGAAAAGGCGTAGACGTAATCATCGACTTCATTGGCGCCGAATACTTTCAGCAGAACCTAAAAGCAATTGCACGAGATGGAGTCATTGTGAATCTCGCTCTCCTGGGCGGTTTCAAGCTCCCCGAGAGCACAGACATTAGCGCGTTTTTGTTCAAGCGGGTCACTTTCGTAGGCAGCAGTCTGAGGAGCAGAGACGAGGAGTATCAGGGGAAATTGAGGGACCAGTTGGTGGAGCATGCTTTGCCTAGGTTTGAAGATGGACGATTCAAGATTATTGTGGATAAGGTGTTGCCGTGGGAACAGGTGCAGGAGGCGCACAGGTTGTTGGAGGAGAATACAACGAAAGGGAAAATAATTCTGACGATTTCATGATCGGGTTGAGTTTGGGTGGGCTCTAGGTATATGAACTATATTATGTGACCGAAATGTTTAGATGATGCAAGAACTATGTGGCGAGGCGAAGCGATTGCTTAGATTGAACGTCGTGAGTGTGGATAGTCGGTACTCTTACAGTTTTCCTGGTATTTATGTAGCATAGCCATAACAAGTAGTCAAGGCTGACATTGGCCCTTTGGCACTTTGCCTTCAGCTGGTTCGGCAAACGATGGTACAAAAAAATAATTGGATATTTTCAATCCCGAAAGGTCCATTGGTTCCAATGTTGAAAGGCTGACGACTTCAGAAGAGACGCAACTTTAGAATGAATCAATCCATGTTCACTCCTTATCCGCTAGTGTGTTAGTATTACTTTCCTGATGTAATACATTCTAAGTTGTACAAAGTACTACCGTGGGTCACATGTTTTGCCTTCCCGATTTCGCTGAAATATAATATAACATAAAAATTCCCAACAAGTTGGGACGAGGGACAGGGACGGGGACTGGGACGGGATGAGGGATGAGGGATGAGGGACGGGAAAGAATGGGCACTTGAGGGCAGGGATAGATCATCTGCAGTCATCCTGCCCACTCGCACAATGCACACCTGCATGCAAAGCGACGGCACTTTCTCACCCACGGACCGTGCGGACAGCAAACACCACACCCTCACTATCTACATATGTAGTCTATGCAGTACCCATATCTCAGTATCTCTTGATGCGTTCATTTGATTTCGGCAGCTGAATATTTAAGGTTCGGATTGGCGAGGATTCGGAAAATCATCTCTCCTTGACAACTGCTGCAGTTTGAGTGTACTTGTACCTCTACGTGCACATTCACGCGTATCACATAGATCACGGCTGCCTGGTTGCTCCATCTGCTACCATAGATGCAATCAGCGTTGAGCATTCTCTCCTCCCTCAACCAACAATCAAACACGAGCATATGGCCATGAACTACATGTACGGCGTCGCTTTTGGCGCAGTCACTGCCGTCTATGCGTCCCTTCGATTGCTACTCCATTATACTCAAGACCCGCGAGAACCATGTCCAATTGAGACGTTGATCCCATTCGTTACCCCAGTGATTGGCATGACCCAGAAGAAAACCAATTATTATGTCATGCTTCGGTACAGTTTTCTCTGGTGCATGTGACCATTTAACAATGCTAACAGTAAACCACTTAGAGACAGATACAATCTTCCCATCTACACCCTTCGAATACCTGGTTCACGCATCTATGTTGTCAATTCGCCCGCCCTTATCTCGGCGGTTCAGCGGCAGCATAAGGTGCTCGCCTTCTTCCCTTTGGCAGCGAAAGCCTCCGTCAAGATCTGTCGTTTTAGCAAGACCGGGAGTGACATTATCAACACAAACACAAATGGCGAGGACGGTGACTGGGGACTTGTCATGACATTCCATGATTCCATTCACCCAACTTTGACCCCCGGTACACATCTCGATGCGATGAATCGAGCCATGCTTGGACTACTTGCCGAGTCTCTCAACCAACTGAAAGAAGGAGTACCCATGACTGTGAAACTGTTCGAATGGGTCACTCACCAAATCACTATTGCTACTACGAGCGCTGTGTACGGCGATTCCAATCCATACAAAGATCCAGAAGTTGAGGCCGCATTCTGGTAAGAAAGCGAGAGGCCTGGTTGATAACTGCGACAATTGCTAACCACTTGTAGGACCTGCAAGTCAGGACTAGCGAACCTAATCTTGGGGCTTAACTCAACAGCCACTGCCAGAGATGCTGTCCACGCTGTAAACATGGGCTCTGCCGCTTTTGAGAAATACTTTGGCGAAAACCAGCACCAGGCAGGCTCTGCACTTGTTCAGGCTCGATATAATCACAACGTAGACCATCACCTTCCACTTAATGACATTGCACGGTCCGAATTCTCAAATGGAGTGGCTCTCCTGTCAAACACTGTGCCAATCACCTTTTGGATGCTATACCACCTTTACTCGGACCCTAAGGTTCTGGAAGAATGCCGAAAGGAAGTGTCGGGTGTGCTGGTGGTGATGGACAACATGGAAGGGAAGTCTGCTCACACCCTCGACATGTCAAAAGTAAAGACGTCTTGTCCGATACTTCTCTCAACATACAAGGAAGTGCTTCGCGTTTACAGCACAGCGGTTTCGGCCCGGCTTGTGATGGAGGATCATATGTTAGACAACCAATATCTTCTGAAGACGGGCAGTACAGTGATGATGCCGAGTCCGGTACAGCATCACAACCCTACTGTATGGGGATCTGAGAACGATACCTTCGACCATCTTCGTTTCGCAAAAGCAAAACGGCCTAGCCAAGCAGGCTTTCGTCCATTTGGAGGTGGTACTACATTGTGTCCGGGACGGCATTTCGCTACAACAGAGATCTTGGCTTTTATTACAGTCATGATTATGCAATTTGATATTAAGCCGAAATTCTCTCCATGGGTGGAACCGTCAAGGAGCAAGGTAGAATTCTGGGAAGCTGTGGCAAGTCCGGACGAGGACTTTGAAGTGGAGATCCGTTCAATTGAGAGCGAGAAACAGGGGACCACGGGTCAAAATTGGGCTTTTATTCTGTCAGACTCCGATAAGCCCAACGGCATTGAATTGAATGCTGAGTACCTGGTTTCGTAGATACCAATGTAGCATTGGATGAGGCAGGAGAGACATCCATCCCATCGTAATATGAATTTGATCAAAACATTTTACCTTGGCGCGACCTCAACCGCGTCTCATACCAAGCTCAAAATATTCACTCTCAAAGAGGTGAAGTAGCCAGAATGAAAACAAACTCAGAAAAACCTACCCCTTCACCAACGACATCTCCTCCAGCAAGCACGTTCATACCACGAGAAGCTGCTATCGATGCCGTCGCCGACCCATGAAAACCGCAAGGTTGGCGATTCTGGTTCATCATCGTATACCTTTGTTCAATCGTCTTTATCTCGGCACTGGATGATTCCATCATCATTGCTCTACCTCTCATCTCGCGGGGGTTGGGAACCTTTTATCTGGAATGAAACTAAAAGCTACAGATCCCTGGGACCGTGTTTTTGCGTTTGTAGGGAACCCTACGGCCAGGCGAGACAATGGTCAATTTATCACGGACGTAGACTATACGAAGCCAGTATTCAAAATCAACTATGAAACAGCATGCGCGCTATTTCAGAGTAAAGCCGAGGCTCCGTGAATGCTATGTACCATCGAGCATGCTAGCTTAGAGAGCTTGTTGGACGATAAACTACCCTCCTAGGCACAAAACTGGGATGCTGGGGCATCTTTGCAATGTCATATTGCGGCCCTCAGTCATAGTACCATGCCGGAGGGGTACCGGAAGCATTCTCAGCAACAGTACAACGCGAAAAGAGGTTGTTAGTGGTAGCCGGATGTATATTTGACAGTAACCTGGGTACCTGAGCTGGTCACAGAAAACAACATCCGCCTAAATGCTCAGAATTGGGATCAAGTTGCTGGTCAACCATTCATCGATACTTTGTGTCGTAGCGTATCATCCGCCATTCGATTAGAGGAAGATAATTTTACTTTAAACTTAGCTATGGTATATGGATCCGGCTCCAGTGCACTGGAACCAGTCGATATGAAAAAGCACCGAGCTTTATTCCACCCATATACATGTCAGGCTAAGTTGGCGATGTCCAGCCCAGGAGAAAATCAATCTCGACGAAGATCACATGATGCAAATACACACAATTTTACATCATGGCTGGAATACTGTGTCAATATGTGGATCATCATTACAGAGAAGGGCAGGATGGATATTGCACTAGGACGGGTAATAGAGGTTGGAGACGTGTGCTGCATCCTATTGGGGGTTCGAGTACCTTTCATTCTCAAACCAGTAAGTGAAATAACATACAAGCTTGTTGGAGAAAGCTATATTTACAACGTCATGAGAGGGGAAATATTTGCGCAAATGGAACGTGGGGAATTGGAAAGAGAAAATCTGATCATTGGGTGAGACATTGTTACGTCTTTCCTCAATATAGAAATTTGGACGAAAACGCTTCAACACCAGGTGGAGTACCGAGCAAGATATTTTGAAAAACGCCGATTCGAACGTTCAACGCATATATTTCAAGCTACTATCCGTATACTATATGCACCTAACTTCTTCTACGCCTCAAATCAAGCATCGATCCGACAAAACTGACGGAGCGTTACACGCGACCAGGAAGCTTGTCGAGCCCTATCAAGTACACCATCAGTCTTTATTATCTCAAAAGTTTCGGACTAACTTACATCCGTCGATCTTCTCATTGACTGTAGTCTTGATGGCACACTTGTTCGCCTGGGCTACGGTCTGAGTCTTGAGGTTGTTGCTAATCAAACTAGTCGAATCCATGGCTCGTTGGAGAGCATCCCCCTTCCAGCCGAAGAGATAATCACCGTGGGTTCCAATACCTTTACTATCGTCAAAGCTCCAGACGAATGGTTGTGATCCATCTGCTGGCCACTGCGCTTTATCATTGAACATGGTGGTGTTCCACATTGTCTCGTACGCAACCTGTGGCATGCGGACTGGATGGCTAGATGGACAAGGACCGGCATTCTGGAATCCACCTTTGGTCGTCGAGAACATGTGGTCTTGGTGATTGGGGCTGTCGAGGTTCTTGCCGTCCCAGCATGCAGGGAAGTGATGGATCGCCATTATACCCGCCTTGCAAGGGTTCTTTGGGAAGTCATTTGTCTCCCTTCCACGGGTATTAATATCATCGAGGCAAGTATAACGGAGTCCAGGGTTCTTGCCGTCCTTGCTGGTGGGACTGCCGACGGTCATGCGGAAACCCTAACACGGAGTCAGCTCCTATAGCAACACTATGAAGACTGAACACATACAGGCTTGAATGCCGTAATCTTATCCTTTCCGTTTGAGTTAAAGTCCTGCTGGAGGTAATAGATGGTCATTCCGCCAGTCAGGGATCCTAAAAGTGAATTGGGATATTGCGGGACACGGTGATATGAGCCATTGCGGGCCTTGAAGTACAAGACAGCAGTCCAATAATTGGAAAAGTCTACGTTAGAAGCTTGTTAAGTGCCATTCAACTGTTTATATAATGGAGAGATAGTTTACCTTCACTGAAGCTACAAGTCGTACATGTTGCCTTCTCGCCGATATCACCAGTCATCGACGCATTGAAAGCATTTCCGCCAACGATTTGATGCACATGAGCCGAAGGAACGTTTCCTGGCTAAGAAGTTTTTAGTAGAAATCGAAGCGGAACAGCGGAGGTGGGAATATACCTCAACCACAGGATCCAAACGCTGGACTGACAAAGTCGCACATCCGAACCGGAGATAAGCATGCGAAGGCACGGCCAACGCAAGAGATAGAGAAAACCACTTCATCATTTGAAGGCTGATATCAACTATCTGCTCAAAGAACGACAAGATGATGAATAGAGAGAACTACGACCCCCCAAACCGCATATAAATACCCGACGACGCTTCCGATTCTCCAACCTCGCCTTTCCCATATGCCGAGACCATATGCAAAAACCACTGTGTCGCATCGTTTATTCCTTCGTCACTCATCCAACCAGCGATCAGGGTTCCAGAGTGGCGTGCAATATACCGTCAAAGTTTCCCCGCATCGAACCTCCCCTTTCTCCGAATTTGGAGCAATCAGCTGAAAAAGACCCCAGCTTTAATAATCTAAGAGTGAAAGCGATGTTACACGATTTCGTTGCCGGCAGCAATGACATGCGATTGCCGACTCCATTTCGATTGCCGAAACGCGAGAATGCAAATACCCATGCGAAATGATTGACGATAAGGCCAATGAGGAAGGTGTTTTATCTCACCACCTTTTTGCCACTCATATGTTTTTTTTGGCCTCGAGCATGAGGAAACGTCACTGGTTTAGTGGAGCCTTTATTCAATCTCAGTGATGGTGATGACCATCACTGAATTTCGCAAAGTTGAACCCGACCGCCCACAAGAATCTCTACATATGACATATCGAATTGAACCGTGGGCGTGAAGCATTGAGACCCGATGGCAACCCAGTCTCGATGTTTTTCTTCGTATTAGGAAGACTGTAACACGACTTCCATGGTCATTTAAAAGTGAATCGTATTAGAACATGGCCAGCCAGTGTGATCTATTCATTTTCGTAACACTTGTATAGCCTGTTCGATAAACTTCCAACGCGTTGGATGATGGACCCTGGCGTTGGACTTTCCTTTTCCGTGCCTTAGTCATGCTATAAATCATCCAACGTTCACATGTTTTTATCCAACGCGTTCGCCAAACTCCATATAGTAGCGTTGGATCAATCACATGAAAGACTTTGACAAAAAAAACAGCTCGGGTCCCCACTATAGACTTTAGTTCACCCATCTTCTCTCTCTCTCTCTCTCTCTCTCTCCCTTCTCTCCATCTCCATCTCCATCTCCTTGAGTAGTCTCCCTATGGAAATGGAGATGGAGAGAGACGGAGATGGAGAGAGACGGAGATGGAGAGAGACGGAGATGGAGAGAGATGGAGATGGAGATGGAGATACTATTCTATCTCCTAGAGCTCATCTTCTAGATGCTCAAATAGGTGCTCGAGGTGCTTGAATAGGTGCCCCAAAATCGTCCAACGTTTTCAGACCCCACCAGAAATTTTGTTGGAGAAAATCGTCCAACGGTCCAACGCGTTGGAAAAATAGAGGCCTCTAATAGGTGCAGAAAAGCATGTTTTTTATATTTTTAAAATACTCCAACGCATGGCAATTCATCCAACGCGCTTTGGAGTTTGGCGAACACTAGAGCGTTGGACCCCGTTGGACTTAGCGTTGGAAGTTTATCGAACAGGCTAGTAGACTACAGAGGCGGCGAAAACGGCATATCGAAGTATTCGCATATTTCTGCTAAGCTAACATAGCTTGTGTGCGAAGAGCGAATGTCTCTAGTATACAGAATCATATATTGGCCCCGAAACAAAAGATTTATGTCTCACTGAAGTCTTTGCCTGATCGTCATGACCAAGCTATGTTCCATTTTAGAATTCATCGTCTCAAAATCGCCTTCGTTCCTTGCTTTCTAAGTGTGGGGTAAAGTCTCCAAAGAACCATACCTCCACTTCTAGCAATCTTCAAAATCCCACAAGCGGGTTTTTTGTATAGTTTTGGTTACAATGACTCTTAGGTTAACGTGAAAGCCAGCTACAATCAAACTGCCCACCTATCTTTCCACCTAACACAAACTCAGCGAAGTAGAATTTGAAGTCATCCATAGCAGTAGCCAGCTGCTTTGAGGGGTTTGCAAGCTTTTTATTCAGAAAATACTACCATTTTCCATGGCAGTAACCATGAATGCTAGCACAAGCAGGGAAGGAAGGTGATTCCTTATAGCCTGTTTTCACTTTAACCCAAGAGGATGTTTATCCACACTCGGAATTGCTCATGGATGAGCCCCAGTTCGTATTCCGTAAGACACCATACTCTTCTTTGTTCCAGTTTTCCCTCCAGTTGTCCATACCACTGGTCAAGTTCAGATTGTACAGGGAAGGCGCCACATCGCGCTAACAAATGTTGACTTCGATATTAGCACTGAAGGCTTGAATCAGGTAAATTGAGGATTTCGGGGCCCGCTGTGTGGAAGACTTAGGCCAATGGCCCCACTTTTCGAACCAGGAAGGAAAAATCAATACCCGACTACTTCTCTATCCTGGTACTTTGAGATGAGTGCACGCAAGTCGTGGAGAAAATAAGAACTTGGTTTATTGAGGGGGATCTATTTGTCATCTGAGCAATTGCTCTGAAGGGAACGAATTTTCCTTTACATAACTGTCTCTCTCTTCCTCTTAGGATTCAAAACCCATATGACTCATATATTAACGCTAAATTCCATGGCTGAAACCCTAATGACCGAGAGATCATGAGATCTTCCTATCCCGAAGAATCCAAGACAGAAACACATGATTTTTCTCTCCTTCCTGAATCAAAAATCACACATATTCGTCGCCAAGCCCGCAGATCGATCTCTCACACATACACTCACTCTCTGTGTGTGTGTGCACGAAAATAAAAATCCTTCCTGAATTATCGCTATGACTTCCCTCTCTCTGAAAAATCCTACGAGTCATTTCACATGCTCATCTCTCCCCCGCGAGAAAAAAATACAGCAGGTGAGCATAATAAATGATTCTCTTCCGCTAACAAAAACGAAAGCAGACAACAGCATGCTTTGTTTCTTCTAAAGAAACAGAATTTACCGCCTTGGTCTTATGAACCCTCTCTCCTTCCCCCCGACCAAAAATTTCTCTCAGTTCAGTCATGGCATTCTCTCTCCCTGCGCGACAAAATAAAATCCTAAATTGAATAAACTACGAGTCTATGATTCTCCTTCTTCCGAGAGAGAAAAAATACGAAGGGTTTGAGATTATGACTTCGTTTACTGTCCAGGATAAAAAGAAAATACAATACCTTGTTCATGACTTTCACTGCTGGGGTACTGAAGAAATAGTATTAAACTCCAGACTACGACATCCTCTTCTCCCCAAAGATCCAAGCGCGACAAGCATGATCTTCTCCTAAAAGAATGCCAACATGTATTCTTCGATCTTTCTCTCCTTCTCCCTAAAAAAAGGCGATGACACACGATGAATGAGACTTCGTCTCTGTGCTTTGCTCTCAAACTATCCACCAAGTAAACAAATGACCTTTCTCTCCCATCGCCCCGACAAAAGTACCTCAGAGAAGCCACCTATAAATCCCCCTCATTTTTTCTCCAAAATCATTCTTCACCACTGTCTATGACTGTCTCTTCTCTCCTTTCTCCCGAGGAAAAAGAAACCCGACAGATTCGAACTAATGACTTTCTTTCTCGGCCCTGTCATGACAGTTGAAAAGAGAAGTCTAGTATGATGATGATGATTGTGACGGATGCTCTATCGGTAGTGGGTAAGGGCGCTTGCGTTGGAGTTGGGGATGCTGGTGGTGCCCATCATCATCATCATCATCATCATCATCACCTCATACCTTCCACACCCCACCCCTCGCAATAGCATCCATGTATAGAATTTAAAACACAAAACTTACCCAATACATGCATGCACAACTCCACACCCCCACACCAAAACATGAAATCGTAAAACTTATCAATATTAAAATCTTGGCTCTTGTTTTGTTCAATTCGTAAATACGTATCATTTTCAGAAGAAAAAAAGAGAAGAAGCGTCGACCAATCCTTAAAATAGTCATCTCTACAAGAAAAAGAAAAAAATTGCCTAACATAGCTTAACATGGAAAAAGGGGTATCTATAAACCATTCGTTTCGTTTCCATTTCTGTTCCTACTTTGCAGTACGGGATTGGGATATCGTACTGTGTATATGACTCTCCCAGAAACGTAAATCATTCAGACGTAATCATTCTTTCCTCATTCGGATGCGTTGATGCGCACAAAACCTTTTCGTCTTCGTGTCCCGCCTTTCCCCAGATCTTCGATCCCCCAACCTGTCAGACTGGTACCCCTGGCAATCCTTCAGCCCTGTTCCTGGACGAGACCTCATAAGCGAGCCGATCATCACTCCGATCCCAGGTTTTGCGACGGTTGACATCACGATGACACGAGACAAATCTTCATTCCCGAAAACAGAAACTTAGTTCCATATTCTCTTCACATTCACCGCGAAAATTCAGGCTTCGTAGCCTTATTGACCATCGGTGGCGGTCCGTCATCATCAGGATACGGTAACGCTGCGTTTCCTGGCAATCTGGGGAGTTTCGAGCTCGGGGGCGGGAGGGACGGGGGGCCGGACAGCCCGATTGGCTTCATGCCGTCTTGGAGCGGTGTCTTCGGGGGACGAGGGGGTGGACTCGATCGGCGGGGTTCCGTGTAGCTAAGGCTTGGGGAGCTGCTGAGGGAGTTATGGCCGTTGCCGACTTGGAATTGCTCCGCTGATCGACGGTTGGGGAAGAACTCTCCGGAATGGCGCGAGGGCATTTCTCCAGAGTGGCGGGGAGGGAGGTCGAAGGTGACAGGTTGGGGATACTCGTCTGATGATACTACGAGATACTTTTCGTTTTCGGAAGGATGTCGGCCACGGAACTGCGAGTTGGTTGGCGAAAGTAGGGCGGGGTGGTGTTGGTTGTGGGCATACAACCCAGGCGTGACATCTTCTGCTGGGAGTTCTATTGCAAATGATGATGCGTCTGGAACCGTAGGAAGAGGGCGGTCCCATGGTTTCGAGGTTGGTGCTCCTGATGCCCTTTCCCGTTCAGCACGCTCCCACCGTAGTTTGGCACGATGTATCCGAGCAAGCTTCGCAGACGCATCCAAATTCTTGCTTTGAATCTCTTGCTCCCCCAAGTACATGCGTGTGTTGGTGCTGATTTCAGCCAGGCGGTTCCACTCATTCATGCCAAACTCGCCGACGCCAACATTGACGTTGAGACGGTAATAGTTCTCGGGATTGACTTGACGTTTTGCCAGGTGATCCTTCATGCTCAAGTGCGTCTTCTCGCAATCCTCGATTTTGCTGATTAACCTGCGCCTAGCTTCTGCAAAATCTCCCACACCGCCCGAAACAAAACCTTCCCACCAGAGATGTTGCTGGTTGTTGGTGCCCTCGGGTCGCTTGCCAGTGCCAATGCTGATGAAGACGCCCACCTCACGTCCTGGCCACTCGTTGCATACGGCTTCATCGAGGATCTGAGGTGCCGGATTATACTTTCCAGCCCCCTCGTCGAGGAAGACTGATTGGCCGACCTGGATGGGCTTGAAGGCCAAGGCGGTGGCGGAAGTTGCGCGACCAGCTTGCCATATTGTGGCGTTTGGTTCGACGGCAGGTTCCTTGCGAGAATCGTAGGAGCGGAGGAGGATTTGGCCTTGCGAAGCCTTCTTAGTGCCTCTGTATACTGCTGTAACAGCCCTGTTTTTCGGTCAGTGGATAGGGTGCGAAAGTGAAGTCAGATGACTCACGTCTTGGTGCGCTCCTCTCTGGTGTCATAGAGTTTTGCGTGTGGATCTCCCCACTTTCGTACGGCTGTGCGCTGGTTGACAGGAGTCATTCCAATCTGGCTATATCTGCTGGCATTGCTGGCACTGCGATGCACGCTGGGCACAGCGCTTCCAGGCGTCATGGGGACACGAAGATCGGCCGAGGATGACAGGGCATTGGGACTGTCGTTCCCTTCATCGTCGTATATTGTGTGTTCCCGAACGCACTCCATGATAGCCTCCTCCAACTTGGAGGCTTTGAATAGGGTAGATCGGTATGGTATGCCTGCAAAGGTCTTGTCGGTCTCGAAGACCCTCTTCGTCATGCGGACATAGACATCTTTGCAGGTGTCGACGTCTAGGCGCAAACGGCCAAGCATGAGTGCGATCAGACCGCCTGTGCCAGTGCCCGCAATGAGGTCGAAATGCTCGCATGGCTTTGGAATTTCATGGCGCTTCGGGGCTCTACCTTCAGTTTCTACGAAGGTCCGGTGCATGAGCTCTTGCAGTATGATGAGCATTGAGTATCCGCGCACGCCTCCGCCATCTGCAATGCTACGTCAGTGCCTAGCCTGGGCCAAGGGAGAAATGGGAACAACATACCGAGAGACAGAATACGCAAAGGCGGTCCTTTGGTTGTATCTTTCCGCCGAATGCCGCTATTTGCCATGGTGAATATAGGTATCTGGCGCAGCGGCTACAACTCCGAAGGTAGGTAGTGTTGGGGGGAGGAGGTGGGCGCGCCGGCCAAGATCAGACGGCCCAGTAGGTGTGCGCGCGTGCGAACAAGAGATCAGCGCAAAGCCCGTTGTCCAACTGCGATGGGAAAGAAGTTTGTGAAGCGATTGTCGCAGAGAGGGAGGGAGAGGAGGGGCCGCGCAAGCGTTGTCGACGCAATGTGGTACCAGTTGGGGGACTAAGCAGAGGAAGTGTGGCTGTCCAGGCTGACACAGATGGCGACGGCGTAGGAAGGCTGAAGAGAGCAGACGTCAACGAAGCGTGCGATGCAGGGAGAATTGTAGGCGTGGAGGGGAGAGAGTCAGAGGGAGTCGGATGTTTGTAGGAGAAGAAAAGGTGTTGCACGTGGAAGAGGAGTGAAGTAGAGTCGAGTGCAAAGGTGTCGGAAGTAGAAATGTGTGGCAGCCAGGCACAAGACGTAGCAATAGGCAGGAGACCAGTAACCAGCACACATTAGCCCACTTTCCCACACACACACGCACACGCACACGCACACTTTCACGACGAGTGGGAGTCGCCCTACCGTGTACAGGTCGGTTGGCCCCTACTGCCCTGTCGGCACCGCGGCCTGAAAAACGTCACCGAAAAGATCCCCGCCAAGTTGCCCGCCCACCACACACTCTCTCTCGTACACATGCATTCACTCGCCCTAAACTCCATCCAGTGTCCACCACTGTCTTCCACATGGACGACCATCCACTCTCAGCTTGCTCGCCCGCCGCTGGTTCACGTAACCGCTTGCTTCGCCACACCTCCAAGCCGGCGTCTCCAGCCAGTCAGCTCTGATGCTGCATCACCCATCGCCAGTCCATCCTGGCTATCCTTGCCAACCTATTCCCATCTTCCCCTCTCGAGTCCCTACCCCTCAACACCCATGATCCTTTTTCTTGCTGTGGGCCAAACATCCTCATCGCGACCGACTCGGTTGTGGCAGAAGAGAGATCTCCGCCCCTGCGCCGGATGCGCACGCTGACCCGCTTTCGCCTCCAGCCTGGGATGAACCTTCAACACCCGCTCTCTGCCATTGCTCGTGACCGCAGTTTGAAGCACAAGTTCCGCCTCGTCGTGTCTATCATGTGGCGCACCGTCGCTGAGTCCGAGCGAATGACTTATAACACTTGAGACTTACCTTTTTGTACTCTGCAGCACGTAGATGTATATCGCTTGGCACTTCTGTATGCTGGGGACGCCCTATTACCTTGGTCACTCCTTGGGATATGGCCGAAATGGGGAATCTGTAACCTCCCGTTCAAGAGACTAACTTGAACTCTTTCCATGTGTCGTCTTTACTGCCTACGTGACAAGATGGAACGATCCAGGAAGAGTATTATTGGGCAAAGGCCGAATAGTATGGGCCCGGCGTCGCCCCTCAAGACTACCAAGCAAACCCCGCCGTACGTATTCGTCGTTAGCGGAAACGCGATCCCGTCCTGTTGTCCTCGGCTCTTATCGTATTGTCCACCTCGCACACGTGGGCATGCTTTGACCTCTTCCCTCACTCCTTAGGGCCTTGGTCCTATCTTGGTAACTAAGTCTTCGTTTTTATATCTTTTTTCTCTTTGTGTGAAAACCGTTGTTTCTCTTCTTCTTTTTCTTCCAACTATCGTCAATCCCCGCTTCATCATGTCGTCGCCGTGGGACATGGACAGCTGGCTGGAGAACACAGTCAAATATCTGGTTGGGAACCCGCTCTCTTCATTTGCCATATTGATTGCGATTCACATTGGCTTCTATTTCCTCTTACGGACCCAGCCTCCTTCACTGTACAAATTTAGGGATTTGAAGATATCAGAGGTTTGCCTATGTTCCTTTTCGGTCACCATATCTCTCACTAACTCACTAAAAAGATATATGTCTATCCCATCAAATCATTACGAGGCGTGCAAGTCAAAGAAGCTACGGCAACAGACCAAGGCTTCGAATATGACCGCCGATTCATGCTTCTACGTGATACCCCAAAAGGTTATGAAAACATGCAGGTATCCAAATATCCCGAGATGACAAGATTCACCACCAGCATCTCCTACCCCGAGAAAAACGAAAAGAAGTCGGGTTCCATCAATGTCGAATTCTCATCCCCAGGAAGCTCCAAAGTGAGCTCCATCACCATTCCCGTCAGCCCCAACACCTCCGGCCTCGACACCCTTGAAGTCGACCTC
Source organism: Dendryphion nanum (assembly GCA_020744415.1). Taxonomy (NCBI): domain Eukaryota; kingdom Fungi; phylum Ascomycota; class Dothideomycetes; order Pleosporales; family Torulaceae; genus Dendryphion; species Dendryphion nanum. The sequence continues at coordinate 1,030,528 of JAGMWT010000012.1, read as the reverse complement.
TACACCAGCAAAACCTCCGCCTATAAAATGCCCTCCGAATTCAACACCTGGTTCACCTCGCATTTCAACTTTCCCGTCGTCCTCGCCTACATCGGCGACAACCTCCGCGACGTCCTCTTCACCGACCTGGCACCTCCAAAGAAGACCAAATCCTGGATCCCCGGCTCCAGCTCCAGCGGCCACCGCATCGCCTTCTCCGACGCCGCGCCTTTCCTCCTCGTATCCAAAACTTCCCTCGCAGAAGTCTCCTCCCGCCTCCCTCCTGGCCAAGAAATGGACATGACGAAATTCCGCCCTTCCATCGTCCTCGAAGGCGCAGAAAGCGCCTGGGAAGAAGACTACTGGGCCAAGCTTGACATCAACGGTGCCGAAGTCATCGCTGCGCATAACTGCGGGCGCTGCACGAGCATCAATATCGACTACAGCACTGGCAAGCCCGGAACGGGCGCCTCGGGTAACGTGCTCAAGTTGTTGCAGGCGGATCGAAGGATCGATCCTGGGATCAGGTATTCGCCAGTTTTTGGGAGATATAGCTTTTGGAATGCGAAGAATGGGGTTAAGGTGTTGAAGGTGGGGGATCAGGCGAAGGTTACGAGGTTCAATCCGAAGCCGACAATTTTCAGTAAGTTGTGCCCTTATTCTTTGTTGTTGAAGTGTTGTGCTTGGTTACTAATTAATTATTTGCATAGATTGGCCGGGTCTTGGGACGTCTGTGTGGATTCCGTTGTGGAAGAGGTTCTTTTAGCGGGGGGTGTTTTGTGGGAATAGATATATATATATATATGTAATTTTTGATGTTCGTTTCTCCAGCACCCTTGATTTCCAAATCCTTTGCCCTTCGGACATATCCATCTACATTCTTACACAGCCAACAATCGCCCTTTCAACTACATTCATCCGCTCCACCGAAATCAGACACCAAACGCACACCATCATCACAATTACGCAAATATCCATGATATACCATTAACATTTGATACTATATCCTCCCAATTTCCCCCTTAGAATCCTGTAGCAGAATGCTGCCCGTCTATCTATCCATGATCCCCCATACCCTCGTTTCCAGAACGCCAAAAGAAACCCGAAAAAATGCCAGAAGCCGAACGCTGATGCACTATTGAACAATTAAGCATGAACAGAAAAAGGAAAGGAAAAGGAAGGGGGATAGAGACGCCGTATAAAGACGCCGAATACATGCAATGGTTTGTATCGCTAGGATTGAACGCTTGTCCAGCAAAACGAGAGGGCAGAAAACGACAAGAAAGAAGAAAGGAAAAGAAGAAGGACAAGGGGGTATGCATAAATGAAGACTTGTGACGCTACGCTCACTGAGATGACGAAGGGTGGATGAGTGCAGAAAGTAAGACAAAGCGGGAGATTTGAAACACAGAATGCAAACCAGAAACGGAGAGAGGAAAAGTCCGGACAGGGAAAGACAGATATTGTACATGGTCGCTGATGATGGACTTGTGCGAGAATGGACGACCCGCGCGAGATTTTCTTTTGCTCAAGATCTAACTCATCGAAAGGGGAGGTGCAGAACGGCGAAAGTGGTGTTTGGAGTTCGAAAGTAGAGGTTTTGCCGGTCAGAATACACGGCGCAAATGAGTTCCCTGGTGGCTTGCGGGAACCAAGAAGTGTGTATAGTGATTCTTCGTGAGGCTCGCTCGAGCTGTAAATATATTAGTGTGCAGCCCTGACCGACCTTTTGCGGAGGCTTGGGAAGTCTAGACAAGGACTTACAATCCTACTACATCTTTTAATATTTTAGTCGCACTTAGGTTCTGCGTTTGTGAAAGCTTATGGCTTTAAAACTTTCGCTTTCGCCCTTTGTCTAAGAAAACCCTTGTTAGTAAAATCCCGGAGCAGCCTGACCCGCGAGTTACTGACCTTATTTCCCGCTTCTAGGCTGCACCATGCCATCTTCATCTCGAAGAGTCCCAGTGAGCCATTGACCCATATGCGTCTGCCACCTCTTCATATTCAGATGTTTCGTTGCTTCTCGCGCACGCCTGTGACGCACTAAACGCTCGGCGACCTGCTGGAGAACGACCTTGGGAGGCTGATACTCCAAGAACTTCTTATCCGCCTCGTCACGATCCAGATACCGATTTGCCGCGCTCTCCATTTTAGTCAATGATTTTCCGCCAGGGACATCTTTTTTCGTCTCGCCGGTCTGTGGGTTCGTCCATTGTCCGGCCTCCCAGTTATCCAGTTTCATGTCCTCCAAGCCGGTGTTGACATTCAATCGTTTGTACCATCTATGCTCGCCTTTGGCAATCGTTCGCATCATTTTGTGACGGTCCTCGCCTTCTGTGTATTTGATCAAGACGTTTTTGAAGACAGCGAACTTTTCCGACCACTTCTTCATTAATGAGAGCTCTCCTAAAGGTCCGGGCCAAACAGTTGCGAATCCATCGTTGGATGTATCCGGGCGTCCGGTACCGACCGATAACAGAACTGCTGGCTCATGGTCATCCCCCTTTAGTGAAGCGTGTTCGCTGTAGGCTGCATATGACGGGTTGTTTTCGCGGATACCTCCGTCTTTGAACCCGACCCTGCCCCTGCCAACGAAATCGGCTTCGAGCATCTTGAAAAAGAATGGAGCTGCGGATGTGGCTCTAGTCACTTGCCATATCTTTAACTCTTCCGCGCCTTCGTTGTATTGAGTCACCCAGACAGGAGTGATGTTTTCATCATACCGGTGGTCGTACGATCGAAGTAAATACGCTTCATCGATTTGGCCAGAGTGCGTTGCTGTGAGACATATTCTGTGGACTGTTAGTTTCGCTAAAAAAAAACTTCGAAATATTCAAGGAGCAAAAACATACGACTGACATATCCTAGGTGTTTGTGAATCAGTCGAGACCGAGGAAGTGATGGATGATGAGGACGAGGAAGCATCTGGGGGGTTCTTATCCCACGGGTGCCAATCTTCACCATCGCAGTTGGCATGGTGTTTGCAGTATTCCCTGACTATGCGCTGGACCGCTTTCTCCAATGGCTTGTGATGGTATTTAGTGGCTAGCGGGAGCTTGTTCCGTCGATGTCCAAATAGATCGTTTCCAACTTGGCGATATATTTCGAGACATTGGGGGACAGTCATGCGTAATCGGCCCAGCATCACGGATATCAGTCCACCAGTGGATGTGCCATACATGTAATCGAAATAATGGCAGGGTAGCAGTTCATCTTCATTGAAAGTGTGTCGCATACTCCCGGGAACTCGCCCTTCTTCCTTTTGTAGTCGTTGTTCGCATTCGGCGATTTCGTGCATAAGTCGCTTGAGGATGATTAGACTCGCGTAGCCCCGTATGCCACCTCCATCTGCAGTTAAGTTAGCTCTGCACTAATTTATACGCGAATGTAATCCTCCACATGAAATCATACAAGCAAGATTGCAATTCTGCCCCTTGATGTCTCATAATACTGTCGTTCGGGTTTCCAGCAAGAGCATGATATGTCGAAGAAATAGGTGTGACTCGGTGAGGCTTCAGTCCCCTAGGAGGCATATCGTACAGTGCCTACCATCATTCTGGGAGAAAGCCTTTTGGAACAGAACAAATCCAGGAGATCAAACGTTTCTCCACCTGGTATTTCTTCCTTGTATGAAGACGAGCAGCCTATTGATGTCGACACTCCACGACATGCAGCCAAGTGGACCTTGCTAGAGTTCGAGTCAACCAAGGTTGAAGCTGTACACTCCACAAGCCACACCATCTTACATCCCCCATTATATTCCCCGAAAGTTCTCGTATGCAATATTCTCGATTTGGGTATCATGTTCTCGCGGACCTCCGACATCTGTACCACTCGCGGGCAGGCTGGGCGCATGGCGCAACGGATTTAGGGGGACGGGACCGTACCTAGAGTCAAAATCAAGTCTTCCCACGCATTGTCGTCTGCCACTGCCTTTGCCCACGTCCACCCGGTGAGGTCCTGGGCAGTAGCTGTTGTCGCGGTGGTCATGATGGATAGCGGCCGTGAGGACGGCGACTCCACCGGTACCTGAAGCATTTTGGTGGGTTGGCGCACGACTTGTACTATGTACTCGGGGTCAAATGGTGAAGAACGCGGCGGCGAGATGAGGCACAGGTATAAAAGTACCAGGTCAAGGTTGTAGAAGGAGGTTGGCCGGGGGAGAAGGTAATAAGGTGTTGAAAGATGCGAGAGCCTCACGCGCAGCACTCGCATCAAAGTATCGCAGGGCAAAGGTGTAGTGGAAATCCGCGGGAGTGGCTGATCGACCCCGACTAAGAGACCAAAACGAGCCAAGTGGCTGCAAGAGATGCGCAAAACTTACCCCTTATTGGACCAGCTCCCCAGCAGTGCCTCAAGGTCCAGGGCCTGCAAATATATTTGTGTGTGTCAACTGCTCCGCCTCCTTTTGCAAGCCTTCAACTTGTTCTATTAAATGTGTCGCTTCGCGCATTCTTCGACCGTTCCGAAGGGTCATTTTACAGGGCTTCCGGGGCTTCAAGACTACTAGGGGCTTGTGCGACGACGCGCTATTAAGGTGATGAGATCATCCCGCTCCGCTTCTTCGATCCATGCTTTAGCGGGGTACCTACCTCCAAAAGCATCATAATACTTTACGAAAACAACATTAGCTATACAAAAGCATGCAATCATACACAGTTGCTACCTTTGAGATGTACCATGTATGTAAGTAACTAATATTACTTTCACAGCTCAAAGTGATACCTTTCGTTTCAGTGCTATTCAGTGCCGCCTTGTCACTCTGTCCGGAGATCAAAGCCCCCGCCAGAGCCATAATCCGGGGTTGTCACCAGGTCGGCACTTGAGTGTTACAGCCGAAGCGAAACAGCTGTCCAGTTGCCTTTTTCCCCTGCTGAAGGCACCGATAATAGGCAGCAGTAGAGCGAGCATACCTGAGGCTGTTGTATCTCTGACTCCTGTTGTCGTATGTGAGCGGTGAGTACTGAGGTTTGCTCGAGTGTTTGCTCACCACCCTCCATCACAAGGGGGCATCATCTGGACCTTGACGGCTGTATGAACATTCAGAGGGAGTTGCCGGGTCTATGCTCCACCAGTTCACAACCAGAACTGTCAGGTGGACATGGCATTCCTTGACGTGATACGAGGGCAGTTCTGTCAGCCCTGTTATCTCTAACGGGTATTCCATGCAGGTGCATCGAACGAAGTTGTCAAGCACATGGAAAAGCTATGGGAATATCCCAAGTATTATTCTCCTAGGACCGATATGGAAACCCAGTTTGCGTAAAAAGTATCTCAGTTGCACAGTCGATCATCGTCCCGTTTGTTTCCGTCTCAAGCCGAATCGGACGTTTCCATCTGATATCCGCGCACCACGAAGGAGAAGGAAGCGGTGGAGGAACAAGCTCGAACTTGCGCTTGCACCTTACCTTGGCGGAGATGACCAATCAAACCTCACGTCGACACTGCCCCCACAGTTTTCTTCATCGGCCGAATCCGACAACGCCACAACTCACCACCAGCCACACGCTCAAAACGCATCGCGATTCGTTGGCCTGAGACCGGTAAATCATCCCTTGGTGAGGCGCAGCGGGCAGTGACGCTGTTCTTTGATGACCCAGAATCTCTCCACCTGCACTCTCTCCGCCATCTCTCCGCATCACCAGACTTTCTGCCCTGCCTCCTACCTGCCTCCATACAAAGAAAGGCAAAGAACTCGTCGTGAACCACAAACTGACCCTTTCGACTCACCATAACCTCCACCGCAACCGACGCCCTACGTAACCTCGTCTCAGCCTCATTCCAACTCTTCCAGCCAACTTGGACAATCACCACGTTCCACCATGACCTGGAAAAGCGCGTCTACCAGCGGCACGGCTTCTTCGAGGGCTAGTTCGCTCTTTAACCTCGACGAAGACGACAAATCCAATATACTGGTTTACAAGTACCGATCCGGGTGCAAGGCGTTGGAAGTCTCGTCGCAGCATGATCTGTGCAAATCGCTCGATTCAGGTAAGTTATGCCTGATCTCCATGCTTCCCACTCTCATTCCGGCTCCTCGCTAATCCACACACCCAAATTTCACAGATCCAAATCTCCCCTACATGCGCGTCACGAAGAAGAAGATCCCCCGCGGAAACAGCAGACTAGAAGTCCACACAGAAGACCTGCTCTTGCCCGCCGATCTCGAAAAGTACAAACAAAAACCCACTCTAAAGTCCTCCGTCGCCAACGTCGGTCTCCCCTCCTCCGCTTATTGGAAACGTTTGCTCTTCAACTCCTTCCCGGACCTCTACATTGTGTCCAGATCCCCGACTCCAAGTCCTGATAGCTCGCCAAATACGTCACCGGAGAGTTCGCAGCATGTCAGTCCTTCGACGACGATTCCAGTCGATACGCCACATCCCTTACAGGATCCTACCACGTCGTAACCCGCATCTGGGTCATAGGGCTAGATCTTTCCTCATGGTCCTAAATTAGGATTCGTGGAAATTAGATATGCTTTGGGATGACATGTCTCATTGTACAGAAGACGCTTCGCCTCTTCGCGACTCATGCTACATGATAATAGATTAACTTAGGTTCACTCCTTGGGGTCATATCCTCATAACGATACAATACGTACTTTCCCTACCTTTTCCTACGAGCGAACGATACCCCAATATCCTGTCTTAAGCAAATGGCGCGAGTTAGTGTTTCTTCCTCCTATTCATGTTTCTCTTTTCTTATTTCTTTTGTCACGGGCTGGAAAATCTGGATGTGGGGCTTTGGGGTGGACATCAGCTGAGTGGTGCGGTGACTACTCTCGCTCAACGTTTTTCTATGTATCTAATCTACAATCACATGTCTAATGTCCATTCCATGTGATAACCATATCGCTGCCGTGAAGATTTAGACTGCCACGAGGACCTCTTGCCATGTGTTTCCCATGCTCTCTCAACCCCTGTGGCACATCTCCAAACGGCAGCGGATCTCTAATAGCAACTGGTAGGTGAGTAGGTAGGTTGTTAACAAAAATTCGCTCCCTCTGTATAACAATACAATCAAGAGAAGTCTTCCCATCCAGATCTTTTCCTTTTGAATCATGTTCCCCTCCTAGCATCCTAACTCCCCCTCTATCACTATCTGTCTTCTTATCCCCGACTGTCTTCCTATCCTCAATTACCTTCTCATCCCCAACTTTCTCCACAATCGCCACAGCCATTGAAAACACATCCGCTACCGTATCTTTCACCCGATGTACCCCAAGTTCAAGTAGTTTCGATTTCAGATTTTCCACCACACTTCTCTCCAGCGCCCACAACATCATGCGTTCAGCCGCAAGCACTTTCCGTCCAGCCTGTGGATCCATCACGAACTCCGGCGACGTACTTTGGTTCCAACGCTGGAGTAATCGAAACCCTTTATCAGAATCGGTGGGTTCTTCTTCATTTGCGTCGTCCAGGTCCTGGAGGTGCCAAAGACGATGTGCTGAGCAGAGCGTACGGATGATGCACATATCTTGGCGAGGGATGCGGTCGTCTAACCGTGCATAATTGTAGGCCCATTCGAAATGCGATAGCGGTGCGTTTCTCAACATTTTTCTCATGCTGTACATATAGTGGGTAACGCAATTGTAGCTGTTTGTGTACCATTCAAGTCGTTTTCTAACATCGCTTGGATCTGGGAGATTAAGGAGGAGCCATGTAATCTTGGAGGCGAAATGCAATACTTCGCCTGAAACACCTGTATAGACATCTATACCGGGCCTGAATAGTGTCTGTGCTGGGCGTTCAAAGAGTTCTTCATATTGTGGCGGTGGTGAAGACATTTTTGGTTGATAGTGATGATTTTCTTGCGTACACAGCAATGAAAGTCCCAAGTTGGTGCTATATATTCCGCGTAGGGACGAGTTTAAGTCTTGCTGGGAATTTTTAATTTTGTATAATTTACTGGCCCACTGTTCTGTACTCCACCTGGTAGTGAGTAGTAAGGGCTGAATATGAGCATCTTTCGGAACCCTTTCAACAATTCTCCAAACACTGATAGATATTCTTATCAATCAAATCGACATACGGTAGTTTCTTCTCCTCGATGAAAAACGCTGAAAGGAAGCTGATAGTGAACCATGTTTCTTCAGATAAATAGATAAAACCGTTGAGAACTTCAAAATTAAAGTTGCTGGCATAGAAGCGCAAAACGCTTCATGTGATATCTTCTGAAGCATTAACGTCCGATTTGAAACCTGCTGCGACAAAAAGGTTACAACCTACTTTGATATTCTCTTTTCAGAGCCATGGACGATAATCCTTTCTTCGAGGCCATCCGGCAAGGTATGGTAGTAGGATAAATCAAATCACGGAGCCGAATTCGCTATCTTCCTTGCTATAATCTATTTTGAGTATTGTCCAAGAAACTCCAGAAAGTGATATGCAGGGTTGGACTACTTTGGGTTCCGGATCATCGCCCTAGAAGATCAGTTTCGAGAAGATAATGGAGGAGAGTGTGGATTGTTGGACAAGTGATGCGCGTGCGGAGGCTTTTGGGTCTAGCGAACGATACCATTACACTAAATCTGATAGTATTGTTAGCAAGAAGAGCGGGGAGTAGGTTGAAAGAGGTATGGTTGAGAAGGAATTAGCGGGAAATTTTCTGGAAGTATGGAAAGCGATAAAGGTCGATTTTCAAAATTTAAGTGACGTAATGACGAAAGATTATGATGGTTTGGGGATGACGCTATTGGAGGGGAAAAGAGACAGTTTGGTTGATATTTTCGGGGAGCTGAATTTTGAAGACTTGCCCAGGTCTTCGTGACAGTGGTGAAGAGGATTGGCTTTGCCCATTTCGCAATATTTGAATGAGATTGCAATGGACTGATCATATCCCTTGTCCAACAAAGAAGAGGATTTCGTACTGCTGTATGCGACCGAAATGAAAGCTTAGGTGACAAGCGATGAGACAATGTCCTGAGGAAAGTTTAGCATACAGTCTGTACTGTGTATATAACAGGTGTTCCTATGGCTGCCATTTTGTTACTTTAATGTATAGTAGTCGTGGTGGACGTAACCTGGGCCACATTCGAGAAGTTTGAGGCGAAGTCTGTGAAAGATGATCTTTGATCGTCAAACCGGAATATTCAAATGGCTAGGGCAAGGAGTACTCACTGTCGTTCAACTTATAGCTTCCCTTGCCCCTTGATAGTATCTCTCACCAATTTCAATCCCTCCACTGCAAACCTCACCATATTTCCCTCTCTATCTCCACCCAGTCCGGTATCAACCTCACTCTTCACTGTCTCTTTCCCTTCCACGGCTACAGCGAGCGCCACATATCCCGGAGTACGATTTGGTGTTGTCCCGCCTGTTGGTCCTGCGGTACCACTCTCGCTCACAGTATATGTACTGCCTAATGTCTTCCTAGTATGTTCTGCCAATCCGGCTACAATATCTGGAGTAGGGCCTTTGTATGTTTTCAGGTGCTCGGGAGTCCAGCCTGCGAATGCAATGCGTGATTCAAGAGTGTAGAGAGTTAGGCCGCCTTTGTAATAGCCAGATGCGCCCGGGTAGGAAAGGAGAGCTGCGGAAATGAGACCGCCTGCTGCCTGGGAGAAGGTTACTAGGGAATGTGAGGGAAGTGGTAGATATACAAACAGTTTCGGCAACAGATATTGTCTCCTTCCGCTCTTTGAGGAGCTTCGCGACTTCCTCCACTATTTCACGAAGTTCGGGGGGTGGAAAAGAGGACGACATTAATGAAATGTTTTTGTATGATGCAGGAGGGAATAGTTATCTTGAACTGTAATTGAGGAAATGAGTGAATCGGGATGAGATTTCATCAAGCTAGGAGGTCGTTCGAAGGTCCGGTCTTACAAATGCAGCTTTGGAGTGCAACTCCTCGGGTAGCCAGGAAAGGCAAGAAGCTTCCAGCGCGGGGTATGCGATGACGTGAACATGAAGTGGGGTGGGATGTAACTGGAAGCTAAAGCAGCTGCATTAGCATTACTGTCGTACATAACAACCCACTGTATAACACATCACAGCGGACACCAGTGTAAGCTTGCATAGACTTCCTGCGCCGCTTCAGGCTGCACGATTGTTTTGTATTTACAAATAATGCAAACACGCCTAAGCCAAACCGGTCCTATATACAAGTCAATCTAGCCACCTACACAAAGCGAATAGAACCGGACGTTCCGGTACTGTCCAAATTCCCATCCATAACCAAATCCTAGAACCAATCAACCCTTCAATCCACCTTCCCAGTCATGATTCCCAAATCTAAGACCAAAACTAGTGGCAATTGCCGCAACAAGACCAAGACAGAGTAGACTAGGCCCCCATTTATCATGATATGTGACAGCTCGCCTCTTCCTGATCATCTTGACTCTCCATAGGTATAGCCCAGCAGAGTAGAATAGTGAGGCACACGCTATGAATGTAAAGGCCCAAGCGGCAGCAAGAGCAAGACCGTCGCCAAAATTGAGCAATGTAGCAGCGATGGAACCGAGAAGAATGGAAAATTCCAACCAAGAGAGGAATGTTCGTTCGGTAGCGAGTTGTACTTTTGGTTCCACCCGAACCGGGACGTGAATGCGCTTTCCCTTTGGTGCTTTGAATTTCTTGATTTCACCGGCTTGTTTCCAAGTTGGTACTCCAAGAGTGAAGCCACCATCGCCAACGTCTGTTGGCGTTGGTTTCGGTATGAGTGCCCACCCAAAATTCGCCAGCTTTCTCCCTAGGACTTTGACCTTTTGCTGCACCAGCTTTTGCCGATATTGCCACCCACCAACACGCCTGGCTTCCTCGAGATAGTCGCTTTCATCGTCATCGCTGTCGGAATCGTAGATAGGAAAGTCGCCCGAGGTGGGCTGTGCAGCGATACGTTCCTCAACGTCAAGTGCATTTGGTCCTCCACCATTCGAGATTGCACCGTAGTTACGTCGTTGATTAAGATCCTGCTGTTCCATGATATCTCGTGTCTCACGGAGATTCCTAATCCTCTCATCATCTTCGTTGCCATCGACCCGAGGCAAACCAATAGAAGAATCTTCATCATCGCTGTCATCGTCAAAGTTACCACTGCTACTGATATCGTTGCTCGATCCAGGGCGTTCAATCCCGAACTTATGACTAACTGGCTTTCGGATGTCGACATCCATCTGAGGGGCCCAATAAGGCAGCAGGTTGATGCGCTTAGGGTTCAAAGTAGCAGTACCATGGATGTACTTGGAAAACTTGGGGATGGCTTCCACGAGATGTGACGCAGTCAGCTCCCGGATCCATTGTGGAGGCTCTTGACCGGCGGAAGTTTGAAGCTTGACTTCCAGAACAGCATATGGGAAGCGTTCGGCGTCTTCCGCGGGGAGCTGAGAGAAAGGGAAGTCAATTCCGATGTCCATGCGACGCCAGTTATCACCTGCTCGCTTTCGACCATCGAGATTATCTTCGCGCACCATCGTAAGCTCGGTATCGAGGGAGATGCGGACTCGGGCATCGCCGGGAAGCTGGAATGCTGTCCGGTGATAGAAAGATCGAGTAACAGGGACCAGGTCGCGAGTTAGGACTCGATATTGGATCTCGCGCGCAAGTTGTTCATCTGATGCGATATCCTTCTCCGGTCTCTTGTTGTCCCTTCTCTCCTTTTCAAAAATCTGTTCCGGGGTGTATTCGCCTCTGAGGTAGGCATTGACATGTTTCTCCTTGAGCTTGAAACGTGCTTTGACTGATTCTTCGCCAGTCCAATCCTCACGATGCGTCTTGCGCTCGACATAGATATTCTCGTTCGTCATACCCCCATACCATCGTAGACGGATAGCCTCAGCGCCCTCGGTTTTCTTCAGACGGCCCATGTACAGTTCCCAGGTATCGGTATTGTCGAAATAAATAGAGGTGATGGCACTATCGTCAATCTGAAACTCCTTGTTTGCGTTAAAAACGAGGACCGGTAAATGCTTGAGCACGATGAGCTTCAGTTCGGTTATGTTATCAGGATGCACCCAGTATTTGGTCGTCTGGCGAACGAAGTTCTGTTGTTTGCCGCCTGCGGCCGAGTCACCTTTGACAGGGTTTCCGCGGGTACGCACATCATCGTAGAGCTTTGAGAGCTTTACTATGAAGGCATCATAGTTGTCTTTGTAGAAAGGTTTCAGTCGAAGACGCGTCGCAAAGACCGGTTTGAGGACCCAACGTGTGGTTTTCTATCTGGATTAGCATTTCAGCACTAAGATAAAGGACTCTCTGCATTCCATACATCGTGCTTCTTAATGATCTTCTGAAAACCAGTGTAGTTGAGCTGTGCAAACTTGGCGAGGTCGTGGACGTCGGCGATGATCTCGCTCAGATCCTCCTCCAGCGCCTCGAAATCATCGTCTGTCGGGCCGTCTTCATTGCCACTGCCATTCTGATCAACCTGTTCAACGATCTCTTTAACCTCAGCCTCAGAAGAGGCTATCCGCCGGATAATCTCCTCGCTCTTGACCTGCGTGAAGCCATAGACCTTTTCCAGCTCCTTCTCTAGCTTAAGCACGAAATCCTGCTCGGCTTCTTCGTCCCAGGTGCGGTGCAGGTGGAGAGCGTCCTTTAGGCCATCATAATCGATGTAGTAGAACATCCAGTTCTTGACGAGCGAGGATTTGAGTTGCTGACCGAACCTGTGCGATAGTAGTTAGCCCTTGCTTTGCATCATACGGCGACGCCGCGATTGGAGGAGGCTCGGCACAGGCGTGCCGTCGGGGGAAGATACGAACCTCATGGCTGCGGTATGACGCCAATTGGCTGGCTGCGAATATCCAAGAACGAGGGATTGAAGTGATTAAGAATATACAACGGAAAGATGCTGTGTATCGACACAAGAAATTGGAGTTGGGACACAAGAGTTGAAGCTCCCCGCCGCAGTTGGAAAACACTCCAGGGCTAGAGGGAGGTTGGAAGCTTGGGCCCCTGCTGAGAGATCTCGAGCTTTGCCCAGTGCAGCGACCGTGGTGGGTGCATGTGATGGCTGGAGCGAACGAGCGGCCGCGACAGGCCCACGTGCGTCGATCGGGCTGCAAAATTTAACCTCTCATTCAACGCTCTCGAAGCTGTTGCGGATGCAAGAAAAATTATTCACCATTCTCGTTCATCTTCGTCGTTCCTTTCATGCTGCGAGGCGATGATGCTGCCAAGGATAGGATTCAGCAGGGCTGCACACAACCATTGACGAATCATGGCCCCCGTGGTACATCCCTGCTGTCCACTATTGGGTGCCAGAGCAACCACATCTCAACTACTCCATGACTACTCTTTGAGTCTCCGAGGTATCTGGGAATCGAACAGTGCTTGAATACTGCAATATTTGCACAGCTGATACTGTATTAATGTAGAGCTCACGGCGTCACCCAAGTATTTCAAAGCGGATTCATAAGTTGACACTCCTCCGCAGCTCCGCAACCCACTCCGCAATCGACTCCGCCATGCCTTCCGCAATGCTTTGTAACTTCATTTTGCACCTTCATATACATAAAAGAAAGCCTGAAGATGTTGATTATAGTCAACTACCAGCTTGTTCAATCATTTCTTGATAATCAGTCTACATCTTCCTTCTCTCCATCTTCAATCCTGTCTTATCAACTTCATCACAATGTCCCCTATCCGCATTGGGTTTATAGGCCTTTCCTCAAATCAATCCTGGGCTGTCTGGGCCCATTACCCATATCTAAAAGATAGTTCCAAATACACTATCGTCGCACTCCAAAACTCCAGCCTCGAAGCGGCCCAAACTGCTATCAAAGTCCACGGCCTCCCAGCTTCCACCAAGGCCTACGGTACCCCTGAGGAGCTCGCTGCCGACCCCAATGTCGACCTCGTTATCGTTTGTACTCGCGTTGACATGCACTATGCAGGACTTCTCCCCGCCCTCAAAGCTGGCAAAGACGTCTTTTGTGAATGGCCTCTTGCGCAGACCACCGCCCAAGCTGAAGAGCTTGCCTCGATCGCCAAAGAAAAAAATGTGAAGACATTCGTCGGGATTCAAGCTCCACAGTCTCCTGCCCTGAATAAGATCAGGACATTACTTCGAGATGGTCGCATTGGTAAAGTGCTCAGCTCAACTTTCTATGGCACACCCAAATTCTTTGGAAAGACAGAGCTCGAGGCCTTAAGTTGGTCACATGACATAAGTGTTGGAGGAAACCTGGTCAGTATATATGCACTCCATGGTAAGCTTTAACATTCTCTATATGAGCACATATGACTAATCTGTCTAGCTCTTGAGTCAATCCAATATACTCTCGCCCCCTTGGTCTCATACACCTCGCTTCTCGCCCAAAACTTCAAAGAAACGGAGCTTATCTCGTACACTGGCGAGCCTCGAGGAACCATTCCACGTACTTCCCACGACCAAGTCCTTCTCCAAGGCTCGCTTTCCTGTGGTGCACCAGTCTCGTTCCATCTCCGTGGCGGTCCTGCTTTCAACGACAAGATCGGCTCTATCTGGCACATTTATGGTTCGGCGGGCGAGATCAAGATCACAGGACCAGACTCGTATCTTCAAATCTCGGATGATAATCTAAATATTGAAATATTCGACCATGCTAGTAAGAAGACTGAGGTGCTTTCTGTTGAGAAGGACGCCTTCAGTGAGTTGCCGCTCTTCGCAAGGAATATCGCAAGATTATATGACGCTATTGCCGATGGAAAGGGTATTGAAGACGGTGTTTTGGATTTTGAGACCGCAGTCAAGAGACATCAATTTATTGATGAAATTTACAAACGTGCTGGTGTGCAGTAAGCAACTCCTCAATAGCAAACCGCCAATCCCAGAAGCAAGTTCATAGACGTTACTGTAGACGCAGATAGCATTAGATCACCCAATTATCTGCCATCTATCAAAACCCTTCACCGCAAACCTAGTACCTCCGCATATGCGGATGCATCGTCCTAACCCTCACCCCCCTTCTCGCCAGCTCCTCCGCCACAAGCTCCGCAACACCCACACTCCTATGCGTCCCAACCACACACTTCGTCTCCAACCAAACATCCTGGTGACCCAGACTCAGCGCCCGCAGAACATCGTCAAACGTATTTCTTCTAGAAACAAGTTAGTTTTTCATATCCACATCTTTCTCTCGCACCGTTCACTTACATTGCCAATCTCACCCTCACGTCCCTCAAAAGAAATGACTTGACCACCTCACTCATCCCATTGAATCTCATACAAACATTTCCCGGCGGCGCCTCCATTGTCCTACAATCCAGTTCGTACAGGTAGAAAGAGTTCCTGGGTACCATTTGGCAAGCTTGGTCGTAGCGGCCGCGATGGTACGCACGGTCATGCATGTCGCGGCAGTGGAACGCCGAATGCGCCTTGGAGATTATGTAGACGGTTTGGGGTTGTTGAGCACGGTGTGGCGCGTTGGAGTTGCGATTTATATATGGGGCTTGAAATGCTGGAGTTGGGTGGCGGAGGGTTGTGCGGTGTAGGATCGAGCGCCGATAGTGTCCACGGGATGGGCGAGCTGGGAGAAAATTATCATTTGGTGGACGTGGGAGAGATGTTGGTGGAGCCATGTTGTTAAGGTGTTGGATGTGGCATTCGTAGATGTGGCGTGAAGAGGTTATGTGGTGAGAGGGTGGGTTAGATGAGGTTGGTGTGAGAAATTCGTAGTGCGGCATGCTTGTCTTCACTGCAAATACTGAGAGAAAATAGTCGGATGTGTAACGGTGAGAATGATATAGATTTGAAGGGGAAAGTAGTGGGAGAGTGTAAGATTGAAGAGAATTCTAGTCTTTGGATGTTTTCACAAAGGTGCTGAGATACTAATGACTCTTTACATGAATGACTGCAATTTGCGAGCATAGAATCGTCTGAACTTGGTAGCTAGCAATCATATTTTTCCCCGTTCAAGGAACTGTGAGCAATCTAATCTTCGTGAGGAAAGGGTGTAAAGTTATTGGATATGAGATAAAACTTGAATAATAATTTAGGGGTCCACATTCCCATGGCATACACTCCATGCAATCCAGTTGTATAAAATTTGTGAAATAATTATATGCCCAGGAGATCAAGAGATGACCATGGTCTATAGTAGAGTTATAGAACAGGGGCTGTTGATATGCAGGGAGCTCGAAGTGAGCTTAGCACTAAATGAGCTGACACTCGACAGGAGCATGTGCGGAGCTCACGTGTTGATATTGGGAGATAACACGTGCCCGAGGGCTTCACGACAGCAGGCCCAAGCGACAGAGATAGTTATACTATCATATCATAACAACAGGATGCCTCCAAAGCGGGTCAAGATCCATCCCTACAACCCTCTCAATCTCTTTAAGTCTTCACCAAAACATTCTGCCACCGCTATTTAACCATCTCCTTAATATGTGCGCTCGCTGTCGCCATCCGCGGATCCTTCGCGTGCACAGGACGAATCGCGTTCCTGCCATAATCCAGCTCAGTCAAAAGTTTTGTCTACTAGTCGTCATAAGAACAATCATCCAAAATGCTATACACATAATATTGACTTGAAAATGAACGCCCACACGTTCGAAAACCTTTCCCTAGATTTCTCCACGAAGCTCCTTCAGTTGTGGACTTACGCTCTCCTTCGACTTCAAAGTCAGTCCCGCCGCCCTCTGTGCCACTCCGATCACATCCTCCATCTTCCTTCCCTTCACCAAACCAGCAGCCAACACACCAAGAAACGTGTCGCCAACACCATTCACACTGACAACCTCGCCTTCCCCAAGTATCCGCTCAGTCGGGAAAGATCGTATATAGAGTCCACCGATACCAATTTCCTCATCATTATTGCTGCGACGAGCCAGGATATATTGCGCGTGATCGGGAGAGTACAAGACTGGGTCATCATTTTTGAGGATTTTGGTAAGCAGAACGCCTTTGGGGCCTAATTTAGTCAGAAGAGTGGGAATGAATGGGAGGAGCTTGATGGCTTGTTGGGGAATGCCGGTGTCGACAAGTTCGGATGAAGTGGCGTGGGCGAGTGGGACGCGTAGACCTGACGAGGGTATTCCGAGTGCATCGATTACGCGAAACCACGACTTGCTATTGAATAGGTCAAGCTCGTGAGCGGTATTATGGAGAGCTGTCAGTTCGTAGGTGTTGGGGGTAGATAGATCAACCAAGTTATTTGGAAAGATAGGATTCTCGCTTTCCTTAGAAGTGCGTTTGAAAATGCGTGTTGATTTCGCAGTCGAAACCGGTTCGAAGATTGTGAGTGCATTTAGTTTCTTGCCGTGGCGCAGCCAGGCGTGTAGACAATCTTGATCCCAGTTTGCATCGACAATGAGAGATTTCAAATCGGTAGAGGAGGTACCATCAAGCCACATTTCCTTGATGCTTGCAGGGGTGCCAGACTCTAGAATACTCATATCGGCCATGGCTATCGCAAGATCTTTGTGAGCGTTGTTGACTGCAACATACTGTGCAGTACGATGAGGCTGTGGTAATGCTTTGATGCAACCGGACTGCATTCCTTCGGCCTGCAGTTGACTTATAGCAGCCCGGCCGCTGATATCATCGCCAACGGCGCTGCAAAGTCTTACAGACGAGCCTACAAGGTGTGCGGCTTTGGCGATGTTGTGTGCTACACCGCCAAGTGTTTGACTGATAACAGCTGGGTTTGAGGTGTGGTTGGCTGGATCTATTTGATGAGTGGCTCCAGGAAGAGGTGCAAAGTCACACGAGAAATCAACAGCGAGTGCGCCCGCGACAATAATGTCGGCCGACTCATTGGGTACTATATCTTGAGCAAGTGCTGCACCTTGCGAGACTGCCGAATGTATAACTTTCGGGGTCTCAAGAGGCACAAATGAACCAGATGGGACTGGGGTGAAGAATGTAGAGGCATTTCTGGATACTTACAATCAGCCAGTATCTACAACCATGCTACAAGAGTGTCTGGCTCACCCCTGGGCTTCTCTCTGCTTCTGTTCTAGAACTGCGAGCTCTCTCGCAACAATGGCCGCTCTTTTTACGTTGGATTCAATAAGTGCTCGATTCGCTGGGATACTCGCGCCTTTGGTGAGTTCCTTTATTTTGTTCAAGATAAAGGGCGTGTTGTCTTTGCCAGAGGCCCCAGAAGCATCGGCCTGTCTTATTGCCTCTTCTATGACGGAGTCCATAGTTTCTTTTGGAATTGCGGCCTCCGCTGGGACAGGATTCGCAAAAAGAAGACCGGATGATATCTGGAGCGAATGTTGGGCATCTTACGCATGTCAGTGATTTTGAATGTAATGTAGACAAGTGGAAAATCGATTCCAGCAGGGTTGAGGCATCAATTTAATTGGTCTTGTAGAGAAATTAGACTCACATATTATTGCAGCAGCCTCGATTTCATTTTCAATGGTCGTTGGGCTTTTCACACCACTGTCTCTTGACCAAAAAGCTGGAAAATCGACACCACCACTGCGCCCATCTGCAAAGGTGCCAACACCAACACCTTCAGTTTCCAGGTATTCGAGGGTCCTGGGGATATCCAGGAAACTCTTACAGCCACTACTGATGACAGTCACAGGTGTTCTACCAAGCTCCGTTAGGTCAGCAGATATATCCATACTCGACTCTGCCCCTCGATGAACACCTCCAAGCCCACCGGTGCCAAAGATCTTAATGCCAGCGAGATGAGCTAGCAACATGGTTCCTGATATTGTAGTACCACCGTTGTAATTCTTTCCCACCAACCGGGTGCCACACACATAGCTCAAGTCTCTTCTTGACAACTTGAGGGTGTTCTTCTTTCCTGCAGACTCTGTGAGCCGTATGATCTCTTCGGCGGTCATTCCTACCCGTGCTACGCCATCAAGGATTCCGATCGTCGCCGGGACACCGCCATTTACACGGACGACACTCTCGAGAAGGGAAGCTAGGGCTACATTTTCTGGGTAGGGAAACCCTACAAATAGTTTAGCGATGGCATTCTGTTCGGTATGGGCAAATTTACCATGCGTATATATTGTTGTTTCAAGCGCGACGACTGGCTTTTTCGAATTCAAAGCTTCACGAACTTCGTCTGAGACCCTGAAGAAGCCATTGTTTGTCAGATGTCGTCGCGCTGGTGTATATCGGAGACTTGAGCTACGTTGAGTTAGGCATGGCCTGAATAAGGTCCTGGAAGATGCTCTCATTGCCATAATCTCGCAGTCATACAACACAATCAGGAGTATATTGATTTGCTCAAAATGCCGAGGTCGGTGGTGCACCTGGAGTTCCTGGTGGGTAGGCGGAGCGGAAACCTTGGCACCGGAGCGGAAAAGGCGGCCCGCCGTGGCAGAATCGGAGACGAAGAGAACACGACGCATCAGCTCTCATACAGCCCACGGGTCACAGCAACTAGAAACCCAACAAATCTTCCAATCTCCTACCCTCCTTTCTCACACACCTCATCTATGTCTGGGTAGCTTGAATGATACCCAAGATGAGGTCAATTTCCCTTGCTTTGAGCTGCTTGACAGCTCTTTCGAGCTTCGCAGTGGCCGAATTGAACCTGTCGCAGCCATTGATCTCCAAACAGGTGCTACCGAGCACCTTTAAGCCTCCACAAGTGTTCAAAAACACCAATCTGGTCCGAACTACCAATTTGGATAAGGCCTACCCTCGCGAAACCATCAATGTTGTAATTGAGAACATTGACTCGAAGCCTCAATCGAAATACTACCTTCCTTTCGAATCGAGCTTGATATCGAAAGTAGGGGGGCTGGAAGCAAAGGACAAGAAGGCTCCAGAAAAGGGTGCCTTCAAGGTCGAAGTTGTAGGATACGATACTGCGAGGTGTGTATACTTTGTTTGGAACGTGTTACGTGTGCTGATTGAATGATGATAGCCCGACCGAGTTCTATCTCATCCACCTTCCCATCCCACTAAAGCCGAAGGAGCAACAGACTCTGAGTATTTCCTACTCAGTCCTCTCTACCTTGAAGCCCGTTCCCGCTCAAATTGGCCAGAGCGATAAGCAATACGTTCAGTACACATTCAGCGCATACACACCGTCTACATACATCACGGAGAAGCAGAAGACGAAACTCAAATTCCCCAACGCGGACGTTCCGGACTTTACGAAACTTCCTGCCGACCTTAACGCTGAGAATAAGGCAGACCCGCAGAAGCAGGGCTCTTCTTTCACTTATGGCCCGTACAATTCGATCCCGGCCGGTGCAGAACAGCTTGTTAGTGTGCGATACGAGTTCACAAAGCCCATCACACATGCCTCGTTGTTGGAGCGTGATATCGAAGTTTCGCACTGGGGAGGTAACCTGGCGATTGAGGAGCGATACTGGCTTCAAAACTTGGGTGCGAAGTTGAAGAATCACTTCTCCCGCGTTGAGTGGCAGAAGACACAGTACATGAACCCACCCATTTCTGCACTCAAGGCCCTTAACTTGCCTCTTCATCCTGGATCCTTGAACCCATACTTTATCGACGATATTGGCAACGTCTCAACATCTCGATTCAGGCCGGGCAGGAAAGAAGCCAATTTGGAGTTGAAGCCACGCTACCCAATCTTCGGTGGCTGGAAATACAGCTTCCGTGTTGGATGGGATGCCAATCTTTCCACCTATCTTCGAAAGCTCTCCACTGGCGAGTCGTACGTTCTGAAGGTCCCCTTCTTGGAAGGTCCTCGCCAGCCGGAGGGCATTGAGTACGCTCGTGTAAATCTTCGCGTCATCCTCCCCGAAGGCGCTACCAACGTCAAGTTCACTACGACTGTCCCCACCGTGGATAATTCCATTACATTGCACAAGACTTTCTTGGATACCGTTGGCCGCACGACCCTTACTCTGACCGCGATTAATGTCGTTGACGACTTCCGTGACCGAGACTTGATTGTGACGTATGATTACCCCTGGACTGCTGGTTTCCGCAAGCCTATTGTTATTACTTTAGGAGTCTTTGCGTTGTTCACTGCGACATGGATTGTAGGAAGCTTGGATACAAGTATTGGAAAGAAGAAGACGGCGTGAAGAACAAATGCGTGGATAACGATTATAGCGTCTAAGAGCAAGAAGGCACAAAATATCTAGGAGTACAGGTTTGGATGGGCAGCGAACAGGGCAATCCCTGGTATGCCCGTTTTCTTTATGTATAACAATTTACATCGTTCTTCCCAATATCTTTAGCACTTGTTGCGACCGTAAGAAAAACCTCTGATCCAATCTAAAACACATGTTGAGGGTCTTATTTGGAGACGAGATTTGGATATGAAGACCAGTGCGTATCGACATCGATTTCACGTGACTCTATGCGTTGGGTTAATGGAACATTGCATCTCCTGTGTAGCGAAAATGTAACGTGTATGTTGTAAAGTATATTTGTTATATATGATGTGATGTGATGGTTTCTTCCTGTCATGGCCTATTAAAACACATGGACCTAGTTGGTAGCCAAAGACAACAAGATCTAATCTGGTTCCAGGGTATATAAAAATGTTTTGACACGATAAAATTTACACCTTCTGTTTCATAGGCAGCTTGATCTTATTCCTAGTATATTCACCTGATACAAAATACAGCATGTGAAGATACCTTGGTACAAAAGTGACACCTGGGCCCGGAAAAGCATTTTGCCGAGCCCGGGAACTTTCTTGTCTGCCCGCATTTACCTAGCTATCAGTTTGGACTGTAAGCTCATTAGCTTTTAACTTTTTCTCACGATTCCACATTCAAACGCGAATACAACTACAATTACGATCACAGACGGACTCATAAGCGCATTCTTATTTGTTTGCGCAAATCGCCCCCTCGCACTCCTCTTGCAGCTTCGACCTCTTCATACAGGCTCCAGCTCCCCTCATTCGGCCTTCCCTGCGTCCAACAACTCGACCGCAGTACCCTAGTTTACGCGTCTGCTAGGCTTTTTTCTTGCCTCTCTACGATCCTGTCAATACCGAAATTTTAAGCTCGCCACTACGATGGCCCCTCCCGGTGGAAAAGAACGGAGTGGGGATGTGAACGATCTGCGACTCAGGTCGCGCCAGTCCTATCTAGCAAAACGAGAGGAACAACAGTTGGTTCTACTTCGACAGCAAGTGGAGGCTGAGACAGAAGAACTACGTACCAATTCTCGGCTATCTGAGGCAGAGAAACAGGAGTTTGCCACAAATCGTAAAACGCTACAATTGGCACAGGAGAGATTGTTAATAGACGACCACAAGGATGGGTTTTTCATACCGGATGCTGAATTTACGAGCAAGAGTGAAATACTCAACAAGACATCTAAGGAGACATACAAGAGCGAGGTGCAACAGTGGGAGGACGAACAAACGACCAAAGCAAGAGCTGCGCAGGTCCAAAGTTCAAAGCGCAAAAGAGAAGAAGACTATGAATTCGTTTTTGACACCTCTCAGGCGCCGAAATGGGATATACAGACAGCGGCCAGATTGGATGCGGAAAAGGAGCGACTGAGCAAGATGCTCGATGCTGCAGAAGAGAAAGCAAAAAGTATAGACCAAGTTCGTAAAAGCTTGCCCATCTATGCTTATAAAGACGAGCTGTTACAAGCTGTAAAAGACCATCAAGTGCTGATTGTGTGCGCCGAAACTGGTTCTGGAAAGACAACCCAAATTCCGCAGTATTTGGCAGAAGTATACGGAAAAGAAGGTATGGTTGCGTGTACGCAGCCAAGACGAGTTGCTGCTATGAGTGTCGCAAAACGCGTTTCTGAAGAGATGGGTTGCAGATTATCAGCTGAAGTGGGTTACGTTGTGCGTTTCGACAGTAAAGTGTCCGACAAGACCATTGTCAAATATATGACCGACGGTTTGCTTCTTAAGGAGTGTTTTAATTCACCAGGACTCGATGGCTACAAATGTATTGTTCTCGATGAGGCTCACGAAAGGACTTTGGCGACAGATATTCTTTTTGGATTGCTCAAGGACCTCATCCGATTACGAAGCGATTTACGGATTATAATCGCGTCCGCAACTTTGAATGCACAAGCCTTCAGTGAATATTGGAACGCTGCTCCTGTTCTAATGGTACCCGGACGAACCCATCCTGTTGATGTCTACTTCTCTAGCTCCCCTGAAGCCGACTATCTGAAAGCTGCCTTGACCACAGTATTTCAGATTCACTGTACTATGCCTCTACCTGGTGATATTCTTGTCTTTCTCAGCGGACAGGAAGAGATTGAAAGCCTGGCGCAGAACATCGAAGAAACAGCGCGCAAGCTGGCGGGTCGCTGTCCTGAAATTCGTGTTGCGCCGATTTACGCTGCACTTCCCTCGGACCTTCAAGCCTTAATCTTCGAACCAACGCCCAAAAACTGCCGTAAAGTCATTCTTGCAACGAACATTGCGGAGACCAGTTTGACGGTTGACGGGGTTGTATATGTGGTGGATCCCGGCTTCCAGAAGCTAGATATGTACAACCCTCGAAGCGGTATCTCTTCCCTTTCTATAACACCAATTAGCAAGGCAAGTTCTGGACAGAGAGCGGGTCGTGCTGGAAGAACAGGTCCTGGAAAATGCTTTCGATTATACACTCGCTATTCGTATACCCACGAGCTACCAGCGGACACGACGCCTGAAATTCAGCGCACGAATCTGGACAGCGTTGTTCTTACCTTGAAAGGACTTGGCATCAATGATTTGGTGGGATTCGACTTCATGAGCCCACCATCTGCTGATGCGTTGATGAAAAGCTTGGAAAATCTATACGCGCTTGGAGCATTAAACGAATCAGGTCAACTCAGTAAAATGGGTAGATCGATCGCAGAATTCCCACTAAACCCATTCTTGGCCAAGACAATAATCGGAGGTGAAAAATACAATTGTGTAGAAGAGATCCTGTCAATTGTAGCACTTCTCCCAGAGAGTGGGTCGTTATTCTTCCGTCCCAAGGAAAAGAAGCTAGAAAGTGATGCAGCTCGAGAGCGTTTCACTAGTCGAGAAGCAGGTGACATGGGAACACTCCTCAACATATGGAACCAGTGGGTTGACGCCGACTACGATGCTGGTTGGGCGAAGCAGAACTACCTCCAAATCCGAACGCTGAATCGCGCAAGAGATGTTCGCGACCAATTAGAGCAATTAGCTACACGAGTTGGTCTGGAAATTACCAGCAGTGGTTCTTCCGATCACATCGCTGTTCGAAAAGCTCTAACATCTGGTCTATTCATCAACGCTGCACGACTCCAGCGTGACGGCTTATCATATCGACTCGTCAAGAACGGACTCACCACATACATTCATCCAAGCAGTGTCATGATGGAGAATCGAAGCAAATGGATCATCTACTACGAGTTGCAGTTGACAACTAAGGAATACATGAGGAGCGTGATGCCGATCGAGCCAGAATGGCTCACGGAAGCGGCCCCTCATTTCCACAAGAGTGAGGAGTTGGACAAGCTGGGTGTTGACAAGAAGGTGGGCAAACATGGACAAGGGAAAGTGGGCGTGTAGTCGGGCTTGTATATGTACGGAGGTGGGGATGAAGTTTCAGTTCATTTATGATACCCAATGAATGCATTTATAGGAAAAGTATAGGATCAAGCATCGTAGGAGTTTTGAATGTAAATATATGTGTTTTAATATTGCAACTGTCTTCTTCTAATTGAAAGGAGTACTAGCGGCCGTGATGACTTCATTCAGCGACATGGCAAGAAATCACTACAGAGAGATGCCTACAGTGTCAACGAGACTACGCAAAAATGGTCATAAATCATTACCTCTAAGTATAAAGACAACTCGAACGCCCCGCTAATCGACACGTCCAAACACTCTAGCCAATATTTCTCTCCAATCTCCCTTTTCAACGACTGTACCGCACTAATGACTAATGTACTGAAACACGGCACTAACTTCTTCACACGCTGTCTCCTGTCGAAGCAACAAATCCTGGATCTTCCCCAACGGTCCCTTCTCTCCATCGTTCACAAAATGATTCCACGTACTCGTATCACCATACAACATCGCAGGAGCTTTAAGGACCTGTCGCCCATCTTCCTTCCTACACCGCTTGCATTTGAAAGTATCGTGAGTATCACTCGTTGTATTGTCTCTGTACTGGAACAATTCACGGAGTGAATCGAGAGTGAAGTGGCGCTCGACGTCTTCCGCAGAGTCAACAACACAGGACGAAAGGGACTGTTTGTGAGATTGACGCTGAAAGATCTTCTCCTCGATAGTGCCAGTAGCGATGAATCGGTAGACGAAACAATCTTTTTTCTGCCCGTCACGCCATACACGAGCGAGGGCCTGCTGATCGGCGGCGGGGTTCCAATCTGGATCGAAGAGAACAAGACGATTGGCACCAATCAAGTTCAGACCGCAACCTCCTGCCTTGGAAGAGAGGAGGAAGACGAACTCGGGACCTTCGGGATCGTTGAACTTATCAACGAGCTTTTGTCGCTTGCTCACATTCATAGTGCCGTCGAGGCGGAGACAACCGTATCCGCGTGTGCGGCACAGATTACCGAAGATGTCTAGGGTTTGGGTGTAATTAGAAATAAGAACGATTTTGTCGTTGGTTTCAGCGCGGATGCGGGCTAGCATGCGGTCGAGAACATGCATTTTACCAGACCACCAGACCTTGACATCTCGGTCACGACCTCGGGCATCTTTGGGTACAAAGTCTGCTGGGAGGAGATCGTCGCAACCGGGAAGATCTGAAGGAAGATCAAGAAGATCAGGATGATTGCACAGTTTCTTGAGCATACCAATTGCTTTGAGTGGCTGTGAGCCCTTGCCCCTGAGTAGACTTTTGATGTCCGGTGAGTTGATAAAGTGATTGTATATGCTCTTTTGGAAAGGTGCGAGATTGCAGAATACGACGTGTTCGTACTTGACAGGGAGATATTTCGAAAGGATATCGTTGGTTCGGCGAATGATGAACTTGTTGACCAACGTAAGAAGTTCTGCGAGTCGTTCATTGCCCTTCTTTTGTTCTTCGTCTGTACCAGCCGCATCACGACCGCGAAGAATAGGAATTTCGTACTGTTTGCGAAAGTCGTTGCGAGTTCCCAAATAGCCTGGATTCGCAAAGTTGAGGAGTGAGAAGTATTCCGACAAATCGTTCTGAATCGGAGTTCCAGAAAGGATGACACGCCTTTGAACATTGAGACCATTGAGGGCGGTGAATGTCTGACTTTCGCCATTCTTTAACCTATGCCCTTCATCGCAGAGCAGCAGCCCAATCGGGGTATTGGCGAGTTCGCCGCAGTTTAAACGAAGCGTCTCATATGAGACGATCAGAACAGGTCTGACAACAGCGCGGCCCGATGCAATTGACCACTGTCGTATCTGCTGAACGAGCTCTTCCTTGGATGCTTTCCCGTCGATAGCGAAGGGGTTGACTGCATCCTTTCCCAGCCACTTAACCAACTCGTTGGCCCAATTTCGCACCAGACTGGATGGACAAGCTATGACGCATTTCTGAATCGTTGACTTGCCGGCATCGGGTGATTGTTTCAACAAAGTCCACATCAGGGCGATGCATTGAAGGGTTTTGCCCAAACCCATCTCATCAGCCATGATACAGCCATGGGCATTCTCGTCAATCAAGCCAGTGGTCGCTCTATACAGAAATTTCACACCTTCGACTTGATGTGGTCGAAGAACCTTTGCTAGCCGCGGATCTATTACGACTGGCACCTTTGGTCGGTCTTCCACCTTCTTTTTCAATCCCAAAATATCCGCAAGACTTTTATGCACAATCGGCTCGTCCAGAGTTTTGGTTTCCTCCTGGCTAAGTTTTGGCACAACATCCTCCTTCGGCACCGGTTTGTCGTCAATTGTTGGATCGTACAACACAATGGCGAATTCGCCGCTTGGGTCGTGTAGAGGTCTCGCTACGAACACTCTACCCAGTCGCATTCCTAATAAGGGAGCCGGACGGAAGGCATTATACGAGTCCGTATCCTTTTTCAATAAGGGGATTAAGAACTTCTGTTTGAAGAGTGCGTCTTTATCCTTTGGTTTAAACACAGGAAAGCGGTTAACATCCCGTGTGGCTAGTGCTAGTCGGTCGTCGTTTGAATACGGTTTATCATCTCCGTCATTGTCTCCATCTGCGCCCGAATAATTAACTTTCCGTCGTTTCCGTGCAGGTTTCTCGGATACGCGTAAAGAAGTTGCAGAACCTGGGCATTTGAAAGGTTTATGAAGACGATCAGTCGACGAGGGAGTTCCGTACAGACGCGTTGGCTTCGCGGGAGTGCCTTTTTCGCCAGCAAGGAGGGATTTAGGACGATGCCTGATATGTATTAGCAGAATGTTAGCAATATCCAAGGCTAGTAACGCACATTCTGGTGGTGTGAAGCGAGACGGAAAGTGTCGTGATAGAATGTCCAAGGTGGCGGCAGACTGACGCGACAGAGAGATTCGGGAACGACGCGGTCCCACGTGATGGATGGACTAGCCGCTAGAGGCAAGGCGGGCCACTTTTATTACCTCATCACTTAAACCTCCGCGGACAACCGTCCATGCACACCCCATTATGATTTTGGTCACACAATTGATTGCTCTTATCATATAAACTATCAAGAGAGAACGCCGTCTCATGCAAAATCTTCATTCCTATGCGCAACAAAACTCGCTCAAAACTCTTCAATCAAATACCACACCCATTCGGCCCGATGCTTTGTGAGCGTTCTGCCACCAATTAGCGCCTCTCTATCAGGATAGACACGATGCCGCGACTTACCATCAACTCGACCATCTTCGGAACCTCTTCCAGTTTATATGTGGTCAAATGTGGTTGAATGTTGTGCTTTGCGCTGAATTCAATCGCGGGCCGCATATTATAACAAGCTGATATTATGTCAGTTAGGGATCCACAGGGTCACGTTTCTACACCACTCACTTCCATTGTTTGAGCCCTTAACACGGTAACGGCCGAGAGCAATGTCCAAGGCATTCAGTTCTAATGGTTGTCGGGGAATACCTACCACCATCAACAGCCCAACGCCTGGCTTGATGATTGCGGGTGCATCGTCATAAGATTTCTTCGACGCGGTGAAATTGACCACAGCATCAGCACCTCCACTAGTAACCTCGATCACCTTTTTCTGCCAGTCCTTGTCTGTCAGAGAATTGAAGACGTGGTCAGCCCCACATTTTTTGGCTTCTTCAAGAGCTTGGTCTGCGATGTCAAGACCAACAACTTTGTAACCCATTGCTCTGCAGGGGTATTAGCGGAGCATTGGGACAATGTGGATTTCAACACTTACTTTGCGTACTGGATACCCATGTGGCCCAGACCACCGCAGCCCACAATGACCATCCATTGTCCAGGTTGCAATTCGCAGTCTTGGACACCGTGGAATGCAGTCACGCCTGCACAGAACAGTGGCGCAGCTGTCTTGACGTCCACTGCAATCAATGATTAGGCCGGTTAGGTTGATATGTACCACAAGTTCACTTACAGCCTTCGGGTAGAACCATTGCCTCTCTGGCATCTACGACGACGTATTCCTGGAAGTATCCATCAAGAGAGAAGCCTTGCATTTTCGTCTTTCCCGTCTCACACCACGCGTTGTGCACTTCCTTGCAAGGCTTGCATTCGAAACAACACTCAACAGCACAGATGAACCCGACCTTGTCCCCCTCTTTGAACTTACTTGCGACTTCGCCGGAACCTGGCTGGACCACCACTCCCGTCGCTTCATGCCCGATCGTCACTGGATTGTTCCCCAGGATCAATCCTTGATCGTTGGGTTCAAACAACATCACATCGCTGTGACAAAGAGAAGCACACGCAACCTTTACGAGGATCTCATGCGCTTTCGGCTCGGGGACTGGAATCTCGTTCAAATGTAATTTGTTGTCCCGCTGATCGTACCTATCAAGTGTCAGCATCTTGAACCAACTTCCTGGCGTCCCGGCCTGGAACTATACTTACTGCTGAGCTTTCATCGTCTTCTGGGTCGGTATGGAACCCATTGTG
The DNA here is from genome assembly GCA_020744415.1 of Dendryphion nanum. Classification (NCBI taxonomy): domain Eukaryota; kingdom Fungi; phylum Ascomycota; class Dothideomycetes; order Pleosporales; family Torulaceae; genus Dendryphion; species Dendryphion nanum. The sequence continues at coordinate 1,001,720 of JAGMWT010000012.1, read as the reverse complement.
TTGATCTGGTATGAAACGCTCTCCGTGGATTGAAAATGCAAGCACGTAGATGCTTCTCTAACTCGCTTTCAGAAGTTCTTACTGAACCTGAGGAAATCGTCCGGCGTATATATGTTCTGGTTATCCAAGTGCGCTGCGGGAAAACACTACCGTGAAGTACGCGGGGAAGATGGTTCCCGACATTGACAGCGCCCTGAATTACCCCACACTCATCATGAAATTATTCAGTTACCTTCGCCTCCCTTCTCAATCGATGAGGTTACACGAATCATGCAAGGTCACTGACGTGACTTTGATTCTCAGTCAAGATGTGTCGCGCGTGGCACTCAAGACTGTTCAATTCCAGATCGCTTCCTCGCCTCCAGTCACAAAAACATAACTTCTTCCATTATCACAAACACCATCGCACATGTTCATATTTGTTGCTTAAAGTCATGAGATTTGATCATTTGAATACTTCGCTCTCAATCCATAGTGTTGTCCTCGGCTCCAAGATCCAGGATTGCAGCTACTCCACAGACCCCGCACCCAGATCGATCAAGTACATCGCTTGTTCTAGAACGGGAAAGGCCATTCTTAGCGCGACAGCGGACACAGCGGAACATCGGGACTGTACCGATCCGTAGAGCGACATTCCGACGGCATTTCGCAAACCTTTTTCTTATGTTGGATTGAGTTCTGCGGGGATCCCGCTTTACATGCATTGGGTACGGGTAAATGCTTGCATTAGTACGACTTCAACGAATCTACATTTTAACACTCAACGACGAAAATACACCACGAATGTTCTAGATGTGCAAGTAGCAAGCATGTGAGTTGTCTAATACGAATCCCGGTATGCCAAGCAATGTCCACGACCACGACCATGCTCATTCACCACTTTAACAATTATGCCTATTATCTCGGACTATCTCCTTATGGATCGAGGATAAAAAGCGCACAACATTCTTGAGTAGGGCTTTCAAACAGAGTTCCCTCCGCGATGTTGCAAGAACAATAATCAAACCAGCATCACAAGGACTATTCACCAACAATCCATAGCCCGATACTTCAATGCAAGAGTAGAGCATTACCATTGTCAAATTACCATGGCTACTTCAGGGTCCCGATAAAATCCCATACATGCTCTGAAACAAACGACATCCATGCTTCTACCAATAAGGTCCTATTTATGGCAAAAATGGAGCCGGACCGGACTCTGCTCGCAGCTTACTCACCCACTCTGACATTGCAATCTGAGGCCGAACTTCCATATGCAGCTCACGGTGCAAAAAACATTCATGAGTTTCCTTCTTGGGTGCTGGAATGATTGATGTTGCAAGCCCTGCGATCACGGTGATTGCATGTTTCAACGGGGCACTTGTTAGATATGGCACTGAATGAAGTCACGTTCGACTTTACTACATATATGTACCCAGACAGCCTTGCTCGAGGGAATATCAGTATCATCGACTATCAATTCATTCATTCATTCATTCATTCACCCAATTCACTCATTCATCCGCTTTCTATTCCTGTACGACAAATCCCATCTCCCACCACCACCACCACCAAAATGCGCCTCCCCTCCACCCCAATCATCTTCCTCCTCATCCAAACCCTCACCACCATATCCCCCACCACCGCGCACCCCCTCACCACCCTACATCTCCGTGCCAAAAACCCCGAAAAACCAAAAAACTCCACCTGCGCCCCCGGCTCCCTCCCCTCCCTCTCCCTCCCCCTCTTCACCCTCCAACTCCCCACAGGCACACCGGGCAAACCCGACTCCATCCCGCCCTCTCGCCTCCACTCCTGCACCGGGTACCAATCCCCCTACTTCCAGCTCTCGCCCTCGACCAACCCCAATGCCAACCCCAGCCCCAGCTCCCCATCCCTCCTCCTGACCGTCCCGGGCTCGCCCCGCAAAACATCCTGCGTCACCACCCCCAACTCGCAACATTGCCGGACCGAGCTGCGCGAGTCGGCGCCCGCGCGCTCCTGGGACCCCAACACCGCCACAAACAAAATGAGCGTGCAGGTCGCCGTCCGCCAACCCGACGACTCCAAGTACGGGACCGTCATCGGCCAGATCAAGATCGACGACGCCGTGTCCAAGAAACCGCTCGCGGAACTGTTCTACAACAGGAGCGGAGTCTTGACCATGGGCGTGTCGCAGATCCGCGATGTGAGTAGTCTGAAGATGACCGAGGTGGGGAAGGTGGATGTGGGGACGAGGTTTGGGTTCGAGATGGGGTTCGAGAAGGGGGTCTTGTGGGTGCGGATTGCGGAGGGGAAGAGGATCGAGTTGGGGACGGGGAATGTCGGGGCGCCCAAGTCTTACTTCAAGGTGGGCAATTACAATCAGGGGGATACGGAGAGCGTGGTGGAGATCTTTGCGATTGAGGTGTTGCACTAGGTGGAGGGAGGGTGGCCATCACTTCTGGATTCATCCATCTCCAGGAAGGAAAGGGGGAGACGGATGAGGAGAGAGAAGATTTGGTAATGCAAGTGAGAATTGGGTGTTGGTAGGTAGTTGCTCTACTATATCCATTCTTGTACCCTTGAGACTTTTATTTCTCTAGTCCACATAGATAGGGTGACTTATCCAATCAATGCACACGCAAGTTCCCAACCGAGTCCAATTCCCAGGACTGTAACCGGACCCAAAAAAAACAAAACCCCTTATCCAACCAACCAACCAACCACTCCAAGACAATATGGTATCTGTCGGACGATTCCCCCCTCACTCCATCCACATCCGCCACAAAGACAAATCCAGCACCCTAGAAACGCATCCATACTGACAACAGCTAACAACTAACAACAACAAGGGTATCGAAGCCCAGCCTTAAACCGGCCAGACCATTAATTGTAATGATAAGATAAGACAATATCCGTCTCGCTACAAACCAAAAAACGAAAGAATTAAGAGACTAAGAAGAAATAAAGAGATGATAGTTTTCGCGGGATGAGCGCTTTGTGAAAAGATAAGAACTTCTAGCCTTGGGGAAAAGAAAGAAGAAAAGAAGGCAGGCTTCCCGCTGTAGTAGCTGGGATGATAGGAATGAGATGATTGAAACCGGGTTTCAAGTATGTGCAAGGAGGCAAATCTTACATGTGACTCGTCAGGACATCGGCATATGCAGATCAAGACTTTTGTGTGACGTACGCACGCACAAATGCAGCAGGCACTGGGTACAACAAAGGAAAGGAAAAATCGCTCAAGAGAGTGAGAGTGATAGTGAGGGGATAAAGCAAGCGAGCAAGCTCAAATCAGCGCGAAGCCGGACAGACAAGCAAAGAGGTCAAGTGGTCGTTTCTCGCATCACGTGGTCCGTAATCCAGCCTGCCGGGCTAATGTAGGAAATCGTCAAGTGATAAGCTAACGTTCAAAACCCACGGAATGGATCATTGGACTCATGTAGGAAATCTTCGTAGAGGCCGCCAGCTCTCTGGTCGTTTGTGCTTCCGCTCCACTGGCTGTTGTTGCGTCGTCGACCCATGCGGGCGCGTGCGGCTGGGTTGTGCTTCAGTTGTTCGTTGCCGAGGGCGTTGTCAATGAAGGCTTCCATGCGGACAGTGCCCATGGTATCGAAGAAGTGCTGGCGCGTGGAGGTGCTGGCCTCAGAAGTCCTGGTGCTGGCTATGGCGCTGTGCGGGTTGTAGATGGAGGACGGCACTGAGGGAGGCATGTTGGAGGTGTACATGTCGGAGGAGCCTGTGGAGTAGAGGGACGGAACGTGCTGGTGCGAGAAGCTGCGGTAAGGCACACTGGGAGGTGGGGCACTGGGACCGGTGGAACTCCTCTTCCTGCCATGGACAGGTCCACGGGGGATGGTGGGAGGACTGGCAGCGTCAGGGACAGGCTTGTCATTGCCGGACCTGGAGAAGAAGTCTGGCATTGGCTCCATCCGAGAGGCAGCTTGTCGCTGGATCACAGGATTTGCCTTGTTCTTGGCTAGGCGAACCGAGTCACGAACGTGAGAGCGACGCAGGGTGGCACCAGAGGGCTTGTGGTTGAGCTGCTCGACAGGTGGCGGGGCGGGCGGCAACGGGGGCTCCAGTTCAGGCATAGGGGTGCTCGAATGAGCGAGGAAAGAGAGGGCCGTCAGCCAGAGGTAGTGACGCTCGCGAGAGGTGGCGGTGAACTTGAGAGCTCGTGCAGGAGTTAGGATCAAGATGGAGCGGTTGAAGAGGGTCTCGGTGCCGGCACCCTTGGGGATGGGGGTGTTGTCAGCGACATCAAGGACGGACTGGATAGTGACTAGAGGGGGGTTGGTACGTTAGCTTGATTGAAAGCGTAGAGTTTTCGAGGATAGTGATGTAGAGAGGAGGTTTCGAGATTCAAATCAATGTAGAACTTACGTTTTCGACCACTCTTGCCAATCAAAGCCGAGCTCGAAGTAGGTTGCTTGCTGCTCCACAACACAGCCCGTTCATAGGGCGAGATCCATACCCAGCGCTTGTGCCGCACGCCATTGCTGTTCATGATAGCAGAGGCTTCATCACCAGAGCGGGCGAGATCCGCAGGCGACGACTCGGGCCCTCCAAACGCCTTCCTCTTGCGCACATACTTCCACATCCACTCGCCGACCATGGTGGCCGCAATGGCATCGACGACGCTGGTCTGCTGGTGCAGACTGCCGATGGAGTTGCTGGCCGTGTGGCCCGTCCTCGCAGTCTGGGCTGTGTTGGACGTGTTGGTGGAGAGCTGTGAGCGGTGGCCGAACCGGTGGTGGCCGGCCGTGACCATGTCGGTGGGCAGCGGCGGCAGCGAAGGGCTATCGGGCAGGATTGGAGTCTCCGGCAGCGGCGGCGAGCGGCTCCTCGGACGGGCCGGTCGCTGGATGACGGCAGCCGATCGGACTTTCCGCAGGCTGTCCTTGCGCTGGTGCTGGTACTGCCGGCTGCCATATTGTCGTCGTCCTGGGCCACCTGGGCCGCCCGGCCCTCCTGCGAAGGCGCCGTGGCCTCGCGGGGTGGGGCTTTGCGAGCCCTCGCTCTTGCTCATCGGGACCTTGCGTGAACTCGATCTGGTAGGCACGGGGAACGGCGGTTTGGCCACCAGACTGCTGGCATTCAAGCTGGCAATCTGGTGGATCGACCCGATGCTGCCCAGGCTGGGGCTTCGGGACCGCACGTGACTCACTTGCTGCACCGTCGTGCCATTCTGAATCATCGCAGACCGTCGGATGCTGGGCTGGCGACTGAGAGACGTCCGCATCGCCTTGCCCACCTTGGCTGGTTTCTCCATGGAGCTGCGGTTCGACAAGACCCTGCTCGAGCTCATCGAATCCTCCGATGGGCGAGATCGCGAAACAACCTCTTTGTCTTCGGGGACAGGCGTAGGCGGGCTGTTGAACACCCGTCCGCTCTTCATGTTCCGCGATGACAGCATCGGCGTCGCATAAGATCGCACCCGCACCTCCTCCTCCTCGTCGCTGAGATCCATGTCCTGCTGCTGCTGCTCCTCCTCTTCATCAGAGGACGGGCCGTCGAATCCTGCAAAGAGGCTGCTGGTCCTGAAGGGTCTGGGAATCACATTGTCTTTGTCACGACCCAGCGGGCCATTGTCGTTGTTGCCGGGATATCGATCCTCAATCTTCCTCTCAGCTGCCTTCTCCAAGAGCGCTACAAGATCCTGCCTTGCCGATGACACCGCTATGGGCTTCTCGGTCAATTGGGAAACAGGCTGGTGCGAATCCTTCCTGGTCACGTTACCTGCCGCTGTCGGCTTGGGTGTGAGCGTAGGCGTAGGCGCAGGCTCGGGGGTACTTGGCTTAGATCTGATGGCAGAAGGTAGAAGATGAGCTGGAAGCTTGACGGGGCGCTGGTCAATCCGAATGGGTTCTGTTTGCATGCCGGTCGACTTCATCGACCACGTCATGTCGCTCGACGTCTGAGTGGAGATACTCTTCGTTCCTGGTGGCAGTATTGGCTCTTTGGGTGACGGCGGTGCCGACGTTGGTGCGTGAATTGCAATCGACGGGATCGTGATCGGGATCGGTGGCGGAGGTCGTCGGGGTGACCTGGGTGGTGGTGTCTGCACTCGGGGCACTTCCACCACAACAGGCTCTGTCTGGGTAGACACCGATGCCACTTCCGTCTGGCTGATTGGGGACTCGGGTTCAAGCGTCTTCTCGAGCGCACTGGCGACGATGGGTGTAGCAGGAGGACTCAAGGGCTGTTCGATGGTTTGAGAGGCTGCAGACGTCATCAAAGGCGACAGTTGCACAGAAGGCGCATTGTGTGCAACCGCACCTCCCAGTACCGATACACGTTTTCGGCTTTGGTTAGCCTCGACGTCGGAACCTAACGAGACGGGATCGCACGCCCTGGTAGCGGGAGGTGTAATCGACGCCGCCGATTCAGGTCGCACAGGGGAGGGGGGAGGAGAGTATTGCACCCCGCTGTCCACATATTGCGGCTTCGGAGGCGGGAGAACCAGGGTGACCTCGCGAGGAAGAGATCCAACGGAGTCCTGGGAGACGTGATGATTCGTTTTCGAAGGTTCGGTTTCTTCGACCGCGGCAGTCATGTCCTTGCCGTTTAGCTGATTTTCCAGACTGAGGCCGAGAATGCGTTTGGCCTTGTCGTCCTGACGCATCGACTGTCGCGACTCTAGTGCCCTCCGAGCCCTCATTTCATTCTCAGGGAAATCATCCGAGTCGAGTTCCAAGTCGCCCAGATCCTCGTCTTCTTCGTCGAAAATCAATTCGTCTGCTAGGCTGAGTCCATTGAGTCGCCCGTGCTCGGACCCAGTGCCGCTCATCAGGGACATGCGATATCCACGGCCGACGCTGCGGAAACTTCCATTGCTGTGATTTCGAGAATGTCGGGCGATGCGAGTAGAGGGTCGTCGCACAGGTGAAGAACGCACACTTCCTGTGTCGCTCTCGTGGCCAAGGCCACTGTCACGTGTGTTATCCTCGGCTTCACTTTCCAGGCCTGCCTCCTCTTCTGCAGCTTCGTGTATCGCGATTTCCTCAAGAATCATCTTGAGTCTGCTCTCAGAGACGTGGACCCGTCTCTCCAGCGTACGCTTCTCGCCTTCCCACACTTCCTTCTCCCGAGCCCACATATCATGGACACGTGTCGAGTCATCCTCCTGGCTTCGTAGTTTTTTCTGTGTGGCTTCGAGCTTCTGCCGGAGGTCGACGTTGGCGTCCTGTGCCTTATCTCTTTCTCCAGCAATCTCTTCGAGTGCAGATAGAGTGCCGTTCTCTAGTTGTTGAAGCTGGCGTTTTACCGACTTGTTCTCCTTGGTACTCGACGATACTTGGCCCACGAGAGATTCGTTCTCGTCACGGACAGTGAGCAGATTTGTCTCTAGGTCTTCGATGATCTTGTGCTTGGAGTCTAGCTCTCTCCGGAGGTTCAGAATCTCGGATACAAGTGACGCCTGCAGAGTAGGGGTAAACCTCCGAGGATCGAGAGGAGATATGTCTTCATTGTTGCCAGCGTGGCTGTTGTGATCGTCAAATGGCTCCGGGGGGAACGGCACGGGTGAGCCCGATATGTCACCCACAGGTGTGCCATAACGCGAGGTCCGTCGCGACAGAGAGGCGTATGGTGTGTCGGCAGGCGTTGGTAACGGGTGGCTGGAGATGAAGACCTCGTTGTCCGAGAAGTAATCGGTAGCCATGGTGCCTGCTCCTGGTGATTGTTCCTATTTTTCTTTTCTTTTCTTTCTTTCTTAAGTATATTATATAGCAATATGATGTCCGTCGTCTTCCAGAACCACAACGAAGTGGTTATGCGATGGGGTTATCTAATACATGCCTAGAAGCGATCAGCAGGCGGTCTTTCGGAGAAAAGAATGCTGGGGGAGGCAAGGTCTCCTTATGGGAGGATGCTAGGGGCCATACTTTTACTTGGGGACTGCTATTATCTTTCTCAACCTATCAGAAGTAGGGCTTAATGTTCGCCCAAGCGTGGAGGTAGTGTTTCCGGCGGCTCTTGCCTCAAGGCGAAACCTAAACAATGGTAAAGTTCTGTGCAACGGTTTGGAAGATGGAATGGCCGAGCAGAAGCACCGTTGTATGGAGGGAGAATGATGAATCGAAGGGGTGATTCAGGGTGGTATTCGCAGTTCGGTCGGGGGGGACAAAGGAGGGTGGTGGATTCCAATTAGTCTTGGGCAGCGTCATGGGTCAGTACCAGGTAATGTCAAAAGCTTTGCTGAGGTGGATGCGTTGCACATAAATGAGAGGGTCTGGGCTGTGCTTGTGACTGTGGGTAAATGTGTATATGTAAGGAACTCACAATCTGACAGATTGACCTAATTGTGCAAACTGAGTGCTCAATTCCTGGTACCGGGTATCGTACAGTGGGTGCAATGGAAAAGGTATACAAAGGGTCAGAAACGGGCAGTGAGGCAGGGCAATGGGCGAAAGGAGCCGAGAAAAAGGAAAAGAAGGTATGTAGGCGTGGTAGGGTAGGGTAGGGCGCCGAGGGAGGAGAGAATTGAAGGAGATGCGGGATGTGACGATACAATGGACGCGTCGACAAGAGGGCAGGCCGGCGCGTTCTCCAAAGGTCCGAGGCGTGTGTGAAGGTATGGCGAGCGAGGATGAGGGGAAGGGAGAGGGAGGGATAGGGCATGAAGGTGCTGATCCTCACGGTCGTTCATGCACAGCTCTATGTTCGGGAGAGCCAGCAGCTGGGCAGGAAGAGTGAACGGGCCCACTGGCGTGCGGAGACGGGACCTCGAGCAAGTGAGCAAAGAAAGTGGACGAGGTAGCCAGGGAGCCAGAGCAAATAGAGCGAGTGTAGCGAATGAGGCCAATTGACCCCATATCAAATTTGTTTTTGCACCCCAAGAAGTGCACGGCTTATGCAGGCGGGCGGGCCATGCTTTGGAGAGAAAAAGCACAAGTGGCAGCGTCGGCACAGGGGGGGGCATGACCAAGCCATGGACGTCCTGGAGCAGTGAAAGGCAGTGAAGGGCAGTGAGAGGCAGCGAGAGGCAGTGGGCAGCCGTGAGAGCCCACGCACGGGCCGCGCGAGGCCGGTGCGCCGTGGCCCTGCATACAGCCGGGCCCGAAGTGGTGGAAGCTCGCTATTGGCGCAGGCCGACTCCACTTTCCCCCTTTTGCCCCGCCGCCATTGGCTAGCGCCCACTGTGGCCTCGCGGGCGGGATGCGTTGGGAGCAGTGGCCGCTAGGGCCCTAAGCAGCCTAGGGCGAGGGGCGCCCAGTCCAACGAGGCAGCGCCGGGAGGGGCCCCTGGAGGCTGGAGGACATTATGGCACGGCGGCCACAGCGGCCACGGCCTGCAAATGTCCGCGCGCGGCCCAGGCACGCCCAGGTTGGCTGCAGTGCTGCACTATGGGAGTGGGCGTGGGTGTGGGTGTGGGTGTTCCGAGTCTGCTATCAGAAGGCCGATTGTACGCTATCCGGAGCGGGCTGCCTTCTTCCTCCTGTTCATCACTCCATCACCATCGCCATCACCCACCCTTGAAGCCCGCCCGCCGCTTATGACGGGATCAAATCAATGTCTGTGTGAATCCGCGAACCTGTGAACTTGTGAACGGCCCTAGGATTTTGTGTGTGTGCGTGTGTGTGAACAGACAGGCAGGAACGATGACGGGTGCCAGTGCCATTGCCAGTGCATGTGTGAGCAGTGTGACAAGTGACAAGTGACGAGCCATGGCAGGTACCAGGTCCTGGACCGATCCATGGATCCATGGGGATCGATACTTCCTATCCGAGTGCACTCTTCCTATTGCCACCTCTCCTCTGCCTCCTTCATCTTCTCAAATCAATTTCCAGTAATCCTCTCGCTCCCTCGCTCGCTCCGTACATCTACTTCCACCAGTTTCACCAGTTTCACCACCACCAACATCATCATCATCATCAACACCACCACCACCAACACCGAAATCTCCTCCTCTCAACTTGTCCAACCGCCGTGTGCAACGGTGCGCCTCCCGCATCCATTCTCTCCAATAACTAGAGCGAGCTGCCCTCGAAGCAACTGTTGGCAAAGCTGGCGAAATGAATGCACCGCTCTACATAATCCCCCGACTCGGCCACTCATCGTTGTAGCTCCCACGCTATCCACATCCATCCCAGGACCCAAGGGTGATAGGAGGCCGTGCTCTGTCCTACGGTTTCAGCCTCCTGCTCCGTCACGGCCACTCCTGCCCGCTCGATTTGCCCTTCTCGAGCTCCCAGTTCCAGTGGACGGGAGACGTGATCCACTCGTGATCCTGAGGCTGCAGGAACCTCTGAACCGACAACCTAATCTGTCTTCACTGTCCATCTGTGCTCATTGCTTTGGCGCTTGTTGGGCCGGATTCCTAGATATTCTTAGTTCCACCGGCGAGCCTCCATCTGCCTGGCTTGTTCACAAAAGTCCGGAGCATCGGAGGCCTAGTCGTTGCTGTTGCTGCTTGCCGGTTTCATTGTGCTTCAAGCTGTCGTGATGCATGGCCCTTCGACGTTGTCTTCCACAGGTTCCTGGTGCCGTGCGTAGGCAGCACACGCGGCACATAGACCTTGCACTTCATTGCAATGCTATAGCGCCATCCCGCCACTTTCGGCAAGACTGTTTCTTCCCAACGTACGATAACGTGCTAGAAACGTGACGAGCAGGACCCCCGCGCTCCAAGGGCTTCCCAGGGCCCGACTCGAATTCGTACCCATCTGAGTCTGAGATCGACATCAAAGACTCCCATACGGAGTCGCCAAATGGAAGGTCACTCGGCCACTTTTGCCATGGCCATTCCTGTTCAATAAAGAATCTCCCGAAAAGGTCGGTTTCGTTGTAGGAGAGAGTCAGTCAGGTCGCTGACATGCTGCAAAGCCATCGCGGAGCGAACCTTAGGGGGACCACTTGGGATGTGGTGGCTGCCCTGTCGTACCTGCTGCGGGTGGTAGTCGTCGATAGCGCCGACACCCTTCACACTTGCCAGATTGGAAGGTAACGAAAACAACAATAACAACGCGTCCACTGACACGGTCTCCTCTAAGAAGCTTTGCGTGGTCGACGACAAGGCTTGCCTGCAGTATTGCTATTTGCAGCCGGCCGACGTCATTTCCCTTTCCAATCATCTACTCAGTAAACCTTCGCCGGAGCTGTCTCCTAAATTGTTCACGTTGAGCCCCAAAGGTTCCAAACATGTCCAAATTGCAAGTGTTGAAAGGGAACGGCACCAGCAGCTTAAACCCTGCATCCCTGTCCTCTAACAGCTGCATGCTGGCGATCATGACCTGCTCCAAGCCTCGCCTTTCTCCCAGTGTGGGAGCACTGGATATGACAACTGCATGACATCGGCACTGCTGCGTCTCCACTGCAGGCAGGCCTCAAAGATACTCTGACATGTGTCTGGTCTCCTGAGTTCTGTCATTCGGCGCCGAAATCACTGGCCCTTGGGCCCATACATGACTGGAGATCAAAAGACTCCGAGTGCTCCAATCCAAAACTCTCTTGTATCAGAACACAACCATAGGGCGAATACTTCCTGCCTAGCCTCGTGCGTCCGAATCTGGACCTGCTTGTTAAGGATTCCCATGTCTGCTCCCGGCTGTGCAACGTCTTTTTAGGAGAACCAGCTTTGCTTTTCACGCTTTTGTATCCACACCCCTCGCGTTCCTGACTCGGCCAGTCGACTCTTTCGTCTGCATGATTCCGATCATGCTTATCCCTGCTAGCTTCCCGTAAGAAAAGAAAAAAAGGGACGTTGCAGTTCGACGAAAAGACGATGAGATGTTTTGCAGGCATCCAGGTCGAGAGGTTTGGTACCGATCACGTGCTCGTTTTATCGATAAGCGAGCATAAAAAATCGCCCGCAAGGCAACATTTGGGTGAGGGGTGGAAACACCATCGTAGCAGACAGAAACGACACCAACCCAAACTATGACTTCCAAACCGACAGACAATGGAGCATCGCTGCCCTCGGCGGATCTTCCGCCAGCAATGGCCGAAATTAAGTCACAGAGTGCGGATCAGGTGATCGAAGAAATGAACCGCCTTCCTCTGTTCATGACGACGTTGGACGAAACGGACGGAGAGGGCGGAGAAAATATCCACCTCGAGGCCCTCAAAGCTTTGGCCTACGAAGGCACAAAGGCCGAGATAGCGGAGAATTTCCGCCAGCAGGGAAATGAGAGCGCCCGAGCAAAGCAGTGGAGTGATGCAAAAGAATTCTATGACAAGGCAATTGCCGCGCTAAAGGCACCACCCAAACAGCCGGATCCAGAAGATGAACCTCAAATTATGGAAGTCGAGCTTGACGAGGAAGAGGAGGCTAAGAAAGAGAAGGTGATAGTGGAGGCTTGCTACATAAACCGGGCTCTTTGCAACTTGGAAAAGAGTACGTCGAATAATCACAAATCTTCATCAAAGCTCTGGTTCTCATCAAACCGTGTTCATTCATGTCCGATTTTCGCCTCAATGTTCTTTCTCCACATCTAACGATTCATATATTCGCCTATTAATCAAGATCTCCTGATATCAAAACCACCCCAACATATAACACTAACCTTTATTCAGAGAACTACCGCTCTTGCATCCAGGACTGTGCTTCCACGCTCCGTCTCAACCCTACCAACATAAAAGCTTTTTATCGATCAGCACAAGCATGTTTCGCCCTCGACAAACTCCCAGAAGCTACCGATGCTTGCTCAAGAGGCCTATCCATCGACCCCTCCAACGCCGCTCTCAAAGCACTCACCCCAAAGATTTCAGCCCGACAAACTCACCTCGACTCCCTCGCCAAAGCCCGCCGCGAGCGAGAAGAAAAAGCCGCCTCAGAAAAGGCAACTCTCGCCCTTGCACTCAAAGCCCGTAGCATTCTAACCCGCAGCACCGACCAAGCCCCGGACTTGGAAGACGCAGCCGTGAAACTAGAAAACTCCCTCGATCCTAGTTCCACGCTCTCATTTCCGGTCATCCTGCTCTATCCTACACATTCGCAATCTGACTTCGTGAAGGCCTTCTCTGAGAAGGAGAAGCTGGAGCAGCATCTTGAGTACATCTTTCCGCTGCCGTGGGATACGGAGCAGGAGTTTGCGGTGGAAAAGGTGGAGGCGTATATGGAGACGGCGGTAGGGGGGTTAATTAAAGTGGGCAAGAAGATGGCGTTGAGGAAGATTTTGGGGTCGGGGAAGGTGGAGGTTTTGGATGGGTTAGTCAAGATTAATGTTGTGCCGAAGGACAGGGCGGGGGAGTGGATTGAGGAGTTTAAACGGAGACGTCCGACGAATTAACCATACCAGCGTGGTAGGAATAGTATCATAGAGTCATAAGAGACATGTTACGAAATCTTTCTCAAGACGATCGATCTGATTGCGTCCTCCACCTTCCGCAATTCGATCCTATCGCCCGAGACAAATATCAGACACAACCCGAATGTAGGTAGGTACTTCCATCATACCTAGCAAATCCAACATACCCATCATCCTGATTCCTAATGTCTCACCTCCGCCCCATCCATCTGCATCTAATCCTCCCATCCAGAAGCGCCCGCTCCGTATCCCTATGTATCATATCCCCGCTGCTCAACCCCAGCACACCCCACGCATCGCGCATCGCGCATCCCCGACAACCTTTCGGCTAAACATGCAGCAACATGCAAGAACCCATGAAGCGACCCAAAGACGAGCGCCTCGCAAAAACGTCAGGTCGAAAAAGAACTTCGCTTGGTATGCGAGTGCATGCAGCGTGCAGTGCAGCGCGGTGGTGCAATGCGGTGCAGAATCGCTTTTTAATATGTTCTTCCCCCACGCACGCACATTCGTGGATTCGTCGGTTGTGAAGGCGATGCTGCAAGTCAATCAGGGAGGGGAAAAAAAAAACAAGCCTGAGAAACTGAGTACTGGGCTCGATGGAATTTTTTTGGTATATTATCAGGATATGTTACTGGAGATGCAATCCATGCCAGTGCAGTTGCCAAACGTACGTGCAGACGCACACACAGACGTTCCATCACTCGCTCGACTCAATTCACAATGTGTGTGTGTGCATTGGCACTCCGACCATCCATCCATCCTCATCCCCAGAAACGAAAAACCCCAAAGAAGAAAAACCCGTTAGACATCATGAAACAAAATCAATCCTTTTACACGATTTCACACCTTTCCATCAACCCAACCAGTTCAATTGACCCTTTCACATGTCCCCACACCTCGGCCCTCCCTTCTCTCCTCCTCCTCCTCTGGCTAAATATCCCCCCTCTCTCTCCCTCCCGCTTCCCCTCCCCATGCTCCCAAAACCCCGGTTTCCGGCCTGCAACCCTCATCACATCCCAACATTTCCACCGAATCCATTTCCTTGCCTCTCGGCCCCCACCTAATCTAATCATCACCGTTCTCGCTTCTGCCGCGGGCCGTCCGAATGAAAATTAAAAAAAGTTAAAAATTAATTCTAAATCCTGAAACAAAATTAATCAACGTCGAATTTCCTCTTTTTTTTTGGGCGTATTGTGATGATTTGAAATGATCGCGTGAGGCCGTGCGGCGTACATACATGCGGTCGGTGGTGATGATGATGATGATGATGATGACGGGGCGATCGCGATCGACGGAATAGCGATGGATGGTTCGTTAGGTTTTGGGGAAGGGTGTGTGTTTCATGTAACATCCCTTAGCACGTAGCGAGAAGTACTCCGTAGCGAGAAAAACTGTAGGTACCTATACTTTAAAGTGGCATAAATCTCTCTATATTAGGATATATATACTGTACTATTTAATATAGATATAAGGAGTCTTCTTCTACCTACTTAGTATTGCCTTTAGTAAAATTACTAATCTTGCTATTGCCTTTAGGGTCTTAAAAGTAGGGGCCTTGTGTAAGGCCCCATTGTCAGTGTGGCCCATATCAGCACACTATAGTGCTTTGAGTAACAGACCCTAGTCAGGTAACCTGTCCTTAGCTAGGTTAGTTATCTAAGTCTATATTCCTTAGATTACTACATGTTAAAGACATTAGCAATTTGTCTATCTTTAGAGAGTACTAATGCTATTTTATTATAGTCCTTTTACTACTTATTTATTATTATAAATATATATATTCTTATAACTACTTAAGGCTCTTTATAGACCTTATAACCTTTATATTTAAATTACTTATTTTATTATAATAGATTAATATTTTATTTATAAACTTTATAATATTAATATAATTACTAACTACTAGCAATACTAAGACTAATAGTATATAAGGCTTCTTAGCCTAGTATAATAAAAGTAATTTAATAATATAAAGTATTATATTATCTAAAATAGTTATTTAAAAGCTATTTAGAAAAAAAGTAGCTTTACTATAAATAGTAAAACTTTTTTTTATAGTTAAAATAAAAAAAGTAAAGTATACTATAGTATTATAAAAAGTAATATAAAAACTTAGTTAACTTTAAGCACTAGCTAGTTTAGTAAAATTTATAAAAATTTAAGTATAGTTTTAAAGTAAAAAAATTAAGTTAAGTTAGAATAATTAAAAAGTTATAAACTATTATAAAGCTAGTAATAAATTAGTGCTTTAAAAGTTAGCTTTAAAGCTAATACTAGCTACTTAGTAAACTTTATCTATAAAATAAGCTAATTTACTATAACTTAAACTTTTTATTATTTTAAAAAAAAACTATACTAACTATAATTAGTAGTGCTATAATATAAAAAATACTTCTAAAAAACCTAAAGTACTTTTTAAAAAAAAAAAAAAAGTATTTTTAGAATTTAGTATTTATCTAAATAGTATAAGTAAATTAAATACTTATATAGTATTTTAATAAAAGTAAATTAACTTTAGTACTTAGCTAGAATAATATAAAGTAAAAATACTAATAGTTTAAATTTTAGCTAAAAAGTATAAAGCTATGTTTTAGGCTATTAAGAATTATATTAATATCTTAACTAAATACTAATAATATCTTAAACTACTTTTATTTACTATAAGTAAAGATAAAAAACTTAACTAGTAAGAATAGTAAATAAATATTTTATTTTTTTATATAAAAAGTTTATAAGTTATTATAATACTTATTTAATATAAACTATAAATTAATCTTAACTATTTAGTAATAGTAAACAAGTTTACTAATAGCTATATAAAATAAATAATTAAAGTAAAGTTATATAAAATAAAAATAGTAATTTTTACTAACTATACTCTTTAAGGCTCTAAAGGTAGCAAAATAAGATAATAAGTCTTAAAAGCTAATAAAAAAAAAAATTAAAAAAAAAGTAGTAAATAAAAGAAACTACTTATAAAAGATATTACTTACTATAAGTATTATAAAAAAAATATATATTCTAAATTATTAAATAAAGTAAAAGAAAATTTAAAAGTTAGAAAAAAGCAAGAGCTAAGGAAATAAAGTTACTTTCTTAGCTAAATTTTATTAAAAAATTAAAAATATATTTCTTTTTTATAATATTTTTATCTTATAAAAGTAAAAAGTAAAAGCTTTTTTTATAAAATAATAGCTTTTATAAAAGTAAAAGACTTAGGTTTTCTTTATAAAGTACTATATCTAAAGCCTATAATATTTCTTACTTTATAAGTAATAGTAAAAAAAAGATATTATTAGTAGTTATAAATAGTAGTACTTAATTAAATATTATTTTAGTATTATTTATAAAAGAAGCTAGTCTTATAGTAAAGCTATTACTTAATTTTATAGTAAAGTTTTTAAATAATTTTTTATTTACTATTTATAGTATAATAGTAGTAAAATTATATTATTAACTTTAAAGTAAGAATAAGTATAAGTAATTTCTTTTATAGTAATAGACTTATATAGTTGCTTATATTTCTTAGCTTACTTTAGATTAATTAGTTTAATCTAAAGCTTAACTTTTAAATATATTAAATATTATTTTATATAAAAAAGCATAGATGCCTAAGTATACTAAAGTAGCTTTTAAAAATATAAAAAAGTTTAGTAAAATGCTAAAAAAAAAAAGTATAATTATATATCTACTCTATTATAGAGATCTTTATAGTAGGATTATTAAGTACTAGTAATACTCTTTTAAAATTAAGTATACTAATTTTAAAGATATTATAAAAAAATATATTATTAACTATTACTTAATATAGTAACTAAGATCTTAGTATAAAGCTTTGCTTAGGACTTTACTACTTTATTAACTACTATATAACTTATTATTAGTTAAGCTATAGTATTTATAAAAGTATATTAATAAGTACTTTTAGTATAGCTAGATTTATTACTTCTATTTATTTATAAGTATACTTATACTTTTTATAAAAAGAAAAATAGTATACTATAACTATATATTAATTATAAAAGCTTAAATAAGTTACTATTAAAATTATTACTCTTTGCCTCTAATTATAGAATCTTTAGATAAATTAGTATATACTAACTATTATACTAAGCTAGATATTAAAAAGCTTACTATTATATCTATATTAAAAAAGTAATAAGTAAAAAATAATATTTTTACTAGATATAGCTATTTTAAATATTTAGTTATACTATTTAGCTTTATAAATATACTAGCTACTTTCCTAAACTATAGCAATTTAGTTATATTATATTATTTACTTAGATAATATTTTAGTTTTTTCTAATATAAAAAAGAAATATATAGGCTATATTTATAAAGTTCTTAATATTTAAAAAAGCTAAGCTATTTTTAAATATTAAAAGTATAAATTTTATACTAAAGAAACTAAGTACTAAAGTATATAATATATTTAAAAGTATTAAAGTTAACTCTTTAAAAATTAAAACTATATAAAATAGCTAATGCTATAATTAGTTTATAATATTTAAATTTTTATTAGCTTTATAAACTATTATTACTAATTTATTACTAAATTCTTTTAACTTATACTACTATTAACTATTTAACTTAAAAAGCCTAGACATAGCCTAAAGTAGTTTAGCTTAAAAAAATATAAAAATCTAAATAAGTTAAAAGTAAAAAAGTATTTAAAAAATTAAAGTAGCTTTTTTATAAGTACTTATTTTAGCTTACTTTAACTTTTTTTATAAAATAAAAGTTAAAGTTAATACTTTAGTAGTATAATTATAAGTATTTTATTATAAAAGTTATAAAAGGTTAAAAGTACTTTAGTAGTAGCTAATAAGCTTCTTTTTATAAAAACTTATAATAGTAGAATATAAATATAATACTTATAATAAAAGTTACTAGTAATTAATAAGAGCTTAATATATTAGTACTATTATCTAGTAGGTATTTTATTTAAGCTACTTATAGATTATAATAACTTATAATAGTTTATAAATAATAAAAAGCTTAGCTACTAATAAGTTAATTTAAAAAACTTATAAAATTTAACTTTATAATTACTTACTAGCTAGAAAGATTAATCTAGTAATAAACTTTAAGTAGCTTAACTATATAAAAAGTAATATTACTTTTTTAGACTATAAATAAAGCATATATTAAGCCTTTTTACTTAATTCTAAGTTAAACTAGTTTTTAATTAATTCTAATTACTATAGCTATTATATATTTAGTATAACTAATAGTATTTAGTAAAGAACTTTCTTAAGTTAAGTATTAAAAGCAAGCTATAACTTTATAATAGCTATTAGTAAAAAGCAAAAAAAATAACTTATTTAAAAAAAATAAAAAAATAAAGCTTTAAGTATAGTATTATTATCTAGCTTAATAGTAGCTTAATAGTATATTAGAAAAAAGCTTACTATAAAAGATTAAGTATAAACTATGCTAAAAGAACTTATAAAAGCTAAAAAAAGTATAAAAGTCTAATTATAAGCTATAAGAAAGAAAAAATATTTTAGAATATTATAATAGCTAATAGCTAAATATTTTAGCTTTAAAAAAACTTTTAAAAAGCTATTATACTTTTATTTTTAAAAGAGTATAAAAAAAATATTAAAATATTATAAAACTATATAAAGTATAAAAAATTAGTTATAGTTAAATACTAGCTATATAGCCTACTAAACTTACTACTACTATATTAGCAAGATATACTTGCTAGGTGTAGGAGTAGCTAGTCAGATAAAGTATATATATAGAGATTTAGAGGTGTTTAGGCACAAGGCCTAGGTTAAATAGATTCTTAAAAGAAGGAACACAAGGAACAAAGCTTTTACAGCATACTACTATCAATTTTTATACTTATAACTAAAGACTGCAAACTAAAATTATTCTGTAAAGATTGGATAACTCCTGTGTTGGATAGGATGGATGGTAGGATAGTTCCTTTTTGGAACTAAATGAGTGAACCCCTCTGCCAAACCTACTAAAAAAAAAAAACTTATCTCTATTTCCAGCTGGAATTATAGTTGCGAACCTAAGAGCAGAGGTGGCACCTCCTACCCTAGCACACTACTACTTAATAGACTCTAGCAAGACATAACTATAGATTTTATTATAAAACTACTACTCTTAAAGTATTAAAGCCTAGTCTTTAACTTAATCTTAGTTATTATAAATAAATTAACTAAAATAGCTTATTATATTCTATTTTATACTAATTAAAAAGTAAAAAACCTAGCTAAAGTCTAAATAAAAGAAATTATCTAACTATATAAAGTACTTAAGAATATTATTTCTAACTATAAATCTACTATAAACTCTAAATATTAAAAAAGTTTTAATTATTATTTAGTAGTAAAAAGTATTTTATTCTTAGCCTATTATTTAGAAATAAATAGCTAGATAGAAAAGTAGAACTAATTTTAGAATAGTACTTTTATTATTTCTATTACTTAGAAT
Organism: Dendryphion nanum; assembly: GCA_020744415.1. Taxonomy (NCBI): domain Eukaryota; kingdom Fungi; phylum Ascomycota; class Dothideomycetes; order Pleosporales; family Torulaceae; genus Dendryphion; species Dendryphion nanum. Next base: position 982,047 of record JAGMWT010000012.1, on the reverse strand, counting down.
AAGATAATTAAGTACTATATTCTTATTAGTAGAATTTTTATATAATAATAGTATATATACTACTATAGGTATTATTTCTTTTTATTATAAAGCAAGCAAAGCAAGTAAGTAATATCTTTAAAACTATTTATATAGCAGACTCTATGTAGTAGTATTAAAGATTTAACTTTTTATTAAAGCTTTAGAATCCTAAGCAATTAATTTATTAAAGTTTTAGAATCCTAAGTAATTAATTTATAGTTTAAAATATATAAGATTTTGTTAACCTCTATAGTAGTAGCCTTAGCAATACTTTAAAATTTAAAAATATATTTTTAAAAAAGATTTAGTATATACATGTCTTTTAATACTTTAAAATTAGAAAAATATATAAAAAAGAATTATTATATACTATTTTATAAAAGTTATATAAAAGTTCTATAAAAGTCCTATAAAAGTCTTATAAAATTCTTATAAAATTCTTATAAAAGTTTTATAAAAGTTTTATAAAAGTTTTATAAAAGTTTTTCTAATATAATATGCTATTATATACTATATAAAAGTATATAAATAGAAGTTATATAAATAGAATATAGCATAAGGCTATATAAATAATATATACTATAAAATTTTCTATATATTCTATTTTATAATTTTAATTTTCTTATACTTTGCTTTTAGTACTATATTATAGTATAATTATAGGACATCTATATTACTACTCTTTATATAAGAATAAATAAACCTACTTATTAGAATTATTTAGTATTTTATTAAGTTTAGTTAATAAGTTTAAGAATAGAAAATAAAAGACTTAGTGTAAGAAATATTAATTATATTCTATATATCTAGAAAGCAAACTCTTATATCCTTACTTTTATAGTACTTTATTAGAAATAGTCTATACTTGCTATTCTAATAGTACTACTAGTATATACTTTACTAGAGATTATTAATACTACTAGTATACTTTACTAAGATCTGTTAATACTACTAGTATATACTTTACTAGAGATTTGTCTAATACTTCTACTTTTATATATTATAGAGCAAGCTTTTGCTAAAAGGTTTACTATCTAAATACTTTATTACTAATAGGCTTAAGATAATATACTACTATTTTTACACTTTACTTTATTATATTATGTAATAATATAATAAAAGAAATAACTATAAATTATAAAGTTTATAAAGTAGTATATAATCTTTACTTATTTTAAGTTCTTCTTTACTAGAAGATCTAGTATCTAGGATAACTTATACTTTTTAATTTCTATTTCTAATAAAACTCTATGTTTAGAAGACTTTAGTTTTAATAAATTAGATATACTATTACTATTAGATGCTTTTTATTCTACTAAATATAACTATAATTATGCTTTACCTAACCTATGCTAAACTAGACTTTTTAAACTTTACTTTTCTTATAATCTGCTATTTATAAAGATAACTTATATTTTATTATAAATTCTATAAAGCACTTAGATATATAAAGATAGAAAGTTATAATATATTAATAAGAGATAGTTTAATCTAAATATTATTTAAGAATATACAAGAGCTACTAAAGATAAAAAGAGATTTAGTTTTATTAATAGATCTCTATATCTTATATATTCTTATTACTTAGTTCTATAAATAAATTAGACCTTAGAATACTACCTTCTTACTTGCCTAAGCTTTTTTTATTTAAAAGATACTTATTACTTGTGTTATATGTATATAGAGATTTAGTAATACTATAGAACTTAGTATAAATATTAAGGCTATATTTATTACTTTCTTTTAAATATAGCAAAGACTTTTTAAAAGCTACTTTTTATTCCTACTATAGTTAATACTATTATTCTAAAACTAGCTACCTTAGATAGAGATAATCTAGAAATATTTTTATATATTTAAAAAGATTATTAAGTTTATAGAGGAGCTATTTTAACTTAGCTTATTTACTTATAAAACTATTATCTAAGTTATGCTAATATTAAGATTAATATTAATATATTAAATATACTCTCTTTAGATAGAAGTATTAAAGACTAGCTTATTACTATTAAGCAAGACCTATTAGTTACTATAGTAACTCTAAGAGATTAATAGCTTTCTTCTTAAGCTTTATCCTCTAGTTTTCTACTTATAAAGAAAAGACTAGTGTAGAAGAAGATAATTTCTAGACTATATTAAATAAGCTAATTTACTTAGAGATTACTATAGTTTTAAACCTATAGCCTAATATAATAGAATTTGCTAATTTACCTAGCAAATCTTAGAAAATAACAAAGCTTTATTCTTTCTATAGATTTATTATAGCAACTCTACTATTAGAGTTTAATAAATATAATTAACTATTAAGCCTAGTATTTCTAATACTTTTTCTTTTTAAAGAGGCTAATTTTAATTTACTTTAACTTTATAATATAGACTACTTTACTTATACTAAGTATATATTCTAATATAAAGATAGCTAATTTACTAAATACTTATAATTTTAGTATATAGTGTTTAATACTATAATATAGTATAATTTAGCTATAATTACTAATTTCTATATATACTATACTAGTAGTAGGAGCATTACTATAGATTAGATTTATATAGCATTTGCTAGACTAAACAAAGAGAACTCTTTTTTAAACTTTATTTTTTAATTTAATATAAAAGTTTATAAGTTAATATCTTACTAGAAAACAAAGAAGTAGAAGCTAGCATCTATAGTATATTCTATTATAGAACTTTTATAAGACTTTTATAGAATTATACTAATCTATATAAGTTTATTAATTAAAGTATCTACTTTTTTATTACTTTATCTATAGTAGACTATTACTAAGATAATCTAATAAGATTTCTTCTTAAGTATAGTACTTAGCTTAAAGCTACCTCTGCTAACTATATCTAAATTATGTGTAGGAATATATATAATCTTCTTTATATTATTACTTAGTATATTATTAAATAATACTAGCTATTTAAGAAATACTTTTTACTTCTAAATTTAGTATTACTAACTTCTAAGAGTAATATAAGTAGTAAGGCTAAAGTACTATATACTTTTACTATCTTGCTATGCTAATAGTATTCCTAATATAGATATATTTATATCTAACACTACTATGCTATAAATATTAGACTAATTTGCTAGTTATTAGAATTATTATATTTAGCAATTTATTTAAGCTTTATTCTACTAAGGTAATTAAGACTAAGTTATTTTATCTTTGCTATATAGTAGTATAGCTTATAACTTTACTAAACTTTTATTTTACTTATAAAAACTACTTTTATAAGTATATAAAAAGTATTTCTTTAAAAAATAAAGTTATAAAAAAGTTTTTATTAATTCTTTGCACCTTAGCTTATATTAACTATTCTATACTTTAGTAAGAAATTAAGCAAGCTTTTTATTAATTCTAGCTAAAAAAATTATTCTAGCTTAATGCTTATTTACTATCCTTAGCTTTTGTATAAGGGTAAATACTAATATATAACTAATTATATATATAAAGGCTATATTATAGTATATTAAGTTTATGCTTCTAAAGAAGAAAAGAATACTTTTTTTACTAAGAAATAGCTATAGTAATTATTCTAAAGTTAGATTCTTTTATGCTTTTTTTACTTTTACTATATAGCTTCTTAATTAGGCTATTAGTTAGCATAACTATAGTGCTTAGGAAATACTTTATCTCTTATTTTAACTTTTATTAGTTAAATATACTTAGATTATTATTAATATTAATTACTAGCTAGATTTAGAAGGAGTTAAATCTTTTTATTTCTAAGATAATATTTCTCTTTAGCAGATAATATATAACAGGCGCTATAGTTTAATAGAAATATAAGAGCTAGAAATCTATGCATAAAGATTAACTTTCTTAGAATATTTACTCTCTTTTAACTATATAAAATATAAAAGGTCCTTGCTAAAGGTAGTAAATAAGTCTTTAACTTTATACTATAATACTAGCTAACTTGCTAGCTAATAATTTTGCCTAGGTTAAAATAATGCTTTATTATCTTTTTTAAGAAGAATTAGATCTTTTGTGTATAAGCAATATTTAATTTCCTATATACCTAGAGGCGTATAGGTATTATTAGTTATATTATAACAATTATTTTATTAATTCTTATAGTATTACTAATCTTAAGACAAAAGAGAGAATCTAGACTTAGAAGATACTAAGGCTAGTAGTAAGAATATCCTATAAAAGTCTATAATTATATTTTCTAATATACTTTTTAGACTAGTTTAAGAAGACAAACTAGCTGCTTGCTTTCTAGGTCTAATAGGAATCTATTAATCCTAATTCTCTTAGTTTAAAACTAGTTAACCTTGCTTATAACTAGATATAGACAAGTATAAAGATTAATTTAGCCTTAATCTTTTATGCTATTAGCTAATATTAAGACTCTTAATCTAGTAAATTTAGAAGTTAATAGCAATAGTAATCTAGATTAGCTATAGGCAAATAAAAGCAAGTGTTTAATTTATTTATTAATTATTATATTACTATATTACCGCTAGTAGCCTTGCTAAATCTTATTAAATTTAGATAAGAAAGACAGTACTAAGAAGACTTTTACTATTAAGGTTTTTTTACTAAACTTTAGTCTATAGCTATAGAAAATAACATAGATTATTTTATAATGCAATGTGAGCCTACTAGAGTGTCTGCCTATCTTATAATAGTTAGATATTAAATTCTACCTTTTATCTACTATTAGACCTTTATTTAATAGTATTAAACAGTTAGTCTAGCTGCTCTCTAGCTCTATAGGCAAAACTAAAGCATATTTACTATCTTATTATTAATAAAAGTCTATAGTTAGTTTATAGATGTTAGCTGCTATTTACTCTTAATGTATTTAGATCTAGCTTAAAGTACAAGTCTCTCTTTTACAAGACTAAACATTATCTTCTCTAGTAATTTCTAGCAATTACTACTATTACAAATAAGCTACTTTTTATAATAAAGAACTTTAAAGGGTATTAGAAGCTTAGGGTTATTAACTATACTAGACTTTAATAAGATAATTAAGCTTAATATAGTTCTAAGAGCAAAGAATAAAACAAATGCAATTCTATAAAGCATTAGGTTATTTACATAAGCTACATCTAGTCTTAATAATTAGGTTTTCTTAGTAGGTATTGCTAGTCTATACTATTAGCTACTAAGGTTGCTACTTTTTCTACTATAATTTGTCTTTATAGTTAATAGGTAGAAGTCTAAGTTATAAATTATAATTACATCAGGAAACTTAGTCTTATTCTTATTATTAAAGCTACTAATAGTAGACCTAAGGCAGAAGAGGCTTTATAATAATAGAGGTAATCTTTCTAATATACTATAGATCTATATTAGTGCATAGGTTATGCTAATAGATAATATATAGACTAAGGCTAGCTTGTAAATAGTGCATTAGAAGAAGTTATTAATATTATCTAGTTCTTAGTACTATTAATTACTACTAGGCTACTCTATTAGCTATATTTATTATATTTAAATTATATTTAAATATTAGTTTATATAATTACCTAATAGCTAGATTATAGTTCTATTTTTTATACTTTTAGGATTTTTCTATTTATTAGAACTTTTGTTTTTATAAATAATTTCTTTTTTCTTTGCTTAGGCTATTACTATACACAAGTCTTAAGTCTTAGTCTAGATAAGTAGTAGTCTATCTAATAGGTATAAAGGATTATTACTAAGGTTAATATATATTACTATATCTTAAGTAAAGACTATTAAAGCCTTGTATTTAATAAGAACTTTTCTTATAATAGGTTAAAGAAATATAAAGAAGTCTAATACTACTAAGATATAAAAAGAGATTATTAGAGAAGGCAAAGACAAATTATTATTGCTACTAATCTAGTATTCTAATTTATATAGGATATTTATAGATATTTAGATTATATCTCTAAAGCCTTTTACTACTATTAGGTATACTACTCTCTATTAGTCTTTATTTATTTTACTATTAAGTTTAATTTCTATAGATTCTACTATATTATTATTATTAATCTCTATTAGCTCTAGTAGATTAGTGCTTAAGCTATATTCTTCTATAATTATATTTATTTTTTATATTAGATAAGTTTCTTAATATAGTTTATTAACAAAATTAAGAAATTTAGCGCAGAATCTTAGTATATAGTAGCAGCCTTAAGCTAGGAAATTTTTAATCTAGCTTATTATTATATAATAAAGAAGATAGGCTTAGTTTATATTATTTATTAGAATTAGATAAATAAATTAGATATTTGCTATATAACTAATAATAAATATTACTATAATAACAGCCTTTTCTTTTTAATAAAAAGATTAGTAAATTTTAGCTTTGCTATATACTTATATCTAAGGAAACTTATTATTAAAGGCTTATATTTATTAAATTTAGCTAATTTATATTTATTAGTAATAAGACTATTAAAGACATTAGTTACTTACTTTAAGTAGTCTAATAATTTTTTTATCCTACTATAGTAGTAATAAAACTTGTTATTATAAAATTTAGTCTTAAAAGTAAATCTCTATCTTGTAATATACTTTTTAATTTAGTAGATATTATAATTATAGCTGCTAATACTCTAAATTATCTAAATATAATTAGAGTTTGTCTACTTTCTTTTAGAAGATTAGCAACTACTTTCTAGTAGAAAATTAGTTAAAATTAGATAATAGATATATTATATATACTTTAAATTTAAGAAATAGAAGCTATTAAATTAGTTAATAAAGACTAGTACCCTTGTAAAGTAGTTACTATTTTTTAGTAGTATTAGTAAATACTTAACTCTAGAATTATTAAGTTAATTTCTAGCTAAGTTTATTTATTTTTGCTTTTACTAGCTTTAATTACTTAAATATCTTATTACTACTACTATTATCTTTTCTTTGCTATATACAAAAAGTATTTTTTTAATAAATTCTAGTAGTAAAAACTAAGTAGATTAAAAATTATCTTTTAGTCTTATATAGTGTCTTAATTAGGAATATTAGATTAGAATTTTATATATCTAATAAATTTTTTTTTAAATCCTATTATAGAATTAGTATGCATGTCTTGAATGTCTAGTGTAACTTACCTTTAATATAAAGCTAAATTATAAAATACTTATCTAAGTTAGAAAGCAAATCTTATTACTACTAATAGAATTTAAATTATAATAACTTTATTAGATTTGTTTATAGCTATAATTATATAATAAATTCCCTTTGCATCTATATCTTTTGTATTTACTAGCTATTATTATTTAGTAGACTTCTTAGACTTTAAAATTTAATTAGTAATAGTATAAGTATTTATTAATAATTCTTTAGGTTTTTTATAGTGCTTATTAGATAAAGCTATGTTTAATATATCCTATACAATACTATAAATATAAAAACAAATAAGCAAAGTTATATATAGTTAGTCTATTAATTATAGTATTAAATAAGGATATAGAAGTTTTAGTATATAGAATACTATAAATAGAGGATATAGTTATTGCTAGGCTATAGGTGCTAGTTAAGGTTTAATCTTGCTTAATTCTTAGCATATCCTAGCTTTACTTATATTATTCTTTTGCTTTCTTTATTTTATAGCCTTTCCTTACTTTTATTTTTGCTTATGTATATTTTAATTAAAGATAGCAAGAACTAACCTACTAAACCTAAAAATAGTAGTTACTTACTAAATTCTTTAGAAGCAACTTATTAAATAGCTAAAAGTTAAGTATAAGCTGCTAGTGCTGTATCTAGTAGTATATTACTATTCTATTATTCTATTAATATCTTATAATTATTAATTTAATATAAAACTTAATAAAAGCTATAAGAAAAAGATTAAATTTTTAAATACTATAGCTACTAACTATCTTAAGGCTTTATAATAAAAGGCTAAAAAGAATAACTCTTAATTCCTACTAGTCTTTCTTTAAGAAGTAATATTTTAGGCTAGAAGTAAGTATTTTGCTTTTACTATCTTTATAGACTTTTTCTAAATTGTTATAGTAGTAGCTCTTAAAGAAATTTAATTTATTAGTAATATAATAGGCTTTTAATTAGTAAACTCTCTTTCTAAAGGTTAGCTATAAAGTCTATTAAATATAGCTTTAAAAAAAGTATATAATTTTAATCTACTACTCTCTATGCTCTATAGGAAGTAGCTAAGGTATATTTTATTACTTATTTCTTAGTAAGTAAATTATATATTTTATAAATTCTATACATAACTAATTAAGTTAGCTATACTACTAGTAATAATTTATATAAAATAGTTACTTTTAAGTTAAAATTTGGCTAGTAAAGGGTATACTTAACTACTTTAGTTTAAAACTTAGATATTAGCTACTATTATATTTATATTCTGCCTAAGGGGTTTTTTAAAGAGGTAAGGAATATAATTAAATATATTTCTTTTATTTAGTATTTTAAATAAATTAAAATATATTCTTATATTATACTTTAATAAGTAATAAGATTACTAGTAAGGTTTTTATATTAACTTTATAAATTAGACTTTGTCTATCTAATCTATAGTGCTATATAATACTTTTTTTATTAGAATAACTTAAGTTTAATAGTAATATATCTAGACTTAGTATTATATCTTATAGTAAGTAATATTCTATAAAAGTCTTATAAGCATGTATTTATTAGCTTTATAGTTTTAAACTATGCTTTTATAAAAGACTACTAATAAGTTAGCTATAAGAATCTATATAAAGCTAAGGTATAATATATTAAGCTAGAAAGTTAAATATAATTATATAAACTTCTTATTTATTTATTAACTTTACTTAGTAGTAGTACTATAAGAAATTTAATATTTTTAGCAAACTATATATCTGCTTATTCCTTAGTGTTTTTTTTAGAGATTAGTTTAAGAAATTATATAGATATAACTTAATATTATTACTCTATATTAATTTTATTAATTAGCTTTATAGGCTTTATAAGAAGCTACTAAGTCTTAGGTTATAAATATACTTATAGGTTAGTATTAATATATTTTATTATACTTTTTATATATCTAATATCTATAGCTACTCTACTAGCTATAATTTATGCTAAATAGGTTACCTTATAGCAAAAAGATATCTAGCTACTTAGAAATATCCTATTATACTTTAATATATATATCTAGATTACTTTTATTATTTTAAATATTATTTTCTATATATAATATTATGCTTGCTTGCTTCGCAATCTACTTGGTTTATATTCTAGTAGTATATATTACTTATTATAGAGTAAACCTAAGAGTACTAGAATAGCTTAGATTACTTTAAAGTAGTAAAGAATTAGCTATAGCATTAGAAATTATAGTAAAAGTAATTAAACTATAAATAGAATATAAAAGAAAAATCCTTACTACTAATATATACTAAAAGAAATATATAAATAAAAAAAAATATATATTTTATTATTAGTAAAAGATAAAGTATTTATCTTTACTAGATATATAAAATTAAAGAGACTAAAGAAAAAATTAGACTAGAAATACTTAAGACTAAAAACTATTATAGCCTAAATTAGTATAGATGCTTATAAAGTAAACTTACTAGCTTTAAAAAAAGCTTATTTAGTATTTTATATTTTACTACTTAAGCTATATACTTAGAAAAGTAAAATAGTTTCTTAAGTAAGCTTTATTATAAATATACTTTATAGTTTTAGTAATAATATATACTATATAAAAAAAGTACTAAATAAGTATAAATCTTTAGTAAATATATAAAAATACTTAATAAAGTAAGAAAGTTACTTAAAAGAAAAAAACTCTTAGAAACTAAAAGTAAATATTAGCATAAATACCTTAAAAAGCTTCTAAAAAATAAAAAAATAACTAGAAAAAAATAAAAACTTTAATTTTTAAGTAATAATTAAATTTTAAAAAAAAAAATTATTATAAGTTAGTTACTTTTACTTCTTTACTTTAAATTTTTTCTTTTAAGGTTTTTTTAAAAGAGTGTTTAATAGTACTATATAAGAGGAATATTATACTTAATCTTATTATAAACTATTATAGCTTATATTAATAACATACACCACTCGGACGTAAACCAAGCGGATTGCGAAGCCAGCAAAGGAGTATTGTGTAGTCACGTGATTAAGTCATATGATATGAACATCATCATACATTCACAGGACATTAGAGAGGTGCTTGAATAGGTGCTTGGATAGGTGCTTGGATAGGTGTTCTATCTCATGGAGGTGCGCGCCAAGGGTGATTGAAGAGATAATCTATCTCTCTACCTCTTCATTTCTCCATCTCTCCATCTCATAGAGGTGCGCGCTGAGGGTGCTCGAAGAGATGATCTATCTCTCCATCTCTCCATCTTATGGAGGTGCGCGCCGAGGGTGCTTGAAGAGATGATCTATCTCTCCACCTCATGGAAGTGCGCGCTGAAGGTGCTTGAATAGGTGTTCCATCTCATGGAGGTGCGCGCCAGAGGTACTCGAATAGGTGCTCCATCTCATGGAAGTGCGTGCCGAGGGTGCTCGAATAGATGATCTCTCTCTCCATCTCATAGAGGTGCGCGCCAGAGGTACTCGAATAGGTGCTCCATCTCATGGAGGTGCGTGCCGAGGGTGCTCGAATAGATGATCTCTCTCTCCATCTCATAGAGGTGCGCGCCAGAGGTACTCGAATAGGTGCTCCATCTCATGGAGGTGCGTGCCGAGGGTGCTCGAATAGATGATCTATCTCTCCATCTCATAGAAGTGCGCGCCAGAGGTGCTTTAGAATTTTGAGGTGTCGCTAAGGCTGCTGCTGCAGGGGTTGACAAAATCTCGCGTATTTTGAACTATGAATTAATTGCTTAGGATTCTAAAACTTTAACAAATTAATTGCTTAGGATTCTAAAGCTTTAATAAAAAGTTAAATCTTTGATACTACTACATAGGGTCTGCTATATAAATAGTTTTAAAGGATATTGCTTACTCACTTCGCTTACTTTGTAATAAACTTTAAAGAATTAAACTATTAATTAATTAAAAGCTAGCCTTTAGGCTAGTAGGTATTTAAATACTACTTTAGTTAAAGAACTTAACTATTATTTCTTTTTAAACTTTAAAAAACTTACTTTTTACTCTAGAATATACTATAGTAGCATAAAAAAAACTTATAAAGGCTTAACTATATTTATAAAGCCTTAAGTATAGCTCTTATACTTAAGTATTTAAGCTTTTTAAGCTTTAGTTAGATAATAAAAAGCTTTAAACTTATTATACTTAATTTTATTCTTTTAAGCCTAAAGAGTAACTTATTTAAAAGTAATAAATACTAACTTTTAAGCTTTAGCTAACTTAGCTATTTTAACTTTAGTAGTAGTTTCTTAGATTATAGTTACTTTATATTAGCTTTATATATATTAGTTTATACTATAATACTATATAAAAACTTATTTATACTAAATATTTTCCTACTAAGCTTATTATTAGTATTAGTATTAATTTTATTTATTAATTACTTTTTTTTATAAGTATAACTTTAATTAGAGTAATTTTTACTTTTATAGCAAGCTTTAGACTCTTAAATAATATTAATAAACTTAAAATAAGTAAAAAAATTAGTAGAGTAAAGAATCTTATAAGTACTAAGAAAAATATTAGCTAAATTATAATAAAATAGAATATAAAAAGAAATACTTATATATTAAAGCCTTAGATAACTTTTAAAATAATAGCTTTAACTTTATTATAGCTTATAGTATAAGTAGTAGACTAAATAATATTATTATTATAAAATAAATACTTTTAGCAAAAATTATTTATAAAGTCTTTATAAGCTTACTAATAAGCAATACTTTTTTTAAATTATTAAAAATTATAAGCTTATAAAGTAATTTAAAAAAAGAGTTACTAATAGTAAGAGAAATATAGTTATACTTTATAATATATTTTTTAATAGCTTTACTAAGCTTTTCTTAAAGGCTACTAAAGTATAAAAAAATCTAATAAATAAGTTAGTAATATAATAGCTTAAAAGAAAATATTTTAGAATATACTTTAAAGTAAAAATAATTACTAAACTAATAATTACTATACTTAGTCTATTTATAGCTTTTAATCTCTAAAAGCTTATAAAGAATATTATTTTAAAGAAAGTAATATAGCTAATTTAAATACTTAAATTTACTAGTAGCTATTATTTTAATATAAGCTAAATAAGAATTCTTTACTACTTTTTTTTTAAAATAAGACTTAAAGTAAAAGCTTAAAGTATTAGTTATTATAAGCTAGAATAAAATAAAAATAAATAATAAAAGCAAAATAAATATAAAGTATAGTAAGAAAAACCTACTATTTCTAATATTAGCTATACTTTATAGAATTTTTAAACTATTCTAAAGTATACTATTATATACTATTTTATTCCTTCCTAAGTTTATTTCTTTTTAGAAATAATACTTACTAAAATACTAAAGTTAAAGCTTAAATTTTAAAAAATTAAGTTAGTATTTAAAAAAAAAAAAGTTTAAAAGTAAAAGAAATTTATATCTTTAGTTTATTTTAGTACTTATACTAGTGCCTTAGCTAAAGCTTATATAATAGTAAAAGTAAAGTTAATTTCTTTTATTTTATAAAATTTTAAAATTATATATATTTACTTTTATATTAAAGCTTATTATAGGTATTTAAGATATTTTAGCTTTTTCTACTATAATTTTTACTTTTTAAAAATAAACTATATTTTATTAAAGCTAATATAGTTATTAGCTATAAGAAGAGAAATAATATAAGGCTTTATTATTAGTATAGCTTATATTAGTATACTATAATACTTTAAGTAATAGACCTTAGTTAAGTAACTTTGTTTTTAGCTAAGTTAGTTATCTAAGTCTATATCTTTTTAGATTATTATATATTAAAGATATTAGTAATTTATCTATTCTTAAAGAGTACTAATGCTATCTTATTATAGTTTCTTTATTATTTATTTATTATAATAAATATTATATATCTTTGTAACTACTTAAGGCTTTTTTATAGACTTTATAACTTTTATATCTTAGTTTTTAGCATAGTATAGCTCTTTTACTATAACTCTAATATTAGGTTTTTATTACTTCTAAAGTAGTAATAATCTTATATTAATAATATAAACCTAACTAGTATACTAATAAGTTATTATTAGCCTTATAGTAGATTAAATTAGATAATTTATATAATATTACTATACTAAATAATACTTGCTTATTTAAGCAAGATAACCTTAGTTATCCTAAAGTATATTCTCTAAATAAATTATAGTATAATATAAGCTAATAAGCTAAGTATATAGCTAGTAAGTTTATAGTAGTATATACACTTAGTTTATAGTAATACATAGCCTAGTACTTATTTAGTTAGCTAGTTTGTCTTAGCATTTTAAACTACTTAATAGTTATTAAGTAACTTTAAGATATAGTCTAATGCATAGCAATAGGTACTTTTATAATATAGAGATATATTATTTATATTACTCTTAAGCTACAAAGCTTGTTGTTCTTTCTTTTGCTAACTAAACAAAGGACCTGCTTAAGCTACTACATCCTTGTGCTTAAGCCTACTAGCGCTGATTCCTAGACTAAGTAGCCAAGAGCTTGTCTTAGCTTGTTAAAAGGGAACACAATAGAGGGATATAATACTAAGCTAAGTATAGCAGCCCTAGAAATAGGAGACTACGCTTTAACAAGTAGGTTAAGTATTGCTAGTAGAACACTATTATTGCAAACACATATAAAGTTAGAGAGGCTTAATATATTTTAGTAACATAGCTATATTATAGTTAAACAATTAACAGCTCTTTATATAAACATAGTAATTGCTAGGGCTATAGAGAAGTACTTTAGTTTAACCTATAAGAGTCCTAAAGAGGTTTAAATTATTAATGTTATAAGGAATAAGTACTAGCAGAGCTGCAATAGTAACTATACTTAGCAGATACTACACTATCTTGAGCTGCATACAATACCCTTCTCTTCAGCTATATCTACAGATTATCGCCTCCAACGCAAGGTCCGGGCTCGTACGGATCGGCCACCCTACCCTCTAGCGCCATTAGGCGTTCATCCACTTTCACCCTGCGCCAGTATAAGTACAAAGCATCAGTTCGCCACACCAGGAGGCGGCATTCATGCAGGCAAACGATGTGATATGTAGCCTCTGTTCATGAGGACCCATCGTATGAGGTTTAACAATGGCCCTGCCACAGCCACCCCGCCTCTGATATCTATGCCTGCTGCGCCACATTCACGGCTGTGAGCCAGCCGCTATAGCCCAGTCCAAGATGGGTCAACACAGCAACATCAGCTATCAGCTCCTGACACCCCAGCCCTTCTTGATACTACACCTGCCTCTTCATGTACGATCATAGCTCTCCTTCTTCGATTTCACTGTTAACATTAAAAGCTAGACCTAATATTTTTTTTAGTAGGCAAATGTGCCAACATGCTCCCAGCCTGATGCCTTGGAGCTGCCTAACGGGCCTTGTTCCTTCCATCCGCGATCGTAGAAGGACTGTACGAAGCAATGCGTCTTTTAGAGTGCACCGGCAATAATGAGTTCGTCTTAACCAAGGACTTCCTTGGTGACGACACCATCCCTCCTTATGCGATACTCTCACACACCTGGAAGGACGGGGAAGAGGCCACATATGATGAGCTGAAGAATAGTAGTGGAAGTACAAAGCGCGGCTACGAAAAGATCCGATTCTGCGGGGAACAAGCCAAACGTGACGGCTTGCAATTCTTCTGGGTGGATACGTGCTGCATCAACAAATCAGACCATACCGAACTGCAGGATGCTATCAATTCCATGTTTCGATGGTATCAGGACGCGACAGAATGCTATGCCTACTTGTCAGACGTCTCGATCAGAAAGCGGAAGGCGAGCGATGCGTTCTCGAAGTGTACTTGGGAGTCGGCTTTCCGGGCAAGCAGGTGGTTTACCCGTGGCTGGACTCTCCAGGAGCTGCTTGCCCCACGTTCAGTCAAGTTTTACTCTATAGAAGGCGAATTTCTGGGCAACAAGGGTACATTAGGGCAGCTGATCTCCGAGATAACAAGATTACCTGTTCCAGCTCTTCAACCAACCAACCTCTGTACGTTTAGCGTCGAAGAGCGAATTTCGTGGGCAAGATGTCGTCAGACTATGCGAAAAGAGGATAAGGCATATTCGTTGCTTGGTATATTTGGGATATTCATGTCCCTTAACTACGGCGAAGGGGAGGAGAATGCGTTTCGTCGCCTCCAGAAGAAGATCCGCTCAAAACGGGAAGACCGGGAATGCGTCAAGGACCTGCGCGCCACCGATCCCCGCGACGACAAGAAGCGCATCGAAAACAGCAAGGACGGCTTGCTGGAGGACTCGTGCCGCTGGGTCTTCGAGAACCCCGACTTCTGACAGTGGCATACCAGCCAGCAGAGCCAGCTGCTGTGGATCAAAGGGGATCCTGGTAAGGGCAAGACGATGCTTCTTTGCGGGATTATTAATGAACTAGAGAGGTTGCTGCCTAAGACGGACCTGCTGTCGTACTTCTTCTGCCAGGCGACGGATGCGCGGATCAATAACGCTACAGCCGTGCTGCGGGGCCTGCTGTACCTGCTTGTCGAGCAGCAGCCTTTGCTTGTCTCACATATCTGGAAGAAGCACGATCAAGCAGGCAAAGCACTCTTTCAAGATGTAAATGCATGGGTGGCATTGTGCGAGATCTTTACAAACATCCTGCACAACCTGAACTTAGACAGCACGTACTTGATTATCGACGCGCTTGATGAGTGTATAGCGGACCTACTGAAGTTACTGGACTTTGTTGTTGCGCAGTCTGCTGCATCCCCTCGTGTCAAGTGGATTGTGTTAAGCCGCAACTAGCTAGAGATTAAGGAACAGCTAGCAAAAGCAGGAAAGAAGGTTAGGCTAAGTCTAGAGTTAAATGCAGAGTCTGTGTCTGCCGCTGTTAGCGTGTTTATCTAGCAGAAAGTACTCTAACTATCACAGGAGAAGAAGTACAACGACTAGACAAGAAAAGCTGTGCAACATCACCTGTCTACTAACGCAGATAGCACATTCCTTTAGGTAGCATTGGTATGCTAGAATCTTAAAGACGTCCTAAAGCGGAATGTTATGAAGAGACTAGGGGCCTTTCTACCTGGACTGGACTCTCTGTATGCGCGGATGATGCGGCAGATAAGCAGCTCAGGCGACGCTGACGTGTGCAAGGAAATTCTGGCTGTTGCTGCGACTGTGTGTTGACCTATTACTCTCAAGGAGCTAGCTGCACTTACTAAACAGCTTGAGGACGTTGCAGACGATCCTGGATCAATACAAGAGATTATTGGGCATTGCAGGTTGTTTCTCACGCTGCGAGAGAACATAGTCTACTTTGTACACTAATCTGCAAAGGACTTTCTACTTGCAAAGGCAGCTAACGAGATTTTCCTGTTAGGGCAGGGAGAAGCTCACCGCGTAGTCTTCGCAAGGTCACTTCAGGTTATGTCTGCTACACTTAGACGAGACATGTACAGTCTCCATGCACCAGGCTATCTTATTAAGCAGGTTGAACTTTCACGACCAGATCCACTAGCATTGTCCTGCTACTTGTGCATCTACTGGGTTGATCATCTTTGCGACGGGAATCCAGTCTCCTCGGCAGCCTATTTGAATGACCTGCAGGACGGAGGTAGTGTTGACATATTCCTTAGACAGAAGTATCTTTACTGGCTAGAAGCGCTGAGCCTTTGCAAGAGCATGTCCAATGGAGTAGTGTTGATAGCAAAGCTAGAGAGTTTGATTAATGTAAACACATGAACGAGCATCCTAATTACAAGTATATGCTAACTATATCTAGAAACAAACAAGCACTTCTGGCCTGCTACAACTAGTTCAAGATGCGCGTTGGTTCATCATGACTTACAAGCAGGCAATAGAGAACGCACCTCTCCAGGCATATGTATCAGCACTTGTGTTTAGTCTGAGGGATAGCTTAGTACAGAAGCTTTTTCAGGACGAAGCACCACCTTAGCTAATAGTAAAGCTGGGTATGGTGGACAAATGGGGCGCCTGCCTGCAGACGCTCAAGGGCCATAGTAGTTATGTCAACTTAGTAGCCTTCTCTCGCAACTCAACCTGGATCGCGTCGGCGTCAGCTGACAGCACGGTTAAGATCTGGAACGCCAGCAGCAGCGCCTGCCTGCAGACGCTTAAGGGCCATAGCGATTGGGTCTACTCAGTAGCCTTCTCTCGCGACTCGACCTGGATCGCGTTGGCGTTGTGCAACAGCACGGTCAAGATCTGGGACGCCAGCGCCTGCCTGCGGACGCTTGAGGGCCATAGCGATTCTGTCTACTTGGTGGCCTTCTCTCGCGACTCGACCTGGATCGCGTCGGCGTCAGCTGACAGGACGGTTAAGATCTGGGACGCTGGCAGCGGCGACTGCCTGCGGACGCTCAAGGGCCATAGCAATTCTATCACGTTGGTGGCCTTCTCTGGCGACTTGACCCAGATCGCGTTAGCGTTGGCTGACAGGACGGTCAAGATCTGGGACGCTGGCAGCAGCGCCTGCCTGCGGACGCTCAAGGGCCATAGCGATTTAGTTACGTTGGTAGCCTTCTCTCGCGACTTGACCCAGATCGCGTTGGCGTTGGCTGACAGCACGGTCAAGATCTGGGACGCCAGCAGCAGCGCCTGCCTGCGGATGCTTGAGGGCCATAGCGGTTGGGTCTACTTGGTAGCCTTCTCTCGCGACTTAACCTGGATCGCGTTGGCGTCGCCTGACTGCACGGTCAAGATCTGGGACGCTAGCAGCGGCGCCTGCCTGCGGACGCTTGAGGGCCATGGCGATTCTGTCAGCTTGGTGGCCTTCTCTCGCGACTTAACTCAGATCGCGTCAGCGTTAGCTAACAGGACGGTCAAGATCTGGGATGCCAACAGTGGCACCTGCCTGCAGACGCTTGAGGGCCATAGCGATTACGTTAGGTCAGTAGCCTTCTCTTGCGACTTAACCTGGATTGCGTTGGCGTCCTACGACAGCACGGTTAAGATCTGGGACGCTGGCAGCAGCGCCTGCCTGCGGACGCTTAAGGGCTATAGCCATTCTGTTAGCTTAGTGGCCTTCTCTCGCGACTTAACCTGGATCGCGTCGGCGTCCTATGACAGCACAGTCAAGATCTAAGACGCTGGCAGCAGCGCCTGCCTGCAGACCCTTAAGGTTGGTCAGCCTCTCTACGAAATATTATTTGATTTGACTGGTCGCTCTCTTTACACTGAGATTGGGACTATTGTTATTAGTGGCTCTACGTCGCCAATTTTGACCACATCTCTTATGGAATCTTAACTGCCTCAATGCTAGTATACAGCGCTTAGTTAGGATAACATATGGATAACACATAATTTGAAGGGGGTGCTATGGATACCTTCAGAATACTGCCCTTTATCCTCTGCTGTGTCTGAGGACATGATTGCAATGGGAGTTGGAAGTAGCAGAGTGTGGATATGTCATGTTAATTCTGAACAGATTTCATTACTAATTTAGACCTAGGCTATATAGATACGGAATAAGTCAGACTGCTCTTTCTTTTATTATTTATTTATTATTCTCTCCCTTTCAGAGGGGGCTGGGGATTAAAGTAAATATATATTTAATGACTTGCTACACAGAATCTTCTAGAATTCTTGGCTGATAATAGCTTTTTTGCCACAATGCTACAAGCGAGGTGAACACCTTGATCACGCTATGAAGGAGGACGGCCGACCCGCTCTGGTCTGATCCTTGTGTGAGAGGCGTTGAATTTTGGAATATAACGTTATGGAAGCGGGCTGATGCAGATGGCTAGGAGATGTAGAGCACAGCCCTTATACTCTACTAGTTTAGACTTATAAAGGCCTAGAAACTAGGCACTTAGAGCAACATCTACTATAGGAACTAAAGCGCAATCTTAAGGCATATTATCTTTTAAATACTAAAAGTTAAAGTATTCTTTATTTATTTAGCTATACTAGGTGTTTTGCTATATAAAGAATGCACTTTAGTATATCTTTACTACTAAGGCTTTATATTATTCTTTATTTATTTATATAACTTTAGCTTATATATCTTTTTTTATAACTTTTTTTTACTTTTAACTATGCTATATCTTGCCTATAGTAGCTTCCTCTATACTTTTAGCCTTTTTAGTAGCTTTTTTAGTAGCTTTTTTAGCTTTAGTCTTAGTTTTTTTAGCTTTTTTTACTATATACTTTGCTTATGCCTTTTTAAAGTCTTTTTATATTATTACCTTTGCTATTTTAAGTATTATTAACTTAGTAGCTTGCTAAGTTTTACTTTTATTATAATCTTAGTTAGTATTCTAAAAAATAGTATATTTATTTTAAGTTTTTACTTTTATTATTTATCTTAGTTAAAAATTTATTTTAATCCTAAAGAAGGGTATTTTTTTATAAGAAAAGTAAAGGTAGTATTAAAAACCTTCTATTAGAGCTTTTCTTTGCGCTTTATATTATTATTAGGGATAAGTTTAATTATATTAAGAAGTAATGCTAAAGACTTTACTAATACAGGCGTGGCAGGCGTTGCAGGTATTAGTATTAATTTATATTAAAGAGATTCTATACTCTTAGCCCTTAGAATAGTTAGTTTAGTAAGTAGTTTTAGTATATTTATAAGCACTTTCTTAAGGTTAAATAGAAATAAGCTACTTCCTCTTTATACTAAAAGAATATTTTTTTTTATTAGTGCTGCTTTTTTTATTGCGAAGTAAGCGAAGCAAGTAAGCAATATCCTTTGAAACTATTTGTATAGCA
Organism: Dendryphion nanum; assembly: GCA_020744415.1. NCBI lineage: Eukaryota > Fungi > Ascomycota > Dothideomycetes > Pleosporales > Torulaceae > Dendryphion > Dendryphion nanum. The sequence goes on along the minus strand of JAGMWT010000012.1, from coordinate 962,293 downwards.
GACCCCGTGTGGTGGTATCAAAGATTCAACTTTTTGTTAAAGCTTTAGAATCCTGAGCATTTAATTCGTTAAAGTTTTAGAATCCTGAGCAATTGATTCGTAGTTCAAAATACGCGAGATTTTGTTAACCCCTGCAGCCTTGGCGACACCTCAAAATTCTAAAGCACCTCTGGCGCGCACTTCCATGAGATGGAGCACCTATTCAAGTACCTCTGGCGCGCACTTCCATGAGATGGAGCACCTATTCGAATACCTCTAGCGCGCACCTCTATGAGATGGAGAGATAGATCACCTATTCGAGCACCCTTGGCACGCACTTCCATGAGATGGAGCACCTATTCGAGTACCTCTGGCGCGCACTTCCATGAGATGGAGAGATAGATCATCTATTCGAGCACCCTCGGCACGCACCTCCATGAGATGGAGCACCTATTCGAGTACCTCTGGCGCGCACTTCCATGAGATGGAGAGATAGATCATCTATTCGAGCACCCTCGGCACGCACCTCCATGAGATGGAGCACCTATTCGAGTACCTCTGGCGCGCACCTCTATGAGATGGAGCACCTATTCGAGTACCTCTGGCGCGCACTTCCATGAGATGGAGCACCTATTCGAATACCTCTAGCGCGCACCTCTATGAGATGGAGAGATAGAGAAATGAAGAGGTAGAGAGATAGATTATCTCTTCAATCACCCTCGGCGCGCACCTCCATGAGATGGAGAGATAGAGAGATGGAGAGATAGAGAGATGGAGAGATAGAGAGATGGAGAGATGGAGAGATGAAGAGATGCAGAGATAGATCATCTCTTTGAGCACCCTCAGCGCGCACCTCTATGAGATAGAACACCTATTCAAGCACCTATTCAAGCACCTATCTAATGTCCTGTGAATGTATGATGATGTTCATATCATGTGACTTAATCACGTGACTACACAATACTCCTTTGCTGGCTTCGCAATCCGCTTGGTTTACGTCCGAGTGGTGTATGTTAGGTTTGTATAGATAAGTAAAATGCTACTTGCTAATTATACTTATTTTTTTTTAGTTTATTTATTTAACTTGCTTATAGTAGGCTGCCTTTAGCAGGCTAAATACTATAATATTATAAGGCTAAAGCTTATAAAATATATAAAAAAGTATATAGCATAAAATAATATTATTCTTAAAATAAAACTTTAAGATCTTGTATGTCTTGTGTATACTAAAGCTATTCTATATAAAGAGATATAGCTTATTTTTAGCCTAATATTTAGTTTAGGGATTAAACACCTACTTAAGCTACTATAAGCTAATATAAAAGTTAGTAAATCTAGAGTTAAAACACGCAAATACCTAACTAGGAGTAGGATGCGTAGTCTAGTTAGCTTAGTAGGTTAATATAAGCTAGATAATTATAGGATTAAAGTACCTACTATTAGCAGAGATATATTTAATAGTAGTTACTATTATCTGCTTAATGTAGGCGCCTCTATACTGTTGTATATTAGCCTTACTAATAAAGACCTTAATAGAATTTAGTATACTTAGCATTACTCCTATCTTGTCTATGTTATAGACGTTTTCTAGAAGGATTTCTAGCTTGTGTAGCTTTGCTTTAATTACTTTAAACTAGTAGACAACCTTATTATAGATATTATATTAATTCTAATTTTGTAGCTTGTTCTTTCTTATAATAAGCTCTATTTAACATTTCTTAAACTGCTTAGCCTAGCTATAGTAAGGAGGCTTAAGTAGCCTATCTGCTTTAGGTTAGTAGCAGGTGACACTAAACGCTATCGCAGGTATGTACTTTACTCGCACAGGTTGTCTAAGAATACTACACTATGTTAGGAAATCAGAGACAGCCTTCTCTTCGTACGGGTAAAGGTATTGTTGGTCTACGGCCTTTGCTTCTCTTGAGGGTCGACCGCTCGCACGAGCGTAAAGGGTAGCAAGAGCGACGTTGAAATGGGCTGCTCAAGCCGGGAACGTGTCAGGTATGCCATCAGGAAGAGGTTTGACAAGTGCTCTACTAGCTACATCTATATTAGCTCACTGTCGTTAATTATACTACGATGGTGTAAGTAGAAGGCAGCCAGAGGCAGCGAGCGCCTATTTCCAGGCAGCGAACTGGACACATGTTCTATTCTGGCTTACACAAACTATACAAACCAGACAAACTAGACAAACTCCCTTAGCACTGCGCTACAGATAACTGATTGCGCTAACTTAGAATTCAATACAGCGGATTCTTTACACTAACTTAGACAAAGCGTGCTAAAAATATGCTTTTGCAGAAGCTGCCCTCTTTATGCTTAGCAAAACTCTTAGAATCTATAGCTATTAGTATAAGAGACCTAAGACTCTTTAAAGTTAATTCTTTTATATCTAAATAACCTTATAATAGTCCTAAATCCTAGAGGCTTGTTAATACTTGTTGTTAAACAGGGGTATAGCGTCTAAAGCAGATTTTAAAGCAATTATAAAATTAATAATAGTGCTACTAACGCTACAATATTTTCTTCTATACATTAATAGTTAGTAAAGAGATAGTTAAAGAATAATTATTATTATATATAGCTTGATAGACCTTTGTGGAGAGATACAAGATAGCTTAGTAGTGGTAATGTTCTCGTTACGAGGTACTTCTCGCTACGGGCTGAGGGATATTATATAGTTACTCTTCCGAGAATGGGATTCAATACGTACGAAAGGATAGCGGGTCACTTTTTAGGGAAGAGGGGGGGGGGGGGGTGAATTGTCGGTGCCAAGCGTGATGGATGAGATGGCTGGTACTTTACAGGGTATATTTGAGGATTGTTATTGTTGTCGTTGAAGTCGCGTAGGTGTACGTGTTTGCGGCGTTCTCGTACTAGACGTGTACATTTCCGGGCCGTAGGTAGGAGGGCCGGATACGCGCGCTTTATCGTATCATTGTTGTACTTTACACGTCCGGATGAGACGGGAGTTGGTTCCAATTTCTAGTGTGTTTTCCATGACCTCGTTCTCTCTATTCATTCATTCATTCATTTATCCCACCACACCCAACTTCCACCACCGAAAATCAGAAGGGGGAAAAATGTATTCATTATGAATACCATAACAAATCCATGTCTGACAAGTACCTTAATCTATGATGTGACTGGCGTGGTATGTACATAATCTGTACGACATACTCCTGCATCCATACGCGTTATTTTACATTTATCCGCTCCCCCACCTTTCCATTTCCCCCAAAATTCGCAACTAGCCCGAATAGATACACGATGATTATCTAGCTACCTATCTAGTCCATGTACATGTACGCATGTACGTGTGCGCATGTACTGTACTATATCCAGGTACCCCATTCACCACATGCCATGTGTTTCCAATCATTACCCCCGTGAAGCAGAAAGGGTTGGATATGCACGTCAGAACGCATGACGCGGGTTCCTGAACGGCAAGCCCTAATCGGTGAGGTTTGTTCATTAAGAGAAATGACTTGGATTGGATGTTGGGGTAGATTTTGAACGTAGGCGGCAGGGGTGATTTTTCGATTTGTTTTTTTTTCCTGCGAGAGTGTAGTGTGAAAGAATGAGTTGGGAACGATGAGGGCGACGGTGACGACAATGACAGAGATGAAGGCGAAGACGACAGCACGAATGAATGTACAGAATGAGACACGTTTGGTGGGGTTTTCGCAATGAATTTCATTTCCAATAGATCTATTCTCTCTCCCCAGCACACTCCTATACAATCATTTCCCTTCTAAATACACTCCTATACATCCTCAATTCCATTGACCATCTATACATCCGGGGGTATCATTTCCATTCCTTTCCATCTTTTCCTTCCAGTCGGGGTATCCGATTGACCGTGTCGTGGCGTATAGAATTGCGCTGTGCAGTTATGTGCTCTTCGTCGGACTTATGAGGACCCATGCCGACAAGAAGCCTTTGAAAAAAAAACCCCACAGTGATGAGAGTTTTTGCAAATAGCCCGATGACGATATATCGCTCAGCCAAAACTTCCGACAGTACGAGAATCCAACAATATATACAATGATAATGAGAGTCTCCGATGCGACTCAGCAAGCAGTGGTGTTGCACTCAACTAAATTCCTCCGGTCGACCAGTGAACCTTCCGTGCAAAGAATCGATAAACAAATAAGGGCAGACAGCAACATGAGAAGCGTCGAATATCCAAACTCTGGGCGAGCCTCAGGTACTGGCGTTGGCGGTGACGGTGGTATTGTCGAGATAGAGCTTCATGGGGCGTTCCATGTCTCGGACGAGTTCTGGCCAAAGACACTTCTGAATCTTGCAGTTGACAACAAAGGGAACGGTGGCCTTATTCTTGAGATTGTCGACCTTGAGCTTCTTCAAATAGCCTATGAAAGCATGATCGCCTCGAGTAAGCGTCTTCTTGCCGAAGAATCCGAGCTTGGCGGTTCGAAGATTCGCTTGGGTAGCCAGTGTCTGGATGCAATCGGCGAGGATGGCGTCGTTGATGTAGCGGCGAGATTCCGGGAAAAGGCGATGCTGTTTGGTGTAGCCGTTGGCATCCTCAAACCAGAACTCAATGTCGCGCAGGTTAAGCATGTTCTTGGGGCCGATCATCTTGAAGAATTGTTGGACGTCTCTGTAGCCGATCTCTTGGGGCTCCGGGATCCAGAATGGAGAGTGAGTCTGCCTGTTTCGGTTGAAGACGAACTTGTTCTCGCCATAGAGAATGCTACAACCTTCATCGTGGATCTTCTTGCAAGTGCGTAATAGCTGGCTTGAACGGACGAAGTTGTTGGGAGCTCCGAAGGTAAGACTGTCTTCGGCGACAAATACCAGGCGGTAGATATTGTTGCGGAGTTCGCCTGGCAGCTTCATGAACCCTTTTTCGATGACCGGAGTCGGATTCGGAGCCGGTGATGGCATTGGAGTGAGGATGCCAGGCCCACTGTGCGGAAGGGCACCGACTGCCACTGTGGGCGTCGGTGGGACCAATAGACCACTGGCCGGGCTGCCAGGGAACATTTGGACGAGGAGAGGACCAGAGTATCCCAATGGAATGTTGACTTGGCATTGGATGGTCGGCGAGGGGCCTGGCTGAGCTGCTAGGCGGTTGGCGACGACCATTCCGGTCGCGGACTCTTCACCACTTGATATGGTCAGATCAAGTGGTGGCGGAATGGTCGTCGCCGCTCGCTTTCGCTTCTTGCCATGCCCCTCGTTCTGCTCGTCGGGCCTGTCCATGGCGGCCCCGGACGTCCTGTTTTGAAGAGTCAGTATATTGATCATACGATCGTGGTGAGCTGTTAGTCACTGCTTATTGGCGGTAAACGTGACTGTGGCAACTGTGGCAACTGAGGCAATAGCAAAGACAACAGTAGGATCGTCAGTCCTGGCTGTGGCTTTCGCGTTGTTTATGGCAATGGCAATGACAGCGAGAGAGACAGCAGTAACGGGATAGTCAGTCCCAGCTGTGACTTTCGTGTTGTGTTTGTGGCAACGGTAGCGGTAGCAAAAGCGACAATAGTACTAGGATAGTCAGTCCTGACTGTGTCTTTGTGTTCTGACAATGGTAGTTGTAGTGATAGCGACAACGACAGCAGGAATCGGATTGGCAGTCCTGATTGTGAATCTGTTGTTATGGTTTGGCAAGGTTGGAGGAGCGGACGACAGAAAGCGAAAGAGAAGATTTTGAAGCTGAAGAAGGTAATTGTGGAGGATATCGTGGTTGTCTTGGCAACTCTCGGGGTGGTAACGTGACCAGCGAGGTCATTACCAAGGTGAGTTGACGACGCAACCAGCGAGGGAAGCGGGGAGTAAATAGTTAATAAGTCAATTTGAGCATAAACAAACAATGCAGGCAAGAGCTTTAGAAGGAAAGAAGATAAGACGAAAGGTAAATGAGGCTTATGAATAGAGGTGATTTTAAGAAATCGCTAGCTAAATAACCATGCGAGGCGGTGAGTAGGCAGTTGAGTACGACTTTGCATCGGTCATTACTACTCATATGGACCCAATCTCATCTCAGTGACCGTAGACCTAGATATAGCGGTATACAGACAGATGATGCAGTCGTAGTGGGTTGCAAAGTTGTGGTTAACCACAGCTGCCCTCAACAAGTTTCTAACGCATGTCCAAAGCGAGAACACAGTCAATTGCTGGAACCCTTTGCCTATCTCTTTCGTATATAAAGACTCGTAGTCTTTGATGGCTCCAAGGGCCAATCTCGCGAGGCGTAGATGAAGCCGACGCGCAAGACAGCCTTGGAGAGACCGACGTAAAATCCAATCATACGGTTTTATGTCTCCTATGGGTGGTGTGGGTGCCCGGAGCATGTCAGCAGCACCCACGTCGACCAACGCAAGGCTGGCCGAGTGAGGATGGACTGTCTGAGAAGCGTTGAATCATTTTGGTTTTAGTCGTGAAGAAACAGAAGATGAGACGTTGACGCGAAACGAAGAAATATTGCCGCTACCCGTCGCCTAAGCGAGCACGTGAACGCCCACCAGTCCCCATCCCGTGGCTAGCCACTCACGCCACGCATGGGGCAGCTCTTACATATGCGCCGAATACCAACGGGTGATGGCATCGATCGAGCTTACCGCCTCTCCGCACTGATTCACCTCCACCTTCACAAATGGCGGCCTTGAGGATTGCCTCTCGAGCGAGTTGCGGGCTCTCCCGCCGGTCTGCCTTCCCAATTGCCACCAACCACCCACGATTACTGCTCCAGCAACCTCAATGGCGGGGCTATGCTTCGTCCAACGATGGCCAACAGAAGGTACCTACTCGACGAACAAACTTTCACGCCTTCTACACAGCATACTAATGTGTGAATTCAGCTTCTCTCTGCCGACCTTGAAGATGCAGATCCAACCGTCTTTAAGATCATTGAGAAGGTACGTCACCACCTCGCGCACTAGATTTCTATCACCGAATACATGCTCACCAGCCAACAACAGGAGAAAAACCGACAGAAACACTTCATAAATCTTATACCCTCCGAAAACTTCACTTCCCAGGCAGTTCTCGATGCTCTCGGCAGTGTCATGCAGAGTACGTTCGGCGATATCACCATTCCACACTGTCGATTATGAGCTCCAACTTATGTGGCAATGCAGATAAATACTCAGAGGGATATCCTGGTGCTCGGTACTATGGCGGAAACGAATTCATTGACCAGGCCGAGCGTCTCTGTCAGCAGCGAGCTCTCAAGACTTTTGGCCTGAGCGAGTCGGAATGGGGAGTAAATGTCCAACGTGAGAGGAATCTATTGTGCCCTTGTATGAAGGATATCACTGACAAGAACTATCCAGCTTTGTCCGGATCTCCTGCCAATCTCTATGCTTATTCCGCCGTCCTGAACACCCACGATCGCATCCTTAGCTTGGACCTTCCGCATGGCGGCCACTTATCTCATGGCTACCAGACACCAACAAAGAAGATTTCGGCAGTGTCCAAGTATTTCGAAACTCTTCCTTACAGACTTGACGAGAAAACTGGGCTCATCGACTATGCTAAGATGGAGGAGCTGGCGACTCTGTACCGACCCAAAATCATTGTTGCGGGAACATCCGCGTATAGCCGGCTGATTGAGTATGAACGGATACGCAAGCTGGCGGATAACGTTGGAGCATACGTCTTGTCGGATATGGCTCACATATCGGGCCTAGTAGCCGCCGGCGTAGTTCCATCGCCGTTCCCACATTCCGACATTGTGACTACAACGACCCACAAGTCTCTACGTGGCCCGCGGGGCGCTATGATCTTCTACCGCAAAGGTGTGCGGCGGACGGACAAGAAAGGTGTCGAGGAACATTACGACCTGGAGGGACCTATCAATGCTTCGGTTTTCCCAGGACACCAAGGCGGCCCTCACAATCATACCATTACAGCTCTGGCCGTTGCTCTGCAACAAGCGCAAACGAAGGAGTTCAAACAATATCAACAAACAGTGCTAGACAATGCAAAGGCACTTGCTGACAGATTAGGAAATACGAAAGAAAACCGTGGTCTCGGCTACAACATTGTCAGCGGTGGTACTGACAATCACCTTGTCCTCATAGACCTCAAGGATAAAGGTGTAGATGGTGCGCGTGTCGAACGTGTTCTCGAACTCGTTGGAGTTGCTAGTAACAAGAACACGGTGCCAGGTGACAAGTCAGCGATGAAGCCTGGCGGCCTACGTATTGGTACTCCAGCAATGACGACTCGAGGATTTCAACCTGAGGACTTCCACAGGGTAGCCGATATCATCCACCGCGCAGTGACAATCACTCAAAAGATAGACAAAGATGCTAAGGCCAAGGCCGAGGAGAAGGGTAGGAAAAACCCAGGTAGTATCCCAGCCTTCAAGGAATATCTCGGCGAAGGCGACGAAATTACTGATATTGTTCAACTTCGACGTGAGGTTGAGGACTGGGTGGGAACATTCAGCTTGCCCTGGAGCAAGAGTTCATAATTGCAAAAAGAATTTGAGGCTGAAGCACTGTTAATCGTGGAGGCCCATTGCTATTGTCTTCAACATACGTCTACCATTGTTTGTCTTTGCATTTCATCACAGGAGCATATCAGGGTAGGCGCACTTTGGTCTAGTCATATTTCAGTTCACTCACCTTGACCTCACCGCTCGAGAACAATGGGAAGGGCGGGCCCGGTCACGCCCTCACCACTCATATAAACTTCTCTCCACCTCCAGCCCATCGTAAAGACATTGCTTGCCCTTACCATTGTCGTCGCAATATCTCGAAGACAATAGTATTGTACCAATAATCCATAGGCTGTATCTACAAATACTTGACATCACCACCTTAATTGACCTTCCTCTCCGCCAGGCTCACAAACTCTCAACATATCGATTTCAGTATGCCTTTCTGCTAAACGATGAGTGTCACTAAACCCAACAATGCCGTCCTCCGTATCAGAATCCTCTGGCTCCTCGCCTTTCTAACCAGCACTCTCGCCCTTCCGATCCCGTTCCCTCTCCATGGCACCTACCAGCCCCTCAGCCACAAATTCACTCCTCCACCGCACCCAACCCACCGGGTCTTCCTCTCGACATCATTCCCACTCGACATCACGATCTCACCACCACCGGATCCACGCTCTCTCGCAGTGTCTCCAACGCATCAACCCCACTTCACGCCACCACTCGAGAACTGGCAGCACTCATCACCACAACTAAAAGCGCAACCAGAATCCGAACCGGAACCGGAATCGAAACCCCAAATGCTAATGGGCAAACCCTGGATGCACCTCGCTGGCTACCTGCTCCTTCTCTACTCTTTCCTCTCCGTCCTCCTACTCATGCTTCTCTGGAGCCAGAGCTGGATCACCGCGCCACTGGAGGTACGTCGTTCCCCTTCTCCTAACATTTCCGACTTTCCCCTCTATAGAGTTTACTGCTAATCGGCTTAAATGGTTACTGTAGCCGACTGAACGGTTCCTGTGGGGGTATCATCCGCTTGAGTCTCGGTTTGGGGGTGGGGATGGGGAGAGGGAGTGGTATGGTGCGGGACAGGGGATTCGAATAGGGATGGATGATGAGGAGAGGATGGGGAGGCATGAGAGGTTGATGGGGGAGTTGAGGAGGTTGGGGATGATTTAGTGGGGTGGACTTTCGCTACGGACGGGGGGGATCAGATGGATAGATGAATGGATGGATGATTAGTACCATATGAGCGATTCCTGGATACCATCCTTCGGGAACGGAGACCTACGAGGGAGCAGTTGAAAGGGAAGGCTTGATTCGATGGGATATGGTTGGATGGGATATGATCAGATCTGATTGAATTGGCCTAGCAACATCTAGTCCTCCATTTCTCTATATCAATACACACATATACACACACACACACACTCAACTCCCAAACCTTCCATATATTCGTAACGAACTAGCAAGTCACCCGTCTTCGGTGCAACACACATACACACATACATACATACACACACAGCGACTCTCCCAAACCCGCCACGTTTTCCAAACGAGCCCGACTAGCAAGCAGTCTTCCAGAACAACCCAGCCTATTCCAGGCAGGATAGCCATGGTAATCGTACCTACACGATAATAGCATTGAGAATACTCCATCCGTCCATCCATCTATACCAAACACACACATACCTTCCCCATACCCATACCCATACCCATCAATCCCCAAGCCATCCGTGGATTACAAATGCGCCGCCCAGTCAAGAAAATTCTGGAATAGTTCCGCATAGGCCCAAGAAGAGATAGCATTGCTAATAATGAGCCCGTCTTGCATAGTCGGACTAAAAGTAGACTAGGCGTTATGGAATCTGAGGCGTGGAGGCGTTGAGGCGTTCGAGCTAAATGGATGGGGTGGAACGGTGTTGGGCCGAGACGGACAAGGGAAGGAAGAGTTTGTGTTGTGTTGTGTTGTGTGTGTGTGTGGTAGCATGGGTGGACGAGGGTGGAGGGTTTAACTGGCCTGGCCTGGATTGGATTGGGGAAGGGAGGAAGGAAGGAAGAGAATGAACGAGTGGCTTTTTTTTTTCTGGGGATGCAGTGGACTAATTAAAGGAATTATGTTTTTGGTTTGTGTTTGTGGGGGATTTAAGAGTGGTATTTTGCTTACTCGGGCTGTTGCTGAATATGTCCATCGTTCCCCTCCCCTACCCTCCTCCATTCATCACCCATTCATCCATTACCCCCCTCACCATCTTCCCCAACCCTTTCAACCCCAACCCCAAGCGTATTACACACGGTATGTATATGCACCTTCCCCAAACAATCACACACATCCCCTCCCCATCCCTAACGCCTAGCCGCACAACATTCCAAATGCCGTGTTTCACCCCGCGACACCGTGGCCCCGGGTCTGTGCTTGGCATGGCATCCCTGACGATATGTCATGAACAGGTAAGCATCTTGATCTGTCTGTCTGCCTGCGGGTAGGTGTGTGCCTAAGTAGATGGTAGTGGTAGATGGTACCTGAATCTAGCTCTACAGATCCACGACAGATTTTGACAGGATTGAAGGTGGCGAAGGTGAAAAAAAAACCCAGGTATGCGGCGATACGCATGTTTATGGAAAAATGGAGAAATTCTTGATCCTGAAAAGACTGTGTAGCAATTATGTTAAATCGTTCGCAAGGTAGCCAGTTTCTTTCAAAATTGAAAATATCAAACATCACAGGAATAAATGGATGAATAGATAACAGTGTCGGGAGAGACATTGAAATTCCTCTTTTCGTCTACAACATGCCGTAACCAAGGAAAAGCGAGCGTCGGACATAGCGTAATATGGTATGATATGAAATTGACCTGAATATATTCAGATACTAGAGAGAGGGGGTATTCTACGTCGAAAATAGTGAACTCGCTAAGTTAAACACGACAAATAAACACGCTCACTCAGTAGTAGACCCAATCCGAGAACAAGTATGTGATAAACGTGTCATATGATGCGCTTCGCTCTGTTGGTGAGGGATATATATGCTACAAAATGGGAGATACGTGCGGGGGGTACGCCGTCATGCGGATAGAGTATTGAATATTCAGCGGGCTAAAATGAAAGTAGAGGGAAGAAATTGATATAGAAAGTAAGATACGATGTAGATATAGATTGGAAAAGGAAAACTGTTGGTAGATGAAGAAGTGGAATAGGCAATCCTGGCTTGTTCATTATATCTACGTTCGTTCCGTGGACGTCGGGTCTTGATAGCGTGTGGGTTGTGGTATGGGGGAAGAAGAAAGTGATTGCGCACGATGGGCCTGTGGTACGCTACCTGCCATCGCGTCTCCAGGCAACCTGTGATGATGAATGTGAATGTGTATGTGAGTGAAAATAAATTAAAACGCCGGTGATGGGGAAGGGAGATCCTCATTAAGTCTTGTTCTCAGCGACTTGTGCTCCTTGATGAGGTGCAGCTTGCGCGAGTTTGGGGGTTCGTTGACGGTATTGAGGTACTAGCCTCGTGGTCTACTCGTCGTAGCCGTGCAGTGGTCGTCACCTCTTTACACTTGGATTTCGTAATGGACCTGTCCCGTCGAAGTTTACCCAGTTGGGTACACTACTTGTTCGCCTGCTTCTCGAATTCTGACGCGTGACACTGCCTCGCACATCTCGTCTTACACTCCCAAAGCCCAGGACCTCGGGCCGGTCTAGGTCGAATGGATCTGACTGACGCCCTGCTCGTGGGACTACAGGGGGGTTGGAATACATGTTCGTAGTCGGTCGACTAGGCCCGGGTTCGCCCAAGATGAACGAACTGTTCGAATCCCGAGATGCTCCAGTGGACAGTGCATCGAAAGTTGGCAGCCGATTGTAAGTATTTGGTGGCTGTCGAGGGGGGTTTGGCGGGAGTGGCTGGGTAGGCATCGGCGGTATTGCTGATGAATCCAAGAATGGATTGTCTGCCGTGGAGAGGGCCGATGGAGAATAGAAGGAGGATGGCGGGTGCGAACGAAGAGCAGTGGTGGCACTATGCGTTCGTCTGTGACTGGTATCACGAAGCCATTCGGGCGTACCACTTCCGTTGCGCTCTTCAAGCTCATCCATGATGGAGACAAATGGATCTCGCGAACCCCGAGTGGACAGAACAGGCTTGGGAGAGATAGGCCCGCGCTGTTGGTCCCTGAGGCCATCGGCGACCGACTGTCTGGGGCCATCGGGATTTCGAAGCTGCAAATTTCCCTGCGGCAGAGGGTCTGCAAACGGATTGTCGACTTGGTTATCGCGAATCACAGGGTCTTCGACGATTGCTGGAAAGGGTGACCGGTCTCCAACGACAAGACTGTCTGGTTTCTTCTGGAGAAGGGTTCGAGATCTTTTCAGACTCGGCATACGGTCACCGAAGCCACGTAGCTGGTCCCGGAATCCAAATTGCGGCTCGCTGACAGAACGGCTGCGGCCATTGGAACCCACCGAGTAGACGGAACTGACACTGGTTCGAGCACTATGTCTGCGGTACGGGTGCTGCGCAGGCCCGGATTTCTTTCCCTTCAGCTTCTCGATCCACATGCCGGCACCGGCTGGGATAGCCTTCAGCTTAGACATGAATCCAGGGGTGTCCGAAGCCGCGTTCTTCTCGTTGAACCGTCTTTGCCATCTTCCCGCAGAGTCGGAAGACTTTCGTTTCCTCAAGCATAGGAATAGCAAAGCACTGATGAGGCAGATGGCGGCGACTCCTCCAACCACGCCTCCCACGACAGCTCCAACATTGACTGGTCCATTGCCGAGGGTGAGACCTCCGCTATCATCGGAGCCCGTCTCTGGACTGATCACTCCTGCCGACCCACCTGTAGGAGCTCCAGATGAGGTCGGTACTGGAAACGGATCGTTGGACGGCTGGTCGCTGTCGGAGGGCTCATTCGACGAAGAAGGGGCGGCTGGGTCGGAGGATTGCTCTGGCTGCCCAGGGATGACTTCGATGGAGGATTCGCGCGAAATGGGAGTCGGTACAACGGCAGCGGAGGTTGCGGGAACGCGGGGGGCAGAGGAGGAGGGCAATAGCGCCGAGGAGGTGGCAGCTGGTACAATTGGGTCAGAGCTTGTTGGTTCTGTTGGTTCTGGGTTTGCTGGGGCTGCTGAGGTTGGTGCAGGAGGTGGTGCTGTAGAAATTGGGGCAGGTGCAGGAGCAGGAGTTTCCGGGGCAGCGGCGACGGGCGTAGCGTCTTCGGTGATGACTACGCCGGGATTTGGTGCTATGGCGACAGGTCCAGAGGGATTGAGGTTCTGGATGGCTGAGGGAGGCGGCGCTGCCACGATTTGCGGCAATGGTGCTGAAGAAGAGACTGCTGGGATGGCCGTACCTGGAGCTGAAGGAGCTGCTGCTTGTTGTTCCTGGCTCGAAGCGGGCGGAGGCGGAGGCGGAGGAGGAGGGGCTGCGCTTGTCTGCTGTATCTGTTCGGGAGCGGACGAGATGACGGGCGGTGGTTGTTGTGCAATAGGCGTAGGTGCGGGTTGTTGCTGGGTGGTGAAGACAGAAGTGGCGGCTGTTCGAGCCCGCGAGCGCGTACATCTGCGCCCGCCCACTGTCGTCGTCAGGTCCTGCGGAGTGGCCATGCAGAAGTCAATACATAGAAATGGAAGAAACGCCGGCAAGGGCTCGAAAAAAGGCGGGGAGGAGGAAGAAGGAGAATCAAAGCACTACGGGCGCTTGGGGCATATTAGAAGACGGGAGATGAGAAGGCAGCTGGCAAAATGAAGATGGTTAATGGGAGTCACGAAGAAAGAGGATTGCAATGGTTCGAAGAGCGACCGGATGGCCTTGTACCGTTGGGCATAAGGTGGTGTGCCTGGGGATGTCTGAAACGGGAGTGGCTTCATGTGCCGCTTTGGGCAACGATTCCAACACACTTGAAGCGCGGGAGGCATCGCACCCACCAAGAGCACCAAGAGACAGCGGCATGGATGTCTCAGCCCAGAGAAATGATGATGGATGGAATATGCTGGGTTCACGAGCGCGCGAGCGAGTGGGCGACGCGTGTGGACGCGCAAGGGCGACGAGAAAATAATTTATTAGTCGAATGGTGAATGTAATTCATGGGTTGGATGGTGAGGGATGATGGTAGTGGTGGTGGTGGGGTCAAGGGCAATCGGATGAGTAATCAACGGATGGGCTGCTCGTCCAATCGGACGGCCTCGGAAAAGACTGGCGCCAAGGGGCAGCTGTGGAACATGTGACTAGAGACATGCCACATCACGTGCGCACACCAGCCGTATCCATCCGAACCGTTATCGGCCCGCCGTGCCCTGCATGCCCGCCATAGCCTCCATGCCCTCTATGCGCTGCGCGTTGTTAATCCGGTCCAATGCCTACAACTCCAATCGATCAATCAATCAATTCAATCAGTCAATCAGTCAATCATCAGGCCCATACTTGTAGTTACCCCGAAAGCCGTTGCAATGATATTAGGTTTATTGCCCAACCCATTTCCAGTGCCAGCACCGACATCTCTAGACATCTTGCAGCATTTCAAAGGCTGCCCGTTTGAGATGCTCCATGAAACGTGCGGCGCAAATGAAGACACATGCGAGCAGTCCATGGAGTGATTCTCTCGACGACTACGAGGCTGCAGAGGGCCGAACGCTCCTAAGCACTTCAAAGTTCACACACTACACATCCGCACGTCCTTCCCTGCCCTTCTGCGACGTTGCGAGAGCCAGCCAGCGCACGACATTGCCAGCATTGCCAGCATTGCCTACATCGCCTACATCGCCTACATCGCCAGCCGGCCTGCCCAGCTGGTCTCTTGTTCCCCACCAGAACACAGCAGCCGTCGACAGTACTTGCAGATGGACCTGCACAACCCGACCAGGGTCTTCGTCGTCAATCTCTACACACTCTCTCTCTCTTGTCTCTCTCATCTGCATAGTGATAGTATCCATCTCCCCTTGTAATCCCACCCCTCATCGTCATCCACCAACAAGGCAGGCCCACGACGAGCCCGCCCTCATCCTCCTCTCCTCCATCATGTACGGCATGAGTAAGTTTCCTCGCCTACTCAGTCACGCGCTTGTCAGAACGTCAATCCTCTCCTTCTCCTCCACTCCCGTCTCAGTCTCATGATTCCAACTACCACTTGCTCCGATGTCTCTGTTGACTACGCCACGCCCCGCTATATGTCAACGCTCGTCGCAACATTTCCACTTCTCATACACATCTTCACCCCCTTCCACACAATCCATAACACATTTCATCACCCCGTTTTCCAACTGCCTGCTGCTACTGCTACTGCTGCTGCTGCTGCTGCTGCTGTGACCAGTCTCCAGTTCGTTTGTCCACCTTGTTCAGCCTCGTCTCCTGTTGTTTCGTACCCGTGTTCCACACACATTCACTCCAGGGCTGCCATACACGTTTCGTCAGAAGCGTGCACCGTGCACTGTGCACCTGTTATCCACCGCTGATATACGTTTCTTCATGCAGGTAACCTCCTCGCGGGCCAACATGACCTGCAGAAAGAACGGCCGCCCCCAGGTCCTCCGACCCCCGTGACCTTCCCTTCCCTCGCCCCACCCGATCCGTCATTGGCGAAACCGCCAGCATCGTGGGTTGATGACCCTCGCCAGGGCATTCCCGCACATTTAATCAAACTCAAGAAACCGTCTGATGTGAACTTGGACACGTTGGCTCTTCTTAACATCACATTTGGGCCCCAATGTGACCTCGAAACCATCATCCCATCCTTGCCAAACAACCGCCGATCCTATCTGCCTCCGAAATCCTGGCTGGACCCTCCTACTTCGGAGGAACTACAAACACCTTCATCTACTTCATCCAATTCTCCGGTACTTCTGAACAACGGCCGGAAATCTCCCGACCGACATGAATTTTACATGCGTGCAAAAGAGTTATTGTTCAAGAACGAGGATGCCTTCCTGAACCTGACCAGAAGGAACGAGGGTACCAAACCAACCCTTCGTCTTGCCCACTTCCGTAAATTCTGGGAAGGACTCGACAATCTAGCTTACTACTGGGACACTTCATTGGACGAATATCTGCCCCCCAAGCCCGAGGCCGTTCAAGAAGGCAATGAAACATCTCCAAGTGCCAGTCCCACTTCAGCCCTACCAAACAGCCAGCAGCCCCCCCACACCGGCCCATCACCACCACCACCCTCCAACGGCGGCTCCACGCCCCAAGACGGATCCACGGATGCCCTCGAGCCTCGTAAGAAAGCAAAAACAGAGGAGGCGGTGAGCCATGAAACAACCTCACCACCTCCCCCCTCTCCTAGCATCAGCAATCCAGAAAACACCAAGAAGCCCTCCATCTCCTCCAGCAAAGCCCTGCCCGCCCGCACCATCCCCCCCAGGGTCCCCTGGGCTACAAACATGCCCTCCATTTCCTCCTCTAAACCACTCGACCTATCCAACGGTTCCTACCGCGGATACCGCATTGGCAACGGCGCCGACATGCCCGAGCAATACCGCCTCGATTGCGTGCGCTCCTTCGTCGAACCCATCGCTTGGTCCTTTGGCGTGACCCTCGTCCCGCATCGTCGCCCACCTGTCCTCGGCGTTGAAAACGTAAGATTCCCCGTTCGCATGAATAGCGTTGCGTGGCGGGGTCCGACGGACCGCCTCAAGGCACGGCAGGGCTGGATGGAGGGGCCACTATTGGGCATCCAGACGAGATCGGAGGTCAATTTCGTGCCTGGTGGTGATGACGGTGCGAACAGCGCACAGAATCTCGCTGTCCTGGATGTCGTACGCGAACTCGGCGGCATGCTTCTACTCGCCCAGGAACGCGCTCGCCAGGGCAAGACCGAAGTGCGCTCTGGCGAGGGGAAATGGTGGACTGAGAAACCGCGCTGGGGCGGTGGATCTGGAGGCGAAGTCGGGGAGGCGACGGGCGCGAGCGATGCTTCCCCACAGGATTTGGGTCTGAAAGTGGACGAGAAGGAGAAATCGTTTTCGTCACTGGGTTCGCGACTCGGGCTCGGGCTCAAGGAACGCAAACGACCTACGCCAACGGAGATGTGGGAGGTATTGCGCCCGGGGAATCCGATTTGGGATCAGAAGATTGTGTATGAGGCTATTGGAAGGGAGAGGGGGGATTCGGAATGGGATGATGTGAGTTTCTGAATCTCTTTTCCGCCCAGGAAAAAAAACCCACACCAATGAAGTCTTCCCTCCTGGTATGAACCTACTCACACTCCCAGATCTTCCTCGTATCCTCCCTCAACCACCACATCTCCCTCGTCCGCCTGCGCATCCACAGCGCCTACATCGAACATCTAACCAGCGGCACACTTCCTTCTCCACCGCCCACGGATCCGCAGTGGTGTTCGCCTGTGCTACAGCGTACGCGTTGGTACGATTTGTTTCGTGTGGAGGATCGCACGGAAATTATGAGGGGCATTTGGGGACTTTTGGAGTACTTGATGAGGGAGGTTAGCGATGAGGAGGGGGATGTGGATGTGCTGATGGAGGACGGTAGGTAGTTAACATGGTAAGTAGGCGAGGGGGAAGATCAGGAGTCGAATTTCCTCATTCAATTTTTTTTTTAATTTTTTTGGAAACGAAGACAGGAAAAGCAATGCAAAGTTTGCAAACTTGGCGGTAAGTCCGTTAGAGAGATGTCGAGCACATACCGTGCAATAGTAACGCATCGTGGCACATACCATTCATACACATTAGGTAGGAAAGACATTTCCCTAGAATACAAAACAAATACAAGTAGGACACCAAGATACATTACCACATTCCTTGCAAAAAAAACCTCCATCTATACACCCTGGACATTTGTAGCCGTCGTTAATATACCGTATCAGAATTGGAAATGACTGCATGGCATACAAGGCGACACACGCACCAATTGGAGTTAACACCCAACCATTACTTCCGCTAGACGGTCTAACAGCTTCGCCTCTGAGAGCCCTGGGCTTAATTCACTAATAGGACAGTCAGAAAGTCAAGCTATTTCCGTTGGTAACGGTTGACCAAGTGCGACTGCGGTGACGGTTACAGACCGTTGGAAGCGATGCATGCAACCCAACATATGAATCACAGGTTCACACAGCCCTAAACCAAACCACCGTCAAACCCACATCAATATCCTTTTTAACAATCATGAAGTCAAGTCTTTATTCCTACAAATGCTCCCAAAAACCCTAAATGTCGTATCTTATCATACACTCCCCGAGTACCCCGGTCCCACAATCCTGCGTCCGACCTTCCACCTATTGTAAAACTTCCTCGCCTCATCCGCCCAGAACACACAACTCGCCACCGCTACCAAATGCACCAAATCCAACAACCCCAAAGCCTCTGTCTGGAAAATACTTTGCAAAGGTGGGAAATAGATAACCGCCAATTGGCCCAACAAACTCCCTGCAACCGCATAGTTGAACATTTTATTCGAGAAAAGCCCAATTTCTCCAGCGAGCACGGATTTCGACTCGGAGCGGCAGGTAAGTGCGTTGAACATGTCGAAGAGAACGAAACATGTGAATGTCATCGTGGTGTCGCGCGCCGTGACTTCGTTGTCGATGGTCATTTCGCGGTAGTATGTTGTGAGGGTGCCGATCATAATGATAGAGGCGGATTGCAGGACACGTTGGAGGAGTTGGCGGGTCAGGACGCGGGCTTGCCGGGGCCGTGGGGGGCGGCCCATGACGGCTGGGTCAACGGGTTCGACGCCGAGGGATTGGGCGGGGGGACCGTCCATGAGGATGTCTGGGGACTTGTTAGTATGTGTGTGGTGCTTTGGTGGAGAGTGAGTGGTACGTACTTATCCACAGGATTTGCATAGCGTTTAGGGGGTTTTGGAAGCCGAGGAATGTGCTCAGGAGGACGAGACTGAGTGCGGCGGCACTTGTGCTCAGTTGGAATGTGAGGAAGTTTTGGATGTTGTAGAAGATGCCTTTCCCTTCTTCTATGGCGCTGAGGATGGTCGAGAAATTGTCGTCCGTCAAGATCATATCGGCGGCTTCTTTGGCAACGTCTGTGCCCAGCTTGCCCATCGAAATTCCGATATCTGCCTTCTTTAGCGCTGGTGCATCGTTGACACCGTCTCCGGTCATGGCTACTACGTCGCCGCGCGACTGGAGCGCACGAACGATTTTCATCTTGTGTTCTGGACTGGTCCTGGCAAAAATGGAGGTGGTTGCGATGGCTTGAGCAAGATCCTCTTCCGACATCTGATCTAGTTCATCACCACGAAGAACCGAGCGGCCGATGGATGAGTTCATGCTGATTGGCATCCCCAGTTTCCTGCCGATAGCAACTGCTGTGGTCTCTGCGTCTCCAGTGATCATAATTACCTTCACTTTACCAGCCATCAACCTGCGAATAGATCTTTCCACGCCTTTTCGAGGGGGATCGTTCATTCCAACAAGTCCCGCAAAGACAAGACCGCGATAATGAGCATCTTCGCCAAGCCCACCCGCACTGGAAGGTGCTGGTGATGCTGCTCCACTACCTCCTTTTCTGTGGTTGTCCCTCGAAGAGCCACTTGCAAAACCAAGCACCCGCAATCCTTCCTGAGCCATGGCATCCGCAGCCTTGATTGCTTCTTGTCGACGGGCTTGATCTAGGACAATTTCTCGTCCTTGGGCAGTTACATAAGTATCGCAACGATCCAGTACTTTTTCGAGCGCTCCCTTGATATACGCGACGTCTGGTCCAGCAGTGAGCTCGGCCGCAGAGCTCCCATTGATAACAACACCCATCCATTTTCTCTCGGAGCTGAAGGGAGTTTCGTAACGGCGGATACCAAGCCGTTCCCTGACATCATCCTCTCCGAATGCGTCCAATAGATCAAGAAGAGCAACATCGGTAGGTTGCCCTACCCACCGACTCTTTGCGCCGGATGCATCATCGCCAAGGGTGGAAGAGAGAACAGCGGCCGTAGAGGCAGTGTTTCCGTGCGAACTGGCGAGTCGTGCATTATTGACAATGTTTCCGATTCTTAGAATGTTCCGTGTCGGAGAATCTAGATCTTCAGAGTCGTGCTTCTTACTTACATCGACTGGAGACGGTTCGTCGAAATGCCAGAGCTTAGTTACCGTCATATGGTTTGTTGTTAAAGTGCCTAAAACGCCATTAGAAATGTTTCATTATGGAATGTCAGTACCTAACACACCTGTTTTATCCGTGCAGACGACGTTGACCGACGCGAGTGTTTCGACACTAGGTAACCTTCGAACAATCGCGTCTCGTTTTGACATCCTAAGAACACCCAGAGCGAGCGTGACCGTGACGATGATAGGCAGACCTTCCGGAATTGCAGCAACTGCTAAAGACACGCCAATCTGGAACATTTCTAAGAATTCCCACCCTCTCCATAGTCCTAGGAGCATGATGAAAGCAATCACACCAAATGACATATAACTCAGCTCTTTTCCAAGTCGATCCATGGATAGTTGTAGAGGTGTTCGTGGACTCTCGATTTCCTGTAGTGATGCAGATATAGCGCCAAACTCGGTATTGCCGCCTGTCCCTATGACCAAGCCCTGCCCATAACCTGATCGGACCAAGGTACCCATGAAGGCGATATTCTTCTGATCGTTGAGTCGTATGTCAGCGCCAACGGTGCCAGTTGCCGGAGATGCATAGAATGGTGAATGTGGTCGCGAAGCGCCAGAAGGCGGAGTTACAATATCCGATGTTTTTGGTACGGGTTCATTCTCACCAGTAAGATTCGACTCATCAATGGTAAGGTCGGCCGCGTGTGTAATCCGGATATCTGCAGGGATACGATCGCCGGTGTGAAAAAGGACCAGATCTCCAGGTACTAACAGCGACGCGGAAATGGTGGAGGAGTTTCTCTCGGCCACTTCTAAAGACGCTACGGTGTCCTTCAAGTCGTCCAACTCCACACCTTCGTTATCTGGGTCGTTGGTAACCCTCCCATTTCGTGGCTGGGATACTCCGGCGCGAATTATATGGGCGGAATGTGGTACCAGTTGGTTCAGTGCCTCGATAGACTTCTCTGACCGATATTCTTGCACGAAGCCCACTGTGACTACAATTGTAACGGCAGCGGCGATGCTTATGGCGTCCTCCAGATTTCCCATTATGAAAGAAACAGCGGCAGATCCAAGTAGTAACAGGATAAGTGTTTCCTTGAACTGTTTGACAAACCGGAGCCACAGTGGCTCTGGTTCTTCGTGTGGGAGCTCATTGAGGCCGTGAGTATGGATGCGAGCAGCGGAATCTGATGAGGACAATCCATGAGTCACTGATGTGGAGAGTTTTCGCGCTGTTTCTTGGGCGGAGAGAAGAGAGAATGACGACGTAACGGACTAAATTATTGAGGTAGTTAGCTATGATTCCACACGACCGACGGCGAAAAGGATGGGAAGTTAAGTACTGAAGGAGATGCGCGTCTCAGCGGGGCCGCTGGAGGTTGGAGAAAGGGCGATGAGGGTCGTGAGCTCTTTGAAGCTGTAGCGGAGGCATTATACAGCGGCAATGACGGCGTTGAAGCTCTAGACATTTTGTCATGACCCAAAGGCCACCTGCGAGCACTTCGAACGTGGCCTGAAGGGAAAGATGAGAGTGAGCGCGAGAAAGAGGAAGGGGCGCAAAGGTATTGATTATCTCATGGAAGCGAGCGGAGGCGACGTTGAGGATTGGATGGGTCCGAGGTATGTTGGCCAAAATGTGTTGTTCAAAAAGTGGTTATTATGGGATGGTGTTGTAAGAACCGCGATGGCCTCGAGCGCAAGTGCGTGCAGGGGCGGCAGTGAGCGGCGACAGGGGTCGGGCGGGCCCATGAGGTGTCAACTAGTGGTGGAAACGGCCAGGAGCATTGCAGCAACAGATGTGTTTTACAACCTGTTGCCGGCAGCGCATTCAATTCGGGCGACATGAGAATTCTGGTCTCTTCTGTTTGCAGAGTTTTGCGATTAGGAATGGGAATCCTGTCTAAGGGTTTTGATGTCTGCGTTCGGAAGAGATGCTTGGCATTCCATTCCAATGTGCCACGCAGGGGCCGGGCTGTGCAACAGCGTACTTCATACATGTGCATGTCTTGTTCGATTGGAAACCTAGATAGCAGAGTATTCTGATTGGTATGTAGTATCTCGACTCCATTGATGGTGAAATGCAAGAAAGGGCTAGAGTGATCTTGTATCATACAAGATCGCAGTGGATGGAGACAGTAGAATCACTGGAGATTGACTACTGGTCTTTTTAATATAAATCAAGTCTATACAGCTTCCAATTACATTTCATACAATTGTGTCGAACATATAGGGCACCAGCATGGTGGATTGCCTGGCTCTTATTGTACTAGCAATCTAGGTACAGCCAACAGGCGCAATTGTGAAAGGTGAACCGTGCGTTCACCAACCAGCCACAAGCCAACTTTGCCTTGTGGCGCTGGGTGAGGCTGACGTAATCTGACTGCCCGCCTCGCCAAGCTCGCGCTCTCGCGACCAGCCATCCAAAACAAACCAGCAACATCCCCCAGCCATCCACCCTCACCCATCCCCATTCCATCACTTATTGCCCCCCACCTGGAGCGCATCTATGATTAACACCTGAAAACTGTCACCAACTGCCTGCTGCATTTGTGATAACTGCGCGTACTTGCCCACTCCTCACTCGTCGTTGCGCCGCGGCGCATAGGTGTTCCTCAACCGCCCAAGCTCCCTCGCCTGCGCCTACCTCCCACCGACGCGCCGCCCGCGCGACTTTGGACAACAAATCCACCACCCACCAGTATCCACAACCACGTCGCACACTTGTTGAATCATTTGTACAGGTGCCATCATGTTTTTTCCAGAGCATCTACTTTCCAAATCCGGGCCGCTCGCGCGCGTCTGGCTGGCCGCCAATCTCGAGAAGAAACTCTCCAAGCAGCAGATCTTGCTAGATAAAATCGGAGATGACATTGAAGTAATAACTAGACCGGACGTTGCAGGTGGGCCCATGGCCCTCCGTCTCAGTGGTCAGCTTCTTCTTGGTGTTGTCCGCATCTATTCTAGAAAGGCGCGTTATCTCATGGACGATTGCAATGAAGCTTTGATGAAGATCAAAATGGTGAGTTATGACGCGTACAACGAGCTCCACGACAATGGCTAATCAACCCCGTCAGGCTTTCCGTCCGGGAAACATCGATCTACCTACCAATCAATCCCATATTGCTAATCCTGGCAGCTTGACCTTGCCAGATGTTCTGACTGAAATCGACTTGCTAGCCCCGATGCCGGATCCATTGTTACTGTCTCAGCCATTTGACCTAGGATTCGACTTAGAAGATACTACTCTGCCCGATTGGGACAACAGCCAATTCCTCTCTGGGAGCATCGAGCAGCCCCGCTTGGACCACAGAATTCTAGCGGAAGAGGACGATTTTGGTATCGATATTGGAGAAGACGATGACCGAACCTTGGGGTTTGACGAAGGCACAAGTATTGAAATTGGCCGTGAGGCGGCTCCTGAACTCCGTATTTCTGAAGAGCTAGCGTCTAGTCCACAAAAAGCCTTTGAAGAGGACGACTTAGGCATCGATATCGGCGAGGATGATGGCAACGAGTCATTGATGCCAATTACTATTCCAGCCGACGATATGGGCATTGATATGGGCATGGACGATGTCGATATGGGTGGTTTGACAGAGTTGGAGCCGCTCGCTGAGACTACCTTGGCTGATCAACCCGAAGACGAAACAGCTCTCCCACCCCGGGAGCGCGACTCTCTGTCTCCCTTGTCCGACATTGACCCGGATATTGAAAGAGAGCTCGAACAAACCTATATGGAACAGCAAACTGCTTTCGAACCACAGGAGGAGGAGCAGGACGAGACTGTGCACCAAGCTCAACGGGCCAAGCGCAGAAAGGTCCTGGAGGCTGACTCTGAAACCCAAATTCCCAGCACACAGATTCGCGATCAACAGAATGACCGCAGCAAGATTCTCAAGCCCACATCCTTCCTTCCCCGCGATCCGGCCCTGCTTGCCTTGATCAACCTCCAAAAATCTGGAGGATTTGTCTCCAGCATTCTTGGCGATGGCCGCAGCCGCGGTTGGGCGCCGGAGTTAAGGGGCATTTTGTCTTTGGAGGTTATATCTCGCCCCCAGAAGCGCAAGAGGGATAGTGGAATCGCTGATGTTGATACGGAAGACGACGCAGCAGCTGTCGCTGAAAAGACCCCTCAGCTTGAATTCGAGCAGACTGAGGGAGATATTGGAGGAGAATCTGCTCCCTTCGGTGCTGACACCTCTATTGGGCTCGGCCAAGAGGAGGAAATGATTCAGTTACCTAGTGAAGGAGCGTTTGCACCTCAGCCTGAGGAAGAACAGGAAGAGGAGGATGCGTTTTCTCCAGCAGCGGACAACTTTGACGACACCACCATTCCCTTGTTACATCCCGCAGAGAGCGGCCCGGTTTCTCTTGGAACTAAGCATGCTGTCCATCTGCTTCGTGAACGCTTCGGACCCGAAGCAGAGACAGACGAGTCACAGCGACAGAAGACAAGCGTTCTCTTCCAAGATATGCTACCAGAAGCTACGACATCAAAGGCTGACGCTACTAAGATGTTCTTCGAAGTGCTCGTCCTTGCCACCAAAGATGCCATCAAAGTCGAGCAGCCCGCTAACGAACTGGGTGGACCTTTACGTATTCGAGGAAAGCGTGGACTGTGGGGAGCATGGGCTGAAACTTCTGCAGGCGGAGAGCTGGCATCTCAGACCGCACAACCAACAACAGCAGCACCTGCAGTAGAGGTGTAGGGCCAGTAAAGTTTAATGACGGAGTTTATGGTATTGCTTTATTTCTTGGTCTACACTTCGAGTGTAAGTATTGTAAGAAAATTTGAAGGCGTTGACTGGATACCCTTACGCACGGGGTTGGGACATTTCGATCACTTGGTGTTTGGAGCATTTGTAATTGGTTGATACATTTTTACCATCCCTTTTGGGTTTGCGATCAATTGAATCCCATCTGATTAACCTTTTGTGTCTTCTCTGGTTGAGATGACACACATACGCCAAGCCATCGGAACAAACCCTGGCTTCGCCTCCGATTTCCGAGACCAAAATTTTGGGCTGCTACCAAGACCAGTCATCGGATTTCTCTGCATGTCAGAAATGTTCTAATGCCCATACGCCTCTTCCACATCCCAAATGTTCGGATTTATACCAAATATCTTCCTCCATCCTGTCATTTCCACGCTTTGGCGCAATCCTCTGCGACTGAGTACTTCAATAATTCTGTTGCCTCGTTGACCAAACCCCCACCTCCGAACAAACCGCATTTTTACAGTCATCCATCTACCAACATGGAGACCGAAATCCTACCTGTAGACCCTAAAAAACTGGGCAAAATCACATTCCGAGAAGCACAAAATGAGGAACTTGTGGATGAGTGGAGCATAGACTATCAGGAAAGCAGAGACCTGGAGAGTTTGTCGCGCGCCGCACGCGAGCTCGTGGAAACGGACACACCAGTTGGTTTCCCCACGGAGACTGTATACGGATTGGCCGCAGATGCTACTCGAAGTTCGGCGGTTCGAGCCATCTTTGCTGCGAAAGGGAGACCCGCGGACAATCCATTAATCGTTCACGTCCACTCAATATCACAGTTACAGTCACTGCTGCGAGAAGGCACCGAGGTAGCGAAAGAGGAGAAGGACCTCATACCGGAGATATATAAGCCACTTATTCGAAAGTTTTGGCCTGGCCCCCTTACAATCATCCTGCCAAACCCCGTCAACTCTGTCCTCGCACCCGAGGTCACTGCGGGGTTGAATACCTTTGGAGCGCGCATGCCACGCAGCATACTCACCTTAGCACTGATCAGATTAGCAGGCGTTCCACTCGCGGGTCCGTCTGCCAATGCCTCTACGAGACCATCACCAACAGCCGCCGAACACGTCAAAGACGATTTAGATGGACGTATTCATACCATCATTGACGGTGGACCTTGCGAGGTTGGAGTTGAAAGTACTGTTGTAGATGGTCTATGGAACCCACCAATAATTCTTCGCCCCGGAGGCGTCACTGTAGAGCAATTGCGACAATGTCCTGGATGGGAGAATGTTATAATTGGGTATAAGGACGCCCATGAGAACGGCATCAAGCCTCGAGCACCGGGCATGAAATATCGACATTACTCACCTAAAGCAGCCGTCATTTTGCACGAATCTGGCGCCTCGATTCCTACACAAGATAATCTTTTGGCGCATGGGAAATCGGTTGGCTTTATCAGGACGAAGAGTTGGCCAAAGGCTTTGGGGCTGCCAGTCAGATCTGCCGCATTCGGACTTGCCAATAGAAACGGTATTTCACAGTCTTCACAAGTCATTACACCGAATGGCAACGAACAGCCTGTCAACTCAAATCCTTCCAACCTTCTACGTTCTATCATTCAGCACCAAATTCCACACGCGGAACATCTGGTGCTTGAAAACGAATCCTCTGCCCCTCTAGACATATGGGACATCCATCTTGGCAGGAATACCGAAGATGTCGCGCGGGGTCTCTTCTCCGCATTGAGAGAACTCGATAAGAAGAACGTCGACGTGATCTACGTCGAAGGAATAGACGATAAGGTCGGAGACGACATTGCAGCAGCAGTCATGAACAGATTACGAAAGGCGGCAGAGATCCATGTCTAATTGTAGACTGGCGAAGATATACCCACTCAATCACTATCACGAAGACTTTAATACCTCTCTAGACTTACAGTAATATAAAATCTACAAATTATTCCACCTCAAGCATCCAATGATCCCGGAATCTCTCCCACCTTTGCTCTCTTCTCCCTCTCCTCCTCAATAACATTCAATACCCTCCTCGTAACCACGTCCCTCTCCCCCGTATCCACAACCCCATACGCCTCTCTCGCCTCCCTAAAAATCTTCTCCTCCCACCCAGACCCATCCCCAACACTGACTCTCCCCGCATCATCCCAACACCCCTGAACCGTCCCTCCAATATTCCCAAAAAACCCTTCTAGTCCCCCTTTCCCCCCACCAGCAGTATAACTCTTAAAGGGCCCAGCAACAGCCCATCTCGGCCCCATACTGCTCTCCACGATCTTATCCAACTCCTCCACACCCACAACCCCTTCATTCACGAGATGAATCGCCTCCCTCAACAACGCAAACGCTAAGCGATTTGCTACAAACCCCGTAACTTCTTTCTTTAAATGAATCGGCACGCGCCCTCTCGCACGCCAGAAATCTTGCGTCCGGACTATCAAATCAGGATGTGTGGATGGCGATGGGACGAGCTCGAGTAGCGGCATAATATGTGGTGGGTTATAAGGATGCACAACTAGCAATCTACTCCGATCTGTCATCGAGGCATTCTGTTCGCTGGCCGGGATCCCGCTCGTTGAACTCCATAATAATGCATCAGGTGGTGCATATTGTTCTACTTCTTTCCAGAGTTTTTTCTTCACGTCGAGATTCTCGGGTCCGGATTCTTGGATGATGTGTGCGTTGGCAACAGCTTCTTGCAGTGAAGCTGCGATCCGGATTTTGTGGAGGGGGATTGGGGTCTGGTGGTGGGTGTAGAAGCTTGGGAGGTGGGTCTGGATGTAGGTCTCTAGATCGGGTCTGGTGTCGTAGATGGTGAGTTGGGAGGGGGAGAGGAGGTGCGAGAGGTGGAAGGCGGCGAAAGAAAGTCCGATTGTGCCGGTTCCGAGAAGGGTAATGCGGAGGTTGGGGTCATGTTCCATTGTTGTTGTTTTGGTCTGGGGGCGGGTCTCATCAGTCGTTGTGATGGGTCGGAGTTGATGAGACGCTAATGGGAGCGCGGCTGGCTTGTGGAATGGATTTCTTGTTATCTTTTACTAGTTGGCTTGGTTTTGCAAGAAGAATCTTGAGGATATCTTTTGTTGGGCGGTTATCTGTTGCTTAGTTCGGTCCGATCCGATGAAGGAGAGAACGATGAATTTGAATCAGACCGGAAGATGAAGATACCAAATACCAGGTTCTCGGTGTTCCTTTGTCTTCTAGAAGATACGAAAGTCCTTCGATGGCACGTTGAACATGTATTTCTTCCGGGACGTTCAAGTTTCGTACCAGGGCAACGAGCTCATGAATCAACCCCCACCTAGACACCTTCCCGACAATGTTGAGACTCCAGGTTTCCAAGAGTAATCCTACGGGGTAGGCGAGTCTAACGTCTCGTTTAGTGATGTGCTTCCCGCGGTATTTTCGTCTTGGTGATAAAGAAAAAGCCTCGGAGTGGAAAATAGGTCCGAGGTCTAGATGTACTTGTGGTCGGAAGTGACGTTGCGTTAATCCTTTCCGCATTGGGATAGTACATGAGATCTCCCCCACACGTTAGCTCCCCTTGCAGTATACATTTCTTATGAATGAATCCATTGCCATGCTTCCTACACCATCTTTCATCCCGGACTTTTTCCGTACCAGGTCTGGAAAACAACCCGCTATCTACAAGTCATGTACGCAGATTCTTAGTCCGATGCCTGGTTGGCGTGTTAACGACAGGTAGCGGCTGGGTCCAAGCTCCTTCAACCGTTGCCAAGTTCTTGGAGAAGAGGGAATGCGGATAGGAAGAACATTGTTGAACGTCAACGGCGCCTGTGGGCGATCTCGTGAGTGTGCATTTATGGCGTGCTGGTACGCCTAATGACTCGAGTGCGAAGCTGTTTTTCCAGTGCATGAGCTGTTTTTTTTTATCATGTCTGCTTGGACAATACAACTGTTCGATGTAACCTTGTAATTATATAGTTGTGTATCTTTGTAATAAACGTCTAGGGGGCCTTCGAAAAATGATAGCGATAGAATTGTAAGTCGGTGTTAGGTATAGTAGTAGAGAGTATAGTAGTAGAGGGTAAAGTATAGATACATTATTCTCTCCCTAAACCCACAACTGACCATTAAAGATAGTGCCAAACGAATATGTGCCTCCAAATCTTCCAACCTCAACTAGCCGAACAATATGCCGAACGCACACAGAAAACGCAAGCTTCACAAAGGGACCCAAGACTCCTCCACCGATTTTTTCCGGCGATGCCACGAATAGCAAACGCTGGTTTTCCTGCGACTTCAATCCTGACATGCTGAAGACATGCGGGGTAGCAGTCTTGTCCTCACTTGGCGGATTGGCAAAGCATGTTGGCTGCCCAGCGAAGTGGCTTTTTTGGCAAGTTGGCATTACTTAGCGAAGATAGGAAAAGAAGAAGCCATGTTCGTCACTTGATGGATGATCAGGTATAAAGTCCTGGGATGCCAAAATGCAGATACTCATAATAACCACGTTTCTGTCTCATCGGAACTCCAGCGTCTCTACAGCTGCTAGAAGCAAGGTTCTCTGACATGGCTGCACAAAACCCATCTGAGAAGGGGACAAGGGAGGATGCAGTAATAGCGGAACGGTATGACGATGTGGAGGATACGCTCAAAACTAAACCCGACTTGCGCGACTATTCTGGAGCGAGCAAGAAGACTGATCCTCGAGAAATCGCTCTCGTACGCAAACTGGATTTGTGGATTATGCCAGTTTTATGGCTGATGTACTGGTTAAACTATCTTGTAAGTTGTTCCTGCTGGTATCGTAATGAAACCATTAACACATTGTCATAGGACCGCAATGCAATTGCGCTTGCTCGACTCAACACCCTCGAGAAGGATCTCAAACTTACTCCAACTCAATACCAGACCTGTGTTTCTGTTCTTTTCGCTGGCTATGTTATTGTTGGTATTCCAGCAAACATGGTCGTCACACGAGTGCGCCCGAGTTGGTGGATGGCATCTTGCATGGCAGTATGGGCTATCATCAGTGGGCTCACAGCTATTAGTCGTAACTACACTGGGTTGCTTTTGACACGCTTCTTCCTTGGTATCTCCGAGGCTCCATACTACCCTGGCGCACTGTACATTTTAGCAACGTTCTACACCCGAAAAGAACTTGCTACACGTATATCTATCTTGTACACGGGTAATATCCTTGCAACGGCCTTTGCAGGACTGATTGCAATCGGTGTTTTCAAAATGCATGGAATGGTAGGCGTTTATATTTTTTGTCATCCTAGATATTCAACTGGCCGCTCCTCATATCCAACCCCCGCTAATAAGGATCTTGAATAAAATCGTCCCCCATTATGATAGAAAGCTGACATTACGGACAGGCTGGTATTTCCGGTTGGCAGTGGCTCTTCATTCTTCAAGGGGGCGTAACTCTTGTCGTCGCTGCTGTCGCCTTTTTCATCCTACCCGATGAGCCCTTAACAACACGCTGGTTGACAGAAGAGGAGAGGCTCCTAGCGCATGAGCGAACTCAACGAGACACTGTCGGTAATAAGGGTGAAACTACATCCTGGCAAGGCATTGTTGAAGCAGCCAAAGATCCCAAAGTCTGGCTCTTTGTTGTCATGCAACATTGCCATCTTGGAGCAAATGGTTTCAAGAACTTTTTCCCGACCGCAGTTAAGACGCTAGGATTTGACCAAACTATTACTTTGGTGTTGACCTGCCCTCCTTATTTGATTGCTGGGGTTGTCTCGATCGCTTGGTCATGGTCTTCGGGGCGATTCAATGAGCGAACTTGGTACGTGTTCGAATTAGCTTCATATGATATTATGGCTAACTTTAACAGGCACATCACCATCGCCAAATCAGTGGCTGTTTTCGGCTTTATCCTGGGCTGTGCTACACTAAACACAGGTGCTCGATACTGTATTTCGCCCCTCTCTCAATCTGACATTATATTCAACTAACTCTATTTACTAGTCGCAATGATAGTCTTCTCAGTCGGAACGTACGCTGTCAACAGTATCATCCTCGGTTGGGTCTCTAACACCTGTTCTCAAACAAGAGAGAAGAAAGCTTGCTCGTTGGCCATTGTCAATTGTATCGCCGTCGCATCCTTCATCTGGACACCGTACATGTGGCCATCTTCGGACGAGCCCCGTTATACCATGGCCATGTCGTCTAGTGCGGCTCTCAGCGTTGCTACTGCTATTGGTGCTTGGGGCATGCGCTTCTGGCTTATTCGAGAGAACAAGAAGATCCGACGATCGGAAACCGAGAACGTGCTGTACTTTGCGTACTAAATCGAAAGATTGGAAGAGAATGTTACGTAGTGTCGAACTGGTAGCATGTTATCTGGGCCATACGTCCCGGAACCTTCCTCGGTATTGATCAGGTGTAAAGTTCAATGTAAGCTTTCTTGGAGCGAAGCCCTCTCGTAACATTGCAACAAGAATTCTTGGCTCTTGAAGGAATAATCATATAGCTAAACAAGATGTTACAATAAACGGAGATTTTCGTGAATGAATGTTCTTGTGTACACATGTTGTTCCCTAAGCCGATTTGCGAACGACGAAATTCTTTCTAAGTTAATCCGCATAGCTTAAGCATCCTCAATCGCTCCGGAATTGACTCGAATATCATGAATATCTTGGTTTGGGTGCTCCGAGGAGCTGTTTGGGAGCGAAATCTCGGAAATAAAACGTCTGAAAATGGGGTGAAAAAATGAAGTTTACTTTGACCCATTGCTAAATGTTGCTCCTTTTGGAATTGATGGGGCAGACAGTAGTCTCAGAGCTTACAAAGATATTTTTTAGATAATGCGTTGGGCGATGATCACTACTAATACCTCGGAAAGGATGCAATAGTGCATGAGGGGAATGAGGGGCTGGCGGCATGTACTTAGCCGCTAGCTTAATCCCAAGTATAAACATCATTATCATTCTCACAATACATCGAATAAGGCCGAACATTGCTTTTGGACCAATCCGACGAAATAAAAAACGCCGCCATGGTAATCTTCAAATCAAGACAGCCACCAATAGACTGTATTCCTCGTTCCCAACCCTACCAACACACCTGACCATTACTAACACCCACCCAGTACCAACCAACCTCACAGACTGGGACTGGCTCTTCGACTCTCCCTACTCACCCATCAACAACAACCCCCCTTCCTCCCTTGCCGGATTCCAAAACGCAATCACCAAAGAGCGCCTAAACTGGCTCGACGTCAAGGAAGCCTCAACCTACATATCCACGGCCCTCGTTAAAAAATATGGCCTCAAAGAAGGCCAGACCATCGCCCTCTTCGGCCAAAACACCGTCTGGTACCCCGTCGCCATGTTCGCCGGCCTACGTGTGGGCGCCAAAATCTCAGGCGCAAGCCCCGCCTACAACATCGAAGAAATGACCTTCGCGCTCAAAACCGCAGACGCAAAGTTCCTCATGACGACACCGGGAAGCATTGAAGTCGCAGCTGCGAGCGCAAAAGCAGCAGGGATGCCCCAATCTAACATCTTCCTTCTCGAGGGCTCACTTCCTGGCTATACCACCATTCAAGACCTCCTCAAGACCGGTAAATCTCACGGCCTATCATCTCAAACCCCTGCCTTCAAAATCCCTCCCGGACAAACGAACAAAGACATATGCGGCTTCCTCTCCTTTTCCTCGGGCACCACGGGCCTTCCTAAAGCCGTCATGATATCGCACCAAAACGTCATCGCCCAATGTCTCCAAATCCAACAAATCACACCTACTACGCAGAAGAAAGTCATGGCTGTGCTGCCTCTGTTTCATATCACGGGTCTCGTTCACCAAATGCATCTCCCGATCCTCCTCAACGCCGAAGTTGTGATGTTGCCCCAGTTCACCATGGAGAAAATGCTTGATATAATCGTCGAATACAAACTGAACGAGTTGCTCATGGTACCCCCGATTCTGATCCGTCTAGTCCGCGATCCGATCGTAGATAAATACGATCTTAGCCATATAACGCGGTTCTCATGCGGTGCGGCGCCTTTGAGCGAGGAGATTATCCAGCTTTTGCAGAAGAAGTTTCCCGGGACAGGGTTCAAGCAAGGGTATGGGATGACAGAATCGTGTTCTTGTATCACGGCGCATCCGCCGGAGAAATATGCATATAAATATGCACATTCGGGAGGTGCAATTGTGGCGTCGACGGAAGTCAGGATTCTTAAAGACGATGGTACTGAGGGTGGGGTTGGCGAGTCGGGGGAAGTGCTCGCACGTGGACCACAGGTTGTGATGGGGTATTTGAATAACGAGAAGGCGACGCGGGAGACGTTTGATGAGGAGGGGTGGTTGCATACAGGAGATCTTGGTATGATTGATGAGGAAGGCATGATTCATATCCAGGACCGTATTAAAGAGCTTATTAAAGTCAAGGGAATTGGTGTTGCGCCTGCGGAGCTAGAAGACCTTCTGCTTGGCCATGAAAAGGTGGAAGATGTTGCGGTGTTGGGGATTCGGGATGACTATTCTGGAGAATTGCCGAAGGCGTATGTTGTGCTAAAGCAGGGGATTGAAGTGAATAGAAGAGCTGCAAGAGAGTTGATAGAATTTGTTAAGGAGAAGAAGGTGAGGTATAAGTGGATAAGGGAGATAGAATTTTGTGAAGAGATTCCGAAAAGTGCAAGTGGGAAAATTTTGAGAAGAGTTTTAAGGGATAAGGAGAGAGGAGGCAAAGGAAAGGGACTTGTAGTCAAAGATGAAGAAAAGGCGAGGTTGTAGAATCTTGTAGCGCTCAAACGAGGGTTTGAAATAATCTGCAGAATCCAAAATAGACACACCTTAGGTCAAGAATTTCAATTCAAATAGCGGATCAATATATGCCTGGTAATAACCAGTCAGACATCTTCCTAGTGCTAAAGTAAGACGGTGTTCAACTAATTGGTGGGTGTTTCTTCTCATGTTTTCTCGCACACTATAATCCCAGAAAAAGCCATGTTGTGTCCGTGAATTGGCGTTCCGCTAAAGTAGACGGATGCTATGGTACCAAAGTGGATGGAGTGACGGATCTCCTGTGATGACCCATCCATGGGTTTCGCGAATTAACTGTAAATCGCATTATCAAAGTAACAGGCCCAAACACCTTTTCCACCTAACGCCTCGCAAGAAAATGCTAAGTGAGTGCATGCAGAGATCGATACCGCTGCATGTCTTCCTCCTTCTGTACCTTGCTCGTGTAAACACACTCCTGCAACTGCCGCTATCCATGGCTCATATGGCCCACCTATAACTGGCGTATCGACCGGCCGTCTCGGATTTTCGAATAATCTTCACCACCTGCCCTCTCCTCAAGCCTAGATATCTAGCGACCGGATCCGTGACCTGGATACGGGGAAGCTGGGTCTCTTTCAATCGATATCGCTGCAAAAGCTGCTCTTTCTCCTCCCTACTCAACAGAACATGCTTAGGTACCAGCTCGTGCTTAGTGATGTTTACAAGCAAGTCCTGCTCAACAAACACCTCTACACCACCCGGAATACCTCCCTCAATGGTCGCGGCACTCCGTAGTAGTCGCAACGCCATACCCGTCATAGGCTTCAGAGTAACCATAATGCCAGAATAGTATGAGCCTTGGGAAAGATGCGTAATGTACTCGCGCAACTGTTTAAGACCGACATTCTCGTCTGAGTTGAATTCGATCCAGATTGTTCCAATTTGGGGTGCCGGCTCAGGATTTTTCGCGGTTGGCGCAGCGGCGTATTTGCGGAGCATCTCTTCGGAGGGCTGGAGGGAGAAATTGAGAGGGGTGCGACTGGAACAGGGTCAGCGTATAACTTGCGCAAACTGAAGGAGTATGGCGCACTCAGGTTCGCCATCCTCACGACGGCATTTCCTTGCGAAATCCTCCAACGGGATGTTACACTCTTCTTCGGTGATTTGGTAGCCCTGGAGATATGGTCAGCGCTGCGTTCCTGTCTTTGAGCGCATCCTCACGCGTACCCTGTCGTAGCACATCTGCCTTGTCGTGCGATACACCCTCCACATCTTGATCATATTCGGGGTGTAGTTGTCGTCCGCCATTTTTACAATGGAGCTTGAGAAACACCTCTAGATTTGCGATTTTCGGAGTGTATTGGGATTGGCGGGGCCGGGTGTGGGTGAAGGAAGCAGTTCTTGAAGTTTAAGCTGCACGTCTCAAAGAAATCTTTGGAGTGAAAGCCGCTCTTGGGTAATTTCCTTGGCGCGCAAATCGCGCTAGCGTTAGCACGGACCAGGGCCAGCCCCGCGAACTATCTCAACACCAAGGTCGACATCACTGTAACTATGACCGCTAAGGAAATACCAGACCTCAGAACACTGCTCGGAAACCGCCGCGGAGGGCCTCCCAGGGGAAGAGGACGAGGACAAGGAGGGTTTGGAACTTCAACTGAGAGTAATGATGTTGTCAAGGACAATGCGGTGCGGAATACGGATCAAGATGCAGCTGGCTCACGGGTGAGCTGCGTGGAGCTTGGTTATCTTAATGATCCTTATGCGAAGCTATTTGCAACCCAGCCTGCAACTCGACGTCTCCCACTCCTCAATCGAGGTAAGTAGTGTCAATTGCTTCTATAAGATTTCATACGAAGAGATATAGGAACCTATGTTCGGACCTCCGCAATCGACCTTCTTGTCGACAAGTTCATAAAGACTTCTCCAGAAAGCCCGAAACAAATAGTATCATTAGGTGCTGGAACAGACACTCGATATTTTCGATTACGCGACAGCTATCCCAACACCAACATTGTGTACCACGAGGTCGACTTCCCCACCAATACTGCAGCAAAGCTTGCTTCGATCCAGCGGCACCCACAGCTTTACACGAAACTTACTTCCAAGGCTTCTCCAAACCCACTATCTCTCCTACCTGCCGCAACGACCTATCAATCTTCGACCTATAATATCCATGCCCTTGATTTACGCGCCCTTGCGAACCCAACCTCAGAAGGCTCTATAACAATTCTCCCAAACTTAGACCCGACGATACCCACCTTAATACTTTCCGAGATGTGTTTGATATATCTGCAGGCACAGACAGTCTCTTCCATTCTGGACACATTCCTGCAGAAATATATTCCGGCGCCAACACCCGTCTCCCTGGTGCTGTACGAGCCAATCCTCCCTAACGATGCTTTCGGTCGCACCATGATCTCAAATCTTTCTACCCGCAACATATTCCTACCCACCTTGAAATCATATCCTGAGTTGGGAGATCAGCGAGCACGCTTACGAACGTACGGGTTTGTGGATGGCGCAAAGGCTGCAGATACAAGTCGGATATGGCAGAAGTGGGTGCCCGAAGAGGAGAAAGATAGGGTCGCAGGGTTAGAAATGCTTGACGAGCTTGAAGAGCTGGAAATGCTACTCAAGCACTACAGTGTTAGTTGGGGTTGGAGAGACGGCGGTGCCGATGGACTTTTCACTAAAGCGTGGGCAGACGTTGGAGACCAAGAAGTTGGTTGAACGAATCAAGTCGATGGCAAACCCACTTATCCTAAAGAAGTAATAGCAAGTGATAATAATGGTAAACTAAGCCCTCTACGAAAAACGATCAATCAAGGTTTGTCGTCGTTATGTGAATAAGTGTACCTGCTAGTGAAAGAAATCAAAGAAATATGGGTATGTAAGTATTTTCGTATTGCACGCAAATCATCTATGAGCCTCCTGGCTAGATTAATCCCACAAAGGAAAGCCTATCCAGCCTTGATATCCGGCCATTTACTCCTTGAACACCATGCTCGAACCCATAATACGACAGGAGCAAAATCCCTCTCATCGGCCGTAGTATACAAGGTCTTCCTTTCTTACCATTCTCTTTTGAATCCACATTTCTACTGCTCCGACGCTCGAATCGTCTTCTCCCAGAACTCTAGAGTCAACGCCGCTAAGAAACATGGAATCTCCTTCTTCTCCTCTACCCAAAATGTAATCAGATCCCGAATCTCATGCGCAAACGCACTCTGTTCACCTCCACTAACTTTCATCGTACCATTTTCGCCATCAAACACAATGCTGTTCTCTCCCGTCTCTTCGTCGCCTGGGTAGAACATGCTCGTCACGCGCACCCGGCCATTCGGCATGAAATCTAGCTTCCAGCCGAGGATCGAGGCAACCGCTTCGCGGAACTCGAGGGACTTGGCGGACCAGATTTGTTTGAGGCGTTTAATTTTCTTCTCGTTGGATGCAAGCGTCTGGGTCATTTCTTCGAGCTGATCTCGTACTGCCCTAAGTGCGGATATAGGCACAGAGTCTGGGTGGGATTCGGCGCCGTCTAGACGGGCAAGCAATTGAGTATTTGCTTCACGTAGGTTGCGGACGGTGCTGAGTTTGAGGGCTTCTGCATCGGCGGTAGGGTTGGATTTGAGCTCGAGGACACGGACTCGGGTGGATTCCTTCAATTTGCGGAGTTGGGAGTGTTGCGCTTTATAATCGGTTTCAAGAACCTTGATGCGCTTTTGGAACTCGGATGCCTCCTCTTGGAGTTGACGGTTCTTTCGGCGCAGTTCGCCCACACGCTCATCGATTTCCTCGGTGTCGAGGGAACGCTTTTGGCCGGCGACGACGGAAACGGGTTGTTCAGCGGAGTTGAATTCCTTCTGGAGTGTCTCGATTTCACTACGATAAGAATCAACGAGATCCTCCAGCTCTTTGACGCGTGAAGCTTTGGCAGCGTCATAAGTCTCTGGCTGCATCTCTCGTTCTTCCTCATCAAAGGCTTTTACTTGTGCACGGAGGAACTCAACTTCTTTAGTGGCGAGCGCCTTTTGACGTTCTAGTCGGGCCCTGATCTTTGCTTCGTTTGGATTGGACGCGGGGCTTCCATTGGATCGAAGTTGCTGGATTTCAGCCTGGAGTTTGGCCTTCTCGTCTTCAAGGGTTTGGATGTTTGTCTCCTTGACAACAAGTTCTGGTTTTATCTCACCAAGCTTGTTCAGCAATTCAGTCCTCTCTATGCGTTCCCGAACGAAAGCTCGTGCAAGATCTTCTGGTGTGTTAAATTGGATGCCTCCCCCAGACTCTATTTCATTCTCCAGGTATGATGTCCAAGAATTCCTCTCGTCCTCCAACATTTGTTTCCTTGTATTAGCCTCAGCCAGCTGTTGTTGAAGATCATCCATCAAACGCAGCTTAGTCTGCAAGCTTCTCTTCTCCTCCTCGACAATCTCAATGGCTTTGTTTTGCTTCCGGTACGTCCGTAATTCCGCATTTTGCTCACGGGTCAAGCTCTCTAGTTTCTTGACGTGTGTAACATGTTCTGATAGCTCTCGCTTGATGATGTTCAATGTCTCTGCGTCCCCTGTCAACGCTTTCAACCGCAAGACTTCTGCTTCAAGGTCGCCAACCTCCACCTCTTTCTCGGCAAGCCTCCTCTGTGTATTCTGTAATGCTAGGGCTTTATGATCTAGGTCTTCTCTAATCTCCAACACGGATGCCTTCAGGGTATCGTGCTCAGTTTGAAGATTCCCGAGTTTATGCGTGTGCTGCCGTTGGGCTGTTGCTAACTCCTCCTTTGCTTCATCAAGATCTTCCTGCAATTGCTGTGATCTGTCTTGCGAGACACGAAACTTCCGGTCCAGCTCCAATCGCTCGTTTTCACTTCGAGTTTGCGCTTCCGAGAACTCTCGCCGTAAATTGTCGTACTTCTCGGATATCTTGGAGCTTGTCTTTTCTGCTTGGTGAGCCTTATTGAGTTCGGCATCGACCTTCAGTTCCAGTTGTTGAATTTCTTGCGCATGTTCGAGGGTGATTTGCTCTTTGTCCTGCTTGGCGGTATCTAACTCATAGCGAAGGGTATTGATTTGCGCGCGGAGGTCTTCGTTGATGGGATCGGAAGGAACGATTGTATGGGGAGCAATCTGAGATGTGCGGAGCGTCGTCCGAAACGTCTCGCGCAGTGGCTCCCGCTTGGCTGGAGGTGGGGATTCGGGGTCGCCGGTAAAAATGTTGAAGCTCGCTTGGTTGTGCTTGCGCGACGCTGCCATTGTGAGGGTTGTTGTATGGCAGAAGCAGAGGTTAAAGGTGCGTGGGTTGATAAAAATGGTAAGGGAAGGGGGGGATTTTATATTAACCACCAAAGGGTAGGAGTTCGCGTTCACTTTGCCCAAGCCATGGGCTTTTACGAGTTGTTGGTGGCCGCAATGTAGTCTTTAGTGAAGTTGTTTTGAAGCTTGGGCGCATATCGCCGTTTCCGGACTAGGTTAGTGGCATCGCGGCGTCACGTGCATCTCACGCAGCCAATTCGGGCATCTACCCCCCTCTGTGGGTTGACGAGTAGGCATGCAACCCAGCAAAAATGCCTGGAACTCGATTTATTGGAGTAAATAACCTGTTTACTATTGATGCGCATGGAAGAAACATCAACTTGATAACCCTATATTCAAAAATGTCAGCAAGGTTTGGACTACTTGGTTATGGTCCATGTCACTTGATTGCACGAGAGCTCACGACAATTCTACTAGGATAGTTCCCATACTTCATCGATTCTTGACCCTCATAATGTTGCTTTCTTTTTGCGTCGCACTTCCACTCATGTACATGAACCAGTTATTGTACCCTCGGACTCAAAATTGACATAACAAGAGTTACGTATAGGTGGCGACACACCAGGCATCCATCTCTTTTGATGTAGTCACATCCTGATGTGTTATTGTGTAAACTAAGACATGGATCTCCCGTACGTATTGATAGAAAAAGTGGACCCTGCTATTGCTACTTTCAAGCGGCTGCTATCAAGACAAGTGAATCAAAAGTCTTGCCTTCAAATTAGTGCCAACATATGACAGTCGAATTGCACTCGATCTCAGTGCAAAAGCGTTCAACCGAAGATATCGTATTTCTAATGATTTCTAATGATTTCTTATAATTGGTTGCTAAAATCTATTAGCTTTACAGTTGTTCCTGCTCTCCCATGAGTACTCTCTCAGGATGGGAGAATTAATTTGACATACTGAACTATTGGAGCATCATTAAGGATCGTAGTTCGGGACATGCATGACCATATTGAAGCCAGAGTCAACTAGCTGATTACGTTATGTATTTTTTGTTGTATGTACCTGTAAGTTTATCAGTTTCCAGAAGTAGAGCTTGATATCTCTCATAGAGATCATCCATTTAGTTTTCTCCATTGGACAGAATCTTCAGAAGTACATTTGACAACACTTAGTAACGCTCAAAGACCAAGTCTTACTATTAGAACAAATCGTCATAAAAGAGAAGACTCAGGGGCCGTGTCATGTTTGAAGATATTCATCGATACTCGGTTGCAAAGCCACGGTTTGCTAGACTATCAAAGCACCCGAATTATGACTCTCATTCTCAGAATTTAAATACATACCTATTTGCTGTTCATTTTACCACTTCATGATCATTTGCAATTATCTCACTTCATCAAAAATCGAAACTAGTACTCTATTTGATAATATTACAACTTTGAATTCAGCTTCCCTACCGTTCGTTAGGACTATAGCGATTTTTTTTACCCATGTAAGAAATCTCAACAATTTAGCTGAAGTTTTTACCACCGCTAATACCAAATAGTCATTGAGTCGGACACAATTTTCTGTGCCGAGCGCTATGGACTCGAATACTGCGGGAAACATGGGATTCAAAGAGTCGAAGACAATTACTGGCTACAAAGCAGTTGATGACCGTCTCAATAAGGCCATTCAGCTTGCGAAAGACCGCGGCATAGAATACCAAAATCTTATGGAGTTCGGATTAGGTCATAAATCTGCTCTTTTCAAGTTCATCGAAGAAGGATCAGGTATACCTGATATGCAAAGGAGGCTCCCCCAATACAAGCTTCTCGAAATTCGATACAAGGTCCACGAACATCTCCGATGGTGCCTCCTTAATCATAGCAATGGGGGTTGGCTCGAGAATTTCTTCCATGAACCAGCCTTCGTGAAAATGTTGTTAGATAGGATCGAGAAAGAGTGGAAGCCAAGCCACTTCTTCCCTGAGTTAATAGACGATGACTACACTAAAGCTGTGGAGGAACTCATCGTTGTCAAATTCATTGAAGAGAAATATTCGCCAGTTCAGATTGCCACTCTTTTGGCCAAAGATCAGGAGGTTGAGTGGGGGGTAAGAGTGATGGGGAATAGCCTGAAACTTCCGGATTCGCTGAGTTTGACTCTATATCTCTACTGGTTGCTTGACGAGAAAAACTCTAAGAGATTGGATGAGCTATTTAAGAAGGACAGCAGGATTTTTACGAAAGAGCAGCTTCAAGATCGATTGGCGACTCTCATTGGGCCTGTTCAGTGAGGATAATGGCTGGGAATTGAGGGAGGAAACTGTGAGAGGCTTGGTAGTGAGGATTTTTGTATTCATAGAATTCTGCAGATATCCTTCAAATTGTTTAGAATAGATTAAATCATATACTCTCAGATCAACGCACGCCCGTTAGGAAAATGCTATGATAACAATATCTTGATTATTGGCCTATACTTGTTTACTGGCAAATCCTCGCCCTCGACATTAAAGTTTTTCAAATTGCCCGCACTTGATTTATGGGAAAATATGAATGCTACTTTGGGAGGTTTCTAATTAAACTAAGATGTAACCTATCGGCGAGCACAACGTATATAACATTGTTAATCGGAGACTATTTATTTATGAAGCTAAAGATGGGATATCATTGAAGTCGAATCATACTCCTTTCGTAATAAATGTACCATCATGATAGAACATGTGAGGATAAAAACCACCAAAAATTCTCGGAGTCCACGAAGAATCGGTACCAGTTCTTTTCGGTATCTCAGAACATGTCCTTTCAAATGAGTAGATTACTGGCTCTTTCTGTAGCCTACAATACCCAATATAATGTACGAAGATCACATATATTTTGATCATGTTTGAGTATTTATGGACTACGTTCCCAAAGAAAAAAAATTAGTCACAGTGTTTTGATCAGTCAATCCTTTAAATACTCATGTATACTTTTATCCATTCTTAAAACTAAATCATCTTCATAGTTATGAACCACGTATCGCGAGCAGAAAAGCAACATCTGCACTGCTCCAGGACTTCCTTTCCCTTCATCAACAACGTGTTTCTTTGAGAGCTATTAAGTTGCTTCTTCATTCTTTTGAAATAGCCTTCATCTGTTCGAATGGCGACACTTAGAATGTTTCTGACACTTTAACTCACACAAAAAATTACAACTTCTAAAACCAAAGAACTTGTTAACGATCGGAAGATCTAGTAACAAGTTCAGTGACCACGAGATATTTTCGCTCATTCCCGACGACTAGAAAAACTCGAAAGAAGCATTGGACATTATGGATAACACCAGGAACGACCGAAACCTCGTCAGTTCTAGAACAAACTCTCATTTCTTCTCTAAGTGCTTTGGGCAGCGTAGATCGATGCTCGGAGCGACTCTTCACAGCAATCTTAATTGTGAACACATATACGTCACATGTCTTGATTACTTATCCCATGAAGCTACCCATATGTAGAATAGCCTATTCACTCTCCCGTATATAGTTCCGGTGCCTCTTTGTACCTTCAATTCAATCAGTTCTCCTCAATTCGCTACTTCCTCACATTGAGTCATGGTAACTTTCAATGACTAATTGCTGTAAGATGGCAGTTTACTGAACCTACGAGAAGCTTCGGCATGCTTGAGAATGTGACTGAAGATGCCGATGCTGTGGAGGCCGTTCAAGAGGAGTCATTGGGGGGGCGTCCCTCGCGGACACGTTTTTGACAAACAATATATGTAAGGCCAAAAAGAACTGGTACCAATCCTTTGTGGCATTGGTGAATTATCGTGGTTTTATTCCTCACAATATAGAGTCACGGATCCGAGAAAATTAATATATCAAGGTTGTGATAGAAAATATGCGAAACTCAGATTATAAGGGTGTATTGTATATATCCATAAATATGATATTTTCTTCTCTGTGGCTCACTGTATTGCTCAAGATTCAGATGTTACCATTCTGCGATGCATCACAACTTCTCAAAATTATTAGAAACCTACACAATGTAAGTGACCAAATCGTATATGTGATAAGTAAATACTAAGATCTAATGCATATGGCAAAGGTCTGAGGGCCCAAATTGGGGAGGAAACTCTTGTTTCATGCCACCAATGTTATCGGTTGTGAATTGGAGTCAGTGCTAAGCATCAATAAAGGATCCTGTTAGTATTATCGTTAGACTAGATTTTCATAGAACTGATAAACTTCCATATGGATGTTGTTTTGATACGGAACGCCTCTAGTTAAGTAACATATCGTGGTTAATGAAGCAGGGGGTGGGACAGGTAGGTCTAGAGTTGTGTCATACATTTCACATCACTATAGGTTGATTCTAACTAGTTCTTATAGTTTTTACCCGTGGAACTGGGTGAGTCCAACTTCCATGGATGTCCGCGGATAATATCTATGGATTTTTTACAACATCAACATTTATCGATGCCCACCACTGATTGGTGTTGAAAGAGCAAATGGCGATGGAGTAAGAGAATTGTGATGAGAGTTCTGTCTACTTCGATCAGTACATAACCATTACTGGTTCGATAGGAGACTGCGTCTACTAAAGTGTGCTTTGATTCTTTAAGATTTTCCCAAAGTGAGTGTTATGTTTCCCTCCTCTTGTAAAAAAGCCTAGTATTTCAGAACTGTTATTTTTCAAGCATATCTACAACTGCTTTATAATAATTTCTAGTATCCAACCACTGTTGATCAACTCAGTATTACACAAGTTTAAAGAAGGTACAACTTTGTACTTCAAGGTATTGCAGGGTCCTGAAATCAGCCACTCAACATCAGGTATTACATTCGATTTCCCTTACT
This sequence comes from Dendryphion nanum, assembly GCA_020744415.1. NCBI lineage: Eukaryota > Fungi > Ascomycota > Dothideomycetes > Pleosporales > Torulaceae > Dendryphion > Dendryphion nanum. The sequence continues at coordinate 918,364 of JAGMWT010000012.1, read as the reverse complement.
AAACCGTAGTCATTTCGTTGACCTTTACTCCGCGTGATAAGTGGTTTCAGCGCTTATCACGCGGTAATATTGAATAACAATCACAAGGCTATTATGGAATCTTGACAATCATGGCGTCCAGATATTGGAGCAAATATAGTGTTGATTGTGACTCTCACTAGTATATAGAGTGCCTTCCAGGTCCATCAAGCCCTACATTTTTGGTATTCTTCGATACTGTTTAAGTTCGTTTCCTTCCCACAAATATCTACAAATCCTATCCTATCGACTGCTCACCCCGGTGCCCTCTACATATCCTGTTCATCGGGCTAGCATCTCTCTTCCTTAGTTCCAGGTCATCACTGATAAAATACTAGGTAATATCGTCGGAATGCCCCGACCTCGAAAATCCAGTCCCGCGTTAACCTCAGCCCCAACCAGCCATGCTCAATATGTTGAGGGAGTTGAATATCACGGATTCCATACGGGCGACGAGGCATCCCTGTTCATGCATTTTCCACTTGAGAACAAGGCTATAAGACTTGTACTCCACTTCTGGGATAATCGTTACACCGAGGAGATCTATGAAGCTCTCAAAAAAACCAGGGACTGGTCGATAGTGTGCAATTTTGGACACAATCTTCAAACGTGGATCATACACTTCTTGCAAAAAAGGGACGTGGACAAGGGTGGTATTTCAATCGAAGAACGAGAGCGAGTTCTGGACGCCGCAAAGCAAACAGAAGATGACCTCCAGATAGCACTGAACGGCACTGACCTTCCACGCCATTTAGCGGAGGATTACAACAACCAAGCCGTCGTTGATGTGGAGAATTGGATAGAAGCCGAGATAGAGAAGAAAACTACGCGCCAGGAGATCATGCAACGGTTACTTAAGCCTGGAGACGATTATCTTAAGAAAATTGTAGCCAGCTACCGTAAGCCAAACGCGTACGAGGAATACCGTAAATTTCCGGATTCGTGGGATGTTTGGCGGTTTGAGCAGTTCGTTAGGAATGGTAAGAAAACGGATGGGTTGGGCACGGATTTTATCACTTCAGAGGCGGATGAATTTGTTAAAATGGATTTTTAGATTGAGAGATCGGGATATTTCGTTTTTCAACCATGGTGTTGGAGACAAGAACTCTATATGTCTGGATCGAGAGTTCTTTACATCGCATCACGGTGGCAAGGTTAAAACTACAGAAATTCAAGGGGGGAACTTCAGCACACTCATGTCTTCTTTGTCTTTCATTGGTTCTGCTGGAGTCAGAAGACTTGGAGCTCCTGCCTTGGGAACCAGCGTGACACAGTGCCTGGATTCTCCTTTCATTTTCCTTTCAACCTTTTGATAAGGCTTTCCTGTACTTGAAGGGTTGTACGTAAGCCCGGGAGGCGTTTGGGAACTACTGTTTTGGTTCTTCTGCCCCAAAACTCTCATTGCAGGCCACTGTGATAGGTATCATTGTTAAAAGGGTAATTATCTTGTAGATTTGAGATCTCAATTTCTAAAACTAAGTTTTAATGAGTTTCGAAATGATGCTCTCGATGTGACGTAGTCTATCATTTCCTACTGGGTTGCTGGAATTTTCAATGGTCGACAGTTAATCCGTGTGGTGCGGCGGGCCCCGCAATCTATGAAGCCGTATGGATTTGTCGGGAAAAGAGAGGAGGTCCTATATAATGATAGTTTCTAGAATGAAGACCTATACGATGAGACGCTGTCAGAAGACCCTGAATGTGAAAATACAAATCATTTAACAAAAAGCTACTTGCCTCGATCAGAAATATACTGAAGCTTAACGATTTTAGCTGACCAACTCCCTGGATATTTGCCCACTGTTCCGACATGCCATGCCTTCAGTGAATCAATCCTGCCTAGGTGGCAATCGATTATGACAATACCAACGGGTGGAGTGATGCATTGGGACCATTTGATGGTTCAAGACAATGATATTGGGCGCTATGAACCAGATTTCGAAACTCAGTCACTCCTCCAGCGCAGACAGTGTTGACTCAGAGATGGATATATAAAGAGGACCTCGAAACCCCCAAAATATATTCTTCACTCTCTTCTGAATACAACATCTTCACTTTCGATTCCTGTCTCACGATCAAGACTCGCAACTTTTTTTAACAAAGCACACAATCCCGACACTTCGCAAGGCCGACTTGCATCTTGCGATTTCGATTTCGACGCCGAAAGCGCAAGATAACAGACGTTTATCTTGAGGACTTTCTAAAGCCACTGTCGAAATGGGTACTGGTCGAAACCCAGCCAAGATCTGCATTCCTCCATGGGACCAACCGCCCCGGCTCAGAGACCATTACAGGGATAAGCCTAGTAAAGGATTCGACTTCTTCATGGAAAAAAAGGCTTCAAAAATAATTCGATATGTGCTCAAAGGAGAAAAAGACAAGACACTCGAAGTCTATGCCAGAGCAATAGGCCGGGCCAAATTTGATAGCAGTGCCTACTGTTATGCCGCTGGCCTCAATCTCTACTCGGAGAATGACGAAACTTCGGTGGAGTTAGCGGAGCAAATTCTCAAGGACGCAGACTGCTCTGAACAAGAGCTGGTAGACTGGAAAGCTAATGTGTACCGAGCAAAGTGTCTCTGGGAGGGTGATGACGACGATACAGCCCGTGCGATGGGGGATTATATAATAAATCAACTGGAGGAACACGGTGTTTTCCCTTCGGAAATTGCCATAAACCTGGACGAGGCGAAGGATAAACCTGACCCGCCGAAAGTACTGAATGATTATATCAGTGGTGGTAAATTGGGTAAGCGCGAATGCCCGAGTAATGCAATGGTTTGGCGTCATCTGTCTTGGTGGGACGATGAACAGAAGAAAGAAGCCCTAGTCGCTGCCAAATTGGACTTGACCAACAATCCCGAACAAAACACCACCTAATTCAAAGCTGAAGAACTGGTGGAAGTATTGATGACTAGAAGCTTGCCTGAAGTTCTCTATTTCAAGTTTCACTTTTTTTTCCTTTTGTTGTCTTATTATAGAGGAGTGACGGAATCGGAGTACATATTGTAGTGTTGTCAGCCAATACTTTCTTTTTCTTTTATTTCTGTTGAGTTTTTCTGTAGTAGATGGTTTTCGGTGAATATAAATTCCAAGCTACACATACTAAGCGCATTTTATAAATGAAGATTCACTACTGAAGTGAGTTTTGATACGAGTGCTCTCAATCCCTAAAACACAAGGTGATGGGTCCTGATTAGATGTCTTTTGTTGTCGAACATTCCACACGCTACCATCCCTCTCAGTCCCAGGAACTCATTACGATAGGTCAAGGCCGAATATGATTTCTAGATGATTAGTCAAAGTGAGTAAGCCAGTGTATCACAGACTCACAAATTCAGCTGTGCCTTGGTCGTTGTTTGTTCAGCTTCACTTCCGGACATGTCAAATGCGGCGTGTGCTGGAATGACAATGCGTAACGCTATGATGGCAATTTAAGCTTGCAGCAGTCATACCGGTTGTGAGTCTGTGAGTCTGTGAGTCTGTGAGTCTGAAGTCTATCCACGGGAACACGGGTATAGAAAAACCTTCCCCAACGTCTCCATGCTTCCTTCCTTTACCATCACCAGTGACTGCAACATCCTATCGAACATAAAAGATAGCGGCAGAAACCTCCACAACAACATCGCCATGGCAGACAATAATTACCAACTTCCTGCAGAAGTTCAAAATAACGATGAAGATCACCAGGAGATGGAACTCGCCGGGGCTGATCCCTATAAAGAATTAGGCATGCACTTCGGTGACAAGGCTAGCCAGTACCTTCCCTTCGAACTCCAAGATAAAGCATTTAAGATCCTCGACAACTTCATGAATGGAGGACAATATGAAGACCTCACAGCTACCATCCTTGCGAGTGGAATGCCACATTCATATCGAAGTTACGCTTATTGCTACCTCGTCGACATGATAAAGGTCCCCGATGCACTTCCCATACTCCAAAGGCTCAATGTGGAGGCATGGACAATCAGTGCAAGGTTGAAAGCTGTATCCCGTGGAAGATGTCTCGCCAAAGACCACGAGAACGACGAAGTCTTACGTTTACACGAGTGGATACTGGACCAACTTTTAGGCTATCCGATCGTAGCCTTGGACGGATCTGTGGAGGATTACAAGGCCGATTATTATGATGCTGCCGCAGAGATTTGGACTTTGAATGGTGACGAGTCACTCGTTCAGATTGTGAAGGGCTATCTTGGAGAGGACAAGAAGAAACGCAAATTACCGGATTCCTGGGACGTGCTTAGGTTGGACCGATGGATTAAGAAAGAAGGAGCTAAGACGTGGCCGACAAATTATACAGGCTGGTACGAGGATACATGGTTCGTCAAGGGGTTGGATGAGTTCTTCATTGAGAAAACTTCTTGGGAGAAGAAGTAGTTTGTGATTTCTTAGAAGTGAATATTTACATCCTAGAGGGAGAGAAAGAGGGGACACGGAATTCATGGTGTTGCGGAGGCTGGTCTTTGTAACTTTGCACCTGTCGTTCATCTAGAGTATATTTCATTCTTTACAATGTCTTCTTGTAATTAGATAGTCAACACTAGATGTCAGTACGTACCTTGCCCACATTTGCGTTACTGATGGCGTTGACGTGGCCGTCGGAAGTCAGCACCCACCAACGCCCAACAATCACGTGGGGGGGCGAGCACGGCCGAAAGAAGGCCCGAGCCGACTTCAAAACAGTTGACGTCGAAAAGAAGCTTCAAGTTGAAGGGCTGTCAGAGCCTCAAGATGTCATCCAGGGGCGTTTGGCATGTGGTGGTGCAACGCGCACTAGACGTTTCGGGAAGGCGATGCCAGCGCCGCGAAGAGCAAGGAAAGGAAGGAAGGAAGCAAGGAAGCAGTGCCACGACAACGAACGTGTGTGGGTGGGACAGCGAACGAGGGACACGTTTCCACACGAGAGCCACGACTTGCCACCCAGCGACATGGATGGCAGCAGAACTGACAGATTGGCAGGTTGGGGGGCAAATTGGCTGCAATCAACCATGTGGAGTTGCAAATTGAGACGGAGAGAAACATACAACAATAGTCAGGAGAAGTTGAGAGGGTGGCATTGTCACGTGCGCACTATCAAGCATTCCAAGTTAAGGTTGTGTGGAGGGATCCATGGATGGCTTGATAGTCCATCCATCGTAGTCCACGATAGCTTAGGGACGGACATTTAGACAGGCTCGTCAACAACGGTCTGTTATGTCGGTATTGTAAGCGGCGCAGTTCCCAACCTCAACATGGCGCTGTTGGGGGAGCCTAGGGGATATTTCCTGGACATGCAGCTGCAAGAGGCCAGACTCGTCGACTGACGATATCATTTGGGCGGTTGAGGCTGGCCACACCGGGCAACCAGATGTGTGTTGTGAACTTGCGAGCAATAGGGGAGGGTTGTCCTGGAGAGGAGACAAGAGCAACGAAGCACGAATGGAGGACCAGTGACAGACGAATAGCGGCGCTTGGCTAATGCAGGGCAAGCACGGGCAACACGGGCAGGTGCGTCCACGGGCGAAATAAGACGACTTTTATGCGAAACAGGCCCGTGAAACGCGGCGTCCATGTGTGTGTGAGTGTCTGTGTCTGTGTCTGTGTGCTGCTCCCCTCGTAAACAGATCCTCGATTGCATTACAACTGCGCTGTACTGTGCACACTGAACACCGCGACATAACCATACGAGCACATTCTCCTGACGTCGTTCGCACTCCACACACTCTCACCCTCACCCTCACCCTCAGTGAACACCCCCGCCAAGCACTCAGCCACGGGATTCGCGGGGCAACAGAGAGGACGCTCAGCAACCACCCCCGAGTCACTCTCTATATTTGGACCTGATACTGCTACCAAAGCATCGCTCGCATCTGCCGTGGGCAACATTCACTCACCTCAAATCACCCTCCCGAACAACCGTTCCACGAGTACACAACATCAACCACCACTGCACACAGGATAACCGCACACCGCCATGTCCTCGACAACAGCGAGGAAACCGGCGACAGGCACGCCGACCCGCGACTCTACCACCAAACCCTCTTCCTCTCCCGGCGCCGCAAGCCGCACCCCTGCCCGAGCATCGACCCCGACCGCAAATGGTACAAACGGCGTACAGAGGAGGCAATCGGTCAGGTCGAGCGTGAATGGGACACCGGTATCAGCGCGAGCAGCTGTTCGAAAGCCCGGCGCACCTTCGACGCTTGGCATGAATTCATCGCAGGCCGATGACAACGATGATGATGCTCGTGAAGAGGCCGCCGCATACCTCCAGGACCTCAAGGAGAGGCTACAAAAGGCCGAGACAGACGCGGAGGAGCGCCAGAAACAGGTTGATGTCCTCAATTCCCGGCTAGACGAGGCGCTAAAGGAGCAAGCTAAACTTGAAGAGCGCGCACACGAGGAAGAGGAGAAGGTCGAAGGACTGGACAACGAGAAGCGTGAACTTATTCGCCAACAGCGTGAACTCGAAGGTATTTACGAGGCAGAACGTGCGCAGGCCATGAAAGAGAAAGAAGAGACCCAGGCTAGGGAAGACGAGCTACAGGAGACTATTCAGCGACTAAAGGAGACCATGGCCATGAAGAACGGCCCGCAGCCCTCAAGCGATGGTGAAGATGGCCATCTATCACGAGCATGTGAGTCCACGCCACGCTTCAATTTTTTAATTTTTTAATTTTTTGTAACGAACGATTCACTGACCTGCCACAGCGAGTTTCCGCAACAACCCTTCGCGCAACAGTTCCTCACAGAACCTCGACAGCACCGGCTCCTTCGCTCCCCCTTCTTCGATCCAACGCAGCAATTCCCGAAATAACTCCAAGCTGATCCACCAGAAAGACAAGATCATCGAAGGTCTCCGACTCGAACTCGCCGAGCTTCAGATCAAGCTCGTGCAAATGGAGAATGCTGGCGGCGGTCGTATGGCGGAGCTCGAGAAGCAACTTCTTGAAACCCGCATGACCAACGCACGACTTATGGAAGACAACGAGAGTTTCCAACTCCTCCTCTCCGAGAAGACCCTGAATGGCGATCTCACCAGGGGCGACTTCCTCCGCACAACGGCAACTCCCGAAGAGCGCGCGCCTTCACGAGCTGGACCATCCACCTCCCTCGCAGACGAACTCGAATCCGCCGAAGGCAACGAGACGGAAATTATCCGCCGTCTCGAAGCCGAGATCAACGCACAGAAGGACCAAAACAAAGCCCTAACCCTCTACATCAACAAGATCATTGGCCGCCTCCTCACCCACCAAGGCTTTGAATCCGTCCTAGGTAACGACCTCGATGAAGCCGGCGGCGCAGGAGCCCCAAATACCAACAAGGAGCTCCCACCACCACCAAAAGAGAACGACCAACCCCAAGGATTCCTCCAGCGCGCCAAATCCGTGGCTATGGGCGGCGGCCGCGCCAAACCCCGACCTATGAGCTTCGCACCCGCGCCTGCCCTCAACGAAGATCCCACAACCGCTCCAAGCATCCCTCTTCAACGGTCTTCCTCCACCCGCACCGCCTCAGGCAACTATCTCCACCGCCGCTCTACCTCCGAAATGCCACCCCCCGCCAACCCCTCCAACGCCACAACCATAATCAACAATATGATGCGGGCCCCCGTGCCCTCAGGCCCGCAATCCCCCGGCCTCGTCTCCCCCCGCAGCTCCATCTTTAGCATTCCCAGCTCGCGCGTCCCATCGTCCGGTGCGCCCATCCACGAAGAGCGCGAAGATTCCGTGTCTGTGAGTGAGAACGCGAGTTCGACGGACACGCCGAGTCCGCCGCGCCGCGTGGAGACGACCAATGCGGGAGCCGGCGGCGTGATGACGGGGAAGCAGATGCGGCCGCTGAGGTTGGTGCAGAATGAGGAGGAGGCGATGAGGGCGAGGAAGGCAGCGAATAGGGGTAGTTGGATGACTGGGTGGTTTGGTGGAGAGAAGGAGGGGGGTCAGCAGTGAAGAAATTTGTGTGACTCTTTTATCGTGAGGTTGGAAGTATAGAGGGGAGTATTTTCCCTTTTTTTTCTTTCTCTTCTCTTCTCTTCTACACATTTTTTCATTTTTATTTCTTAGGGTTTGGATGGTTGGTTGGATGGTAACGATGGGATTGGATTCGGGACTCTTTGGCTGTCTTTTTTTTTTTCCCCCATCGCCCGGCCCGAATGTGTCTGGATGAAATGAAATAACCCCCTATGTGCGATCGGATTGGTATATGATTATCATGAGAGGATGGACGGACAGACAGAAAGCATTATAATGGGACTATTGTGGAATATCTTGTTTTTGCGCGCGGATGAGAGATGAGAAGTGAGAGACTGTTATGCATGGATGGATGGATGGATGGATGGATGGATGGATTGGTGTTGGGGTCGGTATGCGGAGACAAATTATGATCTATAGATGTAATTCCACTTCTATGTTCCGAAGTCGGTCTCCTACTATATTGGATATCTGTGTGTGCCTAGTCTGCGTCGAACCTCGTCGGTCCCTTGTGAGATGGGGTTCGTCGCGTGCGGGTAGCAATACAGGGAGGGTTTTGTATATGGGAAACTCTGTCTACGACAGTCGACGACGTTCTTCCTCCTCCTCTTCATCCGACAAACCCAATTCCCTCGCATTTCTCCTCCTCGCCCTGAATTCACACTTCTCGTCCCCATCCCCAATATCCCTCCTCCTCTTCACACCCCTCACGCTACTACCTACTCTCAACCCCATCTCTTTCCCATTGTCACTGTCACTGTCACTCCCACTCCCCTCCCCATCCACCCTCACACTCCGATCCCCCGTCCTGCACCACTCACAAACCTCCTCGTTCACATGTCTCCTCTTCATCCGCCTCGGACACTGCGGCGGATCATACGCGTATTGCAGCGCGTGCGAACAGTGCGGGTACGTGATGTGCAGGATCCAGGCGCAGGATCTGCAGTGGGAGAGCAGGGCGTGGCACATTGGAGTAGCGAGTAGTGTGCCGGGTTTGTTGGACGGGGACTGTGCGAAGTACTATGTTGGAAGTGTCTTTTTCCCGGGGGAGGGAGAGAGGGAGGGGGTTTGTTGTTTCTTTCGGCGGATGTTTGGGTCTTGTGATGTTGTCTTTCGAGATGGTGGGAGGAGCGGATGGGATGGGAAGGTCCTGTCGTTTCGCGCGCGCATGGCTCCTGTTTATACTTTACCTCTCTGTTCTGCTTGATGGGTAGGACGTTTGTGTGTGGAGTCGTTTAATTGTTGCTGGAAGGTCTTTGCGTTTAGACATGCTGCGCTTTGATGGGTTTGGGGTGAGGAGATGGGGTGCTGGGATGGGTTTGGGTAGTGTTAGACATTGTTGTTCGAAGTGGTGAGAGAGTGTGTGGTTTTGGAACGCAATGGGTGTCTTGGGTTGCAAACTAGTGGTTAGACAATTGGGGAAAGAGACATAGGGATTTTGGAGTATGGGGTGTGGGTTTGTTAGGGGTTGAGGTGTGGGGCTTAGTCTAGATCAGTGACTTAAAAGTGATTACTGAGTGGGTGTTGGTTACCAGATGATTGATAAATTGTGAGACATTGTTTGTCTAAGATCATTGAGTATAACAATGCGGTTTTATTGTGCTCTTATAGATTGATAGACGTTGCAATAGATGGAGTCTGCTCTATTGTCATAAGCTGTAGGAGGGATTAGTCCTTGTAACTTATCAACATGGTTTTCTCCCTATACTGAGATAATAATAAAAATTCGTGCGATACTGTTCCTTGATAATGAAAACATTAAAGACCGCTGGAAAGATGAATGAAAAATAATCGACTTGGCTCATTTATGAAAAAAATGAACCTAGAACTCATACTCCTACGTTCCAACACCTACCTGAGCAATTACGTCCCCTCACCAAACCCGTTCCCTACTATCAATTCCTCCCACAAGCATTTCCCAAACCCCTCAATAAGTAATCCAAAATCTCCCCACAACGACCAACGTCAATGATCCCTCCGCAAAGGAACCCCATACCGGCAATCCCAACCAATCACCACGCACCCTAACCCGCTGACACGAGCAACCGACCATCAAACGCCGACGCCGCCGACGACACCCCCGAACAACCTCGGCCCAAAGCCGTCCCATCATCACTAATACCTACTCCTCAACTCCACTCCCGTCCCTCTCACCTCTCCACACGAAATAAAAACACGCCAGAACCCCACAGAGACACACCCTTTAGTCCTTCCCATATTTTCGCGCCACCAAACCGTCCCTCACATACCAGCGCATTCCACTCCCGAGCCGTCTACAATCGCATTACTGCACCGCGGCAACTATGTCCGAGTCCCTTACCGTCAAGCAAGTCGCGGAGCACAACAGCGTCGAGAACGGTCTATATATAATAATTGATGGGGGTGTTTATGGGCTTAAGGACTTCGTAGATGAGCATCCGGGGGGTGCGAAGATCTTGAAGAGAGTTGGGGGGAAGGATGCTAGTAAGCAGTTTTGGAAGGTATGAGGTCATTTATATTTGTTCTAGGGCTTGGATTGCGAGAATAGAGAGAGAGAGAGAGAGAGAGGACATGGGGGATAGTGTTTGTTGCTGGTGAATGTTGTGCTGACGAGTTGTTTAGTACCATAATGAGGGTGTGTTGAAGAAGTACGGACCAAAGTTGAAGGTTGGCGATGTGAAGGAGGAGGCGAAGTTGTGAGGGTCATATAATGCGAGTGAGATCTTTAGTGTTTGGCGAAGCAAGGCGAGGCGTTGGGGGGATAGCGCGACAGCAGGGACGAAAGAACACTGCATCACAGGCAGACGCAGGCGCGCACGCATCATAGATGGCGCATCCTTCCCCATCATGGAAATCCCATGCATATGGAAGCTAGATTAATTTCTCCGGTATATATTTCCATCTAATTAGAGTTCCCATCTCTATCATTCTCACGATTCACATCTCTATCTAAATACCTAAGCCTACTCTCCTCCATCTCCACTCCTCACCGCTCCACAGCCCTCAACCTAACCTCCAGCGCCGGCTTCTCCCAAAGCGTATACACCTTCTGCCCACTCATCCAATTCTCCTGCTTATCCACCAACTCGATATCGAAGTTGAAAAGCACTTTGGCAAGGATAAGACGCATTTCGGCATACGCGAGACTAGCACCATATAGTTAGTACGGGGACGAAAACTATAATCTCACCTAAGGCACTTACTTTTTGCCCAGGCAGTTTCGAGGCCCGAAAGAGAAGGGATTGACCACGGCGCGGTTGTCGTCTTTGTATTTTTCGGATCCGAGCCATCGCTCCGGGACGAAGGAGTCGGGATCTTTGAAGTTGCGGGGCGAGTGGTTGGCGGCGTGTTGGGAGATTTGGACAGCGGTCTGGAGGTAAAGATTAGTCGATGGTGAACAAGTTGGAACGAAGATGGTAAGGGAGAAGGAAAACAGAAGATATCACGCACCCCCTCAGGAATCCACCGTCCCGAAATCGTATCCCCACCCACCGGAACCACTCTTGGAAACCCCGTCGGCACAGGCGGATAGTACCTCAAACCCTCCTGCAAACAGGCAATCATATAACCCAACTTATTCACCTCCTCAATCGTAATCTCTTCCTCACTCTTGAACCTGCCCCTCACCTCTGCCACCAACTTTTCGTAGATCGCCTCATCCCTCAGCACCAAAAACGTCGTCCCCGAAAGCACCGTCGCCGTCGTCTCACTCCCCGCGACCAAAAACAAAACCGCATTCGAATCCATCTCCTCCCTCGTCAGTGCCTTCTCCTCTGACTCCTGATTCTTGAGTACGTGCGTGAAAAAGTCCGGACGATCAACGCCTTTCTCGATCCGCGCTGCGACTTTGGAGCGCGTGAGATCAAAGAATTGTTTCCGGGCGCGGAGGATGGCCGAATGGTCTTTGAAGAGGTCTCTGAGGCGGTCGTAGTAGTCGAAGTAGGCGTACTTTCTGCGTGTCGAGAGGAAGCCGAAGGATGCGGCGGTCGCGAAGACGAGTCGTACCCAGGGGTGGTAGCTGGAGGGGTGTTAGTTGGGTTCAAACGAGGGATAAAGTACGATTGGAGACGTACCCCTTATCACGGAGACAATAGAGTGGTTCGCCAAAGGTCAGGTCGGCTATGACGTCGAATGTGGTCTTGGATAGTAATATTGTTAGTGTATTTGTTTTGTGCATGCTTATTTAGGTGTTGACACTTACGTAGTTGTACCATCTCATGATGTCAACGGTTTTCCCGTTATCACACTCCTCCTTCAAACTCTTCACCAACAGATCAACAAATCCCTGAATCAAAGGCTCCTGATCTCTAAGCGCCTTGTCTGAAAACGCGTGGGACAGATTCCTGCGTGCACGTGAATGTGCTGCCTCATCCGCTCCGATGAGTGAGTAAGTTCCGTTGATTGGCGGTGGAAGCCATGTTCGATCTTTCAGGTAAGGAGGAGTCTTGTGTTGCTTGATCCTGAAACCGTAGATATCTTGCCATGCTGTTTCGCCGGAGATGAAAGAGACTTCGCCAGGGCTGATTCTCACCGCGTCACCGTACGTCTTGTGGACATATTGGATCCAGGGAGCGATGGAGCCGCTACGCATGTGTACGCTGTATGGGATGCCTGAAGCGCGGGCGAGGAATGGTCCTGGGATGTGAGAGAGTGGGTGGAAGTAGAGATTGTAGATACCCCATCCGATCGTGTATATGATGCCCTGAGAAGGTTAGTATAGTTAGCACAGAAGCTCCAAAATCAGTGGATGTAAGATGTTGCACTGGATAACTTACAACCACGGCAAAGATTCCGAAGGAAATCACAACGCCCAATGGACTGAAGATATGAAAGTCATTCGGTATGAAGTTCGTTGAAGCCATACCTAGGTACTACAAGTCAATGTTGTGAGTATGAGGTAGATGCTGTTGTGCAACCAAAGCAACAGAAAGTGTTGGTCGAACGCCTGGCATCTCACGGTACCCTCCGCTTCATATACACCGGTCAAACCTTCAGTGCTAGCGCCACCTTGACAGCGGTGTGTCTATTAGCCACTGAAACCTGTAAGCTCCTAAAAGTTGTCGAGAGATGAAGTCAGCACCGCCTTAGAGCCGTCCACCGGGACAGATTCTGTCCAATACCATAGCCAAACACAGTGATAGGAAACAGGATCAATAAGGCATAATTCGTCCCCCATTCGTACATTACGCCCGGCGACACCTTATAGGCAACTCCACCCAGTTGACCCACGTTAAATGCAGATCATACTTGCTGGTGTCATTCACTACCTTGTAGAAAGGCCACCGTAACGTATCCGTGGACCGTGCTTTTGCCCGAGGCGAGGTTATATGTTGCATAATGATGATTCCCCTGTGAATGCTCTGTATTATTATACGCCCCAGCGCTACAACCATACGGCGCGGAACACCGCGTACGAGTTGGAGATACAATTCCAACTGTCATTTGAAGAACCGCATCTGTCCCAAGCATGATCCCGACGATACTTCACCCGGCCCAACACGGTTAACCTGTAAGTTAAACAAGCTCGGCCGAGCATTGTTTCCATGGCCATGGTAACAATGTGGAGTAGCTCCACCAATTCATTTACCGACGTAAATTGTGCACGCGACTAGGAGAGAATCAATATGCAAGTGCTGTAGATCAAATTCTATATGCCTACTCGATGAGAAATCGTATCATGTTGCCTCGGTGTCTCGGTACAGCGGCATGGACGACCGATAACGTGTCAAGGCTGTGTTCATCTCTAAATCATTGGGAGGTGACGTTAGTCTTACTTGCGCTAGACTTGGAAGGGTCTCCACGCTGTTTTGATACTTACGCTTGGCTGCGGGGAAATCATGATTTACCACCTTTATCGTCTGGATCTGTCTATGCGCTAGACAGTCCTTCGTTTTCAAGCTAATTTGGTCGGGGCTTTGATCTCATTTTTTTTTTTTGACTCGGCATACACTGGGTTAGGGTTTGGTTGCAATCATTGCAAGTTACTTAGGATGCGGAAGACTCGAAGAGTAGCATTTGCCTTCATTCCGTATACTGACAAAGCGTAGTAATCTCGTTTTGGAAGTAGTGCAAACTCCTCGACATTACCATGAATCGCTTGAGCGGCGTTTTGGAACGAAACAACCCTAGATATTAGAACATGGGTCAGTCTGAACACCCGCAACAAAATCCATGTGATCAAGTCATCACTTCCTGATGAAGTCAAAGCACCGCCTGACGTTGCAATGCCAGCTCCAACAAATCTTTGTGGTCCACGATTGAATATTGAATACATCAGTTTACTTTTGGCTTAAGCTAAGAAAGCTGACTGTTTCCAACGCTTACATGCTAAAGTCAGTCAGAACTTAGTCATGCCATGTCCCGCTCGTAATCATTGCGACTGATATAACACAGGGCCACAACAAACCAAGACTAGAGTACGACAGTTGATCTATGCGTGTATACCGCGGCACAGCATTTGCTGAAAGTGCGAAGAGTCGCATTGCGCATTGTCCGTATCTACCAGACTTATTGAGCTTGCAATCCTTCGTCGGAAATGCGCCTGCACAGAAGGACTTGATAATTATTTCCACGGTATCTCGTAAACATCAGGTATATTGAGTATGCGCCTTACGTAATTGGCGACCCTGAATATGAACCTTACTGTCGTGCAGACGTATACGACGAAGAGCGCGACCCAGCCCTGGGCGACCCATGCCAGTCAGCTCATGATTCTTGTCATCTAAAGTTTCAGGGTCCATTATTGAAACTTACTTCTCGCCCTGCGCGGCGTTCCAGGTCTTCACAAACGCTCTTTGCGTGCGATCTGTATAGTCCTCCGTGTTCACCTCCTTCACTCCTACTTTTGCGCCATCCTTACTGAACACAATGTTCTTCTTTTCCAGTTTCCTGGTGCCGCGGTCGGCAAGTTGGTTGGTGTAGAGGTAGACCTATGATAATGGCAGGCTGGCGTCAGCATATAATTCTTCCATCTATCTGACATATTGGGACATGGAGGAGGAAAAACGAAAGGGTGTAGTGTCGCATACCTGATAGCCCACCCATGCCGCTCCACCAACAAAAAGGAAGAGAATCACAAGAGGAACCAAGTTGCCGATTGCGCCCATTTTGAACGTTTGAACGTTGCGACTGAGGGAAGTCTATAGGTGCAGGCTGGATATGTGACGTAGGTGGGCAGTTGCGGGGTATGTCGCGAATGGTGAAGAAAACCAGACTAATATGCAGGTGAATGCTGACTTGTAGATAATCAAGAGGTGGACGTTTGAAGAGGTAAAGGCTCTGCTCTCTGGTGAAGAAAGAAGATGCAGGAGGAAGTCCGAAAGGTTTGCGATTTTCACGAGCAACTTACGCGTGCGCACCCACCTGATAGGGTTGGCATGAAACCGTCCGATGAATGACAGGGGCAGTCTTGGCAAGCTTGTCTGCCGACGGGCCGCTAGTATGACCCTGATGAACGATGGGATCTCTGCGTCTGTGCGTGATGAACCATTGTTTTCTTTTGGTCTGTAGGATCAACTTCATATAGATAGTTCACGGACGAAGTCCTGAAAATTTTCAATTACTATTAAACTCACAATCGGTGTATACGTTACTATCGCGAGTCGTCTTGTCAAATGCACCATTGCATCATCCATGTCCAGGATCGTCCTCAACGGAAATCATGAAATTGGGGTCCAAAAGTCGCCATAATGAATTGCTAAAACTGCGGTTATTACAACTGATGTGATACCAAACTGTACACATGACCAGCACGTATATCGTACAATCGTGACTTTCATTTCCCAACGATTAATGCCAACAAACCAATCCACCCGCTCCAAACTAATCGTACAAAAGTCGTAACCGATCAGTAATCGGCTATGGAAACATTGGTCCACATGTCAATACGTGTCTCCGAGCAACTACAAGAATTTGAGCGCTACTGAGCCCGAAATGGTTTCCGATCACGGTGAGGCGGCCCATGAGCCAATCTCTTTGCGGTTGGAGAACTGTTTCCGCATTGGCGGCAACATAAAGAGGCCATACCAGAGAGTAACCACCAAATGCCTCGGCAGCTGTACTATGATTAGCACTGCCCAGGTAAACATTAATATGCAGCCTTCCACTCACCGTTTGGTTCCAATCCCAGCTCCTGTGCCACAGGTTGCATATCGTAAGTCAAGTGAAATTTCACGCATGCCGAAATCTCGTCCACCATCTTTTGGACAATGAAAATGGCGCTATTGTACGCTTGGGCGACCGGATAATTGCCTCCATAGCTTAACCATGTGGTGCATGCCATAATAACTCTCTGGCAGAATATTCGACAAACGCGGTA
Organism: Dendryphion nanum; assembly: GCA_020744415.1. Classification (NCBI taxonomy): domain Eukaryota; kingdom Fungi; phylum Ascomycota; class Dothideomycetes; order Pleosporales; family Torulaceae; genus Dendryphion; species Dendryphion nanum. The sequence continues at coordinate 902,095 of JAGMWT010000012.1, read as the reverse complement.
ATCATTGACGATACTGGCAAGAGGCACATCCTGATAGACATGCAGTGGCCCTTGCCAAGTTTCCGCCGTGGCTAGGTCTTCAGGTATATCGTATTGCATACCGACGGTACGATAGTGCCATTCATTTGGTAATGTGTCGTACCATTGTTGTAGGTTAGTATCAACCATTTGCGCAAATTCAAGAATGTCTCTTGCTTCTAGTTCTTGTGCAGCGTCGAAATCCGTGCCAGCCAATGCGTTTGCTCGTGCTCGGATGTTCGGAAGATCCATACATATGAGTGTGAGTCGATTTGCAGCGTTTTCCTCATTGATGTCATTTGCAATCCAGCCTTTTTGTCCCGGGAAGGACTCAATAGGTTTTGATCGTTGGACGCAACTTGTGATCTATAATATTTAGAATGATTTGAAGTATAAACTCTCTATTGTTGTTCTTACCATCATTGTCCGAACGGCCCGGAAAATATCACGTGATATGGGATCTTTGAATTGGTCTGTACCCCTGAGCTTAGTCAGGGTCACAGCACCGTCGACATGGTTGCCCCATGCGATAATGGTAGCGTCAGTGGACATTATTGTCTATGGAGAGTCAGCATCAAGAACGTCAAAAAGTACCAGTAAAGGAAACTACTGAAGTTCTTGCAGAAGTAATCATATAACTTACTTCATACAAGCTAAACAGAAGCGTAGTAAGGATAGAGTCATTGGATCTAGAGGCCACAGGATCTTTGAGATCGTCATTCAGTTTTCGCAACGCCGTTCCGTATGTTGTTGCGGCTTCCTGGAGCAGACGTGCTCGGCCTGGGTAGTTTCCATAGGTCGCGAGGGCAACAGCATTAATAGCAAGGTGCAATGCAGAAGATGGCCGTGTCTTATTGTACACTGGTACCAGAAGTTCGAGATATCCCCGCATACTGTCAGCTTGCTGAGGCAGAGGAACGAAATTCTTGAAGAAGAAAGGTACAGCTTCGACCTCGGGAGGGAGAGTAATATTAGGAGACATGCCGTGTTCCAGATTCCATAGGAACGTCGAGAAATCTTCTGAATTGAATGAAGGTGCATTGTGAGGTAGTGTTACAAGTTGAGAATCTTGGCCCAAATCGATGGAGCTGCGTGAAGACAATGTTTCTGCTACGCCACGTGGGCTTGAACCTGGAGACACCTCGGAAATCGAGCCGGAAGAAAGACTGTAATGATCAGTCAGTATTCCTCCATATTTCTAATTTCCTCGTAATTATCTAGCAGTGGTAACGGCCGTAGCCGATTGATTCCCCCGCATCGTACATGGGTTGCACTGTTGCACTCCACTGCAAGATCAACGGACCGCAGCCTCGCTTAAAGAAGCTTAACCATATTGCAGCCAGTTTGATACGCATGGAGAAGTGGAGGATCATTTCGCGTCTACCCATTGGACGCCATAGACGATATCAAGTCATCCATTTGACGCGGTGATCGTGCCATTTGCAATATGATACATGAGCCCAATGTGCGCATGCAATGGGAATTACCAGTGATGTATTGGAAATGTGTGCTTAAAATGGAATAGAAGAAGGGCTACTCACCTAGACGGGGAACCTTGCTGAGAAGATACGGTCTTTGAGCTTCCGGAGGCTTTCCTCGCTTTGCGCTCCATTGCTTTATTTTCATCTCGAAACACCAAATCGAATTCATCAGGATAACCGGGACAAACCCGACCCGATTTTTGACATTGACCACAAATTGGACGTTTCTCATCGCACTAGATCAGGAAATGTCAGCGACATTTGGTCAATCTTGACCACATACACTCGTTCGTCTGACAATGGATTGATATGCGACAGGTCCGCCACCCAATGCAAACTGAATGAAGCCAGAAATAAGACACAAAACGTACCTTGATCCTGCGGCTCTTACACATCTGACAGCCACGGCTGGGCTTTCCTGTATACACCATCTCGGACGAAAACTGACAAGAACAATTTCGGCCGAATTGAGAGGCAAATTATGGATCAAAGCACCGAATTGACTAGACGTTTACGGCCTCGAAAGAAAGGAAGAAACTATATAGCGAAGCTTCAGTATCCAATATGAAATGTGTTGATATGAAAGAATGACACTCCGCCTCTACTGGCCACGAATACCATCAGGCCTGATCAAGTGAGAGAGAATGCGTAACCACCAATGAGAAAAAGCACTTTTTCAGCCCTCTAACCTTCGAAAAGCTTCGATATGACGGAACGGTACCGAGACCCCTGTGTGAGCGCACAATTGACGTGTGTGTCCAGGGCTCAATAGGGTGGGTATGCGTCGACGGCCGTAACGTCGGTATAGAACGGTAGGCGAGGCCTGAACCGGAGCGCGGTGCGAACAGCGCTCAAGAACAGTCAGCGATACACAGCCCCAGGGACGAATGGGCGAGAGCAGGGCGGAACGAGCGGTGCGAGAACGAAATGGCGATGCAATAACAATCCGACATGTCGGACGCAGAGAGGCGGAACTTCCGGCCGCCTTGGATCGCATGACGGCTCTTTCGGTGCGCCGATTTGGTTGAGTTGGAGGAGACTCAATCTTCGACGTTGTTAGGTAGACCCGATGCGGCTAGCGCCTCGCATCTCTCACCATATTCGGTTTAACGTGGGTCGGTTCCTCAACTACATCGTGGCGCAGGCTTCATCTTATATCAGTCTCGCTTTCGTCGATAAAGTCGTTTTGCAATCTTGAGCCCTGTTGTGAATGCTGTTGCCTGATGGCTTAACACGCGTTAGAACCTCAGGCACTGACGCAATGAAGTACGCAACCTCCTGTTCCTCGAATCAACCAATATGATGGAGTGCATGAGCCGAGGCGATGTCTGGGATGGAATTCCATACACTCCATATACTGTGTACTTTGATCTCCCATCTTCAGCCCGCTGACGCAGGGCCTTGTTTTACAAATCCAAGGCCAAGCAAACAATCTTGGAAAAAGTCGAGTGCGCCTTGCCCAAGGGTATTCCAAGGTCAACGGGATTCGGCTGTTAGTAAACTGCGATATACCGCCTCCTATCGGGTTCTCCTGGATTCCGGTCTACAGCAAATACAGTCGTTCAGCCCTTCGGTTCAGCTACAAAACAGTTTACGTGAGATTATCCTTTTGCTTCGCCGGAGATGGCGACGCACAAGACGTGTTGCTCGGAGGAAAGTTGCTACGTTCTAACCGACTATCTAATGCGGATATTGAAGTTGATGTCGGGATAAGGCATTTTTCCATAGGATCCTTATCATGGACGGATATCTTACATGCAGATCCTGCTGAAACTTGAAACTGTCTGAAGATGGGAAGCACCAAGAAAATAATTCCTGCCGAAATAGAACATCAATTTTCGAGGGAGATGCTTTGCAACACAATGTGAGTCTTCGTTTCGAAGCGAGCAAAGCATCTACTCATGAAACAAGTCGTACTATGTAAAGGGGGCCCCACTAATACAATCAATCTATTACCCAGTGGAGCAAGCGTCAGGAACAGTACGGATCAGAAGGAATGTAATGACGAGTCGGAGCCCGCCAGGCCAGGCACGGCACGAACGCAGACATGGGCGATGCAAGCGAGGCTCTCCACGTGGACACTAACTCGAAGCGCTGTATCCTGGTGAACGGAATCGGGTGGAGTGGAGCTCACCCACCAACCTCCCCGCACTCAGCTTACCGTTGATAAACAACATAGTAACGTTTCGCCTTGCGCCCCTCAATCATGCCCTGTCATTACCTTTGCCATGTACGTATTCTCAATCTCCCAATTTATGCATGTAGAATCTTCAGCTCTCAAAGTTTCCACATTCAACCCCCATCACCAAGCCTATCACCCAAGCTCTCCCAGCCAAGCTAACCCATCTCTCCCCAGGATTGACGTAGAGCGCCGTCTCCGCCGCGCAATTCTCCTCAACGACCTCACGCTCGTCAAGCGCATAATCCGCAACAATCCCAGCACCCTCCGCAACCCCGATTTCGACGACAAGAGCAATACGTCATTACACATCGCCGCGAAGCATGGCTTCACCCAGATCGCGGTACGCACCCACCCACCAGCGTCCATATCTAAGACAACGAGACAATCATACTTACATAATTCCCACCACAGGAATTCCTCATAGAATCCGGCCACGAAACCGACATCGTAAGCCGCAACAATGACTGGGAAACCCCCCTGATGCTTGCCGCCGTCGCCGGGAAAGAAGAACTCGGAACCATCCTCGCGAAGCGATTTCCAGAATGCATACCGTACCAGAACAAGAATGGACTTGACGCCGTAAGCTCTCCCCCTCCCCTTCCACACACACACATACAGAGAGAGGAATACTCACAGAACCGCCTCCAGCTCATGCTCTCCTGCAAATCCGGCACAGGCACCCTCCATCTCATCCCCACACTCCTCAACCTCTCCCCCCAGATCCTCACCGCCGTAGACCGAGACGGAAACGGCGCACTCCATTACGCCTCCGCAGCCGGCGAGCTCAAAGCCCTCCGCATGCTTCTCCAAATGGGCGCTAATCCGCTCGCACAAAACGCTTATTCCTGGACGCCAGTGCACTACTCCGCGACACCAGCCGCCGAAGCATATTTCAAAACATTGATCATTGAGTTCGAGAAGAAGAAGGCGGAGGATGCGCGGGAGAAGAAGGAGAGGGAGAGGCAGAGGAATGCGGGGGTTAGATTGGTGACAAATGAGGATGTTATTGGGGGGGTGCAGAACGCGTCGGATAGGCAGAGGGCGAGGGACGATGCGGCTATTGCGGGTTTGCCCGCACCGGGGATGGAGTGGAGTCCTGTGGAGAGGAGGAGAGCCATGACGCCGACGGAAGGCAGGACGGGATGGTTCGGAGGAGATGCGAATAGACCAAGAGCTGGGAGTGGGGGGTAGTGATCTTCACTGTGGATATTGGCGTTTGTGTGGGAACAATATATCTGGTATTGGTGTTTGGGATAAGTAGTTAGGGAACTAGAAAACGTCTTTGCCATATTTCAGGTTAGGATATCCAATTCACACATGTGTCATCTTGACATTTCTCTCGCCCAAAACATATCATTATCATCTGTTTTCATTGTCCGCCCTAGACTAGTCTATCGTTACGGGCTAATATGCAAAACCATCTTGCATTGGAAGCCATGTGCCGCTTACAAGCCGTCGAAGTCGCCAGCTGCGTCATCATCATCAATATCACCTTCCTGAATCTCCTTGGCTAGTTCTCGCTCCCTCTCTCTCGCCTCTTGAGCATTCTTGAGCTCAAGACGATGTTGGTTCATGGGGTAACGCATTGCCCTGACGCACTCATCGTGTAACGTCAAGCAAGCCCGGATACGTTCGTGAAAGGCCTCGCCAGGTTCACGGGTCGCGTAGACATCGCCTGCCTGCTTAGTCTGCATGAATCCCTTTTCGTGGTCGATGGAAGCCTCAATAACACCATCTCGAATTGCCTTCGCAACGATATATTCAGCAGACTCTTCACTCTCCAGTCCGAGGCGGATACAAATATCGCGCAAGGAAATGCGGGAGTAGGACAATGAAAGCATGCGGATTCCGGTCTTGATAACATTTTGCCGGAGCCGTAGGATCAAGGTATATGTGCCATCCTTATGGAACGTGGAGGCAAATGTTTGCACGATTTTGAGGAAGCCTTGAAGATCACCGACACGGACTGCCTGGACAAGACGGAAATACGGTTCCAAAGCACGCTCCAAACGAGGCTGGCTGAAAGTGGCACGGTCTGGAATATCACCCATCAAGAGCTCAACAACAATCAGAAGCTTTGTTGATGATTGATAGAAACCTGCTGCAACGTTGTTTGTAGGAGACTTGCGTGTAGCGCTCGTCAGGTGTTCGTGGGCCTCAGTATAAGAAAGCTGGATAGCCCTTATGCGTCCAAGGTAGTAAAGATACCTTGCAACCTGATTATTGGGGGCTGTGGTGGGGAACTGTGTTTGTGCGACGAGAAGGTCGGCCTGGGTAATATCGGCAGTGGAGATATAATTACGGAGAAGCAGAGTCGTGACTGATGCTTGGGTGTCCTGGTCCTTCCTTAGTACCGCGCTGCGGAGAGCAGCGAGCAGCTTTCCACGGATCGTTATGACGGGTGACTGTTTGGATGGAGGCTTTGGGTCGAGCTCTTCATGGAAGAGAGAGAAATAAAAGTAAGCTTTAGCAGACAGCGAATCCAACGTTCTGCGATTCAGCTCCCGTACTTTGTCGACCAAATCAGACGAAAATTCGGCGCCATCCTCGAATTCTTTTTGATCGTAGAGAAACACCTGTTATATATATATTAGACCGCAGGACCCTCAATTGTGGATTGCTAAGGGTGACGAACTTGAATCAATATGGCTATGTAGACATCGATTTCGGGTATCGGATCTTTTGCGTTCGCCTTATTTGCTTGTATCTCATCCTTATATTGTTGCACCACAGACTGGATGTCTTTCCCATCCATACCAGTGGCCTCCATGAGCACCCTAGCCGTCTGGTTGCTGGGAGAGTACGTGAGTACGATGACGGAACATAACACACGCTCCGTGAGTCTTTTGCGCAGCGATGATATGGACCGGAGGGCTCTGAGGGTGAACCGTGAATCGAACTGGGCGACGGCTCTCTCAAGGAGGGTGAAGTTACCGCGAATGTCTTGAACGATTTTGTCAGCGAAGCCCGGCATATTACTCTACGTCGTAGCACAAGCAATCCTAAATCTCCAGCAATAGGCAGTGGAAGAGACCCTGCACGTATCGCAGGGACAGAGAAACGGGACCACTATGCTGGCGAGCAATAAGATCTATGATACTTACCGCCGACTGTCTTCTGCTCTACGTTCTCCGGTTTGGCCTGTTCGCCGTCGACGACGACGCCTTCCATGCTGTCCGCCATGACTACCACGAGCTATGAAGATAATGAAGCGCAGCTATCAGGAAGGCAGTAGGATAGAAGAGGACCGGAACAAAAGAGAGGATGGGAAGGAGGAGCGTGTTGTGGTGATGGAATGGCGAGCGGCGATGCACGATGTGAGGCGGAAGCTACAGCTCCCACTGGTGACGGGGGATCGGCGCCGGGTCAACGATCCCCCGATGGTTTGTTGACATGGCCCCGCCATATGATGAAGGAGCATTCTGAAAGTTGAGCTGATCCCGCGACCTTAAAAGCATTGATTCCTCTATCACCGTCATGGCGTTACTAGATGCGCATTTGGAGCAAATATCTCTCTGTGCTGCTTCAATCGCAGACTTGCCGTATGTAAACTATGTTTGCTACTACCGGATTCACTTGCTTAAGTTCCCTAGGTTTCCCCCGCCAAAGATATTCACGAATGCGCTACTACACCAGCACGACATTACCGCGTTAATCCGAGATACTGAAGTTCACGAGCGTGCACTTTTCTCTGTCCCGCAGCCTCCTTCGGGCCCCAAGGCGCAAGACCCGATTTCAAGCTCCAACCGGCGCAACACCACATTCAACATCAATGGTGGGAGTAGTAGCAATATTACAGGCGGAGGTGCAAACGCGGTTAGAGCTCCGCGAAGAAATACAGCAGTGGCCGCTGTCCTCGGAACTGAATTAGTCGAAAGAATAAGAAGAGGAGGAGGTGGTGGAGCAGGAACGGGCCTGGGATATCGGACATTCGACGGAAACAAACCGCATGATGTAGATGTGGAGACTCTCCTGGAGGGGGCTGAAAAGCTGCTTGGCGTATAGTAAGTTTGCGATGCTGGTTGAAGGGCCAAACAGGGCTTCTGACCACTTCGTAGTCCAATACCAGGAGCACAGGAAAAAATCGCAGCTTTGCGTCAACGACATGCCAGGCTCGAGTCTTCGATCGAACATTACGAATACCGTCTAGCAGAACAAACAGCTCAACTTGAACGAGTGGTCCGATCAAGAGATTACCTGGACGAACCGCCCGAAGCTATAGAAGAACCTGAGCCAGCTACCTTTGTACCCATGACCGAGGAGGACTTGAAGAAAGAGGAGGAGGAAGTCAAGCTGTTAGAAAGGAAGAGGAAAGGTCTGGAAGACCGCGTCCAAACTATGAGCAGAGATATCTCAGGTGTATTGCGATGATGCAAAGTAAAATTAAGAAGAACTACACCCTGGAGTCGAATCCCATAATAACGAAAACGAAAGCATCCTAGGACTCCGTTTTATTTCCTGAACCATCAGGGACGCGGCTACATTTTCACTTCTTGATCCAAAATTGGATTCAACGCCGCCAAAGACCAGATGACATGTGTCTGAATGTTAGGCAATACCTGCGCTTGCAACAATATTTCCGAGTTGAATAACATGCACACCATGGCGCATGAGGCTACTGCGGGAAAAACAGAATTTGAAAACCCCCGCATCAAGTGGTGTAGAGGAGGGGACATATCCAAGACTTAAGCGGATTCGTTACCCTATGCGGCAAGGATAGTGGGCGCTCATGCATATCTTATTCTACTGCTGACAGCCTTACACCAACCATGTGTATTCAGCAAGACCGCATGACTTGGCAATCAGAATCTTATATAAACCTCTAGCTGAAATGCTCTTTGTTCAGTTTCCCACCTTTCGTCCTTTTCGTTTATTTCTAAGAGCTATTTCAACATGATCGACTTTAGTCTCTCTCCAGAGCAACAAACTCTCCGCAACAATGCGCGCACCTTTGCCCAACAGGTTCTCTCAACAGCTCCATCCCTCTATTCACATCTCACCACCCAACGTGCCCGCTTCGAAGCCACTCTCCCGATCTACCGCACCGCCGTCTCCGCTGGACTTATCAAGGGCCAAATCCCCGCTCCGCTAGGCGGAACCTCGCAATCTCTTGTCGATGCTGCAATTGTAGTTGAAGAATTCTACGCCGTAGAGCCCAGTACCTCGATCACGATTTTGGGTACCGGGTTGGGATTGACACCATTGATTTTGGCGGGCAGTCCCGAGCAACATGAGAAATTTTTGAAGCCATTTCTAAGTGGAGAAGGGGAGCCTCTGGCAGCGTTTGTGCATTCGGAGCCAGAGGGGACGGCGAATTGGCTGGAGAAGGGAGCGAAGGGCTTGGGGACTACGGCGTATCGGGATGGTGATGATTGGGTTGTTGATGGGGAGAAGGTGAGTTGGATTTATTTGAAATCACTCTGACCCGCTTCTGCATTTCTTATCTCCTTCTACAATCGACTCCGAAGTTGATTGTAACCCGCGTGTTATTACCCACCACGATGCAGGAAGAATGAAGAGACTTGGAATGGATGCATGGAAATTAGCTCAAGTCTTGATTCAATTCCTGACTTGACACTCTCTTCTCAACCATACTACGCAACTCAACCCCTTTCTAACAAATCTACCCTCCAGCTCTGGACGACCAACTCTTCCGGTTGGGACTCACGCGGCGCCGACCTCCAATGCGTAGTTTGCCGCCACTCCGAACCCAACACCCCCCAAGATTCCTCCTCGGACCCCTCATCCAGCATCCTCATCCTCGTCATCACCCGCGAAGACATCGCCAACAACCCCCCGTCCGCCTATCAAGTCCTCTCAGACCCCGAACTCACCGGCCACAAATCTGCCATCGGCCCACACACCCGCTTCACGTCCCTTCGCGTCCCACACGCCAACCTACTCGCAACCCCGGGCACCGGCGCCGCTGTAGTCGAGCAGACATTCGGCTCATCCGCCGCGCTAGTAGGAGCCATGAGTGTCGGAATCATGCGCGCGACCTTCGACGCGGCCCTTACATTCTGCAAAACCGAGTCCCGCGGCGGCACTGTCCGGATCCTCGAGCGCCAAAGCGTCGCGGATCGCCTCATTGACATCAAAATGCGGACTGAAGCTGTGCGTGTTCTCGTCTGGAAAGCTTTGCACGGGATCGAAAAGGGACAGGGTACTTGGGAGGGGAGACTGGAGATTGCGCTCCACGCAAAGATTTTTGGGAGCGAGATGGCGCCGAGGTGTGTGTTGGATGCTATGGAGGCAGTGGGGATGAAGAGTTATGATAAGGAGTTGCCGTTTGCGAGGTTGTTGGAGGATGCAGTTGTTTTGCCGATTTTTGATGGGGGGAATGTGGGGGTTAGGAGGAGGCAGGTTGAGAAGATTTTTGGGGCGGAGGGGTATGAGACTTGGGGGGCGACGTATGTTTAGGGTTTGGGCGAAAAGGAAGTAAGTGGAAATGGTTTGATGACAATATGATAAATTGGATACAATTGCTATGATTTTTCTATGGATGAGTGATCTCTATGGGGTGTACATACTCTATTGTGTATGAATATCATCCAAAAGCGCACTGACTTCCTTCTATTCCCCCCGTCTCATCATATTCCAACACTCTATCAAGAACTTCCGTTCCGCTATCCCAACATGCACTACGAGCAACGCTCCTACCGCCCCTACAGCCACCAATTCCCCCCAAACCCCATACTTCCCAACATGCACCTCCCACGGCCTTCTTCTCAACACATACGGCACCAGCGAGGCCCCCGCAATACTAATTGCACCAGGCAACACATCCCTGATCTCAAACGCAACCCCCTTTTCACTGAAAAATTTCTTCACAAACCAAATATTCCAAACAATTCTCAGTCCCATATTAACAACATTAGCCGCAACAACACCACTTCCTCCCCATCCCCAATTCCCAATGAAGATCCATGCCGAACCGGAAAAGAGCAGGAAGAAAACGCCCATGAAGATGGATTGTGTGTAGAGTTGTTTGTTTGTGGCGACAGCGGCGACGAAAGCTTCGGTTACGCCGTTTATGGCGAGGAAGGGGATGTAATAGCAATATGTAGCTAGGACCTGGGGTGCAGTTGTTGAAGACCATTTCTTGCCTGCAACAATGGAAAGTAGGAGGGGAGCACCTGTTGGGCCGAGGATTACGATGATTAGGGATAGAAGGGTGTAAAGGTGAAGGATTGTGGTGAGGATGCGGGATGCTTGAGATAAATTCCTTTTGTGTTCTTGTTCTTGTGCTCTTGGATTTTGTCTTTTGGGATTTGATTCCGGGTGAGAAGGGGGAGCGGCGCAGAGTTTGGCGAAGAGATTGCGGCTGCTTTCTTCGATGGGTTGGAAGAGCATGCGGGCTATGAGGCCTCCGTAGTTGGAAGCCAGAGCGTAGGCTCCCTGATCAGATAGAGAGGCCAGTGCTGAAATGAGAATAGAGTCTCCTTGGGTGAGAATATATTTCAACCCGGATTGGATGGTTAGGGACCCTGTCAGGCGAAGAAGTGGTGTCGAGAGATAATTAAAAAGAGTGGGATTCTCTCTTGTTGATGATATCTTCTTAGGCAGTAAAGAGAAGTGGTCGGAATTGGCGATAGGCCAAGTCTGATATACATATACGACCAGGAGGGTGATTGCATAGACCAGCTGACCTATTGCGAACGGGAGGCCTCCAGTATCGCGTCCAGCTCTACTTGCCAAAACGGCGGATCCACAAACCCCGAAACATCTCAATAGAGTAGCAGCACTTTCCGCAGATGCGCGAATTTTGTATAGTAGTTTCTGCTGGACGGCGGAGAATGCTGGTTCGGTGCATAGATCGATGAATGTAGCAAGACAATACACCGCAAGTGATTCTTTGAAGAACGGCACATCCGGTGTGCTGTCAGATCGAACCCATATCAGGGCAAGGATACAAGTTAAAGGAACCCCAGAGAAGATGGCCAGATAGGAAAGGTTGACGATGGTTTGGGTGCTGCCACCATGTGATTGGCGCTGGAGGGCTACTCGCAAGCTTTCGCGTGCAAAATAGAGAACTGAGATGGAAAAGAGCTCAAGTTGGGCCGCTACACCAAGGATACCTGGAGACTGAAAGCGCAAGAGGATCTGATAGACAACGAAGGTCAGGAGCTTGGATGCTACTTGCTGCAGGATGAGAAAGGTGGCACCCGTCGCGGAAGCGGATAGAATGGAGTTGGACATGATTCGGTCAACAGGCGGTGAACAGAGCAGTGATGGGGATTGAAACTCTATTCATAGCTTGCTGAAGGGGGCATGGTGCCCTGGACAGTGAAAGCTGAGATGATTGATATTGCTGGTGGAGGTGATGAGATGTCGGTGTGCTCGGAAATGGCTAGCGTGATAGCTCGTGTTCCTGAACTGCCTGAGCTCGTGAGTGCCTTAGGTACGACTGAGTGAGCATGACTCTTTAAAGCTACAACTTCCACCACTTTCGCACAATGAAGCTCCTTGCAAATTGTTCGACCACTTCTGAGACTGGCGAAGATGGTGATAGTCGACCCAAGCATTACGGCGCGGACTGAGCGCCTGCTCATACGGCCTCTGACGATAGATGACGCTGAAGATGTCAACCTTATGCGATCGCATCCAGAGGTAATGAAGCATACGTAAGTTTTTGCAGTACTTCGTAATTTGAACGATATATTGACCTCTATCACAGTCCTATGGTTCCTGCCGACGACATTGAGAAATCAAAGGCCTGGATTCAAGGCTGCTTCGACCGTTCTAACTGCTGGAACTTTGTTATCGAATTACTCCCCACCGAATCCTCATCCGGCGCATCCGCCTCGTCGCCCCGAGTCATCGGCTTGATTGGTGCGGTGCGCGCTCCTGAAGTCGGCTACATGTTGAATCACAACTATTGGGGGAAGGGTTTTGCTACAGAGGCATTACGCGCGTTCCTCGGTCTCTTTTTCGACCATTTCTCAGGCGGAGAGCAGGGCAGATTTGAGTACGCCGAGGCCATTACCGACCCAGAATTAGTTGCAAGTCAGAACGTTTTGAAAAAGGTGGGCTTCGAGTTGCACGAAATACGAGAAAAGGACTTTGAGAATCCTGTCCTGGGATGGAGGGACAGTATGTTCTTTCGATACCAGAGACCCGATGCTACCATTGTGTAAAATACTGTCAGTGTATGAAAGTTATGAGCGATCAAAAGGGGAGACCGGAATAATTCAGCATGATATTCTACACTCGACCGATGTCTTGATGCGCCTTTTCCCTGGTGCAAGTACCAGAAACCTGATTGGGGAAACATTCCCGGTCCGAATATTGATTTCAACATTGCAAGTTTTTGTCAATTCACTGCTATTATCTATTCACAATTTCCCGGTCCACTTGTTCTAATCAGGCGTGCCTGGGAGTTGTTTCCAAAAACCTTGTTAAGTGTTCGCGAATGTCATGTGTTAGGTTGTCTCAAGCGACTGTTCTTACAACATTACTTTGGTTATGAAGAGTATCCCATGCGATGATGAAAGGAAGTCAGCGGCCACAAACAATTTCCTTGACCCTTTCTTTACATAGAATCCGCATCTGTGTGCCTTCTTGGGTGCCTTGTGCAACACCGGCATTTGCCCAGCATTACATGTATTTCTCGAAAGCGCATGTGTCATATGTCATGTGTACCGGACACTGCCCCAAAAGCACAAATTAGGCAGGCCTTCGTCGCACTCAAGGGCTTTCGCTTGACTAGCTCATTGTGTGCGCCTTTTCACATCTATCATTCTCGCGTTCTATTAGGTTTCTGAAACCACGATCGCCACCAGGGTTCTTATTACCCACACGTGGAGAGCCTCAGCCTCAACTGGGCATCCTCCACATTTCGAAGAGCTGAGGATAAATCAGTTTCCGCCCCCAGGTGGCGCAGGTACCACACTTGACGTTATTGGTTTGGGAGCCCACCTTTACAGCCCCATATCCTCTTTCCGTCGAAGGCATCCTGTGCGTCTCGGAAAATCGGCTACAAATCTACGCGCTTTCGTGTTGTCGTTGGCTCTAATTTGAGGGCGCGGGTTTCTGTGCCGCGTTAAGTATGCGAAGCCCTGCTCCCTATGAGTTGGCTAAGGCCACCCGCTCTACAGTCCATTCCCATCTGGTGTGTAATCTCTGACCTTTCTCCACCGCATAGAACGATATAACTGTGCAATGCCAATCTAATCCACCAATATAGACACGCCAAACTATTTGCTTACCACCATCTTCGTTGGAGCCGCATTACACTAACCATAGACTCATATTGGGATCCTAGCTTACAGCCTTGTCTAGGCAGACGCTTGCCTGTTTCGATCTTGCTCGCTACACTGGGTGGCTGTTCAAAAAGGCCACGAGCCCTGTTGCCCTACATCATCGAAGGTATCGATAATAAAGGACGACGCGGCCCTGTCCTCGCTTCATTCAGAGTCATACTTAAAAGGGCGCCCTCGAAGTGCTCATATATATCTGTTGCGACCCCCCGGCTAGCTTGTTGATCACCACTCACAATACTCCCGATTTCCATAGCATACTCGCTAAGTCACCTGCTACGAATATACATCGCCACCCACTAGGTTCCGATCCTTGGCCCCATCCACCTTTGGTACTTTCTAGGAAGATTACATAGTATTATCACCTGACTGGCAACCACAAAACCAATTACAGCAGGCACAAGGACGCTCTCCAGGATGGAGCTCTCCAATGTGGAGGCAAATCCACATGCACCGCTACGGTTGTTGTCTTTGGACGGCGGGGGTGTTCGAGGTCTATCATCACTGATGGTGCTTGACGATTTAATGGAAACCATTGCCATAGAAGAAAAGCGATTAGGCAGACGGCCGAAGAATGACCAAACTCCACTGAAGCCTTGCGACTATTTTGACTTGTAAGTACATACGGCATTTCCATTCAATCTGGAGCAGACTACTAACTCATGCATAGGATAGGTGGGACGAGTACCGGAGGTATCATTGCAATACTACTGTCTCGCCTCCAACTTGATTGTAAACAGTGTATCGGCATCTACTCCAAGCTAGCAGAAGAGATATTCAAACACGACAAGTCAATAAAGCTATTCGGCATGAAGCTCCCCACTGGTACATCGCGATTCTCCGGAGCCGTACTCGAAAAAGCCATCAAGACAGCTCTCGTCGACTTAGGGTTCTCCGAGAATGAACTAATGTGGGATGACTCTCTTTTTGAAGAACTTCCCGAACATCTTCTTTCACGCGATAGCATCTGGACCGACGCACTTCCCAATCTAAGTGAATCCCCCACCTCTACACGACGAGGAGGCAACACCACCACCATACCTCCAAGCCACATCGCCGACGAGCAAGTCCCCAACCCCAAACCATCCGACCCCTTCGCAGATCCCAAACCCATCTCTCGAACCGCAACCTGGAAACTGCACCCCCGCCATTCCGTCCACCGCAAACCGAACCAACGCGGCTGCCGTGGCTTCGTACTCACAACTCTAAAAAACGCCCTCGGCCTCCCCCGTCTCCTTTCCACCTACGACCCCAACGACCGCACAACCCGGATCTGGGAAGCCCTCCGCGCAACCTCCGCCGCTCCCACCTTTTTTGAAGAAATGCAATTCGGCACCCCGAAAGTGACCTATCTTGACGGGGGCGTCGGCTTCAACAACCCGTGCGCCGAAGTCGACTACGCCGCCAAAGCCCTCTGGGGCGGTCGTTCCATTGGTGTAATTGTCTCCGTAGGCACAGGACTCCAATCCATCCCCTCTGTGCAAGCAATGGCCTCCTGGCTCCCCTTCGGCCTCGGAACCGACATATCGCTCGCCTCCGCGCTCGTCTCAATGGCCACGTCCACCGCGCGTGTCGACAACGAAATGAAACGGATGTACTACAACACCTCGACCGCATACTACCGTTTCGACGTCGACCGCGGCCTCGCCAACATCTCGCTCGAACAATGGATGAAAGAAGACCAAATGGCCTCTCTAACGGAACAATACATGCGCGACGCAAAACAGCTCCACGCTACATCGCACTTCGGCTCCCTCATGACCAAACTCTCCATCCTGCCTCCGGAATTTGCCATCAACGTCCAAAATTTCAGCGTAGGCATCAAGAACACCGACCTCCACTCCCACTTCTTCGAGGAGATTCGCCTCGATTTCAAAACGGGAATGCCGCTCGGGATCCAGAAGACGCTCGCGGATCTGCCGCGCATGTCCGCGTTCCGTAATACGTCGCCGAGTGGCGAGGGAGGCGTGGCGCGCGATGCAGAGGGGAAGACGAGGAAGATTTTTCCCGTGGCAGAGGATTTGGATCATGATGGACGGCGCGAGGAGGCAGTCGTGTATCAGTGTCTAAGGGCGGAGAATATCTGTTTGAGGACGATCAAGACCGGTATACCCCAAGGCAAATACAGAGTCCGGTTTATTGTATCCTTCCACAGTTCCGTTCTCACACCTCCCTCCGACCTCGTGTTCTCGGTCGGAAAACCGTTTGATGTTTCGACGTTTTCGACGCGGTTTGTCGATGTGAAGATCACGCCAGATATTGTGCCGGTGTTGCTGAGGCCGGATGCGGTGAGGGTAAGGGTAGGACGGAGGCGGGTGGCCGAGATGGTGGGGAAGGGGTGGTGTGAGATTGAGGGGGATGTGGAGGTAGGGGTTGAGTTGGATGGAGCGTTAGGGTTCGTGGTATCCAAGAAGTTTGAGGAGGGGGTCGAGGTGGATGGGTGGAGTTTTGGGGGGGTGAGGTTGGAGCCGGTTTTTGGGGTGGGGAAAGGGTAGAGATTTAAGAGGGGGGAGAAAGGGAATTGACATGATGGGGTACCTTTGAGCTATCGAGGGACTTGGGCATGGTTGGCGTTTTGGAGAAGATGATTTTCGTTGGCGATAGAAAGGCGATGAACCAGACATATACTGGAGGAAGCGCTTTAGCGTAGCTTTAGAAGGAAGATGGATGTCCATCCTACTGCTATAATAATATATATACCATACTCATGAATCACTATGTTCACCCCCCACACAACCCTAAACCCCCAAAAACATGTCAGGAAAACCACCCCCTACGGTGGATTATTTACAGATCCCCCGTGACCACACCTCTCTCTACTCCTTCCCCACTAAAACCGTACTATCCTCGACCCCTTTCTCCCCTTCCTGCTCCAAACTCGGCTGCACAACCTGCCTTCCCTTCCAATTCTTCATCTTACTCACCAAACCCTCCCTAACCTTCGTCTGCACCCAAACCGGCATGCCCCTCAAACCCGACGCAAATCCTGCCGCCGCCTCCGGGATCACCACATGCCGACTCCTGCCCGCAAGCACGCTCTTCACAATCTCTTCGGCTACCGTCTCGGGATACAGCGCCTTGTCGTTGAACCCTTCAAAAAGCTTCGTCCGCGTGTAGCCCTGACAAACGACGACGGTGCGAACTTTGTCTGCTTTGTAGATAGTGGAAAGCTCCGCGGTTAGACCTTCGTGGAAGGCGAGGGCGGCGGCTTTGGAGGCGGCATAGTCGACCATTGAGGGGGCGGTTGCGTAGGCAGCCAAGGAGGCGACGGTTAGGATGAGCCCGTGGTTGTTTTGGATCATCGAGGGGAGGAATTGTTGGGTGAGGAAGTAGTGTGAGAGGGTGTTGACGTTAAAGGTTAGGCGGATGTCGGATTCGGTCGAGGCAAGAATGGTTTTGCCGCGGGCACAGCCGGCGTTGTTCTGGGGGGAATTTGTTAACTATTGGAGGGGTAAGGAGGAGTGGATTGGGGAACGTACAATGAGGATTGTGGGATGGCCGAGTGTGGTGCGGACTGCCTCTGCTGTAGCGTCGATGGAGGCTTTGGATGCGAGATCCACGCGGAAGAAGTGGACATTTGGCGGAGCTGTTATATCATTAGCTTTCAAACCTCCAATTCATCATGTTAGAATCATAAGTTACCTTCATAAGTCAAGTCCTGCACATCCAGCACCGCAACCTTAATACCCCTCTCGGCCAACAAATGCACGACAATCTTCCCAATACCATCACTGCCGCCCGTCACTACCACGATCTCCTTGCTCCAGTCATACGTGTCATTGCTCCATCGATTGGCGACGGCAGAATCGAGCCAGGAACTTGCTTTGGTGATGAGACCGAGTGCGAGGAGGGTCTTGAGTTTGGTGAAGTAGGTTTCGTTGGTTGCGGCGAGGAATTTGCCGCGGGTAGTGTAGCGGGCGAGGAGGACGAGGGGGAGAGTTAGGGCTGGGTTGAGAAGAGTGGCGGAGAGGAGGCGGTTGATGGTGTCGAGCGTAACGCCTAGAGGGATGTTGGTATTAGTCTCAGATGAGATGAGATGAGATGAGGTGGATGAGTGAGGAATGGAGGTACGTACCTTCACGGGCAAGCTTCCATTCACTTCTGATAGGCATGGTGATGTATATCTGTGTCTGTTCCCGCAATCAATCCAATGTATAGGTTGTATACTACAGCTGTGAATGTCGCAGTCAAGTTGTCAAGGCAGCTCATGTACAGGAAAAGCAACTCCTCCACAAGGCAGGCCCACCCAGCCGGCGGGCAGGGCAGCTTCCCTTTAAGAACGCCATGGAGGCTGGATCAGGTCTTCGAAAGTCCTCCCCTCCCCCTCGGAGCAGGGCATGGACGAATGACAAGCTAGTTGGTTAGTGAGAGAAAGTCGACGGGTCGTCGCGAAGGTGGCACGGTAGAAAATGCGGGGTCTGGTTTTGGGGTTGGCCTCGCGTGCGGCTATACCGAGGCTTTGTCTGCCGGGTCCGCTGGTTGTGCTGCATGTGGCAGGGGACCCGGGGATTATGTGCCTTGAGGGACGACGCGAACTTTGTATGAAGCTATGCTACGGAAGCTAGGCATTCTATTCCCACTTGAAGTAGTCCTATTATCTTTCATGGTTGTTTTAATCTCATAACTTGCATACGTCTGATTCACAGCCTCCATCAATAACCTGAACAAAGTCTCATCGGATACATACCCCTACCCGATCTCTGGGCAGGCTTGGACTAGACAAGCAATATTCGCGAGTACATATTCCCTTCTTGAACACTTCATCTCGGACGCACGTGAACCGTCCAATCCGAGCAAGCCAACGCAATGCTCGAAAAGTTCACCAGAAGTAGCTATTCACCTTCCGAAGACAGTCAAGCCAAATGAAGAAATGTATATGCACTGTACTGCTGCTGTATTACTTAGAAATATCCGCATACTACCAACTACACGTTCATCCCGCATCTCAAAATGCCCTATGCCATCCCTCCTATAAAACCATTGTACAAGTGAAGTGAATCGAAAAGACCAAAACATCAATAACAATACAAAGGAAAAAAGTATACTAGCTAAGAGAGTCGTGAGGTATTGGTAATCCCATCCCATTCCCATTTCCTATCCTGTATTTCCGCTCAAACGCCGACAAAGCCAAATCCAGAAAAACGACAAACTCCTTTGTACCAAGTCAAGGAAATATTAAAAAAGACTGATGAGGGTTCAATACCCTCTATATAACATTACTCCCGCTCATATGGGTATCCATGATCGAACTTTCAGGAGCTAAGCTGACAGAGCTTCTCTGCCTGCTTTCCATGCTCATTGCGCCGCTCAAAACACGCACTACTTTCTTGTCTCGTGGGCGAGCCACAAGGACTTGTGCAGGACAGACTACGATCTCGTCTTCGCCCTCCCCGAAATCATCGCCCTTCTTCACTACAAGTGGGAATAGGACAATTTTGACGACGGCGCCGCGCGCCTCGAGTTCGTCATTGGACGTGGTTTCGCCTGAGCGCTCGTTCATGAGTTGCGCGTTGAAGGTGACTTTGGCGACGAGGTCGCCGTTGGTATCATACTCTGGTTGCAGAGGGGGAAGCATGATGTATTCTGCGCGTTGAGTGCGCATTTCGATGGAGAGCTCTACTGCCAGGCGCATCACATTGCGCAGGGATTCTTGAATCTGGCGTTGGAGGTGGGCGGGAGGAGGGAGAAGGGTGGCCAAGGTACTGTAGATCTCATGGACTACGGCTTCAGTGTCTTGGGCCCGTTGTTGTTGGAAGGCCGGACGTTTAGCCAGGAGAGTGAGAGTGATGGCACGCCACTGTGCGACGGCACGTGTTGGGCCTGTGTAGATGTTAGGGGAGGATATCACGGGCAAAACTGAGGTTGACTCACCAACTTCCGAGAGTGTTTTCTCGAGGGACTTTAGTTTTTGGCGTTGTTCACGGTCCATACCGAAGAGATATCGAGTAAAGACATACTCCCAGATCATGGTCATAACTACCGACATGAAAACATCTCGGCGCTTAACACGATCTGCGAGAAGCCTGTCGACATCGGAGCCATCGAGAATGGCGTTGTCAAGACGCGTATCGATCTTTTGCCGTGTCGCAGAATCGAGCCTCGAATCCGAGGAGACTTCAGTTGAAAGACGGCATTGGCGCGTGTCTGAAAATTTGGAGAAGCGCAGCACCCATTGTTGCACGTGTTGGCAAAGTTGTTGACATGAGCTGTCAAAGTAATCCTCGTCGCGGACTGTAAGGAAGCTCTCGCCTTGTTTCTTGGTAGATAAGATTTGCTTCTGTAGCTTTTGGATCTGTTCTTTCGCCTTGGCTAGTTCGGCGTTGAGGCGAGCAATCTCTGCATTTCGGTCGTCAAGAGCAAGGTTGATTTCACTACGAATGGCATCTTCCATGCCACTGGTCAGGTGATTGTGCTGTGTTCGCAGCTCTTCGAGCTCTCGCGACGACTGCTGCCATTGTTGATGGATGTGTTGACCTTCGAGTTGAAGTTGTGCGTAACGCTCGTTGGTGTCATTGGTAAGATTTTGGTTGGCAAAGGAGAGGTTGTTGTTCGCTTCGGTAAGCTTGGCTACTTCTTGCTGGATGTTTTGAAGAGTGTCGCGGAGCTGGCCAATCTCGATATCCTTCTGTTGGATCTCACGGTCACGTGCATTGACCGCTTCAGTGATGACCTGCTCTTCTACTTGTCGCTGAAGTTGTACTTGCTGTATCGATTCTTCAGCTCTGAACTTCTCTTCTTCCAGCGATCGGTTCTGCGCAGCAAGCGATTCGAGCTGCGTCTGCAAGTCCAATATTTGCATGCTCTGGCGCTTGCGCACACTGGGGGGACGCGTGGGTGACATAGGCGAACCTTGGGCTTCGCCCCATGCCTCCTGCAAATTTTTGTTAGTTGTCGCGATCAAAACACGGTCGCGTGGGAGTGAAAACTTACATAGACGTCAGGCATGTCGATGCGACCCTTGCCCTTGTCCTTGACTGGGTCGTACTTAGATGAGCTGGCGATGCCAGCGATGATAGCTGCGGTCGCCCCGGCAGCGAGAGCGGTGCCCATGAGATTAGGTTCGGAGCTCTTGGCGTCGCCAAGTCTCGCTTCGCCCCTGAGGTCACCTGACGCGGCCCTGCTCACACGTCGTAGAGGTGGAGTTGCTGATCTATTGCTTGCAGCACTCATCGGTCGCAGATGGTCTGGGGTTTTGTGTCTTGCAATGCCCCCAATGGAGCGATCACTCATGACACTTGGAGACCTTTCGTCACCAAAGCGTTGTTTGGTAGGGTCAGTCGCCGGCGGAGAGCGTTGGTCATGAGGGAGTCGTCGTCGTGCTGGACTCAATGTCATGCTTCGATCTACGCCCTCGTGCACTTGATGCCATGGCGAGTCATTTGTAGGAGTCGAGACATCCAAAGCTGGCTGGAGAGGTTTGCGGCTTGCTGGAGTTGGCGTCTGCGGAGGTGGTGATTTTAGTCGATCAGACAATGTCTGTGGAGTTCCACTTCGTCGTAAAGACTTTACGCCTCGATCAGGAGCGCCAACGTCAGTGATTGCACGACTCTTCTTGTGTAGAGGAGAGTCATCGGGGCTGGCCTCTTTGATGGACTCGAGCGCGCTTGGAGTCCGTGAGTGCTTCGTCGCGGGAGTGGACAGTGTAGTAGACTTCTCAGCTTTCTTTTCATTTGGATCGCCGAAGATGGATTGATATGGTTCCTTGCGAGGAGAAGTTCGTGTCGGTGAGGTTTCCTTCTGTTTAGCACTGGGCGTGACATGAACAGATCGTTCTTTTGACTCCCTCACCGATCGTTTTGGAGAATCCTTTCCATGCGATGAGGCACTTGCCACTGCAGCAGCAGCCAGCAGCGGGGCTGCAACTGGTACAACATCTGAAGCATGGATCTTTGAGCTGATCGCAGGTGAATCGCCAAAGCCGCGGGTTGATGGAGAAGAGTTGAACAGGTACGACGTGCGCTCCTTTGTCTCCGAATCTATCGCGTCCGGTGATACGATACCGTGGTATGATGAGATGGTCGGAAGCGAGGGGCTAGGTGATCGAGTTGTTTTTACTACACGATGATCACCAATGACATTCTCAGGAATATCATTACCCCGCTTCGAGTCTTTGGATTTCCGTTTCTCTGTTTTTGCAAGCACCTCTTCATGTTTGATCGGTCCCTGAGGTATCGAGGGGCTATACCCTGCGTCATGGTAGCCACTGTCGCGAGTGCTTTCCTGGTGTTGCGGGGCAGTTGACAAAAGCGGGGGGTCAGCCACGTGTACAGCACTGTCACGCACTCCTTCAAAGGACCACGTCGGTTCATCAATAGACGCAGTTGTCGGCAGTATCGGTGCGTCTGTCAATGACCTATCGGCCGAAGTCCAAGTGTGCGTGGCAGGTGCTTTCTCGACTTCTCTTGCTAGGGCTGGCGGCTGGTATGCCGGTTGATAGTCAATAGTCGATTGTTCCAATTCAGGCCCTGCAAGATGCATTCGCTTCTCTTTTGGCTGAACTTCAGGTGTCCAAACTGGTGGGAGGCGTCGCTTGCCATGATCGATTCCTGGCAACACGCCAGTCAATTTCCCTGGAGGGGATCGCTTCTGACTTGGAGAATCGCTCAGTTCCCTAGTTTTTGGTTGTGACGGCTCTGGGGACTTTGCAGTGTCCGTGGGCGGTAGGATAGCCGCATGGGACACGTGGATACCTGTATCTTGTACCACATCAGTTGGTTGATTATGCAATGTTGGCAAATCCTTGATACCCAGGTCGCGTGAAACCTCTTCTCTTGTCTGCTCAACGACGTCGCTAGGTGTTGATGGATAGGTTTCCTGAATTTCCGTTTCCAACTCCATCTCCTTTGGCTTTCCCTTCTTGTCTTTCTTGCTCTTCTTCTTTGGCATGTATGCCCACTCATCCACAGCCTCCGCCTCAGCGTCATCTTTGACGGCCTCAGCGATCGGCACAGATTCCACCGGTGTGAGAACCCTCGGGAAGGGGTATTCGGTTGTCTCCATGGTAGACAAAGACTTGGGCTGTTCGTCGAACGTAGCGGGTAGAGCTGGTGTTTCATCGATGCTGAATGACCGTTCACGGTGTGTAGGAGTAGGTGTGTCGCCTTTCCCAATCATCATAGCTCCAATAGCCGCTGCTCCAGCTGCCAACAGAGCTCCCGATTCTACTTTGCTTTTCTTGCTCTTCTTTCCTTTCTTTTTTGTTGATGCCCATTCGTCTTCCTCCATAGGTTCCTCCGCTCTTGTCACTTCCTTCTCTTCTTCAATAGCCGCGTCCTGGGCAACGATTGCAATCGTCTCAGATGGTATTTCAGGCTCAACAGCCTGCTCTGCTGCCTTGGACCGCTTTGATTTCCCTTTCCCCTTCTTTTCCTTCTTGCTTGTCATTGCCCATTCATCCTCTTCGATTGACTGCTCCATCAAAGGCAGAGTCCGATCTGATTCCACCTGGGTGTCCTGTAAAATGGGTGTTGTTATGTCGTATGACACTTCACGCTCCATGGCTTTTTCTACTGTGCTGGTCCGCTTTAGTTTCCCCTTTCCTTTCTTACCCTTCTTGCTTGTTGATGCCCATTCGTCCTCCTCGACTGGCTGCTCTGTCATCGTGGCAGAAACGCTCTTCTCAGTCGGCTTTTGTTCATGTTCTACGAAGTGTGTGACGGCTTCGGCTGGGGTTTCGGGCTCGAACGACTGTGGTTTGTTCTTCGCCTTCTTGCTCTTCTTCTTTGGCAATTCGTCCCAAACATCTTCAGTCGCCACAAAAGTTTCAGGTTCAATAGAACGAGATTGATCGTCATGTGGGTATAGGTCAGTTGGTGGCACCGGAGTAGAAGAACTTTCGTCGACCAAAGCCTTCGCCAGACTCTCTTCCTGTTGAGGAAATTCGATTTCACGGTCGAAAGTCGAAGGCAGCGAAGTCTTCTCTTGCTCAATCTCCTCTACTTCCCTCGTCGGAACCTCAGTCGGAGTCTCAACAGTGAGAGGCACAGCCGTAGGAGCCTCAATCACTGGATCCTCGACAGCCGGAGTTTCGACGATGTCTTGAGCAACAGAAGTCCGTTTCTTTTCTTTCTTCGCTTTCTTGCCCTTCTTTTTCGTAGGCAGGGCCCATTCATCAACTTCCTCTTCAACAGGTGTCTGTAATGGTTGATCTACGACGATCGGCAGTGTCCTTTCGTCTTGGATATCAGGCTTGGTTGGCGAAAATGGAGTCGGTTCAACGACCGCGGGCTCCAAAAATTGTTGTTCTACAACCGGATTGGCGGTTGGCATAGTAGCTGCCTCGACGATTGTATGACCATGCGTTACACCTCTATTTGTCGGATCAGAAGCTTCGGCAGGCTGTACTTCAATCTCCATCGGCGTACTAGCACCTGAGGGGCGCTTCTTCTTTCCCTTGACTTTCTTTCCTTTGTTCGAAGACGACCACAGCTCATCATGATCGGCTTCTTCGAGTACGCCAGGAGACGATCTGCGCTGCGTAAACAATGGATCATTGAACACTTCCATGGGATCGAAGCTGGGCGGAACGGTTGTTTCGACTAGTGGGGTGGTTGTGTCGACAACTGGGTTGCTCTTGGGAGATACCGGAGTGGGTGAGGTACGTCCGAAAATGCTGAACTTGGACTTGCTAGCACCATCTCGGGCAGCGGCAATGTCATCTTCGGGCGAGACATCTCGTACACCTTGGGGTGAATTGGAGCGGTGGAAGGCGGGGTCGTTGAGCACTAGGTTGCTATCGAATCCAGATTCCTGAAGACCCGCTGCGATGGTTGCAGCAAAGTCGATGTCTTGCTCAGGTGTTTTTGCGCGTGGTTCGACGATAGGTTGCTCAGTTAGCAATTCCTCAGCGTGCCCAACCAAAGGTTGGATACTTGGCTCTTCCACAAACTCAGGGATGGGTTTCTCGGCCGGTCGCTCACTTCCCTTGTCTTCGCTGCGTTCGACAATGGGCTCGAAAATAGGCTCAGCAACAGGTTGTTCAACGGGTTGTTCAACGGGTTGTTCAACGGGTTGTTCGATTCCCTTCTCCAGTGTGTACTCGACAATGGGTTCCTCAACCACCGCCTCCACTGCGCGTTCAATGGTAGGTTCAGGGACGAGCTCAGTAACAAGGTCACTAACAGGCTCAATGACAGGCTCGATGGTAGGCTCAGTGACAAGCTCGTTGGTAGGATCAGTCGCAGGTTCAGTAACAGCCTCGTTGGCAGGCTCGATGGTAGGCTCAGTGACAAGTTCGTTGGTAAGATCAGTTGCAGTTTCAGTAACAGCCTCGTTGACCGGTTCGATGACAGACTCGCTGACAGATTTGTCAACAACCGGCTCGATGACTGGTTCAACAATAGGCTCAGCAACAGACTCAGCAACGAATTCAACGACAGGCTCGATGACGCGTTCCATAGGTTCCTCAACCAGCATCTCCCGAGGCTCTTCAACGACCGGCTCCTCCTGCAGCAACGCTGGGGCAACAACTGGTTTTGGTGTCGGCGTCCTTGCCCTAAAAGACCTCACCGGCTCCACTTGCGCTTCACGCTCAAAAAGCCCCGCAAACTTATGCTTCTTGACTTTTTTGCCCGGAGTCTCAGTACGCACAATGTCTTCCGGCAGCGCGAGTTCAGTTTCTATCGATCTGCTGGACTCAGCTATTGGCGCGGGGGAAACTTCGATGGTTGATGTGATGGGTTCAGGAACGATGGGGATGAATTCTTCATTGGCGATCTGGGGTTCGGTGACGTCGGTGGGTTCGATGGAGGGGATATCGATCTGTTTGGACTTGCGTTTGTCTTTCTTGGACTTCTTTGAGGAGACACCCCAGTCTTGCTCTGGTTCGGGCTCGTGTTGAATTGATGACACAGGCTCGGGCTGGGTTGGTATTGTCTCGACAACCTGAGCGGGCTCTTCGATGATGTCTTGTGAAGGTGATGGCTCGAGCATCTCCGCAGGTTCTTCCCAAGAAGAGGAAGCTATTTTTGACTTTCGCTTTTGCTTCTTGCTCTTCTTGAGGCCGACGTCAACCTCGGGTTCGGGTTGAGGGGTGGAGATAGAAGTGGATTCGACTTTTACTTCGGTTGTGGGTACAGCATCTTGTGTCTCGGACACCACGGCATCTTTGGTCATACCCTCAATCGACTGAACAGTGTCCAATGGTTCGACTGGTACCGTCGATTCGGTAATCGTCTCCTCAACCTGCGGTTGCTGGATTTCGATCTCTTTCTCAAGTGTCATTGAATCACCCAGGCTCTTTGCAACCTCAGGCTCCTCAGGAACTTCCCAGCTGACAATCGAACCGCGCTTCTTGCCCTTTTTCTTGTCTTTCTTACTAGGCTGTGGCGCGAAATCATCAGTCGTGGGTAGCACATCTGGTGTCGAGATTACCTCATCAGCTGTAACGGTCTCTTCGGTACTTGGAGTTGCCACGCCGGAATCGACAACGGAAGCTTTACCCTTCTTCTTCTTGTCTTTCTTGTTCTGTTTGCGTGTCACAGCATAAGCGGACTCTTCTTCGGCAGGTATGGGGAGATTGCTGTCAAGAATCTCGATCTTGTCTTGTGTCTCAGTGACAGATGCTTGCGGCCCTGGAAGGGTTTCTTCAACAGTGGGAATAGTCGATTCGACAGTTTGCGGAATATCGGTCGTGTTGACTACATCGGAATTTTCCTGGGCTGTGATAGGAAGATCAGATAAGCTTCGCTCGGTGTCCTTCACTGAGTCCTGGATATCGGAAGAGGCAGGTAAGTCATCGGCTGGTGCCGCTTCTGGTTCATCCCATACGAGAGCAGAGGTTTTGGCTTTCTTCTTGTCCTTCTTGCTTAGCTTTCGAGACAGAACTGGCAGCTCTTCGGGCTCCTCTGATGTAGGTAGAGGTTGGATCTCGTCGGGGATTGATTTGTTGATCTCAGGAAGAGGTAATGAGGCAGGCTCAATGACTTCCGGTTCTTCGAATGCCAAAGCGGCCTTTGCCTTCTTCTTATCCTTTTTACTTAGCTTACGAGACAAAGCAGATCGATCTTCGCTCGTTTCTTCCTGAGCTTCGGCAGCAGTAGTTGTTAGGGGAACATCCTCGCTAACAACTTCTTGGCTCTCAACAACCGCAGGGATCTCAATGACTTCAGGTTCGATGGTCGGCTCTTCCAGAGGTTTGGTCTCAGCAGACTCCTCGACAATAGTTTGCGGCTCCAAAGTTGGTTCATCCAAGGATACAGCGGCAACCTTTCCGTTCTTATCATGCTTGCTCAGCTTACGAGATGGCACTGGTTGCTCCTCAGGTACCGGTGCTTGCGAGACCTCAGCACCCACAGGCGCAACAAGATCTTCAAAAGAGGCTTGGGGTCCAGAGGAGACGGCGAAAGGCTCCACTGGGGCCTCCGCTGAAGGCTGGACATCGGAACTGATCGTTGGAGGTTCGACAACTGGAGTCTCGTCCTCCGCCTCGACAACCACTTCTGGCTCAACAACTAGCGTCGACGGTTCAGATACGCTTTTACCCTTTTTCAACTTCTTCTTATCCTTTTTGTTCAACTTGCTGACAATATCGAACACAGAAGTCTTGCTGCTCGCTGAAGGCTCGTCTAAACCGGATTCTTGGAGATCGAGTGCTCGATCAAGGGCTTCGGAACGTTGTCTGAGATTGGTGGTTTCGTCTTGAATGGCCTTGAGCGAGGGAGAGAGTTGGAGCTCTTCTATGTGGATGGTCTTGTCGAGTGAGATTGGCTCTTCGGTTGGTAAGACTGAGGGCCGGGATGGCTCAGGGAGAATGTTCTCGTTTGTCGTCGCTTCGGGAATAGTGTCCTGCATATCTGTCTGCAGAGGCTCTTGCGAAGCCTCGATAAAAGAAGCAGGAGGGGGAGTTATTGCGCGCGCAATGACTGCATCTGTCTCAGGGACCGGCATTGCAATGGTCTCATCAATAGTTGTGGAAGGAATATTGTCAGTCTCCGTGGTAAGTTCGTCATCTTTGCGTGCCTTTTTTCCTTTCTTATCTTTCTTCGACTTCTTCTTTGAGACTGTATCAGCTGGCGGGGTAGTTGTGTCATCGTCGACCTTTTCGAAAGGACTTGGATTGGCTTGTTCAGAAGATTCGAAAATGGATTCGACAGTAGGCTCGACAGTAGACTCGACAGTAGGCTCGATAGTAGACTCGACAGTGGGCTCGACTACTTGACTGTCCTGTGTAATCGAGTCCACTGCCATTGGAATATCAACCTGGGGTTCTTGACTGGAACGTAAATCCAGTTCGCGCGAAGCGTCTTCAGGAACAGTGGACTCATGCGACGTCTCGGCAGGTAGTTGTACTGATGGCTCTACCACTACTACATCAAGAGGGTCAATTTCCTTCTCAAGGGTAGGCGTAGCAGCTTCGGAAGTAGACTTGCTCTTTTTACCCTTCTTTTTGTCTTTCTTGGACTTCTTGGAAATGGGAGCCCATTCATCCTCGGGTTGGTCTTGCTGTAAAGGATCGGGGACTGTCGAGGTTTCGGGAGTGACTTTTGGCGTGACATCGGTAGTAACTTCTGAAGGAACTTCAAGAGCAGCCTCGGAAATAGTCTCAGGCGCAATCTCAGGAACAACCCCAAGAGAGTCTTGATCCATGACCTCAGATACTGGCTCGACAGCATCCAGTGACTTGACAGCTTCCACATCCAATGCCTTCTTTCCCTTCTTCGCCTTCTTCGCCTTCTTGGTCATAGGCGCCCACTCATCAACCTCCGGTTCCTGAATAAGTTCCTTGGGCGATTCTTCGATGCTTTCAGGTTGGGCAACTATCTCTTCGACTGGGAGAGTAGGCACGGTAGCATAGTCGATCGGAAGTTCGCGAGTCGCAGAAACATCTATGGTTGGTAGACCTTGAGCTTCTGGTAGAGTTTCCAAAGGCTCGCTCAGAAGAACCTTTTCCTGATTCACAGTCCCTGAGCTCTCAGCGGGAATGGTAGTCTGTTCATTTGGCGTAGCGACCACCTCCTCGGCCACAACTTCCGGCATAGGCGTAACTGTTGTTTCAACCGCTTCACCTATATCCACAGAAATAGATTGCTTCCTATTCTTCTTGTCTTTCTTCGCCTTCTTGCCCTTCTTTCCGCTTGTTGCTACCGATTCGTCGTCTTGAGATGTCTCAACAGGCAATGTAGTAACCGGTTCTTGCGGAGTAACATCGACAATTGAATCTTGAACGCTTTCGATGGACTCCACTGGTTTGTCTTCAGGAATAGGCGTTTCACTGATTGGCCCATCACGACTCGCAACCTCCTCTTGGGCGACATGAATCTCATCCTCTACCTGTTGAGCAGGGAGGACAGGCTCTACATCAGTATGAGGTGATTGTTGAACAGGCTCATCATCAAAAGCAGAAGTTGTAGACTTTTTCCTAGACTTCTTCTCCTTCTTGCTGAGTTTCTTGCTCGAAGCTGGTTCTTCGATCGCAATAGGTTCTTGGTCGGCTACCTCTAGCACGGTATCGGCACTTGGGACGGATTCGGTGGGTAGAGCGGTATCGGGTTCCAAAGGTAACTGTTCATCAGCGGTTGCGCTTGTTAGTTCGGGGATAGTCGTAGAGATAGGATCAGCAACCTCAACAGCTGGGCTTTCGAGAGCAGATTGTTTGCCTTTGTTCTTCTTGCTCTTCTTCTTCGAAGGAAGGGGTTGTGCCCAATCGTCGATGGCGGACTCTTCTTGAGGCACTGGAGATTGGAGTTCGGTTGTGGCTGAGACGTCTTCTGGTAGGTCTTTAGTGAGAACGTCTTCGACTACAGCAGGTTCGTTTGCTGGAGTGGCGGCTTCGGGTTCAGTCTGTGGGACATCTAGCGGAGATTCAGTGATAGGAGTTGCCGTGCCAGACTCCTTGCCTTTGCCCTTCTTGCTCTTCTTTTTCTTTGAAGAAGTAGGCTGCGTCAATTCATCGACAACAGGTTCTTCTTGAGCAATTATGGGTTCCACCTCTACAACATCGCGCGAGACTTCAGGTATGTCCTTAGTGTCGACAGTGTCAATAGGAGCAAGAGTTGTCGACTTGATTGGAGCAGCAGTGTCGAGCTGAACTTCCGGTAGAATCTCCGTCACAGCAGTAGCAGGCCCGGAAAGTTTTCCTTTGCCTTTCTTGCCCTTCTTCTTTGGCACAGCCGGTACTGCCCATTCGTCGACAGCTGATTCTTGCTCAACGGGAGTGGCAACGGTAGGTTCTAGAGTCTCGATTTGGGGCTTCTCTTCAACGACTGGTGTGGGTTCGGCGGTGATTTCCTGTGGGGTCTCCGGGGTAACCTCGGCTGCTGGAGTCGTGATACCCGATTCCTTTGCTTTCTTGCCCTTCTTTTTCTTTGCCGAAGTGGGTTGTGCCCACTCATCAGTAATTGATTCTTGCTCATTAGGGACGGAGACACCGGGCTCTGAAGATTTGGTTTGGAGTTGATCGATGACTGGCTCGGCTTCAATTGCACGCTCGGTGGAAGGCTCAGGGACAGGTTCAATCGCTGAAGGTTCGATGGTCGTTTCGACAGCAGGTTCGATCGCGGATTCCACATTAGGCTCGGTGACAGGTTCCACGACAGGTTCAACGATTGCCTTGGGCTGAGGCTCAGAAACAGCCTCACCCACCGGCGTCGCTGTACCCGATTGCTTCGCCTTCTTCCCCTTTTTCTTCTTTGACGAAGAAACCGGTTGAGCCAACTCATCGACAATAGGCTCCTCGATAGGCATAGAAACAACAGGTTCAGAATCATTTACCTCGAGCGCCTCCTCGACGGCAGATGTCGGCTTCGGCAGAGACTCGATGGCAGATTCGACAACAGGCTCGACGATCGTCTCAGACTCCGGTAAAGCCTCAATGGTGGGTTCCACGACCGGCTCTGCCTGAGGTTCAGGCATGCTCTCAATAACTGGCGTTGTAGTTCCTGATGGCATTCCCTTCGCCTTCTTGCCCTTCTTTTTCTTCGAAGTGGTTGGTTGTGCCCATTCATCAACGACCTGTTCTTCTGGTTCGACAGGTGTAGAAATGACCGGCTCGGAAGTATCAATTTCGTGTTTCTCCTCAAGAACCTGTTCCGGCTCAGCAACCGCTGCAGATTGAGATTCAGTGACGATCGGTGCTTGTTGTTCAGACTCAAGGGTAGTCGATGGCTGGGTCTCCGCAACAATGTCAGATTCTTGCTGAACGGCTGGCTTCTCCTCGACTTCAGGAACAACTTCCGAGACTGGAGTTGCAGTACCCGATTGTTTGTTTTTCTTAGCCTTTTTCTTATCCTTCTTAGACTTTGGAGTTACTGAAGCTTCTTCAACCGCTGCTTCAGCCGTAGGCTCTGCGAGAACCACCGGTTCAATCGGCGTCGATTCCACAATATGCTTCGCTTCATACACTGTGGGCTCTTCGGGAGCTACAGGCACTGTTTCAGTCGGTTCGGGGACCTCGATAGCTTCGATGACAGCAGGTGCGTCACTTAGAGCCTTAGCTTCTTCGACTGGCTCTTTGACTGGTTCTTCGACTGGCTTTTTGACTGGTTCTTCGACTGGCTCTTCGACTGGTTCTTTGACTGGCTCAACGATCTCTTCGATTTGAGCCTTCTTGCCCTTTTTACCCTTCTTCTTGTCTTTCTTCGACAGAGGAGCCGCCCATTCATCTTCGACGGGTGTTGCGGCGGAGGCCTCAGTCTCAAGTACAGGCTCAGTTGGGGCAGGAATAAGGGATTCTTCAACGACAGAGAGCTCGGGCTCTTGGATCGGATCTTCAGCGGGCGTGGTGACAGGAATTTCAACGCTGGCGAAAGATTCTGGTTCCTTGGGTTGTTCTTCGGTTTGGAGTATAGGAAGTTCCTCGGAGATTGGCGTTGATACGCCGGACTGCTTGCCTTTAGCTTTCTTACCCTTCTTCTTGTCTTTCTTAGAGAGTGTAGGTGTCGGTTCGTCGGGTTGAGCTTCTTGAGGCTGCTCAGGCTCGATAGTAGAAGACACAGTCGGCTCGACGTCAAGAGAACGTGGCGTATCTTCAAGAGCTACCTCGGCAATTGGAGTAGTAGGGATAATTGCATCAGTATTCAGGGGAAGAGGGGTATCATCGACGATTGGTGCGACATCAACGGTTGGAGTAGGAGCAACGACTTCATCGAGCTGGGTCTCAAGAGTCGATTCCTGAACGGGCGTTGCTGGCTCGGATTGCTTGCCTTTAGCCTTTTTGCTCTTTTTCTTGTCTTTCTTAGAAGCAGGAGCTGCCCATTCATCCTCGACTGGCTGTTCAGGCTCGACTGCAGATTCGACTGGCTCTTCCACTGTGAGTGATGCAGTGCTAGGAACTTTTTCAGCCACCACCCCAACAGGAGTATCCAATGTAGGCAGTTCTGCTTCTTCAGCAACGGTAGTCTCGGGTGCCTCTTCAGAAATATCGAGAGACTTTGGCGCTTCTTCCTCGATCGGCAAAGGTTCTTCCGTGTGCGTCTCAAGCGTCGACACATCTTCCAAAACCTTCGCGGGCGCAGACTCGACTGGTAATTCCTCAATACTTCTCTCTAAGGGAGAATCCGCAACAACAAGTTCCTGCGCAGGCGCATCGCTCACTGAGGCACGTTTCGCCTTCTTGCCCTTCTTTTTCTTCTTAGAAGTGGTCGACTCATCTACTGCCTCTTCTGCTGGAACCAAGGGTGTAGACAAAGATCCTTCAGGCAGATCCTTAGACAATTCGTTGACAGATTCAATGGGTGACGCCTCGAGCTGAGTAGGCAAGAACGACTCCGCTGCAAGATCCTCAGTGGTCTCAACCTTTACAGGGAGTTCCGACTGTGGTTCGAGAGTGGTATCGTCCTTGACAATCGTCTCGGGCGTAGGCTCAGGGGCAGAGATTTCGGGGATCGGTTCCTCGACTTCAATCTGCTTGCCTTTGCCTTTCTTGCTCTTCTTCCCCTTCTTTGAAGTTGTTAATACAGGATCTTCTGCAGTTAGTTCTTGGTTTTCAACTGGTGTGGCAGGTTGTTCAGTCTCAGGTAGAATCTCGCGCTCGGTGGTCGTTGGTGTAGCTTCAGTGATAGAGGCCTCAGGCTCAATGACAAGTGCAGGGACTTCCGGTGCAGAAACCTCAGGTGCAGAGTCTTCGACGATCGACTGCCTATTCTTCCCTTTCTTTTTCTTGTCTTTCTTGGAAGTTGGAGCAGTTTGCTCATCAATTGGTGTTTCTGGTGCCTCGATTGGGGTTGGTGGTCGATCCAAGTCAAGCGACTTGTTCACCACATCCTGAATCTCTGCAGGCGCTTGAAGTTGCTGTGCAGAATCCTCGGTAATAGGAATGTCATCCAAGGGTCCAATTTCTAGTTCCCGGGTGGCGTGTGGCTCGGTTGAGATGACTTGCTCATCAAGAATAGGCGCAGGTGTAGGAACGGATGCTTCCGACACTTCTGGCACTTGGCTTTGCTGCTCGAGGATAGGCTCTTCAGAGGGCAACGGTGCGAAATCAGTTGGTTCAGAATCAAGTGCGGCGCCCTTCTTTGCTTTCTTTGCCTTCTTTTTGTCCTTCTTTGAAAGGGGCGTTGACACATCTGCCTTGTCGACTTCCGCTGGCAGTTCCCTGGACTCATCAATGGGCTGAGGGGCAGGCAGGGCGATTGGTTCGTCTACAGTAGCATTGTCTTGAACCTCCTCGATCTTGGGTTCCTCGATCTTGGGTTCCTCGATACTGGGTTCTTCGATCTTAGGTTCCTCAACCATTGGTTCTTCAGTCACAGGAGTCGATGGTTCTGAAGCCTCCACTTCTGCTACGGAGCCTCGCTTCGCCTTCTTTGCCTTTTTCTTGTCTTTCTTCGAAATAGGCGTGGAAATCTCTGCTTGGTCATCTTCCAGTGGCAGGTCCTTAGACTCTTCAAGCGGTTGAGGTGTGGGAATTACGAGCGGCTCTTCGATGGGCGCCTCGTCTTGGAGACCTTCAATTTTAGATACCTCAGGTGTAGGCTCCTCAACAACAGGCTCCTCGGTGACTAGAGTCGATGGTTCTGAAGCCTCTGCCTCAGCAACTGGTCCTTTCTTAGCCTTCTTCGTCTTCTTCTTGTCCGTCTTCGAAAACGGTGCTGAGATCTCTGCTTCATTCACTTGTGTAACCGGCGTCTGAGCATCAACCGTATCTTCCTTGACCTCTTTCTGCATATCTTCCTGCGCAACCACAGGCATATCCAAAACTTTGTCTTCGAACGGAATTTCCTTGAGCTCTTCCGCTGGCGTGGCAAGGGGCGTTGGCGTTTCGCTCTCGAGAGCAGGAGTTGATTTTCCTTTCTTGGCCTTCTTTTTGCTTTTCTTAGTTACGGGTATTGCTTCGTCGGGTTGGATTGGTGCGGGTTCTTGATGAAGAACGGGAATTTCGCCTCGTGTTTCTTCCAAAGGTACAGCGATGTCTTGAACTTCGGTCTCAGTAGCGATGATTGGCTCGGGAATCTGGGCATCAGAAGAAATCGTATCTTCTACTTTCTCTTGAAGCTGTGGGTTGATGTCCGCAACTTCAGGCTCGTTGTTAGGAGTAGACGTTGGCTCTGATTGTTCTTCACTCTCGAGTGCAACTTTCTTCCCCTTGCCCTTCTTCTTCTTATCTTTCTTTGAACCCGGTGCTGCCCAATCGACCTCCTCAACCTGCTCTTGAGCGAGCTGGGGGGCTTCCTCCACGTGTGATGTTTCCAGCGCAAAATTTTCTTGAGTAGAGGCTTGAGGCTCAACTACCTCGGTGGGAAGGATGATATCGTCATTGAGAGAGAAATCGCCAGTTTCTTCGACGGGTGTCGAAGGTACAGAGGCAGAGATGTCTTGTGATTTGCCCTTTTTCCCCTTCTTCTTCTTTTCCTTCTTAGAAAGTGGGGCTGATGATTCGTCCTCAACGATCTGTTCGGGAACTTGTGGAACTTCTTCTGCGGCAGGTTTTTCTGAAAGAGGTATTTCTTGAGCAGCTTCAGCTTCGACGACCGGATCAACTAGAGTAGGTGTAGATTCCGCGGCTTCAGAAGGCAATGGAAGCACTTCTTCGACGATAGTTTCGTGGGTAGGTTCGTGGGTAGGTTCGTCGGAAGGTTCAGGGGCAGGAGAATCAAGATCCTGTAGTTTACCCTTCTTCCCCTTCTTCTTCTTCTCCTTCTTAGAAAGCGGCGCTGCTGATTCCTCCTCAATAACCTGTTCAGGAACTTCGGGCGTATCCTCCGTGCCAGGTATATCCGGGACAACATCAGCCTCCACAATCGGATCGACTTTAGTTGAAGTGATTTCAGCAGACTCTAAAGAACTAGAAAGCACTTCGACCACAGGAGTTTCACGCGCAATTTCTTCCAGTTCAGGAGCCGGAGATTCAAGATCCTGTGATTTCCCTTTTTTGCCTTTCTTCTTTTTCTCTTTCTTGGGAAGCGGCGCTTGTACTTCGTCCTCGATGACTGGGTCGAATACTGGAGCAGCTTCCTCTGTGACTGGTGCTTTAGGGCCGATTTCAGGTTCAACAACTGGTTCAGCCTCGACAGGCACTGTTTCGACGGACTCAGAAAGAACCAGAGGCTCCGCTTCCACCGGAAGCTCACGTGCAGTCTCTTCGGATAGCTCAGGAACTGAAGATCCAAGATCTTGTGACTTTCCCTTCTTTCCTTTTTTCTTCTTCTCTTTCTTAGAAACCGGGACAGCAATCTCCTCTTCCGCAATCATCTCAGTAGAAATAGGAGCATCTTCGACAACAGGGATGTCATCAACTACCGGTACGGCTTCCACAATAGCTTCTGGTTCCACGATAGGTTCGACAGGAATAGATTCTGTCGGTTGCTCTCCAAGCTCTTTCGACTCCTCGACTGTAGGGGTACTGGGTTCAGATTCGACAGCGGCGGCAGCCTTGCCCTTCTTTCCCTTCTTCTTCTTGTCCTTCTTAGGAATAGACATAGCCCCCTCGTCCTCCAATGGCTGTTCAATAGGCTGCGACGCCTCCTGCACTACAGGCGTATCCTCGGCAACGGACTGTACCTGCAGCGGCTTCTCAATCTGTGCCGGCGACTGTGTCAATTCAACCTGATCTCCAGGTTTGATCAAACCGCCTTCCTGGGTGTATTCGACGCGTTCTTCCGCGGACCCAATCACGTCCAATGAGCGGATCTCGGGATCAAGCACCGGCTCAAGCACGGACTCGGGTTCAACAAGTAACCCCTTCTTCCCCTTCTTCTTTTTCTTATCCTTCTTTGATGCAGATTGTGACCATTCATCATCGTCGCGCACCGACTGGGATGGTTGCGATGATTCGATATTTTCTTGAGAAGGGATTGCCACGTCAAGAGATGGGAGCTCGGCCGTTTTAGAGGATTTTTGATCGTCCTGCACGGACCGCGCTGGTCCCACTGCGGGCGAAAGAGGGCTAGCTTCGACATACACCGCAACTTGCGGCTCCACGTCGCTCGGTTCGAGTTCGAGGGATTTCTCCATTTTGTCATTTTTCTGCTCGTCTTGCGCGGATGACGTTGGGAGTTCATCATTGGGAGTCTCCGTAGGCGGAGAAATTTGCTGTGTTTGCTCCGGATCATCAACAACATTGTCCTCGATGGACTTAGATTCAGAAGTCAGGGGCAAGGCCTCATGTTGAGTTTTTGTCTCGGAAGTAGATTCAGAGGGTGTTTGAGGCTCTGGGGTAGACACATCGGCTTCGACAAGTTTGCTCTTTTTGCCCTTCTTCTTCTTCTCTTTCTTAGAAGGGGTCGCTAGTACTTCTTCGACGACTTGGGACGGTTGTGGGATCGTCTTAGGTACTACATCCTCAACCATTGGCTCATTTTCGTTTTGAAGCTGGTCGTCTTCATCGATAGGAAGTTCAGTTTGCTTAGCCTGTTCCAATGATTCATCGAATGTCGTGGGCTCGCTTTTTGTAGAGGCCTCTTTGATATCGCTTTCCTCGATAGTCGGAACGTCAACCTTAGTAAAAGGCACCTGTAGAGGGGCAGATGACTTCTCAACGCTTGATTCGAGTGGCACCGGTGTTGATTGAATTTCACTATCCTCATTTGCAGAAATTTTGACGTCGACAGCTTGCGCTGGCTGCTGAGGCTCGTCTGGCTTAGTAGGCTCGAGCTCATTGGCTATACCCTTTTTGCCCTTCTTCTTTTTCTTGTCTTTCTTTGAAGATGATGGCGCGGTCCATTCGTCGTCTACCGGCTCGGTTGCCTGCTGGGGTTGATTGGGTAGTGTTTGCTCGGAGGATGCCTCGGACTGAAACGGTTCAATAACAGGATCTTCAGGCTTGGTAAGATCCCTGGTAGAGGCTTCAGTCGTTGTAAGCTCGACGATAGGCTCGAGAACGGGCTCCTGTTCCTTGGTGAGATCTCCAATAGAACGTCCAGTTTGCTCAGTCTCGGTGGAAGCCACAAGCTCAAAAGCAGGTTCAGTGAGCTCAACAATCGGAGTACTAGGCTCAGTAACAACAGCCTTTGTTTTCTTGGCCTTCTTCTTTTTCTCCTTCTTTGACAAAGCGGGCGCAGCTAAATCATCCTCGACTTGCTCAGGCAATTGCCGTGGCACTTCAGACACGATTTTCTCAGGGAGTTGCTCCAACGGCGCAACTTCGATAGATGCCTCTTCAGCCACAGGAACCTCGATAGTAGAACGTCCAGTTTGCGAGGGCGCAGAGACAGGCTCAGCGCCGACAGACGTTCCAGCATGGATGAACTCAGAAATAACCTCAGATGCGGGTGTAGTTGGCTCGGAGTCAAGCGCTTTAGCTTTCTTGCCCTTCTTCTTATCCTTCTTCGAAGTAGCTGGAAGTGCCCAGTCATGCTCAGGCTGCTCAGCTGGAGTCTCAACAGGCTCGATTGCTTTATCCTCGCTGAGGTTTACCTCGGTGATAGTAGCTGGTAGGTCTGGTTGTTCAATGGCTTCAATAGTCTCTTCGGGGATTGTAGTGCTGGAGTCAGTCTCTACCTCGGCAGACTTGGCCTTTTTGCCTTTCTTTTTCTTGTCTTTCTTTGAGGGGGTTGCAGCCGATAAGGGATCTTCGGACTTCTCGATCGGTGTTTCGATGGGCTCGATGAGCTCGGCAGGTTCAACGGGCTCAACGGGCTCGGTCGACGCAATCGACTTGTTCTCTCTAACATTCTCAACACCCAAAGGCGCGTCTATACCTATGAGTTCTCGTGAAGGCTCTTCTAGCGATTGACTGTCCTCAAGCGCAACATCTTTCTTGCCCTTCTTCTTTTTGTTCTTCTTCGAAGAAGATGCCAAGGGTGCCTCATCTATGACTGGCTCAAGCGGAACCTCAATAGCTCCACTCAAAGCCTCATCAATGATTGGATCAGCAGGCAGAGGCTCGAATGACGCGAGAGCAGCTTCAGCAATGGCTTCAGACGGCAACGGGTCTACAAATTGCGCATCGTCAACAACAGAGTGTACTACGCGATCCATAGTGGGCTGAGCGATCTCGCGAGATTCATCCACAATCGATGCAACAGGCTGCTCAATAGGAGTATCAAGCGTCTCAACACTAGAAGCCAAATCCGCCGATTTCACCTTCTTGCCCTTCTTTTTCTTTTCCTTTTTTGACAAAGCTGGGACAACGGGTTCATCGTTGACTTGCTCTGTTGGGGTCTGAACCGCTTCGATGGATTTGTCGTCTCTAACTGGAAGGTCGTTGGGAGTACTTTCGATAGCTTGTTCCACGATGTCAACGCTAGGGGAAGCTTGCGTGGGTTCGAGAGGGGTAAGAGATTCGATGGATTGTTCTAAGGGAGAGTCGACATTAGAGTCGGTTTCAGCAGTTTTGCCCTTTTTGCCCTTCTTTTTCTTGCTCTTTTTACTGACTGGTGTAGCTAGTTCGTCGGCAGGGACTAGCTCAGTTGAGAGTGGCACATCGCGGGAAATCTCCTCGGTTGTAGAGGCTAGAATCTCTGTCGTAATTGGAACAACTTCAGAGGGTTCATCGCGGAGCTCCGACAAAGTATCTACAATTAGATCAGGTTCTTCAGTAGCTTCAAACGGCAAAGGAATCTCAGAAGGCTCTGGCAATTCGGGCCCAAAGCTTCGAGATTGAACAGGTTCCAAAGCGTCAGGCTGGATATCCACTGAATCCAGAACGTCTAAATCAAGCTCCCCCGCAGATCCCGAGGGTAATGGAATCTCGGAGGCTTCGGGCAGTTCGGTTTTGACGCCGCGAGCAGACTCAAAAGGTTCAGAGGGCTCAACAACTGGCGTAATTTCCGGTTGCTGCTCGATATCGACGCTCTGCGAGACTTTCTTTCCCTTCTTCCTGCTCTTTTTCTTGAGAGTTGACGTCTGTCCATCCTCTTGGGGAAGTATCTCTGGGTCCGCGGTGAGTAGGTCTTGTGATTGTTCGAGAGCAGATGTGTCAACGTGATCAATTGGGAGCACTTCGACGCGGGCTTCGAGTGGTGTTTGCAACTCAGTGGATGCTTCTTCTGAAGTTGCGTCGGTTGGCTCCAATATTTGGGATGCCCTCTTCCCCTTCTTCTTGCTCTTCTTCTTCGGAGTTGACGTTTGTCCGTCCTCTTGAGTAAGAATTTCTGGGTCCGCAGTAGTAAGCTCTTGTGATTGCTCGAGAGAAGATGTGTCGATATCTCCAGCTGCAGGGAATTTGGCAGGTAGCTCTTGCGATTGTTCGAGAGAAGATGTGTTAGCATTGTCAGTTAGAAATGCTTCGACGGGGACTTCGAGTGGTGTTTGCACCTCAGTCAATACTTCTTCTGAAGGTGTATCGAGTGACTCTAAAGATTGAGCTATCTTCTTTCCCTTCTTCTTGCTCTTCTTCTTTGGAGTAGGTGTCACTTCATTGTCGAGCGCCGCAGATTCAGGCTCGATGGATAACTTCCGAGATTGCTCCAGGGATGGCGCATCCGTTTCCTCGGCGGCGATAGGCTCAGAAGGAGCCTGAGTTTCAGCGGGTTCCTCGACTGCCGTTATTGCGGGAGTTTCGGTCAGGTCTTTTTCAGAGTATTCCGCGGCCTTCACCTTTGCCTTCTTACTTTTCTTCTTAGGCATAGGCGCCCAGTCATCCTCTTGAACAGGTGTTTCTGGCTCCACCCCCAACTCCGTCAAATCTTGCAAAGTTTCAAGTTCAGTATCGTCTACGGGGAGAGGAACAAGTTCGGCGTGCGTCTCGGGCTCGACTGGTGCCTCAAGGCTCAGGCCAGCTACGGCGGTTGGCCCAGAGAGCTCTGGTACGTCGCTCTGGGATTCTGCTGGAATTGGCACGCTTGGCTCGGCTTCAATAGCAGATTCAATAACTTCTGGCTCCAATTCTTGGGCGGCCTTCTTTCCCTTAGTTTTCTTGCTCTTTTTCTTGCCTGGCACGCCAATTTCTTCATCCTCAACCTTGGTTTTAGGCTCTGGGACAGGGAGAACGACTGGCGCGATTGGTTCGGGTGCCGGTTCGTCTTGCGCTACAGGTTCAGAG
Source organism: Dendryphion nanum (assembly GCA_020744415.1). NCBI lineage: Eukaryota > Fungi > Ascomycota > Dothideomycetes > Pleosporales > Torulaceae > Dendryphion > Dendryphion nanum. The sequence goes on along the minus strand of JAGMWT010000012.1, from coordinate 861,796 downwards.
AGAGAGAGATCACGCGATGTTTCGAAAGGAAGTTCCTGGGATTGCTCAAGAGTAGGCGTGCTTGGCTCAGTGTCGATAGGTGTAGATAGTGAAATGCTGTCGCGCTTGCTCTTTTTGGCCTTCTTTCCCTTTTTCTTGGATGTCGGGATAGAAGCTAGAATGGTCGTATCGTCGACTTCAGGTACAAGTGTCGATGGCTCTTGTACTGTTGGTTCGGTAGTCGGAATAGCTTCGATGGGATCTTTGCGCTCGGTTTGTTCATCAATGACGGTGGTAAGGGTAGGGTCAGTGGCAAGTTTCTCGGATACGATATCTGGCACCTGAATCTCAGTCTGCGCCTCGGGAAGATCAGAAGGTTGGCTTCCAATCTCAGGCTGCACAAAAATATCTTCAACCGTCTTCGCAACTTCGGACTCAGGTTCAGCTATTTCGGGAGCTGCAATGCTCCCACGCTTCAACTTCTTGCCTTTCTTTGACTTCTTAGAAGATGAGGGGGCAGCCCATTCATCAAACTCAGTTGGCGTGGCCAAAGATTCCGATAGCTCTACTGCTGGCTCGATCGTAGACTCCGATACTTTAGGCAAGGACCTAATAGGCTCGATTGATGTTTCAGACACCTCCTTTGACAATTCGGCAAGTGGCTCGGGGAATTCCACCCATGCATCTATGTCCGGCAAGGGAATCATCTCTGGCAACTCGTTGAGATTTACATCAAGTTGAACATGTTCATCAACGGCTTTCGATGTAGAAGGAATTGCCTCGGCGTCCGCTTCGATAGGCTCAGCTAATTGTTGAGTAGCGCGTTTGCCCTTCTTGTCTTTCTTGCCCTTTTTCTGTGACGGGGTAGGAATTGCCCATTCATCTTCTGCAACGGCAGGGAGCGGGATATCTGCAGCGATCTGCTCTTCGGAAGTTACATGTTGGGCTGGTACTTCGAGTGCTTCCTCTTTAGGCAGATCGAGGACCTCAGTGATAACAGGTTCAGGCTCCGTTGGCAAGTCGGCCTCGAGAGACGTCTCCAACTCTGCGGTTGGCAAAGACTCAGAATATGTTGATAGCTTATGCTCAAGATCTTGCTCAGGTAATACAGGTTCCGGGGTTAGAATTTCGGCAGGAGTTACTTGCAGGCTTCCTCGCTTGCTCTTCTTTCCTTTCTTGTCTTTCTTCTTGGAGGAAGAGACTGGCGCAGTCCATTCATTTTCCTCTACCTTTGGCGTAGGAGATTCGAGCGGCAGGTCTTTGAGGTCAACGTTGTAGTCTAGAGTGTCGTCATCTTGAATTGGAATTTGGCGTGCCTCTTCTAGTATCGCAGCGGAGTCTAGGGGAAGCTCTTTGGGTGCGGACTCAAGCTCTGTAGTGTCAAGCTTGCGAACAATAGTGTCATCCAACTTTTCCCCCTCGATCTGAGATGGGGCAGTCTCACCAAGTGCTTTGGTTGTGACTTGTGCTAAAGAAGGTTCATTGTCTTTGGCAGACTTGGTCGTAACATCTTCAACTACAGGAGTCTCGGCCAACACATCGACGATCGGCTTCGGCACACTAGATGGCTCTGCAACAGCTGGAGCCGGCGCCGTTTTGGACGACTTCTCCTTTGAAGAAGAGGCTTTTGATTTAGAGGCCGAGGGTGCAGGGGCCGATTTTTTCTTGCCCCATCCAAGAGCACCCCAAAGACTTGTTCCCCACGTAGACTGTTCCGGCTCGGAGTTTGTGGCCTTTTCGAGTTCTTTGCTAGCCTCGGCTTTAGCGGGGGGTGATGAAACGGCTGAGATGGGTTCTTTCTTTGCTTCCACGAGAGGAGTCGTCGGGTCGGAACTCTGCTCGGGGTCCAGGAATTGCATGACGTCGATATCAGGGGAGTCTTTGGTGACTTCAGGGGAGAGGGCAGGTTGGCTAACATCTCGAAGACCTTTGCTAATGGGCTCTTTAACAGCCTCGTCCTTCAGAGTATCAGTAGACACGATTGGTTGACTGACATCGTCACTCAGATCAAGGTATCTCGACGCCTCGCCCGCATCCGCAAAAGCCGGCTTGAGGATATCTCGCTCAACTTCTCCTTGAAGCTGTGCGTCTGCCGACACAATGTTACGCTCAGAAGTAGACGCTTCGACAGGCAATGCTGCAGGCTCGATGTCAATCTGCTTGCTTCCTCGTTTCCCCTTCTTAACCTTCTTTCCCTTCTTGCTCTTGGGTGTAGATTCAAGCTCTGCCTCGGTTACAGCTGTGATCGGAGCTAGGACTGAGGCAGTCTCCAAAGGCGCATCTCGACTTGAACTAGGGATTCCGAGGTCACGAACAGCAAAAGGAGAAGCGGGATCTTCTTGGATTTGAAGCGGTACTGAAGCAGTCTCTGAAGGCCGATCTTGACTCGAACTCGGAATCCCAAGGTCCTTGATCGTAAAAGGCGAAGCGAGCTCTTCCTCCTGCATCGCAAGTTCCTTCGCAGCCTTTGGTGTCGTTGCCGCCCAAAGATTAACGGACTGGCCACCATCATCCGATGATTCAACACTCTTCAACTTATCGGCAAGTTTCTTGGACAATGAGGGTCCGAGTAAGTCCTGTAGTGAGCGGTGGCTTTCAGTTCCGATAGCAAGGTTTCGGACTTGAGGTTCATTGTCGCCTGCTGGAGAAGTGTGATCGAGGATTTTTTGCTTTCTGAACTCTTTGGAGGATGTCTCGGGGGACGAAATGATGGGTTCGCCTACAAGCGTGGCGTCGTCAGTGATGACAGACTCAGTCTTGTTCTTGACCCAATCGTCCTCGTTCTCGACGAATGTTGGGATATACTGAGATGAGCTTGGCAGATATTCAGGCTGTTCGTAGGTCGGTGTTGGCGCGGGAGATTCGGTTGGTGTTGAAATGGAACCTTTCTTGCCCTTGCCTTTCTTCTTCCCTTTACCTTTAGTCTTGACACTGTCACGTCGAAGGAGATTCGGGTCAGGTTCGGTGGGTTCAACCACTGGCTCTGGCTTCTTCGCTTCCACGGTTTTCGGCTCTTGTACTGGCGTTTCGAACCAACCGGAAACTGCATCTTCGGCATCCTGTTCGCGGATCTTTTCGTAGTCCTCTGCGGTTAGTTCCATAGGGGGATTAGCAGCAATGTCGATACTCTTACTTTTGGAGCCTTTCTTACCTTTCTTACCTTTCTTGGGGGTTGTGGATGAGGGAGTGTGGACAAGAACTGATTTCTCAGGCTCTTCTGGTTCTACTGGCTGAGGTGTGGGGAGTGTCTTAGCTGCAAAATCGATGGTCTCCTGGTCGAGATCACCACCCATGAAGTCGGAATCATAGCCAGTAGGGGAGAGAGAACGATGTCTATAAGCAGCAGCAGCAGCAGCAGTGGCAGCAGCGCCTCCGACAAGAACTCCGAGAGCTGTGTCTTGAAGCGCAGAAGACGATTTTGCAGGCGATGGATCGCGGCTCTTAGTAGAGGAGATATTTTCAATCTTCATATCATCGAAGGTTGGGCTAGGGGCCAAGGGAGTGGTTGGTCGAGAGGAAGATACATGTTCCACTTTCGAATCCTCAAAAATCGGACTTGGGGCCAAAGAAGTGGTAGATCGCGGAGCAGGTGTATCTTTAACCTTAACATCCTCGGCCATCGGACTCGAAGCCGAAGGACTAGTAGGTCTCGAAAACGGGAGCGGGATATCCCTAGCTTGAACCAACAAATCGTCACCGTCCCTCGAAGTATTCAAAGCAGCCGCAAGTGCATCATGGGAAGGCACCGTCGCCTCAGCCCTCGGCTCTAACACACTTGCTGGAAAAGATGACGCCTTGGGCGTAGTTTGCTGAGATTCAGTAAGCTCCTCGATCTCGCGGTTCGCCAGCTCAGGGTGTGTCAGCGACGATAGGCTCCTCGAATCCATAAACGAATGTTCCATGGACTCGTTAACACTAAGATAAGGCGACTCGAGAGCGGACTGATATTCATCTTCGGTCTCGCGCTCCGAGGAAGCGATTGAGGGACTGCCGCTTGATGGGAGTGCAGGGAGGACCTCATCCACTTCGGCGGACTTTCTATGACGTTCTAGGAGATATAGAGGTCTGTACTCTCGAGTGCTTGTGAATTCATTCGAGGGGGTCTTGGCGTGTCGGCCTCGGGAAGGATTGAACTGTGAACTTACGGGGCTGATAGATGGCTTGAGATCAAGAGTGAGGTCCCGTGGTGTGCTTGAGGTAGCAGTGGCTCTCCGGAAGCGTATAGGTATAGCTGTCGTTGAGGACAATCTGCGCTCCGGCGCGAAAGTAGGACGGGCCTGCTCTGCCGTCTCCACGAGTGGAGAGGCAGGCCTTGACAATGGAAGTGGAGGAAGGACATCATGAGGAGGATGTTCGTCAGGGAAAGCTTCTAATTGCCATGGTGGCAGACCAGTGAGACGAGTCAATAGTGCACGGCTGTCTTCGATAGGCGTCTTGGGTCGATCGACGTAAGGGAAGGGGTGTAAGTTGTCGAGAGTGGGGAGGGGAAACTCGGGTCGGTCCCCAGGGATGCCAACGTTGGCGCGAATGTGATCAGGCGTGACTTTGGCATGATAGTCAAAGGAAGGGAAAGGATGTAGATGGTCGAAAGTAGGAAGAGGGTACTCGGGCCGATCTCCAGGGATGCCACTGTCCAAGAGAGCTTGATCGGAGGCCGCTTCGGCGCTAGACACCACCTCACTTGCGGGCAGTGGAGTGGCGGCCACTGCCCGATCGCCTAAAAAAGACTGGTCTTCATCGGCACGTCGCGAGTCTCTTGATCTGTCACGTCTAGAATCGCGATCCTATAAAACACATTTTCTTAGTATTATGTACAGACAATTTACAAAAAAAAGATCAACAAGATCAACAACAGAAAACTAAGGGACAAATTTTAATGTACCTTTGCGTCGGGAGAATAATCGTCTTCCCGGCTGTCGGTACGACTCCTGCGTTTCTCGCGCTTAGAACTAGACGATACGGTCGAACGTGCGTCATCATCGTCAGAACCATAAGTTGATCCTCTATCACGATGTTTCCTTCTCCTACGCTTTTCATCCTCTTCTTCCTCTGGCCTCGACTTTGAAGATTTGCTGGAAGTGTCGACAAGGCTCTCTTTCGATTTGCTGAACAGACCAAATAGACCACTGGATCGCTTCTCCTCCTTACGCTCCTTTTCCTTCCTCGAGTTGCGTTCGTCGTTGTGGCGCGATGAAGAAGATCGGATAGAGGCTGTATCATCGAAGTCTTCTTCACGTCTGGATTTGTGCTTCGAGGATTTTCGATCGTCCTCATAAAGATCACCGGGTTCAGAGGCAGCGGAAGACCTAGATCGAACTCGAGATTCGGGTGAGCCATTACGCTCGCCCTCCCTTCTCTTGTGCTTCCGGCGACGCTCCCCATTAGCTTCAGATCGTGCCTCTGATATGACAGAGCGTGAGTCCCAGTCATCGATCCGATCATCATTCTCGTAGCGTCCATTGACATCTTGCCCCTCATTGTCGAATTCATAGCCCCGATTCTGGCTGGCTGAGCGCTCCCTCTCCTTTTCTTTCTCGCGACGTCGACGTCGGCGTTCTTCACGGCGTTCCTCGCGGTCGGGGTCGTCATCATGCCTGCTTCCGGAACTGATAACAGATCGATTATCGTCATATCTGTCTGACTTGCTTCCAGGGCTAACCACCGATCGATTATCCCTATTGTCGCCGTCCTCATATGTGTCATACTTATCGTATTTGCCTGCCGAACTGCCCACAGATCGATTGTCACGGTCGTCATGTCTGTCACGCTTGCGTTCAGGGCTGACTATCGAGCGATCATCATGATCGTCGTACTTGTCACGTTTCCGTTCAGGGCTGATTATGACCCGGTTTTCCTGATCCTCATACTTATCCCGCTTACGTTCAGGACTGATTACCGAACGGTTCTCGCGATCATCATATTTGTCGCGCTTGCGTTCAGGACTGGTTATGACCCGGGTTTCCTGGTCATCATATTTGTCCGACTCACGGGATTTGGCCTTAGTCTTCTTCTTGTCATCCGAACCAGCAGAGAAGAATTCGTCTGAGTCGCGTTCAACATTGACTTCACCCTTCGCCTTATCATCAGGTGCATAGTAACCAGAATCTTGAACACTTGAGTAGGTTCCAGGCATTGACTCGGCGAATGACGATTCTAGGGATGTTTGGGGACCGTAAAAAGGGGCTTGATCCTTTGTTGAGCTGAAACTACCGGTGGATTTTCCAACATAGTCCTCGTAGCTGACTTCAGCGCGTAGGGGGGATCCGATAGATGGAGACCACTTGCCACTGTGTCGCTTCTCCTTCTTGCGCTTGGGAGTCTTGGCTTCAACCAATTCCTCGACGTCGTTAAAAGCAGTGCTAGGGATAGAGACGTGCTTTTCTCCGTCATCGAGTCCACGCTGGTTGCTAGTAGATGATGCAGTAACTTCGCTCGTACTATGCTGTTTGGCAGATTCCAGTTGCTGTCGAGCAGATTCAGCCTCTGAAGCCATGCGGTCCTGATCTTGTCTCATAGACGAAAATACGAGACCTGCAAATCCTCCAGCGAGGCCACCCAGGATACCCTTTGTTGTGCTGCTTGAACTGTCATTGGTCTGAGATGATGCGGGCTGAGGAACGACATCACGTGTCTCAATGGGATTTGGGGGGGAGTACGCAATGTAAGGGGGCTCTCCGGATGTAGTTGAGGATGAGTAAGCTGGGTAGGTAGGGTCAGCAGGTTTGCTTGGAGGCGTGTAAGCTGTGTATGTTGATTCAGCTACCTTATCCGGAGTAGGATACGCGCTGAATGTCGGCTCGATATCTCTTAGATCGCGTTCAACCTGAGGGGTTGCTGTGGGGCTAGACTCCGAATCATCCCATGGATCAACGCTTTGCCGTTTTGCTGCCTTGGCCTTCTTCTTCTTGTCCTTCTTGCTCAGTTTGGACTCAGGTTCAGGCTCCGAGATCACTTCTTTAACAGTAGTAGGTTCTGGGACAAAAGGTACTGGCATAGGAATGGGGGTCTGCTCGATGATTCGTTGGGCCTCGGGTGAGACAATCTCTGCATCCGCACTCTTAGATTTGTTTTTCTTCTTGCCCTTTTTGCTAGGTGTTGGCTCAGGCTCCGGTTCAGAGATCACATCTTTGATTATGACAGACTCTGGGACGAAAGGTACTGGCATAGGGATGGGAGACTGCTCAAGGATGCGTTGAGCTTGGGGAGAAATGATCTCGACCTCAGTGTCCTTTGATTTCTTCTTCCCCTTCTTGCCCTTCTTGACAGGTGCCGCCCATTCCTCCTCGACGGTTTGCTCGATTGGTGGGTCTTCGTCGAAGCTACCTGGAATATGCATTGATTCTGGCTCAGCTGTAATCTCACTCGCAACACTAGCCTCCTGTTGAGTTGGTGGGCCATAGTATGGTGGCTGGTAAGCGCTGCTGGATGAAGATGTGGAAGTCGCCTCTTGTCGGGTTTGTGGGCCATAGTATGGTGGCTGGTAAGCGCTGTTGGATGAGGAGACGGCGGATGCTGCATATGAATCGGAGAATGGGTCATCCCTAGACAAAGAAGTCTTGTCCGACTTATCGTTCTTAACAAGCGCAGTCGCCGCAACGGCTGCGGTCGTAGCTGCCACTGCCGCTGCGGCAGCTTTGGCCTTCTTCTTGTCTTTCTTGCCGACCTTCTTCGCTGGTATGCTAGCCCAATCATCCGTTTCTTGGTCTAGAACATACTGTGTGCTGGCCGGGACTTCAGGTACTTCTGGAGCAGGTACCGGTCTCTCTGGTCGATAAGAGACGATGTTTCGGCCAGATTTAGGTGAATCCGCTTCCACAACTATCTCATCATGGGATTGCTTCTCTTGTTGCTTGAGATCACGATCAGACACAAATTGCTCACGGAACGAGTCCGGAGTAGGGACTTCGTAGTTGTGAAACTGATTCTCTCCCCAGCTCACCCTTGAACTCTTGCGCGACTCCTCTGGCGTCGGCTGCGGCTTCTTAGGCTCCTCTACCGGCTCTATAACGGGCGAAGGGGGAACGGAAACCCCACGAACGGAGTTTGCCCTGCTTCCAGGCGGGGTAGCTTGGATCAGATTAAGAGTAGGGACCGCCCACGTCATCGAAGGAGCATAACCGTCTTTAGAAGGAGTAAAGGCGTAGTCTATAGGGTACGGGGGGGCACGAGGAGGGCCCAAATCCAAATCGTCATGAGCATAAGAGACGTGGATTCCAGGAAACCCTTCATTAGGATCAATCTTTGGTGAAGGAGCGGAGTGATCCTTGAGCTCTTCAGGAGCGAAGAAGTCGGCCTGTGAAACATCTTTCTCCTTATATCGATCTTCCAACTCTTGGAAGACATCCCGTGTGGTTGACTGTTTTGGAAGATTCTTTTTCTTGAAGAGATCACGGTCGAAGATATCATCGTCTGCATAATCTTGAGCAATCTTGCTAGGCTCCACGTGCTTGATGCTGGGTTCAATGATTTTCGGTTCTATAGTTTTCGGCTCGGTAGCCTTCGCAGTGGAAGATTTGTCACGACGTTTCGATGATTTATCACGTTTCGAAGAGATCGCATTGGACGTGATGGCTGCGGCAGTTCCAGCAATAATTGCTGCGGCAGCAGTAGACTTCCATGTGTCAGGCTGTACAATCTCACGCTCACGCTCCTGGAGCTCTTCTTCTCTCCGTCGCACATCGCTAGAAATCGAGCTTCCGGTGGCTTGCTGGACGAGTTCTCGGCCTTGTCGTTCACGGTCATTCTGGAAATGGCGCTCGAAGGCCTCTTGTTCGCGTTGACGACGTTCAGCGTCCTGGCGAATCTCGGTATCGCGTCGCTCACGCTCGATCTGTTCAGCCTCGTGCCGAAGGTCTTCTCTGCGCTGGGCTTCGATGCGTGCAGTTTCGTGATCTCTTCGCTCTTGCTCGGCGGCTTCTCTGGCATCCCGATCGCGTCTCTCTGCCCTTTCACGTCGGCGGATATCTTCCAACCGAGCTACTTCAATACCGGCAAGGCGTTCAGCTTCATATCTACGAGCTTCTTCGTCTCTTCGTTGCTGCTCGCGAAGGCGATGCTCATCTTCTTCACGCCGTTGTTGCTCGTGGAATTGACGCGCTTCTTCTTCTCGTCTCGCCTCTTGGTCGCGACGCTGTTGCTCTCGGGCGCGACGGTCATCTTCAAGTCTTCTTGCTTCCTCGTCGCGTCGTTGTTGTTCATGACGCTGCCGCTCGTCCTCTTCCCGGCGGTCTTGCTCTCGTCGCCGTCGACGCTCCTCATCCTCTTCGCGTTCTGTGTCACGCCGATGCTCACGCTCGGCCTTTTTCGCTTGTTCCTTTGTCAACTCAAAGCGAACATTAGTAGGGGAGCTGACAGAAGATTGACGATCCCGAGATTTCGCGGCGTTGATCGCTGTAGCTCCAAGTACCGCTACACCACCCGCGATAGCGGCATCACGTTTCCAGGAGGAGCTTTGGATCGGGGATGAGTTGCTTCGACGGGGTAAAGGAGGAGCGATTTCTTGATCATATCGTCCAGAGTATCGTGCTGGGGGAGGTACCGCCGAAAACACTGGAGGACCCGAGGGTGCAACGTATCCAAGCTGAGGCTGGGGTTGTGTAGTGTACATCGCACCAGGAACTTGATGGATAGGTTGCGGTTGCTGGAGATCGAGTCCATTCGGTCGAGTAGCAATGACAGTCTGAGGTGTGGGGACAGTGCCAAAGCTTGTGCGTCTAGCATCAAAAGACAGAGGATCATTTGACTGTACGGGATACACGTTCTGCAGTGTTGGAGCACTGCTGGTGCTACTGTCCTGTCGACCGAGTGCTGTTCCAAAGACTGCGCCGGCAGCGGCACCTGCAACGGTTGGCCCGATGAGAGATGTATTCGCTCCGGCATTGTAGAGGTTCTCAGTCGATGGCTTCTTCTTTTTCTTGCTACCCCAACGCCATCCCCATTTATTGGTCCCTGATCCGTTAGACGCAAGCGACTCCTGGCTTTTACCGAACCTTGTGTTGTAATCGCCAAAGGCCAGCCCGGAGCTCATACTTCCAGAGTCGGATGTATCATCCTCGGGAAGAGACTCCCAGCCATCTTCGTCAACACTGGTTCGCGAGACACGGCCAGACTTCCGATATCCAGCCGAATGGCGAGAATTGCGTTGCTCTTTGACAGCTACAACCTCAGATCCGCGCTTGTTCTTCGAGCGAGCTTGGGTTGCTGCGATCGCGGCGGCAGTGGCACCCAGTCCAATCAAGGTTGCGTTGAGTTTATCGTCAGAACTCTTTCGTGATGCCTTCTTTCGGTTCTTAACATAGCCAGCCCCAAAAGCAAGGCCATTGTCTGATGAAGATGAAGATGCATTCCCAAAATTGAAGAAACCCTTCTTCTTCTTGGAATGGGAGGGTGATTTTCGTCGCTTCTGCTTTGGAGGAGGTGCCGCAAAGAAACCACCCAGTATGCCTCCTTGAGGCTTCTCCGTCTGTGAGATATCGACAAAAGATCCAGAAGCAACGGAGCTTCGAGATGATCTATGGCCCGAGGATCTATACGACTTGGAATACCTTCGTTCACGATCACTGGAGTCCCGTCGATGATGGACATAGGCCTTTGGGGGCGAGTTGGAACGACTACGATTCTGGCGCTTTTTCCGGGAATGGCCAGTAGCTGCTGACACCGCCGATGCAGCTAAACCTGCTCCAATGGCAGCACCTATCAGTCCTGACTTGCCGTCCCTGGAACTTGAACGAGACCGAGAACCAGAATGACGACGAACAAACTTTTTATCCTTACGGCTTCCGGTAATTCCAGTGGACATTGTGGACATTCGGTCTCGAGATCGACTTCGATATCGAAGGTCGGTTTTGCTGGAAGAATACTGTTTGCGTTCGTGCGAACGGCTGCGACTTCTATGGGAAACCCTCGAGCGGGCGTCGCGTCCTGACTTGATGCTATATGTATCGTCAAAGTCGTCTCGATTTGAACTCCACAGAGCCTTGCCAGCAGCAGCAATTCCTGCGGTTGCGAGGCCTCCAGCAAGCCAACCGGTCTTATTGCTACTGCTCTTCCTTTTCTCGTCACCAGAGAGGGACAATCGGGATGGCTTCTCTGAGAGTCCATATCGAGACTGCTTCTCAATACCGGACGGGCGGAACTCGCTCGATCGCTTTCGTCCATAGTGGTGCTTTCGAGGTGCGTCCATCACCGAAGAACGAGGATCAAAGCATCCCCGGCAGACACCGATGTATTCAGTATACTCTTCCATCCTCTGAACGTCCTCGTGGTCTTTCCACCAATCAACAAACCTATGCACAGTGCCTTTATGGTCGTGCCTTTGCGCCATGCCCGTGGTTCCAGACACAAAAGGGCCCGATGACGGGTTTGCGCCGTACTGGCCATTGTGTTGGTGGTCGTGCTTATGATCACCCGGAAAGGCGCCGGGCATAGAGGACGAATGGTTGTGTGAGGATGTATGGTGGGAGTCGTGATGTGAGTTATGTTGGTGCAATCCGTACGCGGCCAATCCGGCAGCTCCAGCGGCAGCATAGAGTCCAGCGTGCGAGGAACCGGATGATTGTTTCTCGGGTTTTCCAGGTCGGGGTGGCTTCGGCGGTGGCGTACCTTCAATCGCTTCGGAGTATGTTGGGATGTAACTTCCGTTTGTAGCAGCTGATGATGCATTCACTCCTTGCTGATAGAATGCGGCAGATGTGCCATGTGCGCCGTCAGGGTTTCCATTCGAGTGATGAGCATTGGACTCTTGATGTGTGGTTGACTGGTGATAAGTGTTTGATTGGTTATACGCATTCGATTCGTAGGAACTCGAATGGTGTGCGGCGGCATAGCCAAGAGCAGCTCCCCCTGCCAGTGTAGCGGCCGAAGTAATCTTGCTTGGCTTTCCCGGTTTGCTTGGGGATTCATAACCAACGGGTTGCGAAGAGCTTGGTCGAGGAGGTTTTGTAGGTGTTGGTCCTTCGTCAGTAAAGGAGCCAGGCATGATCGGTCGCGGTGGTTTGGCGGTGGATGGTGTGACATTACTATCACCATAGAAATCAGCGGCAGACCCAGCGCCCGTGTCCTCAACAGGATTGAACTGGGCGGAAGCAGCGTTTAGGTGAGGAGTATCGAGCGGCATGATGACTGAAGGTCTGTCAGGTCGCACACCAGGTTGGTGCTGGACACTGTCGCCTGCGTCGCCATAAAAATCCGCAGCGGCACCAAACGAGGCACTATGTGCAATGCCAGGATGAGGAGCCGACTGGGGAGCAGAGTGAGGAGGAGGATGCGACAGCGTAGGGTCCTGGCCAGGGAACTGGTTAACGATGTGTGAATCCATAGGGGGCTGGATACCGACGGGCAGTGCACCAGACATCATGGGGGTTCCCATGGGTGACACCATCTGTCCTGGGAACTGATTGAAGCCTGGGCTGTTGATCTGGCCACTCAAGGACCTGTTTGCCAGCTTGGGGCTTTCTACGATGTCTCCACGATATCCGTTGGTCTGAGAGATGGTGCTCGACCGGTCCGAACGACTCTTTCTTTTCTCACGCTTCTCAGTGCCCCGCTTCCTGTCATCACGGTCCCGACTACGCGACCGCTCCCTCCGTGACGACGCCGATGATAGCGGTCTGGTTTCGTAGGTCGGTGTGCGGTCGTCCCGACGGCGGGCATATCGGTCGTCCCTCGGGTCATCGTACAAGTCATCGTTGGCGCCTCGCGAGCGCTGGGGACGGTCCATGGCATCGTAGGCAGAGTACTCGGAAGCTCCGTCGTCGCGCGCGGTGGTATACGACGATACCACAGATGCAGGAGCTGCGGGAGCTGCAGGAGGGTATGAGTTTCGCGATGAAGTTGGGCGCGGCTCGCTACCGCTGCGAGTCGGCCGCCGTGAGGAGCTAGACGAGACGATGGACTCAGCGCGTTTAGCACGCGTACTGGAGTCGCGGCGACGGTCGTCTTTGGAGTCCTTGGAATCCTTATTGTCCTTGGACGACGAGCTGTCGCTCTTCCCTGTGAACCTGCTCCACATGGTGGCTCAGGCGTTGGGGGGGTTCGAGCAGGCAGCTCTCAAGGGGTGAGGTGTGCTGTGAATTATTACTCGGCTGTCGCAATGTCGGTCGACGTGGGATGCTGGTATCGGGGTATCGTTGTAGGAAAAGGGTCGTCAGTTCGTTCATTTCATTAGAATAATGTACAGGCAGCAGCAGATGGTATTGAAGAAGAAAGGAGGGCGCAGGCTATGCCCATAGACAAGGAGAGGAACAGAGACTCTTCACCGGTGGTATCGCGATGATAGCTGAGTTGTTGTGGCGACTGCAGTGGGAGTATGCGAGGAAGGGTGCTGGTCGCTGATCTTTCCCAGCCCCCCCGTCCATCTCGTTTCATAGCCAATGAGACCCAACCTTGGAACCACCCAGAGCCCGAGGTGTCAGTGCTGCCACCGAGCTGCTTCTTTTGCTGCTTCGGGCGGGGGACACGCGTTCGGCTTTTTCGACACTTCAAATTGCGTTGGACGGATCGTGCAAGCCGTGAACCACTCGAGCTGAAACTTTTGCTTTCCAGGCGATTGCATAGCACGACGACCCTTGCTTAACCCCGGCTCGACCCCTCTCGTCTAGGTACATGTACACAGTAGGTATACAAGTGCCCTACGGCCCTCGCTATATGGTACACGAACGATGGAGCGGGCACACGCATGCGATCGCGATCGGCGTTTACTACGAAGTGACTGTGTACTTATACCTAGGTTATGCGCCCATTAGCGTTGCTCGCATTGCGGCATTTCACAAGCTTCTTGAATCGAAACACATCACCGTCATACAGGCACACACAGACACACACCCTGAACTCTGTCCAGTCATTCACATTTCTTTATCCAGGTGCTTTTCTGATATCGCATGTTCCGCCGCAATTATGGAAGCCCCTCGGCTAATTCCTCCCCCTCCACGTCTGGAAGCATTCCTATGAAGAAGCTTGTCTGAACGGCAAAACGCCCAACGACTCTACCGGTTGGGGGAGGAGGGGAAATCCCCAAGAACCCAATTCAATGCACTCCCCATGCATCTTCCCGGGACAGCCTCATTCGCCATTGGCACTGGTTCTTCCACGTCTTGCTTGCTTCCAGCACCAAAAATCCATCTCATGAAATATACATGCAGTTGGATAGCCCAATCTAGCCCAATCCTGACTCCGCGCTTTGCCTGTGTCCCAACGCCATGTTTCCGTAGCAACATTTCCGTCGCCATGTGATTGAGGGTATTAAAAAGGAATCTGTGTCGATGCGCTTACCGCAATCCAAACAATGCACGTATCTGCATCACTTGCGCCTTCTGGTCCGCAGGCAGTCCTTCCATCTGCGAGGGCGTCAAATTCAGGATTGGCGCATATTGCGCCGCCTGCTCCGGAGGAAGTTGTGACAGGTTGAATTGCGGTGCTGCGGGTTGAGGCTGGTACTGCTGCTGCTGAGGAGGAGGATGGTGGACCTGCACGGGTGGCGTTGGAGCAGGCTGTGGTGGGTAGGCGCCGTAATTTGGTCGGGGAGGTTGGGGGGCAGGTGGTTGCACTGGAGGGGCTACGGAAGGTGTAGGAGCGGTTGTCTCTATCAGTTGACCCACCAGAGTTTGATCCACCAGACCCAAGATCAACAGCGCCTGGAATATTGCATAAGAGAGTTGTGGTGCCTGTCGAAGCAGCTCCGTTGCCTTGTTTGGCTCATTGACGACCAGTTGTTTCATTTGTGAGAGGATGTCGAGTAACTGAGGAGGCGGGAGGGTGGAGAGCGTGCGCGAAATGGCATCAGGGGCCGTGAGGTTTGGCGGGACGTCGACACCGGGTGGCAGTGGTGGCAGCGCAGTGGGCTGCTGGAGCGGTGCAATAGTCTCTTGTTGCCCGTTCGGAGGCGCCGTAGGAGCAGTATAGTTTGCCGGGGCAGAATCTCCAGAGCCATTGTCATTCGACCAGTCCACTCTCAATTTTCGTCCCATGATCTCGTAGTCGTTCAGGTTGCGCACTGCAGAGGCGGCTGCGTCTGCGTCGGCGAATTCTGCAAAACCAAATCCCTTGGGTCGACCTGTCTCTTTATCATACACTAGGCGGAAGTTGAGGACCTGACCGACTCTACCGAGAGTCTCTACAATCATTTCTTCTGTGCCACCTTGACAATGGTGAGTTGCGACATCAGGAACGGGTTGAGGGAACTTACCATAAGGAATGTTTCCAATAAAGACCACACGGCCAGCTTTATCGTTAGGCGGCATGCTTGACTGAATTTGCGTGTATATATCTGGATTGCTTATCAGGAACGTCAGCTGTAGGGAGTCCCGAGCGTTGTGTTATAAAGAAGTTCCAAAGTTGAAGGTGAGGGTGGAGGATGCTGTCTTTGAACAAACGCGACAGCCTGCAAGCTCGCGCACGGACTGCGTACTCGCGCCAAGATCGTGCACGGTCCTATTTCACTCACCTGGGCAATGAGATACTTAACCATGAAAGGTTGCCCGGTTCTTGTGGGGCTTGGAAGTCCGGGAATTTGCTAACACTTGCTTTCTTAACCATTAGACAATATAATGGGTTTGAGGTTATATAATATAGCAAATGACTTGCGCTAGTCGCTATTGCAGAAGTCCAATTGCTAGGCAAAGGTAGTATGCTGCAGCATTATTTAAATTTCTTTTTAAAAAAAATAACTCAGTATTGCAGACAATGCTATCCTAATTTCAAAGCCTTGCAGTTGCTCAGGTAGAAACTGTCCCTAGGTAAAGGACAGTTTTAATTGAATTTACGATAATTCTGTGTTTGTTCACCTCCTTGGTCTAACCCGTACCTCTATATACCTAGTTATCACAGTTTCGGTGCACAGCAAGCCCCATCCTGACCGACAGTTACCTCTACACTAGGTTGGTGATGCTGTTCACTCATGAGCACACTCTTATTGAAGCTCTGTTCACTCGGTGGCACATCAAGGGCTGGATTTTTGTCGAAGAAATTGACGGGCTTCATATGAATCTTCAAGATCTCGCAAGGCATCACCGGGAAGTCCTGCATAATGGGTCAGTACAGTTGCCGGTGCAGCAATCCAGGGCACTCACCTCAATTCTTGGCACGTGGTTGATGCCAGCTTGGATGTAAAGGACAAAGTCCGTATCCTTTACGTTCTCCTTTCGGTCTGCCCATGACCGGACACCAGTGCCTCCTCTCGACTGGTTGGTATATTTGCCACCCGCATATAGCTCTCCATCTCTATACTTGACAACATAAACGTTGTGGTCCGAGAATTCGGCCCGCTTATAATTGAAGCTGTCCTTATCCGACAATATCTTCTGAAAAGGAGGAGCTTGGATTTTATATGCGACCGGCTTTCCATTTATCGGGTTCCTGACACTTGGATTTTGGATCTTGAACGTGCGGTTCTTGTCCACATCAACGTCATAGCCCCCGGACTCAGAAACGATTGTTTCTTCGACGTAGTAGCCAGTACCATGAGGATTGAAGTCTGAACGTGGCATGGGGAGCGCTTCGTCGTACACGAGACGATTGTCTGGGCCATCCAACATGGGATCCACACGAAGACTGAAAATATGTTGATGATGTGCTGCAAGAACTCCTGGATGCACGACTGTGCCCCATGGGACTTCTATACCTTCGTCGATAGGTTGTGTACTCAATATGCCAGTGGCACGAATCTCGTAGTCGACCTCGCCTGCCTGATTGAAGATAAAAGCTAGGATGTACTCATAGTTGGATACCGTAATAATGCTCTGGAGAACCAACTCCCTAGAACGAACGACAGCCGCTCGACCAGTCCGGTAGTTGGTGTGCTTCCAGCCTATTCCAGCGTCTTGCTCGTGGATGCAAACAACGTTCTCCATTGGAAGTACACCGCCTTTTTCGTCTGATAGAACGGCACTAAGGTAGTAAATGGAGCCTAAGCAATCGCATCCTAACTTCAAATTGTTTGCCATTATGCCTGCGCCAGCATCTCCAAGATCGAATGCTGACTTTTTGTGGAAAGGGTGGCGCGGATCTGCATATGGAATGTTCATGTCTGAGAGACTGAGACGATAGAAGAGGCTTCTTCCATCATATCGGACCTTCAAATAGTGTGAGAATGTTTTTTTGTGACCATCGATGGAACAAGCTTACATCGTACAAAACCATACCCTCCCTTTGATTGAAGCCAACTCGGAAGCTCCACTTCTGCCAGGAAAGAACACTTGATGTTCCCTGCTCCTGAACCTGGAAGCTCGCTCCCTCAGGTTGAATAACATTCAGTGGTTTCAAGTCTGTGCGAAGTTGCTGGTGCTCTGGGATATATTCATTCGGAGGTTGCATTTTGTACGGTCCTACAGGTTTAATTGTGTTGTCTACACCAGTTGGCATAATGTCGATACGAATTACTTTGTTGTTATCCGCCGTGCTGACAACCGGAGAAATGGGAAGAGGCAATGCATAATGGTTGCTGTCCGCCTCTGATGCATTGTTAGGATCCCGAAGATACAAGAAACACTGATATAGGCGATCTTCGTCATTGACCCCGTCCGAACCTAGTTTTGATTAGTTTGATGCGGATGTTACGGATCGAAAGAACAAACCGTATATCCATGGGTCACTGATCACAACAGTACCTTCCGGGAGTTGTAACTTTGCAATCTCGGCTTTGACACTCTCGTCTTCCAGAACTGTTTTTTCGATTGCTACAATTTCTTCGCCATCGCCATTTGCATGAACGAAAGGTCCTAGAAGTGCATTGTGTAGCACACGTCGACTGGTTAGATCAACAATCGCCTCATGGAATTTACTCTGAATGAATAGGTCAGCTATATCGATACGCCGTTATAGATAATCTTGGCACGAACAGTGTTTCGAATATAGTAGTTTACAAAGGCTTTCCGGCTGACGACTGGAAGGGGCCGATTGTTGTGTTCTGCGTCCAGATATGGCAGTACTTCAGCTTTGGGAGGTTCTTCTAGCGTAACAACCTTGAAATACAAATCTGTGTGGGCCGGCCATGAGGCTTTGATGATGGCTGCTGCAGAAGAAAGTTCCGATGCCGAGAGCGGCGAGAGGGGATGCGCCGATGTGGTCTTGGCGGTCTGTAGAGTAGGGCTGGTGGCAACTGTTTCTGTAGACATGGCGAACTGTTCGAAAGGCAACACGTCTGAGCGGGAGAAATTCAAAAGATGAGGAGATCATCGAGGCCTTATAACGGGCTCGGGGAAATAAGGAAGTGTAACAAGAGGAACATGTTACCTAACACCTCTCCACGGAGCAGTGTTTGCGTCGACGAGGCCGATAAGAGTGGAGCTTGTTTTATCTCCAGAGGTGGAGGCATTGAGATCTCGGAAGTACCTAACATATCGGGTTAGCTTCGTTGAAGGGTGAATGATTGGAGGCGAGGCTGTCGTTCCCCGCTTTTGTCTTTACCCCACGTGGCTTGCAACATTTCACCATCCTTTCCATACATGCATCCGCATTTCACGGCCAATATCTTCTCGCACGATTGAATCTCTTTCAAGCCTTTCCCGGTCATGCCCGTCGCGACGAGCGAAATCCAGTGGCGGACATCGAAAGCAGCTTAGTCTGAGGTCCGAACGATTAGATGCGATTGCGTCATCAAGTCAACCGCTCTATTTCATTACCTGAAGCTCTGTTACTGCGCGTTCTTCATTCAGCTATCAAAAGGAATTTATTCCCCGAAGCTTCCCAATATCACTCAGAATGCGTGTATGCAATTGCAATATTTCATGTTACGCCGTTGGATACAGGCGATGGCATCTTCAGTCGTGCTTCCAGGACTACACATCGGTGGCTATAACTGTTGTCAATCTCATATGTCAATTTTTACCCTATTCCATCTCCTTTTCTTCGATTTCTCCTCCACTATCATAGAAACAGACTTCATTCTCTATTGTCAATATCTCTTCCTTTCTTTCAAGCATCCTCGCACGAAACTCGGTTGGAAGCCTAGATTAATAAATCGATAATTCTCGCAATATTAATCTGCTCAAGGCTGCTACTACTACAGCCAATGGCCGAATCTTCAATCGCTCCCCCACAAAACACTTTTGCCCGTGGTATCGGCTGCATTATAATCTCTCCTATTTGCTCAAATCGTGTTCCCCATGGGTAATTGCCCAGACCATCACGATATCCGCATGGCCGTCTGGGGTCATATACTTTGATTACTTGGCTTCCCGATACGACCACTAACCTAACCGCAAACGATATGTTTGTCACTCACACGACTCTGGAGCCGTACTTGACATTTCATTTCGGCTCCGGATGTGGCATTCCGAGCGTGTACACTCAAGTTATGCCATGCTTTTCAAAGAGAATGTACCAGCTTACTCCGATGCATGGTAGTTGGGCGTCAATAGTCTTACCTATATAGGCAGGAAAACAAGCCTGGATGAGGCACATTCAGTTTTGTAATATCCAAGCGGCATCTCCGAGGGTTAGGAGGCCGATCTAGGGTATAGTATATAAAGCTCCCGGAAGCGTGAATGAGCATCGATCTCGCTCAGCTCAAATACTTGCCAAACCAGATAAACTGCTCGAATCCCTCATACCAAAATCTTCGAGAACATGAAGACTTTCGCTGCTGCCACACTCCTACTGGCAACCCTTGCCGAGGTTGCTCAGGGTCACTGTATGATTCATGGAAACCCGTGACGAAGCATTAGGTTAACCGATAATAGACATCTTCCAGTATTTGACCGCGAACGGTGTGAAGGGTGCCAAATATCAAAATGTCAGAACAAACACAAATTACAATTCTCCCGTTACAGACTTAAAGTCGAACGATCTTCGCTGCAACGTAGGCGCATCGAGCAACGGCGGGAGCACAACAACAGTATCAGTCGCAGCCGGGTCTACTGTTACCTTCACAGCAGATGTTGCTGTATATCATCAAGGCCCCGTTGCTTTCTATTTGAGCAAGGTCCAGGATGCAAATGCAGCAGACGGCTCTGGAGATTGGGCCAAGATTAAGGAGATCGGCCCCTCCTTCAGCGGTGGTCAGGCCAAATGGGATATGAGCCGTAAGTTCCTATGCGCTGTACCTCGAACCTTCACTAATACATTATAAAGTCACCTACAGTGTTCAACTACCCTCCTGTATTTCAGCAGGCGAATACCTTCTCCGCATCGAACAGTAAGCAAGCTCATAGGATATATCGCAACTCAGGCATTTCGCTGACTACTACTGCTTAAAGGCTCGGCATTCACAATCCCGGTGGTGAACCCCAGTTTTACGTTGGCTGCGCTCAGCTCAAAGTAACTGGTGGCGGATCAGGTACCCTCACTCCTAGCGTCAAAATCCCAGGCCATGTCAAATCGACAGATTCCGGATATACCGCAAACATCTACAATAACTTCAAGTCCTACACCGTCCCAGGTCCTAAGGTCGCTACCTGCTGATATATGGGCGTGAGTGTTTACGAAATCTCGTGATGCGATTGTTACATGAGTTAAGTTTTTCTTACATGCGTACAGTTTTTTTTTGGATCCAATCCGTCGAGTTCCTGATTTGTACAGTCGTACTCAATATTATTTCCGGTTTCCAATCAATAAATAATCATACACGAATACGACTTTTCTACTCTTTCGTCTGACAATCGAAACGACTCGGATCCAGCCGATGTCATTCTGGATCCGGGTCTCCGCACCTCAAACGCGCATCACAATCTTCAGACCAATCGACATGGAAGCATGACAACTTACACTTACAGCATCACAATTCTTATGCCATTTTTCTCACACTCGAATAGTCGCGATGTACATAATATTATGTCTCCATCAATTCGCTCTGCTGTGTGTATCACGATGACCTTCTTTTACCGTCATCCTTCACTGTCAATATGTGAAACAGCTTGAGAACCTAATCACGACTCTACTTGCGCCAATAAATATTCAAGTCTTCAACTGCTGAATCAAATTATATCACTTGAGAGATCTGAGTTGTGGTTTGACCATGCTTCACAGACGTGCAACCTTCAATTCCCGAATCACTCATCAACCTATCAAACGCAGCGAACATGTCACAACCCAGTGTCAAACGTGTCAAAAGAATTATTCACATTTTGGGTCCTTCGTAGCGAAGAAGTATCTTTTTGCTCTCATCTATATATTCTTTCCACCTAACTACTAATCTAGATTTCCTCACCATCTTCGACAACTCAACCACTGGCTAACTATCCTTGTATCTGTGCGGTACAAAGCTAATCATTTAGCAGTCCTTTCTTTTTATAACGGCTTTTCATCACCATCTTTGCATCTCATGTCCGGTCCTCCGCCTCCTTTCGGCTATCCTTGGCACGTTGATGTCGGCCAAAATCCCAACATCAACCGCGATCCACCACCTCCAATGGACGGCCCACTTCCACTACCATCTGTCGGTGTTGTTCTCAATGGTCATGGTTCAGGCCCATCAGTAGTACCCTTGGGACCACCTCCGGCTTACCCTCCTTTACACCCTCCGCACCCTCCACACCATCCACACCATCCGCACTTTGCTCTTCCACACCATCCGTACTTTGCCCATCCACCGCCACCTGCACCTTCTTCTGCCCCTGCAGCGCCACCACCGCAAGAGCCTCCATTCATTCCAGGAGGACCTCCTCTATACCAATGGAGTCCCAGCAACCCATCCTTTCCACCACCACCAGTCCCCGGTTCTGGAGTTTCTCCTCTTGGTTTCGGCATGCTCGGCGGCCTCGCTGGGATGCCACCTCCATTTGCTGCTGGCGGTATGCCCTGGGCCATGAGCGCCGGCGTCATGCCCGGTATGACGGGTGGCATGATGTCGGGGATGATGAGCGGTATGCCTGGTATGATAGGTGGGCTGGGTAGTATGGTGCCCGGTATGATGGGAGGCATGGGGATGTTTCCAGGCGGAATGTGGGGTCCCAACGGCTTTGAGCGTGCTCCTCCAGCGATCATTGACGGTGGTGCAGGTCCAGCTCCCGGTCCCCAACTCGATCCTACTGTTAAGCCTGGAGGAGATCTTGCGGGCCATACGGTCATACAGCCCGCGGAGACTACAGCGTTTATGCGAATACACTCTCAGCAATTCCCCTGGGAGACTGCGGGCATGCCGTTACCGATGGAGCCGCTGCAGGTTGATTCGGGATGGACTGTCAACCGCCTCATAACCGCGTTGAGGCTACCGAGTAAAGAGTGTCAGGGTTGGGCCGTGACGGAGTGTCTAGAATTGGGGAATGGGCGTTGGGCGAAGGGGATCCAGTTTCATCATGGGCAACAGCAGGCTACGGAGCAGACCATGGGCATGGTAGGTTGGGGATCTAATAGAGGAAGGAACAATGCGAATCCTCTGTATTTGTTCTGTCATAGGATTTAGGCATTCTAGGTGGATGTTATTTGGACATATCTATCGGATTCGTGAATCAAAGTAGTTACACAAGTTTGCCGGACATTTCTCCACATCTGCTCTCCCACCGGGCTTTGAAAGTTTAAGAATTGCTAGCACAAGCTTTCTTAGTATATAGAGAAAATGATAAGAATAAAGTTATATAATCAAGCATATCCCTAACATTAGCTTTTATAAAACTAAATTGCAAAACCTAAAACTACATATAATACTGACGCTAAGAATTTTCTCTGAAAAAGAATAGGTTTAGAGGAACTACTAGACACTAGCTACTCTGTCAAGCCCTGCAATAGGGACGATGCAGAGAAATATTGGGCAACCTTTTGCAGCTGCACTGATTTACGCATCTGATAGACAAGATTTTGGCCATAGTCTGACCTGTTTGTTATTGTATCTAGATTCTCGACATTGCATGATTCGATGGAGTTCGTGGTGTTGTGGTGTTTGGATTATTATTTTCGACTGTTCAGGGTGTGAATAGATAGCCTGAGGCGGGAATTTGCGCCTTTGTGCAACACGCCGTCTCCTTGTATAGCAGTGTTGGTTAGATGCGACATCAATAAGCAGTAATCAAGACCCTGGAAATGTTGATCATGTCATGTTCTTCAGTCTGTAGCCTCGTCATCTTTTGTCCTTTTCTAGGCAGATAATGAGGTCGCCACAGAGCAATTTTCGACCTCTCTCCTATAGAACGTAGTGATGTTATTTGGAGCTTTCTGACATCCTGAGGTCGCATATTTACGCTGTCAGATACAAACTTTGCAATCTCGTGAAATATGAAGCAATGTTAGATGGAGCTAGGGGCGATAGAATCTGAATCTGGACCCGAGAACATGTGATTTTGGAACCAATGAAGGCGCACTCACACCCTCTCGCGGGCCTTCATGCAGGCATCGTTCCCACAGGTCGATCTTGTATGACGCTGGTTCCTCAGCGCCCTGGTGGCCAATAGGATGCTCGGGCATCTCCAACCGAGAAACACAATCAGATGGCGATCGCGGGGCTTTGCTCCTCCCCAATCCCTTACCCTGTCACCTATTAAGTGTGCCAGCGATTTTTCCATGGTGAAAGACTCGGCGCCGGTCTATCGTGCCTTCCAATCGTTTTACTATGCCAACCCAGAATTCTCTTACCCCTTTGCTACCGAGGCCCCCACATGTAGGTGTTCTGGCACCAGCGTCGGTGCCCCTTAAAAAGAATCACCGGGTTGCCGCAGCATGCCTGAGTACGACCGCATCAATCAAGAGTCGTCGCAACGATAAGCTGACCATTTGATACAGACTGTAGAAAACAAAAGATCAAGGTAATACCAACAAGACCTAATTTGCTTAAGGCACCTAGTCAGGCACTGTGGCTGATTTGCCACTTCAGTGCAACGGGGAGCGTCCTACATGTCTTCAATGCCAACGCGTGGACCTTGAGTGCGCATACGAACTTCCAGAGGGTGTTACTAGCTTTCAAGCAAAAAGGAAAAAGATTTCGGATCTGGAGAAGTCAAATGTAGACCTTCACAGTGTGGTGGGGTTGCTACGCCATGGCAGGGAAGCTGATTCTGTACTCGCGTTGAGAAGAATTAGAGAGGCTGAGAGTGTTGAAGAAGCCATCAACACGCTATCTGTCGCCCAAGCCTTGATCCAAGCTGGGCCAGCAGGTGGTGTAGGCTCAAACTCAGTTGAACACCCCAATAGAGTTGAAAAAACTCCCTCTTCCCGACCAAGTAAACGACGAATAACTTCTCCGTTGAGTCCACCATATTCTGGATCTAGGTTACAATAATAATGACTCAGATTAGACTCCAACATCCGGATTATATATTCGAGAAGCATTATAGCTATGTGCGGGATAATAACGTGGAAGAGGATATATTTGTCAGTTTTCCAGTTGCTCAACTAGACATCTCACCGCGATGGACCTCGGCCTGCAGCGACAACAAACTTATGAACCACCTCCTAACTCTGTTCTGGACTTGGGATAACTCTGCCGAGCATCTGATGTATCGACCAATGATCGAAGAGGATCTTAGTTCTATGGATGCTATTGTAGATGATCGATCCAAGCGCCGCTTCTGTTCCCCGTTTCTCGTGAACGCGTTATTGGCCATCAGCTGCGTAAGTTCTGTAGCACTTGTAGCACAAGTCAATGTACTAAATAACCACATAGATGTACACTATGGACCCAGCAACATTTTCAATACCTGATGATCCAACATCCCGAGGCAGAAGATTTGCGATCGAAGCCGATATCATGCTGGAGAGAGAAAGGGCTCACTGGAAGCCCTCCGTTACTTTATTTCAAGGACTTTTTGCAATGTTTTGCTTTGAAGGTTGCCTTGGTTCAGGTCAAAAGTCGGTAAATTACCTGATACAGGCCATAGATGTATACAAAGAACTCAATCATCCCGAGTTGCTGCAGGTACCAATTGGCGCAATAGATCAGTCAAGACTAAAGCGCGAGAAACATGCACTCTCGTGGTCCATGTGGGGATTTTATGTCACTGAATGGTAAGCATGAACCATTTGTTGAGAGATTGTCTAACTTTTGATAGGCGAGCCTCCCAACCTCTCGGTTTTCGAAAGTTGGTAAAAAAGCCAGTCGTAGAAAAAACATGGTCAGAAGGTGATTTTCCATTGTTGAGCCCAGAATCCAGTGGTTTCTGGTGGTTCCCATACCCAATGTCCTTGAAAACACAGCGGTCATTGAAGGTAGAAGTGAGGGAAGCCAGCGTTGCACTTGCAGAAATAGTAGAAGAAGCGCTTGATTTCATCACTCCGAACGAAGATTCGCGACCAGCTGTCGAAAACCCTCAACGTGCACTGGAGCTGTACGACGCGATTGTTCGATGGAAATACTCCCTTCCGGATCGTATACGTTCCGAGGACGCTGTATTACCCAACCCAATTATCCTCAAGTGAGTGTTTCAGATTCCTTCATAGCATCAACTGATATGCCTCTTTAGTGTCGCAGCAGAACTCATGCTTACTGCAATTCTACGTCCTTTTGGCCAAATGTCGAAGAAAGAATTCGGACGGTTCAATCCCAGAGAGCGATGTTGCTCGCATGCGAGCAAGATGATCAACGAGATTTGGACATACCGAGCCAATGCCATCCTAAAAATAGAATACTGGCTCATGCACCCGGCCACGGTGTCTGGCTTGATTGTCGTACAAGATCTCGAGCTCGGATCTGCAGAGGTGGATACATTGATTCGAGCCTGTCAGTGCGTTGACGAAATGAGAACAACCTATCCTCTTGCTACGGATTGCCTGTCGACGATACATGGAGCATTCAAACGCACACGGTTGCAGACGCCAGATTATGTGCGCAAGTTCTTCGTAGAGACACGGCACAGGAAAGACGGATTGATGCATCACGCAATCGCTGCCTTGATGCCAACCGGAGATGATTCTGGCCCTAACAGTCGAATAGATAACACATGGAGTCCGTCGTTCCAAGAGCTTCTCGATATGTTAGAGTTTACTGCTCTAGACTAGGTTTGTGTTTGATTGCCATGTTTCAAGCCTTGAGCTTTCAGGCTCTTCTTTTACGACGCGTTCCAACCTGTGCACCTCTCTCGCGTATTCACACTATGGTATTTATACACATCTTCACGAAGCTTCTTTGTTCTAGCAGCATAATGATGAACTGTAGTCTGAGCTGTAATATCCTATGTTAACTTCATGCAGAAGAATAAGAAACAACGAAAATGAGCTGAGATATAGGCTACCTAGTTATGCATCATTTATATACTCAACTTAGGACAATTGTCCGTCTATGAACTTTATAGAACCAGGTCATCAAAGATTGTTCGGAATAATGTATTAAAACAAGCTTCCAGATGTAGGCATACTAGCAGTGAGCGCAACGCACTCCTGAAACAGTTACATCCAACAAAACATAGGTCAGGATCATCCTATCAGATTTCATATTGTAGCGCTGCGGTTGGCCTTCTGCCGCGCCCCCCACTCTTAAGCTTGGCGTAAGCGCTGGACGTGCCACTTAATTACTTTTGCATTGAGAGGAAGAGTTGACTGAGATTTTGATTTTGACATTTTTTTAACAATGGAAAATTTCTTCCTCGACCCAAGTCATAGCTGATCACACATACTATTTACTCTACCCCAGCTTTCAATTTCAGCCACTTCTCATATTTGCATTATTAGTCGCCACACCGGAACCATGTTCGAACATTTCTCCCCAAGACACATCCCTCCTCTCCTCCTCGCGACCATCTGGAGCATTGGCGGAACAATGTCCTTCACGCATGGCCCCGAAGCTGCACTCCTCACTTTTGGATTTCCTAAACACATCGCGGCATCCAAGGGAGCATGGCCTGTTATCAAAGTGGAAGGATCCCGCGTTTCCACTATCGGCATAGCGATCTGGGGGATTTACTTGGGAGGACATCTGGAGGCTATGGATATCCTACTTGCTGCAGTAGGATGGATGGCTTTGGTTGATGGGATTGTGTGCTCGAGAGACGGTGCTCCAGGTTCGGCTAGGATGCGTGCATCGTACCAAAGTGTTGTTGCGATCTGGGGGTTACTAGGCATGACATCGGGGAGATACTTTTAGGTTGGTTGGTTGGTACTACCATGCTATTTGAGGTAGTATATCACTCTAGCCTATAGTAATATTTGATTCCTACCCATACTAGGTGGAATTATTCAATAAAGCGAGATACTACACTTACCTATAACGTATTGTTCGTGAAGGTCCTGCGCTAATATAACCAATAGGCGAACCTATGAATGAGGTTAGGCTGACACAGTCGGCAGGCGCAGGCGCGGGTGCGGGGCTGCCGCTCCAACAATCAACTCCTCCAGCACAGGACTTGATTCACTCTCAGCCTCGGTGTGTTGCCTCATCTTCATCTATCAGTCCAACACTTAGTCCTAGCGATAGTTTCGCGTACCTATTCTATTGGTGTTGTGACCAGTTTCACGTCCGGTTCAGATTCAGATTGGCTGTGTTCGGTTTGGATACCGCAGCGTCGGCAATGCACTTCTGGCAGTTTTGCTTCGAGTACAATCCCCAGACTCTGATGCGATGTCAAAGGTTCTGGCAAACACTTTCCGATTGAAGCCCGAAATTCGTCTCGCGCAGGCTGTTTCCCAGTTCGAAGCTTGTCTATCTGATGAGCAGAAAAGAAATTTCCGAGCCCATCAGTCCCAACTGCTCAACATCTCTCCCACCCATGGCGATGTCATGCGACTCACCGCAGAGATCGACCGGCGGATGTCGAGAGACACTAAAAGCCGTTGTGTTGGGCCCCGGTTTACATCTTTCTTAGAAGGAGTTCAACAATTCGCTGCCCTTGGAGATGTTGTCGTTGGAGGTTCGCAAAATATTGTCGCATGTGGTGTTTGGTCACTAGTGCGCATGTCATTACTCGTCAGTGTTTTGTCCGAAGAGATTGTTTGTTAACATAACTAAGTCAAAATTAGTCAATAATAAATATATCGTCCTACGTTGAGAAGTTATCGGTCCTCTTCATGGATATTGGCCGCTCAGCCCCACGTTATCAAACAATGGCCATTCTCTATCCTCAGTCCAAGCAGTTACAATCACAACTTCTGGAGTACTTCACTATAGTAGTTAATCTTTGCTGCCATTTGCTAAAATTTTCGCAAAAATCAACATTTCTACAGTTGACACACTCTCTGACAGATTCAGATCTCAAGATTTTCAAGACGGAGCTTACTCGTTGGTCAGATTCAATCAAGGAGGAAATGATACTGGCCGAAGCAGTAGAGAACTCTCAATTTAAGTCTTTGTCCACAAAGTTCTCTAATGCCGCGTCCCATCATCAGAAAATTATCACGAATTTACGGGTGCTCGACTTCTGTTCCAAATACGACCACGAGACTGCATGGAAGCAAATACGAAAGATCGGAAATTCTACTTTATATGCAGACCTCGCTGAGTATATAAATTGGAAAGACTCGTCAAAATCTTCCACATTTCTATGCGCAGGCAAGTTGGGTTCAGGAAAATCTGTTCTATTAGCGAACATTGTAGACGATCTCAATATTCACGCCAGCAGTGACAAAACGACAGTCGCATACTTCTTCTGCAAATACGACGTTCCTGAAAGTTTGAGAGCACGGACAATTCTTGGATCAATTGCGCGACAACTTCTACGCACCATGCCGGATCTTACTATGGTTGCACAAGATTGTATGGAAAGTCATGCAACCAATGATACGGAGAAAGTTCTTGATATTCTACTCCGTGGCTTCCCATTCGCCAACAGATTGTACTTTGTTATTGATGGCCTAGATGAATGCAGTGCTCTAGAAAGAGAAACATTCGTTGGCATACTGGGAAAGCTTCAGAAAAGGGCCACACTAATGCTTTGTCTTTCCTTCAGAGTAGAGCCAAACAAAAACTTAGGCTTAGTTTTTAAATCTCTCGCTGTTCCTCACATTTGCCCAATACCAGAAGACAATCCGGACATTCAGACGTTCATCGAAGTGGAGCTCGAACGATGCCTACAGAGTCGCAACCTAGTTATTGGGGATCCAACTATCATACTAGACATACAGGATGCATTGTCAAAAGGATCACAAGGAATGTTTCTCTGGGTCGCTCTCCAAATTCAATCGCTATGCGAGATGAGAACAGATCAGGCTATCAAAGACGCCTTGCTAGACCTCCCAAACGACCTCCCTGGGACGTTTGCTCGCATTCTGCTGAAATCAGGCAAGTCTGGACGAACCTACCAGTCCAAAATTTTGAGACTTGTCGTAGCGGCTCGTCGGCCCTTGACAACAGGCGAACTAGGAGAAGCCTTGAGTGTAATACCAGGAGACGCAACCTGGACTTCGTCGAATCTGGTCAATGATGTACATCTTGCACTAGGATACTGCGGATGCGTTATAACTGTTGATGAGGAAGAGTCAACTGTCCATTTTGTGCACCACAGTGTGAAACAATTTATACTCGGCGAATTTCACAATTCAGATGGCATTACCTTCAGAACTGAACAAGCAGAGCGGACTATGGCGGACATAATTGTCACTTACCTCTCCTATGGTGTTTTTGGAACTGAGGTGACTGAAATGAGGATTCTGCCTGTTTCGGTACAATCGGCGCCAGCTACTGTCATGCGCTCCACTTTAGGGTCTTCGGGAATTGTACAAGATCTGGCCTTGAATCTTCTAAGAGCTAGAAAGCAGCCCGACTTTGACATTAGTAAAACTCTTGCGGGGGCGAGACGTCCTTTCCAATCTCGATCTTTGCACCACTTTTGCTTCTTTGCTTATGCGGAAGCGTATTGGCTAGATCACATACTCTACGTGTCAGGACATATGCCAAACATTTATAACTTATCTTTGAAATTAATCCAACAACGCGCCAATGACGGAATTCTGAATGCCAAAGATGATTGGGAATGTTTGCAATGGGCGCTCAACAACGAGAACGAGCCTATTGTCAAGATTTTGTTAGATTCAGGCAAATTCGGGAACAGGGCGGGGGATTACCGGCAGGTGCTCCTTTGGTGGGCGGCAGAGGAGGGATACAAAGACGTGGTTAAGCTGATGCTTGAAACCGAAGTGACCGACGTGAACGCGAAAGATCGATGTGGAGAAACTCCTCTGTTATTAGCAATAAAAAAGGGACACGCATCTGTTGTGGAACAGCTGCTCAATGTTCAAATTCTGGATATTGAATCGAAAGATAGGGACGGATCAACAGCTCTATCGCTCGCAGCTAAACACGAGAAACTGTCCATTTTCAAACTGCTGTTAAACACTAAACGTGTCAATGTTAACCCGACGGACGATGTTGGCAGAACACCCCTTTTATGGGCGGCGTATAATGGACATGATACAATCGTAAAGCTCCTTCTCGAAACCAACCGAGCAAACATGAACTTCCAGTGTCCGGGCGGGCAAACACCGCTATCATGGGCAGTGATCTGTGGCAATGAAACAGTAGTCAAGATGCTACTTGAAACCAATCAGGTGTATATCAACTCGAAAGACTTTGACGGACGAACATCCTTATCTTTCGCAGCACAATTTGGCCATGAGTTAATTGTTGAGATGCTGCTAAACACCATTCTGGTTGAGATTGACTCAAAGGATAAGGACGGACGGACGCCTCTCTCTTATGCGGTACAAAACGGAAGGATTCTGATAGTTGATTTTCTGCTTGATACCAATCAAGTTGATATTAACTCGAAAGATAAAAATGGAAAAACGCCTCTGTCCTGGGCAACAGAGTATGGGAATCAGTCAATTATTAATCTGTTCAAAACAAGCGGACCAAAGAAAGACCTTCGATGGTTATATAAGAAGCCATTAGCTGTACGACTTTCAAATGGTCTGATCAGTGAGAACTCAGATCCTTTGCGAAGATTCCTGCCATTGGATGTCATAAAGACGGAAATTACCGAGGAAAACATAAGACATGAGCTTCCTTCAATGTATCAGAGCCAACGCAGTCGACAGTTGCCTCAGAGAATACTTGAATGTGCACAAAAGATTTTCGCTATTCTCACATTGTTGGGGCACCCAGAAGACATCAAAGAGCTCTTGGAAGAAGGACTAAAAGACGAGCACCTTCCTCTTTATCGATTATCCCACAGTGTTGATATTTTGCTATCAAGCACCTACGACACATCATTTCAATCCTTTTCGGACTGGAAAAGTGGGCCAAAAGTCACCAAGTTTCTGAAAAAGCAATGGACTGTGCTCGCACCGGTAATAGGCTCTAGAATGAATTGCGTTGAGCTAGATCCACTCTGCCCCTTACCAATTCTCCACATGTCTAAAATCCGAGTTGAAAGCTCATCAACAGTATACAAATGTGAAATCCACCAAGCTCATTACAAATCTCCGCAAGTAAGTTTTTTTCGATACCTATGATAGATTTTCGAGACTAATTTCATATGCTAAATTGGAAAATAGACACACACCGGCACTATTTCAGCCACTCTCAAACTGTTCCGGGCCCAAGACAGTTCCGATCAGGCCATATATGACCTTGACGAAGTTCAGAATGTCGACCATTACCACTTGACCCACTTCCTCGCTCTATATATCCGAAATGGTCGCTACTACACTATCTCTCCATGGCATGATGAGGGTACACTACAAGATCTCTGGAAGCATGAAAGCAAGGAGAATACTCGCAATCCGGGATACGCCCTGGAGTCATTACGCCAAATGGTCATGTTAGCGGGAGCAATAGAAGCCTTGCATAGAAAAAATATACCACATGGCGAACTGCACCCGGAGAATATTTTCTACTCAAGTGAATGGGATCCAGAGAATGTCTTCCACTCGAGTGTACGGGGACCGGTCGTTGGGCCTGTACCAGTCGCAAAAGAATATCTACGATCTACATGGCAACGCCCCGGATCAAACAAAGATGCAATTGGGCTATCGGAAAGCACTTCAGACTCTCTAGGATACGATATATGGTCGCTTGGATGCGTTTATCTGGAGTACGTGATCTGGCTTCTGTACGACTTTGAAACCCTGACCAGCTTGCATGATTGGAGAGATCGGTCCAGTAATTCTAACCTGCCTGGATTCCATAACTATTTAGCCTCAAACATCTTCGAGTGTTACACATATGCGATTGAGTTATTGCGCGAAGATGAGAGGTGCACAGAAGGAACTGCGTTTAGGGCATTACTTGATCTCATTGCCAACCACCTTCTCCAGGTTCAAGCTGAAAAAAGGATCACAGCTAGCGAAGTGGTTCAGAGATTGGAAAATATAGCTGAGAACGCGAAGGCCAACATGTTAAGGTCATTTCTTAAGATTGATGCCACTAGTTATATCCGGTTCGATGGAAAAGGTCGTGCATCTGCATCCATGCAGCTCTTGAATAGTGTGACTAGAGACGCGAATATTTCGAATATACGTGGTGGATTATTTCATGGTTATCTGGGCCCAGGTCTTGATTTAAAACGTACTTAGGGTGAGTTAAAGCTCAGAAAGCGCATATTTTACCTCAAAAACTCTAATAGAGTTATGATTTAGGGCTCAATTACCCCGATAATGTGTTCTTAGGCTTCACTACGAATGGGCATTACGCATAGAAGTATGATAGTGTTCATGAACAATACTTACATGAAGATACACAAATAATTTCGATAGAACCACTTTTGAAGGGTCTCAATATGCGATCACATCATACAATTCCAGTTCTCTTGCATTTGGGAAGCAGTGCGATCACGTGCTTAAAAATGCTCTGCTAGCAAATCACGGAATTTTGTACGACGCAACAAATTATTCTTCCTACTTCATTCCATGAATTCTTCCATATCCTTTTCATATACCTTCCAAGATTCAGATTTACCATGTTCGATTTAACTGTAGGTTGTTTTGGCCGCTCCCACATCGGTCGTGTTCAACCACCGAAAACCGAGGCAATAAAGCCAGAGGAGAAACAACCTCCATACATGGAAATCGCTTCCCAGGACGTTCTATGCCTATGATCTTAGATCGATTCCCACTTACATGATGCTTGAAGCCCCAATAATAGATCAAACGACACACAGCCCTTCAAGCGCTCAAACCTATTGCCTCGACGCTAAGTCCTCGTTTCCTGTGACAACCAGTGGAATATTTCGCTATCATTTCTTCGCAAATACTCTAGAATCTGCTACGGATATTTTTGCTAATAATACTCAGCCAAATGCTATCTTCCGGGAATTCAAGCTTTAACCCTAAGCGTCAATTTTGATCCTCTGAACACCACCCCCAACAGTGCCACGTGGAAGAATTTAAAAATTCGATCCTCAATTTTCAAGAGCACCAAGAATTCCCGCACCTGGCCGTATTGGTCTGACAAGTGCGACTCTGCCGATTCAAGCTGAGATCACAAGCAGACTAGGAAACACTTCGCAAGAATATCATCGAATTAAGCAACTCCATAGGTACTTTTCTTACACGCTTCAACCTCGATCTCATCACTACGTATCCCAGTCTTACGCAAACGAATGGGTGTTGGGAGAAAATGCTTCTCAAGTACTGGGAGATTCAAGGTATTTCCTATCTCATGAACTCGCATCAAGCACACAAGGACGCTATTGAGAGCATATCCATGAATGAGGCTGTGAAAGAAGTATTGACGTGTGCGTTGATAAACTTGATGCGCAGCTTTGTGATGCTAACTAGGAGCCGTGAAACTGGAGTATATTCGTCGCCTAGACCGGGAGATGCAAACCTATGGCAGATTCTGAGTGGGATGAAAGGTTTTGATGGCCTTCTTTCTGGACGTACAACATCAACGACTTAATTTTCCAGATCATATTCAAAAGTGGGAGACTTGAAGGAGCGTGAAGTAGAATAAGCACTGGGTGTTGTAATTTTTGGCATGAGAGACAAGATAATTAGTCGTAGGTCTTTCTGCTTTTCATGGACGAGCAGATGAGAAGCATACTGCTAGCCTTGGCATACCGTAGGCTTCATTGAGATTGTAATTATTATTAAATCTGACAGGTGTGCAGAGCCTAGCCTACTCTGAGCTTGATATAGAAGTCTCCCAAACATTGTTTATATCAAGTGACAAGTCTGTGTAATGTTACAATCTCCATTGACCTGTTCTGTTAGGTTTTAGCACAAAATTCAAGTGGCGGGTACTGGCGTGACACAAATTACCGCTTACTCCGGACAAATCTGTCCGCCAGATAACAAGACAATTCGGCGTCGCATCAGCAACAACCGTTCAACACAACTCTGGAATATCTCAGCGAGTAATTACTAGGACGGCGCGCATTTACTAAATACGCCTCTCGAACGAACCACTGGGCTTGGAGTTATACTAGCGTCCCTGCTGTGTCTTGCCGTCACGAAGACCTTTCAAGGTTGACGACCGGTGGTATCCACTTTTGGCGGTGTCGCGTCGTCTTCCGCGTTGAGAACAAGAAGCTCAATTTTCAGTTTCCAAAGTTCGTCCTGTTTTTTTTTTTTGGTCTTGACTACTTTTTTGACCTACGTGCAGATGACCTCAACCCCGGGCGACTTGCGTGATACATCGCCCGGGCGCATCTCCGCGACTCTAAGGAGGGCTCATCATAAATCAAAATTAGGATGTAAATCCTGCAAGAAGAGGCGCGTTAAGGTACCGATCATGGCATTCTGCGTCAGTCAAGAATTGCATGCTAACAGTGTTATACAGTGTGACGAACGCCTTCCCTGTGCTAATTGTCTCAAGCGCGGAATCGAATGCAGTCTCCTGACGCTAAACCCGTCTCTACCATGGACCCAATCAACAGTCCATGTCTTCCGTGTCGACCAGAATCCGCAAGTCTTAAAATGCTCGACTATACATTCGATTCCTGTGCCATCCTTTTTTGAAGCCCTTACGCAGGAGGGTCTTCTCGACGTTCCAGTCATGTTACAGCCCCAATTCAAGCGGATTCTTCATCACCTCTGCTCGGTGACAATGGAAACTATTGCTCCAACACAGCAAGCTCTTTCTGCCTATCATTCAGCACTACCCAATTTGGTGATACAACATCCATACGTATTGAAAGGGTTCCTGTCAATGGCCTCACTTCACCTCTCTTGTATTCTCACAGATGATAGTGAGAGAAAATATCATGCTACTCTAGCCACAGGACAGCTAAATATTGGACTTATACAATTTCGGA
The DNA here is from genome assembly GCA_020744415.1 of Dendryphion nanum. Classification (NCBI taxonomy): domain Eukaryota; kingdom Fungi; phylum Ascomycota; class Dothideomycetes; order Pleosporales; family Torulaceae; genus Dendryphion; species Dendryphion nanum. The sequence continues at coordinate 826,838 of JAGMWT010000012.1, read as the reverse complement.
CTGCCCTCCAAAACATTACTAGCGCCAATGGTGAAGGCCTACTTGCTTTCTCAACCGCTATAAGCACGTTCTCTCTCGTAACGAGTGGAGCAGATTGCAAGAACCTTTTAAAGGGCGTCAAGTCGAGCAATTCAGCTGATCATATCCAAAGAACCATTAAAGATCTGGTTGATATTGTTGTCAGGCTCATGCATTCTCTGCGCGGAGTTCTTGTCATTTTAGTGCCTTTGTGGTATCAATTACGAGACGGGTCTCTTTCTTCCCTTATAGAACGCGATTGGTGGCCAGAATCAGTTCCAACAGATCCATTGGCCATAGAAGAGGATCTCAAAATACAGTCTCTAGAGAGGATGTGGATGAAGCCTGGACGGGGTTACGAGTACTGCTTCAATACCCTCGCCTCCGCACTGAAACAACTTCGAGATAATTTCGCTCTGGTTTCTCGATTGACAGACAAATCATCCGGAACTATTACTGATCGTACTGCCGTAATGGTTTGGCCGATTCAAATATCTTCTGATTTTGTGGCTTTACTTGAGCAGCGACGTCCAGAAGCTTGGGTTATAATCGCGCACTACGCCATTTTACATCACAGGGTAACTAGGAACAAAGAGGCCTGGTGGCTACAGGATTTGTCTCCCAGTTTAGTAGCGACTGCGACTCTCATACTTGGCGAGGGTTACACAAGCTTCATGGAATGGCCAACTTCTGAATTGGGATTAAATGTAGGTAGCAACAAGAGAACAGTGAAAGATTGCCCTGCTGGTTAGAAATATCAATACTGCGCGTCAAATACTATGCATGGGCGTTTCAAAAGCTATAGGCCTCGAACTACCGAGTCATTTGGATACAGATACCATTGCATAATATGCATGACAAGATGGATCATTGTGATAGCCAAGAGCTCATTCGGAATCATCCTTATCCTCAACATCAACGTCTACTGCAATTGTGGGAAGGGACCAATTTGGTACCCTTTTTCTCTTGATCATCAGTCCTCGGTAGCACGGTAGAGCACATGTGATCACCGCCAGCGTCGCTTGCAAGATGAACCCAACTTCGCCATAGCCCTGGAACCGCTTAAAATCAACGACAACAAGGAGAACAGTACGCAATATTTCGAGTATGATATTTATCACCACGAGACCGAATATGAGACCAAGCCCAATTTTCTGGGAAATTCGCATGCGCAACGGGCTGAGCATCGTCAATGGAAGCACCATTACTATCAACCCCTCTGAAATCAGTGGTCTTGAACGCCTTATTTTGGATGCTACGACTTACAGAGAATGTCGCCAAATATATCGAATATAGCCCACCCAAGGACTAGATCAATACAATGCTGATCAGATGTATTCGCCGTAAATATCAGCACCCACCGCCAGGTGATGGTGGCCGCAAAAGTAAAAAAAGTGTACGCAGTGACAATCCACCACGCAATGCGAAACTTCTGTGAGAGCGCGAATAATGTCCAATACAATGCCAGAAAACTAGCCTTCACAAAGTAGATCACACACCAGAACCCAACGATCATGACATCATTCATGCGCCTGAGCTTCGGTTCGCTAGACATGGATTTCTCGAACGCGTCTGGGTTGCGGAATTGAAGGTCGTAGTTGGGAGCACCAACAACTTGATAAGTGATACCAAAGACGAGGAGGGCAAGTAGTGCGCAACCATTGAGGATGTCATCCCAAACGAATTTTTTTCCATTACGCCAATGGATAGCAAAGCGACCGATCGTAAGTAGAAATGCAGCAGCCGTAAATGTCCATAATATTGCCTGGATGGAGTCAATAGGTTGTTCAGGCACAAAAATATGAAGGGGCCTTATACAACCACGCCCTCGCTCGAGAGATTCTGACTAGCCGACATCACTACAGCATCTTCTTGCAAGAATAAGCAGAATACCACAGGGCATAAATAAAGGTCATGGGTAGAATAATTCGCGTTCCATCACGACACTGTGGAAACGGCGAGAATTTAAACTTCGAATCGGAGAATCCAGTCCCGTTCGTGAACATCAACACATCTCAGCCTTCAGCCACCACCATCGCCTTCAATATCAAAGCGTCGTATTCCAGTCCCCTCAGCGAAGGACAGCTCCAAGTCGAAGATCATCCTAGATTACATTATGAAGAATCCCGCCAGGTAAGGATACGAGAATTGTGGCGCTGTAAGCACGGTTCTGATTGGAGATTTCCGATTGCCTTGCTGCATCTCGGTCTCCGAGGAGGGTGAGGCATAGCAACATATCGAGTTCCCGTCCGGTATGCTGAATTGTAAAATTGGATCAGGTATCTTGATGGTCCAGGATTGCGGTTGTCTAGCCTTTAGTACCGTATCCGTGTGTGCGATGGTGGCCGGGACTCGTGGTACCCCAAACGTAGACCCTTGTCGTATCGGTAGTTGACCGATCTTGTGGGGTCCATTCTACGTTTTCACTTGGTTTTGGAACTAGTATTTCCTGTTCGGGTGCGAACACTATATTTCAAGATAACGATCAGACCTGTGACTATCGAACGGGCGTCGGTAAACAGGATGCGTTAAATGTTTACCTTATATTCGAGGCTGAAGAGAAAAGAAGATGATTATTGCTAAGTACCGAAAACTCATGTATGTCACAAGCTCCTAAAACAATGGAGAACGGACCCAGGCTCACGGAATGCGGGATTTCGCACGTGGCTGCAGTCATATATACGAGCTGAGATCGCACCCGGCAGATTCGTTGTCTTTGTACACTCTGAATCAGGGTCCAGAATTCAGATTCATTTACATGAAAACTGGTGTGTGCATTGTCCACTGCCAAGTGTCCAATACGGACACGAATTGTTACGGGCAGACGTCATGGTACTATGAGCACTAGTGGAGCAAAATGCTATCATTTGTAACTGCGGACGAGGGAAAGTAAACCCGTTATCGGGAAGAGTACGTAGGGTGTCATGATAAGCGAATGTTCTAAGTGCAATTCGAAGAGAGGAACACTGAAGGTCATGAATCTACAGTCGGCGTTTATCCAGAAGCATATATGAACTCCCCTGTTGAGAACTTGGAATATAAAACAAATCTCGATTGTGGAAAATATGGGGTGTAGTTTGTTTTTATGCGTGGGCCCGGTCTCTTGCGATATCTTGAATAGGGTTCCGACAACGCTACAGAATTCTTCATTTTGATCTGAAGTAGATTCAAATGCTTTCTCTCCCTATCATAGCCATGAAAAGATTCGGACTGAGTCGCTCCTCACTTTTTGCAATCTTTTGAAGAAATTTGCATGTGATATCTGGCGCATGCCTGAAAAGTAACACCATCACTGCTCTTAGTGTGGATAGCAACATTGAGAAAACTTGACAAGACTTTCGAGAAATAGACAGTTTCTTTTGATTCGTCATGCCCACTCCCAATAAATATACTTTGCTGTAAAACGAATGATCTTTGGCATGCTACATTGTAGCTTTTACAGCCACAAGGCAAAGTGAACAACCCGCCTCTTCGGAGGCATCACAGACACCACCCAGAGCACAAGGGCCTAACCACCTCGAAAAAATTTTGGAAACAATTTTTAGAAGACTCATGAGTCATTCACGAACGTGACCCCACTAATGCCTTGTCGGGCTCTGTAAAGAAATCGTCTGAAACTCTTCAGTAATTGAGTCCAAATCCAGCGCCCCATCGTTCTCGAACAGCTTCTTAATTGCCATACCTCCATACTTTTCGACATACACCAACGGTGTCTGACCGAATACATCTTTCGATTCTCTGTCGGAGCCCCACTCAAGTAGAGTTTTGACAACTGCCTCGTGTTTATTCCTTATTGCCCACAACAATGAGGTCCGAGCATGTAGTTTGTCTTTTGCTTCGAGAGCAGCACCTTTCTCAAGTAACAGCCTGACAGCCTCCTCTTTTCCGCTCATTGCAGCCCATAACAGTGGTGTCCGGCTGTTCATGTGTTCCGTAGATTCCAGATTGGCGCCGTGCTTAAGGAGCAACTTGACAACTCCCACGTGGCCCTTTCTTGAAGCCCACATCAGCGCTGTAAGGCCAATGTTGTCTTTGAACTCTACATTAGCACCGGCCTCTAACAGCAGTTGGACCACCGCCTCGTTTCCATATCTTGCAGCACACAATAGCGGCGTCCGCCTGAATTTGTCGCCTTTCAACTCCAGATCGATGCCCTTCCCAAGAAACAACTTCACAACAGCACTATGGCCCAGATATGATGCCACCATAATCCCAGTTGAGTATCTAGGATTCTCGATACCTCTATTGAAGAGACGGATTACAGGCAAATTAGAATCATTGTTATGGTCATCGGTGAAATGGAAGTTAGACCAAATGCGATAGGCCGCCGAATTTGGATTACAAATTCTCACAGCGATAAGAGCTATGTCGTCTTTATCTTTAATACAGGCACCATGGAAGTGGAAACTCCAATGATCAGTCGAATAAATTAATAGGGTGGATTGACTTGCATAACTGGTGTTGAAAAGGTCCAGGTAACGGACGCAGACGTGGGCAAGTATAGTGTGTGCGTAGCTAATATGAATGGATTTGTGCCATTGTAACCGCACAATGGGAGTACTTGTGGGTAGTATTGAAGTGTCAAGGAGAAACTCGCGAGCCGTTTGGTGGATAAAGTAGGCCTTTCCATGGTAGATAGAAACGAACAATCCGCACCAAGATCTGAGCCTTGACTTGAAGTCTGCTTCTTCCTCAAGGTCTAAATCGCCAAATGACTTTGTTTCGCCGTGTATGTTCATAGCAACGTTCAATTCTGAAAGCGTCAGAGGTCTAACTGCTGCTAGGATGATGCTCAAAACTTTTCGGACTATATCCTGCTGTTTAGACTTGCTCAGGATTTGCTCATATGCCTGGGTAATGCTTTTAGGCATGACTGATATTGTGGAGTCAACTCCCTTTAATGTCTTTTTGAAGTCCTCAGCTCTTAAATAGTCGAAGATGAGGTATACCCAGAGATATGTGCGGTGCTGGATCTGGAGTAGCCGTTTCTTTAATTGGATTTGGACTGGATAGGACAAGCTTTTTTCCTGCCCTAGCTGCTCAACTCGGTGCTCGATGACGCGGTTTACTTCTTCACTAATTGTGTCCGACTCCTCCTCTCCTGGTATATGAATTAATGGGAAAGCGTCTAGTAGGACTCGAAATCTGGACACGACTTGTTCGTATGGACGACTTGTCAGCAGGTATTTTAAGTTGCCTTTGTTTGAGCGACTCCTGCGTGATTGGCGTTCCACATTCATCAACAAATTCTTAAAGTCTTCTTCACCACATTCGTCTAGGGCATCCAGAACGATAATAATAGGCTCAGCTTGGGAGTCTTGTACAACGTTGTCGAGAATATTCCAGAGCGACCTCGTGGAATTAATCAGGTCTGATCCGTTTGTATCGAAATCATCCATGGCATGCTTGGTTAGAGACGGTCTTTGAGAAAATAGCTGATGAAGCAGAGCACAAAGCGCTTGGCGGACCGTATTTTGGTCTTGATCTTTGAAGAAGAAATAGCAAATGGTGGAAGACCGCGGTAGGACATGATCAACTAGGTACTTGGCCAGCACTGATTTTCCGCATCCGGGGTCTGCGGTGACTAGTAATGGACCTGAACTTTGCTTCAACCAATTTTGGAAGTGGGAGTGCCTAAGAAACCATTTGCAAGTGCCTTCCACTCGATCCTCTACGCGGTCTTTATACCACTCGTACGTGCCATCCTCAGTGCTCTTAGCAAGACGTAACAATTGAACACACTCTCTATATTTCTCGGATATTTTCTGTTGGGCTGCGTCTTGTTGTATCTCGAGTTGTTTCAATGCAACGTCCTTATGCGCTTCTGCAACTTCTTGGAGGTCTAATTGGTTGCAAGGATTAAATTACTGACCGTTTAATATCGAGATTTTATTGAACTGACCATGTAGAACCTCATAGACTCTCTTCTCAGCATCAACCCTATTTGGCGGAATCTTGCACAAAAGATCTTTGGCATACGCTGCCGCCACCATCGCTGCATACCCCTGCCATTCTTTATTCTTATGCGAGTCTGCATAATCGCAAATACCCCGAACAACCAAGCAGGGGAAATCGTTCATCAAGCCAGCTGCCTCCATTTCGAAACACAGGACATTCTTTTCTGCAGCGAGTTTGTCTCTTATTAAAGCATCTTTCATCAATTGATTTGCTGAAGCTATTACGCCGTAATGAACTACCGGAGTATCCTCGTCAGCCGGCCGTTCAGGCCGTGATATCCTGATAGACGGATTGTCACCACAGCCTATATCACAACTTACCCCACTACCTTGAGGGTGAACAAAGTTGCTTTTGTACAACCTGTCTGTTTCTAGACTTGGTCGGGTGTACCTTCTTCGAAGTCTCGGGTTGTTCTCGAGAATGCCCTCGACGGCATTTTCAAGCTGATGGCCCTCTAGTTCATATTGCGCCCTGAGACCATTCACGGCTGTCCGCAAAACTCTTGGTGGTTGGCTCAAGAATCCTGTAGTTCGAAAGCTTTGGTTTTGGATGGACTTGCCAAAGTCATATTGGAAAACGCCGCTATTTCCATCATGTGGATCGCTAACCACGATGTCGCCCAGGCGAATATCGTGCATTTTGCTTGGCGCTCCACCACCGATGCCGACCATGAGGCCAAGTCTGATGTTGGGAAAGCTGCGCAACATATCTCTTGCGGCGCTTGCTGCTGATGCTATTCCATACTCACCAGCAGGCAGGACAGTGACAACGACATTGTGTTCACCAAATTTGCCCAGCGTGTAGTCGTTTTCGTCGTTCTTAGGCAGCCATTCTGGACTGGAATGCTTTTCGTCGAGGAACGCTTGTGCCGCAACGAGCTCTGTGTTCACAGCACAAATCCAGCCAACGGTATAGATATCATTTTGATTGGGCATAACTCTTTCAAAGATTGACAGGGCGTTCGACACAAGGAGACTTTAGAGTAGGAGACCATAGCCCAAAATGAGAACACCAGTGGACACTCACTTCTCTCTAGTTCACCTCGTTGTGGGATCTGGCTGAGGTATTTGAGGTTGTGACCGTGAAGTGCGGCCGCAAGTATAACTCATGCGACTTCCGTGAATGAGATTATTAATGAAAGATGAGGGAAAGAGGATGGGATGACCATGCGACCAGCTCATCATTACAGCTCGCAACAGCCCGCAGATGCACGGCCGCATGCACAGCCACAATTCCCGCTCGCGTAACACAACAACTCTCGACAGCCTTGACCGGATATAAGTCATGAAAATATCGATGTGTTAAGCTGGGCTTGTTCAAGGCAAACTGAACGTTTTCTAATCACATAACTCCTCTCGGTAGGCACAGCAACGAGTCCATGGCCAAGACTGTCAATCGATTGCCTAGCATGTGCCTAGATACCACTGTACCTAACTTGGTAAGTACGCAAATAGCAAGTGATAATTGATATCGATACCGGCACTCATTCCTTTGCGTACACAGCTTGATTTCTCACGACAATCCAAAACATTTCCGGGGTGGCTTCACTTGCTCAATGCTTGATATATAGGAACATTATCGAGCAGTCATCTTCTCGCCAAACTGGAATGATCAACAAGAATATACATATGGTCAACACTTGAGGATCAGAATCACTCCTTTCGAGCTTACAACTGTCGTCACAGATTGTGTAATGTACCATGAAAAATTATCTCATAATCGATAGTCACGATAATAAACTTGTTTGTCTAGAACTCAATACATTCGCTACTCCCTAACCAGCCAAACTCAAGTATGAAAGCTAGCATAATAGAAGATTCCAGTACTGTATTACGAAGCATTCACAGTAGTACTATGCTTGATAATAGTGCAAGTCCGGCCATAATGCAACTCTATATTTGGGCCGAGTCGTATCCCTGGAACACATTTGGTTTTAAACTTTTGTTTCATCTACTAACCTAGGCTCTACAATTCCAAATGTTCCTCGAGCTTGTTTGATGATCGATTCTCTTACCTATATATGTCAGATGCATCGTAATCGAGTGTCAAATAATGCACAGATTTTTAAAATCTCGAGTATTGTATGTAACATTCTTAACATATCTGAAGGTCTTGAATATCACATGAAGGCGGTTCATCATCGATCAGTGAACTTAACTAGGTAGTAGATCTCACAAGCTTTAGTACTCTATAGTTCTAATAGTCGATTCGATGCTTATCGTCAACTATAGATCAGAGAATTTATACAGTAATTTGGACAATAATTGAAGACATTAATTCAACAGAAAGCAAGGTCCAGATGTAGAATCTAGGAAGCAAAATAGAATTGGATTTTTGCAGGAAATGAGAAAAGCTTCAGAAGAAAAAGTAAGCTTTTAACCATAAGGCTTCAGCATAAGAAAATAACTTGAAATAACAGGCCTAATATAGGTTTCAATTTCGACTTCAAGATTAGTTTATCTAACGAACTGAAAATTGCTAGATTTATAACCTATTCAGTAGAGTTCTAACTCGTTAGAAGCTGGACCCTAACGCTGAAAATTCCTTTCATTTGCCTTATCTATGCCTGTGAAATTATTTGACATGTTAGATATATTCATATGTTTTATCTAATGCTAAGTCTACTGTTTGCTAAAGTATTATATATTAGCGTTAGATTAATTATATAAAAAAGTTAGATAGAAAACAGCCTAGATCCCTACCTAAGATATAGTGTATTTGTACACTCTTCTCTTTCTATTTCTATCTTTATCTCCTCAAGTAGTCTTCTATGAAATAGTAGAAATATTGATATATGAGTGCAATATGATAAGCTCGAATACGTGCTTAAACAAGTGCTTTAATAGGTGCTTCAACCTTAAGAAACATTATATGTGAGGAATAAAACCACAACAATTCCCCAATTCTACTAAGGATTGGGGAATTGTCGTAGTTTTTATTCCTTACAACCCCCCCTCTAGATTGTGCTCCATACGTAGCCACCTATACGTAGGAGTAGAAGCTAGTATGCTTTCTTATATATGCATGTAATTTTTATGCTCAATATTTATCCTTATTCTGTTTATAGGACTGTTTGTAAAGTAAGTTGTTATCTTAACATACTCAAACCAGGGGTGCGCTCTAGTGCTAATAATATAGGGTTAATAGAGGTGTGAAAATTTTGCTTTTCTTTTGTGCGTTAGGCTAATGCAATATCCAGGTTCATAACTGTGACCAAAAAGAACTGGTACTAATCCTTAGTAGAATTAGTGAGTTGTCTTGGGTTTTTTTCCTCACATTATATGTTTTCGACCCCTGCTAGACGTTTTGTTGAAGAAAGTTATCTAACAGTCTAGCGCACTAGAGAAATGGAGGCCCCTGTTTGGTGTAGAAAAACATATAGTATATACTTTTAAAACAATCTAACATAGGTTAATTCACGTAATGCTTGTGGGTAGTTTGCTGATCAGTAGAGCGTTAAAAGTTCATCGAGCAGGTTATCAGATCATCTTGACAATAAACTTTCATGAGAACGTATTTTGGTAAGATAACGAGATGTATGTCGCCCCAGATAGAAAATGAAATATTGTGATTTCAAAAGAGGGAAAAACACCCTAGATGAGATATAATGTGCTCACCTAGATTTTGAATTACGATTTTAAAGTTGGCCCTAGTCGTTGCGCTTAATTCTTATCCAGACATCGAGGAAGAATTTCTATCATAACATTTTCGAGTTGAAATGGTAAATTAAGTATTCCCCTAGGCAAATTAAACGATTTGATGCCTTGTTTTGTTTTTGTAGACCTTGCCTGCTTTCGTCGAATTGAATAGCGTATGCTAACCTAAGTAGTAAAAGTGAAATCCAACTGATCGTAGTTCTTTAATTAATGATACCTATTTTACTCGTTTCGATTTGAATGGTATGATTTGCTCATAAACGTTTGTGGTTTTACCATCGTTTTATTTCGCTTTCGGATTAATCGTTTGGCGATAAGCATGGGCGACAGAGGTGGCCCTTCAGCCTTGGCTGTTACCCAGTTGAGAAGACTAATAGACAACAGTACTGCTGCAGAGGGAATACCGCCCAGAATCAAAGTGAAATGCAAGTCCAACTAGAAAATGCAGGGATATCCAGGCATTTGCCTGAGAAACCTGGAACTTGAAGATCATTCTATCCCCCGACTGCCGTCCTGTAAGGTTAGCGCTACCCCGCTTAAATCAAGTATCGTGCACTTAATTGCCGCTCACCTCTGCCAATTTCATCTCCACAAAGGAAACTTCTCTATGTCGCTTTGCCCCAACACCGCATCGTAAGGTGGATCTACCGCCTTCGACACGATAAATCTTGTTGGGCCATGCGTTTGCTTTGGTGAATGGTCCAGGGTCCATTGTAGATCCACATAGCCTCTTCCGAAATTCTCGGACGCTATCCATTGCCCTGTCTCTTTCTCTAACGGTTGAATTTGCATCTTGAGCTTGTCCTTTACCAACTTTTGCGATATATAACTGACTTCCGATTTACTGTCTGGTGACAGCTTCGCATATCGCCATGTTTCCGTTGGTAATCGAGGAGAATCGGCGAGAATTCGTATGGTTACTGGTTCATGTGGAGAGGAATCAGCCTGACATGTATCAGCAGTGAGCAGTAACACAATTTCTCGGTTGGATCAATGTGTCACCTCTAAATTTCGATGACGACTGTGAAATGGCCAACAACAGCTCATAGTCAGTAGTAAATATGCACAATTAGTCGTATTTCGTTTGTGGTGTGATAAAAGTCAAACCGAATAGCATGCAAGGCTGTGTGCGATGAAGAAGCCGCCCGTCCCAACACAAAAAACAAATGTGGGTATGGAGAGCCTTTAAAGGACGCAGGTGGCGCTGTGCATTTATTACGTGTTTTTTCACCCCACTAAATTGAAAACGGTTTTATTTGTCCGAAGTTTGATCAGCTTGCCAACTTTGTTAACTAACTTGCAAAGTTTCAAATAGTGTGAAAGAATTATGAGGTACGTGGTCAAACGCGTACGAACTTTGAAAGCCCGAAGGATGATGAAACCGGTGAATAAACGATATTGACCCCTTTCGCATGAATGTAGTACATGTTGCCTGAGGCACTAAGTAGTTCTCGATTGCAGACACAATGACGGCCTCGGGATGTCTTGAATCCCGAAACAGTCGATGATGGCCTAGAATCCATGTTTACATTTTCTACGGTCAGTTAATGTGAGTGGTCGAAAGACAGTTACAAAATTTGTTATTTATGTGTCCCGAACCACGACACCAATTAGAATCTGCACATCAGGATACGTTGAAGGTTACTTTTTAACAACCGAATCTCACTAACTTCTTCTAAACCGGATAAGACCTTTAGGGCATTCGATCAACCCAGAGTTGAGGCGGCAGGGGCGGATCCTCGCAATTAGGACTGTACGTCCCGGAGATTTAGCCAATCAACACAGAACAACAACCCCGTTGCAGCTAAGACGTCGTCAAAGACCGCACGGGGCGTCCCACCACCTGCAAGTCTGATGGCTCTCGGACACCCATGTCTATCCAGGATATGCAAATGTCATCGCAGTGCAAATACTTGGCCTTGTAAGATGTGAGTATCTAGCGGTCATAGTCTATTTTCTTCACATAATCGTGGAATATTCTATGAATTTGCTCTCCTATACGCCTCTAAACTGACTTATCGAGATTTCGAAGGTTGCTTGGAGATATACCTAATTACAGTAGTACAATGGCTGTATAAGATATGCTGACCAAGCAATCAAAGACACACACTGCCACACCACATTTGAGGGTGCCACGTCTGACAAGCCGCGATTGGAAGACTCACGATGCGGCGTAACCATATCGGAAGACAAAGCGACAAACATGAAGCAAGCCATTCGGCGCATGTTTTGGAACCTGGGTATTAACAATAGCCCAGCTCGGGTGTCAAAATAGGGCACTACGTTGTTGTATAGACAGCTGACTACCCAAAGTGTGAGGTTTACTTAGTGCATAGTCCTCTCAAAATTCGCCTTCACCGCTGTATATATCTCAAGTTGTTCGTTCGTTTGACCGGTCTACAATGCAAGAGAAACAAGGGCAGCATGTCAGATATACATACATCTGCATGATAGATATATGACTGGCGCTCAGTAGTCAGCCTTGTAAGTCCTCCTGCACGTCGACGTCTTCTCTTGTCAGGGCTGAGTGTTGATAAAAAAGCGACTGCCCCTCAGTCAAGTAGGCTGAAAAATGTGGCACAGCCTAGGATTTTCCATTCTCGTAAGTCTGTATGGCATCTTGACTATAACTTTTGACCTATTTGTCTGTGCTTTGTCACTCGTAGAATGATGGCGTCACCACCTCAAACACCTCTTGACAGTCTTGTCAAAGGATACCCTAAGCTGGCAGGAAAGATGGGTATCTTCCCAGAAATCGCGATATTTCGGACGTTTGCAGCACTCAATGCTCGTAACCTACTATACCTGCAATCGGAACTTACTATGCTTGAGAACAAACTGCTCGAGTGCGAAGTTGAAGATAGTAATAGTGGTGACATGAAGAAGCGGAACTACGCCAGAGACTACTTCTGGCTTGATAACTCTCAAAATGGGTGTGAGGAAGACTCACGTCAGTATCGTATTGTTCAAGAGATACGCACAAAGTTGGCAGAATACAGTATACATCACCGACCTCATAACATAAGTTTGGATTGTCTGACTTGAAGGTAGACCATGCGCTTATCCAATTCTCCATCATGGCCAAGATGGAACGGCCAGCAAAGGGAGACTTGAAGTACATGCGAAGCTTCTTAATGTCCAACGAAATGGGTGGGTTAATCTTCCATGGCGAAGACATGATGACATGGGGCGAGCATAGCAACCCTGACAAATGTGCTCCCGATCTCGTTGCTTTGCACCCTCGACAGACCGAAGATCCATTTTCCATGTGGGTAGCGCGGAATGCATTACCGGGCTTAGAATGTACTGGATGGGCGCGGCTGAAGAAGATCTCCAAGATTCACGGCGTGGTTTCCGTAGAAGATAGCTCGATATTCCGCTTCACATCGTGGACTACTAGTATTGTGGCCTCCCTAGTTCCAATAGCGTCGATCCTTGTGTTGTACACAGTCAGTTCCATGAAAGCAAGACTAGGAATCATTGCCGCTTTCAATCTTCTGATCTCGTTTTGCGTGGCAACTTTCACGAACGCGAAACGCTCGGAAGTTTTTGCAGTCACCGCAGCGTAAGCACAGTCATATCGATGTTGGTATTTGGAGAAGTCTAACTTGGCGATCTATAGGTTTGCTGCCGTTCAAGTGGTTTTTGTAGGCACTGATAAGGATTTTTCCACTGCACTCAAAAAACCGTGTTTCCCGTAATTCTCTCCTTCTTGAATATTGGTTATAAGTGGGATATAGCGAGCAGACTGATGTACTGGACTCTCTGGGCAGCTTTTTTCAGTAGAATGTATTTCATACAGATTTCATTATTTGACACAGGAGAAATAACGTTGATGCCATATTGGAAGGCGATAGTGGCGTGAAGAATCACAAGCCCACTTGTTGGTGCTGATGGTGGTAATAAATGTCCATTTAAATGTTGACAAATGCGATCCAGGTTTGTAACTGTGGGGAAGTAGCGAACTAAGAAGAATTGAAGTATATTGAGATGCAAAGGGGCACCGAGGCTACATATGAGAAAGTCAACAAGCTATTCTACCAATGGGTAGGGTAGCTTCATAGGATAAGTAATCAAGGCACGTGATGTACATGTTTACAATAATACATAATTGTCCAATCTGCATAAAGCGTTTGCACAATACATTTCACCAAGTGAATTGTATTTGATTGACCCAGACGATGAAATCGAATACGTTGAACGAATTAAAACAGGGCACCTATACAATCTAACTCTTCTACAGAAACAATTTCAACATAGATTTAGTTAGTAATTCTTGTAGAAACTTTCGAATCTGTCTTTACACAAGATCATGCACCCAGGCACTAAACCTAAACCCATCTAATCATGTTTTTCAAAACCATGAAGAGCATAGCCTGCGTTCAATAAATCAAGGAAAAGATGATGAGTCTTATACTATATTCGTTCGATAACTGAAAATTAGAAAGCAAACCGTAACACCCCATCATACTAGTAGATTTGAAGAGAGGAGATGTTGATCGTTGAAATCTACAACATCGAACCGATACATAAAAAGTTTGAATGTTAATAGTTTTATCAAGGACTATGGGCTAGTAGAGTATAGAATAAAATAATAGATCATGTATAAATCCGGCAAATGCTTCATTGTGAAGAAAAGACAACTCATTGGAAATGCCTTTAATACTAAAATGTGAAACGAGGGTATTCAAAGGCGAGAATGTGTTCAGGAACGAATGAACTACATAACGCGGGTAAGGGATATTATTCGTGCATATACAGGTGTGATAAAAAATTCACCTTGGGCAATTAATGACTGAAATGGCGGCAATTAGGAAGGTGGTAGTAGATAGACTATGGTGAAGAGGTTGCGGCAGAGAGATGATGTTCCAGAGGTAGTGAAAGAACAGTGGTTGTTGTTGTAGGTTTCTATGAGTAAGGATAGGAGGATTTATATGGCAGCCTTGAATTTCGGCTTACTCTTGCAAATAAAAGCAGAGAGATGTGTTCGGATAGTGATTAAGATACTTCAAAGGCGAAAGTAACAACGTGTATCATAGTGAGAATTGATCGTGGTAGTAGAGGCAAGATCAGTTTAGAGCTGCTATATCTAGCACGGTTTGGAAAAGACAGTACGGGAATGTTGTAGGTTGTCTTTTTCGTGATTGTTGTGCGAGAGGGCAGAGGAAAAGAGTTAGAGGAAGGTGTGTCTTATAGTACTAGAACAAAAGTCTGCGAACACCTTGTTAGCCCCTACTACTACCCCTAGTTGTAGTACTTGTAAAGTGAATTTCTCTAGCGAATTAATAGGGACAGATTATATAAGTAGATTGGCATTTAGTCTGCTATCCCTAGGCTTTGTGCACTACTATAAGTTACTTAGCAATTTCCCTCTTTCGAACCTCAGTTTCTACTATTCCTAGTAACAATATTTTTGTCTCTTATAATAACTTATTGTTTTTAAAGTGCTTACTTATAAGAGCTTATAACAAAGACATAATACGCTAGACACTCTTTAATACCCTTAGCTATGTAGGCTTGCTATCTTTTATATCCAAAATTAGAATAGAATATTTCGACGAGGTGTCTGCTAGCTATTAGAAGCACTTAAAAGGTGAAAACTTTATACTTGTCATTTCCTAGCTTTCCTACTTACTACATATAAGTAAGAACGAAGGAACTTTTTGAAGGAACTTTTTGAAGGAACTATTGAAATCTATTCTTGTTTTTATTAAGCCCGCTCACCTGAGCGATTCCCCCTGCAAAAGAAGCGCGTATTTCATTATGCATATATTGACTGTCTAAGCAGTAGTAGCAGCCAGGTAGCACACTAATAGCGATGGCTAGGAAGTGAGACTAAGCTATCGGTATTTATGTGCTCGATGATGTTGCTTGTGGTGCTGGGCTTCGGCCAGCTCTTTTCAAGGCATCATTTTCCAGACGCTCTTTCCGCCTTTGCTCTTCCTTCTCTTTGATTTGGGCAGCTAATGGATCTTGTCAGCGGTTATCAATTAGGATCAGTGGCGAGTCTTACGAGTGGGTTTTTCTGTAGCCACGCGGGAACCGGTAGCACCCACAGAAGGCAGTACCAAATGAGCACCATAGTTTTTGAGTGTTTCAGATCCGATTATCACGTCGTGCTGGGCGGCTCCATCCATGATGTTGAATTCTACTTCCGTATACTTCTTGTCCCATTTACGGGCGAAGCTGCCACTGACAACCACAGAGGACACTGTGTTTCCACCGAGTGCATACAAAACGGGCTTCGCACTCGACATATCAGGTTCCAATCCAAAGCGACTGCGAGCGGTCGATAACGACATGATATCGAGAGGGTTGCCAAGATCCAGTAATGCTATGACTTTACGCTTCACTTCTTGATTGTTGACCAATATGATAACTTCAAGGCGCGCTAAGTACGTACCGTCGTGAAGTCTAATAATATCAGACGATCGTCGCACGTCCCAGAACCTACGGCGTACAAAGTCTTCGATTGCTTTAATAGTGTGTTCAAACTTCCTTTTGTACTTCGATCGCGGCTTCGGTAGAGAGCGATTGTGGGGGAATGGGAGCCCATTCTGGTCGATGGGTTGCAAAAGTAGATGGCGATCGGCAACAACTGTATCATTTTGTCGCTTGGCTTCTATTAGGAAATCCAATGCATCGTTTTGCGCTAAAAAGTTCGTTAGCAAGCAGATTACAGAAGTAACAAAAAGTAAGGAAAAGTAATGGAGAATCTGAAGTGCGCTTACAGAAAAAGGAAATAGAATCTTTCGTACCTGAGTCTGCGGTAAAGGCTCGAATCGCCGAGGGCGCAGGTTGGCCTGGTTCGCGAGGCGCCTTCCTCGGGAACGTGGTCTGCATGCTGTTACCTCGCAGGGCGGACGGCAATATTCCTCGAGTTTTGTTCGTTGAGTAAAACGCGACAATTATTAAGATGCGAAGTCTGAAAATGATCGTCAGCACTGTCAATAGAATGGTGTTTTCAACAGCCACCAATTGCATATGAAATAACCCAAATGCGGAGACACAAACCTTGATGGTGTAGAGCTGTCACAACCTGGGACTGACCAAGAACGTCAAACAGAGGACAGTGGTGCACGACAGGTTTGGCGGAGCACAAATATGGCGGGTTCAAAGATAGAGTGGCCCGAGCGAGTAGAGCGCTGGTTGAGAGTCGAGATATCTCAGCTGGATGGCTTTTTTAGACAAACCCTTGGGAGTGTGTGCACAAGTTGAGTGTGGTCAGTGGTGTTTCGATACGTACGTGTTGTGCTGGGACAAGAAAACAAGCGGGTAAACGATTAAGAATCTGAAACGCGGGCTAACATGGACGATATCCGATCACGGGGAGCAGTATGTGCTGGAATTGACCGTCGCTGGCGATATCAAATATGGCCACGAGAGAATGATCGGAGGAGAGAATCGAGGTATTTTTTTCGTCAAGAGCGGGGTGAAGTGTGGTTCAAACTCGCTGTTTTGTTCGTGGTTCTATTGATCTGCTGCACTGGACGCGAGAGGGCAAGCGGTCAGAAGGCGGCGACGTCGCTCATGGATTGGGCAGAAGCTCCGGGAAAGCGTGCACCTGGATTGGCCCCGATTGTGTCGCGAGGAGCAAAAATGACGAAGTAAAAGGAACTGACGTAAAGGAATGAAATACCAGGCTCAAACAATGAATGCGGAGACGAAATTTGATAAGACTTTTAAGAAAGTGCAAATGCAAGGTGATGTGCAATCCTTGAGCCGGAGGTTCAAATCCAGGGACTGCATACAACGACAAGTGGCGGCCAGGGCAGGCGATTTGATGGCGCCGTAGCGAGGTGGGGGGGAGGGGGTTGGACTCTCAAAATGTGCGGCTCTGGTCAGATGCCTGTACGGATCCTCTAGCTTTCGGTCGCTCGGAAACTGGTCTGTTGCAGAGATTATGCTTTTTACTCTTCCTTGCGTTGAGTGATCTCCTATTACAGTAGGACTGCACAGCTCCTAGGAATCAGCAGTGTTGTCAGTTAGGTAATAGGACAGTGTAGAACACCACAGAATAAAAGGGTGGCCACCACCTTGTCGCGCGCCGTGGATGGCAGGAGACTCTAAACCAGGGAGCGAAAAAGTGAATTAAAGCTGCGGTCGAGAGAGGAGACGGTTGACGAGGCGCTTCACGCAGCACCGTAGGGCGAATTGGCGGAAGCACATGAAGTCAAGCAGTGACGACCGTGCGAAAGGACACAAGCAGGGATACCTGGTGAAAGGACTAGAATCCAAACTTTGCCATCATTGCTGCGTCCTGCCATGGCTTAGTATGAACTTGAAGCAGACATCGGTGTGACCTATTGCCAGAATCCTTAACCATACACAATACCATGCAGCTCCAAGTCTTTACCTTCGTGACCATCGAATTAGTTGCACACGTTTCGACATCTCCACGTTACTTGCGACAACTTGTTGGTAGCAATCAAGGCCATGGCATTATCCGATCCGTTCCGTGGCAGAAGTCCCATGCGATGAGCCATACAGAAGACACCGAAACCGGCCAGGACGCATCGCCGGTGTGCATGGAGCACAGGAGGTGGCGAAGAGCCCCAAAGTTGGGCTATTGCAGCGGTTTCCCAACCGGTCACCGTTGAATTCCGGTATCCGAATAATGAGTCCAATCCCACGGTGTCATCTTCGAAAGTCAGCTAAATAGAAACATCGCGTTCTGCATCGCTGGGGAAATGCGTTTCCAATATCAAATTTGAACACGCATTTTTGGCCAGTCACAGATGCCTAGCAAGCAACATCACAAGAGTAGTCTGAAGGGTCAGCGTAAAGCCACCCGCATACCCAGCCCTCATTCATCTCTTTTACAATATATCTCTTTTCAATATCCTGAGCAAAAGTCGAACTCGTTTCGAGGACCGTGGCACACTCAAAGAGACCTGTCCTGTTTTGGTGAGATTTGCGGGCAGAGCAGCCACTGCCAAGATGGTGCGCGAACCCATTGGTAAGAATCTACATCTTGAGTCTCCAGGTCGCCATAACGTGGTTTTCGAACTCGTGGTTTCAGACACAACTGGACTTCAGTGCAGCTCTTAACGATCCGAGCGCAGAGATACTTGTGATGATGCTGTGATCGGGGTGCGGATAAGGAGGCGTGGAAAAGCGGTGTTTCTCTTGGTAAGTCCCTTCCTAAGTGGGTGCGGGTGGCCTTCTCCCCTAGCTCATTTCGCAGGACGACTCAGTATGTCGAAATCCATTGAGTATGATCTCGCTTTCAAGGCATTAAGTTGATGTAATCTTGTCGTAGTTGCGTCCATCCTTCCAATGAATGCTTTACGTCATAAGCACCACCGCTCCTTCGATCCTGCATTCGTCGTCCACTACTGCAGACAAATCTTCGACGCGAATCACACCCTCTAGCCACCGCATACCCAAAATACACGATCGCAATCACGAGAGAAATCAAAGAATGTCTTAATGTTCGTTCGATAGGAAAAGGTGGAGGGGACCATTCCGCGATACGAAGCCAAACATAATCGAGGGCACTAAACCAGCGAATGATGGAGAAAGCATCGTGGGTGGACACGAAGAAAAACAGAGATTCTTCGCGCAAGCCAGGTCTTTATGCTCGCGAGCTCGATTTGTGCGCGTTCATATATGACTGGCACAATCACCGTTTCGTTCCACCATCCTAGCCTGTTTCGAGAGACATGCTCAGGCTCAGCTGCCGTCCGACCATGGCGCGTCAAGGGGGTAAGATTTCGGTGATAAAGAGACATTAAGAACGCTGAATTATCGATCAAGCAACGTAAGAACCTACTACGCTCGCAGAAAGCTTCTATCCAAACCGTGGATATCGGACGGGGCGCACAAGTACCTTGGAATCCTTCGCAAGTGACTTGATCCAGATCTAACTCCGAAAGCCCGCGCTATATATGATGCGGTATGGGTTGGCAGGATCCTTCTCATCATAGCGTTGAACCGTTGAAATTAAACGGAGAAGAGGATGAGAAACATTGCTCAACAACTCGGCAAATCTCTTCAAAGTTTGGATGGAAACTCTATGGTGTACCCGGCCGAAAAATCAGCCAATCTTTTCAGGAAGGTTAGTCGAGAACATCGTACGGTGCGACATCAAAAAATACTAGACAAAGAAACAGAAATACCATTGTCGAAAAACTGCTCACGACTAATACCGACTGTGGACACGAAAGGTAGAAGGAATTGCTATGGACATTGCGTGCGACTGGGTCCAGGGACGATAGTAGGTCGCATGCGATGAAGCCGCAGTGTTAGACGTCGTCTTTCAATTGTCGATTTTATTTACGGTCAAGATTAAGCGTAGGGCGAACATAAAGATATACCAGAAAGAAGAAGCAAAGACTTCATGAAATACCTCGGAATCAATTTGTTTGCCATTGCGCACGTATAAAAAGAATGGGCCCGTCGGCTATGTCGCTTCCCGAGGTCTCATGGATGTTCCAGCTTTTATCATGTTTTCACATGCCATGAAAACTTGGCAAAGTAAATTGTACCTTTTCAAACACAGGGATTCTTTGTTCGGAATGTATTGCAAGACACTAGCTAACCTCATGCGTTCTTGGCTACATTCTTTGGTTGTACACGGGTTACGCACATTATCGCCCTAGATGTGAAGATTCGCCCAGCACTTTGTCATAAGACCGAAGATCCATAGTTGTAGGCCTTCTCAACGCACTTATTGCCGTCCAAAATTAATTCAGACCTCGAAGTCGTCAACCTACACAAATTCCAGGCAATGCATTTGGCCGGCTCGTTTTGCGTCATTTTCATATAAGGTCCACCGGGTCCCGAGCCAGCTCTTACCCGCTTGCATAAGCAAACATATATGCACACGCAAAATCTCAGTTCAATCGAATACCAATAGTCTTGCTACCTGGTGATTCCGGAGCACTGGCTTTTCTGTGTATTGTGTATCGTGCCTTCGTGCCGTGTATCGTATTGCAAGCCTCCATGTGGTAGGGTTGGCACAAATCCTTGGCACTTATCAAGGCACGGTTCCCCACCCCGCTTGTCTCCCTCTCAAGGGAGCTCAATGCCAATCAATTACTTTTTCGTGTCTTCCCGATTGACAATCTCAAGGGCGATATTTGTTGAACATACTAGTCTCAAGCTATGCGTACGAAACAATGGTAATTAATTTGTGCTGTAATTATTAATTCTATATGACCAAGCATTATATTCTTCCTCTCTTGCGTTTCTCACATTACAGATAACCAACCAATTTCAATTCAACAACCGCGCAACGTAGAATCTGAATACGGCTGCACTGGACCTAACATACTCTTCAACCAACAATTTGCGCCATAATTCTTTCTGTAAGCCTTGGCCACTGCCTTGCCGAGGACAACCGCGCTACACCTAGGAGCTTCTACAACTGTGCACGCGTCAATGCATTGCTGGAGGGAGAAAGCCATGGTCCCTGTAATGTCGCCTATGAGGACCATGTTTGATTCCTGTGTGCAATGGTAGCTTTTGTCGTTGAACGAGCGCAGGGCTGGGGGGCAAGTAATGTTGATGTACCCTACATCGCCTGATGCAGGGGGGTGTACAAGTTGATCGGGAACGATGTAGAGTTGGATGAAGATGGCACTGTGGTTGAAGGTGACACCGAGGAGGCTATTTGCGCCACAGAACTCATACTTGTGTTTAGAGTTGCAGTCTCGCGAGGTGGCCGAGAAACAGATGTCGTCTTAAATACTTCGGGCTTTGACCTATCAGTGGTTTCAGTCTTTCAATGTGGCCCTTGACGATGGTATATCTGACTTGTTCTGTACAGCGAGCGAGCCACCCACACTTCCTCCCACCACAACAGCCATCACGACAATGGCTAATACGATCATAAACCAGAATTTCCGCCTTGTAAACCCAAAGATATTCGGAGACACGGGCTGTAAAGGTGTTGGAGCGACGTAGTCATGTTGGTTGACGACTTCTTTCCATGAAGGTGGGTGATGAACTTCCAGATCGCAATTTCTGAATGCAACTTGAGGTGAATCGGCCATATCAGGAAAAAAGGAAAGGATATTATGAAAAAGAAATTAGTCTCAAAATCCATGCTCCCGGGATCATGCAACTTTTCAAGGAACTCGTGGCAAAGATTATACCTCAACAGGGGCATACGATGCGAGCTGGCCCCCCGAGTGTTTTGCCCAATCTGGACCACGGAGTAGCACAAAGAAGTAGTACAACCATCTACATGAATCTGAACGCGCCGGGCGTCTGAATTTCCTGTGTCAGGCCCACTTATTCACCCATAGTAGTCTCGGCGAAAGATGGCTGCCTGCGAGTTGTATTTTCGTCGGCCTGGTATAAGCGCCACGTGCGGGGACTATTAGCCAGGTAAACAACAATCATTTACGGTCGCACGGTAATTTATGCAGGAATTGACATACCTAGTACACATATGGCCCTTGGAAAGATAGAATTCTATGTCATCGTGACAGGTTTCAACTTCACGTCCGCCAACTCTACCAGTCTTTGGGATCAGCCGTGGTAATGTGCATTATGATATTGGACTTGAAACTGAACGCATTCCCATGACAAAAGGGAGCATCGCTCTATTATCCATTACCCCTCTCGCCAATTACCTCTCTATTCCTACGGCCTTATTCCAATACAGTCAAACCATATGCCATTGGACGATTCATTACCCCCACAATTGACAAACCATACCAACCTATACAACACCCAACCTCCCTCCCCAAATCTCCACCTTCAAAACTCCCACCTTAAATCCTAATCAATCCCTCCCTCCTCAACCTCTCCTTCACCCCAGGCACAAACGCCACCACCAAAAATCCTAACCCCACAACCGCCAAAAACCCCACCGGCAATCCAACAGCCAACCCCAGATTCACCCCCTCCCTCCCATTCCCGAGAGACGGATTCGACGACGGCATCGGTGTCGGCGTAGTCTCCGGCTCCCTAAACAAACACCGCAACGGCTTTCCCGGTATATACTCAACATTCTTCCCATCCGGTGCGCACGCCTGCAAAAGTCCCGTTTTCGCGAGGGGTTCGCGAGTCCTCATGGAGTATTCTTTTTCGGTGTCTCCGCTGTATAAATGGAACATGAAGTTTTTCCCTTCGCTGTGTGCGAGTTTGTAGTTTGCGAGGGGGGATCCGGTGTACTGGTATGAGAGCATGTGGTATGGCATGTCGCACCGAATGGTGGAGGAGAGGGATGGGGCGCCGAGATATTCGAGGTAGTATGAATCTGGGTCGAAGAATTCGTCATCTGAGGTTTCGAAGGGTTTGTTTCCTAGGGTAGAAGATTAGAGGGTGTGGAATGGGTGGGCAGAGTGGGTTGGAGATGCGTACGGTACATG
Organism: Dendryphion nanum; assembly: GCA_020744415.1. Lineage (NCBI taxonomy): Eukaryota > Fungi > Ascomycota > Dothideomycetes > Pleosporales > Torulaceae > Dendryphion > Dendryphion nanum. Next base: position 803,881 of record JAGMWT010000012.1, on the reverse strand, counting down.
GGTATGATTTTCCTTGTATCCTTCGATATCGAGGTTGTTGTTGTCAACACTAGACTATACGCTTCTTTCGTCTTGTTCACGCCATTGTTGCCGATTTCGACCCATGATTCAGGCACTGCAACTTCGGTGTTCAGAAGGGTGCTGCTGAAGATGTCGCGGTCAGTCGGCCAGTTGATGTATGGTTCGCCGCATGACAGATCTTTGGGCCAGGGAAAGGGGTACACGGGAGGAACGTATGTCGGCATCATGAAGAGGGGGAATAGAGTCGCATGATGAGCGCGGGGAAGCCTGTGCGACGTTGGTATATTTCAAGGTCTGGATGCAGAGGCGCAGCGATCCTAGGTTCCGGTGAGTAGGATCTGTATCCTGGTGTAGATCAGACATGATCAGGGTATAGAACCTGGAAAACATACCACCATGGTCATGGCGTGAACCAATATTATCAACTTAAGCAAGAACGAAGGGCTAGGTTGTTGGAATTAACAAGAAGCAATAGGGGGACAGGCTGTCAAAAAACAGAAAAGATGCTGCCATGGCTTTGCTTGCGCCACCATTATATCGCTTACTGCCTTGGACGACCAATCTCAAACACCGCAGCTGGTCAACTCGAAATATTTTCGTTACCTAACTTCATTTTCATTATTCGAGCCATAAGAAGACTCGGGTATCACATATGTGTTGCACAATCTAAAAAATAAAGATATGTCAGTACCAACACCCAGTACTCCTGCCATACAAGCCCATTCATCAGGAGATTGTCGATCCTGAATCAACACCGAATTCTCTTTCCTTCCGGCTCTATCAAAACTTAAACCTCCTCTCTCCAATCATATTCCAAAGCTCCCTTACAACACCCATCTGCTCAACCTTCTTAGCACCTCGAACGGCCAAATAACACCGCCCTTCTAGCTCTGGATTCCAGTCTCCCGGATTTGCGTTCGCGACTATGCCTCCAGCTTCTTCGAGAATACACCAACCCGCACAGACATCCCATATCCAACATCCACCCTCCCAGAATAAGTCCATTTGACCAGCAGCCACATAGCAGAAGTCAAGTGCAGCGGAGCCAGAAGATCGTATTGAGTGTACCATTGCGCCTCCTAAGTCTTTAGATGAGAGAAGAGATTGTGACATAGAAGAGCGGAGGTCCCAATTTAGTCCAATTCGCTCCGAGCCCCATTCCAATGCGACGAGACAGCCATTGAGTGATGTAAGAGGTGCGGGTATAGAGCGGAGAGGAAGGCGATGGATACGACCAGTAGAGGAAGTAAGATATGCGCCTTGGTTCTTGACGGCTGTATAGAGATCTCCGCGGAAGGGATTGTATACGACGCCGACGACTGGTTTCTTCTCGATAGTCAGTGCAAGAGATACTGCCGTGTTCGGAAACCCGTGGATGAAGTTCAATGTGCCATCGATCGGATCACAGACAAATGTTGGCGCGTTAGATAACTTTTGTCCAACTTTGAATGTCTCCTCGCCAAGAAACTTGAATTCGGGATAGTATTGTCTCAGGCGGGATTGTACCATGGTCTCTATGGCTTTATCTGTCTCCGTAACGCGATCGCTGCTATTCTTCTTCGTATCGGATGTGTTGACGGAGGGGTCAGCATCTAACATCATCTGGCCGGCGCTGCGTGCTATGGCAACTAGCTCATTCCGTATTGATGTAAGTAAGCTCTCGCTGAGCATGTGCTTTGACAGCGCAATCTTCAAATCAGTTGGAGTATTTATGTAGGGTGTTATACAGTCCGGTGTGGGTGCTGTTGAAGCATCGGAACTATCAAGACCGTTGTCGAATGCGTCCGCCGATTCGATCATTGTATCGAGAGATCCAATCAAGCAACGTTCCTCCGTGGATGTTCGAATAACCTCACGCGTGGTAGAGTCGGGTTTTATAGAATGAGGTCTAGTTGCAGAGAAGTATGCCCGTAGTAATAATGGTGGATGTCTGAAAGCGACACTGGGAAAGTGCGATATACAATTGTTTTGAACAAGTTTTGAACAAGTAATCAAGGGGTGTTTGCACACCAGCATGTGATGGCTTCCACGGGCAAGTGATCTGTAGTATCGACCTGAAATACTGGGAAGACTTACCCCCCTTATCAATGGATAAATATAACAGTGCGTTGAATTGTGGCCATTGCAGTATCGAAATCGGGATGGCGCAACCCAAGACGCACGCATCTTCTAGTGTCAGCGGGGCTTCAGATAAAACAACATCACCTCATTGACTTTGCTGATGCTCTAGAAGTCCTGAAACAATGATGCAAGGCAGGACTCATAACTCACTGCCTGCCGTCTTATTAAACAAAGCTCTGTTTACGAGTTTAGAGCATGCAGAATGGCTTGCACCTGCATGAACGGCGAGAAGTCGGCACGACAGCGGAACGAACAGGTCCTTGATTAGAGATACAAAATTGGCTAGATGGTAAAATGTGCCGTTATCTAGCAAGAAACTGATGCTAAATTGGGTGATCGAGGCTTCGAGGACCTGTAGGCGCTGAATTAGTGGCAGTCCATGCCGCACATCTTGCAGTTTGTTGGGCCAGGAAATCATACCGGTCCAATAGCCCTTCAGATATGATGCGGATGTTTGACTTGATATGTAGCGGTGTGCATATTCCAGAACTGGTGGTTTTCGCATGTGAAGTTCGATTGTGATGCTCCTGTGCTAATAGCTCCGAGCGAAGGTGGTTGTGAGCTAAGGCCGAATCATTCCGGTACAATGCCTCGGGTAGGCGGTAATCTTGTCGGAGGCCAAGTTTGCGACTCACTGTTCTAATTGAGAGGCTGAAGAAGAGAATCAAAAATTCTTTAAATGTCGACGTTGGCTGACAGGCACTTATTAAAAAGAGAGCAGAGTAAATTGAAAAGCTACATTCAGATTGATTTCTCTGGAGGATATCAGTCTATTTAATGTATGAAAGAAAAGATAATTGTTTGCTTACTGTCTGGGTATTCACTACTAGCAGTTGCTACAATCATCAATAGGGTGAATGTGATCAAGTATAGCAATCTGCTCTTCTGGGGGTTTGATGGGGCTGGGATTCGTAATCAACCCGTGATCAATTGGAAGTCAGCTTTTGTTGCGTTTCAACAGCAGGAGTGAATGATAACTACAGATCAAAGGCGGACTCAAATCAAGGCAAGAAGCTAAATACACTGTAGATTTCTATCTAAGGAGAGTCTAATGCAAAGTGGAAAGCACAAGCGGGACACCATTAGTAAGCCTGAACACCCAGTCGTTACAGTCACACAGCATGCGCCCGCAGCACTGCACCATCACGACGTCGCTGTCTATGGCTTCAAATCATAGGTTTTATAGAATTAAAGCAAGAAAAATTAGCAAAGTTAGACACTCACAGACATGGCTTATGACGCATGGACAGCCTCTTATAGGATTTAGTATCCGGACTGCGGAACCTCCAACACCACCTTGTTGAAAGCAAGTCCTTAGTGTTAATATTACATGCTACTTTATACTATGCCTTAGAGCTCCATTAGCACAGGGGATAGTGATGTAAGCCTGATGCGGATTGACCTTAAGTTGAATCTGTTCTAGACTTGCTCACATATAGAGCTGCACCCTATTGAATTAGTCCAGATTTGGAATCATCAAAAATCAAGGATTGAGAGGTAAATGGTGACACATCCCGAAGACAGCAAATCCCCCATAAGGTTGAATTGATCTATCCAGACGGCGATTCGCATGTGATTGTGACCACTCGCTTATTCCTTCCTTCTTCCCTGCTTCCGTCTGATGTCAAATCCCAATGTTATGCCACACATGAACAATGGTTCAAGACATTCAGAAAAAGAAACTCAACATTTGAATGTGTGAGTTCAAAATCTAAAAACAAATCTAAAAAATATATCATCCTCCTATATTGGTTGTATCCAGCGCTCATTCCGTAGATTCCCGCGGTCTTTTAGAGCAAAGCATCACCCGCAACAATGTAAACTGCACCACCACTTCTTCAGAGTTCAAAATCAGAATTGCAATACTCATACAACCCCAAAATCTTCACAACCCCCCAAGTCCTCCAGTCTCCTACACTCCCATTCCCAACTCCAAAGTCTCCTATTCTCCACCTTGCCACCGAACTCCGAAACCTCATTTTCGAACACGCAATATGCCAATGTCTCAACCCCAAATCCAAACTCCAAGATGAGTTCCCCAGAACACCGGTCTTGGTCCCACCCATTCCGCGACCGCATCCACCTCACTACTCCACACCTGGCGACTAACCTACTATGAAACGCGTGATATTCCCTTGCGACGTGCCACCCATCACGTGTATGAAGGTTCTGGGGGATACGACCGCGATGATGTGCTATTTCACAAGTCCTCGCAGCAGGGAAGGGATGCGTATCATCTGCGTTGCATCCTGCGTAAGTTTTACCACGGCGAAGTAGATTTCAGAGGCTTCATCGCCTGCTACTCGGAATATCTTTTTTGGCGTCGACTAACCTGGACAATCTGTGCGAATCGGCCTTTGGGGTTCCGGTCTTGGAAGAGGGCTATTGAAGCAGAAGAGTTGACTTCGAACTTGGAGTTGTTGCGGGTGCCTGCTTCAGTGCGAGTGGTTGTTGTGAGTTTAGGGAGTCAGAGGCATTCTTACTGAAGGAGTGTAGGGAGGTGGTAATTGGGGTAAGGAGAGTAGAAAGAGCAAAGTTGCTGGTTGATGAGGAGTGGCTGAGAGAGTATACCTGGGATGAAGGGCGAAGTTGGGCGCTGACATTTTTTTAGGTGCATCAGATTGTGTTGGAGATGTAAGGGTGAGAATGCGAATTTGAGAGAAGATCGAAGATATGACCATCTGCGGTGTCAGGAAAGGGATGACTACAAGAGCTTTGTGACGCTAGATTAGCCTTGCAGCGTTATGTTGATTCACGCCTTTTAAATTTGGGTAAGTCATCGCTAAGCGGGCATTTTGAACAATAGTTTCCATAATCAGAGCTATGCCACCCTACAACTGGTATAGAAGTGTTGTTAGTTACAATCCAGTAAACAAACCGCTGGGTAGTGAACTCCTTGTTTCATTCAACGGAGTTATCACCATTCCCGCATGAATGGCATAACAGGTCCAACATGTGGCTCCGAGTCCATCCAAAGACTTATACAGGATCCTCATGACTAACTTCCTTCTGTAGAATTGATGGAATGATTTTTTCATCCGCCTTTTCGGGGAGCGATGGGTGTGGCTGCAGGTGGCCGGGTCGAGTTTGTGCCTTGCGAGGCCTTTTTGCGTTGGTAGAAACTGTCCACGACCTTCTGGACGTGGGCTTTGCTCTGTGCCGAGCCTGCTGCTGTTTTGATATCGTTGAGAGTATATGGAGCGTTGATCATGACATTATCGTTAACGACAATGGCAGTATCGGCCCATCGAGCTGGAAGACTATCGTAGAATTAGCACCTGTGATCAACTCCGGGCCTTCTCGTGAACTTACGTCCTCGCGATGAAATCGAACAAATCTTGAGCTTCCCGTGTAACACCCTTTCCTTTTTGAGCATCCTTCTTTTTCATCTCCCGAATGGTTTGCTCCTCCCTCGCCTTCAATGCATCCAAATCGACTTTGGAGATGCTTGGGAGAGCGCCGTCAAAGCCCGCGGCTGACTCCGGAACCCTCTCACCTGATCCAACAAGCTCGAAGCTGAGGATGTGTGCAAAGGGGATGATGTGATAGTTACCAGGAACGCTGGAGAGGGGAGCGGAGGGGTTGGGGGGAGGGGGTGCGGTATTGATTGCGATCGCATTGGTGACGTTGCATGTGGTGAAGAGCGTGCCTTCGAGAACGTTGTTGTGAGGAGCACAAGTGATCTTGATCCTGCAAGGGACGCTTGTTAGTAGATTCAAAATAGTAGACGTAGTTCTCCGTGAATCTAAGAGGAATTAAATGAATATTCCACTTACCGAGCTCCAACGGCCTTGTACAAGATGGATTCGTCATTCACATCTTTGCTGCTTGGGCCAACCTTGGGGGTTGCGACCTTGCCCGCGATACTCTGTCGCTTGGTGTCCGCCATGATGCTGTAGCTGCCGTCGCCTTCTCGGCCTCGACTACTGTTACGGGCGTGTGTACGTGCTGCTTGTGTGCTGTCTTCCGTCAGTTACCTGTGTGCTCCTTGGGTCCCAAAGCTCGCCAAAGACTCCCAGAAGCCCAACGCCGGAGTCATGCAAGCAGAGAAAAGCAATGCAAAGGAGCGACAAGAAAGAAGACAGGAAGAAGCGCACGCGACCGAACGGGGAAAGGGGATAGCGCAAAGGGACGGTTGCGCGGAGTGAATGCAGGTGATTGAGTACCTGCGCTTTGGCAAGTCGCTTCGGTCTTGGAGAGCGCCTGGGAAACTTTCTGGGCAGTGGGCCCGCCGATCACGTTTCGAAGCTGCCACACAGGCTCCCAGGGCTGTTTAGGTCGCAAAACGCCAGCCCAATCTTGGAAAGCGCCCGTATGTTACGGATAAAATGGGCATAAATAGGAAGCAAGTCAAGAGAGAATATCGCTGTTTGTGTCTTTATGGACAATTGTTAACACATTGATGCGTCAAGCACTTGAGCATAAGCATGTTGGAGGTACACATACTATTCCCGAAGAGGCTAGTATATCTGAGGGTCTGACTTAACGTCACCACAACACGCAGCACGACTCCTCCCCAACATCAATCTACTTTCTCAAAGTTACGCATACGATTCATGCCCGTCTAGTTTCATTGTAGACCTCAACTGTGATCCAGCTTTCTTCATTATCATTTATATGCATACTTTTGACAGTTTATTGTAGCAGTTTGTTCGCGATCTACAAAGCAATCGCAACTGCGTAGCCTTCACCAACCGCTTATGCGTTGTATGTCGACGCCGAAACATTTCCTCCCCGTCCAGTCCAGTTGACGTGAATATCCTTGCCCTCAGGGTACTCCTCGCTGGCATACTCTGGCTTGACCCTGAATGTGTGTGCACCGAAGTAGTCACGCTGTGCTTGAAGAAGGTTAGCGGGCAAGTCCTTGGTGCGGTATCCGTCGTAGAAGCTCAGAGCGGTGCTGAAGGCTGGGGTAGGGATACCCCAGAGGGCTCCCTTAGACACGATACTAGTTGACTGTTAGCAAAAGTCTTTCTGGACTGAGAAGAATCTCTTACTCTCTCCAGCCGGGCTGAGCCTTCTGGATAGCCTTATTGAAGAAATCGTCGAACAGCAAGTTCTCGAGGTCTGGGTTTGCTCGATAACTACAGGATTATCAGTACCGGGTTGAAATTCATAAGAGTTGGTTGCTTACGCCTTGGTGATATCCTTCAGGAAGACTGATCGGATAATGCAACCACCACGCCACATAAGAGCAATCTCGGGCTTGTTCAGCTTCCACTTGTACTCCTTGGCGGCCTGTACACTTGTTAAAACTCAACCCGCGAACTCCTAGTCCTCACTACTTACGTTCTGAATCAGCATGAAGCCCTGGGCATACGAGATGATCTTGGAGGCATAGAGAGCCTGCTCGAGGTTGTCGATAAATTGCTGCTTGTCACCAGAGAAGCTAGGCGTGGGGCCATCAAGAAGTCCGGCGGCGCGACCGCGCTCAGCCTTCAACGAGCTCAAGCAGCGGGCAAACACAGCCTCGCCAATCAAGGTTACAGGCATGCCGAGGTCAAGAGCGTTGATGGCAGTCCACTTTCCGGTACCCTTCTGGCCAGCAGAGTCAAGGATCTTCTCAACAATGGCCACGCCATCCTTCTCGTCATTCTTGTACATGATGTCTCGGGTGATCTCGATAAGGAACGAATCGAGGACGCCCTTATTCCACTTGGTGAGAACATCTCCGATTTCCTTGTGGCTCAATCCAACACCGCGCTTTAGGATGTCGTATGCCTAGTTGAGGTTAGCGAACCATTCGCTTCGAAGGAGGTCCCGAACCCTACCTCGCAAATCAATTGCATGTCGCCATACTCAATACCGTTATGTACCATCTTGACGTAGTGGCCAGCACCCTCGTCACCGACCCATTGGCAGCAGGCCTCGCCGTCAGATTTGGCGGAGATGGATTGAAGAACGTCCTGCACGTTGTCAACACTGGTGGCCGTTTGACAGCACTGATTACACCCACCTTGATATAAGGCCAAGCCTCCTCGTTTCCACCAGGCATGATGGAGGGACCATAACGGGCACCCTCCTCTCCACCGGAGACGCCGGAACCGACGAAGCGGATGCCCTTGGCGGCAAGGTATTTTGTGCGGCGGTTGGTGTCGGGGTAGTGGGAGTTACCGCCATCAATGATGATGTCGCCCTCCTCAACACCACCCTCGGTGAGGAGCAACTCGATGAAATCATCAACGGGCTTGCCAGCCATGACGAGCATCATCATCCTTCGGGGCTTCTTGAGCTTTGACACGAACTCCTTAATGGAGTGTGCGCCGACAATGGACTTGCCCTTGGCCTCTATTCACTCTCAGCCAGTATTCGAGACACGTAAAGCGAGACAACATACCATCAGCGAGGAAGCGGTCCACTTTGGAAACACTAGCACCCTGTCAGTCCGAGGCCCGTAGCCAAAGAAACGAGCTATCTCACGTTCGGTTGAATGCGACAACCTATACAATCATCAGTAACCTAGAGCTATGCAGTGCTTGGGGGAAAGCGCATACGGTGAAGCCATGATCGGCACTGGATCCCAATTAGCTATTGCTTATCATAAGATTGCACGAGTGAGTAATGGCTTACGCATTGAGGATCAAGTTCTGGCCCATCACCTAGACACCCAGAGAGTTAGCATCATCTTCGCCGGGCAAGATTGTCTTTAGCTCGTCGAAGGGAGCTTTGCGACTTACAGCCAGGCCGATGAGGCCGAAATCGCCAACAGCTTCAGTCATGGTGAGGGGCTGAGTTGGGAAAAGGTAGCTATGTGATTTCGGAGGGGTATGCGGCGGGGTAGTGTTGCGGCGTCCGGAGCGCGAAAGCAACAATTGACAATGATTTAATGGGGTTGGAAAATGGAAGAGGGGACGGAAGAAGAGGATGGGGGGATGTTGGGCAGATAAGTAGTTTTCCTGCAAGTCCGACCGGAAGAGTTTGGAAGTTTGGTGGTAGTAATAGTGGGAAGCGTGGGCGGGCACGGCGGGGCAATGAGCGCGCGCGGGCGGGATGGCTGTGATGATGCACGTCCCAATTACGATCCCTACAGAGTCTTTCTAATCCACATAATCCACGGAGAATGCTTCGGCCGCGGCGGTAGCGCCCATGCAATTCTAGTATCCAGCGACTAATTGTTGTTTGTCGTTTTCCTCGCTGCGCTGAAAGTCATGGACAGTTGAAAAACAATTGTGGATGTTGTTTGATAGCACACCTCCGCCCATCGCCGCGGAAAACCACGCCGCCAGCCTACCAACAAAGTCTCGACACGCGCTCTGCTATCTCTCTCTCTCTATTTCTCCCACCGCGACCGGACGGATGCCCTGCTACCCCTCCACTCTTCATCCATGACAAAGTCCAGACACTTACTTATGTAAGGCTGAGACCAGTTGACTCGACCACACCAGCCATGCACGATGGAGTCACGTGCAGGAAGCAAACGCCGGCGCCCGCCGCACTAACGTCTAATCGGGAATGGCTCGCTTGGACATCCGGAATAGCGCCAAGTCTTTCCCTCCCACGCTGCGTCGCTATTTGCACCGCGCAACCCAACAATTTGTCGTCGCATCCGTCAACTGGTCCTCCCTCGGTCCCTCGCTGCTCGCTGCTAATTTGTAACCCTTCTGCGCGGGCCGACCACCCAAACATCAAAGCCCGACCTCGCACCCCCGGTGATTTATCCGTGACACTTCGTCGTTTGTACAATTAATCCGTTCAGCAAGGACTAACAGACTCGCTTGGCAGGCGCCGCCGAGGTCAGTCAGCATCTCTTCCTCCCCACTCATCAGAGCAGCGACCAGACCCTTTCACTCGAGGAGGCGCAGGTGCGGTATTATTCGACACAACCAGAAACTCACACACAGCTGCAGGTCCCTCGTCTACCCCGCGGCCGGACACCCATACCCTGCTGACCAACCCACCGAGCGCGTCGCGAGAAGTACTCCTTCAAACTCTTCTTCCCTAATCAGGACACCTTTGCCACACTCTGGTATTAGCACGACCATCCAGCACAGCCAACACACAGTTACCGCCATGTCTAACAATCACCTCGAACCCCATCCCTCTCTACCTGCGCGCCCGCCGGGCGGAGGCTACGCGTCGGGTCCTCGACAGAACAACACAGCACGAAATTTCCAAGGCGCTGCTTCGCGCGCACCCGGTTCATTCATGTCGGCTGCTCCAAGTTATGCGCCAACGATGGCATCACAAGCGCCATACACTGCTGGTGGGTATCAATCCAGCCTGTATGACTCAATTGGATACTATCAACAGCAGCAGCCTAGCTACTCTACCCATACGCCGCCCGTCTCGGGAAACCCCTATTCCGCTCCTCCCACAGGCCAGTCATTTGGTAGACCTGGTGGATTCGATCCGGAAGAAGAGGCGAGGATTGCTGAGTGGAATAGCGCATACACAGCCAAGGACGACACTGCGACCAAAAAGCCTACCCAGACAAGCACGTTCACCGCAAAAAGCACCGAGGTGCTAGGGGTTGCAGATGCCAGCATCAATCCAACGGGTGCTGGTGCCGACAAAGGCAAACAGAAGACAGTAGTTCGTCAGGGGGGAGGCAAGAGCTGGGAAGATCCTTCGCTATTGGAATGGGACCCTACACATCCGCGTTTGTTTGTTGGTAACTTGGCTGGCGAAGTGACAGATGATTCCCTCCTGAAGGCTTTTTCGAAGTATGACTCCGTTGCCAAAGCTCGTGTCGTACGCGACAAGAAATCCACCAAAAGCAAGAGCTATGGGTTTGTAAGCTTTGCGGATACTGAAGATTACTTCAGGGCCGCCAGAGAGATGGAGGGAAAGTATATAGGTAGCCATCCAGTTCGTATCAAGCGTGCCAATACTGAGATTGTCGCATCGAACAAGAAAGACGATAAACATGGCAAATATGGAAAACACGGAAAAGGGGGTCAGAAGGGCGGAGGCGCGAAGACAAATCCAACGTACACCGGACTGGGGCCTATTAGCAACAGTGGCGTGCAGAAATACTCGAACAAGAAGAACAATGGACCAAGGCTTCTGGGCTGAGCAAAACAGATATTACATTACCGGAACAACAACACGATCCTAATTGGATCCCGATATATTCTGGAGCAGGATTTTGGCATACAAAAAATCGATTCTGACTCGGTACAGGTGATTCTGACTCGGCGGGAGTGAAGTTCACTCAAATGGTAAGCAATGACTATTTGCACCCTATTCAGAACCAAACTCACCTCACTGTGTGAACACCAATCTGCAGAATAATCAGATATCATCGATGTTCCAGCGTCTCATTGCACATAATTTGAATCGGTGCTCAAGGCGTTCAAAGATGTTCTTTGGGGTGTGTTACTTTTCGAAGTCAACTCGGGTGTGCATGTGCAACGGAATGAGTTTGGATAGGAAACCAGTTTTAATACTTTCGTAGAAAAGAGATACCCATGATATATACCTTCTCTGCTCGTGATCTGGTTTACAAGTCCATCGAAGTGAAATTACTTCTCAAGCGTTGCCAGGCTTGTAACTTGTACGTCGGCTTGCCCTGGAGCTTCTCGCAACTATAGGCACTTGGCACCTAGAGTCAACCGCATGGGGCGGAATGTATGAACACGTGACTATGTGCACGGACAGTCCTTGGCATAACGTTGCGCGTGTTGGGGAAGCGCGACGAGAAAGTTGAGGACACTCACTCTCAAGATCACACCGTGCTATCGCGGCCATTTCACCCTCACCTCATTTTGGTCATCGTCGGCACATTATCGATCCGCTTCTCAGATGTATGCGATGAATCAAAACCACGCGCCGGGCAACGACCCTAGCGCTCTGGTCCCGAATCAAATCGTAGGTTGATGCGATACTATCCTTTATCTTGGAACTTCAGTAACGTCAATCTAGGTACCTCACGTGCATTTAGTATCCATCTACAGATTTGCGCAGTCTCCCTCTCTTCAGCCTCAGCAGGCTCTCGATTATCTCCTCAAGGGTCCAGCTATCGTCAAAGATACTGCGCCTGTCGCATGGACATACTTTCAATCACCGCCCCCTGATGGCACAATTCTCTTGACATGGCAGCCGCCGCGCATGCCGCAGGAATTCTTCGCATCGGACGGACTGGTTTGGGCGGATAATGAAGTTCGATATGAGATGTCAATTCGGGGCTACGTATGTGAATCTTCACTTGTGCGCCCACCCTGACGGGCTCTATGGCTAACTCTATGGTAGACCCTACAAGTTCTCATTCACAAAAGCGGCTTCCATTACCCACATGAGAGCGTCACCGCACACGCGCGATATCGTTACCGTATTACACAAGGTCCCGGTCATTTCGATCCTTACCTGTACATCGTTCACTATGCCGCCGCCGATGCAAATAGCAGATTACCTGCAGCACAGATTCCTCTCCGGCCCGACGTGCAAGCAACTATATCACAGCGCAATGCTCTTCAAACCGCCGGTCAATTGATACGTAAGGAGTTCATGCTTGCTGATCGTGCAAACTGGCCCAGAGTGGAATTCTCACGGAGTGCTGTTCAGCAACCAGCATTCTACAATCCGATGAATCCAATGCAGCAGCAAAGACCTGCCCAGCCCCCTACCAAACGACAACGCGTGGCACAGCAGCAACGAGCTGCTCCTCCAGAAGCCGATCAGTCTATAGAGGAGGAGGAAAATTCTACGCAAGATTCGTTCGACCACCTAACCCCTCGTGAGATCAGCCTTTCAAGATACAAGCAACATCACGAGTGGATGGAGGAGATATTTTCGTCACCGTATGCTATTGGCAAGATTATGCCGATTGATCTCGGACTTGGCTTAATGGGCGAGCTTGCACCTTTGACAGCCGGTATTCTCGATGTTCCTGGAGGGGACCATCCGCTCTTGAGTTTTGAGCGAGAGCAACAGGTGACCGCCCCTTTCTCTCAAAAGAGAGATTATGAAGTCAAGAGTTACACCAAACTAAACCCTGATCAACTGAAGGAGTTTGAGACGCGTGTTACGCAATTCACATCGAAGGAAGAAGCTGAGCTTGCGAAATTGAAAGCTTCACACGAGAAGAAAATGGCCAACCTAAAGCGAGATCGAACCTACATTAAGGCAGAACGCCGATTGCGAGATCTGCCACGATCTCGTGAGTACGCTTCGCCTAAAGATGGCGCGGAACTACTGGATGGAGTTGTCCATGAGCTCGAAAAATCACTAGGAGTTGAATTCGACACAAAGGCTGGCGTTGTGTGTGTGGAGAAGGGGGGTTTCATCGAGGAGCAAGAGGCCCTTGCACAAAAGGGACAACAAAATAATAGCAACAACACTGTTTCCAATGGAAACAACGGACCAAATGGTATAATCGACACGATGGATGGAGAGAACAGCGCTGCGGGCCTGTTAGATCAGTATGGGTCAAACTCGTTGACCGGGACACCAGGAGAGAACCTATCCGTCCCCCAAACACAACCACCTAGTCAGTCTCAGTCAGCAGTCGCAACCCCAAGTGCACCAGTTCTTGATGCCAACCATGTTCCCGCGACCGCCGATTCAGTCAACGCCGAATCTTTAGACAACACCAACGATCTTTTGGATCTCGACGTGGAAATGTCTGGGATGACCAACGCCCAAGAGGGTGGTGCCGAAACCGACTGGGTCATGGTGGACAATACTACAGCTCAACAACCAGCTACCAGTGGTGAGCCTCCTGCTACTACTAGTGCACCTGCTCCAAGTACATCCGCTGCCACAGTCACTGCTAGTGCAGACGCTGAAGCATCAACAGGATTATTTGACACTGCAGATTTTGGGAGTTTCGATGGTTTGGATACCGCCGGAGATGCGCTTGCAGACTACGCTAATGATGACGATGATGATGACAATCTAGGCCTTGATTTGGTGGATGATTCGGCCTTTGGGGATGCCTTCCATGGGACTGAGATGCATCATGGAGAGCAAGATAACGACGGATCATGAGTCAAATCATCTGCTCGAGAATGAGTTCAATGGCAGATACCCACTGCTTAGGCACAACAATGGCGTTCAATGGAAGACGGAACAGTGTAAAGGTTTATCTTGGATCGGGTTTCTACGCAATGGACTTAGCTTATGTGACCGGGGTTTGGTTTTCTCAATTCATACTTTCAGGGGTGCTTTCAACTCCACAATATCTAACATGAGGGTTTAAATTTATCCACTGGTATCTAGTCACATCCTCCTCCCTTGCTACTTGCATCACCAGCTCATATTAGCCGCTCATCAACCTAGCCACGCAGAGCATCACGCTTCGTCCCATACAAAATAGGCTGCGCGACCACACGGTCACATCTCATCTCCCCAATTTATTCGTAAAATAACTTATAACATCATATGTTCCTACATGGCATGCGTCTGCCTCGCAGCCACGATGGGTCAACTAACTGTCGTGAAAGTAGTCGCTGGTTAGCTTATTCTGACAGCCTGCATTCCGGCGTTATCTGGTATTCAGCAAGAAAACCCCCTTTCTTAAACTTGACTTGATTCTTCTCCAACAACCGCGGCCTCGGGGGTTGAAAGTTACATTAAACCTTGTACCTGCTATGACGATCAGGAGAACGTCGTTGGCCAATAGCAGCATAGTAGCCCACTCAATAAAGAAGTTCATTGTAACACAACCAAATCCTGTACCTGACAGAAAAGAACTTAACGCACGAACTACTTTTCGCACACACTGACATAATTAGGCAGCATACTCTAGGCTCACCGCCTCAGCGCGCCTAATTCTTTAATCGACACAACGCAGTTACTAGATTTGCCAGCCACGATGCCGAAGTGTTGCTCTTGGAACAAGATCCTGACCCAAAGCTTATGGCACCAAAAGAGAAGGCTGCCACAGATTTTCCCGTCTGCACCATTCGATCGGCCGGATATCTTTCTCATCCAATCACCGATAAGTCCCAGTGCGAACGATCGGAGTGTGGACTGCGCCATCCCTCAGCCGACAAGGATACAGGTTTGTATGCTAGGAAGCTTATGTATTGCGCATATGGCTGATGTTGTTGGGAGCCAAGTAATACAGGAGACGGGTAGAACGGTTATAACTAGGAGAAGTAGACCGCGGTTCCTTTCATTCTCTCTCCATGATTTCATTGTACACTCACTTTGTTTTTTGGTGCTTATTCGCTGAGTTTGAGGTCGATTTAGTGTGACTTTCTCACATCTCGGGCCAAACACACACACTCGCTCTGAAGTTCATAGGGCTGCATTATGGCTCCGATCGTTAAACAGTCGTTACAGTTTCTTGTCTTAGTTGTTAACCTTTTCACACCCACGAGCAGTACACCATTGCCACTCTGTCAAACCGAAAACCCCGTTCAGGGTCCATCACCTCTCTCTAAACGACAGAATGGACTCTTTCCGGTGGTTGGAGTTGCTGGGTATATGAATAAAATCTACCCCCGATTAGAAATACGAGAGCTGGAGAAGAATGAAGACCAATGGCATCTATTTCTGCTTGGCTTGAGAAAATTTCAAGACATGGATCAGAATGATAAGCTCAGCTATTATCAGATTGCAGGTATGTCAAAATTAAAAGATAATTCCCCGCTCAAGCAATTCCTGACACAGGATATTACCATTTTCTTTGCGAAAGGCTGGATTTAGTCAAGGCCACAACACTGACACAATTAGGAATACATGGACGTCCACATTTGACATGGGATAGTGTGGGCCGAGGGCCAGGAAATTCCGGAGGAGGGTATTGTTCTCACGGCATTAACATATTTCCAACATGGCATAGGCCGTATCTGGTTCTTTTCGAGGAGGTTTTGTACCTCAAGGCTCGACAAGTTGTTGCAGAACTCCAAGATGGCGAAGTTAAAGATCGATATCGCAAAGCACTACCCTCATTAAGATTGCCATACTGGGACTCTGCGGCAGTGCCACCTTCCGGACAAGGATCATTGCCTATGTGTTTGCAATCTCCAAAGATCGATGTCAAGCTGCCCAATGGAACAAATACCATCGATAATCCACTTTACTCGTACAGATTTCACCCACTGAATCAGAATGATTTGGTATTATCCCCTGTACAGCGACGTGAATGATTACTGACTGTTCATAGCCTGATTACCCCTTGGCCAATTGGACCACCACCCTCCGTGATCCAAGCTCCCGTGACAGTAATGCTGCCAGTCGTAACGATCTTATCGCTCGCGAAGCGGATCAGACGCGTCCTAATCTTCAATCACGCGTCTACGATTTGCTCGCTCTGCAAAAAGAATACATGCCTATTTCCAACGACCGCGAAGCAGGTGACAGTTTTGAATCGATTCACAACACCCCCCACAACACCATTGGAAGTGGCGGTCACATGTCATATGTCGGCTACGCAGCATTCGATCCCATCTTCTGGTTCCATCATTGTAACCTCGACCGCATGTTCGCAATTTGGCAAGCTCTTAATCCAAACAGCTATGTCCAACCCAAAGAGAGCCCATATTCGACTTATACGTCCCCTAGCGGCGTTGTAATTGACACGAATAGTGCACTTAAACCTTTCCACCGCAACCACGATGGCACATTCTGGACTTCGGAAACAGTTCGTTACCCGTCTGCCTTCGGTTACACATACCCTGAGCTTGTAGGTATGAAGAACGGCAACACCGCGCCCCTTGTGAGGAAAGTAAACGAACTCTACGGTCCGAACGCCAGAGCACAAAAGCGTAGCATTATTGGTACTTATCAGGCTCTCGGTGCACCGACATTCTCTGGGCGCAGACAGTATACTACTAATATCAAGGCAAATAAGTTCGGTCTTGGGGGATCATTCAATTGTTATGTGTTCTTAGGTGACCAGGAAATCACATCGGATGCTACGCAATGGACGGAACAAGATTCCTTTGTTGGATTCACTGGCATTTTTTCTCAATCAAACCAAAAGGCGGATATTGAAGCTTATGGTGCAGTGCCATTGACTGCGGCTTTGGAGGACAGAGTACGCGCTGGTAAGTTGGCGAGCATGGAGGAGCAAGATGTTGGAGGATATTTGAAGTCAAATCTGAAGTGGAGGATTGCGAGGGTGAGTTCCGTCTCCTTTCGAAATAATAATCGGTCATGTTTTAATTATGGCTAATATTTTCTAGCCGACCGGTGAACAGGTCAATGTCGAGCATACACCTGGATTCAAAGTCTCGGTGCTGTGGACAGAAGTTGAGCCTGCTCAGTCACTGGAACAATTCCCGAAGAAAATGGGCGGCTATCGAGTTCTAGTGAATGCAACTGCGGGTAGGCCCGGCGGATTTGGAATCGAAGATATTGTTCGTGAGATTGGAATGGAGGATTTTTATTTCTGATTATGCTCATAGCCAGAGGCAATGTAAGTAAGAGAATCAATTGCGTAGTGATAAAAAGTCCTCGCCATAGTTCGTTTCGTCGTACATGAGATTTCAATTCACAAAGCATGGATTGCAGACTTAGTTTCAGGAGACATAGTTTGCAGACGCAAGAAAAATACAGTAAAGACGTCAATGATCATCGCAATTTATAAATGTTGAATAAGAGTCCCCAGCGCTTGAAATAATAAACTCTCCGTCAAACCTTTTCCTCTTTTGGCAGGACCCAGAAATCCATCAATTTCGTAGCTTGACCCCAATCCTGGTCCGTGCCATCCCCGCAACAATTTCTCCCGAACCGCGATCTCGACGAGAAAAATTGTGTGCACACATCTAGACTGCAACACCGAAACGGCCACACCCGCAATGGCGCCGAAAACGAAGACGAAACTGAAGGCGACGCGATCGCAGGACTTTGCGCCTTCGAAAGGCAAGCGAAATGTTCTTGCTGACCTGGAATCGGGACCAAGCGACGATGAGATGCAGCTTGCGACTATACCCAAGGAGCCTGAGTGGGAAGGATTTGAACAAGAAGAGGATAAGAGCAGTGAGGAAGAGGATGATGATGATACGGACGACGAGAAAATGGATATAGAGGAGGTACAGCCCGTCATTGACGAATCGGAGGAAGAGCTTGAGCGTCTGGTCTTCGGCGATTCGGAGGGGTTTAGGAAAAGTGTGAAGGGCTTCTCGCTCGACGACCCTGTTGGCGCAGAATCAGAGGAAGATTTGGAAGCGGATGCGGATCTTGAGAATGTTGCGGATCAAGATCTTTTCTTTATCGATTCTGGACCGGGCATTGCACCGCCGCCATTGAACGCAGCGGAAGACGCAGCGGAGGAGGCGGAGAAACCAGCGTGGGAAGATAGCGATGACGAACGTCTTACAGTAAGCCTTTTGGACAGACGGCAGAACAAGAAGTTGAGGGAGACTGAAGAGGATGATGTGATTGGTGGCAAAGACTACATTCGACGATTGAGGAAGCAATACCAGTCGCTATACCCAACCCCGGATTGGGCAATACACGCAACGAATAAATCAAAACGAAAACGAAGAACTAGGGAGGCTGGAGATGACGAGTCCGATTCGGATAGCGACGTAGAAATGGCCGATGAGGACGATCTGTCAACACAGCCTTTGGCACGATTACTGAAGGATGCGGACATCCTGGACAGGAACTCGCGCGAGCCAGCCAAACGGAGGAAGCTTCAATCTGGAACGATCAATATACGGAAGCTGAGGGGTGTCGCTCAAAATGGACCAGTACGTTTTCTAGTTTTACGGAGAGATGTTTTGCTAACTAAAGATCTCACAGTCCTCGATCACGTCCCTTTCTTTCCACCCTACGTACCCGCTCCTCCTCTCTTCCGGTCCCAGTGCGACGCTATCACTACACCACATCAAGCCAGATCCTCCCAATCCGAACCCGCTCCTTACATCCCTCCATATCAAGCATACACCCCTCAAAACAACTGCTTTCCATCCGTCGCCGTCCGACTCCAGGATCTTCCTCAGTGCACGCCGTCGCTATTTTCACGTTTGGGATCTTGCTACAGGCTCGGTGGAGAAGGTTACTCGTGTATATGGACATCAGCACGAGCAACGGACCATGGAAAATTTCTCGCTTTCGCCAGATGGCAGGCACATGGCATTGCTGGGTTCCACTGCCAAAGGTGGAGGCGTTATCAACATTCTAGACGCTACAACACTTCAATGGATCACACAGGCACGGATAGACTCCCGAGGTGGTATTGCGGATTTTGTCTGGTGGGGCGATGGCAATGGGATCTGTATTGTTGGCAAGAATGGTGAGGTCACGGAATGGAGCTTTAATGAGGGTGTTGTAGGACGCTGGACCGACGACGGCGCACTAGGTACTACTGTCATTGCAGTCGGTGGGAAGAGCGGACGTAACTGGTTAGGGGGTGATCGCTGGGTTGCTATCGGCAGCACAAGCGGTATTGTGAATATCTACGACCGTCGGGCATGGCAGGATTCCAACGGAACCTCGACGAACTCTGATCACAACGGCGGTATCCCCAAAGCGCCCACTCCGATCCGTGTTCTCGATAATCTCACGACTCCAATCTCTTTCCTGAAATTCTCGCCAGATGGTCAGGTCATGGCGATGGCGAGTCGATGGAAGAGTAATGCGTTGAGGTTGGTGCATCTACCGTCTGCGACTGTGTATAAGAATTGGCCGACACAAGTGACGCATATTGGGCGAATCAGTGCAATTGCTTGGGGAAATCCAACCGAGGCGGACGAGAGGGAAGGATGTTTAGCACTCTTGTCAGTGGCGAATGAGATGGGCAAAATTAGGCTTTGGGAGGTGCGGGCGTAGAGATGTAGTGTAGAATTGAAGGATATTCAGTAAGCTTCATCTTCTGATTTTACAGATTTTCCACGCACCTGGCAGATGACGTAGAGGGCAATACTGATATCTCAAACATAACGAGTTATTCTCTGATCAATTACTTTCATCTGACGGGAGAGCAAGTCCGTCATGAAGGTTGTGCACACATTGTGGCAAACACTTCCCAATCCATCGGTGCTTCTTTATGTCCAAACGCCCACCAGTTTGCTCCTTCCTGAATTTCCTATGGAAGAAAGAAGCGATACGGTCAATCAAACAGCTCAGAAAAACAAATTGGCTTCGCCCTTGCTCTCTCATTCCCTTCCACGCCCTCAACTTACCAACAGCCTACACCAATCGTTGTGTACGACAGATTTCCACAAATATTTTCGGTGTTACATCATAGCCACAACAGAACATTCCGAACACAATGTCTCGAGGGAGAGGTAGAGGAAGGACTAACAAGAAGGAGAAGCAGAAAGGAACCTTGAAGAAAGCAGATACAACACCGCCCATTGTATCTGTACGTGAACAGCCGAAGGCACCAGAACTTCCCACCTGGCAGCAATGGGTACTGAATCGCATCCATACCTGGCTCCCACAGTACACTCTTTCCGTCGCCCAAGGAATACTCCAGCAAGACTGGCATAACTTAATCATTCTCCTCGCTTCAGCGATTATCTTTGTGTCTGGATGTTGGGTAGCCATAGAAGGCATACTCAAAATATTTGCACCCGTTCTCGCGGAGGAACAATGTAGCATCGTCCTCGTTACTATTCCGGGCCCAATCATAACCGTTTCGCTGATCGGAGGCATACCTACGGACCCACCTCGGGGGACATACTATTTCTCGGTGATAGATGGGACGACGCATTGGTTGGGAGGTGTGGCACCGCCGAGTCGAACTGGTAGTTCGCCTGTCTAGAGTACGACGACTATGTCTGTTACCTCAACTGCCGTACCACCGCACTCTTCGACAACAGGGTCGAATATCGGGGGCCCTTTTCGCCCTTCGCTGTCCACTGTCACTTTGACTGGTTCTGGTCTACACCCTTCACAATCTCCGACTTCAGCAATAACCCTGACACGGGAGACTAGCCCATCCTTGCCTTCAACGATATCAAGTTGGACTATACCGGTTTATACATCCATGCCGGGTAATGATAGAAGCGCAAGTGCAAGCACATCCACGTCATTGATGCATTCTTCGCCCAGTTCGCATATTCGGATTCCCTCAAGCATACCTTCGGGCGGTCTAACATCGACCTTTACACGAGTTTCGACTACTTCTAGCAGCAGTAGTCATCCTTATCTGTCGTCACATATTGTGTCTGATCCCTTTACTACGTCATTAAAGTCGTCAATATCACCAAGCATATCGAGGCCGGGGTCCAGCGCAGAGTTTACAGTATCACTGCCAAACCCCTCAACGCAGCCTTCGCACATTTCACCCAGTAACTCATTATCGGCAAGTACGATATCTGCTTCGCATCCTACCTCCTTGCCCTCAATGGTTAGTCCGTCCTCAGCGTCATGGGCGCCAGGGCTATCATCTAGGACATGGATGAGCACAACGACTACCACCGGAGCAACACAGCCGATATTGATCAGCACATCTTCTCCTGGTCTAATCGGACCGTCAAGTTCAATCTCTTCTGTTGCTTCTTCTAGTACAATACCTGTGTCTAGTTCGTCGTTGCCATCGCCTACAAGGACAATTAGCACACTGTCTATTGTAACCAGCACAATCCCATTTGCGTCTACAATTACATTTTCTTCAATTAGATCGAGCGTCCGCACATGGATTACCACATCTGTTTTATCGCTTTCTTTCTCTTATACACTATCGCATACTCGTTCCACTAGCTCTATCTCATCCTCGACGTCGAATTTCGTGTCGACATCGACATGGCTCGGTCATTCTACCACGAAATCTCAACATTCGACATCATCGATTCCATCTACGTCCAGACACTCGTCGTCGGTAACCTCGACGTTGTTATCCCCAGCCCCGACCAGCACATCCGCCAACATTCCTAGGCCCCCGCCTCCTGTCCCCTCTCCGACATGGTCGAATAAGACGACTTCAGCGAATATCACGTCCACTTCCTCGTCTCTTCGCAGTCTGACCCCGCCGCCTGGCTGGGATAGCACAAGACCTCCGCCTTCATGTACAGACTCCATATCTACGAGTGATTGTATCGATGAAGGACGAATGACGACGCAGGTCATCACCTACGGTGACGAATTGTTTACTATTGCGTTTTCCAAGCCAGACATCACAACGACACAATCATACTGGACAGGTACATATCCAACCAAGTTCAGAACAGAACCCAGTGCCACGACTACAAGAAGTATACGCCAATCTGCTCTATCCGACCTTCCCTCTTTCCACCTGTTCACGTCAGGGGTCCGTCACCCGTCAACATTCGTCACGACTGTCGTGAGCGGATCAGTGACGCGAACTACCACCGAAGTAGCGGCGGCTGAAGCGACGCTCTGTGGCGAAACTGGCAATTTCACGCTGACCTTCGACGACTCGACGATTGGCGCAGGTGAGAAGCAAATGCTATCAGTACAAGGAATGAACAACCCCTACCACCACCTCTTCTATGCAAATGGATTCACCTACATGCCGGACAAGTGGGAGCCATACCCCGCGAAGTCACAACCCCATGTCGCCATGTTCCTCCCCCTGACAGGCAAACTACTTCCCAATAACGCCTTCGCCGGCTCCCTCCTCCCTGGCGAAGTCGGTGCTGGCCCACGAGCCTCCGTAAACGCATACTGGTTCCACGCCCACAGCGGGTGGTTCGGGTGCATTCTCGGCGGCCTCACACCGTGCACTCTACACGTGACGGGATATCGGTACGACAGCGTTCTCAAGCAGGAAGTGGTGGTTGCCGAGCAGAAGGCGACGATTCCCGCCTGCTGGGGGTACCTGGGATGTCAACTTTGGCAAGTGAATTTCACGGATTCGTTCCGGGCGCTCTCGGGGATTCAGTTCAGCGCGTATACGTATGGGTTGGGGATTCAGCAGGTGTATGTGTTGGATGATTTGAGGATGGAGTGGTACAATGGGAGTTGTGGGGCGGGCATTTTGAGGATGGGACATCGGTAGGGAAGGAAAGGGGAGGAAAGGGGAGGAGGAAGAGCATGGGGATATGGGGATATGTAATAGGGAGGATTGTGGAAAAGTATAGATATGCGGAGTAGAGATTATAGATTGGGAAGATATAGGTAGGAATGCATAGACCAATTCCAACATGATCATATATACAGACAGAAGCAGGATGTA
This sequence comes from Dendryphion nanum, assembly GCA_020744415.1. Lineage (NCBI taxonomy): Eukaryota > Fungi > Ascomycota > Dothideomycetes > Pleosporales > Torulaceae > Dendryphion > Dendryphion nanum. Next base: position 780,759 of record JAGMWT010000012.1, on the reverse strand, counting down.
CTGATTCTGGTTTCCTTTATGACTGCCCTTTTGTCAAATGGAGCCGATATGGAAGTATAGATACACACGCAGCCACCCACCTACACACACACACACACATACATACATCATGGCGGATGATGAAGTGGATGGATGTATAGATCTTGTGATGTGAATGCGATAGGGTTTTGCAATACGGTAAGCTCAGCTCAGGTGTGGATTGGGGTTAGCTTCTACCTGTACAGGTTAGTGCCAGGGTCCTGTATCAATGACGGTGAAGGTGAACGTGACAAGCCAGCCCATAGCTAGTAGCTAGTTAATAGTCCCCCCCCGACTGGCCTGACGCGTAACGCGGCGTGTCAATGACAGATGACTGGATTGTAGCTCCACTCACACCCCACCCCCCGGGTGTCATGTCAGGGCAGGGCAGGGCAGGGAATGGAGTGGAATGGTACGGAGAGGAGAGGAGAGGAGAGGAGATCAAACCACGCCCTCACATGGGTCTCTGAAACATATGGGCTGGCGTGGCTGGTTACGTCAAGACGTTTGCGGTCGGAGATGGTGGTGAGGAGCAAGAGGGAGAGGAAAGAGGAAAGAGGACAGTTAAGCCACCCCCGGACTTGGCGGGATCCGAGGGGGAGGGGGGGGGAAAGGAAGCTTGGACCTTGGGTGGGTTTCCGGGGGGGGGAATGGTGTGAGGAAGGTGTTATGATGTTGAAAGGTTTTGTTCAGGAATAAGAGTTAGAAAGCATGGGAGATATTGGCAATGGGAATTTCTAGAATTAGTTGCAGAATCGAAGAAGAGGAGGAGGTGGAGGAGGGAGGAGCTCGGGAAGGAAAAGCCCCATGGCGTGTGCAGCGGTTCGCGCGTGACGCCATGGGACGGATGATGGGAGGTCCATGTTTTCTTGGCAGCGCGTGACGCGATATCTCTCTTCTCTCTCTTCTCTCTCTTTCTCTCTATCTATCTCTATCTCTATCTCTCCCGGGAACCCCATATGCAAGTTCCCCTTTTTTCCTTATCCGTCGTATGAGCTTTTGAGAGAGAGAGATTGGAGCGCAGGTTTCTAGGAGGGGAAGGGCTTGTGGAAGGGGGATTATGGGATTATGGGAATTTTGGATGGGGGAAAGGGGCCAGTTATCGGTGTGAGTAGAGCGAGAGAGAGAGACGGGGGTGGGTTTCTTTTTGTTTTTCGTTTTACATTTTACCGTGGCCAACCAATTTGCCTGGTTGGAGGGCTTGCAGGGCTGGAGGGAGAAGGCGGTGGCGGTGGAAGTGGAAGTGGAAGTAGAAACGGAAGCCTTGAAATGGGATTGGGGCTGGTGATGTTGAGACTTGAGGCTTGAAGCTTGAGGCTTGAGGCTTGAGGCTTGGAGCTTGCACAGAGGAAGGAGAGTTGCTCGAGGTCACTGGACCTGGACTCGATTGGGCACTGGGGGGGAGGGGGGGAGTGACTGGGGCAGGGAGGGGGAAGGTGCCCTGGAGGCGTGCGAGGTCACCATGCGCCTTGCAGCACCCAGCGTGCATCTGCTGCTGCAGCAAGTGTCCATTCTCTTGCCTCGTTGCTCTCTCTGCTCTCGTCCTTTCTTCCTTTCTTTCTTTCTTGAACTTGACCTAGACCTGCTCACTCTACTTCTGCTTTTCTCTCTCTTCCTCTTCTCCAGCTATTGGTCGCCGCTCCGTGCTGGCTACTTATACACCATCCATCTCTCCTCGCTAGGCTTTCTCGCTTCCTTCCTTCCTCTTTCATACATCAATCCACCCACCCCTCCTCTCACCCTCTCCTCTCTACTCTACTCCTTCGGCGGTGATAGAGAGAGAGAAAGAAGCAAAGAGAAGAGAAGAGAGAATACAGAAAGGGACAGAGAGAAAGAAGGAGAGATATTGCGCGTGTGTGTATGTGAGAGTGAGAGTCCGAGCGAGAGTGAAAGTGAGAGCGAGAGAGTGCAGGGCGATATCAAGCAAGAATGACCACGTTCGCTCCCACCAGCCGCACCGTGCCCGGCCTCGCAGGCCTCGCACCAGACCAACCCCACCAAGAACCCCCACCGCCTCATCTCGCCCACAATCACCACCACGCCGCCGCCGCTGCCTTTGCCCACCAGCTCAACGCGCCAACCTCGCCCTACTCCCCCGTCTCCCCCGTCCACCACCAAAACTCTCCACGCCTCGCCCAGCGCTCCTCTCAAGACTTCCGCCGCTCTTCCGCCAGTGCCTCCACCATGCCAGGCGCAAACGGCACCGCCAACGCCAACGGCAACGCTCACGGCCCCATGCCTGTGCCAGGAGGGCCACACGGTCGCATCAACAACGGCAACAACCACCTGCGCGAGATGGGCTTCAATGGTCCGCGCAGCCCGCCAAACAACAAGAGTACGCCCTCCCCATCTCCTTCTGGGTCCTTCTAGAGAAAACCCCCCGACATGCTGCCTCTCCCCCGTCGCTGACACCAGAATATTAGGCACCTCTCACGTACCGTGCAAATTCTACCGCCAGGGCCAGTGCCAGGCTGGAAAGGCCTGCCCGTTCTTGCACTCGGACGAGCCGCTCACCGAGAGAGCCCCGTGCAAGTACTTCACCAAGGTCCGTTGCCAAATGTCCCCGTCGTAGTCTTGACGTTGACACACAGCTGACATGTTCTTTGATAGGGAAACTGCAAGTTCGGCCCCAAGTGCGCCCTCGCCCATATCCTCCCCAATGGTCAAGTCGTCAACCGCCACCAGTTCGGCAATGGTGGAGGTCCCTTTGGCCGCATGAACATCACACGACATCATGAGCAGGCACCCGGGAGCTCGCTGCTCTCCATTCAGGCCAACGAGCAGCAGCCAATGCCCTACGACCCGTACATCAGCGCCTACGATATCCCCACCATAGATATGACCTTCTCCCACAACGGTTCGAATTTCGGTTCGCCGCCCAACGACTCCGGTCGCCTTCCCATATCGCCTGTTCAGAAGGGCCTGTCCATCATGGACGTGCCTCTGCCCGCCTCGTTCGATAGTCAGGGTATCTCCCATATGGCTCGGTACGGTCCGATCGCTGCCTCGGTGCCCTCGAAAATTTCCCCGCCCGCATCGTACCAGAACGATTCGGCCGCGCTACGAAATTTACATAATTCAGCTTTTGGCGACGGCAAGTCGGTTAATCTTGGTTCTTCTCCACCTGATTCGGTTGGGCAGCCAGTAGGAAGGCGCATCATGCATTCAGAAAAAGGTGTCCGAAGGAATCTAGGCATGATTTCCGCGAGTGTCGGTGCACATCCGCCCATGGGACACGATGAGTGGGACGAGTCGGAACTGATTGGAAAGTTCGAGGAAGATCTTCTCCCGAGTTCACTGAACGATCTGTTGACGCCCCAAGAGAAGATGCGCCGGTTCTCTCGAGATCAAGGCGAGGACAGCAATGGGCTCTCGCACAGGACATCTCTCTCTAGGCTGGGCGCTTCGCCAACTGCTTCGGATACCAAGTTCGGTTCACCTTCGGCTGTGGCGGCGTCTCCTTCTCGGTTCCAGTCACTCTGGGGCAAGCCACGTCCTCAGGAGCCTTCGACCGAGTTTGGCTCCTTGCCAGGTGCATCGGCTTTTGGCCATGTTGGATCCCCGCTGCGGAACTCGTCTCTTCACCCAGATGCGAGCCCTTCGATGCGCGCAGTCGGTCGACCTACCTCTGGAGAGGCTAGCCCGTTCCTTTCTTCGCCTCCACGCCATGGCTCTATGAGCATGCTTTCTCAGCAAATGCAGCGGACGCGATTGACTTCTCGTGCTTCTGAAGAAGGTGGTCTCAACAACAATCCCTTCCATCCCGGGCTCACCCGCGTCACTTCTGCATCTAGTGTTACAAGCTCCACGGGCCGTCTTGGAATGGATCGTGCCGTCAGCAGCAACAGCGTGGGACGCGAGCGCATCGAGGAAGAGCAGGGACTGTTCAGTATGGAGGAAGAGGATGATTTGAACGGAAAGGGAAAGGACAAGGACGGTGCATCCACGACTTCGAGCACCAGCAACAAACGTCTGAGCGGCCTTTCATGGGGCAGCGGCGAGAAAACCAGCCCAAATGTTGCACCCTCTGGAGTAAACCGTGTCGGCCATCTCTCGGGACTTGGTAAAGATCCAGGACCATGGGAAAATAACCCTTAAACCACATCCTTTCCGGGCGATGACTCCTCCATGTCAGATCACGCGACACACGATATACGACTTCCCAGCGAATATGAACACACACACATACATATATCCGGAGACACCATAACCTTAATCCAAAACATCCAATACCCCTATTTCAACGACTAGCAGCCAGCGAGCCAGTAGTCCGGTTTCCAGTGTCCAGTGTTCATTCCGATTTCCTTTTCTTCCCCAGCAGGCGATCATTTACAGTCAAAACCGGTTTCCAGCCGAACGTATCCAGCATTTTCACCATCCGATCCCATCCAGTCCCATGGCTTTGCAAAGCCCCATTTTTCCGACCCACCACAAAATTTTGGATTTCTCACAGAAAAGTAACAACAAGCCCCGACCGGGTTTTTTCTTCGGTTGCATAACGGGCGTTCCTCTCTGTCTCTCTCTCTCTATGGGTGTGTCTCTCTTTTTCAGGATCTGGCCTCGGGAATTTTGTGTATGCATTCGCATCTGTTTCTTTCTAGATGAGATCTTTTCCTCTCCCCAACACCACCAAATGATCTTTTTCTATTATTTTTTACAGACGACTTTCGTTTTTCTTTTGGTACATGGGAATGATGTATATTTTGGATGCGTGGGGGTGTGAGATATGTGAGATGGATGAATGGGTGCAGATAAATGGGGGATGGGATTGTACGCAAGACAGAGTGAACAAGATAGCATTACGGGACATGATACAATACGATACAATACAAATAAAATAAAATAAAATACAACAAGATCCACTGAGTACTCGCCATCTTGAAAGAGCGGATACATACTAAACTCTTCTCTACTCAATGCCAATTCCATGTGTACTCCACTTTCTCCAGGGCAGTTTTTCGACATCCTTCCCCATCGACAATTCCTTTTCCCCTCTCCCACCCTTCCTCCCATTCCTCCTCCCCTTTCCATTCCCCACCACCAAACCTTCCTCTCTGCTTTCTCCCTCCGCACTGCACTACAAACCCGTGTCCCGCTCACCGAATCCGGGTAGCTACCTATCATACTAGGCATAAAAAAAAACCCCTCCCTAACGAAAAAAAACCATTATAGAAAACCCCCCTCCTCCTCCTCATCCACCCCTTTCGAAAATTATATTGGGAATAGGGGGGGCGAACATGGGATGCGGAATGAGGGGATGAGTCGGGGATATGGGATTTCTTTATTTCTCTTTTCCTTTTTTTTTTCTTTCTCCTCTTCTTTTTTTTTTTCGTGGTTTTGGGTCCCGTGAAGGGGAGTGAGTGGGTGGGCGGGTGAGTGAGTGTTTTTTTGTTGTGGAAGGGAGGGAATACGGCGATTTGTTGGGTTGGATTGGATTTTGGATGGGGTTCTTGGTGCTTGGTGCTTGGTGCTTGGTGCTTTGTGGGGGAGAAGGGAGGCGAGATGGATGGATGGGAAGAGGAGAGAGGGGGAAGGTGGAGGGGACGGTATATGTGCCCTGCTAGAGGTTTGTGGGAATGGGTACATGTGTGGGTTGGGTTGGGTTGGGTTAGATTGGGGTGGTAGGGTGGGGTGTATAGATAATAATAATAATAATAATAATAATCAGAATCGGTGAATTAGGTGGGTGATATCTAGGTCTGTGTTTTCTTCCTCTTCCTCTAATTCTCCATATTCGATACATTCAATAATCCCCCCCCCCCCTACCCATTCCTATCCTGGTTCTTCGTCCGTTCCTCCTTGTAACCAAACACCACCCAAAACCTGAAGCCTTTACACACACCCACACACACACACCTGTCCCTTATCGCCCCGCCATAACTGCCAACGCCTCATAAATCTTTCTCTTAACCTCGAAAAACGTGCCCCCTGCCGTCCCTTGCGGATCCGCCAAACTATACGCTCCCCCATCAATCTCAATCCTGCCAGTTGCCGTCTTACGCACCGCCACGCTACCTCCAATAACCAACGTGCCCTCCGCACGATACTCCGCCGTCATACCTGCCTGCTGCATCATACGCCGTAAGTCCGCGAGCTGTAGATCGCCGACGTGGAACGGCTGGGCCACAGTGCGGATCGCGGTCGATGTGTTTGCGGGCACGATGTCGAGGATGGGCGTGCGATCGTGTTTTGCGCTGTTGGCTGGTTCGACGGCTCCGGTCAGTTTGACCTTTTTCTTAACGCTGCCTTCTTCTTCGGCGACCGGGGGTGGTGCCAGAGTGGCGGCAGCCAGTTTGCCTGTGATGGAGGCTACGCTTAGGCCGTGGACTTGTTGCCATTGGAGTTTGCGGACCATTTCTCGCGACAGTTTGACGCTCCAGGCATTGGTGTCGACGGAGGCGTCGACGGTGGTCCCGACGAGGGGCGTGAAGACGTCGGTGCTGTTGCTGCTGCCTTCGCCGGTGCCTGCGTTGAGCATCTTGCGGCATTCGGTGGCGATATCGTTGGTTTCGGATTGTTCGCCCGCGATGAGGATTAGTTTGCGGGGTTTGATGAGTGGGATTACCATGAGAATTGTTCTTCGGTCGTGAAGACCCGTGAAGTCGACAAATGATATGCGGCAATTGAGTTGGAGTAGTTCGGTGCTAGATATGACCTTAGAAGGGCCTGATACTTTGTCCGGGTCATCCTCTTCCGGTTCGCTTTCAGATGATTGTTCTTTGGCCTCGGCCACGACAGTGTCCAACTCTACCTTCTTCCTAGGCCCAGGGGCATTTTGTTTCCGAATCGGTTGAACCTCCTCTTCCACTCGAATGTATTCTTCAGGACGTATACGCTCCCCGAACTCGTCTGCACGGCGCCGCCTCGCGAGGTACGGAAATAGCTTTTCGCGACCCTTCTTTCCCCGTGTGTCGTAATCATGGACATCTTTCCGTTGAAGGAGGATATCGGGCCCTAACTCGGCATCGTTGAGACCAAGCTTTCGCCTTGCGCGTCGAAGAGTTGCTGTGGTGTTGAGTGCTTTACCCTGGTATTCGCCGTCTGAATCTTCTGACGATGTCGACGAGAAGGAGGACCAGGCGTCGGCTCCATCTGCAGCAGTTTCCATAGCTGTAGCGGAGTCATTCTGCATGTTATTATGAAGCTGATGCTGTCTGGCGAGATATTGTTGATACAGAGCAAGTTCGTTGCCTTCTAGCGGAGCTGCCCGTATAGATTGTATCGTCACCTGATTGCCAGCACCATCCACAACAGCCGCTGAAAGAGCATCTTGTCCGGTGGTCCCATTCCTCTCCTTCCACAAGTCCCATAGATAGCTGCCAAGTCCCTTTCTGTGGCCGGATATCTCTCCAACCCGCTCAGTGAGGATTATCAGGTTGCGCTCGTCGTGTGCAAGACTCCGGATCGCGTCGTGGGAAAATCCCCACTCGAGTGATGCGTCACTGGCTAATATAACGCGAGGCTCAGATTTATTCAGCATACGCAGAACTCGAGATTTCCGCTCAAGTAAGGTAATATGTCTGAAGTCAAAGGGCCCTCGTACAGCTTTGTCATCGTCCCCTTTTGATCCACCACCTTGCTGGCCTCGGCCACGTTTGTGATCTTGGGCTTCTTGCGCATTGCCTGCGGGACCAAACTCCTTGACTATGCCTTTCTCCATCCACTCTAGCATGCTTCGCGCATATCGCATAGTAGCACCACCAGTTCTACTTGTGAGATAAATTTTGGCATCTTTGAAGGGACTATTTGCATCTGATTCGCGTGCCCACGTCTCTTCGAGCAGATACGACAGTTCTAGGATACGGGCACTCGAATCCGAGGGAATGAGAACGGACCCGCCATTCTGTATGGTATCTCGTATCATTCCCACGAGAGCTTCGTCTCGCTTGTTTCTTTGCCCAGCGACGGGCAATTGGCCAGAGCCCTTAGTACTACAAATCATGGCCGTGGGACGTCGAAGCTGTTCAAGAACTTCAGTGCCGCCTGTTCCAGGTCCACCAAACCAAGCTGCGCCGGCAAGGACATGTTCTCTTGCTTGATTCCAATCCACCGCGTACACTACGGATTCCATGCCATGTTGGATATGCCAGATAGTACCACCAAGCGTGTGTCCGGCGCTGTAGGCAGTAATGGTAAGCCCGCTGAGTGGAGGTGAAAAGGGCGATGGCGAGGGTTGGTGAGGCTGGGAGTATTTGAGAGGGTTAACTAGGCGAAAATAGTTTGCAATTTCTTCTGACGATGGGGCTTGTAGTAGAATGTTCGGTTCACTTCCGTCTTTAAGTGAAGAGAATGAATATCCCGACTCGTTCAATACATCTGTAGGTATGATTGTGGAAGCTAATGGTGTCGAGGAGTAGAGGTCTTGTAGTAAGGTCTGACCGAGAGACTTCACGGGTATGGTCGCATACACAGGAATACGAGTGAAAAGAGGGATATGCTTGCAGCAATGTGCGAAAGCTCCAAGATGCGCAGTGGTAGCATGCGTGAGGAGTATGAAAGATAATGTCGGTACATGTCTGGTATGCGCGGTCAGTACTGCATATAATTTATCTCCGCGCCGAATGGGTTGGAATGACGGGTGTTACGTACTTTTCTAGTTCCTTGAGCTTATGCACATCGAAGCTCTCATCCCACCCCACGTCAATGAGGATCTTGATTCCACCATCAAATTCCAGTATGGACTGTGAGGCAGGAGACACAGATTGCGCCCCAAGAAGGGGTGTGAAATTGAACATTGTTTGCGAATTTGGAGAAGCTATGGAATGCGACTACAGGATTGGAGATTTCATGGCTGATAACCCATTCGCATGGATGGTATGAAAGCTTGTCGTGAAAGGCATGCGTGAATGAAGCTTTGATGAATAACAACGCGACAAGTCCGGGGAAGTTGCGGCGTGCGGAATAATAGTCGGCCCGAGCTCTGAGCTCAGCTTTTACCCTGTTCAAGATCTTTGATCACGTGCTGAAGCTTGCAAAGGTATTACAATAAAATTCGATGAGCAGTTTCGACGATATCCTTCTGACCGATACTCGAGAATGTAGAGTAGTTCCATCGAAGCTGAGGACCGGTACCTACGCTCCTCATGTGAGGAACCAGTGGTTAGTCAGCGACAGGCTTGGCGGATTCGCGCCACATCTTTTCCAAGGTTTACAACGTTCAAACCTCACTTCTCCCAACTAGACCGGACCGGACCAACAAATATCGGTGTGAACGGAAAAGGCTTGTGACTTGAGACGTTCGTTGCTTCCGCTGCTTCCAACTTTTCATTCGCGGGCTACCTATTTACGTCAAGCTGGAACCATGCTAATATATTTCCACGACACCCTTTTCGCAACGTAAGCATGGGTATTTCTTCTGAAATTTGAATGTGCTTACACAGTGTACGCAACTAGCCTCCGAGGGATGCACAACAGTCGTGTTACGCTTTACTGGAATTTGATCATTTAGAGAAACTTAGTCGAGCAATATCGCGATTGCGGACAATTCTTCGCCCCACCAAGGTCAATAAATTCGAATAGATATGTCGATCTTAGTATATTCTAGTGGCTCTCGAGTACGGGTGCAAGGGGAGAGAAAAAAGAGACGTTCGGCAACTCATCCGACCATGTCTAGATCGGCTTATTTTTCCATTACCACACATTGCACATATTGCACACAGAGCATCCCGTCCGATCCAATCTAAGACGACGACACGCCAAAACAGCCCTTGTAGGTTGATGCCTACTAGTACTAGTATGATTCCACAGATAACAATTGTCAATGCCTAGTGCGGAGGGAAATTATCCATTCTCCGCCTGGTCTGCCCTGGTCTGCCCTGGTCATATCGCCTTGTCTTGGCCCGCGACTCATCTCCCAACTCTGCCCCATTGCCGACTGCAAACCCCTGCTCCTGTGTTTACAGTGTGTCCATCCTCTTGCTTTTACTGTTTCTCCGTCAGCTAATGAAATTTCCAGGCACGCACCGCCGTTTATTGCAAAGGCACGTGACGCTAGAAGTCGCTACGGGTTACTGAAAGCGGCTAAAGGGCACCTGGGCACTGTGAACGCACCGACGACACATGCAGCTGGGCATCCGTGGCATCGTAAACCGTCCTTTGTACCGGATGCCGTACTGCTGATCATATCCGCAGCTTCGGAACCAATTACGCCGCGCGTTCAGGCACTTCATCTCTTTGCCGCAAGAGTGGGATGTCTCTGAGCGTTTCGGAGGTTCTCTGGCATTCTGGCAGTATGCAGCTCGCGCTCTCGTCCGATTCAATGGTTCCTGTCTGCGGCGAGCCATCTTGCTGGAAAGTCGATGCTTAACAGCTGGTACTATAGGAACAACGGCTGCAACTCGCCTTCAACAAACATTCCCGCAGGTCATAGTATGTCTGCCTCTTGCATGCTGCGTGCAGCGCCTCGTATCCATCCGACAACCACCAGCCAGTCAGGACGCTGAGGGGCTCCAAGCCAACCCCGCTCCTCCCACGCCGCTAACATGCACGTCACACATTTACCCTCCAAGGCTCCAAGCTCCGTCTCTTCACTGCTCCACACCACCTGGCCGGCTGCGTATGCTCCCTCGAAACAATCTGAGACTAATGTAAGTCATTGTGTTCACTCCGCCGTCTCTTTTATTCTACGCAGGGGCGAGCACTACTGTATACGGAGCCAGAGTTCCGAAGTTTCCCACTTTCCACGCTGTCAAGACCCACCGCTGTGCTGGCAGCGTGGGCAGACAGAGGGCTGGGGACGGAAATGCATCGACAGGGCTGCTGGTTTCTATCCCACGATGGCTGCTCACGGCTTGAAACTCTATGATCGCGATACCTGCGCGCTAGTGTACAGTCTCCACATCGAAGGCATGGTCAGGCTTCCGTCTTCGGGCTCGTCGCTACGGGATGATGGGTTGCAACGACTGTGGGAGCGCCTATTCGTTACGGCCATGTGCTGGAGCTGAAATGGTCGCATCTGCGAACTAGCTTTATCAGGTGGCGTGCTTCTAAACAGTATCCCCAGCATGCTCACGGTTCTGCGAACTCGCTACTAATATTTCATCTCCGATGGAACGCTGCCACGATTCAGGCCACGGGTCGTAATCACCACATTGGCTTTGGAGAAGTATCCTCATCATGGATGGACTTGATCTGATGACAAGTTACGTGATATATCTCCAACGTCGACCCGGACTAGCACTAGAGCTGCACTCAGGACAACAGGGCACGGATGAAGATTGTCGAACGGCCTCGAGCTTGTAGTGCTCTGACAGCCATCTTTCGAATTCTATTTTGACACCAGCGGAAACAAAACTGGAGCCATCTCTCGGGGCGTGCTGATTCCCAAGGGGCCCAAGGGGTCAAACCCGTCCCGTTTCCCGTCCCGCTGTGTACCAAAATCTCAATTTGCCCCACGAATATAGCCATGATCAAGTATGCATTTCAGCAGAAACAAGAGCGCCTCATAGAAGACGGTTGCGACTCCGAAAGAAAGAAATATGACGTGCCCTTGGGAACCTGGGGAACTACGCCGTAACGAGACAGAAATGCATATTGCTTTTGCTTACGGGGGAGAAGCGGGGATACAAGACATGAGCAGCCATGCGGGGAGTTGCACGTCGCCTGGCCCTCTCCTCGAACAAAGTTTTGGCCGTCGTACAGAGTCCGTGCGGACGCCCCAGGATCTGCGAGGGGCCAGTGCGGCAGCTTACAGCCAACTCCACCATGTCCTCTTGCGGCTTGACGATGGAGCTAGGGACGTTGAAGTGTGGCTTCGTCATCACTTCCTGATGGCAGTCAGTTGACAAATACGCTCTCGCAACAGAGCCGTCCGCAATGGTTCTCTTCAAGCACCACATTGGCAGAGCGAAGCCGCCAGCGTCATACGCTGGCAGAAGAGAGAGCGATTACTGCACACACACCGGCAGCAACCCGCTGCATCAGTGGGGCTGATCGCCCTAAGGTCCAGACCAGAAGGATCGCGTTGTCACTAAACTACACTGGCGGCTGGCCGTCGTTTTGTTGGCGTTTGAGCGCTGGGCAGTGTGAACGAGGGCGAGCAGCGAGCAGCGATCGCAGGCACGCGAATCCAAGCTTGGCAAGCGAAAGCAAGCTAATCGATGAATCGAGATGCTGCAGCAGAGATGCCGTGTCGTTCGGTTTATGCACAGCTGCTTGTCCGTCCATTCCTCAAGTGTCGACTTCACGCAGACGCAGTTACTGAAGGGCATACTGGATGACTACCAGCCAACAGCAACTGCAGTATGCGAGAGTGAACAGGGCTGGGGGAGGGGGAAGCCTTGGAAGGCAAAATTACAACGAACTGGGGAAGAAATGATGTCGGGGCGGGTCGAGCATTTCACAATACATACATACAATACACTGTACAGACGGCTGGCTGTACTACCCACGGTATATACGAGCGCGGATGGTGGCAGCCTTTGTTGAACCTAGTGCTCACGAACAGACGCCTTCCTCTCGCGCCGGCGTGTGCCTTTACGAAGCCATGCACTCATGGTCAGTCCCTTTTGAGGACTTGTCTGCCCACGACCCCCTACACAGTACATGGCCTCCGTGGGCCTAAACATGGGCACTGCCTTGGACTTTTAAAGAGAAGCCAGGCCCAGCAGATCGGTAGTTTTTCCCAGGATCACCCATACCGCCCACTTCAGATTCTGTCTCGAGGAGCACTGGACGCAAGCCGGGTGCAGTGCGAGATCGCTCCCTTCAACTCTGAGTCTCTGTTCTGTGGCTTAAAACTTGTCTTCCGAGCATCCATACCCTTACAATACCCCAGACCATACCATACCTACGCAGACCCATACCGGCATCCTGCCCTCCCCCTCCCAGAGAGCACTTGTACCGTGCAACCCTGAGCTAGTGCTTTGGAGTGTGTCTTGCAGGGCCTCCCCCCGGCACTTTACGTCCTCTTCCTAGTCGTTAAAGTCGTATTCTCCCCCCGCCCAAAGAGATCGTCCGCTCACGTCGTCTCCTGCCTCGCTGCTGCACGGCTGCACTCTGTCTGCACTCTGCACTTGCTGCTACGCACTGAACAAGAGAGTCACCCCTCGTGTAGCCCTCATCCATCCATCATACGCGGCCACCACACCCTGGCCTGACACTCGCCACCCTTTTCTACTTTGGACTCTGGATCCGCCCTCAGCTCAGAGTTCACAGCAGACAGTTCGCAGGAGGGGAGCATCATTGAGCGACTCAGTTGCCGTCCGTTCCACGCCGACGCTATTGGCTCTCTGGCCGACGCCCGCAAACTCGCTAAAGTGTGTCCCTCCCCCCGCTCCTCGCAACGTTGCCGTGCGATCGCTGGCGACATCAGAAGCGAAAGCGTGTGGACCGTGGACCCTCTCAGTCTCTCTTCTCTTTTACTTCTCGTCCTTCTCCGCACCCGCACCCGGGGGCAGGCATCAGACACACGGTTGCTGTCTGCTTCCGCTGCGTTGCGATTCAGACGAACCTCCTCGGCACCTCCCATCCCAGATTCCCCACTCCTGCCTCCTGAACCGCTCAATCGGATTCCACAAGAAATAGTCGACTCAGTCTCAGGCGTTCGCCCCTCAGGAAGACCGCCAGACCACCCCCTCACGCCTGCCACACCTCACACTCCAATGTTCGTCTTGGGCCGACAGTAACACTCCATCTCGTCGTTGCACCAGGCCGAATGACCTCTACCCTCTCCTTCGGGCATCCGCTGCCAGGAGCGCACGCTCGTCTGAGCATCAGCTCGTCTCCACAACCCTCCATGTCGTCCTCTAGCGATTCCCCGATGAACACGCCCACTCTGGAGTCAAATCTCACCTCCCTTTCCGACGGTTACGACGAATCGCGCGCAGATTCAAGAGGCACTTCGGATGAAGTTGTGCCGAAGATCGAGGAGCAAGAGCTCTTACTCTCAGAGGTTAAGGCCGAACCTTTCGCGGATGAAACACCCATATCTCCCACAGAGCCCGTACGGATAAGAAGAGGTCGAGGACGCCCGCGGATATACCCGCCTCGATCTCCCACAACTTCGAAACAAACCAAAGCACGCTCAAAAACAGGCTGTACTACTTGCCGCAAGCGAAAGAAGAAATGTGACGAGACGAAACCAATTTGTAAATATCCCTCCCGCGTACGATGTGGTAAAGTTGTCTGACCAGATCCAGGCCTATCTTGCCAGAAAAACAACATCTATTGTGAGGGCTACAAAGAAATCGCGATATGGAAAAGCGGGAAAGAACGTGCTTTAGAAGGTTAGTACTGACCTGAAAAACGCACTGATCTATCAAGCTGACGAGCAAAGCAGGAGCACGCAGACAAAGTGAAGACGTCAAGTACGAGCTCCCACCTCTCATGGAGGGTGTAGAGAACGATGCGGATCGAACACTTCTCCAGCACTTCGTCAGCAGAGCGAGCTGCGTACTAAGTCTTCATGAAGATCAGACCACCAATCCTTTTACTAAAATCCTGTTGCCCATGGCACTGCGTCACGAAGGCTTGATGCACTCAGTTTTGTGCCTTTCTGCATCACATCTTTGCTCACTAACCCCTTCACAAGACTACCACGACCGGATGACGTTCCACCGTGGCAAAGCCTTACATCTGCTTAACCGCGACCTGGAAAGGCACAGGGCCGGACAAGGAGGAGACATTATCTACGAAGATTCTAATGTGGCACAAATTCTACTCCATCTACTCCATTCCATCTGCGACGGCAATACTTCCGGCGAGTACAGGATGCACATGATCGCCGCAAAGCAGATTGCCATAACGCAAAAATCCAAGAATCCCGAATTCCAGTCGCTTTTCGATGAATTCTTCTACTATCACTGGATAGCCAGCGAAATCACGTCCCTGGATGACAATGGAATACCGATGATGGATGATTTCAACCTTCCGTTTCAAGTGAACCCCGCAACGGCAGCTTTGATAGGAGTTTCCGATGGACTGTTTGGATACATCTCCAAAATCAGCAATATGCGACGCAGGCTACGAGCCCGGATAGACGAGCATCTCGACCCCGTGATGGACTACGAAGCACTTCTTGCCGCTCATGCGATCGATTCTGGACTGAGAAGTTGGGTGTGCCCACAGACTCCCGGCACCCCTCGCTACACTATTTCTATGTTGTATCGGCAGGCATCGTGGGTCTATCTCTACCGCACCACCAAGGAGTCGAAGCCACATCCATTCATCCAAAGCGCCGTAGATGATGGCATTCGGTATATTAAAGATCTACCAAAGGAAGGTTGGGTACAGAGCAATGTTTTATTACCGCTCTTCCTGATCGGATGTGCGGCTTTCGAAGAAGAGCAGCGCTTTGAGGTGAACCGAGCTTTTAGTGGCCTAATGGCTACTACAGGTCTAGGAAACATCACATTTGCAAAAGAGGTGGTAGACAGGGTTTGGGAGTTAATGGATGCGGGGGATAGCGAATCATGGGACTGGGAGAGGATAATCAACGCGAAGGGATGGGACTTCCTCGCAACGTGACTGGACACATTTTTCTATCGGCGCGACTCTATTCAACTCATTCGGTGTTCACGAACGGCAAAAGGAAATCTTGGGAGGCCACAAATGTGTTTTGCAATGTTCGTTTCAAGAGCGAGCTACAGCACGTACACTTTTCTAACCGGAATGGTGATTCCGGGTTATTGCATTGGGCAGGCATGTTCCCCATTTGAAAGGCATGGTGGCGGCGGTTCATGGCTTGGACGCAAAAATGAGTTTTCTCTTCTTCATACGGTTCTGCATTGTTCTTGACTCGCTTCTCCTTAGCTCTTTTTTATTGATGACGACTCTTACTTTCGCGTTGCTCATTGCTTCGCGCATTGACTTTGCTTTCGGCTCCGTGGAACACATGTTGGGGAACTGTTGGATTGGGCAAGGCGTCTGGCAACGGCCTGGCTTTAGTGGGCCATATTCGCCGCTCAACGGTAGCCATGGGGAGATAGGAGATAGAGGCCATGACTATAGTCATGTTCGCGCTATTCGGACACGTATGTACGCACTTAGGGATAGTCATGCCATGCAGCGAGGCGGCGTCTCCCCCGTCGCCGCTGTGAACTCCACTCGCCCTTCCCTCCCATCCCTTCCGCAGTCTCCCCGTCCCCGCTTTCCTACGTCTCTCTGCCTGCGCATCACCGCGAACTCGAGTAGATTGATTCGCCCATCCAGAGACCAGCCAGGGGCGAGAGAATGCACAGTGTTTTTCGCTTCTGCTGCCTGCTCGAATTGCGCATGCATCATCTAATTCTGCTCCAATCATGCAATTGCTCATCCCCGTTCCAGTGAAGCACCAACTCTCCAGCACCACTGGCTCCACCGGCAGCACTGGCTCCAGCAAGATCCAGTATCAGGGCCAGCACCAACGCACCTCCACCTCACCCCATCCTCTTCCGAGGCCTCCCTGCAACAGAGAGACATATTTTGGCGAACCTGGGACGACTCATGGCGGTCGTTCTCGCTGCTTGCCCCGCAAGTGGCCGCTTCAAACCAGTCATGTCTTGTCTGCAATGTCTTTTTTCTGCAGTGCAGCTCACGTCTGAGCATTTACCCGGCGGGTAACAAGGTTAGCCACGTCCGTCTACGAGCAGCGACGTCGGTGGGTGGAGAAACGTGGACCGGCACCTCGTCTCTCTGCTCCCTTTCTTCTTTGAATCAGGAACCGAACAGGCCATGGGTGGATATATCAGGCATTTTCTGATGCGCAGCCCACTGTCAATATGTTCCAGTGGTGTGGATGCTCGTGGGATACAGCGACTTCACATCACATGCGTGGGGGGAAACCTTGGAATACTCTAGCAAGACCTTCGGCATCAAAAAGTTGCTAGAAGATCGCTCTCAATGCCCCCGAGGCTGAATTCTTGCGTGGCGTAGTCAAGCTTTGAGATTTACTGTGTTGGCGCAAAACAAAAAACCGTAAAGTCAAAGGATCGCTTGCGGATAATTCTTCTTCTTTCTGCTGACTGATGAGTAGCGACACACATACGGCACACATCCTCTATCATTATCGTTGTCGTCCTCCAACAGATCCCATCGCAAACACATATGCATTCATTTGCCGGCCCGCTCGAGAAGAGGCTCGACGGCACGAAGTCTCGATATCTGGGACTGCGGCCCATTCCTCCCATCGGCGCAATATCCGTTCCGTCCGCGCGTGGGGGTCGCAAATGGTCCCGCTACAAAGGTTTCTCCCCGTTATAAGACCGTCGCCCAGCATATACTAAATGTAGCTCGGCGCATTCGGTCGCGCTCTGCACTGATGCAAATGCAATCCCTCGCATATGGGATACGATATAACCCACCAGACCGAAGTGCCTCGGTCTCACGGGTGTAATTTCCACCACCATGACGTCCTGAACTAGCATCGCAGCTGGCTATTTCCAACATACAGTCTCTATCTCTAACAAAGATAGAGCAGCGTTAGCCTTAGGCGGTTCGTCCGCGCTCATTCATCCCATACTGGCTACCTGCCGCGAGGCGGTCAGGTTCGGAAATATCACGTAGGGCCATGTGATGATGATGGCTGGGTCTTGGGGCTTGTACGCTCTATTCATCCGATGCCTTGGACGCCGGGATTCACCGGATAAGTGAGATATACATACACACTACACTGGAACGGAACATGATGGACAAGAACGCTTCGGTCTCGCCTCACGAGTACATACAACGACATGAGTATGACGATGGCATTTGCGTCGAGGTGTGCCGTGCTCACGTTCTCCTTTCTCCTTTTCAATTTCTTCGTTCCCGGAATCAGATTCTTGGAAGATGGAAGGATGCAAAGCCACAAACAAGTTCCCCGATCTAGAAGAGAAAGAGGGAGGATTTGATGGATTTAGCGCTTTGGCGCTGAATGTCTTACCGGAAGATATATACAATACAGTAATTACACACAATACTAGATATGATCAGTACCATCAGCAGCCACCATTCAGCATCCGAGCCGCTCGTGGTACAATACTGTGCCGTCTGACTCGACCATCCATCATCCATCCAATCCAGTGTCCACCGATCGATTCTCACCGCCGATACAATCATCGGACTTCGCACCCTCACACATGCTCACACCCCGGTTCGCGCCAGCCAGCCAGCCAGTCTAGACACTCACGCAAAGAAAATCTATATCTACCTACGTACCTAGATAGATAGATACACACGCCCTCCTCAAACCGTCACGGGGTACATAAGTATGTCGTCCTAAACCACGCGCTCCTACATGCACACTCCCCATACTACAACGCCCCTGCATATCCAGCCCAATCCAGTCCAGAACACCATGCGATTCCGAGACACATATCCCATCCCATCCCATCCCCACCGTGTCCAAACCGTCCAGATAACGTGCGCCTAAACGACCAATCATCCCATCCCAGTAAAGTATAGACCGTGTCTGTGGCAAGTGTGGATGGGGATGAGCAGTAAAAGCAAGCCATGCGCCGCCGCACGCCCCGGTTCTCAGGTGCCCGGAGCCTTGTCTTCACCGATCAGAAGGCCTGTCGGGCTAAAAGCTTGGCTTCCACGAGGCGTCTGCGTTTGCGTTGCACGGTGGTGGGGAACGGATGTTGTGGTTGCGTTATGTTGCACTGGAGGGGGGATGGTGGATGATGGGTAAGGGGATGACATATAGTCAGCCCTACGAATCTGGGGGTTGGACCTGCAGATTGGGGGATGGCACGGGGGAAGGTAGGTGAGATGCGTAGAGTAGCGTAGAGTAGTTTGAATTTGGGGATGGGCTTCTGATTGGAAGGTTAGGTTATTTCGTGTGCCGTGCTGAGAAGATGGGTATGTGGATAGTGCGTGATAGGTAACATCTAATCCGCCTTGTGATTCCGTAGCCTCAGAAAAAAAAGCCTCGGTATCGTGGTTTGTAAGAGTGTAAGGGAACTATTTCTGTATTTTGGCCCTGCTGATTGGGTGGGAGGAAATGGGTATGATGCGTGTATTTATGTTTTAGGCGTGCTTCATAGGCTGGGTTGGGAGATCCGGTGGGCGACGAGGCTCGTGTGGAAATTTCTTGCTTGTGACCCACAACACCATGATCGTTAGCTATAGTATAGTATGGGCGTTGGGCGATAACTAAATCTTGTATGAGGGAAAGTCGCCATGGCAATCACAATCAGAGTTCGCACCACACCACACCTATCTCTCGTACTAATCTTCAACACAGTAAGCTCCGACCGACCCCCTCACTTCGATACCACGTGAGCACATTTCTTCCATTCTAATCCACGATCCAGGTCCAGTCATGTCGTCAACGTTTCTAATTTCGACCCGCTTTCCCCTGCCTGTGTCAAAGGGGAATGATTGCGCTCAAACGGGGACACAGGCACAACACAACACTGCAGCGTTGTCGCGCATTATCAATCTCGGCTGGGTAATACCACGATGGATGATGATGCATCCTGAAGCGCGGGGGGCGGCGTGGAGTGAATGCGGTTTAGTACGGGTGGGAGGGCAGGGCTTGGATTGGGGGGGGAGAGTGAGGAATAGGTTAGATGGATGGGGAGGGTGAGGTGTGGATTTGGGCATGGTGGCATGGCTGAGAATGGATGTGTGCATGAGTGGCGTTCTGATTTTTCAGGCAAGACGACGAACTGGGTGTTGAGAATGGAATAGGAATCGGAATAGGAAGTCGTTGCTGAGCGTCCACGGTGATGCGAGGAAGGGGTTTCTTCCTTGTCGGGTGCCCATGCCTTGGTGGTGGTGGTGGTGGTGATGGTGGTGCTCCTCCAACGTTGATGCAGGAGGATTGGAACTGGAATTGGGAATTCTTCCCAAAACTCAGCTACTGCACTTGCGCTTGCTTCTGGGGCAGATCACTTCAGGGTCCCGTACTCAGGAGAATGTAGTAGGTAGGTAATGTGCTGCGCAGCACAGCACGCACTTGCACTTGCACTCGCGGTGCCATGGAGAGGGGTAACGATACGGGACGCGCGGTGTATGTGCGTGCTCTTGGTTCGAACATGGCTGCTCGTATCGTGGAACTTGATCGCGGTCTTGTCCCCCCGTAGCGACAGCCCAAATGAGGAATTTTTTGAGCTGGTACTTGCGAGTGGTCGCAGACGGTTGGTGGATTTACAGGCCGTGCCGGATAGTGCTGCTGCGACGAGGGGCGGGCTGAGGAGAATGTGGAGATGGAGCGAACATAGTACATACCACATACAGCACATGTGCAGGGCTTGCGGCTAGTTGTTGGTGATTGTGATTTTAGATGCTCCCGGCCTATCAGGATTTTCTTGCATGGTCTTTTTCGAAATTCCTGTGCCGTGTGGAGGGATCTCTATGGATTCGAGTTACATGTCTGTCAGGACCCGATGTCGAAGTCCGGCAAGGGAGAGGCAAGGCTGCCCTGGAGGGGTGGAGTGGAGAGTAGGCATGCGCATCGCTTCACCTTCCCGGCCCCTTCAACGACTCATGATTTGAGTTTGACTGCCGGACCCCATAACGGCAGGCGGGGGATCTGCTGCTGGGGAGAGGGAAAAGATGTTGAGGAAAAAGCAAAGAGTGCTGATGTCGGCATTCCCACTTGAACAAGGTTGGCTGGCACGGCTGGTTACACGCGAGCTGTCATCACCACGTTTGGGATGGATTCTTGGGACGGCGGGAGGAGGTGAGCGCCAAGACATTCGAGGAGGGTCGAGAACGTGCACACAACATGTGCGCCCCCCGTGGCATTTGTCCTCCGCTCCCTCGTGCCACTCACCCAAGTCCCGCCCCCATGCAGTGGCGTCCGCTGTTCCCAGGCTTTCTTCCAACGGCCGCCGTGGATCCACAACGCCTCGCGAGCAGAGATGCAATCGCACAATAACCGATGCGGTTCGCTTCTTTGCCATCAGCCTCCCGAGGCCTGTGGCTAGTGAATGGAGATGAGCCAACTTCGACGTCGACACATCGGAGTCGTTGAAGTCGTTCGCGAACCAACAATCAGATGAATTCACTCATTCTCACTCTGAAAGAAGGCAGCGGGGCCCACACAGCCGGAGCGAATGACAGTGTCTCTTCTTAGCAGCGCATCTCGCTTCCTACGCGAGCCCCCCAGCCGAGCGCGAGCGCGAGCGCCTTACTGTTACAGCGCAAACGTACTGCTTAGCGACTGGAGGACTCCGAAGTTACAGCCAAAGTGTTGGATCTCTTGTGTCGCAGCCGATGACATGTGTCTTTCTTCTTCATCCCCCTTCGTCGGCGGAGGCTTCGAGAAATGGAATCCTCACGAAAGAGCCTGGAAGACGCCGTCGTGGACGCCAACGAGATGGAGGAGAAGAGGGAACAAGGGGACGCCGCCCCACCGAGGCATAGCGCCGACACCAGAGACGACGACATTCAACACCACCCGCAGCACCCTGTGCAGCCAGCAGTGACTGAAGACATTCGGCGCATAGCGACAAATACCTCTCACGGCGAAAACACCATCTCACTACATGAAGTAGAGCCTGTTTCCGTCCGACTCGACCACCTGTCGGTTTCCGTGGATGAATCTCCAACCGCCTTTGCCAAAATCTTCGCGAAGAGTAAAGTTTCGGCTAAAGATGCTCAAGCAACTAATCATGTCAAGACCATTCTTGACGACATCTCGGCGACTATGCAGAGCGGTTCTCTGACGGCCATCATCGGCGGGAGCGGAAGCGGCAAGACGTCGTTGCTTAACCAGATGAGTGGTCGCATGCACGGAAACCGCCTCTCTGTTTCGGGGCGGACGCTGTTCAATGGCAGTGAGGATGCCTCGAATATCAGGAGTGCTTATGTCATTCAACAAGATATTCTTCTGCCGACGTTGACGGTTCGCGAGACGCTGACGTATGCGGCGGAATTGCGTCTCCCGTCTTCAGTGCCCCGGGAAGAGAGGAAGCAGTTGGTTGAAGAGGTCATCATGGAGCTAAGCTTGAAGGAGGCAGCCGATACCCGCATTGGGAATCATGAGCATCGGGGTTGCAGTGGTGGAGAGAAGAGGAGGACGAGTGTTGGTGTTCAACTTTTGTCGAATCCAAGTTTGTTGTGGTTGGACGAGCCGACTACTGGCCTGGACTCGACGAGTGCGTACCAGGTTGTCAAGACATTGCAAAGTCTGGCAAGAAAAGGTCGAACTATCATCGTCACGATTCATCAGCCACGTTCGGAGATCTGGTCGCTCTTCGACAACATTATTCTTCTTACCAAAGGCAGTCCAGCCTATGCTGGCAGCGCAAAAGACTGTCTTCCTTTCTTTGCAGGCTTAGGTTACGAACTACCCCCTTTCGTCAATCCAGCAGAATACCTTATCGACATCGTGTCCGTCGACAATCGAAGCACTGAAGCGGAAGAAGCAGCGCAAGCGCGCGTTGACCAACTCAAAGATGCATGGAGACAACACTCAAGCAAAATCCAAGGTCTAGAAAACGAAAAGACCTCTCTCGTCACCAAAGTCTCCTCAAGACAACTGCCAGGTCATACCTCAATCATCCAACAAATTCGCGTCCTGACAATGCGAACATGGATCGTCACTGTTCGTGACCCCATGGGCATGATAGGCAGTCTTGTCGAAGCCATCGGCATGGGCGTCATTACGGGATGGATCTTCTACCAACTTGATGGCTCACTATCTGGCATTCGCTCTAAACAGGGTGCTCTATATACCGCCGCTGCTCTCCAAGGCTACTTGATCCTCCTCTACGAGACCTTTCGCTTAACGACCGACATCCAGCTCTTCGACGAAGAATCGAGGCAGGGAGTCGTTAGCATTCCTAGTTTTCTAATCTCGCGACGCCTGGCGCGGCTGTTGATTGAGGATATACCAGTCCCGCTCATTTTCTCTCTTGTGTTTTATTTCATGGCCGGATTCCGGACTGATGGTGCAGAGTTCATGACCTTCTTCTCTGTTATCTTGATCGAGCAGTATATTGCCGTGTGCTTTGCGACTCTGTGCATTTCTGTCTCTCGGCACTTCGCGGGAGTAAGTTTCACCCACAAAACCAGCCAGTGAACTTTTATTGACATGATTCTAGGCTAGTCTTGTTGCCAATCTGGCGTACACCCTACAATCTATGGCTTGTGGCTACTTCATCCAATCCAACACTATCCCCATCTACGTACGCTGGACCAAATGGACTGCCTATGTTTTCTACGCTTTCGGCGCCCTATGCGCTAATGAGTTTACTGGCCATTTCTATGACTGTCCTCTCGAAGGAGGTGCTTCGAATCCTGCATGCAAAGAATACACCGGCCAATTCATTCTCGACTCGCTAGGTTTTCCCGACAATTGGGTTTGGCGACCAATTCTAGCACTGGTCGGCTTCGTCATCGCTTTCTACGTTGGTGCAGGCGTCTTGCTCAAATTCTGGCGTGCTGAGATCGGAATGGCGCGTGCGAGGCCTTCGAATACTGACGCATCTGCTGGTAAAGAGAAGATGGTCACTCGATCTGCCGATGAGGTCAGGACTATCACTATCAAACTTGATGGCTATGGCCTCGACATCGAAAAGCGGAGTCTACGAACACGAACCACGAAGGCAATTCTTAAACCTCTTACTGCTCAGTTCGAACCGGGTACAATGAACATCATCATGGGCCCTTCAGGTTCCGGCAAAACATCACTTTTGAATAGTATGGCCGGCCGTCTCCGCGATGATATTTCAACCAAATACAAGCAATTCGGACGCTTGACCTTCAACGATCTTACCCCTTCTCTCGACGTTGTCCACGCCATATGCTCCTTCGTTACCCAAGACGACGATGCTCTCCTTGCCTCTCTCACTGTCCGCGAAACTCTACGCTTCGCCGCTGGTCTCCGTCTCCCGAAGTGGATGACCAAAGAACAAAAGATCCAACGCGCCGAGGAAATCCTTCTCAAAATGGGTCTCAAAGACTGCGCAGACAACCTCATCGGCAACGACCTAATCAAAGGCATTAGCGGCGGCGAAAAACGCCGCGTCACAATTGCCGTCCAGATCCTCACCGAGCCACGCATCCTCCTCCTCGACGAGCCCCTGAGCGGCCTCGACGCCTTCACCGCGCTCTCCATCATGGACGTCCTCCGCGGTCTCGCAAACGAAGGCCGAACCCTCATCGTCACCATCCACCAACCGCGCTCCGACCTCTTCCAACACTTCGGCAACGTGCTCCTTCTAGCCAGAGGCGGTTCCCCCGTCTATGCTGGCCCAGGTTCAGCCATGCTCCCACACTTCGCAAACCTAGGCTACGAATGCTCCCAGCACGTCAATCCCGCCGACTTCGCCCTCGACCTCATAACCGTCGATCTCCAACACTCTTCCAAAGAAGCCGCCACTCGCGCCAAAGTCCAACACCTCATTTCCTCCTGGACTGCCCCCCCTCTCCCCTCCCCCACAACCTCCACCCGCGCCCTCTCCACACCCGCCGAACTCGGCAGCCTCGCCCGCACCCCCGCCTCCTTCGGCCCAGCCTTCTCCATCCTCCTCCGCCGCGCAACCAAGAACTTCTTCCGCCAGCCCGATCTGCTCGCCGCTCGAATCGGCCAAGTAGTAGGTCTCGGCCTCGTGCTAGCCCTTTTCTTCGCGCCCCTCAAAAACGACTACTTCGCCATCCAAAACCGGCTCGGGTTCCTGATCGAAATCGCTCCGCTCTACTTCGTCGGCATGCTCAACAACATCGCCGTGTACCCGGGCGAGCGCGACGTCTTCTACCGCGACTACGAGGACCGAGTGTATGGCGTCTCGCCGTTCTTTCTGACGTATACCGCGCTGGAGGTGCCGTTTGAGATTGTGAGCGCTATTGTGTTCGGAGTGCTTATTGTGTTGGCGTGTGGGCTGGAGAGGTCGGGGGAAGTGTTCTTTGTGATGGTTTTCAATGCGTTTTGCATTGTGAATTGTGGAGAGAGTTTGGGGATTGCGTTTAATACGCTTTTCATGCATGGCGGGTTTAGTGTGAATTGTATGAGTGTGTTATTAAGTGTGGCGCAGATGATGAGTAGGTTCTTTCCCTTTCTTTTCTTTTTGGCCCGTTTCATCTTTGAGCTGAAGCAGAATGGCTTTTTTCTTGGGAGTGCTGGCTTAAAGACCTGGTATTCGAAGAAAATGGTGTTCTTTGTAGAAGCTGTTGTCGATTTAAGGTTATCGATCCAGGGTCATGGATTTCAGATTTCCGGTTTAAACTTCTGACATCCCACGCTAACTTTCCCCTTAGGCGGCATCATGGCCCTATCCATCCCTTCATTCCTCTCCGCCTGGAATCACCTCTCCCCTCTCAAATACGCCATCGCCAACATGGCTCCCTACACACTACGCAACCAAAACTTCACCTGCACAGACTGGCAACGTCTCCCTGATGGACACTGTCCGCTCGAGACAGGAACCCAGGTCCTGCAGCTGTATAAACTCGACGGGAATGCGGCGATGAATGTCATGGGGTTGGGTATCTGTGTCGTTGTATACAGGTTTGTAGCGTGGGTGGTGTTAAAGATGGTGAAGGAGAGATGGATTGGGAGGGTTTGGGAGAGGGTGGGCGGGAGTGAGAAGAGGAGAGTGAAGAGGGAGAAGGGGCGGGGGCAGTTGGAGAGTGGGAGTGGGGAGGGGAGGGAGGGTGTCTAGGTTCGGTTTTCACCTGCTCCAGTTCTCTATTTTATTTTGTTTTGGGTTCTTTAGCGAGGTGTTGGAACGGTTGGATGGGATAAAATGATATTCTAATTTTTATGTGGATCCAGTGCTGTCGCTGGTCCAAGAGATGGATGAAAGATAGCTTTACAAATTTCGAGGAAAATGACCTCTCACTTCCGCTCATCACTATTGGTGCGATCCGTCTACATTCTTTAGCTTCGTACCCCTCTGCGAAGCTAATGCTTAGTAGCTGATTGTGCAAGTCCTCAAACCTAGCATGGTTTGTAGGGAGTAAGTACACTTCTCATCAATGTCTGCACTTCGGTCGACTTTCTTACTACATAAGTAACATAACAAATATTGACGAGGCTGAAGAAGCAAATATATAGAGGTGGGTTGAGTAAGCATGAGACTTCAGAATAACATGTTTCCCCTCCGGCGTCAACCCCACTCAGCCTTCCACCTCGTGCTTGCGAGGTTTCTCAGCCCAGCCTGACATCGCAGCTGACACCTGACTCAAATCGAACATCATTCACTTCACCAAGTCATTCGGTCATCATATCAATCTATCCTAGTGTCGAAGCGACCCAGAATTACCCTTCTCAAAAGATCTAACTCCGATTGCTTTGAGCCTAGCTTCGCGACCAGACGTCTTTCGATCTAGAGAACTGGATGAACCAATGATTTACTGGGCTAAAGAGATATAGCCCCACTTGTTATATCAAGACGTTTTTACAAAATGGCAACGCCTACCAACAGGTCTCTGCCGCGTAAGCTGTTAAAAGCTTCCGGTTCCTTGTCCGTGGCGAGGGAAGAAATCAGGAGTGATATTCTGCGAGGGCAGAGATATGTGACTGAGGGGAGGTATGAACAGGCAGAGAAGCTTTTGAGAACAGGCGCCAAATATTCGGAAGAAAAAGAGGGTGCATTGCAATCATTGCATATCGAATACTGGTTGGGGCGTGCACTCTTCGGACAAAGCAAGTTTTCAGAGGCTCAGGAGGAATTCGAGAAATCACGGGATCTGCACCAGGATAATCAAGATAATGATGATATGCTTGTCTTGTGAAACCAATACTGGCTGGCACGTACGTACAGACATCAAGGGAAACTGGACAAATCCATAGATCTATGTCGGGCGGTACTTCGTAAACAGGAGGATGTACTTGGCAAAGACCATGAAGACACATTGAAGAGCAAGCATTCACTAGGGTTTACTTTAACGCGCCTTGCAAAGTCGAGCGGATTATGGAGCGAGGCCGAGGATATAATGAGGCAGGTAGTGGACGGTAGGGAACGAACACATGGAAGAGACAATGATTATACAATGAATAGCATAGACCTGCTAGGGGAAATACTCTTTAATCTAAAGAGGTACAAAGAGGCTAGTGATTTGTTGGAAGAGACTGTAGATTGGATGAAACGAACGCTTGGACAAAACGATCGAGATACGCTTTACAGCAAAAAGATACTAGCATGGGCACTTCTAAGACAACAAAAATACGGTCAGGCTCAACAACTTTTTGAACAAGTCCTCCTCGGACGTCAAAAAACACTCGGCAGCTCTCATGGGCATACGCTAAATTCCATGTTCGAGCTTGCGGATACATTGTTCCTACAAGGAAATCACAAGGAGGCCGAAAAGGTATGTCAGGAACTAGCAGAATTGGAAAGGAAGAAACACGGAGCCGGCCATAAAGCTACCCTTGTGACATTAGACTTATTAAACAAAGTCCGACAGCAAGGTTCATCGCTATTACCACCCAGCAACGACATTCAAGCATTTACCGCTTCTGAAGAAACTCAACCTAGTGCACTTGCGCTTTCACCAACGAATTACACTTCTGAGAAGCACGAAACTACTCAACTTACACAGCATGAAGCTTCTTCAATATTGCCCACCACCCCCAGAGAAAAGGTTCCGCGGACACCTACCGCTTCTCAAGAGATGCAGCCCGAAATAATTGCGGTTTCACCGACTAGTAGAATCTCCAAGCAGCCCATAACTATGCAGCTAACGCGCCCTAACTCTGCTTCGGTCTTTTCAGCCGTCGATGACCTTTATAAGGTGTCGAATATGCAGTTGGACTTGTTTTTCGCCACGAACGCTCCGAACCTCTACACTACATCTGATATCATAAAAATATCAACCATACTAGGTCGCCTGAATTCTCACTGGAAAAGGGTACCACGAATGTATATCGTTCTTCGGTCCATTGATCACCTGCCTCTCCTAGACGATCTCATCACTGCTGGTCTCTCTGACTACTTGTTTCCTATGACTGAGCGGCACCTGTGCAACCATATGCAGACCAGCGTTCGAGAAGAGTTCTTAAAAGCTCAGAGCCGGGTGCTGACCAAGAGTCTCAGTCTAGAATTGGGAAAAGAAGGGCATCATTGTATTTTCAGCCATGAGGACTCTGTTCCGTTTGAGACTCAGGCCAAGCTAGGCGCGGGTTCATTTGGAGAGGTAGACAGGGTCCTCAATCTCATCACCTGGAAAGAGTTTGCAAGAAAACGCGTTTCTCGAAGCCTTGCTTTTCGCGGTCGACGGAAAGAGGACGTGAAGCATTACATCACCGAGATCGAAATCTTGAAACGCTTACAGCATGTTCACATTGTGAGATACATTGGGAGCTACACAGATCCAAGGTTTCTTGCCATAATCATGTCTCCTGTGGCACAAATGGACTTGAGCGATTATTTGGCACGAACTGACCCATCCAATTACAAAGAACTCCGAACCTTCTTTGGTTGTCTAACTACAGCCCTACAGTATCTCCATATGGAGGATATCAGACATAAGGATATCAAGCCACAAAACATTCTCGTCGACCGGGGAACAGTTCTTTTTACCGACTTTGGATTAGCTTTTGACTTCAAAGGCGAAGACGGTAGTGAGACGACAGGAAAAGTGAACCGCAGAAGTCTGCGATATTGTGCACCAGAGGTCATGCTCCAAGAATCACGGACAAGGAAGTCTGATATCTGGAGTCTAGGGATAGTCTTTCTTGAAATGGCTGTCGTTCTCAAGGGTCAAAGCAAACGATACATGGACGAATTTCTCGAAACGCATGGATCAAACTATAAATTCGTCCACTCAAACCTCGCAGCCTTGCCAGAGTTAATCACTACCCTGGGACACATAGGCGATGAGTCAGACAATTTGATACTTGAATGGACAGAAACAATGCTCTCAGAACAACGAGATTCCCGTCCAACTGCATCCTCCTTGGTTGAAACCATCATCAATACTAGTTTGGAAGAGGAAGGAGTAGGGTTCTGTGGACTTTGTTGTATGTACGGGGAAGATAGTCTATCTGTTTGGAGCGAGGAAGAAGATTCAGGTCAATGATATTGGGTTAGGAGATAATATGTTTTCAGGTCTTCAGATGGTAGTTTATTGATACCACTCAGTCAGATCTCATTTTTCTTTCCATACCATTGTTCGGCGTCACAAACTCATCTGAATGAACAATGAATCGAATTTATCAGCAAAATAACTTGTAGGACACCTGCGTTACAAACCTTAAAGCAACAGCTTAAGAACAGATGCATTACAATGGCTAATTCCAATGAGAGTTGGTGTCAGTCCTTTTTAGCGTGACATGCAAAACCAGGCCAAGCCGGATGACACATTTGAAGGAACACGGTTACTGCTAATCTTTCTGTCTTCAGTACGAATAGCGTACAGATAATTTATGCTTATCATCGTGAACTGTAACTATCAATCGGATTGTTCCAAAAGGTTACTCGTCTAGCCTGTGCATGGCAAGTATCCCAGCATTTGCACCAGCATGAAATCGGACAGGCGCAGCGCAGGATGAAGCGCATACTTAAGTACACGGAATTTTACGTGAATGAAAATTTCCGGAACGGAATTGACCCAATAATCATTCAGTCCATGCTCATTTTTTAGTATACACCCACCTACTCTACACATCAATCCCATCCGGTCAGAGATTGACAAAATAAATGAACTATCCCGGCCGTTCCTCACGCGCGTCTCCTTTCACCTTCCCTCGTCTCGAATCCACCGCACCAATTTGTCCCATTCCAGTCAATCGTGCTCTCCTCTCCCTCAACCTCGCTTCTTCCGCCTCTAACCATTTAATTTCCCTCTTCTTCCGCGCCTGCACAAGAATAGACGCATCCGCAGTACCCAACAGCTTTTCTTGGCATACTTTTGGCTGTACTGAAGTCTACCCGGCAATATTCATCGGCGTATCTCTCTTACCAAGTGAACCCTCATTTTTCTCATGCTACTCAGCCAGCTCATTCGTTCTCTAAACAACCGTGTCTTCCTTCGTTGAATCCAGTGCCGGAACTAGACTTGTTTCGGGTAGTTCTAAATACCCTGGCGCAGTTCGACTATGTAGTTTCCTCTGTGTCATGTCTTAAACTTCAGAAGCGACAGCCATGTTACCAGAGGAGCGATTTGTAAGGGATGGTTGCATGTGGAGAGGTGGATGCGCTTGTGAACGCAGAGGTGACTTGGCTAGGAACACTTGAGCTCAGTGCAGCTGAAGTAAGTGCTACGAATGAACTTGCTTCTGATTCCAGCTCCTTCACAATTTGAGAGACAATCGAATCAATAGAAAACAATTTCAATCCCTAGTGAGGACAGTAGGAATTTAGGATTCTGGAAGGAAGTTACAACGCGGACATAAAATCCGCCAAGACTCGATACAGGAACCCGCTACTTGCAAGCAAGGCAAGAACTTCCGGAACAAGCAGTGTTTTTGACACAAACTCGTTCTTTTGACATGGACTTACTCTCATTCCCTATCAGTTCACATCAATAGCCGCTAACGACTCATCTCAACCCATTTCTCAGTTCTCGAAGCCCGGACCACCAACACGCGCTTCCTACCATGCATCCCCACCACGAGCCACCTCAAATTACAGCTTCACAGCCCTATGATACGTCATCAGAAAATTTTCTCATAACCCTCACCATCCTATACGTCTCGATAGTCTTTGGCCTCTTTCACATAATTATAGCCGTGGAAACGAGAGGACGCCGCAACTTAAATAGATGAAGTTGATTTGGGAATTCTGTACAAAAACATTGAGGGAAGGGACAACATGAAGGACGAGTCCGTTCTGGACATGGCTGGACTAACACATACGTAACAAGGAGCAGAGCATAACGAATCAAAATGCCTACAAAAAGGCGAAACGAGACATTCCAGTCCCTTCAACTACAACTCACACCCAGTCATCACCTTATCATCACCGTCAAGGAAAAGCAATCGAAAGACTCACTTACGCAGACCCGCCCCGAACATATTCATCAAACCAAGCCACGGCTTGCAAGAAAGCCTGCTCTTTAGCGAACTTCTCGCGCTTCTTGGAGAGATCGCATCGGACTGCGAAGCCGTGGACGACGTCGGAGAAGAGGTTGATTTGGTAGGGGACGGTGTGTTTTTGAAGGATTTCTTCGGTTTCGTGGCGCTTGGGGGCGGGGAAGATTTGGTCGGTTTCTGGGAAGGGGTAGTGTTAGTGGTTCTTTTTTCCTTTTTGGATTGTTTTTGTTTTTGGTAGGTGTTCGTGTGGTAAAATGGGTGATAAGGAGTGAATTGTATACATACCAGCAGCAGCAATGCTCAACGGCCCCTCTATCCCCCTGACTTCATCTGCCTCCACGAAACTCGGATGAGCAGTAAATCCAGCATCTACCTTCCCCTCCTTCAACCAGCGGCATACGTATTTGCCGCCAAAGCAGTATCCGACAGCTCCGAGCTTCTTGACGCCATATGAGCCACGGAGCTCCTTAATGGTAGCTTCTATAATGGGATCGACGGTCGGGACATGGGGCATCTCGGTGCTGATCCATTTCATGAGATCGAAGTCTGCGGGTGGGTTGAGGGCCACAACGTTGCCGTTGAAGAGGTCAGGGATAGCGACAAAGTAGCCATTCGCGGCAAATTGGTCGGCGATACTGGATGGTGTGAGGGGAGTGGATATTGTGTTTCAGAGGATATTTGTCTTACAGTTGGACATTAATCAAGTCGATACCCATGACATCTGTGGTGGTTTAGTCTGTGTTTTTTTCAATTGTGACTACTTGCTAGTCAACATACCAGTAAAGATGATAATGGCATTCTGCGTGCTCTTGTCTTTAGGGTAGGAGACGTAGGTGCGGACTAGGTCATATTAATAAGCTCCCAAATCATCTAATTGACGTCCAACCTACCTCCGCCAACCGTCTTGACCTCTCCAGTAGCAGTACCCTCGTGCTTTACGCCGATAACGCAGCACTGTCCCATAGGATTGGAAGCCATTATGTAAGATTGTAAGGGGAGGTAGATGATATCAAGGGTCACAAATCTGATAAAACAGGATGAATTGGGTAATACAATGGACCCGATGATATGGACAGGTGAGCAGAATTCTAAAGAACCCAGGAAAGATCAAGCTCTTTTTATACTTTGATAGCTCCCGCATGTGTTCTGCCGAGGATATCCCTGCAGCCCCACCGAGGGGTCGGCGAAAGGCTTCCATGGATGACGCGCTCGCGCTTCGGAGAAAAGGTTTGAGTGCGCTAGCAGCACTTACCTAATCGGGACTCTCGTAAATCTTACTCCATTGGACATAGGTCAATATCTAGGTACATGCCGTACCTGGAGGGGTAGCGAATGGATTTGCACTGGTTTTTGGTGAACTTACCAACGGCTGTTCAGTAATGCTATGGTTGTTGCTGGAGATATCAGCCATGCTGCTTATGAATTTTAGGTTGCACATTTCCGTGCAACTGCAATCTGAGTCTGAACACAAATACTGTACGTAAACTCCATTAAGACAGGCAGTTTAATATCTCGTCTGGACCTAGGAGCACCAGTGCTTGCCCACGATGTCTATTATGAGTCGTCAACTGTGTCGTTGGTCCTTTACGGTATGTTGCTACCTAGGTAGTCATTGATTCTAGTGATGAAGACAGATAAAGCTTAGCATGCGCAGGTTCAATATCGAGCCCCATGACTTTCCCGAGTAGGACTTGCTCGTTTGCGCCGATGAGATGATAAACGCTCGTCATGTCGCTGATCACGCTCGCGATTGCGACTCCTACTACGTTTCCGCTCCTGGCGGCGAGACGAATCTCGATCATGCTTTCGATCACGGCTACGACTTCGGCTACGACTTTTATGGCGATGCCTTTCTCTTGAAGACCGGCGTCTTGTTTTCTGTTGATCAACATGAGCAACGTCATCTTCGTCGTGTTTTCTCCTTTTTCCATATCTGTCTCTTCGATGCTCGCGCTCTTCTGCAGCCCATAGCTCCTGCACCTCCCGGCCTTTCTCTTCTGCCCACTTTTTTCGGTCTTCTTTAGATTTCTTTAATTGAACCTGGGCCTTATTCATGAAAGCAAGCGGATCGTTTGAAGATATACGTGCTTGTTGTCTGTCCTTTCGTGCTGGATCTTCCCGGCCCCATACATTTTTGCTTTCGAAGCCAGAGTAGTCTGTTGATGTGTCGATCAAGCTGTCGCTCGTCTCTGGCTTCGCTTTCGAGCTTGTGGCATACCAGGGGTTTTCTAGAGCGCCGCCTCTGCCCGCAGCATTTGAAAAACGCATGGTGTATTGATCCTCAAATGCCCGTTCCCTCTCTTTCTTCTCTTTTTCGACTTCTGCATTCTTCTCGCGCCTCCCAACCCCCTTCAGATCTACTGGAAATAGGTTGATGTTGCCAGCATGATCAGTCAAAGGTGCATCACTCTTTGGCTGCCGAAGCCTCAGCACCGCTGCGTTGTCCTCATCCCCCGGTCTAGACACGGTCCTGGCCAGTCGTATATCTCTGTCGGTGTCATCCTCGCCGGCGATTCGTCTTCGCTTACGGTCGTGGCCGTCATTGTTCCTATCCGACCTCTGCTTGTGTGGGGATTCATCTTCGGGCAATGGTGGAGGGGTCTGGCCTCGTAGAATGGCTGCTCGGCGCTCAGCGTCAAGCTCCTGCATACGCTGCTCATCGGCAGCTTCACGGGCAGCAGCAGCGGCTTCGTCTGCCTTGACGCGAGCAATATTCGCAGGATTGTAGACGTTCCATGACTGGACAGCATTAGCCAGCTGTACTGCAACGATTCACTTCGAGCAAAACACACCTTCTTGCCAAGTAGATGACTGAAGATTTGTCAGTGGACGGCATTAACGACATGGAAGGGTGTGTGCTTTGTGGAGGTCGTGGATGCGGGGGAAAACATACAGAGGCATGATGATGATAACGGCGAGCTGACTGCAACTGTGACCGCAACAGTGTGGGCAGGAGATGGGGGGCGGCTGGGTATATGTCAAATCAATAGATGGGCCAAGCCCCGCGAAAACTACAGTCGGGGGTGGTGAATGGCGTACTTTCGCATTCGACCGGACGATCACGACGATGGCTGCAGCGATAGCGCGTGAGAGCCATGTGTTTGCGCGGGCCGTAGCCTGGCTTGGGCGCTAGTGACGCACGCGGAGTTCAGACCTCCATCTTCCAAAGGCCTTGTTTATGTAGCACCATGTGCCAACCCGCGATTAATGAAGCGTCCTCCCACAATAGCAGCTCATTTACTGCTATATTGGGCTCGCCTGTCTCACATTGGTCCTACGGTGCTCTGAATTCCACATCTCACATACGCAAATATCACCTCAGCTCCAGACAGAGCACCGCGACTTCGTCTCTACTTTATGTCATTCAATATTGACCTAGTTGCATTTCCTTAATTGGATGTAAAATAAGGAATAGAACACGACCAGTATCTGATGCACGAGACTGTAAATCCGAATGAGAACCAGGAGGTGTTCTGGAATTTAGTTTCTATGTATTGACGGTACCCCCTTATTCAAGATATCGCGAAGCAACACCAAGCAATTCAGCAATTGCTTTCCCTCCCCGGCGTAACTCACATCGGCAAAGCCGCGCGAGCAATCTGGGACACCCGAGTTCCGGTGGTATTCCAACTCAGCCCTAAGGATATCAACAGCTTATATTAGGCTCGCTTCGTTACGCCTGATCCCGGAAACACAACACCCTCAGACCCGTCGCGATTCTTTCTTCGTCGTCGCTTCGGAAACTCTCAAGATGCCTACCTGGCTTGTACACGGGTTCCGCTGGCCGCGAGGTTTACTCCGAATTCACATCATTCTCCAAAACATTGACGATGCAGCGGCAGAATGGACAATGGGGCCAAAAACAAGTGCATCCTTGTTGGAGAACTTTCATCAGCTGTATCCTGAGATCATGGAAAACTTACCCTCTCTTCGCTTCATTGAACAATATGACCCCGAGGATCTGGAAACGAAAGATCACCCCTATGCTTATGTATGCGACCAAGTGCACGAAGTGAAACTAGGGTTGGATGTTGATGAAGTTAGAGGGAAAGGAGTTGGAAATGAGGCTTGGAGTGCACTGGTTGATCTGAGAGATAAGCTTGCTCCAGGGGAGAAGACGGGCTGGTATGTGGTGGTGAACGGAGATGTTGAGAGATGGGCACCACCTGTAGACGAGGACGATGAAGACTATCTGGAGGGAAGTCAGGCCAGTCATATGAGCCGAAGAAGTGATGTAGGAAGAGTGGAAATAGAAGAGGCCGAACAGGTAAGTCGTGCCATTTTCACAAGCCAACCAAGATTTAACCAAACGACCAGACGAAGAAGGAGCCAAAAGGATTTAAAAAATGGTTCTCTGGAAAGAGAAGATCAAAGAGGTAAATTCCAACTTACTTTGGGTCAATGTTGTTAGTCAACTAACTTGAGATAATTAGCTCAAAAGATCTTAGAGGCGATTTAGCAATACGGGGTGCGCCGCCGTCTTCACCTTCCGACGTTCCAAATGTGCCACGACCTCTCCCAGTTTTAGAGCCGAATAGAACGGCCACTCTTCCAAAACAACTAAATGGCTTGGCCCAATCGCAAAAGAGGACGAGACCCTGATTATCTTTCCACTATTTCTTTCGTCCTCTACTGCCTGGCGTTTGGTGGAGCCGGTCATTGAATAAAGATTACGCGCTTACGTCTGTGGAGAAAATGGTGTTGAGTCGATTGCTGTTTGAATTATCTATACTCTACATCATAGTATTCTTTAGATATAAAAGGCATTTAATTTTTTTTCGGGGTTTCTGAATATCGTATCCTTAATCGTGAACAGTGCAGCCAGACCTTATCACCCCCCAAAAGATCAGACTGTGAACTCCTACCGAACAGAATAATGGTTGAGTAATATACTTAGGCTTGGTTATCCTATTTTGACATTGTGTCATGCAAATAAACTGCAGCATAATCGTGCCCAGGTGCAAATACGTCAAAACTAGGCGTCACGTGAATACCATCTATATTGGGATTAGTTCCTATGTCTGCCTTGACCGAACAACAGCCGAAGACTTTCTTGATACTAATCTCATCGCCGCCTTCACAACGTCTTCCACTAACATTCGAAACAATTTTGTGCGCACGACTGACCTATCGAATAAATTCTTTCCCAGAACTATTACCTGCGGCGAGCCGCTGCTGCCGCCCTAAAAGCGTCGAGTAGAAGAGCAATCTTCCATCAACCTCCATAATGAGCATGCGACGGGATTTCCTGTCGGAGCCTGCGCCCGAGAACTATGTCGCAGGTCTCGGGCGTGGTGCCACTGGGTTCACCACCCGTAGTGATCTGGGACCGGCGCGCGAGGGACCGTCGGAAGAGCAAATGAAGGAAATGCTGGCGAAGCGGGCAGCTCAACTTGGCCAGGCAGCTCCTACAGCTTATGGCGCGGTCGAAAAGAAAGAGGAGGACGAGGAGGAGGATCGATTCCAGGATCCCGATAATGAGGTCGGCCTTTTCTCCAGTGGCATGAACTACGACAAGGAGGATGATGAGGCAGACCGAATTTATCAAGACATAGATGAGAAAATGGACAAGCGGAGGCGCGCTCGCAGGTTAGTCCCCCATTTTCTTTCATGTTCCAAGTCATTCTCTACATTTTGTTCAATAAAATGTTCATCCTTGCGTTTTTCGCTGCGAACAGATACCGACCATATTCCACCGTTTAGGGAAGCCCGCGAACAAAAAGAACGCGAAGAATACGAGAAGAATAACCCCAAGATCCAACTACAATTCGCCGATTTGAAACGTGCGCTCGGTAGCTTGACTGAAGAAGAATGGGCGGCTCTGCCAGAAGTAGGAGATATGACGGGGAAGGCAAAACGGGCACGACAGGCGCGCATGGCAAATGCACGATCATATGCTGTTCCCGATAGCGTTCTATCTGCTGCTTCCCAACAAGGTCAATTGGAGACGTCCATTTCTTCGGATGCGGATGGCACCGTGACCAACTTTGCGTCTATTGGTGCAGCGCAGCAATCTGCCCTCCAAGTACGATTAGATTCTGCGGCCTCGAATACCTCTGGCACTCAAACTGTTGTATCCGGCACTTCTACATCAGTGAACCCGAAAGGATACATCACAGCTTTGGACAAAAGCCAGGCACTTGGTGCCGAGACACCAGTTGAAGACGTCAAGCGTGCGCGTGTGCTACTTGAATCAGCAGTCAAAACGAACGTGCATAATGGACCCGGTTACGTCGCTCTTTGTCGGCTCGAGGAGCTTGCTGGCAAGATACACACGGCCAAGAAGGTTATTCAGAAGGGAACCGAGATGTGTCCCCGATCAATTGTCGTTTGGGAAGAGGCGATTCGTATCAACCGCGATATTGTTCAAAATGCTAGGATTATTGCTGCCAGTGGGATAAAACAGAATCCCAAGGCGGTGCAACTCTGGTTAGCGGCCATTGATCTTGAGCAAACGACGGCTGCACGCAAGAAAGTCACCCGGCAAGCCCTTGACCACAACCCACAATCTGTCGAACTTTGGAAAACTCTAATCAATGATACGGAGGATATTAAAGATGTTCGACTCCTTTTTGCAAAGGCCACCGAGACCGTCAAACTCTCAGAGGAATTGTGGATATCCTACGCTCGCGTAAGTGAACCCGAGCATGCACAACAAATTCTCAACGCAGCACGCAAAGCTATCCCTACCAGTTCGGTTATTTGGGTACAAGCGTGTCGGTTACAGGAACAACTTGGAAAAGTTGATCTGTGCGACAAGATCATGGAACGTGCGGTCAAGGCATTGATCAAAGAAAACGCTATGATGTCTCGTGAGAAATGGATTGAGGAGGCCGAAAAATGTGAAGATGAGGGCGCCATTGTGACGGCTGGGTCCATCATCAAGGCAACGATTGGCTGGAAATTGGACGAAGATGATGAACGACGCGA
The DNA here is from genome assembly GCA_020744415.1 of Dendryphion nanum. Classification (NCBI taxonomy): domain Eukaryota; kingdom Fungi; phylum Ascomycota; class Dothideomycetes; order Pleosporales; family Torulaceae; genus Dendryphion; species Dendryphion nanum. Next base: position 742,982 of record JAGMWT010000012.1, on the reverse strand, counting down.
CAAGTGGCTTCAGGATGCCAAGGACAGGATTGCACGAGGGAAGTACGAGACAGCCAGGGCCATCCTTTCTCATACCATCGCGAGCTTCCTCTTCAGCACCACCGTTTGGCATGCTGCTGCTGATCTTGAGAGGCAGCATGGAAGCAAAGAAAATCTTCTAGACCTGCTAGAGCGAGCGGTAACTGCATGCCCTAGCTCGGAGAGTCTTTGGCTCTTGTATGCTCGGGAAATGTGGCAGGCGGGCAAACCAACTGAGGCACGAAACGTTATCGCTCGCTCATTCATACAGCTTCCTGGAAACGAGAATCTGTATACGCGTGCTGTGGACTTCGAGGTGGACGCGAATGAGTATGACCAGGCTAGAGGCTTCTTGCAAATCGCACGAGGGTCTGCTGCCACTGATCGTATCTACATCAAATCCGCAGCTCTTGAACGACAACTCGGCGAACTTGACACAGCTCTTGACCTGGTCAACCAAGGACTTCAGATATTCCCTGGTAGCTGGAAAATGCATGCCATGAAGGGCCAGATTTACGAATCCTTGTCCAAGCTGAAGGAGGCACAAGAGGCATACGCAGTAGGTACTCGAGCGAATCCCAAGGCACCCGTTCTGTTCATTCTTCTGTCACGGATTCAAGAAAAACAGGGCGCGGTAGTCAAGGCTAGATCAACTTTAGATCGTGGTCGTTCACAAAATCCCAAAAATCCCGAGCTCTTGTGCGAGTCTGTTCGTCTCGAGCGCCGAGCCAACAACCCTCAAGCTGCAAACAAAATCATGGCCATCGCCCTACAAGAATGTCCACGTTCCGGCCTACTTTGGGCAGAGAAGATCATGCACCATGAAACTCGAACACAGCGTCGACCACGTGCGATTGAAGCAGCTAGACAGGTTGAAAACGACCCACAGCTCTTCATGATCATTGCGCGCATCTTCTGGTCTGAGCGAAAGCTTGATAAAGCGCACACATGGTTCACCAAGGCACTCCTTGCGGATCCAGATTTTGGGGATGCTTGGGTCTGGTATTACAAGTTCCTGGAGCAGCATGGAACTGAAGAGAAGAAAGCCGAGGTGCTAAGCAGGATGGAGGCTGCCGAGCCCAAGCATGGCGAGATCTGGCAGAGTGTGGTCAAGGACCCGAAGAGTTTCAAGAAGAGCATTGAAGAGATGTTGAAATTGGCAGTGGCGAAGGCAGAGTAGGAGGATGAGGGCTAGGTCAAACGATGATACCCCTCCAAATTTTCTTACCTGGAGTTAATTCATGTATTGTACTCTTTTCAGGATAATCTTACCATCTTCCTGAGCATGTATTAATAGTGTCTCCCCGTGGATTTAGGGATAGCGGTAATTTGGTTCGGTCTAGAATAAACTAGGTATAGCTCTGGAAACCTCACGACTGCTTGATGGATTTGATTTTCCTCCTCGCTATGGCTATTTGAACTGCCTCTCAACGATCAGCGACCATGTCACATGCTGAATGATAGAGTCCGAAGCGCAAGAATAGAAGGTGTAGCATTTACAAAGACGCAAAGAAGCTTTTTTTATGCAAATAAGAGTTGCAATGTGAAGGACTGTGGACTTGTGAGCTGCAAAATGTACATTGGTGTTTGAGACGATGTAGAAATGTAAAGGTATCGTTTTGGTCCCAAACTGCAGGCCCCAAACTGCCTTCGTAACCTCCGCACCTCCGACTCCCGAACGTCAGCTAACCTCACTCAGCCTCCAACACAACAACATCTATCGAAGCACCTCTACGCCGTCGTCCTTTGCATCAATTTTTTCATCGCAGCAGAGTTCCCATACACTGCACGAACTGTTTTCACCCTCAGAATACCCCGCAGACGCTCGCGGCGGCCGATAGAGCGGACCGCAAGTTGCCTCGGGGCTTCACCATCCTCGCGAGCATCGCGACACCACCGCACCCCCCTCCGCATCCGTTACAATGGCGACCATCCGCCCCGACGCCATCAACGTCTCCACGACTCCGATATTATCTACTAAGTCGCTTCCCGCGCTGACTCCCACAGCCAAAACCGAAAAGAAGATCACTGCGCCGCGATTAGACGTTGAGCCCCTCTACAACAATATCAAGAGTGCCGTTGGCGATGCATTATGGCTCACTTACAAGACCGCATTGGGGCAGTTCCTTCTTGGAACCCTCAATCAGGAGGAGTTGACTACGCAACTCAATAATATTCTTTGTACACCCGCCCTCGAGCGGGCGCACAACCAGTTTCTCATTGCGATATATAGCAACATGATCAGGGATCCGCCCGAACCAGGGGTTGCAAGTTGGGCGGATGATAAGGTCGTGGGGAAGAGCACAGGAGCAGGTGGCAAGGGAAGTGGTATCGGGCAGAAAGATGAGACCGAGAAGCGGTTGAAACATGAAGTCATGAACCTGTCGCGAAGAGAGCGCAAGCGATTGAAGACTCTCCAAGACGATGGATATGATGCCTTCACCAGTATCATGAATGAATACTATGATGCGCGGAGGATAAAACAGCCAGACGCGGGACCAGCGAGTGCTGGCGGTTTCCAGAAGACCAGTGAGTGTATTCCCCACCTCCCAATATTCTTGTATTCCTCTTCTACAACACCTATTAATCCACTTAACCTCTAGACTGGGAAATCGAAATCCGGAAACGCTACACTGCGCCCCTCTTCACCGAAACTCACGAGTTCCCCGACGCGACCACGATTCAAACCCGTATGCTCCCTATCTGTTACGAGTTCGGTCTTCCTTCAGGCCATGCCTCCGATTGTGCCACTTATGTGAACATCGCAACCGAGACATACATCAAAGAAGCCCTGACCAACTTCTTCCAGCGCGTCACCTCCAACGGCCCAGGCTACGTCCGTACCGCAGAATACAAGCGCAAAGTAGAGAGGGAAGAGCAACGTGTTACGCGCGGCGAAATCGGACGCAACCAGGGTGGGTTACTACCTGTCGAGATCGAGGAAATGCGCAAGAGGCGGCCTCTCTGTATGGAAGATATGCGCTTGGCACTCTCGTTGGGCGATTCGTATCTCGGCCAAGTACCACTGATATCAGGCGAGATCGCGGACGGCACATTCCTTGACTCTGTCGGGGTCGAAGACGTAGAAGCCCACAACTCAGCGCGGAACTCGCTGGTATTAGCGAACGGCATCAACGGTATAGCTAATGCCCCAACCACGAACGGCGCAACAACTCAACTACCAAATGGGTTTGCCATGGATCTCGGCGGCGGTGGCGATCCCATGCTCCTCGATGAGGAATGGGGCTGGAACGGCGGTAGCGTTCAAGATGTCAGCGATCTCGATTCCGTGCTTGACGGTTGTTTGGCTTCCATTGTTTAGTGAACGACATTTCCTTTCGACCGAAATACTCTTACGGGACACAGAAGTCCTGACACGTATTCTGCTACATCTACTGAATCTCGCATCCTTGAGAGGATGAGCATTACGCCTGAAATATCGCCGAAATCGTTTTTTTATGAGAGGGGGCGCGGAGTTGCGTAGACATCGAGCGCTGAAGTTTTCAGAACGTTGCTTCGATGAGTTGGGGAAAGAGAAGAAGACGCCTGATGAATTCAGATTAGAGCGTGGAAACGAAGTTGACCAGACGAGACGTCTCCAAGAAGCGCGTCTAACAGCAGATACTGCTATTTTCATCTTCTCAATACCGCTTTGGCCAGAAGAGGATACTTTCCGCTGGCTCTAGTGTTACTAACTCGGCCAGTGCTTTCGCACTTTTTGCTTGTATTTGTATGTTTTGTTCCGGAACTAGGCGTTTTTGATACTGGGACGATACCCGCGGCGACTTTTTTTTTTTCTTGCATGGACAAGGTCATGGTCATGATCATAGGGTTGGCTGGCTTGCTGATATATTTCATTTGATTATACGATTTATAGTGCAAAGGAAGGAAAGTGAAGGAGGACAGTGGAAGTTATTGATTAGTGACAACACAAATAAATTCAACATAAAATGGACCTATCGTCATTCGAAGAGGTTTGAAATATGTAAAAACATGTACAGGCTTAACTCACAAATCGAAACACCAAACCCTTCCGATTTCCTCAGAAACAAATTTTCAAATTCTCGCTAAAAACTTTTTACACATTCTACTACACACCGTACAAAATCTCCTCGTCTTCTACACACACCACCTTACATTTTTCCATTCTCCCTTCATCCCATCCCCTAATTATCTCCAAAAACATCCCCCAACTCCACAACCCCCACACTCCAAACCTCCCTCTCATCCTCCACCTCATCACTACTAAGTCCCAAACCTCCTGCACCACCCTCTGCCTCCCTCCTCTCTCGCGCCTGTCCCGCCAACCTCATCGCCACACGCTTGAAGTAATCTGCGATACTGCGCTGCGGACCAGGTGGCAGCGATTTCCCGGGCCCGGCCATGTACTTGTCGAAGACTGCGGTCTCTTCGTCGACAACGGAGAACAGGGCTAGAAATGCGGCTTCGGCGGATAGTTTGACGGGGATTATGGGGTCGCGGACGCAGGAGAAGATTGAGGGGGCTAGGAGCGGGATGTGAGGGCGCACGAGGGTGTTGTCAGTGCGGGCGACGGTGCGGATTACCACGAGGCTGAGGCGTCGAGTGTCTGATGGGTGTCCGGGTTCGATTACCGGGGTAAGGGCTTCGAAGAGGGGTTTGGTGTGGTCGAAGGTTTTGTTAGTAGTGGTGCTGAGGAGATATTTGCCTGCGGCGAGGACGGCGTTGTCAGAAATGAAGGGGAGAGAGTGAGAGATGCCGGCTGTGATTGTTGATATGGTCTCGTCGGCAAAAGAGTCCGCGAGAGTGCTGGGAGAGTCGAGGAGAATGGCGTTGAGGGCTAGAATGGAAGACTTGGTAAAGTGGGTGGTGAGAACGCGGGATTTGAGGAGAGGAGTGGAAATTTCGGAGGGGAGATTTCCGATAAGAGCGCCGAGGAGACGGGCGTTGGTAATGGTCATGATATCTGTGAGTAGGTTAGATGTCTTCATCGTGTAATTCTTGTATGAGCAAAACTTACCATCGGCATCCTCAGTGTCATTGTCGATGAGGCTTATAATAGAGTTCCTGCTTGCCTCGTTCATGTTCTTGCCAGCCTTGCTCACGACTTCGAAAAGAGCCTTGAACATGGCAGTCTTGACCGCTTGATCGGTAGTCTTTGCGCCAGTGACCAGCTCTGAGATCAATGGATCAACACGTGGTGTCATGAGGATAAGTGTACCAAGTGCCTTAGCGGCACGAGCTCGGAGTACTTCTGATGAAGTATCCGCGAGCGACTTTGCAAATGTTCGCTGAAGCTGCGGCAGAAATGGCTTGAGGAAAGTGGGGATCTTTTCCAGTAGGTTGTTCAAAGTAAGAAGAATAGCTGCCTTTACTTCGACTGAGCGTTCAGAGACTACACGGATAAGGGGACCTGTGATCGGAACAACAAAAGGTTGCAGCGACTTGTCGCTTGTTCGATCGATAAGATCTGATATGGCAAGCGCGGCCTGTGTCCTCTGGTCCACAGTACCGTTCATGAGACCCTGTAAAAATATCGGAAGAATTGCGTTGATACCCTTTGGCAGTGAGAAACCGGGTAGGTTCGATCCTGCGACGCCAACCTGGAGAAGTGACTGGCGGGTTGAAATAACAAGGGACTCCATCTCTTCCTTTCGCAGGCGCTTTGTGAGGGCACTGAGGGCATTCCATGCTGCTTTGACAACTTCCTTATCACTGTCATCAAATGCAATTAGAAGCGAGCGGATGAGGTCGGGATAGTATCTTGAATAGTCAACTTCAGTTTCAGCACACCACTTGGCCAAATGATTGTCAGCGTTTGCTCGTCGTCGTTCATCGTTGTGCTTGATAAGGGCAAGCATAACGCTCATTAGCGTATTCAACCCATCGTACTCATCGACGGAGAGAATGACTGTATCGAAGGCAGTTTCAAGCTCAGACTTGAGCTCATCGTCCTTGCAAGCCACAATATTATCCATCATTGTGTTGAGAATGTTTGGTAGTCTTCTTGTCATAGCGGAGCTTGCAACTTCGGCCAAAGAGGCAATGGCGCGCGCATTGAACGCAGACATGGGCGATTTAAGAAGCGTGGGGAGTAGATTTGGCAGAATGACATTAGACCTAGCATGGTCTGTAAGAAGGGTGAGTAGAGCAGAAAGCGCATTATCGGCTTCATCCTCATTCCGTAGGAGACTGAGTAAATGCGGAAGGACTTGATCAATAGCCCTTTTGCCGAATATTTGTTGCAAGGCATCGAATGCCTCTGCTGCTGCTTCTCGTACGTCGCTGTTGGGGTCAACCAGCGCAGTTCGGACGACCTGTATCAGGGTCTTCTCATAGTCTTCGAGGACTTCAGGCGAAGCTGAGGCTATCAGTTCACGAAGAGCAATGCATATACCTTGCTTGGCATCAGTGTCGGTAGTGTGCAGGCCTTCTTCCAAAGTGGGCAGCAAACTCGCCAAAACTCCCTCGCCAGCCTTGCGAATGAGCTCTCCAAGAGCATTTCCCGCAATGACCTTTTGTTCCATATTTGAACTAGCCAATCTTCGAATGATAAATTGTGTGAGGGTAGGAATAAGTTCTCGGAGAGTTCTGGGAGTGGCCACCAAGGCCTTCCATACATTGATAGCTGCCGAGCGAACAAGGCCAGAGGTGTCGCAACGACAGATATAGAGTGCCGATAGGACTTTGTTCCGTTTATCTTCTCCGAGGACGTCAAGCAAGGATTGACCTGCTTCTTTAGCTCCTTCTTCAACTTCGTCTTGTTCTGCATTAGCACTGATGCCGGTGAGGTTGAAGAGTAGGTCTCCGACAAGCTCGACGGAACTAAGACGAATACGATGGCTATCATCTGATAGACCCCTCTCCAGCTCAGGTAGAAGAAGATCAATGGCTTTGTTGGCAAAGTTCTTGACCAAAAGACGACCTGCACGTAAGGCTGTTTCTCTAATGGACTCGACATCGTCTGCAAGTCCACCAAGAATAGGAGGGATGATTTTGCTGAGGTAATTGGCGAAGCTGTTGCCAAAACAAGCTGGCAAGAAGATGAACAATGACATGAAGCCTTCTCGGACCGAAGGCTTGTTGCTCGCAACATTTTGCAGAATGCTGGGTAGAGTCTCCTCGAGACGTCCAGTTCCAAGTCCAGCAAGTACTTCCGAAAGAGCTTGTGCAGATCCAAGACGATCTCCTGCTCCAGTGTCCGATTTGAGTGTGGCCATCAAGCTGGGGATAAGATCTGGAAGAGCATCTTCTCCTAGTTTTTCTACGAGCGATCCTAGCGCCTTTGAAGCCGTCGCACGAGTCGTCGGCACAGGGTCAACAATAGCAAATCGTAGACCTGCTACCAAGATTGGAAGATGGGAAATCAAGTCCTTTCGTTCGGTGAGATGGGCAAGACTTCCGATGATCTGTGCAGATTTCCGTTTTGTTGCCGATCGATCGCCTAGTCCTCGCTCAAGAATTCGAACGACTAGGGCCAGTGAAGGTGCATCCAAATAATGAGCAAATTGCAGTTTGATCAGTGCATCCAAAGCATCGTCGGTATGCTTCGTTGGGTCACTAAGAGCTTTCAAGAGGGTGTTGACAACACCTTTGATCTCAGGATTGCTTATGACTTCGCCGAATCGTTGTAGACTTCGATTAGCAGACGCCCGCACTTCCTTGTGACTGTCTGTTAATACGGTCGTTAGCGGCGGAATAATATCTGGCAAACTCAATGCGAGCTGGTTTGGATCAAGGTAAGCCATTGCACCTAACGAATCGCAGGCGCCCTTTTTACTGCGCCATTGCTGGTCATCAAGACCTTCAAGAAGAATAGGAAGAACTTGCTGGACGCCATAAGATGTGAGGATGGAGAAGCAAGTTTTAGCGGCATCCAGGCATGCTTCTCGGACATCAGCGCTCGAATCTCCAAACCCTGCCAGTAGTTGGGGTACCGATTGAATGACGTAGGGCTCGAAAAGTCGTCCAAGTATCAACGACAGCAACTCGTAGGCCAAGAAAGCACCCTGTCGCTGACCGGCGTCTTTCTTATTTTCGGCGGCTCCTTGCAATTTTGAAAGGAGACGATATTCTCGAAGCACCTTAATGCCCATGCCTCTCACAATTCCTGCAAGACCGTATGCTGCACCACGACGAGCAGCATATTTTTTTGACTGCAATAGCTGCTCAGTCATCTGTTCAATGTATGATTCTACTTCTTGTTGTGAAGTTTGTACTAGGGGAGGGAGACACTGCGCAACTGCATACTGCACTGTTTCAGAGGGCGTGCTCAGTGTGGCGAGAAGTCGCTGGACCACCTTGGGGACACGTTTGTCTCCAGACTTAAGATGGCGACCAAGAGCACCATACAGAATGATGACAGCCTCGTTTACTTGATCGTAAAGCTCTGATTTTCGGTCAGGTCCTTCTAGCGCTTCTTCAAAAAGCTCCATCAAAAGCTCTACTAGAGATTGGGCCTTCGCGGTAATGATAGATGTGGCGGCTTCAACCATCTCGTCGCGAACAGTGGCGCTGCGATCTCCCAAAGGACCATCATATACCATGAACTTGAAGAAATCGATCAAATCTTTGTCCTTGAAACTGTGCGTCAATTCCTTGAAGGCAAGAGCAATACCATCTCTGGATTCCCAAGGATCGCGAAGGTCGGTCTTCCGAGGCATCCCGTATTCATCTCGCTCAGGGACCCTAGGTTTGGCCCTATCTTTGTACGTATTCTGAAGATTTTGCAGGACCTCCTCGAATATAGTGGGAAATTTACTCGTAATTTCACCTAAAGCTCGAGCTGCTGCCCTTCTGAGTTGTTTATCCAATGCGTCGAGATATGGCGTGATTTTTGAGGCATCATCGGCCAAGAATTGAAGCTCATTCTCTTCCCAAATGGTCTGGGCAAGTTCGACGTTTTCTGGTACATCGTCATGACAAGCGAGGAAAATCTCCTCACTAAATTCGAAATCTTCCAAATCTAGCTCTGAGTCGATCGCTTGTAAAGTTGCGGTCCGAACTGCTATTTCTGGGACAATTGTTGCGCGCAGAAGGACAGAAAGTTCATCCTTAGAGATGTTAGGGGCCAGACCCCGTGACAAATCCATGATACAATCTTTGATCACTTTGTAATGTTGATTGTAACGCTGCATAGAAGACACTAAACTTTCTAGCAGCGCCTCGCGCGGTAGGCGGTTATCGGTGCCTATTAGAAATGTGAGAAGGTTTTAATACAATGCTTGTAAGGTGAACGTACAAGAGCTTGTATGAAATGATATAAATTCGAGAGCCAACACGAGCTGCTCGTCTGCTTCTTCGGGTGACGTTCGTCCGATGCCGCCCTTTTCTAAAATCAGGAATATCAAGGGGAAACAATACGAAAGGGACACAGAGTCTAACGGTCGTTGCTCGCTCATGAAACGAAGGCGATATAAAACGCGAGTTACCAAATCTGGTTACAGTTAGATCCATCTTGAGAACATAATAGTTTACTCACCTCCTAGGTTTTCTTGTTCATACTCGTCAGAGAGATGCAATGTTCCTATCGTACGAAGCGTAGCAACACCAATGAACGGTCTAAGGACACCGAGTCGTGAGGATATGCGTTGGGAACATTTTATAAAGGCCGTTGCAGGCGCATCCCCCAAAATAAGACCTGCCCCAGCTCGAATGCTTTGAATTAACAGATTCACAGCAGATCCCATCCATTGCTCGGCTTCGGTTGGAGGTCCAGTTGCCAGTCTCTGGATAATACCTACACCACGCCTCATCCTCGTTTCCAGTGCAGATACCTGCTTCCTGATGGCAGACTCTTTCTCTAATTGTTCTTTTACTTTGGCTTGTTCTGCTGGGGTTAGCTTCTTAGTTTGCCCCGTCTTTTGCGCCAACTGTGACCGTAGTTCATCTTCCCATTTCAAAGTATCGTAGTCCTTTGTGTTTTTGTCAATCACTGTTGGGGCTTTCTTTGACAAAACGTCGATATAGGCGGTTCCCTCGGGAGTCCGGAAAATCGCTGCTTCAGTTGGTCCTATAGAATCAAGCTGTTTAGGATCAAGATCTCCTGTGAATTGCTTCACTACCGCGGGCAAAGCCACGTCTGGAGCAACAAAAGCTATATCAGTGTATGCGCTGTACGAAGCCAGGTTGATATCAGGGAATCTCCGAGTGTCTTTGTCCTTTGAAATGTTAAAAAGTCCCGTAATAGAGAGTGCATTGAACATACTGTGGTAGCTTGTGTAATCAAATTGATGCACTCTGTAAGATGATCTCGCACTAAATCACCAGGGTCTAACTCCATTCTCAAACACAGGTCGATCCAGGATGTTCGCGGTATGATCTCAGGCCGTGCGATGACTAATATGTCGATTCCCTGCTGCTTGAGCACATCTTTTGACACGGTAGACGATTGCTTCTTCAAGACGCTCGGGGAAAGACAGAATGAGTTAAGGACTGCTGAAAGCTCACTCGTGCCCGTTTTTGCTGCAGTCGCTGCGCTATCCTTGTCCCTTTGTTCGATGTATTTGTACCAAGACCATAGGCCTGCTACCAAGATTTTACTGACGGCAGTAGGGAATTCAACATAGGTTGAAGTCAGTGATCGTCTGGCTGCTGTTTTGGCTTTGGAAGGAATACTGCTGGCGGTAATGAAAAAAATGAAAGCCTGTGACCAAGCGTCTCGAGCTTCATCGGAGGTTCCGTCTTCTGTCAACCATGGTGCCACAGACACAAGTGCACGAAGAGCAATTTCAATGTCCTCCGTAGCGGAGAGTTTGGAGTATACTTTAGGATTAAGCAGGAAAGAGGGTTTTGGCGAGACAGCGAGTGACTGAGATACCGCGTCGGACTTCTTATAGATAGTTGTAAGCTTAGTATCACTGGAGTTGTGAATCCTGCTGAGAAGTAAAGCCGTGACATAATGACCAACTGTGACCAAGCCACTTTGGGAGGCGGGAATGGGATTGGCAATCACCTCTTGCCAGATGTCGACCAATTTTGGCAAGGTAGCCTGACAGAAAGCTTGAATATCAGGCTGTGAAAGCTGCTCTGGAGCCAGATCCCACCATAAACTGACCGCACGAACAGCCCATAGCTTTTTTACCGGCACTCGTTTGTCAGCTAGGCCCTTGATGAAAGCATCTGTAACGACTTTATCAAGCGGCACATTGTTGGCTATACCAAAGGTTAAGTGGGTATTCATTGAGCTGACTTCAGCGACTACAGCTGGCTCATTGGGCTCTTTCAACGCTACTGGAGCCAACCCAGCGGGTATCTTCTGTGAAAGGGACACAGAGTTTTTAAGGGAACCAAGCATTTGCGCGTGAATGACTTTTTGATCCGCTGTAGTAACTTTGTTTTGTTTGAGAGGATTGAGGATCTCATCTGCGACTTTGCCGACCAGGGTATCATCCTGAGATCGTGAGGCAAGCGCCTCAAAAGTCCGTACGACGCCTGCACGAATAGTTGGATTGGTGGATTTGACATTTGAAAGTAAAGGCTTCAGCAAATTTCCAAAGAGAATGCCTGAGAGATCGAAGGATGCTGGTAGGGCCAAAATCAGGGGAGACACAATGTCGTTTAAGACAATCTCTGGGGCTCTAAGAAGAGCCTTTTCGATCGGCGGGATGACCTCTTTTTGAAGTTCCTCCAAAGTAGGAAATGTATCGAAGAAATCATGCAGAGCATTGGACAGATGATTTGGAAGTTGTGTCTTGGAGCCGATGATTTCGCGAACGTAGAAAGCATAGTATTCCTTTTTGTGAGGTTCTAACAGCGGCTTGATAGCGGGTAATCGCGAAGAGACGCCAGCAATCACACCGAGGAAGACCGCATTTCCGGCCACTGGGGAGGACGCCTTGGCAGTAAGCGAAGCCACCAACTTTGACAGAGCGTCCTCTCGAATAGACTCCTCTTTGAAGATTCTTCGAAGTGCACGACGGGTCACCATCAAAGCTGTCTCCTGAAGGCGCCCAGCACGGCGAGACCCCTGGATTCCCATGCACGTCTCAAGAAGTTTTGCATTAGCAAGCGCGACGTCCAGCCCATATTTTGACCATTGTTGGGGGACCTTCGCAAATTGTTGGAGGAGGATTGAGCACCATTCGACAAGTGTGAAGGCATTGGTGTGTGATATAGTCGTTTTGGCGGATTCTTGCTTGAGAAACTTGATAATGGCGGGGAGAGCTGCGGCGGCATAGGGACTTTCTGCGTCCACAAATGCTAGCAGGACTCGTCCTACGGCTCGTCTAGATTCGCGATCATCGTAGAGCGGGTATGTTTCGAATAGTAACTCGAGTAGGAATTGAAGGTCAGACGAGGAAAGCGCTGGTCAGGTAATATATGTCAGTTCCCCTTTTCTATCACTTGCGTGCACAATTGTGCATCAATTTGCCTTCGAAATTGACAACTCACCTTCATCCTCAAACTGTTGCGGAAGGCCTAAGAGCTCCGCAACTCTGCGCTTCGTCGAGCTTGTCACCAGCGCTCTACGGACTTCCGCGCGGTCGACCGCCTGGGATTTGTTCACCCCGTCCGCAACCATCGTGTATTGTCCATAAAAGGCGCTGCGGGGGAGTTGCGGGGGAGTTTGCAGGCCTTCTTAAATTTGAGGTGCAGTGACGACTGGCGGAGGAAGGTTTTGCCGAGCGCCCGGAAGTGAGTCGAAGTGACGCTAGATACTAAGATTCTCTCTGCCATCTCCCCACCTTGCCCCCCACGGCCAAAATCACCATCTTTATTGCCCTGGAATCCTGCGAGTGCGCCCTCATGCGGCCCAGCTTCTCAGTCTCTGTAAACTCTAACCTGGACCTTGTTAAGGACCAGGCTCCTTGGTACTCTATATCAAACGCTAACCATCTCCGCCGCCACACACATTCACCTGGCCATACTCATATCTACTACATTTCCCTCCCGGGTTGACCCTCGTTTTAATCAGAAATGGCCAAAAAGAAGAAGCCAGCCGCTAATCCTGCTCGAGGATACGCCACCACGTCGATCACAAGTAAATCCAAACCCAAGGATCCAGTGGAATCCGATACTGAAGCACCTGAGAAGGCCGACACTAGCTCATCAATAGCGGAACTAAATCTGCCATCTCAGGCTAAAAATGGTGCTCTGCCTCCCACCAAGAAAGTGGAGTTGACACCAGAAGAACTCGAAGCTCAACTATTGCGTGACGAGCTTCAACTCCTCGTGGAAAAACACGCCGCCAAGGCGCGCCGAGAATCTCGTCGACATATTCTGAAGTTTCAAACTGACCAAAGAGTTCTCCGATCGCAAGCGCAGCATATGTCTGTGCATGATTGGGTTCCGAATCGTGCTTTGGATTCTATGGTTTCTTTGGCCCAGGCCGAGTCCAATGATTCCAACCGGAGGCTGGCACATAAGCCATTGCTAAAGGTTACTACAGAAGAAGATACCATTTCTAGGCTGTGGACCCTCGACCTAACCTTTCGTGGCCTTGGATTTTCCCATGATCAAATACAGCCTGTGCTTAGGTGGCTTTGCGCTAATGCCGCTGTCGTCGATTCTACGGCAAGTATGTGGGGCTTTCAAGAAGGATTTGAATGGTTAGCCTTGAACCAAAGCGACGGTCACCCATTCTCATTCGAAGGGACTACAAGTACAAATACTGCAATTGCAGATACTCCTATAGGCTCTCGTCCAGGTAGGTGCATTTCTGTTTCATCGTCAGTCTGGAGCTATCCTGGACATGCGCATTTGAGAAGACAGAAGCATTCAGATCAATATATCTACTAACACCACTCAGAAACACCAGTGGCTGTAGCAGTCACTGATATTTCCCAAACTTTAGTGCCAGCGACATCGGGTCGAAACTCGCCAACGGCTGTAGTTTCGAGTGAAACAGATGTTACTGACGTTGCAATCAGTGACCTCGATAGTGATCTTGAAGAAGATCAGTTAATTGAAACTTATCTCAAAATCAAAGAACGACTATTTCTTATTGATCCCGATGTGGTGGATTCCAAATCCAAAAAGCTTCAAAAGGGATCCAAATCACGAAACTTCAAGCCTCCGCAGCCCACGCATACAGCTGCTACACGAAAACTTCTGTCACAGCTTGGTCAATTAGAGTCCGATGTCTTATTCGATCAAGATGAGGCAGAGGCTCGATGGCCCGATAGGCGGAACCTGGTTGCACAGGCGAGGGCTGCGGCGAAGAAAGACGATGCTCCCACAGATATTCCAGCTTCTCGCAACGCCATAGAAAAAGAGAAGTCTGTTGAAACTGATGATCAGGTAAATACTGTGGATGAAGAAGACCCCGACCTCCTCGGGGACATGTTCTCTGCTGTTCCCGATGAAACCCCCAAAGTAATTGCAGATACAGACTCTACATCAGAGGAAGTTACGTTGCGGGATTTTGGGAAACAAAGCGGCCTCTCTCCTCGCAGGCTCTTGGAAGAGGGAGTTCGTGCACGGGATCCTGGTGCGCGGCTGATTTACAAACTCATCTCTCCGACTGCCTACTCGTGTCGACACTCTTTATCGATCACTTGGTCCAAACCTCAAGATTTCACTTATGAACTTGACATTGCTGGGTTTGAAATTATTACCCAGAAGCTTCAAGTTACAATCACTGCTCTGAGCATCGCTACTGTATCGATCGAGCAGAGTGAGGGACTTGTCTCTACCGCTGCATTGTTTTCACTCTTCGCCTCCTCTACCAAAGAAGAGAAGTTGCATCTAAGGCTTCCATCCAATTGGAGAGATCTTTATCGAGAAATGATGGATGTCCGAAAGGATAGAATCGATGCCGAAGATCGCGGCACAATACAACACCTTCGCTCGCTTATCCAAGATCAGGTGGATGATGAAGAAAGTGACGGTGTCGTTTTAACTAGCCGCTTCAAAATGCGTAGTCAAGGAGCTACAGATACGAGCACGCCCACTTCCGGCTACAGTACGCCAAAAGTCAATTCAGATACGCTCCGGGATATCTGGCAGTACAAATCATCAACTGCAGGTTATTATCATATGCTTCAAGCGCGTATGAATCTCCCAGTATTCGGCTTCCGTGCTACAATCTTGTCAACCATAGATAAACACCAGGTCACGATCATTTGCGGTGAGACAGGGTGTGGGAAAAGCACACAGATTCCTTCATTCATCTTGGAGCATGAGCTTTCCCAGGGGAAACCCTGCAAAATCTTCTGTACTGAACCTAGACGTATTTCTGCAATATCACTTGCCCAGCGTGTTAGCGAAGAATTGGGTGAGGGTCCCAAAGACATTGGAACACCACGCTCCTTGATCGGATATGCAATCCGCCTCGAGACAAAATCCTCTGCTCAAACTAGACTCGTGTATGCAACTGTTGGTGTGGTTTTACGCATGCTAGAGTCTTCACGGGGTTTAAGTGAGCTTACTCATCTCGTTATCGATGAAGTCCATGAGCGCAGGTATGTTCATTCCCTGTCTGTTTGTATCTCATCTAAATTTTCGTAGTATCGATACCGACTTTTTGCTCATTGTTCTCCGGTCCTTGATGCTCATACGCCCTGAGCTGAAAGTAATCCTGATGAGTGCAACAGTCGATGCTCAGCGATTTTCGAAATACTTGAATGATGCACCTGTTATTAATGTTCCAGGACGGACCTATCCAGTACAGGTCCAGTATTTGGAAGATGCCATCGAACTTACTCACTACACCTCTTCAGGGAATGGGGTAGCTGATGCTGTCACCAACGATAACGAAGAAGATGAAACGGTACAGGAAAAATCGGGTATCCCAGCAAAGCTCCCGGGTTATAGTCCTGCCACTCGTACAGTCTTGTCGAATTATGACGAATACGGGATTGATTATGATTTGATTGTTCGTCTGATCGAAGCCGTCGGCTTCGATGCTCAACTCGGTCGTTTCTCCAACGCGTTCCTTGTCTTTCTACCTGGTATCGCAGAGATCCGCCAACTCAATGAGCTCCTCTCAAGCCATCCTTCATTCGACAACAGTTGGCTGATTTATCCCCTACATTCCACCATTTCCAGCGAGGACCAGCAAGCTGCATTCCTAATTCCCCCACCGGGAATGAGGAAAATCGTAATTGCAACGAACATCGCAGAAACCGGTGTCACAATTCCTGATATTACCTGCGTTATTGATACCGGAAAGCACAAAGAAATGCGGTTTGATGAGCGAAGGCAACTCTCACGTCTCACTCAATCATTTGTATCTCGTGCGAATGCCAAACAACGCCGTGGTCGTGCTGGGCGTGTTCAAGAAGGCATATGCTTCCATCTTTTCACGAAATTTCGTCACGACACAATGATGACAGACCAACAGACGCCAGAAATGCTTCGGCTGTCCTTACAAGATCTGGTTATGCGTACTAAAATTTGCAAGCTTGGCGATATCGAGAAGACCCTGTCGGAAGCGCTAGATCCACCTTCATCACGAAATATTAGGCGGGCTATTGATGCTCTTATTGAAGTGGACGCGCTTACTTCAGGTGAAGAACTCACCCCACTCGGACGTCAGATTGCAAAACTACCATTGGATGCTCATTTGGGCAAGTTGGTGCTCCTATCCGCCATGTTTGGGTGTGTCGATGTCGCAATCACAATTGCCGCCATCATATCTTCAAAATCACCTTTTCTGACACCCTTTGGGGCAAAGCAGCGAGCTGACGCCGCTAGGTGGGCATTCAAAAAGGGCGATTCAGATCTACTGACTACCTATAATGCGTACAAGTCCTGGAAAGCTGTCTGTGTTACCCCCGGTGTCTCAGAGATGCAGTATTGTCACAAGAATTTCCTCAGCCCCCAGAATCTTGGTAATATCGAAGATTTGAAAGCTCAACTACTTTCTTCTCTTGTTGAGGCTGGTTTTGTTCAATTGTCGTCTGATGAACGTCGGGTGCTCAACCAGTATCGTAGCACATCACGACATCGCATGTTTGTCTTGGTTCCCTCCCAATTTGACACACATTCAGAAAACGACATTCTTATAAATTCAGTTATTGCGACCGCCTTTTACCCCAAGATTCTCATACGAGAAGGCAAAGGCTGGCGCAATATTGCCAACAACCAGACCGTTAGCATAGGACCAACATCTGTCAACAAGCCTTCTCCCATCAATCCCATAAGTGCGAAATTTCTGTCATATTATCACATTATGCAGTCTTCCAATAAGTACCTTAATGCACACTCGACATCGATTGCTTATCCCCTACCCCTCGTCGTCATGGCCGGAGCCGATAATATGGATTTCAAGCTATATGCTGGTGTTATCAGCTTACCCGGCAACGTTCTACGATTCTCGGTCTCCGACTGGAAGATTGCTGTTGCACTCAAAATGCTTCGCAAGCGTGTGAAGGAAATTTTGAGCGCAAATTGGAAAAGTCCCGGACGCCAGTTATCTGGACGGGAGACCGAATGGCTGGATTTATTCTTCAAGATCTTCGTGGAGAAGTGGGATAAAGAGGAGAGGATTCGGGAACGGGCTAGTGGGAAGGGAAAGTGAGGGTCTCATAAGTTGGGCATAAGTGGATATTAGATGGAAAAATGCGTATACATTAAACTGGCAACCACCTAATTGAGATGGTGGATGTTTGATCTTATTCTTTCTATGGGAGGAGTCTAACGACATTTGATCACGCACTTTTATGTAGGTGAAAAAAAGGCACTAATTGTGTCCATAAACCATCAGTTGAATTTCAACAACCAAGGTAGAAGACATACCCCCCAATGATACATAACATCCTCATCAACCCACCTCTCCACTTCAAAGCTCAACTCCCTCCCCCGAGAGGCGTGAGTCATGTACATATTGAGTCCTATCTCAACCACATTTCCCCCAATGCAGGTGCCCGCTACCCCATTGGACAACTTTGCAAGTCTCAGTAGAGCTTGTGTAGCCAAGGAATTCTCCCGACCCGAGATTCTGGAATCGAGGGATACGGTGGTGAAGATCCATTCCGTACGAGGCCTCATATGGGATAGCTCTTGGAGGTTGTTAGATTTTGTCATACGGTGGGATCTGAGATAGTACTAAGTGTGTGATTAATGATCTTAGATAAGGTGTTTGTGCTAGAATGAAAGCGGTAAAGGGGGAGAAATATGAAGAGAAAAAGTATTCTGGTGTGAGTAAACGTTGTGAAACACTCAGGTGAATCGAAAAGCATGTTGTGGTACATCAAGGTTGTTGAAAGTTGCTGCCTGGGAAGAAGAGAGAAGAGGTAGATTTTCTTGGATCTTATTTAAAGCATCTTTGTTCCGTACTACTACTGTTCTTTCAATTTCATTGTACTTCGGTTCATATTGATGTTCCTGATCCTATTGAAATATTTCCTTTCTTTCCGCAGGCATTCCATATGGCTCATCGCATTCCCATTATGTTCACGGCCATTAGCTATGGATCCACGTTCCGCCATGTGATTACTACCGTGCATAACGACCCTTCGGAACGGGCTCCAGGTAGTATTCAGCAAAACCCACAAGCTCATCCTGATGCAGATCCCGGATTCTTCATCTCAAACCCGAATCTTCAGAACAGCAACATTGTTTCCTCTAAATCCAGAAATGCGATTGAAACCGATTGGAAACGCAGAAAAGCTGAACTACAACGAAAATCTCGTGGAGGTACGTAAGTCGTTCTGTTTGCATCGAAAGTACTCCAATTGACTTTTATCAGAGAAATTTCGGTGTGGGCTGGAGGAAATAAGAGATTGAAGGAAATGAAAAAGGAGGCTTCGAGATTGGTTCGACGGTTTGTGGAGAAAGAGGAAAGAAAAAGAATAGGAAAGGAAAAGGAAGAGATGAAGAAACAAAACAAGGAGAAGGGAAATGAAAAATGCCACTCTGACAAAAATCGATCTAAGAAATAGTCCATGACCAAAAGAGACGAACATATCAGAGTATTTCCACTTGTACAGTCTTCGCGTCGAACCTTACACCTCCGAGGTACACTGGCGTGCTCATTGACTTGTATCTCTCTTCCAATCCATTCTCATCACCAGCCTTGCCGATGATTTCCAATGCAGCA
The DNA here is from genome assembly GCA_020744415.1 of Dendryphion nanum. Taxonomy (NCBI): domain Eukaryota; kingdom Fungi; phylum Ascomycota; class Dothideomycetes; order Pleosporales; family Torulaceae; genus Dendryphion; species Dendryphion nanum. The sequence continues at coordinate 724,000 of JAGMWT010000012.1, read as the reverse complement.
TCGACATTAATGGGTGGATCAAAGGACATCATGATGCTGTGAACCACGCTTGTCATAAGACGCAAGCTCTTCCGGAGAAATTCCATAACTAAGTGAGTGCGCACTCGGAACCATTTGCGGGTGTTTCTTGTGGAATAATACTCTAGCTCAAGAGATCGTTCGTCGGATTCACATAATAATACCCATTTACTCCTTTTAATATCAAACTGCTCAAATCCCCATTCACTCAGCCCAGGGTAGCTGTATAATTCACGGCGCTCGCGTCGAGAATTCCACTGAGGTTGGTGTACCATTTCAAGATAATCGTCCTTGATTCGTATGGAAGGTTGATGTTCAAATACTCTTCGATGAGATTGTGTGATGAGTTTTCATGTTCGTCTTTATAGAATACTCGATAGAGAGAGAAGAATATTGGAAGAAGATTTGACGATGAGGGAGAAATGGGGACAATGGCTATCCATGTTTTTCGTAAATACTTCATCTGATCCAGGTCCCTCACCCAATCTGACCATGCTGGGCTTGGAAGAAGTATTTCGTTCATTTGGACGAATGCCAATCCAATGGTCCCAGCTACAGTGCGCTGGAATACACTACACGACAGTCTTTGGTCCTCGTAATGTTGAAACTTGTGTTCTCCCCAAGGTTCTCTACTGCACTCCCCTAGTACCCTCATGCAGGAATAGACCAGAAAGAGATGTAAATTTGCTGTAACAAGCCTGTATGTCGGGAAGCTACCGGTAGTATTTCTGTCCTGGCAAAGGATACAATACATAAGTGACCTCTGAAGGCTTCCTTTCTCATATTCCAAGACAAATAGATGGTCGATATTCGGACTGATTAAATCGTCCAGGGGTTCATTGGAGACCATCAAGAGTCTTTCATAGTGCTCGTGGCTGTCGCGCAAAGTGAAAGCAAATTCGCCTGACGTATAGCTAGTCGCCAACGCTGGCTGGCTGCTAAAAGTGAATAAAAATCCCAAAGGCAAATTCAATGAACCACTCTCTCTATCAATGTACGAGTAGTTATACCAGGGATCCTGCATGAATGCACTGGAACCAAATGCGCTTATGAACGAACTATCGAGTCTGTCCTTCAGTAGATACTGCTCTGCAGCATTTGGAATGTGGGCGCACCAAATTTGCTGATGGTCGATTTTGCTCCCGAAGGTGAAATGTTCCCTGTCTCGGAATACATTTCTCCACTCTTCTGTAGAGTCGCATTCTGGAAGCCAACTCGGATAGATATATGACGGCTTGGAGATTGTCCGAGCAGCGCAGAGTGGGCCAATCATATGGTTATTCAGGATGAAGTACCCAAATAATCCAATATAAAAATGGATATTAGATATTGAGTAGTCGAGTTCAAATGAATATCGAAGGTAATTGGTCGAAATCATTGAAATGACGCCGAATAATCGATCCCTGGGATCTGATGCTTGGCTTTGTGATAGATCACAGAGAAAGTTGAAGACCTCATAGATTTCATCACTGATAGCACCATAACTGATGACAAGATCTTTTTCATTGTCGACAGGGTATTTATATGGTGTATCGTGGAACAAAGTCTTTTGCCCCAAATACGCTACCCAGGGCGCTGTTGATAAATCCGGTTCCTTCTGACGGATATAAGAGGACATGATGGATGAATCCAATCGAAAATCTGTGTTTCCAATCCGAACAATCGCTCGCTCCGAGTATACCAATTCCTGAATCATCCAGATACGGGTAAAGTACTTGCGATTGAGGATATCGCTTAGTCTCATCATTTGGTTGTGATATGGGTGACCTTTGGGAAACAATCGCTGACTAGAAATATCGTCCAGATCAGGGAGTGATTTGTAGAAAGGAAAAGAATCCATGTCTGTGACAATGTCGTTTCCAAGGTAGACGATGACTCTACTACAATCTTCGTAAATGCGACCCATTATAGCGACCTGAACGCCCCGCTCCTGAAAGTTATCCTGATTGATACACAGGGCATCAACCCATACTAGACGTTCACTTCGTTTGGGACGTACAAATCGTAGCATGTTTCCGCAGTTCTTAGTTGCTGCAAAAGGTCCCAGTGTTCCCCGACGAAAACGGGGCAGGAGGGGGAGATGTCTCCGTCCTCACCCCCCATAGATAAGAGATTGCTTCGTACTCCGGTCTACTGTCGTGTTTGAATGTCTCCAAAGTAACATGTATTGGATAGTTATGTTGCGGAGGCATAGGAAGAAGGCATGCTAGCCTAAACTCATCGGCTCCCAGAGTGTCACCGTAGATTGGAGAGTAAGAGCCCCGGGAATCTATGGAATGACCTTGTGTTGGGGTTGAAAACTGTTCTGGACTCCTTTCTGGCGTCGAAGCTCTATCTTCCGCTTCTCCTTGGCTTTTAGAACTTTTGTATGTTATAGACTTTGGCCGATGAAGTTGCATTTGACCCATGATCTCGTCCTGTGGAATAGAAAGAGAGGACGTGTTTTTCGCAGCTCGTTCCGAAATGAAATTTTTGAGTGGTGGACAAGTACTTTTGCATTCCATGCATGAAGGCCATTTATTATCGCCAACCGTGACTTTGGGGGCTGTGCAGGACGGCGCGTGCCAATGGTTCATGTTGAACGCATTAATGATAGTCGCAGATAGATGATCTGAGCGACACAAAAATGTGCCCCTAACTAGGTCGTACGATGAGACTGAAGAGATGAATCTCGAGAGCTATGACGATAGGTTGGGGTAACAGGCTGAGGAGGCAGACGCTGCGAGCCTGAACAACTGTTTACGGGTCGTCTACATGCCAAGGAATTACGCGCATGCATACCCAATACTTCATATACCAACTCGATCAACAATTAGCATGAAACTCGTATAAATGCCTACGAATCTAAGAAACGAATAATTCAGTTTCAGTACAAAAGTAATGGCTCTCCTAAACTTCTTTAGTATCCGCAGAACTTTCATTACTTTCAGGTACGAGTTACAAAATTCAAACAGGTGCTAACAGTTTCCAAATCGATTGGAAAATAAAAACCGGTGATTTAATTGAAAGACCCTCTAACGGCCATTAATACACAATATCCCAGCTTTCCAGCTCCGACATATCCGGGTATGCCGCGTTTCCAAGTCCGCAGTAAACTCAACATCCATTGTGTCCCTTTCTAGAAATATCCCAACGTATAAGACAAAACCTTTCACCATTTTCCACTATTCTTAACGGCGGCTATGCAATTCCATACAATCAATTCACTAACATGACCAGATTTTATCTATCCCATCCGATCCCCTGCCACGCGCCTTCTGCCCAGTCCCACGGGCCTTGGGACTTCCCACATCTTCAAAAACCCATGTAACTACCCCTGATTGCCTCCCCACTCTCCATTTCAGAGAATTTTCACAGGGTTCTTGAACTCATTGAGATGATTGTCGAGGTACTCGAATAGGTGCTCGTTGGGGTGACCAACTAGACGCATGAGCAGGTCGCGCTCCATCAACATTACTTGTAATTGCACGTGAGACAAATAAGACCGAAGAATTTTTTGAGGATCCAGGAAAATGGTCAAATAGCCTTATGGTTTTCGTAGTCATTGATCCCCTATGAAAGTCGTGGGCAGGGAATCTGTAGCAGTGCTGCCCTGGTGGGCATCGATAATGGATCCACCGATTCTTATCTACGAATTTCAACTCCACCTAGACATAGAGGTATCGATGTCCATACGGGTGATTGTTTGACAAGAGAATCTCTTAAGTAGACACTAGATATCAGAACCTAGGAAATTCTGGGACGATCTTACATAACAATATTATAGTAAATGAATAGGTCTGTTATGATTGAACGAACTATCTCGCACTTGAAAGACGTCCCCACTTACAACTTTCCCAATTATATCCGTTAATCTTCCCATTCTAGGAACAATCGACGTTTACAGTTACTCATTGCAGGCCAAATCCGAAACTTACGTTGAGTGGTGGCCAGCGAGAGTGAATAGACAAGACTGAGACCGGTAATACTCTGTTGAGATTCTTGGAAGACATTGATGAGGCTCGGAGAAACCCCGGTTTCAGAATCTTAGAAGGCTTCGTTTATACACTGACTTCTCATGTCATCTACATCATCCCAATGCAGATTTGTCTCAGCCTTGCCCAACTTGAAGTCTCGTGCGTCGGGCCTTACTGCAGCCATTGCATAGATGCGAACTTCAATAGGCCGCGGTCAAATCCTCTTCTTTCATGACTGTGTTATACGAGGTCCGAAGAGCCACTGCATATTATGGAATACCGCTTTGGTCCTACTTGCATTTATATTACGACCATATACATGGTGCACCTGATTCAGTAGAGATAAGATAAACTTATTCATAGAAATGTTGGGCATGCTGTGGAGGCAGAGTACATGCTTCATTGATAGTGTAACAACGTCAGGCTAGACATCTGAAGTTCCTCCGTGATGAATTCTCTATCTTCGGAATATATATTATACCCACCAAGCTCTTCATCTCTCCTTTTCTATCTCAAAATTATCCTATTTTTTCTTCTATTCATACCACTCCAGAGAAATGCTGTCAATGATGACTAGATTTGCACAACTCCTTTTTGCTGTGTCATGCTTAGCAATTGTCATTTGCGCAGACTACGTAAGGCTGAGCCTCGGAGAGGTCGTTGTTGAGGAACCTCGCGAATGGAAAGCCGACAACTTATGGGCAAATATCAACTTGGTTACCCAGAACCAAAATTTGACGTCGAATTGGTCGCTTGAAGACACGAAGTGGGAGCGGGGTACACGTGGGACTGCGTCTAAGGCGTGGAAAGACATCACAATATCAGGAAACGAGCCTAATCTCACCCTCTCTTTCGCCATTTATAATGTGGGAGACAAGGATCCGCAGGCCGTTGGCTTGAGTAAGTAGTCTATGTCTTACTCTGTTCGCATTACGGTACTGTGCTGATAGATACAATAGGGATTACATCCTTAATTCTCTCGATCCCCAGCAGAATTCCCGTCGTCGGTCATGTAGCGACGGCAATAAAAATTGTCATCGACGTGTTCAAGGGTGCTTATGAATGTGAAGGTCCAGTCGCAGTCAATGTTATCCAGCTTTCGCAACAGAACCTTCGTGCCATGGCATATAACCAAACAACTTGCGAAACATTAAGCTACCAATACGAGACGGGAGCTGGTTGCGTCGACGTCAATCCTCTTACCCGGAAGAATTCCACGTACCACGTCAAACATTGTTACGTGAAACAGAGAGGGCAGAGTAATGCTCAAGAATTACCCAATTCACCACCCAAACCGAGTGGGAGTGTACGTCTGCACGCAAGATTTGATTTTGTGGGCGGAATTTTCCTACTTGGAGTGGTCGCCCTCTTCGTGGGTATGTACTAGGGGAGAATGCGTCGGAGTTGGAGCCTACTGGCTGTCCATAACCATAGCCTGAAGATGGAGACTGAAGATGGATACTAGAGTGGACATACCCACATGGATTTCCTTGTTAACACATGCGAGTGCTATTCGCGGTGGTACTTCAATAATTTTTTACACTTTCTCTTAGTAAATCTTTTGCAACAATGCTGAAGGCTTAACCCTCCCTTGTTATACTGATCTGGTTGTCAATTTGATCTAAATGCTATGACATGCACTCCACACTAGATAAAGAATAAGGGCAAGAACAAGAGAACAATCTCGAGAGTGATGATGATGACTAGAAGTGAACAGGCTAAGGGAGCAGGCGCAAGGCTGAACAATTGTCAACCGCCTACATGCCAAGGTATCACGTGAACCCTTGACCAATCTACATATCAACTTCATTAGCAAATGACATGAGAGCCTTACAACTACCTACCAACGAAACTGGGGTTTGAGATAAGACTAGTCCGATAGTTCTAGTTTTCAACAATTCGCCACCACCTACAGAAATCCTGCGTTCTGACTGCTGTTCAATGCAGGCATACTTAGGCATCCATGGTTTCATGTATATCGCAAACCAAGCACAAGTCAGCAACCATCTGAACCAAAAGTCTTCGCCAATTTTCACCACATTCGATCCAGAGTGGCTATGTCCTCCCCTACGTAGCCAATAGTTTCAACTCACTATCAACCCTCCGGATTATTATCTCACCCCCATGTTCCCTCACGCCCCGCGCCCTACGGGACTTTCCGCACCCATCAGATACAATCCACACCTCCATACCTCTCAATCCCTCTCCGATTCTCCGCTCATTGGCACCACGACACCTCCCCCTCCCCCACCCCTTCCATACCCCAGCCTCCCCAACCCACAAGGCTGACTTCCCCTCCCCTCATCTTTCAGCTCCTCAGCCTCCCCTGCAAACCACAACTATGCGCTCTCATAGGCCAAACCCCTCATTCCAACTTCCTATAACGCCATCCCAAACTTGGAAGCCTAGATACTCGCACATGGGACTGCGGAGGTGGCGCCGCAGCTGGGGGCTGCGCTGCAGGATAGAAGATTCCCAGGCTAGGATGATGCGCACAAGCTGGACCGTATTGGACAGGTATGATACCAGATATGTCTTTTCAGGATGTTGAGTGGATGGGCGTTTATCCCTGGGTTCAGGACGTGAAGGCACTGAAGGCAGTGAGGCATTCAGGACTTACTAGGTAGACTGTAAGAGATAAAAGGTATAAATACACGCCCTCACAAACCGAGATAAAAAAGTGGATCCCAATATCTTTTCCCTTCCACTGTAGAAAGCTACACAAGACTATAATAGGCTTATCCTCCTGTCGCATGTTATTGTTCCGTCAGCCTTATTTTTTTCAGCCTTGCACAGCCACTCCGCCATACCATACTCTTACATAATCATGTCTTCTCCATCGCCCCTTCCAACCCCAACCCCTCTCCTCCCAATCCCCCGCCGCCATCCTCGCTCAGAATCGACTAATATCCCAGCGGAAGTCATAGGATACATAAGCACATTCGGTATACGATCGGCCTGGAACTGCCTGGGAGATCATACTTGGGTATGAGCGTGGATGACTCTCATGTTCAATGAAAAAGCTGATCAGATGGATGAATAGTTTCCTGTTTCAGGGTACGGAAGATGCTGTCCGTTGAAGGGGGATTGTCCTGTTTGTGAGTGGAGACTGTGGGGAGTTTGAGTTGAGGGGGGACTGATCTTTTGCGTGTAGATACTACGTGTTTGGAAGGAAGTATTGTGGCGAATGATCAGTTTCGTCTTACTTGGTGAGTAGTCGGTATGGTGTGCTATGGAATTATTCTGCTGATAACTTTCTACAGTACTGGATCATCTTCCCAGACGGTTTGCGTGTAAGCTGATGGCACTTTCTCTCACTTTGATTTATTTACTGATTGTGAAATTATGGTCCAGATACGGGACTGTTTACGAATTTCCTGGAGATCCATCTCCGAAGTTGTTCCCGGGATGCTGGCCGTAAGTCATTTGCGTTGCAATATGAATTCATTCAAAGAAAGTTACTGACTCAATCATCTCGGTCCTAGTTCCTGGACAGGAGGTACCTGGTACGCCACCCGCACCATGACCAGCAACAGCACCAGCACCTCTAGACCGCTAGATCCAGACAATGGTTCCCAACCTTGGAAAATCGTCGTTTTCGTTTTCGTCGCAATCATCGGCCTCGGTATTTGCTACTTCGGCATAAAACGTGGCTGTGCCATTGCCCGCAAACGTTTCAACGACGCAATCGAGGCTAGAGTTGTCCAGAGCCGCACAGCTGACGAGGAGGCCATAAGGTCTGTTCGCGCTAGTCGAGCTCCTGAGCATTATGTGCTGAGTGTGAATAATTCGCATGAACCCCCAAAGACGGTTCAGTTGGCTGATTCTTCGCTGGCCGAACGTGAGCCTGTCGAGGCAGGTAATGTGAGTTTGAAGAAGGGAAGAAAAGACAGTGTTCAAGAAATCAGGTCTGTGACGGCTGGGGCTCATGGAAGAAGACTATCTGAGATGGAGGCGATGAGCAGGCGATCTGAGTCACCCGGAAGGAAAAACAACGCGAAACGCGATAGTGGTCAAAGCTCGAATGACCCTATTGATGTGATTGGTAATGGAGATTCTGGCGAAGTGATGATTGCGACTAGTGAGGGCTACGTCGATGTTGTGAGTGGTGTGCATGGTATCAGTACCGCGAGTGACGACGCCAGATCTTCTGATAATACAGAGCCGTTACAAGAGCTAGAAGACAATGCCCAGAAGCGCCGAAGTGAATAAGGGAGAGGAGATGTGAGGAGGTCAACGAGCCATGAGAAATTGTTGATGTTTTCGGGAGTGCTCAAGTGGTGATTTAATGTTCTCGGAAGTGCCCAGGTGTTGATTTAATGTTTTGCCGAGAGCGCCAATTGTAGTTTCCATTGTGGGGTGTTGGCGCCTCGCCTTCCCTAGGTGCATATCGACTTTCATTCTTAGTTCATAGTAGATTTTCTTCTGTTCATCACTTCGAATTCAACCTTCGAAGTCAGTAGCTTCGATCACCAGTATTGCAAACCGATAGAGTGGCAGGATGCTCTAGGAGGAATGTTCATTCTATCAAGTTTATGCTTCATTTTCCCTTACGAATACGCTCAATATTGACCTTTCTCTTTTCTTCAACTCCTTTCCCACCTCGCTGGCCTTCGCATCGGCTTTGCGAAATTAGCGTATTTCTCAACATCAGATTATCACAGTAACTTACAATAAAATCAAATCGATGCTCATATCCGAATGGCCTCAGATCCAATTCGATATCTCTGACCTTCTCAAATCCATATCTTTCATAAAGCGGAACCCCCATCGGGCTTGCTTCCAGATAACACTCCACATTTCTGCGATCCGCCTCTTCGATTCCCCACTTGATAAGCAAACCGCCTGCGCCTCTTCGATGATGATCCGGATGCGTTACTAGTGTATCGAGACAAAAGTAAGGTCTTGTACCCATGATATCGCGTTTGTGGAAGTTGAAAAGTTGAAATAAAGCATTGAAACATCGAGGATCTGATTCGGTGTAGGGTGGTGGAATGGTACAATCCGAATCGACTTCTTCCCATGTGCGATCACGAGGTCTAGTTTGTTCTGGCTCGCTGCCGGATCGATAATTCTCTTGCATATCTTTAGGAGCGACATATCGCCATCGGGCGCCGGCGATCATTGTGCCTGTGTCGGTGTCGCGGCATGTCATGAATCGTACGCCTCTGATGATATCTAGTTTGGTGTCTTCGATAACACGGTTGAGGGTTTCTTGTGATGGTTCTCGGGTGTAAAAAATGTTGTTGATGGTCGGTTTGAAAGTTGTGTACCTGATGGCTTGGTATTCGTGGGCATCTTGTTCCGTTAAAGGCGCGATGACAAGGCGATTGGGTGCCATGATGCAAAACGGTCGATTCTAAATGGATATCACGGTGGGATTGTCAAGAGAAATTTTGTGAGCATGCAGATCTTTTAGTTGCTGTTACTTGGATGAGTCACGGGTTGCTGCAATGACTGTCCACGGGTCGTACTGTCGCGCTTTGTACCTTGACATGGGGTTCAATGGGCATTGACACAAAACTCGGAGTGTTTTTGTAGACCGAACCCCGGACCTATTTCATTCCGCAACAGCTAAATCGGCCTAAGGCGAGCCGAGTTGTGATGGCTTCGAAAGCGTCCCCGCTATTACGCGCGCTACACGCTTAAACGTGAGGACAATGTACCCAAGTACCTTCCGTTGTAAGCTCAAGCTTGTAGGGGGATTTTATAGGCTTGTCAGAGGTCTGGAAAGAAAAGCAGACTAGGCCTGTCTTGGAACTAATGTGGAGCTGGTAGCCAAGAAACGCGATATAGATTTGAACGGTCGGTGCTTGATGCTACTCGACGATGTTAAATAAATGACGGTTCTGGGGAATACAGACAAAACGAGCCTTGCACTCTTGGTAACTAGGTCGGTGACGCCAAATGCGCAACGCACCAGGGCACTGTCTGGATCAGATAGCATCGAATAGAAAAACAGCAGATAGTAAGGACAACACACCACACCAGCATTTGTACCGAAAGACCTCTTAGGGGCTGCTCTATCGCGATCAAATCGATACAAATCCTAGGCGATGCAGCAGTCACAGCCTCGATACCAAGGTAGCTGTGTAGTGCAAGCCAAACTTCCACAACGGGCAACCCAAAAATTACCGTCGAAGCCAGTGTCATCAAATTGAACAGGTTGTCTCTCATTGGACACAGAGGGATACAGAGGGACACGCACCTGTTACCATTCACTCTCGCCCCATTGGTCGGCGGATATAAAGCCGGCCTCATTGGCCTCTAAGGTCGGCCGTACCAGCTGCAAGGCACCCCTGCACGAGTCTCTCGCGTCATAGAGGCCCATGCTTCCGAGCTCCCTCATCCATCGGCATCTTACGTCCTTGACAATCCCGCCTGCTTCTATAAGCTACTCCTCAACCCCGCACGGCGGCCTCGATTCTCTTTCTCTCTTCAGCAATCCGTCCATTCACAGGTGGATTTGACCACGACATTGAATACCATACTGCCCAACAAACGAAACAACACCACACAAATATTGTCATGGCGTCGGCAACGGGGATTCCGGAGAGGATAAATGCAGCGAGGGGCCTTGGAGAGGATGAACCGCTTCTTGGTCGTAGAGGCGATGCGAGTCAAATGGAGGGCGATACTTTGTGGAAGAATCTTTGGATAGGTGTGCATTTCTATAGAACTGCTGCTGAAGTAGAGTCTTTGCTAACACTTTCACCCAGGAACTGCACCACTTGCACAAGCGGGTATTTGGATCGTAAGCGATACATCTTCACCGCCTAAAAGTCATAGACTAACAATCTGCTACAGCTCGCAGCCATAGTATGGGGTGCCATCTTTACCCACCCGCTCATATTCTTCTCTCCACATCCAGTATGTCCCTGATATCCACTCCTCAACTCTTCACCTCTACTGACCCATATCTACTAGCTCCTCAACTCTGCGGGTCTTATCTTCGTAACACAAGCCGCTCTAATCTTACAACCCACGCATACACCGGGCCAAAAACGCGCCGGAACTACTGCCCACTTGCTCTTCCATCTCGTGGGAATATCAGTGCTCATCGCAGGCCTGGTCATCATCGAGATCAACAAGATTAGCCACAATGGAACCCACTTCGAATCCCCACACGCAATTCTTGGCCTCACTTTTTACATACTGCTGTTCTTGCAGGCCGTAGTGGGATTCACCCAGTACTATACACCTGGACTATACGGTGGCGTGGACAACGCAAAGGCAATCTACAAATACCACAGGGTGGTTGGATACTTGATTGCTGTCCTTGGACTCGCAACAGTAATTGCTGCCAGCTGGACAACGTACAGCTTGAATGTATTGCACATTGAGCACTGGGCTGTCATTGTAACAAGCCTGTTGGTGCTTGTAGGCGTTGTGCCAAGGATCAGGCTGCAGAAGTTCGGAATTGGTAGGGAGCATCAATAGAGGTTGGCATCATAAGAAGTCAATTAGCCGACAAAGCATAGTGTAGGAATGGGATAAGGGACAGTAATGCTGGATACATATGATGGGAATGATGGAACGGATATACAAATTCACACGGCACTTTTGGTTAACGATACACAGTGTTTGAAGCATGGTAGGTGTTCTTTCATTTCGGATCAGAGGTAATTTTTTCTTCGTTTCCATTCAGAGCCTTTCTCATTCCGTTGAACAAAAGAAATAAAGTTGTTCGACATGAACCAAGGATATCCTCCTCTTCTTTCGTGGTATATCAACCTCCCGCTTTTCCAAATCCCGACTTCCCATTTCCCCTTTTCATTAAACAACATCCTCTCACCATCCTTCCAATCCCCTAAGACGCTTTTTCTACCCCCTCGAAATCGTCCTCCAAATACTCATCCCCCTACCCCTAAAACCGCCCCTCTTCCTCTCCCTCTCCACTCCCACCCCTATCCCTACCCCATCGTTCTCCTCACTAACCTCACTCCCCTGACTCCCCCCACTGCCCACCCTCTCCCTCACCCCAATCTCCCTTATATCTCCATCTCTACCATCCCTCCGCCCCATACTCTTCACACTCCACGCACTAACCTTGCGTCTCAAACTCCTTCCCCCGTCGCCCAGGGACCGGAAACTCGCTACACTCCTCATCTGCCTTAGGCCCCTGGGATGCACGCCATTCTCCTCAGTGTTGTGGTCGGGGTCGAAGTCGGGGTGTGAGCGCTCGCGACGTCGGGACGTCTTGTGCGGGTTCGGGTCTGTGTGGAACCAGGGTTGGCTCTGGACGGCGATGGCGATGGCGTGGACGTCGGGGAGTTGGAGGGGGAATGCCATTGTGAAAGGTCTGAAGTGCTGGAATGGTTTGGATAGATGGAGTGGTTGTTTTATGTTTACGCGTTTAGGACATCGGATTTGTTGGAAGATATATCGATGTAGACGGAGATGTGGATGAAGAATGCGAGTTACCAAAGAGGGCGAGTAACGCGGGGGATGGGGAAAGATATAGATATTCTTCTTATGTTTAGACGTCTGGACTTGAATCACTGACCTACGCAACTGTGCCTATTCGACGCCAGACTTCTATCTACTCAGTTATCCACCTACCATACCTACCATATTATACCTACCTACCCTCCACAGACAGCCCTTGGCATTCTCTATCCCAACAATCTCCAACCCTCCCCCATCCAATCATTTCATCCTCTCACGTCTTACACCAACACCCGCTGATGCTGATCATCCGCGCCGCATGGTGTTGTGCCGTGCTGTCGTGAGACAAGCCAACACTACAGCGCACGGTGCACTAATCTGACATGTCATGTTTGTCGCCTTTCCTTTCCTTTCCTTACCTTACCTTTCCCTTACTCCAGTCTCTTCCCTATTTGCAGGTTCAGGATATGATGATCGACGGGGGGACGTGCGTACGGCGCACCTGCTCTGCATGAATGTAGTTGCAATCGTGCATCACGGAGGATTACCTCCTATGTCGCTGAGCTACGCCCTACTCCTACGTATCCCCGTCATACGCCAGCGGCTGAAGTGAGATAACATCACGGTATGTTCCGCCTCACATGTCCAGCGTACTCTAGGAGACAGCCTCAACAGATCCAGCCCAGACCTTTGGCCGCATCCGGGGTCTGGGAGAGATACAGGGGTGTTGTGTCTATGTACAGAGTCATTTTTTGGTGCCGTGGTTGGTCGATTGCGAATAGCGAATTGGAGGAAGGGGATTGTAGAGCGTGGTTGGAGTGGGATGACGTAAATGTTCCTACTGAAAGACAGGAGACAGGATGGTATTGGATGGAGAGTCGGTACTGCCGATAGTTAGACGGACTGAGGCGAAGTGAAGTGAAAGGCGAAATGGTAAAAACGCGTTTGTATGTGTATGCGTATGCAATCGATGTGTATGTACAAAGAGATAATTCATGGAGAGGAGAGCAATTTTATCGCTCGCTCGCCGCATGTCAAACCGACTTCCATCCGCCCACCATAGTCCACACCGCACTATAACACAACAAAACAACATCCACACCTCTTCCCATTCGACTATATACCTCATCCCCAGCCTCCCTTCCTCTTCTCCAAAATAATAATAAAGATAAACCCGAAAGCGCCCCTCACCTCAAAACCTTCTACTTCCTCCCCTCTCTCACCCCATCCCTACTACTCCCCTCCCTAACACCATCCATCTCAGGGTCATACTCCCTCCCCCTCGCGCTGCCTCTCCTCACAGGGACAGCTGTCGGGTTCGCCTCCTTGAGCGGCTCTACCTCGTCCCTGTCCCTCTCATTCTCACTCCTCTCACTATCCCCACTCATTCTTCCCCTACGCTGTCGCTCAAGCCACGCATCATCATCCTCATCCTCTTCATCGCTCTCCTCGCCCGCCGCAACACTATATCTCCCCTCCACACTCGTCGGCTCCTTGATGAAGCCATCAATAATCCAGTACTGCATCGCGTTCATAATGAGCGGGAAGATAAACATAACAAAGGTGATTTGGACCGCTTCGTTGCCTTCGGTCCAGCGGAGCGCCCAGTCGCCTACCCAGGCTATCCATGGGAGGAGCTGGAAGATAAGGAAGACACAGAATTTCATGCCGAGGAGACCGAGGAAGTAGATTAGGGATTGCTTGAGCCACCATGTTGCGCGCGGGGGGTGGCCGTAGTTGCCGGAGCGGATGGATTCTTGGGGTTTGGCGAGCGGGGTGAGGGCGAAGGCTTTGTGGAGGAGTTTGAGCAGGAGAACGAGGATCGGGATGCCGATTGTTGTCTGTGACTATGTGTCAGTGGATAGTAAAATAATATGATATCGGAGTTCTTACATCAATAGCGAGATTGAGGAGATAAAACGAGCAAGGGTTAGGTTGCTTGCCAGCCTCATCTGGCTCCGCGAGTTGAGTCGTAGCCTGTGTCTTTGCTGCAACATCGAATTTGCCAGATGAAAGCATAGACATCAAGATATTGGCGAGATGGAGCAAAACTGAGCCAAAAACTTGCTTGGATACGTCAAAGAACCAGATCTTGAGTGGTCGCCGTGGCGTCTCTCGGAGTCGTTTGACCACCAGTGATGACACTGCCAACAGCCCAAGCGCGCCTTGGACAAGCAGCGCATATGATCCTAGCAAATGGCACTCGCCATTGTCGTCTTTATCCATGGGGCTTGCTTTCGCAGAAGTCGTTTGCGCAGGTTTCGCAGCCGGAGCGGTGGCAGAGACAGTCGACTCAGGGACAGCAGGAGAAGGTGTAAGCGTAGCAGGTACCTCGCTCGCCCCAGCTGTAGACTTCGGATTATCCTCCGGTTTCGCAAGTGTCGGCCTTGAAGGTTGTTGAGGCACAGGTTCGGCCTTGACGCCCTCAATACCCATAAGCTCTGTCTCGAAAACTATCCACGAACATAAATCAGCGAACAATCCTTCATCCACTCCCTCTATTAAACATGACCACTTACTCAGCGTACTCCCGGGCGGAATCGGTCCACTCCCCGAACTCCCATATGCCATATGCGGCGGAATCGTCAATTTTCTCCCTTCTCCAATGCACATGCCCAACAGACCCTGATCCCATCCTTGAATCACCTGGCCTGCCCCGAGCTTGAATGTAAACGGCTGTCCGCGGTCGTAACTCGAGTCGAACTGGCTGCCATCGCTTTGCAGCGTGCCTTTGTAATTTACGGATATCTTGTCTCCGGGTTCGGTTTTCCGCACGCATGGCACGGCTTTAGTGACTTCGATTGTAAGACTTTGCGCGGTGGATAAGGTGGTAAGGAGGGCAAGGGCTAACGCGCCCAGCGATGTCGTTAAGGGCCGCATCGGAGAGGTAAGTGGTTATCTGGTGATGTGTGGTGATGTGGAGTTTTGAAGAAGAAGAGGCGGAGCCCGGAGGTGATATTTGCTGTTCGCTCGATGGAACGCCTTCAACGGGGCTTGGAGCGTGAGCGTGTACGTGTGCGTGGATGACGGATGGATTGTGAAACGTTCCCAAGGACCGGATAAGAGGGACTGTCGGGTTTCAATCAATGAAGTCCCTAAGGAACAGTACCATGCAGCTTAAAGAAAGAAGGAAACGCAAGAGAATAGCAAATGTCGATGGATACGTTGGAATAGACCTCAAAGTGGCTTCACACGCCGTCAAAAGTGGAGGTTGCGTTGCTTACTGCAGAGAGGCCCCATGGCCACTCGCAGTTGTGGTCATCGGCAGGCGGCGAAGTCTTGGCGGGGCTGCAGTTGACGGTTCCAAGAGTCTGGACCACTCCTGGGCAGTCCGAGGACACCTCGGTATTTTATATCCCCGGTCATATTGTGTCCTGTACCACTATTACGAACACTAAACAACACCATTGGAACCACTTGCATAATCTGGGCTTGAATAATTGTAATTTTCAATTGCTGCTACGGCTATTGTACATGTCCACGCCCACTGCACCCCATTCCTTCCCATCCCAAACCCGACCATTACCCTTCCCGTCCGAATCTTCGGACATATTCATCAATTATCCATCTCATACATCCTATGACTACTTCCACCTTCACATTCCCTTAATATAGCATCAACCTCCCCTCAAAGCCTGGGACCCAAGTCATGTGCCTCCCTCCAAACCCTAGCCCATCCAAAAGAAGAAGAGGAAGAAGAAGAAGAAGAAGAAGAAGAAGAAGAAGAAGAAGAAGGAGAAGGAGAAGAAGTCCCGCCCATCCCAATCCCCAACCACATGCCCGACAAAAAGGCCGTCAGACAAGCACTGATACGCCTGTGGAGAAATATCATGAACACAAAATGCCGATGTGGACCCAAAACATTACACATCTCCATACCTCTTCCCATCCATCCCATGTACCACCAAAATGCATTTGAAAAAAGGCTTTCGCACCAGAAAGAACAGTTGATAAAGGAACAGAATTTGAAGAAGTGATTTAGAAAAAAGATGGAATAAAAAAGAACCCCAAGTTTTCACCTGCATGCAACAGTTCATTATTCCATATCAGGGTTATTTGTCGCCCTGGCGACTCCCCCGCTTCACAAAATACCTACGTAGCACCTAAAAGCGCCGGTTCGTCCATCATATCTGTAAAACGTCCCAGGGCGCCGAGTTGCTCATGCAAAAATAGTAAAATAAGTCCTTGGATCCAGAAGGATTGAGTCCAGGTATATGAGATCGTGCTGTCATAGGTGATGGAGCCGTCTCATTTTCGTTGTTTCATCAGTTCTGGAGCCTTTGAAGGATCTGCAGGGTCCAAGAATTTGGTCATGACCAGAGATAGTTCTTTGAATGCAACGGGCTTCGTCACGTACGAGTTGAAGCCCGCTTCTATGCACTTAGCATAGACGTCGCCAAGCACGTTAGCCGAGAGTGCGATGATAGGATGACGCTTGTAGCCATTCTTCTTTTCCCATCGCCGTATCTCTTTGCAGGCTTGGTAGCCATCTTTATTAGGCATATGGAGATCACACTGTAATTTGTTAGTGGCATGCTATTAGACGTCCGTGTGTAGTCTTACAAGGATAATCGAGTAATATCCGGGAGGCTTCGAGAATACTTTATCTGTACACTGTACTCCATCCAATACCGTCTCGGTCTCGACGGAAATCTTTGCTAAGAATTTAAGGACGACCTGGGAAAGCTATTAGTACAAACCCAGAGCTAAACTGAGGAACTGCTTAAACCTACTGTCTGGTTGATATGATTGTCTTCTACCAAAAGCACCTTATGGCCCTTATCGCCCAGACGGCGCTTAAGTTCTTCGAAAACAAGCTTCTGATTGAACACAACCTGCTGGGCAGTATCCTGGTTCCGATCCGTCGATGATTCTCTCTCCTTTTGAGGATCAAAGATTACAGCAAATTTAGAGGGCTTCAATGGTCGATAAATGAACTGCAGTCGGCGATCGATGGACAGTTGATCATAATCATATGCGGGTGCTCCCTTCACGAGCTCCTTCTTTTGAGCTGGATCCGATACTACCACAATAGCTGTTTTGTCATGAACCGTTGATGCGAGAATTTGATCCATTATGGCAATCACTTCTACTGTGTCGTGTAGTACCAGCACAACATGAGTGAAGAGGACAGGATCATCACCACCAAGCATGCGTTGAGCTTCCACTAGGTTAGGTTGTCCTGTGACCTGGTGGGGAATACCTTGTGGCAGAGTATTTTTGATATGCCGAATAGTAGCTTCTCTACTATGTATCAAGGGACACACAACCAGTATCGAATACATGGGCGGCTGTAGCGCACTCCCCAGGGGTGACAAACTGCGCTGCGGTTCAGATGCTTGTACTGTTGCTTCCGACCCCAATGACAGAGAGGAGTCATCGGATGATGGATCTCTATCACTAGAACTCTGTCTACTTGGTAGCGCGAGCTGCATCAGAGTTTCCTTCGCGTTCGACTCTTGTAGAAACGAAGAAGCGGAGGATCTCTCCGATCGCACACTCCATTTTCCACCACCCGAAAGACCCGTGACGGAAGGGTCTGAACTCCCGGAAGAGAGTGATGGCGATTCTCGAGAACGTTCCGAAGTCGTCAGACTAGGTACGGGAGATTTGACAGATTCGCCATTGTCGGAGGAGTAACTCATCATGAGCTCTTTACGGATATTGGAGGACAGCGGAGGGATACTTGGCTTATGAGTCAAGAGCGGTAAGGGTGGAGTTGCTATCGCTGGTTCTAGTGCTGGTGTTCCGGGTGTCTGGGGCGCCTGGACGGGCGGGTGGTCGTCTTCAGTCGGAAGGCCAAATTTGATCGTGAAGAAGAACGTCGAACCCTTGTCCGGTATGCTTCGAGCATCCATCTTGCCTCCATGGAGCTCGACAAATTGCATCGAAATGGCAAGACCGAGGCCAGTTCCTCCGTGTTGTCTCGTGCTACTACCATCAATTTGACTGAACCGCTTGAATAGGTACTTCGCTTCACTCTCATTGAATCCTTTGCCGGTGTCGATAACCTCAAATTGTACCATGGCCTCGTGCTCCTGAAGATGAGTTGAGCGCTCAAGAGGATTGAGTCGGCATCGCACAAAAACCTCACCCCTATTAGTGAACTTGATAGCGTTACCAACAACATTGAGCAACACTTGGCGTATACGGAATTTGTCCCCCTTGACCATGGATGGAACTCCTTCTTCTACCAGGTAATTGAGCTCCAGACCTTTTTGTATTGCCAATCCCATGTTCAGGTCGTTGACTTCCTCCAGCAGTGAAGGAATATGGAGCCATTCCGGTGTCAGTTTTATCATGCCAGCTTCTACTTTGGACAGATCCAGAATATCGTTAATGAGGTTTAGCAAACTGTCAGTGCTTGATTTGATGATGTTGACATGTTCTAGTTGCTCTGCCAAAAGTGGACTGTCCAACAAGAAGTTGACCATACCCGATATTCCATTGAGTGGTGTTCGAATTTCGTGCGACATATTACTGAGGAAGCGGGTCTTCGAATCCATGGTCTCCTTGAGTGTCTGTTCTAGAAGTTTGTGGTCGTTGATGTCAGTCGCAGTTCCGTACCATGACTCTTCGCTTTCGTCTTCCGAAAATGCCCTCTCAAGAAGTATTCTGATCAGATGCCAGCGATAGTTCCCATCTTTGTTTCTTAGCCGAACTTCAGTGCTGTAAGACGCCCGTCCATGTTCATCTCTTGCAACCCTCAATATGCCAGTATCAGCCAATTTCGATAGCTTGGCCTGAGGCATTTCCATCGTCTCGGACGATGAACTCAATGGGCTCGTAACGGCTCTTTCTGTCTCAACAGAGTCATCGGAAGAACTAGAATCCTTGCGACTGTGCTCTGGAGGAAGTGTGGTTGGCACGTTAGTAGCTGTACTGCCATCTTCAGCCATCTCCGGTAATTTGCATTTAATGACATCATCAGGATGCACAAATTCCAAAAATCCGTTCACAAGTGCCTGCTCCTCTGCCTGCCCAGAGTAAGTCATCCATTGCATGTTGCAAAACGTGAGTCCTCGACGGTTTGAAACCACAAACACAATTTGAGGGCTTGAATTTGCGAGCGCCTTGTATTTCGCCTCCGAAGCTTCGGTTTCCTGTTGTTTCTGGGCATTCATTTCGGCGAGCTGCTGCTCATGGATATCCATATTCGTGCCGATCCAGTGGACAATCTGCTGGCGTTTATTCTTCAATGGGGCAACTCGAACATAGAACCATCGGTAGTGACCATCGAACCGTTGCAACCGAACTTTTCTCTGGAGTTGTTGTCCTGTGCGGAGAGATTTGTTCCATTCCTCCAGGTATTCTTCTCTGTCTGGTGGATATATAGCATCCCACGGATCTTGCAAGACTTGACGAGAATCTTGGCCGCGATATACAAGAAATTTCGAGTTCACCCATGTAAGAGCGCCAGTTGTTGGGAGCGCAGTAAATATCTGCACAGGAAGTGAATCGATGATGGTGCGGAGCAGGCTTTCAGAAGGAGGAGGCATTTCAAGGACTTCTGGCATTGAGGAGTTTCGTGCATGACCAGGCGGAGCTGGAGCGTTTCCTGGGGTTGTGGCAGCGGGAAGAGATTGGAACGAAGAACTAAAGTCAGCACCATAAGAATGTAGCAAGGAGTGAGTTCTAAATTGGCTCCCTTGCGGGGTAAGGCGGGGCCGACGAGACGAAGTTGCCTGCCCTGTTGTTTCTTCAACATGCGTAGTCCCCTTCTCATTGCGTGGCGTGGCAGCTTCGTCCTCATCAGCTAGAGTTGCGGGGGCGACAGTAGCATGGGTCAGATTTCGTTTTTCGGGTTTTCGTGTTGATGGTTCTTGAGAGGTTGTATGTTGTGTTGCACTCCGTGATGTTCTCTTCCTCGCGTCGAAATAGCTCTCAATTGCTTCTGCGCCAGACATGTGCCCAGGGGTACTCCCCACAGATGCTTTACTACTAAAACCTACTGATGCAGGATCCCAGCCAGGTGTGCCTCCAATTGAGCCGCCGGGGCTGTGCCTCGACCGCCCAGAGTAATCCGAGGGGCTAGTAACACTTCCAGTAGCGGAGCTCCCAATATTTTCAAGGTTGAGGTGAAGAAGGTTGTCAAGACTTTCCTGGTCTGAAACTGTTGCGAAATTGACTTCTTGAGGTTGCCCGAATCGTCGATTACGGGCACCAGCGCCTAAGTTAAGGGCGTTGGTGTATTGCCATGCGTTGAAGAACGAAGTCGCGAGATGGGGCCCCAAGAGCTTGAGAGAGTTTGTCAGGTTCCGTGGATATGGAACAATAGAGGAAAGGATGGAAAGGATCGCAATTGGTGCCTTTCTTGGAAGTCCCTCCTTAATAGGGCTATGACTCTCTCTGAAATCCTCCAAGGTTCGCCGTTGGTTCGGCGGAGTGTGAGCTCGAGACGGAGTCGACGATTCGACCGGTAACATGGACTGCGAAAGTGTTGGATGCACTAATGGGATGTGTGTTACAGTACTGGCCCTATCAATACCAATCGCCTCCACCTGGTCGAGTTTTGTGTAGTCCTCGGCAGCTTTGGTTGGGTTGAATGATTCCTCGACATCTTTACTAGTAGTAGAGAAGAAAGGATTATCGTTAGGGTCATTTTGTATGGCCGGTGATGGGGCTGGTGATTGTGCCCAAGGGGAGGTCGGAAACTGCTCGTACTCTTCGTATTGTGGTCTCAAAGTTGAGCCCACATGTTCAGAACGATTACTTAGATTAGTCCGACCTCTCAAGATACTCGCCTTATGTGGTTCTTGAGTACTTTGCTCGTTGAACTTATGTGTCGATACAGGTGACTTGTCTTCTTTTCCGGAGCCCGATGAAGAGTTGTTTCTAGACGACGAAGAAACTGAGGTGGAATAATCTCGAGTAAGAGTGACTAACCGTCCTCGTTCAACGACACGGTTGACACCAGCATTGTCTATCAACGCATCAGGCTCGTGGTCTAGAGCCCTAAGGACTGGAAAGACGGCAGTTCGAGGTGGGGGGTTAGGATCCCCACCAACGCTAGAAAATTCAGGGTCGCTAAATGACGTCGGTTCACGCAATGGCGTAGTGGCAGGCAAAGATGTGCCATCAAAAGAAACAGGTGATACTTGTCGAAGTGGATGATCGCGGGAGGCAGACTGAGGAACGTGACTGGCAGTCCTAAGTGGTCCCCTCGGACGCATCACATTTGATGAGGCTGGAAGATCTGATGATACATCCTTCCGTTCGTGTCCAGCAAACGAGTGCCTTGCAGGAAGATTCGGTCGCCTCTCTCGAGGAATCGATGATGGCGGGGAATCGCGATGTATTGATGATTCCGACCTGAGACGGGCTTCGGATACATCTGTCTGGCGCTGTCCCTTTTCGGCGCGTTGCTCTTCGGATAGGCGTAGCGCTTCCTGCACTGTTAGATTGAAAGTCGTCTTCTGACCCCATGGAACGTTTTCAATGTCTGAAGTGTCGGCTGGTACAGCCAATGTGGCTCGCTCTACGCCATAACAATCTTGCATAATATTAGTAACACAGTTCCACCAAGCTGCAAGTCCCGGTTCGGCGCTAAGAAGCAAAACCAGATCGTACAGACTCGGCGACGGAAACCGTGGATCCTCAGCGGGAGTGTGTTCGAGTTGACCCAGCGGACCGAAAGGCACTGCCGATACCAAAGGGGTGCTGGTCTCTGAAGATATGCGCTCCCTGGGCGTTGCATAGTCCCTCATGTACATGGCTGATACGGTAGGGGATAGTTTTGTGAATGGCTGGTGAAAAGCTGACGACCAGCTGATAGGCGTATTGGGCACCGTGGGAAACGGATACGAGGGTGTTCGTAGTGGATAGGCGACTGGAGTTGGGGGGACACTTCCTCGGATGGTTTTGGCAGACTCGGTCGACTCAGTTGACGCGGTATAGCCTGTGGGCAGCGGACTACTGAAGGCTCCTTCCAATGTTGGCGACATACTTGCGATCGGTTCCTCCTTGATGGGAGACACTCGACGCGCACCCAGGGACGCATTGCCCACAGTCGCCGCAGAACCCTTCATGCGCGCCCGTTGCTGCTTCTGCAGTACTTTCAACTGCAGATTGCGCAGCCTCTCGATTTCAATCTCGTCCGGCGACGACTTCGCTAGCGGCGTTGTGTTGTTCGAACTCGCATCCTCGGTCTCCTCTTCTGTTTCCTGGCGTGACTCGCTGCCACTCAACTCGCTGTCGGTGGTGTCGTCATCGTGGGTGAGCGTTGGTGCTGTTGCGCCTGCGGGCTCTGTGGGCGTGTCGAGCGAGGGCGGAGGAGGGCTGCTTCGAGGTAGACGAGGCAGGGACGGACGATGAGAAGACTGAGACTGTGCAGACAAAGGTTGCTGAGATTCAAGGTTTGAGGCCTGGGAGGACTGAGGTTGTGCCAGGACGGCGGCGGCGGTGGTGGCAGCGGTGACGACAACGTGGGTGACGGGGTGAGGCGTCGGTGTTGTGGGCGAGGGCAGTGGCTTTTTACTCATTATGGCATCCCCTTTCTCCTCCCTCCCACGGCTGAAGAGAAGAAGCGTATGATGGACGGAGCAGTGGCCGGCAGCGCTGCAGCAGGTAATACACAAGAGGGCATTCGGTGAGATGGCTGAGTTGGAAGCGCAAAGGCGGGAAGGTCCCTGGAGATGCTGGAGATGGCGATGCTGGTGCTGGCGTCCCGACTCCACACAATGACGTAGTTCGGGCTCGAGCGAGATTGAACGGCAACACGATGAGGCGGACAACGAGGGCGCGCGAGCAGCATCAGACCACGGGCGAACGGTCGCCAGGCAACACGCAGTCTCAAGCCTCACACAGTGGGGTGCGAACGTCGGCCGGAACAAGCAGTCGTCGAGAGCTACGGGCTGGGAAGAGTTGGGAGAGGGATGTTGCAGAATCTATCGGCACTTTTGCCCCTAGCACGATGGCGGCAAGCGGGTTCCTGGGTGTGAGTGTGTGTGTGTGCGTGTGTGTGCCAGCACTTTTCAAAGCGCTGTATTAGGCGGTATTATGTCCTGTGCTGGTCTTAAGTGGGTGGGAGGAAGTGCCGCTGTTGGTGCTGCCACTTTTCCGCTAACAGTGTGCTCTATGTGCTAAGTGTGCTGCTGCTATAGCCCAGGTGACTGCAGTAGTCTCGTCTTGTCTCCCAGGACGTGGGATGACTAGGAAAAAGTCTTGATTGCAAGCCAGGAAAAACAGGAGACCTTACGACAAAAGATGGAGACGAGGTACTGGAGCGATGCCACGGAGGCAAGCAAGCACCAGGGAAACCCGCGGCACTGGCGACAAGTCTTGCCGGTTGTGGGAGGGGGAGGGAAATGTAGGTAGGGAGTATGTACTGAGTACTGGATATAGTGATTACACAACAGGGAGAGGTGGGACGGTTGGAGTGCTTGTATTACAGATTGGACAGGGACTGGCGGGTGTGTGACAGTCTGATCTGCCCAGAGGAGATGGGATGGAAACAGGAACGAAGCACCAATGGCCAAAGCTAGTAATATTACACTGGACTTTCTCTTCCCAATCGATCTCAACATAATCACTCTTTTTCAGCCCTGGGCGAACAGTGTCTTCCTCCATCTGTCCAATTGTCCCCTTCATTGCAAGCTCGCCTAGTTAGAAAGAAGCTGGACGCGGCAATCCGACTGACCCTTTCGCGCACACATCCAGTTCAGGGGACCAAAAGCGCGACGTCAGCCAAGGCCGGGCTTCCCTGCATGTCGCACCGCACCGCCTTACCGCCTTTGCGCCTTTCTTCGGATCAAGGGTCCTGGTGGTCCTGGTCAGCTGGAAGGACAGGCTCTGTGTTCGTCTCTCACCTAATTTTCACGACTTGGCACTTCAAGATCGAGGTTAGAGCCTGCTGCAATCCATCGCGATCGTCTCGATTGACTTACTCGCTTGAGAACAAGAGGATGTCTCTTTTGGTGGGAGGGCATTCTTACTTGTATTCGGGTCTTTTCTGCGTCGCGACAACACCAGATACGATTCATTCTCCCAGAATCCCCTCCATAGCTGTTCAACTCTCTTGAGACGTCCCTCCTCTTACCTACTATTCTATGTGCACACCGTCCCATAACATTTCCTTCCCTCCCTCCTTTGCAGTATGCATACAGACACGACTCGCCAGCCCCTCACCACACACCGCAACAAATCTACCAGGGTCCAACCCCTCGCCAAACAAAGACATTTCCATATACCCCGAATGCGGTAAGGCGGGAAAGGCGGGTCCGTCGCCAACTTTCACTGCCACTCCTCCATTTCCTCCGCCCATCGCCCGCTGCCAGGCACATCTCTACGGCCAACACACCATTACCACTATCTCGGTCCTTCGAATACGTTTCCAAGTGCATGCACATCGTCAGCCTCATTCACGGAGGGGCCGAAACGGGTTGAACTGATTGCGCTTCCAAGATCGCCGATCAGGTACGGTGCAGTGCAATATGGAATGGCTGGGGGACCGAGGGGAGGGGGGCGACGTGTTGTGTGGTTCAGATTAGAAATGACAATTTCACCTACGACTCGACTCTCCCGGACCTACTACGACTAAAGAATAATAATATGGTGCGACTCTTCCAACAACCTCCAAGCCCCATTTATCTACAAGAATATCTGCCAAATTCCGAATGGCCACAATCAAGAAAGAAAAGAGGCTCTCCATCATTCGCTGTTTAAGAATCAGACATAAAAAATCTGGCAAATCCTTTCCTGGATGCCCATGTGTGCACAGGTGTATTTGGGACTAGGCACACATTCCTTGTCCTTGTAGCCGAGAGGGGACCAAACCAAGGTATTACCAGACATTATTAGCGCCGTGCTGTCGCGTGGCCGCCGACATAGTCGTTACCACTGTTACTGTTTCCTAGGTGTGGCTTCGCGCTGTGTGTAACCAGGCACTCACACCCCCAAGTACGTGCCGCTGGATATGCGCTTTATACTAGCCACAGGCTTCCATACGATCGCGGGGCTGGGAGGCGGTGCATTCTCATCTGCGTCTGCGAACGGATCCGCCTCTCCCTCCAGTTTCGTTTCACTGGGTGCAACTTGACTCACTCCTAGGCCGCTGCCAAAGCTAAGCGATTGGTCTCCCGTCACCTCCCATCTGGCTTCGCTGTTGCCAGGCTTGGCTTCGCCTTCTGTGAGAAAACGCACTCGCATTGTCTGTGCTGGCTGGTCTTTCACAAGCGTCACATCGCCCAATCGCCAGTAGATGAGTCCCTTATCGCGGGAGAAGGTACCAGGTGGCTTTGACTGGCATGACTTCGCTTTGCTTCCTGGTTCCAGCCGGAGAACGAGGATGAGGTTCCGTAATGTAATCGATCCAGCATCTCCAAGATTGTAATTAGGGTTAAGAGAATAGTGTAACAACACCGATGTCTGCATAGCCTCAG
This sequence comes from Dendryphion nanum, assembly GCA_020744415.1. Lineage (NCBI taxonomy): Eukaryota > Fungi > Ascomycota > Dothideomycetes > Pleosporales > Torulaceae > Dendryphion > Dendryphion nanum. Next base: position 698,259 of record JAGMWT010000012.1, on the reverse strand, counting down.
GTCGCCATGCTGGGGCGAGCACAAGTGGCGCAAAAGACGACAAGTTGCTGCTGTCAAGATGAACTTGATAGTGGAAAGCTACCGATGTCTTGGTTATCTTTGAAAGGTCCACCGTGTAGTTGCCGGGGTTTTCGCTCGATTGTTCGATGAATGCGGGATTCGGTGCTACTTTCTCCAGGACGGGGAAATTGTCCAGTCGGATGCTTTCTGTTCCAAACGGACCTGCAGAAAGATCCACTGGGTTGAATGCAAGTGCTACCTGTCCAATCACCATAGCCTTGGTAACGTTGCCTTGCTCGAACCAGGCACTGACAGTCTCCACCAAGGATGCGTTCAGTCCTGGTTCATGGAGATCAGGATGCCTAATCGTCGTACTCGCAGAGCTGCTCAGAGATCGACCAGATCGGACTGACTGCGTGTCTGAAGCTGCGTGGTCATCAGAGAGCAATGTCCTGTGGGGCATTTTGAATGCCGGAGATGCTGGTTGGGGCGGAGGGATGGGGGTTGAGAAACTTGTAGACTCAGACCCGCCTGATGGCAAAGGCGGGACTGGCGAGTCTCCGAGTGTGGTGAGTTCCGGTGTTGCAGGATTAGGCACAAAAATAGTGTTTCGAACATCTCGCCGACCCCGGAGGGTGTTTGAACGTCGAGCAGTTGGAGCCGCTTGCTGCATATAATGAGCATCCATCAGCACATCATCCGAGAAAGAACTTACGGCTCGCAAAGTGTTAGCCATATTGGCAAGGGCAGCATCCGCATCGCCATCCTCTTCCTGGATGGGCGCGTTCCGGATATCCAGCTTGAATTGCGGTGCAGGGGCATTTTCATTAGACACGCTGTAACAGTTAGTTATTGTCAAGATGGAGCGAGGTAGGCAATACGTACAGTCCAGCTTCTCTTTCAGCCTCAGTAATAGCATCAAGCGCTGATGGGGGAACGGAAAATCCTTCTGCATCCTTTTCAGGCTGTCGCATTGGTTAGGTTTACATTAATACGATATCTGTCAAGACATTTAACTTACGTCTGGATTTAAATCAGCGGGAGGAGGCGGTGATAGTGGCTCATTCAGCTCTGGAATGGTCTCCTGCACACTCCCGTTCACATTGCTGGGTCCTGCCGTTGGTTCAACAGGAGGCTCAGGACTCGAAGTACCATTCGGCCTATCACTGATTATCATCTGTCTCATCTGTTGAGGTGACCCGGAGGCATCAGAGGGTCGTGGGGTAGATAATGGTCTTGCAGGGGATGTGGGTCGATCTAACGAGGAACCTGCCTGATCTCGGTCCTTCGACTTCCCCTTCCCAAACCCACTAAAGGCTGCGCCAAGATTGTTGGACGATGCCTTTCGTTCAGGGGATGATGCGCGACCATAAGGATGCGTGCTCTGTCTCCGACGGCCGAGGACAGTGCCAAATCGCTTGAGGCTCGCCAGTCCACCATGTTTTCCTTCATGTGCTATGATACATCGCGTCAGTAACTGGAGATTGACCAAGCAGTGTTGAACGCACCTGAGCCACTTTTCTGACTTCTGTTGTCATCGCCGGGAGTAGGTGGGGTAGGAGGAGGGGCCAGATTTCTCGAGGGGGTTGTTGTATTACCCGTATTGCTAGGTTTCCTCGCGGGTGGCTGGTGGTTTCTCTCTCCGTTCTGCATACGTAAAACAAATGTTTTTATCTCATCTGCTGTCTCGATGTTTAGCAATACATTGAGAGTTTCTTCGGCCGTAATCCTATTGCGCTCAACTTGGTCCACTTCGTGAGTCTGGAATTGCGTCAAGGCGTCTCGAAGATGGTTCAGCCTGCTCTCGTCCACCGCTTGCAATTTCTCAAATACATATGGTGCTTGTGATTCCCACTGAATGGTAGCACTCTCGACTTCGGCGACTGCGCCTGCAACCTTGTTGGCCGCAGCTTTGGCGCCCTTGTCTCTCAATTTGTCCGATTTCTTCTTGGCCGTATCGATTTCCTTAGACATGGCCTGGAGGTTGCCGGAGATGGTTGTCATGGCTTGCACGTCGCGGTTCGTGGCGGAAAAGTCGCGCAACGGGCGCTCGACATCGGCTTCAATTTTCTGTGCGAGCTGATGATGCGACTCGGCGATGGCTTCGGTTGCGCTGACAATTTTTTGCCATGGCGTGGAAAACACACTGCGGAAGTGTTAACCCAGTATGTTCTCTCCAACATGCCAAACATAGGCGCATTCTCCATACCCAAGATCTGAAGATTCGTCCGGAGGGCGCTTGTTGGCAAGCTTTCGCAAGCCCTGGACATAGAGTTCTTCTACCCGGCGCCGTTCCTAAGACACAATTCAGTCCCCGCGTTACGATGAAGGCGTCCGGAACAATTAACCAACCTGCAACCAATCTGCAATATGCGAATTAAGCTGGGTAACATGTCTCATGCGGTCATTGAGAAGATTGACAGCTTGCGCGGGTGGGAGGGATTCCTGTGCATTCGGGGTCAGCGGAAGCAGCTGGCAGAACTGTGGTGGAGGGAGAACATACCAGCAACGCTGGATAGTCTTTGCGTTGGAGTTCCATGGCGACAGAAGCGGAGGACAGGCCGCGCAACCAGGCACGAGCGAGCGAGTCAGGGCGTTTACATAGAAGTTGGATATGGAGAGGTTTCTGGCGGCTGGCTTTTGGCGATGGGGGAAGCTGTCACGAACGATGCCTCGTTGTCAGTCGGTGATGGCGCTGGGCCAAACTGGGGCTAGACCGAAACGGCGGTTGGGCGCGGATTGACGTAACACGCTACACACTTCCAGGTACGAGGTGGAGAGGTTTGAGGCCGGGTTAATTGGAAGTGTGAGGTAGAGATGTTGGAGCAATGCGATGCGCTGTTCGAGGGGAATGAGACGGAATGCAGCGAGGAGCTTCCTGGGCGACGACAGAGCTGGCAAGGCTGCAGGTGAGACTTGGAGTGCTGGGAATTGGCGAGGGAACAACTGGCGGGCACGCAAGACGAGGCAACGGAAGCATGGCATGGTTATGCCTGTTCACACTAGTAGTGCAACTCGACCACCCATGCATGTAGTTCCCGAGGTCCAACCCTCGTCGTCAACTTGTCTTTCTTTACAAAACAACCACCACCCTTGCTGCTTGTCGTCGTCAGAGTAAATGGCGTCTTCGCTAGCAACGCAACAGTCACCATCCATAGACTGGCGCTCGGCACTGGGCTTTTCGACCCGGCTCGCCACCGTCACTAAATTGCAAGTACCTTATCTTTAATCATCACCGAACACGCGAAGAATGGAGTCTCTCCAAGAAATCGTAAAGCTTCGTAAGCGTGTCCGTCCCGATGGGTTTTCATCGGAATTGTTATTTTAACAGTCGAAACAAGGAGGCATGCTGCGACTGAAGAGTGGTTTATATTTAGTTTCGTCGTGGCTTCTAATCATTTGATAGAACATCTGCTCACCAAAAAGCCGACTCTTCCATTTCCGCCTTTGACGCCCGGCGAGAGGCAACTTTGGAAGAAAACCAAATTTACAATGATGCCGAATCATCTGTACGCGTGGCTTGTGTATTTGTCTCTCGATGTATTTTTTGAATTGACCGGAGCAGGAAGATTATGTCCAGAGGAGTGATCGAAAAGCAGTCGAATATGATTCGCGCAATTCGGAGCCTCTTATCCTAGAGGTATGCCCATCGATGCCGTGGGCATACGTTCCAGACTGACTGGAGAGTGCCAGGACGACGATAACCTGCTACCATCCACCGAGGGCATGGACATTGGAAAATATAAGAATGCCATTTATCATCGAGAAGGCCTGTTCTCAGCGGTTTACAAAGCGGTTGCTTCAGAGGACCATTCATATTTTCCGCCAGAGACCACAAGGAAGAACAGAGTCGTGGCGCTCAAGGTCACTACCCCATCATCAATGGAACCCCCTCATGACTCCAGACGAGAAGCACGCATCTTGGAAATGTCAGCTTTTGAGCGTGTAATACCAATACTGGAGACGTTCCGTGAGGCAGGGACACGATTCGTACTCGTATTTCCCTTCATGCCCTACGATTTTGATGACTTACTCCATGACAAGAAACTCTCAAAGATACAGGTTAAGGAGACGATGAAGGACCTTTTTTCTGCGTTAAAATTCGTCCATTCTAAAGGCATAATCCACAGAGATGTCAAACCATCAAACATCTTACTAAAATCATTAGACGGCCCCGCTTACCTGGCAGATTTTGGTATCGCGTGGGCTCCCAATGTACCGGGCTCGGAAGCAGCCGAATCTAAAATCACAGACGTCGGTACGACCTGCTACCGACCTCCAGAGCTACTCTTTGGGAACAAAAAGTATGGACATAGCCTTGATCTATGGGCCGCCGGTTGCACCCTAGCCGAGGCCCTTGTACCTGATCATTCAACTCTTTTTGACTCGGGGGAGCTGGGAAGTGATCTTGCACTGATCCAAAGCATGTTCACCAAGTTGGGGACGCCCAATTTGACAGTTTGGCCGGTAAGACCTTGATATCCATATTGCAGTATTGCGTGCACTGGGTACTCACGTCTAGTAGGAGGCTGCGGATCTTCCGGACTGGGGTAAAGTGCAGTTCCACGAGTATCCTCCACAGCCTTGGGCTTCGTTACTGCCCAATATCGACAGTACCGGAAGCGATCTCGTGAGCCAACTCGTCCGATATGAGAGTGGGGCTAGGATGACGGCAGCTCAGGTCGGATTACCCTCTACGCGAGCTTGGTACAGCAAATGGTCTAACCGATTGTACAGGTTCTTCAGCATCCTTTCTTTTCGTAGACATTCTGTACAATGTGGGATCGGGAAGGTGCATGATTTAGTGACCATATTTGAATTTCATGGACGATTTTCAATAGCTAATGCCTAAGGTGGGTTGTAAAGGGGCTGCATATAGTTAATTGATTCTAAGACATTAACAATGGTATTGAGAGCGCACTGTGTCACTCAGCCTTATGGTCGACATCCGGATGAAAACAGCCGTCCGCGGGTAAACTGGTGCAATCAATCATGAACTCTTGTAGTTCATTGGCTTCCAAAAATGTCAGCCTGTGGCGAGTGCAGTGCAATATTTACTTGGTGTTTAGGTGCATGTCTATGAATGGATGGTCGTTGTTGCTTGCTTGGGCGACTACGTTGGTAAGGGCCCGTGCGTCGCAGACTGACAAGGGTCCCACAGCTCGGGGCTGCACCGAGGGATACATACAACAGCAAAGCAACAAACACTCCCCGCCCTTACCAGCTCTGAGTGCCTCTAGACTCCTCGAACCCTTCATAGAACGTATTCCACTCTATCTTATCCACATGCCTCTCTCGCCCAGTTAGCAACTGCAGACCCGTCTTGTCCCTTTCGTCTCCCCCGCATCGGCGCATCCATCCCACCTCCGCAGTAAACACCACTACCCAACCCTCAGCACCATGGCTTTCCTCTTCAGGAACAAACAAAAGAGCAACTTGGAGCTGACCAGAACAACAAAGGAGTTGACACTCAGGTTAAGAGAAAAGCCAGAGCCCAATTCAAAGGTGCGGGGCCTCTTCTGAACATAGGGCTTCGAGGTCAGTCAGCTAACAACTTGCTAGATAGAAGAAGAGCTGGCTCGGAATCTTCAGCATATGAAAATTACACTTCAGGGGACACCCGGTATGTTGGTCTTGCAAGGACTCTTCCATATTTGCATGCAATCTGCATCGTGGGGAGTCTCATCCTAATCGAACGTTAGAAGCCGAAGTCAGCCCAGCATCCGTACTCGAGCTACTTTCAATAATTGTGCAGGAAGACCTGCTCTTCATTCTCGCCGAGAACATTCACATACTACCATTCGAGTCCCGCAAAGATGCCCAGGTCATATTCTCCACCGCTTTTCGCTACAAGCCCGAGGGAGCCTCCGACCCCCAAGTCCTGCACCACGTCATATCGTTCCGCCCTGAAATAATCATCGCACTATGCAGAGGATATGACAGACGGGAAAGCGCGATGCCATGCGGTGGTGTCCTCCGCGAAGCCCTCAAATACGATGCGATAGCAGCGCTACTACTGTATGACGAGCCAACGGAGGATGGAACGACAAGAGATCTAGCTACAGTAAATCCAGATTTACCGTCGTCAGGGGCAGGAGTATTCTGGAGATTTTTCGAGTGGATAGATAAGGCTGCATTCGAGGTCAGCGCGGATGCCTTCAATACGTTCAGGGTGAGTTTGGGCCCCTAATCCTATCGTCACCAAAACTGACGTGAGCGCTCCACCAAAGGATATTTTGACGAAACATAAGTCGTTGGTTGCCACGTACCTCCAGACGAACTTTGATTTGTTCTTCCAGAAGTACAACACGATTCTCCTGCAGTCAGAAAGCTATGTCACAAAGCGGCAGTCCATCAAGCTTCTTGGCGAGATATTGCTGGATCGGGCCAACTACAATGTAATGACTGCATACGTGGACTCGGGGGAGCATCTGAAGATAATTATGAAATTGCTTCGCGATGATAGGCGCATGATCAATTACGAAGGGTTCCACGTTTTCAAGGTAAGCGTACCATGGCAACCAGGGTGACAAATCTGACGAGGACAGGTCTTTGTTGCCAATCCAAACAAATCCGTTGCCGTACAACGGATATTGATCAGCAACCGTGAGAAGCTACTTCGGTTCCTACCCACGTTCCTCGAGGACCGTACTGAAGACGACCAGTTCATAGACGAGAAGAGCTTTCTGATTCGTCAGATTGAGCAGCTACCGCCGGCACCCGTCCCGCCTCCATCTTGATGTACATGTGCGTTTGCTGTAGTGGGGGCAATTGGTTTCGCAGTTTTGGCATCTTCTAGTTTTATTTTATCTCATTTGTTCGGCATGGATGGAGTCTGGATGGATTCAATTTGAGTACCCCATCACGCATATTTTCCAGCGGCAACCGGCGTTCCCCATTGGCATGCATGCATGTAGAATTTAGATCTGAAGGACCATATGCCGAAAGGCATCTCAGTGCAGAAGTACAGGAATTTTTGGGATCGATTGTTGTGTGTTTGGGTACTGTGGAAGACGACAAACCTCGCAGTTTTGGTTGCTGACAAGGTGTTGTTGGACTGGGGGACACCTTCGCTTAAAGTTGGAATGAAACAGAGTGAAAACAAAGAGACACATCTCTTGGGACCGTTTCTCTCTCGGTTGACGTCTGCAAATTGCCCTACCTATGATAACGGAGGCACGCGACAGAGACGTGTGGTAATTGGTGATGTTTCAGGGTGAGCCCCTCCCCCAAACGATCTAGATTGATGCTTCGTCACACACACACAATCTTTCTGTCTGTCCCCCAGGAAGGAAGAAGAGGCGCGAAGGCGTCTCATGTTGGCACATCGGCGAGAAGCGGACCCGGGCTGCGATTGAATCTGGGCGTGAGATCAAACCCCGGCAGCGCGAAGTTACTCGAAGCACTCTTTCAACGTGTTCCTGCTTCTGAGGCATTCTCCAGACTCTTGTACCCGCTTTTTACTACCCACGAACCCCCTGATGCGCGACCAATGCTCGAGCTGCCCAGGAGCCATCTGATCCGCCGCCAAGGAGCTAAACACATCAGCTGTAGGTAATTCACCGCAACACCCTCATGTCCTCCAACTCTGTCGCTCGTTGGCTGCAAGACCAGCAGCAACCCAATAAAGGCCCTCTGGCACCCGACTCGCTGCATCCTGCCGATGCGTTTCCCCTCAGGACCTTCTCGAACCCTCCCTCAGACACCGATTCAGACCGCGACCAGGACGACACCGAGCTCGCCCGCGGTCTTGACGTCGACCGCGCCGCCGACGTAGCCACGTTGATACACCCGCCCACTCCTAGCATGGACGAACACCCACCTACAAGCCACGCCCGCCGCCGTTCTTCATCTCTCGCAGGCGCATCTGGTCCGCCGCGGAAGCAGTCGAAGAAACACAGGAGGCAGCGTTCGGATCATATCATCGAGGAAGGGGAGGACGATTCAAGCTCCGGCGATCACTCGGATTCAGACTCCTCGGAGAAGACCGACAGTGACGACCACGAGCTCGACGATATGAGCTCCCGCGATGGCTTGGAGGATGACGAGGAGACGGGGCTCACAGGGAGAGATAGGCGCCGGAGACGTCGGAGAAAGAGGCGGAATACGCGTTTGGATCAGCGCATTGTCGAGGAAAGGAGGTTCACCAAAGAGGAGGAGAAGTTGGCCGACCAGAACCTCTTACACTCTATGCTCATCAATGTCGTATTGATTGGTCTATGGTGAGTTGAACACCAGCATGCCGTACAAGAATACAACACTGGCTCCTACTAACTGCTGCTGCAGGTATCTCTTCTCCATATCAATATCCGTATACAACAAATGGATGTTCAAGCAAGATAAAGGCGATGGCAAGACCGAGCACATCTTTCCTTTCCCTCTGTTCACGACCTGTCTGCATATGATAGTTCAATTTTCGCTCTCATCTCTCGTATTGTTATTGATACCCTCATTCCGACCACGTCACGATTCACTCAATTCTCATGATTCCCACCCTCGCGAACCAATCGACCCCAAGAAGCCTTTGATGACGAGATGGTTCTACATATCACGCATCGGGCCTTGCGGTGTAGCAACCGGTATGGATATTGGACTCGGTAATACCAGCCTCAAATTTATTTCCTTGACTTTTTTCAGTAAGTTCTCACCTCAAATGCTTATAGGTATTCTGCTAATAAACTATTTTAGCAATGTGCAAATCATCTGCCCTTGGATTTGTACTCATTTTCGCATTCCTTTTCCGTCTCGAGAAGCCCTCTTGGAGACTAGTTTTCATAATCATGATCATGACAGTTGGCGTTATCATGATGGTGGCCGGCGAAACAGCCTTCCATGTATTGGGATTTGTCCTTGTTATGGCTTCAGCGTGTTCATCTGGCTTCCGTTGGTCACTGACTCAGATTCTCCTCCTTCGAAATCCCGCAACAGCGAACCCATTTTCATCCATATTCTTCCTGGCACCCGTCATGTTTGTCAGTCTGTTTATTCTGGCTGTTCCCGTGGAAGGCTTCAGTGCCTTGTCCGAGGGGCTCCATAATCTGTTCGAAGCGAAAGGCACAGCGCTTGGCGTTGGCATACTGCTTTTCCCAGGTGTTCTCGCGTTCCTCATGACCTCGTCGGAATTTGCTCTGCTGAAGCGAACAAGCGTCGTCACACTTAGCATTTGTGGTATTTTCAAAGAAGTGGTAACCATCACTACCGCCAATTTGGTTTTCCACGACCCCCTCACACCGGTCAATATCACCGGTCTCATTGTCACTATTGGTAGCATTGCTGCATACAATTACATGAAGATCTCCAAGATGCGAGAAGACGCTCGAATGAAGGCACATATCCAAGCTCAGGATGAATACGCTCCAGTTTCCACGCGGGATCCGGATCATATTGGCACGTCAGCCACAGGGAGCAGTACGCGCAATATCTTGAGAGACGGCCTAAGCCTGGCACCGGGCGTGTCATCGGATCGGCCAGCAATGGACAGCCCAACTCGGGCAGCACCTGTAAAGCGACCAGAAGATCTGGAGTGATAGATTTTTCCTTAGTGCAAAGCGCGCAATATTTGCTGGAAAACAGATGGATGTATTGTATTTTGGTTCTGCATAATATGGCGTTTCGTGGTTGGAGATTGTATACCAAGGCAGCGTCAGTGAACCTGCTTGATTTAGTATGGGATGGATGCATCGCTAGAGGGAGAAAATATGCTTGCATAGGCACACATGGGAAGACATGGTAGTTATTCCAGTCTCCTAGCACAAGAAATTTCATTCATCGTCGCTCTTTTACATCTTTCAGGGACCTGCCTCGGGTAACAAGGTAATTAAGTAAGACATGTAAAGCCTATCTTCCCGTCTCAAGTGCTGCATCTGTACCCCACCAACCAATCAACCCAATCAAACCTCACCCAGCATCTCCAGCCTCTACACGGTACCTCTCTCTAGTCTCCACATAATACATTCCACCTCGCACCACCTCTCCAAATCCGGCACAACATACCAGGCTCCCAGCCCTACAATCACATCCACCATCACCGGACCGTGGCGTCCCTCCTCGCCTAAACCTGACATATCAAGACCACTACCAGGCCGGGCACCCAACACCCTCACCCACGCTTTCCCGCTCCCTGGCCAGCGTTCTTGACGTCCCGCCACGCTGTCACTGACATGGACATGGCGGGATGCGCGCCAAGACCCTATGCGATTCCTTCGCGTAGCACTTACATGGACACTGGGTAGGCAGCATTCCGATATGGGAATAGTAGAGTGCCAATGTGTAGTGCAATGTGATTATCGCTCAGCTCTCAGCCTCGCGAGCGAGGGCAGCGCGGGGCGGCCGCTCTTCGTATAAGAAGATGGTGTGTTCGCGCCGGATCGCGCGAGGCTGCGATACGACATTTCTCTTCGCCTTCTCATCGCTGTCGTTGTAACTCGCGATGGTTTTGTTCGTCGGCACAGCAGCGCTCGCGACTCTTGTCGGTTTCGCGACGGCGATTGGATTCCCGGGACCGCAGCCTACGCCCGTGATCGCGGAGAAATTAGGCGATTATGTGAATGGGTGGTCGCCGCGACCGACGAGTAGGCCGCTCACGTTGCCGGAGCTGTTTAAAAGACAGCAGGGGAGTCCGGAGTTCTGTGGGTATTTGGAGGGGGATCCTGGTTAGTTCTCACTTTCTTTTGCTATTCTTTAGTGTGTGAATGATCTGGAATTTATCATACTGATGTTGGTGACTTGCAGAATATCCGGTTACGTGTCGGGCGGGTAGGAGTTGTCTATACGATGACAATTTTAGGTGGTTTGGATGCTGCACTGGGACACGGATCACGGATTGTGCGGTTGTGACAGCGTGTGTGGAGAGTACGAAGATTCCAGCTTGTGTGTCGGATCCTTCGTGTAGGGAGGATCCGTATTTGACGGCATGGTATGTTTTCTCTCCTCTTCACAATCGATCCATGTTCGATTTTGGGGTGATTGAAATTGGCATTGAAATTGGTACTGATTTGCATAGCTCATCTCGCAACGCACCATATTGTATGCTGCTCTACAGCGTCATTACACGAACCACATATGGCCACTTCGAATGCGCGTCCGCAAGAGCTACGTTCCAAGTCGTTCGCGCTGCTATCACGGGTCCGGGTTCGTCTTTGCGGTCGGCGACGGGGACACGGAATACACGGCTGTCTTTTAGTGATGTCGAGGAATCAAGGGGAGGGTTCCAATTTTCTACACGGCCAACAGATGACAGTTCCCTACCGAGCACGCCGTCGTCGAGTGGTAGTAGTAGTAGCACGAGAGGGACGAGTACGACTCAATCTCTAGTCACATCTGGAGGATCTGCGGGATCTGTTACGTTTAATCCGAATACCGCGACTCCGACTAGCTCGACCGGTGCGGCAGCCATGAGGACTGCTGAAGTGGTTTTGGGAGCGGCGGGGGGTGTGGTGGGCTTGCTTGCTATTTTCCTTTGAGCGAAGGGAGACAGGTACCTTTTATGTTATTTATGATATCATGTATACTGGATAATATAATGTTTTATAGTCTTGGGACACTTTTTCTTGCTAAGAGCTGACTTGCTGCTAACAATCCCCATCAGAAATGAGATTTGGGCCTTATGCGAGGGAAATATTGATCAATTGATGCTTATTCGACACGCGTTTGATGGGCGGACACACAAATTAAGGTAGTAGATGAGATTTTGGAGCAGATGATAGTGAGGTAGCTTTTATCCCCTCTTACATCCAACATGATATAGAGACTCTTTCACTAATTGGTCTGGTTTGGTCCTATTCTGTTCACAAGTCTCATTTTACCACCTGCTTCTTACTAAGAGAAAACAGGGAAAGAAACTGCCGATACAAAAACGAATGACACAAAAGCAGCTGATGCCTTTCCTATACATCATTCTACGCTCATCTTCGTCCATTCCTCGAACCACCAACCCCGATAACCCCAAACCAACAGCACGACTTCCTCAACACATAGTCTCACAAGACAACTGACTGTGTTTTATTAGCCACCTACATTTTCACAAACAAAAATCGAGTTACTTACCAAGCCCAGGCAGATCCAGAACTCCCCATACCAACTCCATCCTTGACACAATAACAATAATAGCAATCAGTATTGCTGCCGTACGGACACCTGCCGTTTCCTCTACTGGCTGGACATTTCCATTTCTTAGCGAGGAGGAGAGCGTCGCGGATTTCCATTTCTGATGCCAAAGGGGCTGCGATGATGGAGGGAGCCAGGACGGCTGCGGTGAGTGTAAAGAGGAAGAACTTCATGGTCGTAGAGTAGAGTGAGGTAGGCAGATTGGTAAGGTGTTTGGTTTGATGTGTGGGTTGGGAGGGTTTGAGATCAATGTTTGTGCTGATTGTAGAACAGTGTTGTTGATTGATGAATTGAGTAGTGAATTATGTAGAAATGGGGGAAACGACCAGCTAGTTATCTACTCTTCTCCAAGGAACGCCTCCATCTATACTCAACCCAACATATCAATTACTACTTAGACTCGAACCCAAACACCGTCTCTATATTATTCCCCAATCAATAGTCGCACTCCTGCGACCATTTGGAGTCATTGCCGTTGTACCTTTCACCCCCACAGTGACATATCAGTGGCACTTGACGGCAGGAGCAATTTATCCTGAGCTGCGATTGGTTGATCAATTGCTCAAATTATTGGTTGTAATCCTGACCACGTTGGAATCGTTTGCCTGAAATTCCGAATCTGGTTGGTTGCCGCGAGGCGAACCATTTTTGGCTCTAGGGTCGACAATTTGGATCGGTATACGGTTGCGCTTCGTGACTGTGCTTGGTGATACGATCTAAGTAGCTGTCTTTTGAGGCGTTGTTGGGTTTGTGGGGGGAGGAAGTGAGGGAGTGCCATGATGTGGGATCTCGGAGGATGAGGTAGGACTTGGCGTCGGATCGGATATAAGGACTGTGGATCTTTACGCAATCGTCCAAAAGATGGATTCTTGTGGAAATTAGGAACTACTCTGTATCATATTACTGTATAATAGAGGCTTGTGGAGGTCTAGTCGATATTGAATGTTTGTCAATAACCTTCACGGTTTGCACCAAGGATTGTGGGTGAAGACCTCGGGAGGTGGACTGTCCAAGTTTCTTGAGTACGTGGTTGTGGTGACGTGCGCCAATAAAATAGATATAGGTAAATTATGACCAAGAATCTTGGAAGTAATGAATTAAAGGAAATGTCTCCTGATCTAAAAGACCTCGGGAACTACTTACGTACACAAACCCGTACATAAATCTCCCCGGTTATGGCCCAACACCCCAACACCTAACCCCACGAACTCCAGAATCCGATTAGCCCAGTATTTCCCTCACAAGCCCTTGAAAAATAGCCCCCATCTCAGCACTCAATCTCGAAAATAATCCCCCTCATACCCAAAACTAGAACCTTAAATGCTCATCGATACACCAACCCCCTGGCGACAAATTGGCGTTCTAGGAAGACGTTGGGCGCCTTTCAATATGTGTGTGTCATACTTGGAGTACTTAGGCTCATAGCATGAGGCTTGTAGAACTTCGAGGGAGGCGAGTCTGCATTGCTAGTCCCATCGTTTCCAACGAACGGTCTGACGGTTCTGTATGGCTAGAAAGTAAACCCCTTAGGGGTGGCAAAAACAGTAACATTTTTTGAGCAGCAGGTGATGGGCACTTAAATAAGTAGTTACTAAATTATTACTGCAGTAACTGCCTTTTTGGATCTATAATAGAGGATTGGGCTGTACGACGACACTGGGGCAAATACTTGCATAAACAAGTACACTGTGAACAAATATACACCACGTACCTTGATTACTTATCCTATACACTACCCATACGTAGAATAGCCTATTCAATCTCTGTTATATAGCATTGGCGCCTCTTTGCACCTTCAATTCAATCCGTTCTCTTCAGTTCGATACTTCTTCACATATGCCATTACTTTTCAGGCCATATCAAAGTGGCGACGCGAATTTGGCTAGGGATGTTGAGAGGACCAGGAACGCGGTTGCTAGAGAACACGTCCGTGTTTATGGCAATTGTTTTAAAGCATATTTTAGTGCATTACGTAAAATTTGAAAGGAAAACTGATTTGTTGTGTATCGCTGTCGGGTAAGTCCTATGCTACCTTGTGCGAAATGGAAGCCCAAAAAGGTACACGGCATAGTTGCTTCCGATCATTATCGAGTCACTAGTTGGCCTTATTTGGGCCACTATCATCATGATGTGTGGCTTAATTGGAACGTCCCGCCGTCTTCGGATATTTGAGGGCGCCATGGGTTACGCTTGGGTCATATACTGGTTTATCTAGACTATTTCCTTGCACACACACCCTTACTACCCGCATAAACATGATGCTGCAACAGCAACGGCAACGAGAGTAGGACCCACAACATAGAACTTTAATGCTAAGGGTGAAGTTTTGCTTTAATACGACTAGAATTCTTCTAACTGTATTTATCCTGGACCGCGCGACTTTTTCGGGACATTTACTTTCTAGGGTTCTTTTCTTATTTAATGTGATTATGTTTAAAAGGTTTAATCTTTTTAGGAGGTATGTAATCATTTTATAATGTCTATTAACGAAAGATGAAGAAATGTGGTAACTTCTAAACATTTGTTTCTGCAACGCATATTTATACAAGGGGTGCTTGGGCCCTTCAACATAGTAACGTCGATCCATTCGCCGCTTCCCAGTTACTCCAATGATGTTGTATTGTCGAGTAAGCTTTCTACGTGGGTCAAAAGTTCAAATAGATATGAAGCCCTCATATCACCTTAACGCAAAAAGCATGTCACCACTCATTCCATTGCATATCATTTTATTTATGCTTACTAATCGAAAAGCCGGTCAAATGATGAGAGCATTGCCTTTAATTTCTTTTACATGTTTGCCAATGACAAGAGCTCTCCTAGGTTCTAATATCGAGTTCCATGTGTGAGGAAAATCATAACCAATAAGCATGCACCGAAGCCTCGTACTTATGCAGGCGAATCCGGATACAACCAGCGGCTCAGCCTTGTGTGAGAGAGTCGAACACGTACATAACCTACCACCCCACTCCACGGTCGCTTCTTTACTTCCTTCGGTAGCTTTTCGTTGCAGCTTTGCTCCTGTGCTATCTCCCTTACCGCCACGGCATCTAATGGATCGCCTCAGAGAAGACAGAAGACGGCACAAGGCTGTAGCTTCTTTGAAATCCGGTACCCCATCTACTACTAATATATCATTAGGCACTACTCGCGAGCGGAGAGATGAGCAATTTACTCAGTCATCTGAGAGCCCTGTGCATGGTATTACGGTTCTTAATGACTGCCCCGACGCCACTGTGGACATCTGTTTTATTCACGGTCTCTATGAAAACCGACTTAGTACCTGGACTGCCAACGGGCAGAGTTCGCCCTGGCCCAAAACCCTCCTGGCCGGAAGGCTCGACAAAACACGAATTCTCACTTTTGGTTATGATGCATATGCCGTTTCAAGATCTGTGGCATCGCAGAACCGGCTGGAAGACCATGCTGGCCACCTTCTCTATGGTTTAACAGCAGATCGAATTGTCTGTAATGCTTCCTCACGACCCATCATTTTCATTGCGCATAGCATAGGTGGGTTTGTCTGCAAGTTGGCTATAACATTATCGCGCAACAGTCCCTACACTTATCTTCAGAGCATATTTGAATATACCAAAGGGATAATTTTCATGGGCACACCTCACACAAAGATCAGTGAGGCGTGGCACAATATACTTGCTGCGGGCCTTGGCCTGAAAGATTTCACCAAAGAGCCGCTGATGGAGGTCTTACATATTAGGAGTGAATTGCTCCAGCATGTCCACAACGAATTTCTGTTGACGACCCAAGAAAAGCGAGAACAAGGTTGTCCCTTTTGGATCACCAACTTCTTCGAAGAACTCCCCACCCGTGCCATGGGGATTGTAGTTCCCAAGCTTTCGGCTACTCTTCAAGGCTACAAAACAATCAGTATCCATGCCAATCATAGTGACATGGTCAAGTTTGGATCTGCCGAAGACGATGGTTTCAAAAGATTGTTGGGGGAGCTAGTTGGATGGAAGAAAGAAACTAGGTAATCAGTGACCATCAAATCATTCTTGTTCATTGGACCCAGCTAACAAAAAGAAAGCACTGCACTTCCCGATACGCTAGACACTATGAATGCAGAAAAAAGAACCCGAGGAAGCTACAAGGCATCCAGTGACCATATTCATCCAAATGAAGAATCTGATGTTGACGTTATGGAAAATCCAGCAAATCCCCCAATCGACTATCTCGAAGTTGCTCTGAAGCTTCTCAAAATTCCCGAATCGATTCGAGCTCGCGTCGCAGTCCTGCAGTGCTTGGAAATCCTAAATTTGGTCGATGGTATGTATAAGATTACCCAAAATCCTTACCAAAGTGATTTGGCGACTGGGCAGATGCGGTCTGAGATTGAGGCACAAATGACTCGAACATACTCAGCTGCAGTCTTGCGGTGCAAGAGATCATTATCCTTTCAAGAATTGGGAGTCAGAGAGGCAAGTATCGTACGGCCTGCCGGAAACACTTGTCGCTGGATATATGATAATCCTTGCTATCGACAGTGGTCTGAATCCAGTGCCTTCCTGTGGCTCAATGGGAATCCCGGAGTTGGCAAATCGACGCTTATGAAGAGTTTGTTAATAGAACGGAAGCGAGTCGCGACCTTGTCCGGACCTATTTGCCTTGGATTTTTCTTCAATGCCTGTGGCGCTGAGATTGAGAAGAGCCCCATGGGACTCTACATGGCAATGCTAAATAGCCTCTTGGATCAACTACCTTTAGCAGCTGCCGAGTTCCTTCCGATATTTATTCAGAAAGAATCATACAGTCACAACGGTAAAGTTTCCTGGCAATTATCGGAACTCGCAGATGCATTCCATTCTATCATTAGCCAAGAACAATCTAGGGGTATCGAAATAATGGTGGATGCCCTTGATGAATGCGATCCAGACAATCTTGGATCTATGATCCGTAGATTTGATGATTCCATCAAGATTGCCCGGTCTGCCGGAGTCAAATTGCGTGTCTGCTGGAGCGATCGTCATAACCCCCATTTCGAGTTGAAGTTAGCGAATGGGCCTGAAATCCTGATCGATGAACAAAATCACGATGATATTCGGAACTACATCGAAGAAAAGACTGCTCCATGGAGAGTAGACGGTTCGCTTTACTCTATCGGAGAGGAGTTGATACGCAGAGCTAATGGAAATTTTCTTTGGGCGGTCTTGGTTTGCCAGAACCTGATCGATGCCCCTGATATGAGAAAGCCAGAACTTGAGAAAAGACTCGGATCAACCCCATCTTCGCTTTATTATGTCTTTTGGGATACATTAAAGCATATCGAGGCGTCTGAAGAACGACTACGAGATTTCATCTGCATCGCTCAGTGCATATTCTGTTGTTTCCGCCCTCTTACAATCGTCGAGCTCTGCGCTGCATTGTCTCTAAGAACCGGTAACAACCAGATGATGCTTTCCCGTTTAGATTGTTCTACAGAAAATTTAGAGCAATTTAAAAAGCGAGTGACGGATGTTTCTGGTGGCCTTTTCGAAGTCGTAACAACGATGAACTTCGGCGCGAGCGGAAAATTTGCTGCCGAAGATACCAGAGTTCAAACAACTCATAACACTGTCCGTGATTTCCTTGGCGGTAAGGACGCTATCGAGCTCTTAAGAGCGACATCTTGGGATGATTTTATGACGCAGGGCCACAAAGAGCTAACATTAACATGCTTCAAAGCTCTCCTGTCAGAAGAGTTTGATCCCATAGTCCCAGAACCAAAGTCTGAAGGTCTAAAATCCATCAACGAGATTTTTGAATCCCTTATTCTACCTCGACAACCTCCGAAGAATAAGTTCCTTGAAACGTATGTTCAACATTTCGTCTTTGAGCACTTTGGTCGTGCTAGCGACTACTTCTCGGACAAATCTCCCGCACCAACCGCTCTGGAATCTGTCTCAATGTACAATCAAGTCTTTCAAAACTTCGTGCGGTTGAGCTGTTCTAATATCACAGAGAATGATACTTTTCGACTAAGGTTCAGTGATCAGCTTCGAAAGGTGTGTATTAATGCCAAATCTTTTGGGATTGATGCCGAAGAATTATCGAAGTTGATCACTTTCATGAATGATCTACCCGCTTCCTCATCTTTTCTCTCTAGTATAGCGATGTTCGTGGACAAAGGGAACGAATCAAAACGATCACAGTCTCAGTCGACCCAAGCTACTTCTACGGCATTACGCTCTATTACGGCGACAAATTCCATTACAATGATAAAAACGGATGATTTCACTGATACAATCTTGATACAAGCAAACAATGCAGAATCAGCTGCGCTGAGGAATAGGTCTTCTTCTAATACATCCAATCACAATGCATTCGACGAGGACTGCACCTCTGTAGTATCCAATGATGAAGAGATTCGTTCACAGATCGGCAAAAAAACCAAAAGTAGAGCACAAATATACGCAGTCAGATTGTTTGGGCGGATCATTGCGGAATTAATTGAGCTTCGTCCTCTACATGAGGGTGCGTTGACCAGACTGGGGCGACATCGCTTTGTGCGCAATTATTGTCGACTGCTCAAGCATTACGTGCTCAAACTACAGGAAGACTCAGACAACCGGACCCGTATTCAAGACATTACTATTCGAGTTCTCAAATCGCGACAAAATCGAAAAGACATCGCACGAAAAATCATTCAAGTCCTAGGACCAGACGACGATGATGTCACTGATCATAGCAGTTCCGATGACAGCGAACAAGGACGCAGGTTTGAAGAGAACAAAAAGGATGTAGTCCAAGCCGATGATTGCGACGACTTCGATAGTGATCTCTTAGCCATAGTCGCCGACGCAAACGAGTTCTTGTGCCGCAATATCAGTATGTTGGACCTGGAATTAAGGTTGCTAGTTCTCCCTGCTTCATTGAGAGAGACAATAGAATCTATCCCCAAGGCAGATATCCACATATCTCATGCGAACGATTTATCGCTTATCAACAAAATCAAGGCATTCATTGAAGATAATACACCTATCGACTGGGAATGGTGGCCTCTGAAACCTCGAGTACCCGATTTGCCACCTGGCAGGCGGCGTCTGGAGTGGCAAGTACGTACATTTTAACCTCGATACAATATTACAAGCTAAAAATATTTCAGGTCTCTGGCTTCACTTACTACCAAGCAATCTCGTCTGCCGAAGCAGTGATGATACAAGGTATCATGGATCGAATTGGCAAACACCCACCGAAATGTTATTGTTGTGTGGCTACATTCCATTTATCGATGGTCATCAAAGAAACTTTTAAATCACTACTATTGTGGACGGTTCATCAATGTAAGACATCATGGCCTATACAACCCCCATCTACCGCTCGGCTTCGTTACACGCCAACGGCTACGACAACGACGAAAACAACATCAGCGGTCGCACAGAACACACCACTTACAACATTCTCGGGCCAACCGAACGCCAACTCTCATAATGCTACGCAGCGACAAAGTAGTGGCCAGAATAACCCTCTCCGAAAGCCGCCTCCGACATCATTGTGGATCATCTTTGGAGTCAAAGACCTATTCGATTTTCATGAGATTGAGAATATCGACATGTCAGCTCAGCTCATGAACGATGCAATGTTCTTTAAAGAGCTGAAGCAACTGGAGAAGAAGTATCGATGGCCTCTCCTGAGGTGGTTTTCCCCCTACATCTTCACCTACTGCAAGTTTGTTCAAGTACGTACAAATACTTCATCCTCTCCGTCCTCAATTGAGTTACTAAAAGTCTCACAGTTCGAAACAATGAACGCTGATCGGGTTTTCTGCTGTGGAGAATCACTACCGGAAGACCATGGCCATGGGGGACATTACGAATACCATCCTCGACCTCCAAGCGCCACGAATCCACCAATCAAGCGGATTGAGTTTGAGAGATACCTTCGTACATGTGGCACCTTTTGTTTATGGGCTTATATGCCAATTCTCAAACATAAATGCTGTCGTTATCATGTCGACTCACACAAGTGGAAGAAAATTCCTAAGAAAAGAGTCAGGTTTGATCCTCAGGCAGGAGACCCGGGCGATGTTGCATATGGTATCGAGGCAGTATATGCACTGTCTTTTACAGTTGTGCTTTCTTACCATACGTTGTCGATCCTAGCATGGTCTGGCTTTTGGGTATACTGGTTGGAAAATCATCCAAATGATTTACAGAACGCGTCTGTCCCTACCATGGTCTTCTTAGGCGTTGTTGCATCCTTTTGGGGAGTTTTGATGATGAATAGGAAATGAAACTATGTCTATTTGTCCTTTCAAGGTTATCCCTTACATATTTCACAATGGTGACGTCTGACATTGCGCTTCGCGAGTCAAAGGGATGGAAAGTGGACCAACCACTTGATGTGGCTTGGTTCTCCAGTCCAAACGCCAATAAATAGATACAATGTTGGCCGACTTCTTCGTGATGCTATAGAACTACAGATGGCCATAGTACTTCTTTCCTTCTTATTATTGCTTTCCTCACTTTCTCTACAGAACAAAATGGGAACCCCCCCCTCTCCCCTTCCCTAATCACTAAGCGGAAAACCAATCTTTACTTACTCCCCTCCCTCTCTTTAATGTCCAATGATTATTTCGACCCCTATAGCAGCCTTGTCGAACCTCTTGAGCCCTGTCCAGCCCCTAAACCCTTCGGACAGACCCTATTTGTGGGGAAGTAGTGAATTGAGGGTGCAAAGAGGCACCGGAGCTATATACGGGAGAGTGAATAGACTGTTCTACATATGGGTAGCTTCATGGGATAAGTAATCAAGGCACGTGGCGTATATGTTCACACTATTTGTACCACCACCCCGAAATCCAACTGAACACGCCCACCACCAAACCTTTAAAAATCAGCACTACCCAGCTCCGCCTATGAGCACCCTTTCAAACCCACGCACATCCCCCCTCTCCTCCAAACAATCCTGACAGAAAATTTCCAAACCAAAAAAGAATCAAAATCTAAATTTCGAAATCATCTCGTACGAAACAAAGCAAAACAAATGTACTTCAAACAAAATCAAGAGAACGTAAGAGAAAGAGAATGTAATTAGATACAATAACAAAAGCAAAAGAAGGAAAGAAAGCCCGAAAAAAGAAAAGATAGATAACGAAAGTATACAAATACAAAACATGTCCCATATCTCACCACAATCTTCTAATCTCCCCCTTCCTCTTTTCAAATCGCCACCCGCCGATGCTTCACATCTATCTATCTGTTAACCAACAACCTCTCGATCCTCTAATACTCCTTTCTTTTCCTCCTGCTCGTTTCAATGTATAAACCAACTTTCAACACCCACACTGCAACCACTCCAACTCTCAACCCCCAGGAATCTTCTCGCCATTTCTCCATCAGTGATTCCAATTGTCATTAAACGGATACTTCGACCTGCTATTTAGTTCGTAAGCTGTTAGAATATCCGACTTTACCAATGGAGAGCGCCTAAAGGAGAAAGAGTCTGTTGGTTTGTTGTTTCGTTAGGTTTAGGAGAAGTATAGAGGACATGTTTGTTCGTTGATCAGTTGGTGGGTTTGGATTGGGAGAGTGTTTCACTTCTATGTTGGTAATTTGGAAATGGTGATGTGGGGAGTCGTTGAGTCTGGTTTATCGTCTAGACGGGAGGGCACAAGGAGAACTTAGGCGAGGATAGAGTCACGTACAACGGACCTGAATCCAGGCAGATTGTCAACAATGAGACTTGTCTATAGTAAGTTGATTATGGGTTTGAATATTGCTGACAAGAAGTTTGACATCGAAGTGGATTTTGTCAACAGGTCGATAGACTGAGGTTTGATATCACATACAGCATCGAACGACTAAGAATAGAAACAAACTCGTTTTCGGATTACATACAAACTGTGTAATCAATAGTGCGATTCGGTGCCCACAGGTGCTTGGAAGTAGATCATGAATGCCCATTATGAGCGATCAGTGAGAGAAACTCAAGTTCGGACATTATAAGTCAGATTCGACAATGAGTGAAGAGTAGACGCTTCCCAAAGTGCTAAAACACCTACCGAGCAATGCTGTCACGCCAAACCACAGCATCCTCATTGAGAAATATTGGCTGGCTCGCGGTTTTTGTCAATACATTCAGCTGATACCGATATACCGGATAGCAATCTTATTCTCCGTCCATTCAATCGAGGCCACCCCTCTCCGCAGACGCCCAAATATGCATCACGACTGCGGTGAGGAAGCCATATTCGATCGGTGAGAAGAATAGGCAATCCAGCATTGCAAGGCATGCATTGATCGGAAGGAAGGGACATGAAAGAATGCATCTCGAGAATCAATCCCACCAATAGGACAGTTCTCCGTCAAGCGAAGACGGCGTCTATACTGAGGAGCCTCCGAACAAAGTCTCCCTTCTTAGACGCCCATACCCGACAAACAGGACAGCAAATCAAGAGTGACACGACATGAGGGGCCCAGTCTCGATGTCATCGCCCAAGATCCCACGTTTCACGATGATCGCGGGGATGTTTCAATATGTTAACGCCAGGGAGGGACAAATATCCCCAGATCGAGAAGCGGTTGGAGTGCGAAGTTCGCCAAACTCGCGAGCGGCAGACGCCTTGTCATACGAACAAGAGATGACGAGATGTGAGGGTAGATGTCAGACACAGGTCTTCCTAGAGATCCTATTCGATGAAGACGACTGACACAACCATAAGGGCCTTGGCTTGAGCCTTCATGCGCGACGTGGGAGCCGAGGGGGATGGGCGACAGGGCAGCCATCCCGGGCGCCCTGCAACGTAGCATCTTTTCCCTAGGGCCAGGATTGCGGGCCACAGGGTGTTGGGTGTGCGGAGGGCATCACTGTTTTAGTCGGGCAAAATGGATGTGCGACGCGAGGCCATGGCGGCAGCGTCAATTTTTGCTTCATTTTGCCAAAGGCAGAAGTACAGAAGCGTAGGAACAAGATGCGGCATTTGAGGTGGAAGGGCCGATGGAAGTGCGAGGTGACACAGCAACTCACACAGCGACAGCTCTTTGGCCAAATCCGAACATCTGCCGGTTTCCATAGCGGCTGCAAAATGGCGCCGGAAGACGGGCGGAACGTTTGGGCAGTCAAGGATAGTGCTGGGGCAAGCTGGGACTGCTGATGCTGAATCGTGGAAGAAGGAGTGTGCAAGGCCGTCTCAAGGGATCCTTTGCCGAAAAGGAGTTGCCAATTGCTGTCAAGCGTCGAGAGGATGGATGGAGACAGGAGTCGGCGGGCTCGAGCGTCCTTCCAGAAGGCGGTCGAAGGGCTTTAGACTGTCGATTACAGCGATGCAGGAAGATCACAGCCGGACCGGGGCTGGGCGAAATGAGCAGCATGGGCCGGCCTGCCTATACTATACAAAGGAGGTTGTTAACGAGTCGCATCTGGGTGAATTGCGCAGCCACGGGCCTTCGTAGGGCCTCGCGCTGGGCTTCGAGAAAGAGTTTTTCTCCCTTCTAATGCCAACAAGGCACGCGCTGATGCTCTGGCGACTCTTGCGACTCTTGAATCTTGCGACTGTCCGCGGCAGGAATTCAGGAGCGCAGTTCCGGGGTGTGCCACGACGCGGTATGGGTGATCAATCAGGGCGGGAATGCATCCCCGTTTGAGGGCCTGCCCATGGGCTTGTTCCAGAGGCGTCGACAAACGAGGCTTGCGGCAAGGGGGAGGGAGTGGAGAAAGGTGGATGCGCTCCCATCTTCCCCGGGAAACCCACGTAGCTGGACAGCCGTCGCGTGGGGAAATGCAGCGAGGTGCATAAGGCGGTCAGATTGGTGAATTTCTGGTGGTGAATGTGGATGTATGTACGTTGCTGTCACTGTCGCTGTCGCTGTCGCTGTCGTCGTTGTCCTTGCCTTACCTTGGAGCTTGTAAGACGAGGGAGGGACACGGTGTCTGCCAGGCCGCTGTCGCTGTCACCAATGTGTGGATCTATGCCCGAATGCTATTTCTGCATACTGCCCACGTCAGAGGGGACGGGAGGGAATGGGGGGACGGAAGGGTGAGTGAATGGAGAAATGAAGAAAAGACGGATGTATTGGCTGGATGGGGGGAATAGATGGGTGAATGAAATGAGTGAGGGACTAAAGGAATGGACAGCGGAAGCAAGCATAGGGCTTGGCATTCACATTTCCTTGTTTGCGCAAGTTTGTTGCATCGATCCTGTTTGCAGTGAGATGGGAAGAAGAGTACGTAGTAGCTGGAGGGTAGGTAGGGTTAGATTAGATTAGTGTGGTGTGGTGTTGTGTTGGTTGCTTGCTTGCTTTCTCGTGCCGTGTGTGTAAGCGTGTGTGCGAGAAGGAAATGGGAGTGGGATGGATGGCGGCATGCTGCTAAAAAGCTATCGTTATGTTATCCAGATATGGCGACGCGATACGGCACAGCGGGGGGTACCGTAGTATGTGACCGGGTTTCCAGTTTGAGACAGGTATACAGTATCCGGCAGTGACTGTAGTTTGAAGTGTGAGGCTTCCAGGCATCTGGGGTATTGGTGATTGGCAAGGCGGCGGCGGCTGTTTGTCCACATATCCATGCTCGCATCATCCTGTCTGGCAGTCTGGCAGTCTGTCTGTCTGTCGGCCCTGTCTGTGATGGGTGAATAGGTCAAGAAAGTTATAGTTTGTTAGGTGGACGGAGGTCTATGTCAAGGTGTGTGGGTGTGTGGGTGTGTGCAGTGTGCAGGGTGGGTGGGTGAATGTCCCGGGCAAGGATGAATGGTTTTTCCCCGGCGCGCTATTACAGAAGCGTGGGGTGGGAAGCTTGGACTCCCCAAGACTTCCGATTTGGGCCGCTGGTCCTCGCTCCGCTTCATGTAACGCAGTGCGCACACGGGGAAGCAGGAAAGCAAGGCCCGCCCGCTGGTTGCTCCAGCGTCCTTGATTGAATAATGATACCAGCCCTCAACTGTCCTTTTCCTTTTGCCTCTAGGCTCTATTCCGCCTTCATCGCTGCCATTATGCGAGTCAGGGCTCCCCAGGCGGTGAAAGGCCCTCTCCCTCTGTCGACCAACAGTCTAAAACTATAAGAGACATTGCTCCCCACGCCCGTCCGGCGTGGTACCTCTTCTCCCACAGATAAAAGTTATCAAAGCCTCTTCGAGAACTTATCAACACACTACCACTCACTATCTAGATACCACTGCCACTAGTCTATCTACACATACCTCAGCTGCTCGCTGCCTAGTCGTCTTATCGTTGCCCTTCGTGCCACTCATAAACCAATTACCACGACCCCATCAGCCCCTCCCCCGTACAACAGAACTTCCGTCCAGCTCTACCACGCCTCGCCTCTTCTTCGCCGGATAATTCGTTCCATCTCCCCCAAGTACCGTCCAACCACGCCTCGGCACAATACGCGGCGCGCCTACATCAGCATCACCCCATTCACACCCCCGAAGCATATCACCAAGGTACGTAAGCCTCAAGAAATGCAGCCCTCTTGCGCCCGCATACTCCAATCCGGGGCCTCCCCTCCCCCATCTGCCCCTAGTCGTCATGTCTCCAAGTCCGTGCCAACGCATCCTGTCCACCCACATCACACACGCATCAGCCCTGCGCACACATCGTGGATATTAAATCTGACTCACAACTTCTCCAGGCTCTTTTCGCTGCGCATTATCAGCCCTTCCCGTCGGAACATTTGAAATCAGCCATTCCCATTTTGCCAGCGAATTTATTAGTTGTCCGAGACAGCTCATAGTCTTCCTCGCGCCTTTTCGATAAAGCCCATCTTGGACATTTCACCACGCATCTTCGCTCGATACGAACTGCCCCATCCTAGCCTCTGGTAACCCTACGCCATATTTAGCCTCGCTCAACTCCGGCCTCTTGTTGCCCCAGGTTTAATCGACTGTTGCCCCGGAATCTTAACATATTGCGGCGCCGCCCATTATAAGACTGCCCATTGCCTCATCCTTCGCTCAACCGCTCCTTTGCGACCATTCCTCCAAAACTTAAAGGAACTTTATTTGACTTGACTCAACACTACTCGACTCTACTATAACGGTAGTTTTGATCCTATCCAACTTCAAACCTTCAACATCAAACAACTTCAACTAAAACAAGTCGCAAACACCAACACCATCACAATGCCTTCATTCTCCACCACCAACCCCCGTCAACGCCTCTCCATCCTCACGAACTCCACTCTCGGCCACGACGTCTCGGCCGCCTTCAAAGCCTCCAGCCTAATCTCGCGCTCCACTCAAGAAGTCAGCGAAACTCCCGCACCACCACCATCTCCCGTCGACTTCTCGTTCCCATCGACACCGGCCGAACACCGCAGTCCAACGGGCAGTGACTCGAATTGAGCGCCCGCAAAAGCCATGCCATCCGCAAATCTTTCCTTCAGTCTTCTTTTCCTTCTCTTGTCTCTAGAATCATGATTGTGCATTTAGCGAGCGGGCGGGGTTTCAAACGGTCTGGTCTGGTCTGATCGATTGGGATTCGATTTGGTCCGGTGTATGTATACCAACAAACTTACAAGAACGGATGGGAGGTTTCCCGAACCATTTAGCTTGCTGTTCGCGCAGCGCACAATGGGGTTGATATTTTTCGTTCTATCATTCTCTTTCCCTTTGGGACTTATCTATATTGGACCTTCTTCGTGCTGGGTCGTGCGTTGATCGCTGCATTTTTTGATCTTTTTCAAGATCGCCTGATTCCCCCCTCTTCTTGTTTATTATTATATGGCAACTGGTATCTTTTTGCTTTGGCTCTTGTTTGGATAGACTTTGGCTTTTTTCACAATATTACAGGGATCTCTTTTACCTTACGTAGCAGTACATCGGTATACGTTTTTGATTTCTTGACCATCTTACTCGATCAATCAGTCAATCAATGAATTAGTTAATCTATTCACCTCTCTATCAAGTACACAGCCTGCTTAACTTGGGTTAAATTCCCAACACCGCCTGCGCAATTACGATCATGTAACACCAACCAACCCCAACCCCAACCCCGACCACGCCTCACCGTGCCTTACTACGCCGCACACAACCAACATGGGCGCGCCACCCATCCTAATGCATCATTCACATCGTCATCACATCATATCACACCCCCACGACCTCGCCACATGTCCATCTAATTGTACTGCTCCCCGACCCCAGATTCTACACCCATACCATACCATACATTTGAACTCCCAACACAATCCCCTCACCACAACCCTCTTCTCATTCCACTTTCCCTCGACGGGCATCCGACCCCAATCCAACCCTTCCACCCCCCATCCCATCTCACCTCACCCTCCATCCTACGCCGCACCTCCACATATTACCCCATCACCCAGAGCCCCCAGATAGCTACATCGTACGCCGCGCCGCGTCGCGCGCCGCCCCGCTCCCGCCTCGTGTCGTCCACCCCATCCGTTTTCCCACATGGCTACGTTCCCGTAAGCGGTGAGTGAGCCTTTTCCTCACTGCTTCCTTCCTTCCGTCCTGCGCGAGTTCATCGCCCACGAGGTCAGTCATGAGCTGCGCTCTGCTTACGGCCCCGAGTTGTTTGTATAGGAAACGATTGGGGATGTGTGAGAGTGCATCATCCAGTGTACAGATGCAGTGGGATGGATGGCGAGAAAGAGGGTTTAGGGCTGGCGGTTGCAGATTCCCATTATGCCTAGAAGCGAGGGAATGGCCATGTGAAAGGATGCGATGCGTGCAGGTATCGTTTTGGGATGGATGCCATGCCATGCGTCCTCGTTCTGGGATGGGATGGGATGGGATGAATAGGCCTGGTACACACGTACTCATTCATTCATTCATTCATTCCTTCATCGATCGCGTATCCGTACCTCGAACATGCTTCGGTACGATGTTAATAATAGGTTTGTATTAATTAACGTTTGTAATGGCTTTTATGGAGAATACGAAATGCAATGCGCTGGAGTTCTTGATTCCGGGTACGTATGGGGGTATACTATGCTTGGATATGATATGGATGTGGGTGTGGGTGTCGATGCATGCACATGCGCCTGCACACGCGCATGCAGAAAAAACGTTTAAACTGAGATGCATTAGTTCTGCTTAGGCAGGTAGGTGAATGGTGGTATTATATGATATCAGGAATGTACTATTGCATGGACTGAATGGGAATATAACGTGTGTTGAGTTTTCCTGATGTGACTTGGATCCTTCCTTACCTAGGTTGCTTACCTGGATACGATTTGTCTGTTTAGCCCTACCTACACAGCACCAACATGCACCTCCTCCTACTCCACTGGTGATGGTTCGCATCAGCATCAGCATCAGCATCATGATCCGCATCCGCGTCCGCGTTCCTAGTCACAGTGACAGTCGCAGGATCAAAACCCCAACCATCCCCGTCCGTCCGTCCGTGCGTAGAACCGCTCTGGAAGAAATCCTTCTTCAGAAATTCATCCTAGAGCCCTGCCCTGTCATGGACATGATTACCTAGAATAAGATGTGGCTGTAAAAGGATGTAATGGGGACGGGGATTGCGGAACCGGATCCTGATCTCCGGGCGGATAAAACACGTGGGATATTTGGAAGGAGGGTTGGCCTGGCGTGCTTGGTTTGGGTGCAGGGGTGAAGGGAGGGGGGGACTTGAAAGGTTGTTGCGAAACGACTGGGATGGAAGATGGAGGGATGGGCGTGCAGGTGTTGTAGGGCAAGGCAGGGCTGAGGGATGTGGATGGTTGTGGATGTGGATGGATGCGGAGAAGGAGATGGACGTGCCGGATACCTCCTCATTCAATCGAACCTTGAGAGGTACGGCACCACATAATTGGACGCAAGACAAACTCATTCATCATCTAACCATCATTGACTTTTCTCCTGAGTCGCAACCATCAAACCCTCATAAACACCCACTTGCTAAATTCACGTAATCCACAACCCGCATCCCCCGATCAGCGTTTCACCCTTCCTGTTCCTGACACCTCCATCTACCCTCGGCCCTTCCCATCCATCCACAAGTACAGCAAAGCATGTGGGATCTGCCTTGCCAATCAAGTCAGTCGCTCCGGCACGACCGTTGACCCGTCTCGGGATTGCGGGGTGCATTGCACGTACGCGAAACTTAATTCCTGTGCATTAATTCCACTTCGCAAGGACTTGACTGCACGTACGGCGCGCAAAAGCTGAGTTGCTTTTTGCTGGGGAGAGACGGGGATAGGGTGGAGATCTTACGCGGTGGATGGAGGGTGTCGCGTGCGTAGTGTGGTGTGAGAGGAAGGTTTTCATCCTTTTCCTTCCTTGCGCAGATGGAGATGCAGACCAGCGAATTGTATTCATCCTCAAGTCTGGTTTGATACGACGACACGCCACGACACCCTATCCATCCGCCGCCTAACTCCATTCACACCACTACAACTAAATCACCCCATCCCCAACACCCCAACACCCCAATTCCCAATCCAGCCACACCAGCGAGTAAACCTCCAAAAACAGGAAGGTCCACCCATGATCTTCCATCAAAAATCAAGGCAACGTGTCACTAACCATCCCCTTTGAGCCCGGAGTCTTTCTCCATGATCGTCGATAACGCAACCCACCCACCCATACGAAGCACGGCTTGGAAGAAATGTCTTGCAGCTTTTGTTGGCCTTTTTCCCCGCTGGCCGGGGGAGCGCGGATGGGTGTTATTCCTTTTACCCCAAACTCACGCCCAACAGAATTTTAGCATGTTATGCCGACCTGCCTCTCTCCGTACCCTCCAAGCCAACCATACAGGGAAGCAAAGAAAAGCCAGTTACAATACGAGGTGCTGGCGTTTGTCCATCTCCACAAACTTTCCCCGTGGAGTCTTTTCTTCCCTCGGCTGAACAGAATCAGTCCAATACACGTTCATTGGCCATGGCTACAGCTACCCGACTAAAGCCTATTGTATGCACAGAACAGTGGCGTACTTCCCTTATACGACCGGTCAAATATAGCCCAAAAGTTAAACCCTTTGAGAACTTGCATTTCAAGCCCGTTCTTGTGAATTATCTCCATTATCATTTCGCGTGGATATTGAGATTAAAAGTACGCAGCAACCAAGTATGAAGGGAGATTCGCTTGCGGCTGCTGCTGCTGCACATCCATGCCATGCCATGCCATGCAATGCAATGCACGATTTCGATTCGTAACGCCTTATTAAGGATGCAGGACTGACGTGACAAGTACTTATATGGTCTTTTTGCTTTCTCAAAGGGCAAGGGAATTAAAGTGCCGGGGCGATGTCTATTTATGGAGCTCCCTCCAATGCGCTACGTTTTTTATTGTACAGGGGGACTTTATATGACATGTGATTAGTATGTATAGTACACTGCTCGTCAAGAGCCGGAAGTTGAATAAGATGGGTGGCAGAGGTGGTGGAGGAACCGGCGGCGGGATCGTCGGAATCATCTGGTTGGGTTTATCAATCAGTGATTTTTATTGGGTACTTGAAACTGGACGGTCGTTCCGATGACAATACCGGTGCAATGTGACTGGATTTGGCCGAGGTGTAAACTCGTAATGGGATCTTCGTCGAGATCCACCGGGCATTTTTTGAACCATTTGGTCTGGATCTCGGTGGTAGATATCGATTTGCAACATTTTGAGACGAGTACGGTGCTCGCAAGTTTTTGATCTTGGCCAAAAGTTCTTCGTAGGATGGTTCCCATCTAGCCAGAGTGTACTTGATGACTCGACCTTGGGTGTACGATGAGAGATCATTCTTGTCATAGAAAGGTCGTGATTCACTAATGGCCTTATCAATCTTCTTTTGGAACCTCTGTTCGTTCGCCTCGGCTTCCGCCATCAGCTCAACAATTGACGACCAATTCTGGAAGCGTAGTTCGCCAAGGGGGATACCTGTAGGGCTCGAATGGGCCTCCTTGGGAGTCGAGGTTCTTGCTGGCTGGTGTGGATCGGTTGTAAGCTCGTCATAAACAGCTCTTAGGTTGGTGATTGAGCCACCGTAAGGCTTGCTCGTTGGATCGATATGCATATCGAACGGCGTCTTTTGAAGATCCAGCGGCTGGCCCGCCATTAAAACTGCAGCCACACGGGTCATATTGACTTCAATAGATTCCATCTGTTCAGAAAAAATATCAGGATCCATGGGCGTGAAAGGGGGTTCTGCCTCTTCGTCCTTGGCCAATAATTCCGACTGAGCCATTTCCTCCGAGTCAACGGTGATAGCATGCTTCAACATCTTGACTTGCGCTAAGTAGAATTCCTCATGCCCTGCCCGTCTGCAAGCTCTTGCCAGACTCACCCAGTCTGCATTATAGAGTGAAGTTCCTTCGTCCTGTCCCTCCCTTGCAATAATGGCCCATTGACGTTCGATTGCTTTTCTGTCGCCGAGTTTTCCTGCAGCCGTCAGAACAACCCTATGGCCTACACGCCCTATGTCTAAGTGGTAAGTCTCTAGGTCGTTCAAGGCGACAGTAAAGAGTCCTGGAACCCCTAACGTCCCAGCGATGTTGATGAGGGCCACCAAAACATGTCCCTGGTCCGGAAAACCCGATTGTAAGAGCTTTGAGGCTATTTGGTGAGCGCTAGTAGCAATCGAGTTTCGGAATTCCGTAGATTCTCCAGGAAAGTCCTGCCCAAGCTTTTTTGGCGGCATAATGCCCGCATACCCCGAGTTGAGAAGAACACTCAAGTGCGGACCCTCAATTGTTCCTCCAACCTCAGTGAAAGCATAGATAGCATTGGTCATAGCCCGAACAAGGGCAAGTCGATCCTCCATAGAGACTGCCGTCTTGATGGCGGCCTTCAGACGGCTCAATATACCCATCAAGTGATTAGACTTAAGCTGTATGCCTGATCGGCATGCGATAAGGAACACGGTGTACGCTTCAGATAGGGGTCGTTCGTGCGTGAATAACTCGAAAAACCGTGGCGGCAAGCTACTCGGATGAATGCGAAGAGCAGTGTCGAGCGCAAGGTATGCATTTTTCCAATCCCGTGCCAGAATGCGAGCAGTCAATATACCTTGGAGAAGAGTAATAGGGACACCAACAACGGAAAAGGGCTGTGTTCTGTCTGGTACGATTGCATCGGAAGAAAGATGATACTCAGCAAAAGTACCTGGAAAGCGCTTCAGCGCCTGGGCGAATAAATCTTCAAGCGCTTGCAGGGTGATGTCGCCTCTGAACGCAAGCAGTTCAATTGCCGCACCGTAAACGGAGGGGTCTACGAAAGTATCATCCTGATTTACGAGCCAATGCCAGAAATCAAGGCCCAATTGATATTCCTCGCGCTCCTTGTATATGCTCAAAATATGGCGATGTGCGAGGGGATGAGGCGGAAGACGGCCCGTACGAATATCTGCGACGATCCGTTCAACAAGCGGCCATATGGCACGTATGTCTTGTTTTGTTGTTTTTCGTGATCTGATATATGCGTGAATAACTTGCGCCATTCTTCGCGTGACATCGCGGTCCAAGGTTGGTAGTGAAATCAGTTGGGGGTATAAGTCTATGATTGCAGGAGGATGACCATGATCGCATGCAGTCTTGAAGTTTCTCATTACAATAGCCTATTCCTGTCAGTACAAAGTTGGTACAATGTTGCAGAATCACATATACCTCATTACGGAGAAACTTGTCAATCGGAACCTTGTTCTTTTCATGTTGAGTGTTAAGAAATTCAGGTTGACGACTCCACTGTCCCATCTTTTTGGGGTACCACATACATGATGCTTTTGTAAGGCGTCGTGTGCCTGTCAAGCATGGTGGCCGGGCGATCGCGACTGGCAATGAGCTGCGCAGGAACTGGGGAGCGAGAAAGGGTGCATATGGACAGACCAGCGAGGCAATCGATGTGCGAGTGAGTGTCATACCTAGATTATATATGAAGATCGTTCGGCATGGCGAGATCAGAATCTTGTTGTTTTTGGGTTGTTCTTGATGTTAGTAGAAACTTTCCCAATATTTTAGCCTGCCAAGATGTCCGCTTCCACCCCACCCTTGTAACTCCGCTCCGCTAAACGACACCTCTACTCTCCCGTTCATCGAGACCCCCGCCAGCATCAGATACCTCTCTTAATAACAACGCGCACCACTGGTCCGACTTCTTATATACCGAATAACTACTGCCGATCTGTGTCTACGGATTCTCTTGCGTTTGTCCCCAGTACATCGCAGTGATGGCGGGCCCAATATCCCTCTTTAGCGTTTCTGCTATCCTCATTCTTGGTACGTCCCAAATGCGCCAACGACGCACATCAACACCATGATCGGAGTTTAACTGATATATTCCATCCAGCAATTGATGATGGCTCTAGGATATTGACCAAGTACTACTCCAATCCCCACCCACCCTCCGGCAATCAGGGCAACTACCCTGGCCAAATTGCATACAAGACAGTCAAGGACCAAAAGGCTTTTGAGAAAGGATTGCTAGGTACACTGAGGAAAGAACAATTTCTGCGATTAGGTGCTGATATTCAAATGCAGAGAAAACTGCCAAGCAAACGACGGATATCATTCTATACGACCAGAAGGTCATCGTGTTCAAGATGGAATCGGACGTTATGCTCTACGTCGTAGGCGGTATGTGCATGCATATCATTCATGGTCTGCTCCACTGACCCAACCTAGGCGCGGATGAGAATGAAGTTCTGTTATACAGCGTCATATTGGCACTGCGGGACTCCCTTAATATTTTGCTCAAGTATGGACTTGCACCACCACATGCGAGAAGCACACACGCTGACACTAATAGGAACTCGGTTGATAAGCGCACTGTCATCGAGAACTACGATCTAGTGGTAAGTATTAAAATATCGAGGCAAGCACCTCCACCCACTAACTCTGTACAGTCGCTAGCGGTAGATGAATTGGTTGATGATGGCATTATTCTTGAGACAGACCCAGTCATTGTCGCTCAACGCGTCAGCCGGCCTCCTGCACAAGATGTAACCTCGATGAAGAATATTGATCTATCAGAACAAGGCTTGATCAACATCTTCAACTACGGACAGAAATTCGCGGTAAATAAACTACGGGAAGTTTTGTAGAGTGACTTTGGGGACTCGTTAGGCGTTAGCGGAGTTCACACGGCTCGCCAATCGAGCATGGCAAAATCTTCTTCGAGTCTTTTATCGCAGATATGAGGAATGCGCACTAACACTGCGTAAGTGAATAAATGTTTTTAGAATGTTTTGCAATGACCCTGCAGTGCATCTGCATCAAGCCTTGCGGCGCCACATCCATGGATCCGAGGCTTGGCGACTAACTTCGTCATGGAACCACCGAATGCCCCGCTACAATTAAGCTCCCCTCAACAGCCATTGTGCAACCAATTGTCCCCATCACCCATCGCATTACCATGAAGCAGCGATTCTCCTCTCTCGATGTGAAGGTATATGAATGTACCGTAATATTTCCCTGACGTAAATCTAACGTCTTTCTCTTAGGTCATCGCCCACGAGCTTTCAAAGACTTTATGTCCGCTTCGAGTCACAAACATTTACGATCTATCATCGCGAATATTTCTCTTCAAGTTCCATAAGCCTGATCAGCGCGAACAACTTATTATTGAATCCGGGTTCCGTTGCCACCTCACTAGCTATGCGCGCACCACTGCCGCTGCCCCATCCGGTTTCGTGTCGCGACTGCGAAAATACCTGAAGACACGCCGGGTCACCTCAATATCTCAAGTCGGTACCGATCGCATCATAGAGTTCCAATTCTCGGATGGACTCTATAAGCTATACTTTGAGTTTTATGCAGGAGGCAATATCGTGCTTACGGATGGCGATTTGAATATTCTTGCACTGCTACGGAACGTGGACGAAGGTGCCGAGCATGAGAGACTCCGAACTGGCCTGCCTTACAATCTTACACTACGGCAAAACTATGGAGGTATTCCGGAGCTCACAAAAGAGCGAATCCAAGAGGCATTGCGGAAGGCCGTCAGCAAACAGCAGGACCCTGCAGCTAATGCACAGAAGGCGAAGAAGCAAGGGAAAGTTGCCCTCAGAAAAGCTCTTGCCGTATCGATTACGGAGTGCGCCCCGCTTTTGGTGGATCACGCCTTGCACAAAGCTGACTTTGATTCAACTTTGAGGCCGGAACAGGTATTAGAGGACGAATCACTTCTGGAGAAGCTTTTGGATGTTCTAGTTGACGCTAGGAATATCTCAGACAATATTACTGAGCCAGAAATCATCAAGGGATTTATACTTGCTAAACCAAATGTACCAAGAGATACATCCAAGACGGATGAATCCGAGAAAGCTAGCCTCCTCTATGACGATTTCCACCCGTTTAGGCCTCAACAATTTGAGAAGTCTGAGATTACTTTCCTAGAGTTTGATGGCTTTAACAAAGCTGTGGACGAATACTTTTCCTCTATCGAAGGCCAGAAGTTGGAATCAAAATTACATGAACGAGAGCTCGCTGCCAAGAAAAAACTTGATCAAGCGCGACAGCAGCAGGCAAACCGAATAGGGGATCTCCAACAGGTACAGGAACTAAACTTTCGGAAAGCGGAGGCGATCTTAGCGAACGTTCATCGAGTTAAAGAAGCAATCGAGGCGGTCAATGGATTAATTGGCCAGGGCATGGACTGGGGAGAGATTGCCCGTTTGATCGAGCGAGAACAGGCCGAAGAAAATCCCGTTGCACGATTTATAAAGCTCCCACTGAAGTTATATGAAAATACTATCACCCTGGAACTCGAGGAGGTTCAACAAGAAAATGGTGAGCAGGGCGAGGAAGAAGGTTACGAGACTAGCTCTGTCAGTGAAGACACTGATGACGAAGACGCTGGCCCAGGTACTTCTAAAAAGAATACAGTTTCGTCCAAGTCCAGTGCTCCTTCGAAGCTCACTATTGATATCGATCTTGGGTTATCTGCTTGGGCAAATTCGAGTGAGTACTTTGACCAGAAAAAGTTTGCTGCGGGAAAGGAAGAGCGAACATTGGAAGCCTCGGAGAAGGCCTTACGGAGCCAACAGCAGAAGATTGCCGAAGAATTAAAGAAAGGACTGAAACAAGAGAAAGAAATACTTCGGCCAGTACGCAAGCAATATTGGTTTGAGAAGTTTATTTACTTCATCTCTTCCGATGGCTACCTCGTGCTGGGCGGTAAAGATGCGCAGCAGAACGAAATTCTCTATAAGCGTTATCTTCGTAAAGGAGATGTTTATGTTCACGCAGATCTCAAAGGAGCTGTTCCTATGATCATCAAGAATAACCCCAACACCCCTGATGCTCCAATTCCACCGTCTACGTTATCTCAAGCGGGCCATTTGTCTGTCTCTACCTCAGAGGCATGGGACTCAAAAGCGGTTATGTCTGCCTGGTGGGTGAATAATGATCAAGTCAGCAAGACGGGCCAGACTGGAGAATTTTTGGCACCAGGTCTTTTCAACATCAAAGGAAAGAAAGAATTCCTCCCTCCCGCTCAGCTCATAGTGGGTCTCGCTGTCTTGTTCGAGATAAGCGACGAGAGCAAAGCCAAGCATCAGAAACACCGTCTATTCGAACCTGAGACACCTGCTCCAGTGGTTTCCAATACAATTCAAGGGAATGATAAGTCGGATAGTGAGAGTGAGGATGACTTTCCTGATGCAA
Organism: Dendryphion nanum; assembly: GCA_020744415.1. NCBI lineage: Eukaryota > Fungi > Ascomycota > Dothideomycetes > Pleosporales > Torulaceae > Dendryphion > Dendryphion nanum. The sequence continues at coordinate 661,665 of JAGMWT010000012.1, read as the reverse complement.
AGCTTGGCTCCGCGTCTGATGATGAATTCCCTGACGCCAAGCTTGAGGAAGATTCCGATGGGAGCGACAATGAGCAGTTGACAAAACAAGCTAATCCGTTGCAGCCTCCTACTTCTGGCGATACTGAAAACTCTGATTCTGAGCCAGAAGTTCGGGGTCAGAGTTTCCGTGCGAGGGCTCCGCATGGGCTACAGTTGTCAAATGACGACGGATCCACAGCAGATACCGAATCAACTAGAAATAGTTCTAACAAGCGGCATTTATCTGCAAAAGAACGTCGCCTTCTAAAAAAGGGTCAGCATCCTGAGACCACTCTAACATCCTCCGATTTGCAGCCATTAACTGGTAGCGTGGAAGGTGTTGTGGACGCGGCTGAACAACTGAGCGATACGGATTTGCCAAACAAAAAGCCAGCCACGGTTACTTCAAAAACATCCAAGGCGGGATCAACAGGCCCTCTTCCACGAGGAAAACGAGGGAAAGCCAAAAAGTTAGCATCAAAATATGCTGAGCAAGATGAGGAAGAGCGAGCACTAGCAATGCGCCTCCTTGGTTCAAGTTCAGGTCAGAAAGCGAAAGAGGACGAGGCGGAAGTAAGGAGAGCAAAGGAGGAAGAAGCATTAGCTAACAAGCAAAGACGGCGAGAACAGCATCTACGAGCACAAGCAATAGGCAAAGCGGCAGAAGAAGCACGAAAGACGGCCCATGAAGGAAACCTCGCGGACGATGATGCTGTTGACGAAGAGTCCTTGAGAGGTCAGCTTTTGGAGCTTGATGCTCTGACCGGTCGACCTTTACCAGGAGACGAAATTCTCTCAGCCATTCCAGTATGCGCGCCCTGGTCCGCATTGGCCAAGTACAAATACAAAGTCAAGATGCAGCCGGGTGCGGTGAAGCGAGGAAAAGCCGTGAAAGAAATCTTGATGAGATGGGATGCGGCCGGAAAGGACCCGCGAGCTCTCGACAAATTTAGCAAAGATACCGAAAGGGTGTGGCCGAAAGAGATTGATCTCATCCGCGGTTGGAAAGAAGCTGAAGTTGTAGGGGCTCTACCAGTGAGCAAGGTCAGAATCATGATGGCAGGAGGGAACAGTGGTGGTGGAGGGAGTGGAGGTGGGGGCGCCAAAGGAAAGAGTAAAGGAGGTAGAGGTGGCCGTGGGTCGAAGAAGCGATAGATATCTGAGGAGACCCATCGGCTTTCATCAATTGAATTCGGGGACTTATAAACGAATTACAGAACGTTTGATCGGGAACTCTCGGCGCGAATGTCAATCGCTCCACATTGGGATAATTTACTGTCCAAGCCTTAACTTGGCAACGTTACAGGGGCTTGTCGTAGCAATGAGAGACTTAGGCGTACCAACCCCCAATCAAACGTCCAACATACAACCTCATCAACCTATCCTAGTACTCTTTCCATTTGAGGCCGACACAGCCATCGTTGGCAATGGTCATTCTCTCTATTAACAGAGACGTGCAGAATCGAGCAACTAACCCTTTTCGTCGCTCCTGCGCGGGAAAAACCTGAAAATGTCTCCTCCAATGCATACCGCGCTCGGGGAATCATTCCAGGTTCAGTCGGTCCGCTTGCCTGTGTTCCCGTACTCTGCCAAGGTCCCAAGCAAGGAACACCAGGCCGCTAAACTACTGGATCCCGAATATAGAGCCACTTGCGGGACGCCTAAACGGTAATAACAAAACGAAGTGTGTCCCTCGTGTTGAGCCTAATCCACTTGCATTCTAACTTGCAAGTCCTGATCACCAACGTGTAGTTGCTCTTCGGAGAGACGTTCTGTTAAGATGCGGAACCTCTTCAAAACGCTTCTTCTATATCTTCCGGGTACGCTTGCGCTTGCGCTTGTGCCGACTATAACCGCCCCTCCTTTGCTACGTCGCCAGCAGACTTCGGTACCAGCTCAGTTCATTGGCTACACATATCAAAATGCGAAATGTATGTTGTCAATACATTCGATAGCCTTACAGCTATGTCTTACACGTAAAGCAAACGACTAAACATTTTAAAGGGGAAGTATGGGATTGCCGAACCGGTTCTGCATTTTTGATTAGCGGGTCCTATGGACGATGCGCTGCCACCGCGAGCGAGAGTTTCATACCCACGAATTGTGCACGAGGGAGTGTAATGGTCAGTGGTACCAGCTCTAGCACATGGTAAGGAAAGCAGTTCCATTTGGGAAGCTCTTCGCAATAACTATGCTCGACAATGCTAACATATTGATGTCACTCTTAGCACCGGCTCCAAGGCTCAAACATCATGCGTTACTGGTATCGTCTACAATTACATCGGCGATGAACGACCCATCATGAACTACCAATGCTGGCCTCAATGGGATGGTGGTAACTACGACGCCACCCGTGCAACTACGATGGCTCCTACATCAACCTCGTCATCCTCCTCGTCATCCAGCAGTGCATCTCCTTCGCCCTCCCAAATCGCCTCCGCCGGTTCCTCCACAACTTCGAGCGCGCAAGTCACTAACTCTGGGCCATCCAGTGACCCCAATCCACAATCCGAATCCCAGGCCTGGATCGCCGGACCTGTTATCGGTGGCGTTGTCGGCGCGGGACTGTTCGGATTTCTAGGATGGTGGCTGCATAAGAGGAGACAAAGACAGAAACAGGCGGCGTATGCACATGCGCCGATAGAAATGCACGCGGGCGAGAAAATGACGTACGGACATAATACTGTACCAGGTGCGGCGGAGATGGATGGGCGAAGGCTTCATGAACTGGTTGGGTCAGTACCTCCGGCGGAGATGGAGGGAAGTCCGATTAAGAGATAATAAATGCAATTTAAAGCTATGGGATGGGACGGTGGGGATTGGGTAATTCCGGCATTATCAATGTATAAAACGATAAATCAGTTCACATGGAATGGTTAAGATATGTATTTTATGGTGCTTTCTGATACCCTGGGCGAATTTACGACATCTTCTGTTTCTGGCGTCTTGCTGCACACATCTCTGCTCATGCAACATGAGTATCACTGCATTCGAAAACTGGCACCTCGTGAGCGTATGATTATGTCTCCACAAACAGTAAATAGGTTAAATTAAACACAAAAATGAAACAAAACGTCCTATAACTAGGGTTATACAGCTTTCAAGACGACATCTACCACTTTTTCTCTACAGCCTGTCAAGGACATACAGGATGGGAATGGTGATACCAAAAACTTCATATGTCGCCCCTTCCAGACTCTATTCAACATGTTTGACAACTCGGGAAAACCTTGACCACTAGATTCAGAACTTCACGACTGTTGTTTCCTTGTCTGGTGTCATCGATCTACAACATTCTCATTAAGCCTATTGTGAGAACATGGTCCGTACCCGGGGTATAAATACCTTCCCACTCGTCCCATAATCCTGTTTCGTACACACAAACGCATCTCTTCAAAATGCCATGTCTAAAAGGAACATTCGTCTACGTGATGCCTCCTCGTTTGCTGGTTTCACCCACTAGGTAAATGAAAGAGGGCGAAGATGTCCGAATCAAAAAAGCAACGCAGTATTAGATTGTCTAGGAGATATCTGTGATCAAATTCGAGTTCACCTATGACGTAATATTGCACATGCCATGGTACTAAAAATAGACTGATCAAAATACGCTAAAAAAACCTTGCCTAGGTGTTCATGGATAGCGTATGGTTATATTTAAAACCATGTATGCACAAAGGATACATTCTATTATGATATTTCTTTATCTCTGTTGTCACTCTCGGGTTTTTAAATCGAGTAATAGCTCGCGACGACGACAGTAATTTAAAATTAGTCATCATACATGTGTGCATCCAAATTTTTTACCATCTACAGTGTCTTCCTCTCCTAGAGGGGAATTGAAAGCCGTAAACTTCTCTAGAAGAGAACGAACAAGTCAGTCATGTTGCCGTCGTCCTCCTCTTCCCATCTGGCTCAGTAGTGAAATATGTCTTTCTGATTTCTTTACTTCAAAAAGTATGCAGACTCTGGATCTTCTTCTTTTCTCCGCTTGTGAAAGAGAACTGGAGTACATGCATGTTCTGCACCCCTTCGTCTCCAAACACACATGTCTCAAATAGATGGAATCTCTCGTTATTCCTTCAAACTGGGAAAAGTGGAATTATTGTGCTTCTGATCTCTTTCTCTCAAACACAGAGACTAGTTTTGAGTACTGGCTTTTCTTCTTCTCTCCAAAGGTCAAACGAACAAGCGATGCCTCTTTCGCACGTTCCTCAAACTTAAAAAATGTACATCCATGGAGTCCTCTGTTCTCGTCTACTAAACTCCCCTCTCAAAACTAATTGACAAACCGGTGAATGTCTTCTCAGTCACTTGCCCTAATGACCAAGATTCGTGACCGATGGGGACCCCCTTGTTCTCTTTTTTATCTCAGCTGTTTTCTAAAACCAGGCATATTGGAAACCATGCTTTTTGAGTCCTTCTTTGACTTAAGTCCAATTACAAGCAGTCTATACCAGGCCAACTAAGTAACTTCCAAATATCTCAACCAAACGTTCTCCAAATTACTGTAGAGGTATAACATAAGATACGCTCTACTTCTCGACCATAGTTCTACGACAGTCCCTCAGATTTCGAAAGCACACGACGGAGGGTCACAAAATTCTCACACAGTTAATCCATGTTTGTGCATCCGCAGAATCATCTGAGATGCTCAAAATGACACCAACATCAACGAATGGAAGTCTTGGGCCTTTTCCCTCTGATCATCCTACCCCACACGATTTCGCGAATAAGGACAACATATAGGAGTGGAAAAGAAAAACTAAGATCCATAAGGCAAATGAGTTTGGAAATTGCCGATTACAATTCAGGAACAAATTGTAATGAAGATTCTAGCCCTGCGCAAAAAAAGACACTCAACAAGTCCTTGTGAAGATACGACATCAAAAAAAACCAAGCATACGACCAAATCGGTCTGCAAAGCCAGGAACCGCATACGAAAACAAATTTTAGAACCGGGTCTATTATGGAACTATGTGACCCCTTCACTCCCTTATCAAAGAATACCGAAAGAGTGCAATGTGGTTGGTGTGGCGAGGCAGCTTGAGAAAAGATTCACCAAGTTAAAGAAATATGAGCTTGGAGTAGTATTGAATACATATTTCTACCAACGAGTTCAGCCAAATTCTCATTTTCGGTTGCGGACTTTCATCTCCCAACCAATCCCTATAAACACCACGGAAGATGGCTCTTGTGAGAGAGTAGATCCAAGACTCCGTATTTCTGTGCAAGCCTGGAGTATTCTTATTCACAGATTCAAAAACTATATCGACCAGATAGTCGCCATGGTCGTGTGTGGCTCTCTGTTCCCGGACATATTTACACAAAATGAACTGGCTGATCATGCATGTGGAAGGGGATCTAAACTGATAACTGCTCACGCTTATGCGAGCCTGGAGTGATTCCATTTACACTTCCAAAGACAACATTGTTGCGGCCACTAGTATGATTTCGGGTGGATCTTTGTTCCCACATCAACCATGGTTGCAAAATTATGCACGATTCTCGGACAGGGAAGTCGACTAGAAGAAGTCCCGATTGCTTGATATGGGATTCGACTAGAAAAAGACTGAAAAGCGAATTAAGCGAGCCTGGAAAATTCTCGATTTCTTACCAAACAGCCAAGGATTGCAGCAACGAAGTCGCATGCCTATGTGTTGGTCTTGTCTGTCTCCGCCAATTCCTACCAAAATGGACGACCCGCAGTCTATGAGAAAGTGCGTTGGAAAACTTTGTTCGACTTCTGGATATGAGTTTGGAAAGACCCACAGTTCTGCACAAATACCTAAAAGCAATTCAAAGAGGACAGCAAAATGTGTGGATCTGTTCACGACCTCCCTCATTTCGAAAGAACACCTCAGAATCATAATGTGGATGTTTGATGTCACGAACGTAAAAACAAAGCTCATATTTGAATACACGCTGGAGTTTGGCTATGCTATACTATATCAAGAAATCGAGCCTACTGACGACGTATGGTGGGGAACGAAAAGCAGTCGACGAAGAAGTTGATAGAGGTAACCCAAAACGGAATTAGGAAAGGGCCATGGGGTAAATCAAAGGAAATGCAGAAAACTAAGAATGGGGATGCTTTCCCGACGTCTTCTGTTCACAGGAAATTCGATCAACATTCGACGATGTGGGGTTTATTCGTGAAAAAAGTGCCAAATGAATGGACGGATGGACGGAGAAAGTTGATTGCGGTATAATCTCTGGAATATTATGTCTGTGCGACATGCATGTGGAGAGAAATCAAAGAGGAAGTAGGAAAAGAAGATGGAGAGATCCCTTCCCACCTTCACTCATCGACATGAATTCAAAGTTCAAACCTAACCTCAAATGTCGGGGTTCTTCGTGAGCAAAACTTCAGAACAGTCAACACATGGCCCAGAAGTCTGGCCTTGGGATATCCTCCAATATCATTCTTTCTCGAAAGATGTGTGGAGAGCCACCAAAGCAATCCGTGATAACGGAGACAAAGAGCCTGTTCCCATCTTCTTCAATCATCAAAAAAAAGGCTCGCTTGGAAGCAAATTACACTCTAAAATATGTAACCACCAAAAATTCAAGACCATCGACGTAGTGGACGAGAAAGTGGTCGAGTGACAACCCTAAAGCTGCGTAATCCTCGACAATGTGGAGAGCGGAACCCAAAAGCATGATCAAAGGAAGGGGATGGGAAGGAGTTAAGTTATCGAGAACATATTATGGGGAGGGGTGGGGAAAAAATGCGTTATACTCACTCGATGATCTGGAGAGGTGAGCTAAAACAATAATTGCACGAGACGATGGGGAGGCGTTAAAAAGAAAATGAAGAGATCCAATGTGGGGGAACCGAAAACGATTACTAAAAAGTAAATGGAAAGGAGATGAAAACGAAAAAAGAGGAAGAAGATGGAGGGGTGTTGGGGGTGGGATTGGAGATGGTGAAAGAGGGTTGTTATGGGAAGTTCGTGGGGGAAGGGATGTGGAGTGATGACGATGATGATGGTGGGGGTGGTGAGGATGATGATTAGTGTAAAAGATATGTTGATGCACAATATTTCTTTACTCAACCATTACTGCAAGCCGTACCTTCAATCATTCATCACTGTTTTCACAAAGAACTATATCATTTCTGTAAGTCATTTCACTTCTAGACTAATGTACCGGATATTCCTATTCCATATTCATATTCCCAATCATTATCCTAATAATCGGAAGCATATACGCTAAGACATTGGCAAAACGTACACACTCCTTTGTGTTCATGATCAATATCCAATTATTCCATCCCATGCGATTCCAATGCAATGTCCAAGTCCGATCCCATATCCTCCATCTGTCGCCTTTTTAGTCTCCCTATGCTTTCCCATTGTATTTGAACGCAACCTTAATCGCACTAGCAGGCTGCAAAACAATATCCGCATGCAACCCGGGAATCTCACTACCCATCCTATTCTCCACACCCTCAAAGCTCTGAAACAGCCGCACAATCGTATAGGCCATTTCTGTGAGCGCAAATTGCTGTCCGATACAGATGCGAGGGCCACCATTGAACGGAATGTACGTCCAAGCTTTAGGCGTCCAGTTGTCCCATCTCTCAGGGACGAACTCGGTGACAGGGGGGAAGCCGGCGGAGGGGGGTGGGTAGAGATCAGGGCGGCGTTGCATGACGAGGGTGGAGTAGCCGATCGGTGTATCTTTGAGGATGCCGATGGGTTGTTTACCGTCGGGGCCGCCGCCGGTGGGGAGAGTGGTGTCGGTTAGAGCGAGGCGAACGTTGAACGGGACGACGGGGTAGAGGCGGAGGATCTCGTTGAGGATATGTTGGAGGTACTTCATGTCTTTGAGATGTTGGTAGGTAGGGGTGTTTTCGAGGCCGACTGTGGTGATGATTTCATCGCGAAGTTTGGCGACTGTCTGGGGTGACTTGGAGAGGTGGTAGATTGTCCAAGTCAGGGTACAGGCAGTGGTGTCACGGCCAGCGAGGAGGACGGACACGAGTTGGTCTCGGAGGATGGCTCGGTCACGGGTGTGAGACGCAATGGCGTGGAGGAATGTGTAGCCTTGGTCATGGTTGGTCTTCTTTTCGAGTTCATCTGGAGGTAGAGCAAGGGCTTCCTCGATGTAGACATTGACAAACTTGTTGATACTATCGAGGGACTTGAAAAATCCCATTCGCTTGCGAGGAACAAAGACTTTAGCGGGACCGACACGGGCGATCAAGCTCTGGACTCGCTGAGCATTATAAAAAGCGTCGGCAAACTCGGTTTGTGGGTTGATCATGCTATCAACGCTCCGACCAAGCAAGAAGTGAGTGGCAGCGTCAAGCGTATATCGGAAGAAGAGATCCATCATATCAACGTTAGGGTTCGTCTTCAGTTCTTGAATGAGGACCTGGACGTGCTGCTCAAAGATATCAAGATCACTTAGGCGGTCCTTGATGAATTGTGGTCGAATCAACTGTCGAGAGTTGTGCCAGAGTTGACCATCAGTGGTGAAGATCCCGTTTCCTAGGAACGGGTGCCAATCGCGCCTGAAGTTCTCGCCCTTGCCATAGTCTTTGAACTGCGAAGCAAGGATGGCTTTGACGTTCTCCGGCTCTGCCGTAAGAATCACTCGAATGCCGATGCCAGCTTCTACCGTGTAGTTGCCTTTACCCCACTTCTGGAACATTCCGAGCCACATGTTGTAAGTCTCATTGCGCATGTTGTAGGTGACAGCGTCATAGAGCAAGTCGACACCAAAGGGGACCCATCCACGACGAATTGGAGCTCGTGCGCCTAGTCTCCGAATACGTGCATCTAGGTACAGGTTTACACCGATCTTGTAAACAACATAGGCGAGGATGAAACCCGGTACAATGTACAGAGGCCCCATATAAGGGCCAAGGACTTCGAGCATTTTGGTGAAGGTGCACACAACCTGGAGTCGAAGAAGGTGTAACCTCGGGTTGAGAAGGAGGGTGTCACTTGGGTGTGGATGATATTGTACTACTGTTTAGAGTGAGTGGGAGGGTTTATACTTTGTGGGGGAGGAGATTACATAGTGCACGGACACGTTCTCTTGAACGCAATTGTAAATACGCACTCACCTCCTCCAATAGTAAAAGAGATTGCCGCTTACGACCGTGTGCACTGTGAATTAAGAAAGCCCAAAGCCTGCACAGCGAATTGTCCCTCCAAATTGCCTGGATTTTTCCATTTCTTTATTACTTCATCAACGCCCACTTCGCCTTGTCTTGGACCCGCCGCCACGCATCATATGCCTCGACCTCGGCAAGTCTGGAGACACTCTAGCCTCGCGGCCATTGCTCGTTTGGACGACGCCCCACGCCTTTTTCATAAAACCGCGGTCGCTGTATGGATGGGGAGACTCGTTACGACCCTTGCATATTCAAAGAAGCGGGGAAGGCTTGGTGCATAGGATGGATCGGTTCGAAAACGGTGTGTCGTCGATCGTTTGGAAATCCTGCCGTCCGTACTACTTGATTTCGTCGGTGACTCGTGCGCACGCACAATGCCGACTAGTGCCGGAAGAGGAATGAGATAGCAGAACACACTCTTCCGAGAGAGAAGGAAACGTTGTTCTTCACGATATATGGAAGGTAGTGGGATAGCGACTCGGTTATACGAATGATTGTTAACGAAGACTGCATACACAATATAGCCAAAAACAGGTATCGGAGTTGGTTGTCGAGCGGAATCCGGACGGTACCGAACGTCCAGGAGTCTCCACCTCCTCTGATCCATGTAGGGACATGTTGTCATACGACTTCTCCTGTAAGCTTTGTTAGAATTGTTTCTATTGGTCTCAAATGTGGCTATCAGGGTGTGGCTGGTGATCCGTTTTCTTCCATACTAGAGTGTGGCTTGTTCACTTCCAGCCACCAAAACATGCCCTCCATGTATCCTTATTAAGAAATCATGCATTGTTCACGATCCATTGTACAATAAGGCATCTGGTAGTCTTTGTAAGTATAGAATCCCATTTCGAAAGCTTTCAACACGTACCTGAATTGGCTCTGCCCTAACACCTCTCGCAACGAGCCTTTCTCTCATTTCACTGAGCCTTGGACTAACATCAGTCTGACTCCTGTTATTGCCATTTTCGTCTTTTGAACCGCTCCATAGGACCTCGGCAACTGCGCTACCCCTAGGCCAAATACTCGCGTCAATATTGATGGGATCGGTTTGCTCCGCCCACATGTGTGCTTCGCCGCCGATAACCAGGTCATGCTTATCATCGGGAATATTTGCAAGCGGATCGTAGTCGTAGACCATTCGCCAGTTGTGAAATGGTGCGCAGTAGTCATAGAAGGGGTAATGTGAGTTTGCTGAGGAAGACGGGTAGTCGATCCATGTTCCCTTTCCGCAGTCGAGGTACTAACATGAGTATATGGTCAGTACCGATGCTGTTGATATCTTGAATACAGAGTGAGTGATTGAGATGAGATAACTCACCCATCTTTTATAGTTGCCCACGAGTGCTTTATGTCCGCTTTCCACAATCTTGAGAACTGCGTCATCGGACCGCCAACTTTGTACTATAACATCCGCTCTGCGTCCTATGTTAACAATTTAACTCACTCTGAGATTGAGCACAACTAACCCAAGGGTCAAGTTCCAATCACTAAGCATCTCTTCCCACACGATTGGCGTTAGACCTAATTTTCTCACTTGGTCATGATTACGATCGACAAACCTCTGCATTAGAGGTCGTAGGACTGTGTCGCTACTGGATTCGACTGTTTCATCGATAGTGTATGCTAATCTGTTAACCTCATCGCCACCTGTATGAAAATATGATGTATAAGGATATACACGTGGGAGTAAATCATTGAATAAAGTTTCAAGAAAGTCGTATACAGCTGTCGAATTCAATTTCAGGGTGCCAGATGGAGGTTCCGCGGCCCATGAGGTCCATGGCTGGATGTTGAAAGCTGCGATGAGATCTGGATAGCTGTGGTGGATACTCGATGTATGACCGGGCATGTCAATCTCAGTGACCAACTGAACGCCTTGCAACGCAGCTCTTCTCTGAATGGATCGGAAATCTTCGACGCTATATACCAAATCAGGGCGATATGCGCCTTTTGGAGCGAGTTCTGGCAGGGAAGGAATGTGAAGAGGCCAGGATTGAGAGTCTGTTACGTGGAGATGAAAGCGATTCATCTTGTTGTATGCTGCGGCATCGATCTGGCGCTCGATGTCTGCAGCTGAGAACCATTGTCTAGCGACATCCATGTTGATACCCCGGTGCAGGAACTTGGGTGCATCATATATTTCGATAGGAGCAAGTGGAGTATAAGATCCTCCTTGAGTGTGTTGGTAGAAGAGTTGCGTAAATGTATTGAGACCATGCCGGATTCCAATACTCGAGTTCGCGGCAATTTCCACACCTCCATCCTCCGTTACTACAAGACTGTATGATTCGTCCACCGTGCCAGCAAGTGACTTTGCCACGTCTTCCGGATCTTGAGCCAGGAGCTTGATGTCGACACTTCTGATCTGAGAAGAACGTGACTGGCCTGGTTCCTGCCATTCGCGCGGGTGGAACTTCCACGGCACAAAACTCTCCTTGAAGATCGTGTTGCGCGTTTGATCAATTGCGAACAGGATAATATCATCACCCGTAACACCATTTGATCCACCTTCTGTATCCCTCCTCTGGTAACTGGGGATTGTTATTCTATTATACAGCACAAAGTCAACGACGGAGGTTTGAACATACTAGCTTGAGAATGGGTTCCATTGTTCTAGAAAACTCGAGCCTGCTTTACCCGCGCCAACCCCAGGCCAATTGAATTGTACATCTTCTGAAATCCAAATAACAGTGTTCCCTGTCTTCAAATAGAGAGGGATTGGCCATATCGCTGATGCCTGCACTGAAAAAAGGGAAAGTAGTGCAATCAGCTGCATTTCGGGCGAAAAAGAAATCAAAAGAGCAAACTGCAGACGACAAAAGAAAGGGGAATAGCTATATGACACTGAATATATACAAGATTGAGGCTTGTTTGCCCTGGAATGCTGGGCTATGAAGGCTAAGATGTACCTAAGAACTTCCGGAATGAGGGCTGGCGCAAGGGTGGGCGGTATTGACAAATCGTTCGTGAGTGGACTGTGGTAACTTGTAAAGTAGTATGCAGTACTATGGATCTCATGAGTTGTGAGGGTGCTTGTAGATGTGCAGGTGACAATGACAATGGGATGGGAGTTGACTGGAGGTGGAGAGCTTACGCGAGCAGAGCCCCGCTTCCAACGTCACCAAACGAAATGATTTATACCTACTAGCAACTCATAACCTCATATTCTCAATCATAACTCTTTATTCCAATCAAAATTCAATCAACAGCGAAAATGCACAATTGTATGGATTTCGATCAATAGTCATTCATTTCTACTTATATTCCATATAACCATTAAGCCTAATGCAGGCGCGAGCCATAGCTCATTACTTCTTCTTGTTCATCAATCCGTATGACCATAAAGGTGCATCTTTCCCCGAGGAGAGTTTCTATCTATTCAATGTTCCCAACCTAAACTCATAATGATAATATTCCAAACGCCGTCGCTTTATGCCGAGATGCTGATACGAAAACGAAGGAAGCGCAAAAAAATCGTGAAAGGCCGGTCTACCAGGCGAAAGTCGTTTTACAGGAGGACGGAAAAGACGCCGATGCATGCAGCTAGTAAAACAAGACTGGAGTTGACTAGCAACCGAAGCGCGCTCGAAGCAGGAACAGGAGGAACAGGCGACCCTACCGCATTGTTCTCCAAGGCGTTAGCATTTACACTCGCAGAGGGCGACGCTGGTTGGGGGGAGTTTGTGATGGGGAAGCCAAGAGAGTCAAACGATTTAGGCAGAGCCGAGGCACCTGCCGCAACCGTGATGACTGTGGTGAAGCCCTGCTGGTTGTAGGTAGTAATTACCTGAGGATTGGAGCCGCCATTAGAACCTCCAGACGAAGCCGAAGGCGAAGGAGCAGGCGATGGCGTAGACGAAACGGGAAGGGATGTCGACTAGAGTGAAGAGTTAGTAAATTCTATTTCAAATACAACATAAAGAGAAGATCTTACTGACAGGTGCCGAGCTAGGCGGGACCACCTTTCCGGAATCGGAAACCGTCCAGCCACTGGGAAGACCAGGGTAGTTGGCGAAGGTTGGGGCCGCCGTCGACAAAGTTGTTGCTGGAATCCAGGGATAGACACTAGGCCTGTTGGTCTGAGTGGTTGGGGTGAATGGGAGAGGCTGTCCGTTTCCGGAAGACGTAATGGCAGGAGGGTTCTCGACAACATTGCTGCCTCCAGAGTTAATCTTGCCACCGACAGACTTGATGGACTGCCAGGTGCCGCTCTGGTCGCCGTAGACGTACTGGGTTCCGCTGGAATAGTCGGCAACGTAGAGTGACTTGACCTGCATGGTGAATGGTCCCTTGGAATAATCGGTCGGGCCGCGTGACCACTCGATGGTACCTGGTGCGTTGGCCGAATCGCCTCCACTCCACGCGCCAACCTTGACCTGCATTGGAGTTTGAGGGTATTGGTTCTGGGCGTTGGCGGGGATGAGAGTACGGACAGTAACACCGTCAATCTGCCAGATGATCTGGGAGGATGTCCATTCAATCGTGTACTTCTTGAACTGGTTCTGGTTATTCGGGTCGGCGTGGAAGGCTCCACGGTTGTAGGTTGTTGTCTGTCCCTTGCCAAAGTAGTTGGACTGCACCTCGCCTCCATTGGCACCGAGCCACTCCCAGTCAATCTCATCAAGGGTATCCGACTGGAGCACGAAGCTGCTCACGATACCGGCACCTGGTGCTGCCTTTGATACCACCTCCACCTTGCCGAACATGATGTACCATTTCGAGGTCAGTTGAGGAGAATCGCCGGACTTGCGGACGGTGAAGGAGACACCGTTAGAATCGTATGTGGGATTGCCTTGGGCAGTGAAGCTGTCGGATGCGGATCGGAAATCTATGTTGACAGTCCTTCCTAGGGCGGAGTCTGGGGGACAGTCGCTTCGGGTGGTGGGGTTGCAGTTTGTATATGTCTGTGCGTTGGAGGGAGAGACGAGAAGAGCGGCCGAAGCGAGAGCAGCGAGAGCTCGCATGGTGGAGCGCATATTGAATACTGGAGGGGGTTCGAGTTGAGATGTGTCGAGCGAGGGAGGAGAAGAGCCGGATATATGTAGGGATGTAGGGATGTTCTCAGAAGGAATCTAGAACGTAGGGTGAGTGATTATATGTAAGACGGGTATAGTCCCTGCGCGTTGCTGCAGAAGGTTTGCGAGCAAGGTGTGTGGTCGGTGGAGAGCGAATGTTGGAACGGTGGCACGGAAAGATGCATGTTTAAAAGAGAGCATCCAGCCATCTTATTAGCTTTGACCTACGTGTTAGCTGATCTTTGTTGCCGCGTGGATTGCTGTGGCGTGTATGGGTGGTAGAATGCTCGTGTTTGGGTGATAAAGATGAGGTTGGGGTGCGGGAGAGGCTGGAAGCGGATCTCCCAGCCACACCGCCCGCGCTGCCGAGGCCGCGCCCAGCAAGCACCTCCCAGCAGCTGCCCAACTGCAAACGTCCAGACTATGACGACAAGGCCTTTCGTGTCATTTCAATTCATTCAAGACTCTTGTCGCGCGCTGCGAGTGACGCATGCCGTGTCCTAGTCGTCTTGGGGATGATGTCGTTCTGCCATTGTTTGCTGCCTGTGCTTCCCCGTTGCTGCTGGAGACGGACGAGACGAAACTGCTGGGGCTGGGCAGAAGGTGTGGCGTCGCGAGCCCCGCTAATGAGACGCTAAGCCCATCTGAGCATGGTCCAGCAGACAGCTCTCAGTGGTGGGTGGTGAGAGTTGCATCCAGCATTTGTCTGCATTTGTCTCCATCTGCCTCCACCTGCCTCCATCTGTCGCCATCTGTCTCGTGTTTTATCGCAATAAATCGCAACTAGTTGACCCACCACCATGCAAACATCCATGTCCAACCCTGAGCACAAAGGACTTGGGTTTGCGGGCTGCTATCTTTAGAGCGTGACGCACTTTGGAGCTATCGAGTTCTCCCATTCGAGTCTCCAGACCGGGGCAATAGTTCCTGCATCCGAGCAAGCGGGGTCCCTGCATATTGGTTGCGAGGCAAATATTTGTTACTTTGAGTCACGCGCATCGTCACATAAGCAACACATAAGGAATTCAACACGAACGTCTTCCCACCAGAAGTAACATCACACGCACAATGTCTCTAACGAATGCAACCCCCCTCGACGTTGCGCAGGCCGCTCGTCTAGGGTCTCGCAAGCTCGCTGTTCTGTCCACAGACGACCGCAATGCTGCTTTGACGGCTATCCACAATGCACTTGCCGGGGGCAAAGACGAAGTCCTCGCTGCCAATGCCAAGGATCTTGAGGCTGCTCACAAGGCCGCCGAGGGTGGTACACTGAGCCAGAGTCTAGTGAAGAGGTTAGATTTGGGGAAGAAGGGCAAGTACGAGGATATGCTACAGGGTATCCTGGATGTGCGGGACCTCGAAGATCCAAGTATGTGAACGCCCTTTCAACAATCATACAGTATTCTCTACTTCGTTCTCAACAAATCTTTCAAGCGTCTTTGGTCCCATTCAAATTTCATCGCATTTACGATTCGGCGTCGAAATGTTGTCTGCATTATCCCACCTGATGTCAAACTCTAAGGCCAAATATAGTCAACAGAACCACCGCCCGTACTCTCCTCGATGACAACCTCACCCTATCCAGGATAACCTGCCCAATCGGTGTCCTGCTCATCATCTTCGAGGCTCGCCCAGAAGTCATCGCCAACATCTCCGCCCTCGCCATCAAATCCGGCAACGCAGCAATCCTCAAAGGTGGCAAGGAGTCCTCCCACAGCTTCGCTGCCATCGCATCCCTCATCTCAACCGCCCTCTCCACCACCACCGTTCCCTCAGACTGCCTGCAACTCGTCCAAACCCACGATGTAATTAAGGAGCTCCTCGCCCTCGACAGCTACATCGACCTCTGCATCCCCCGCGGCGGCAACAAACTCGTCAGCTTTGTAAAATCCTCCACCGCGATCCCTGTTCTCGGCCACGCAGACGGAATCTGCACCACCTACCTCCGCGGCGACTATCCCTCCGACAAAGCCACCAAAATCATCACCGACGCCAAAGTCTCCTATCCCGCCGGCTGCAACGCCTTGGAGCAACTCCTCGTCGACCCCTCCGCCCTCCACACCACTCTCCCCGCAATCGCCCAAGCCCTCCTCTCCAAAGGTGTATCCCTCCGTTGCGACCAGGACTCCCTCGCCGCCTTAAAACAAACACTAGACCCGCATTCCGCTACTCTGCTCCAAGCCGCTGGCACAGAAGACTTCGACACAGAATTCCTTGACTTGATCCTCGCTATTAAAACAGTGCCGGACCTCTCCGCAGCTATAGACCACATCAACGCCCACTCCTCGCACCACACCGACGCCATCCTCACCCTCGACACCCAAACAGCCCAAACTTTCTTATCCGCCGTAGACTCTTCCTCCGTGTACTGGAACACGTCGACGCGCATGGCGGACGGCCAACGTTATGGTTTTGGCACTGAGGTTGGGATTTCAACGAATAAGATTCATTCTAGGGGTCCGGTGGGTCTGGAGGGACTCACGATTTATAAGTGGGTTATTGTGGGGGATGCACAGGTTAGTGCGGAATATGGGGCTGGGGGGAGGGAGTGGAAACATGAGGTTTTGAGTGTTGGTGCTGAAGAGGGGGAGTGGGTGGCGAGGAGTGAGGAGGAGAGGGATGTTTTGAGGAAGTTCAGGGAAGGGAGGAAGTGAAGCTCGGAATCAGTGGCATGAGCAGTGTATTTAGAAAACAAAAAGGGGTTTTATGATATTTGATAGAGAGCTAGCGCTGGAACAAAGCGTATTCAAGGAAAACAGATTCCAGTACTTGTGCCATAGAGCTCTGGGGGAGTTCCATGACAACACTAGAACCGAGTCTAAAAGTTCTCAAACATCCAAAGGACATCCACACATGAACTGAACTGCATCCACATGTCCCTACTATCATCCCAATCTAACCACTGTCAACCATAGTTCCCATATACATTCTAGAGAGAGCCCTAGTGCTCATCACAAGACACATGCACGACACCCTAATTCGCTTCGCGGACATACCTTTTCTCACTACAGACATAGACCCAATGCGCAAGGAAGGAGTCTCCCTGGAATTTCCCTTCCCTATCCGCCCTTCCATACCGTCCCAGTTCCTTCCCGCTTCCTCCCTCCCTCCCGTTCCGCCCCGCCCCGCCCCGCCCCGTCCCATGGATCAATCATACTCCCTCCCACGGCGTCATCGATACAAGCGACCCACTATGCACCCATCCTTCCTGGATTCAAACGCAGTAGAATAGAATAGAATAGCATAGAACAGAACAGAATACAACACTGAAACATCCACGTTGAAAAAAGGTTTAACTTTTCCCATCCGTCTTTCCAGGGACGGTGGGACTTGACATGAACACCTGGAATAACTCGTACATTAATGTCCAGTATCCTAACGCATCGTCTCGGCACAAATCTCGTCACGGCACATCAAAGAGGTAGTCTAAGTCTAAAACCCCCACAAAGACTAGGTGTGATTCTATTTCCTCCATTGTATCGCATGAAACAGCACAGTTGCATACCATCCATAGCCCTCAAGCTTGATCTATACCGAAAATGCCTAAAGTATGATGCTTGCTAGCCTAGTGCCTTTGCACAAAATCCAACAAGAGAAAAAAAGTCCATCTATCTCCAGTGTTGTCCCGCAGATTGCTTTCCTCACATCTGCACACTTCCAAAAGAACCCCCCAGATGCACGTCCTAAACCAATTCATATCGTTTCGTCGCTCTCACGTGTGGTATCCCGAACTTTGTAAAATCTTTGCCCCTTCCTTTATCCATATGTCATTCCTGCATCAACAAAATTCCAAATGTACACGCATCTAGTCAATAGGTTTCTTGCTCTTAGAGAAGATCTGGGCGCCATCGTTAAGACGACGCTCGGTGTTCTGGCGGCCGTTGACGAAGTCGGGGTAGTTGAGGGTCAGCTCGACGGCACCGTTGACAATATTGTCGGCAGCTTCGACACCTAACATAAACGAGTGGTCCTGGTTACCGACCTCATAGCGCCATGAGCCGAATCGACCGCGAGACCAGATATCCTTAGCTTGAAGGGCGGGGAGGAGCTGCTTCAGTACACCCTCACGCTCTAGGGATGGGGTGGGGTATCCGTGATCAAAGCGGCGGTGGTAGGTAGAGATGATCTCATCGTCGGATTTGATCATATCCGTGTTGATGAGACCCTGAATGGACTCCTTGAGCAGGTTCTTGTGATCAACGGGCTTCATGCTTGACTCTGAGACTTCGAGCATGATCGACCAGTAGGGTCCCTCCTTTGGCTCAGAGGAGCTTGGCTTCGAGCCATCGGCAAGCTGCAAGGTGGGCAATTTGACGTCCTTCTGAGGCTGGTTGTAAGGAGAGTAATTGGAGAAGATAGTGGCGCGGTAAAAGGGGCAGTTGTCCTCAGGGAAATACAACCAGCACTTGTCGCCAATGCGCTCCGGACGCTCACCACGAATGCCAACACCAATGACGTGGGTAGAGGAGTAGAAGAGGTCCTTGCTGAGGTCAATCAGCGGCTTGTCATTCATGACTTGGACAAGTTGGTCCACTGCCATAGTGTTGATAAGCTTTTGGTAGCTGACCACTGTGCCGTCTTTCAGAGTGACTTTCTTTGCATCGGCATCGACCTTTGTAACCGTGCTTTGCTCGCCGTATCGCTTCTTGGATTGCGGAATGGTCTTGTCAACAGCGATCCAGATGCCTCCTGTGCCATCTCGAGCGGGGAAACGGAAAGTTGCATTGGGCCCCCAGCCACCCGCAGTTTTGCCTAGAATAACATTTGAGGTGACACGTTTGACATCTGGAGCTGCTACACGTTCGCCAAGCCATTCGCATTGCATCTGTTACAGCTGATCAGCATGATGACATCTCGACGTGGGCATTTCCTCTCATACCTTTGTAGTAGGCACAGCCCACACCTTGTAGTTATACGGCCTCATGAACAGATCTGCCACATAAGTACCCATTTGACGCACAATCCACTCGTCAAAGTCCTTGGGCTTGGTGTTCGAGACACGCGCCTCGAGGGCAGCCTCGATCATGCCTTCGATGCACTTCACCTGGTCTTCCTTTGGCAACATAGCAATGTTGTTTTGGAAGGGATATGGGACCCACAGGTCCTTGCAGCGAACGTAGGAGATACGTTGGTGCGTGTACCAGTCCTCCTCGTTAGGGAGAGCCTCATCGATGCAGTCGTCGAAATACTTGTAGTGGGAGAAGATGACATGGCCACCGACGTCGTAGAGCTGTGGGGATTGTCAGACATAGTAATTCTTAGAGCAACGCAATTCAGAGGAGGTTCTTACAAAGCCTTCTGGGGTGACGTCCGTCGAGGCCAAACCACCAGGCGTCTCATTCGAGTCCACAATCAACCATGAGGGGCCATCCTAAGGGGAGTTTAGCTGGGCGCAGGTGGGGTTCTACGGCGTCAGGAAACACATACGATCTGGTTGAGCCTCTTCGCGGCACCGAGACCAGTCGGACCAGCGCCGATGACGAGGACGTCGACAGAACTGCACCAGAAGTCAACTCAAGCTTCTCGTGGACATTGCAATGCGGGCAGGCGGTGAAGAGGCGGGACTCACATTTCTTCCTTGGCAGAACCCATCTTCCCCTGCAAGAGCTCTTGAAAACTCGGAACTCTTTTAAGCGTTTGGCGGGCGTAATTGAGCATGTACTCAACTGTCGAGCAGCGTCAATGGCGGGTATTTGAGTGTATTTGTTGGATAGTAAGAGTTGGTGGGGGGAACTTTGGGGGTGTCTGTGATATTTAGACAGTATCTGCCAAGCACCGCTAGCGCCGGTCTAGTGTAAGTTCCTCACAGGGACACGAAGCCGAGCATGGGGCACAGGGCACTTTTGTGGGTTCACAGTTCTCAGGGACTAAAAGGAATACACCAGCGAGACCAGTCTCCGTCTTTGTGGGTGAGTGTTGCTGAGAAATAGGGGAACACGCATATTCCAAGCACCAAACCGAACACAATCGGCTCTGTCCGCTGCGTGCCCGTACTGATTGGTGTAGGCCGTCTTGTCACCTTGTGTCCAGTCTCGCCGCGACATCGATGCACCCTGTGGCGATCGATATACCCTGGGTAGAGAAAAGAGAGAAAGAAAGAGAAGAAAAGAGCAGGACAAGATCAATTGGTATGACACAGCTCCATAGTGGTGGTGGTAGTGCATGTCGGTTGGTGGTGTGGTGTCCCTCCCCCTTTTTTCTCTTTCTTCCGTCCATATGTTTTTCTCCCCCGCCTCGCCCCCAAAGAGGCACTCCGAACATCAGATAATTAGATGGCGGGAGGACGCCAGTGATAGGCCACGGCGGCAAGCCAGCTTTGCTACAGTTGACATGCGAACAGCCTCAATGGTTGCCCCGGCTGCGCGCCTCGCAATCTACTGTATACCTGCGCAGGTCCCGCAAAATTATCACGTTTATTCAAGTCATCCTCGCAGCAACCTGGGAAGCAATCTGTCTGCGGGCAGTGGTCGTTGCAAAATAGGCCCGCTTCCGGTAAGTCGTGTCGCGCATGAACGATTATGGAACTGGAGAAGGACACCAAGGACAGCAAAGATACCAAGGATGCTGGTGAACGGTGGTGGTGATGCATCAGAATTGCGGGACGGCTTGCGCGTAGCCAACTGTCCTCAACATGATTGACCCACTGCTGTCGAGGCCGATCTTGTTTCATGTTGCTCTGGGCCGTACTGCTCCGACTTTAAGCTTCCGTCAAATCTTGATCAGAAGGAATATCCGAATCGGCGCGCCGTGGCAGGGTCTTGGGGGACGTGGCCCTCCTTTCGGGGGCCCGAGTGAGGAATTAGGATGCTCACTGCTCACTGCTCCATGCTGCTGGTAACTCAGACAATGCTAGACATACTACATACAATTACTATGCAGCTAGACCGGTCCTGTATTGAACATAGTAGGCTGTACCTGCACGCCGCAAATCCGCCCGAATCTAAATAGTCGTGAGGTCAGATACAACCTTCGACAAAAGTCTGCAACGCCCCGGCGGCGAGGCACAACATTGAACTTGCCCGACACTAGCGCCCACCCACACTATTTGCAGGCGCATCGGCAACGGCAGTGTGAGAACGGGGAATAACGGGGAAGGGGGGAGAGAATTGTAGTTAGCCAAAGGGCTGGATGTTCACGGGTGTCGGTGTCTCGTAGCAGTAATGGTCCAGGTGCCCTTAAGTTGAAGATCGGGGGGGGGAGGAGCAGCAGACTACGGCGGTTTTCTCCTATGCGCGCTCCACTTGAACCTGTCCAGCTCTGGCACCGCCCGCGCTTTCGCCCCTTGTCCGCTAATTTAAGCATCCACGCATCCATTGTCGCCTGTAAGTACTGTGATGCGAGTAGGGAGTAAATCATGTATACTAACACCCAGTCCTGCCCTCGCCATTCCTCTTGAACCTCACCCCCTTCCCTCATTCACTCTTTGATTCTTTTCTCTCTCCCGCCAGCTCTTGTCCCACGGCACATCCATTGTGCACGCAGGAACATCCGCTACGCTTCCGCCGTACATTGTGGTTGTTCGTTGTTCGCTGTCCGCTGTCCTATTGGGCTAACCCTGTGGCACTCTCTCTGCTCAACGAGTCTGAAGGATCTCCTACGGCGCGGCGCAAATCAGTCAGCCAGCCGCGCAACATCAACGCCCGGAGCCCCTTGACCCTCTTTTTCACTTCGCTCTCCACGCCCCTCAACCACCATCCTCACCCAGTCTCTCATTTTCCCCACGACACACCTCCGAATCGCCCACAATGTCTGACGAAAAGGTTCGCTCCTCGGTCGACGCTGCTCGCGATCCCGCGCAGCCAGTGCTCCCGACTGTGAATCCCAACATCGACCGCCCGACTCCTCCAGCAGAGGCATCCTTCCACCCTGCGGTCTACATTGCGTACGTTGAGCAGACGCTCCTCCCATCGCCGAGTCGAATCTGACAACTTTTACAGTACCTGGATAGCCCTCAGTTCGAGTGTCATCGTCTTCAACAAATGGATATTAGACACGAAGAAATTTCGTACGTCTCAAGCGCTCTCCCCCGAGTCGTTCCCCCTTCATCCACTAATACGTACTTGCAGATTTTCCCATCTTCCTGACGACATGGCATTTGGCATTTGCGACCATCATGACCCAGTTCCTTGCTCGCTTCACCACCATCCTTGACTCCCGTAAAAAGGTCCCGATGACCGGGCGTGTCTACCTCCGTGCAATCGTGCCAATTGGCATCTTTTTCAGTTTGAGCTTGATTTGCGGCAACCAGACATACCTCTATCTCAGCGTAGCATTCATCCAGATGTTGAAGGTACGTGGCATGCAACATACATGGTATTGGTGCGCATGTGCTAACTTTCATTAGGCAACCACTCCCGTCGCTGTCCTGATCGCTACCTGGGCTCTCGGAGTTGCTCCTCCTAACATGAAGACTCTTGGAAACGTGTCCTTCATTGTGATTGGTGTTGTAATTGCGTCTCTCGGCGAGATCAAATTCGTCATGATCGGTTTCCTTTTCCAGTGCGGTGGCATCATCTTTGAGGCCATTCGTCTCGTCATGGTACAGCGCCTACTGAGCTCTGCAGAGTTCAAGATGGACCCCCTCGTCTCCCTGTACTACTACGCCCCTGCATGTGCCATCATGAACGGCTTCATTTGCCTGTTCACCGAGTTCCCCCGCATGCAGATGGATGACATCTACCGTGTCGGCACCTTCACCCTCTTGATCAACGCACTCATTGCCTTCCTTCTCAACGTTTCAGTCGTCTTCCTGGTAAGTGTTTTCCACGACTCGCTCCGAACCATTACTGATTGTCCTCCAGATCGGCAAGACCTCATCGCTCGTGCTCACCCTCTCTGGTGTGCTCAAGGACATCCTTCTCGTTTTCGCCTCCATGTTTTTGTTCGGCGACCCAGTCACTCTCGTCCAGGCCTTCGGCTACGGCATTGCCCTCGCGGGTCTTGTCTACTACAAGCTCGGTGCTGAAAAGCTCAAGGAATACCTTGGCCAGGGTGGCATGAAGTGGGCTGAATTCGGCGCAACACGCCCAGCGGCCAGGAAGATTATCATCTTCGCGATCCTCTTGGTTTCCATGTTCATGCTACTTGGAGGCCTTGCCCCCAGGTTCGCCCCCGAGGCTACCGATAAGGCTTATACCAGGATTGGTACCATCCTCGGTGAGAAGGGAGCATGAACGCGAGATTTGATCTAATGCGACACGTCCTATCAGCGAGCATAATATGACAAACGTGACTCGGATCAGTTGGAGGTTGATCTCCTGTAACACCCCGGGTGGCCTTTCCCCATTCACCTATGTCTTTCTATTCGATTTTTTTTGGAATTTGTTTCGGAGCGGCAAATGGGTTCATGTGTTCAGGTGTTCGCAGCATAGACAAGCGGTTTTCTTCACATGAAAGGTCTGTTTCCGCACAGTCCGGGGCACGAGGACTTCTTCTTTCTCTCCTCGTGCCTGCTCAGGAAGCAGTTATAACATTGTATTGTCAACTTGTCCGCACATTTTGGAGACAACAACGATGGGGTACGACCAAAACTGCACACTTGTGTCTTATAGATAGATATCTTGCAGTATCTCGATGATCTGCAGGGGTATATACACATTCAAGCTACATAATAGTAATAGACGTGTGAAAATCATGTGAGGTTTCTACTCTCGAAATTGATACTAGGTGTTTCGTGAATTTTCCTTCTTGCCTATTTCGTGCAAGCGTAGTTCCGTGTTCTTGCGAGAGAATTCTGCCAAAGGCGCCGGGCGGTGAGCATGCCAAGCAACCGCTAACATTTCCACCCACAGAACGTCGAAATTCGCGAGGGCTTTCGTTTCTCAACCTCGACCTACTAACGACAACACCACAGCAGAACGACTTGTCGATCGCCAATTCAAGATGGGTATCGGTACGGGCTCCCCAATCAAGATTTCTATGCATCGTCTTCGCTGCGTACATTCCCACGAGACGGTTTTGATATTCACATCGTTGGAATCCGCATTGCGACCGAAGCAGAGATGTCCAACTTCCCAGTTCAATGAATTATACTGACTCTATCACAGATCTCGACAGGCACCATGTGCGCGACAGCCACCGCAGTATGTGAAATCCTCCCGTCGAGTCGGTGCAGCTTTTGCTGTGCTGGCGACGAGCTGTCGTTTGACAGCTTCTTGAGACGGTTTATGCTGACTTTGGCTTCAAGAGGCTCCCAAGTCGGAGAACCCTGAAATTAGGGTATGTTATTCCAGCATCCAATATCTGAAATATCACTGACAAGTTCTAGTTGCTCGTCCGACTTTACAAGTTCCTTGCTCGCCGAACCGACGCCAAGTTCAACTCTGTACGTATCCCAGAGAGCGACAAATACAAACTGCAATCGCTTGCCGATGGTGAATGGAATTATACTAACAACATCAGGTTGTCCTTCGCCGATTGATGATGTCCAAGATCAACCGCCCACGTAAGAACTATTACATTGGAGGCTTATCGTTGGAATGAGACTAATGATATAATAGCGGTCAGCTTGTCCAAGATTGTCGCCACTGCCGCCAACAAGTACTCCTCCAAGGCTCACGAGGGCAAGACCATCGTCGTTGTCGGCACCATCACCGATGACAACCGCCTCCTTGAGCTCCCCAAGCTCTCCATTGCCGCTCTTCGTTTCACTGCGTCGGCTCGTGCCCGTATCATCAAGGCTGGTGGTGAGACCCTCACCATTGACGAGCTTGCTCTGAGGGCTCCTACTGGTGCCAACACCCTCCTCCTCCGTGGCCCTAAGAATTCCCGCGAGGCTGTCAAGCATTTCGGTTTCGGTCCTCACTCCCACAAGAAGCCTTATGTTGCCTCCAAGGGCCGCAAGTTCGAGCGCGCTCGTGGACGCAGAAGGTCCAGGGGTTTCAAGGTCTAAACGGTATAAAACGAATGAACGGTTTCTTTGGCTCGTCGGCGTGGAATTGGCGGGCTGGGATCAACCAAATCATCAAGGCGTGCATCATGTCTGGTATGGGCTCTTTTACGGATGCAAAAAATGATACTCAGTATTCAATTCTGCAATGCATAATGGATACAACCATGAATTCTTCGGAGCGAATGTGCACTTCGAAAGTTGTTCTTTATCCTTCACGTTCTGAACTGCTTGACAATGGACGTGATGTGGATTTATTTTCCAACCTTTTTAGGCATGAACAACATACAAGGAGCAGGCCCATTCCTCACGCCAACTCTATGCGTGTGATGCAAATACATCAACTGTTGGTATATGTTGAATTTCCGCAATGATTTGATCTTGAATTCTTGACTCGACAGTGATGGCACCTGTCAAAATTTACCCCGGCCCACCGAGATTTGCGGTCGAAATTTTACCCCGCCAGCCAACCACAACCCGTAGGCCGCCACTTCGGTGCTCAATAATTTTTCCCGATTGGAACACCCACCCCACCCATCATATTTCGAGACGGCTTCATCTTCCTCTTCTTCGTGAACAATCCCTAATATTTAATCCTCATGGCAGACCCGAGGAAAGTTGGAGTTCTTGGCGGTGGCCAGCTAGGCCGCATGCTGATTGAAGCGGCAAATCGACTCAACATCCAAGTAAACGTCCTGGACGTCGAGAATTCACCTGCGAAGCAAATATCTTCCCACGATGGTCATATTCCTGGATCGTTCAAGGATGCTGCAGCTGTAAAGAAGCTAGCAGAGGTATCTGATGTTGTCACCGTGGAAATCGAGCATGTGGATACGCACATGCTGGAGGAGGTTTCAAGTCAAGTTGCCGTGGAACCTAACTGGAGAACACTTAGAATCATCAAGGACAAATATGCACAAAAAGGTCATCTCAAGAGTCATGGTGTTGATGTTGCCGAGAGCGAAGATCTGGGCGACAGAGGCGCCGACGGTCTAAAAGAGATTGGGAATAAGTTTGGCTATCCGTTCATGTTGAAGAGCAAGACAGACGCCTATGATGGTCGAGGCAACTTTGTGGTTAAGAGCGAGGATGATATCGAGAGCGCTATGAATGCATTGGGTAATCGACCACTCTACGCGGAGCGCTGGGCCAAATTCCGCCTGGAACTTGCTGTAATGGTAGTGAAGACTAAAGACGGTGTCCTGACGTTCCCCGTAGTGGAAACTGTGCACGAAGACAGCATTTGCAAACTCACATACGCACCACCCCGCAATGTAAGCAGGGAGATTACCTCAAAAGCTCAAGAGCTGGCTAAAAAAGCGATTGGGGCTTTTGAAGGTAAGGGCGTTTTTGGAGTTGAGATGTTTTTACTGGAAGACGACACTCTGCTAGTCAACGAAATAGCACCTCGACCACATAATTCAGGACACTACACTATCGAAGCCTGTCCTTTATCCCAGTACGGTGCACACCTCCGTGCTATCCTCGACCTCCCCATCTCAGAGTCCAGTCTCCGACTCAACCAACCGGCCATCATGCTCAATATCCTTGGCGGCCAAGCCAAAGACTCCCATGAACAAATCGCAAAGAAAGCCCTCGAAGTCCCCACGGCATCCATCCATCTCTACGGTAAAGGTGAAGCCCGACCAGGCCGAAAAATGGGCCATATAACCGTGACCGCGCCCACTCTCTCCGAAGCCGAAAACGACATCCAGCCCCTCATCGACCTAGTCGACAGCCAAAAAGGCAAAGCCCTAGGTCCTAAAACTACACCCAAAGCTCCCGAACCTCTTGTCGCCGTAATCATGGGTTCCGACTCTGATCTTCCTGTCCTCAAAGCCGGTCTCCAGATCCTCACCAAGCTCAACATCCCCTTCACAACCCGCATCACCTCTGCCCACCGCACCCCGGACTGGCTCCGCGAATTCTCCAAACAAGCCGGCGACACCAGCCTGCGTGTTATAATCGGTGCCGCAGGCGGAGCCGCCCATCTCCCCGGCATGTGCGCGAGTTGGACACAGCTCCCCGTGATCGGGCTGCCCGTAAAAGCCACGCATCTCGATGGCGTGGACTCGCTGTACTCGATGACGCAGATGCCGCGCGGAGAGCCCGTGGCTACGGTTGGTATCAATAATTCTACGAATGCGGCGTTGTTGGCAGTGAGAATTTTGGGGGCTACGGATTTAGAGATTAGGGAGAGGTTGCGGGTTTGGATGGAGGGGAATGAGAAGGAAGTGTTGAGGAAGGATAAGGAGTTGTTGGAGGTTGGGTTTGAGGCCTATTTGAGTAAGATGGGAAAATAAGGGAGATGGAGAGTGGGTAGGGGGAAAGGGGGTGCTGAAAGCTGAGGTTCGGAAGAGGGGGTTTGGCAGATGGTTTCTTTTTAGTGAGGTAGTATTCAAATGACAAGTGCTTCCCTAACCTAGCATCCCCACCAGCTATCCCTCTCACCTATGTAAACCCCTCCTCCCCCCTTCTCACCCTCCCAAAAGCATTCCGTTCCCAAGTCTAAAAGAGATTACCTCTGATACGTATAAAAACCGATTCTAGAGAAGCATGACCGAATATATTGAGAAAAATTCCATGCTTCTTAGTTCCTCTCCGTGTCCTAAACACAAAAGGCCAAGTTTAAATCGATCCAAAGCAGAAAAATGCATCAAACACACGCAAAGGAAATCGATGATTCTCTCCTATTCTATCGATCTCAGATCCCCCTAAAACCATTACCAGTACACGCATGTACCCTGAGAGATCCGCGATGAACTTATATTCCGTCCCTGTCCATTTCTAGCACCCGATGCTCGGAGCGCAGAGTATATAATCATCTTCTCGCATAGGAATTTTTGGTTCTTCATAATTGCACTCCTCTTCTTTACTACTGTTCTAAAATTGCGAAGTGTAAGTGAATGGACTAAAAGCTTGGGCGGAAGCAAGTCATGGTGTTTTGGGTTCTGGAAAAAATTACCAAATTCCTTCCTCTATCTTCGAACTGTAAAAATCCAAAAGCAACGTTATACTGTTGTCTTTCCTTTTTCCAGAACTCTAAAATCAAAATTCCCGAAAAAACAATATAATGATGTCCGTTCTCTCCACAGGACTCTAAAACAGGAACTTCCGGCAAATGGAATTATGTTGTGATTCTTATCTCTCAGACCCTAAAATTAACGAATCAGGGAGTTATATGATGTTGTCTTCTTTTCTCGGGATTGACGCTTTCGGCAAAAAGCGTCATGGTCTTTCCCTTTCTCTGGGACTGGAATGGCTAAGAACGGCACATCACTCACTGTGAACTTTTCTAGAAGAGTATTTCTATGCCTTCATGGTTCTTTGGTGCACTCTTTGCTTCGAATACGAATGCCACTGTAATGCTAAAACATACTACAATGAATATCATGTGGATCTCTTCTCCACGCTTTAAAAGGCTCCTTGTTAGATAGTATGGTCAGAGAATCAAGTTCGGCGCTTGGTACCCGTGAGTCACATTCTTCGAGAAACTGGCAGATATTATTTGTCCTCCTTCATCTCTGAATCAAACAGCCTGGGGGACCACGATACAGCTCATAGCTTCGCTAAAAAAATCTCCTCGACATTTACAGCATGCCGTTCCCTATTTCCTGCTAAATACGGCACTCAATGCCCTACTCAAACTCGATGGAACGCAAAAAAAAATATGTTTCTCGGTTCTTTTGGGCATGAATCTCGACACTCATGACTGTTACGATCTTTATCCAAAATGCGGAATTCCGAACTCATGGTTCAAAAAAGATAGATCATACATCCATGGTGACTCGTCTGCTTTCGAGCTTGATCAAAAGCGAGAGATGAGGAATGACTGCGGTGTACAACCTCAAGTACCATAATTCATAGGAATCTTCTAAGTTGTTATTTTCCTTGGTTATGTATCTCTAGTCGAAGGCCATTGAATCAAAAAGCTTCCTCTTCCTCGACCCTTCACTCCTCAAACCTCAAGCTGGCTTTGTAGGTTTTCTAATAGGTATTCAAAGTTTCTGATGAAGCTGTGGAAAAATCAAAATTCTACGATCTCGCAACTATGCCTTTCTCCCTGTCCTCGTAATAAATATAACGCCATTTCATCAAATGGTTTGAGAAAGAAGGCGTGAACAGATTCCATGGTCCGAGATGGCTCTTTTTGGTACTGCCAACTACGACGATGATCGCCAAAGTGAAACTGAAAGCTATATGAGCCTCATGAGTGAATCAAATAACGAACAAGAGGAGATCAATAATTGCGATGGATACTCAAGCCTCGTCGATTGCACATGCGCCGAGGAACATGGTAGAAATGTATGCTAGAAACACATGGACGACGCCCCATTGTGCCCTTTCCCTTTCGATAACCTCCCAAGAAGCAATGATGAGTCTGGTCGATCCAACGAAATACTTCAGATTATTCTTTTCTTACCTCTCATCTCTACATCATATTGGCCTCAGTAGATGAGACGGAACTCCTAAAATGGTTTCGAGATACCTCGTCATGTAGTTTTAAAGCTGACCCTTCTGATGATACGCCTGAATGCTTGACAAGCATTCATATAAATCCTGGATTCGACCCTGAAAGACGGTGCTGATAGTGACATGCCCACGTTGGAATGGATCGGAGGTAAAGCCTATCTGATATAAATTACCAGAACTGTTCCTGTAACAGACAATGACGGTCGACTGCTGGAGAATTGGAAAATGAATGGATGAAAGCCTATATCACAAACACATTGAACGCATCGAAAATGTCCTGGAGTACCTCGTCTCTTCTAGAACTTGTCAGTCCTCGTAACTGAAAGGGATTGGTCAACCCATGCATGAGAACTCTGGACGGACTTTCATACTTAGACTTCCCAAAATACAATATTCGTATTCCTTGGAAACTTTGAATAACGAAAGCAATGACAGCATGGACTCGATATTGGTATTGGGTCTAATCATATCCTCTATTCCCCGGGAAGCGATGACAACCGGGATGTCCTGGAACTATGTCTTGAACGATACCAACAATTGCTTATCCTTTTCTCCATTTTTTGACTCAGTTCTGAAAACGGAGCTAGTTATGGGTCGACTTGGCGCGAGGACATGTATAAAATCTTGCTTTGGCCGGCTTGCTTCTGCTCTTTACACTGCTCAACATCTTTGAAGGGATTGGGCACGAAACATACTTTGGGAAGAACGCTCTAAAAATATGTGCAAACAACGAGGATGTCTCTTCATTGCTCTGTGACAAAATATAGCAAGCAGGGAGATACTGCACCAAACATTCTAGAGCACGTGTTCATGCTTTGGGAATGTTTCGAATTTTCTTCCGTTGCTACACAGGATACGCCGTAGATTAGTTTATCATTTCGCTGTCTCATTCTCTTCTTCCCTACCTATGATGATCTTGATCATCATTATTTCGACAGATGAACATGCGGCTTCATATTCACAATTACGACCATATACCAAAATTCACCCTTTGAGATGATGATCTATTTCTTCTACATCCCATCCACCTATCCTATCTATAACTCCCGAAGCCAAATCATTCTTCAAGACAATACACCCTAGGGTATTTCCCAACTCATCACTCGGAAGCCCAAAACAGAACCTTGGTACTCATATATTACATGTCTCTCGTAACGGATTGCCATCGCCTCTATAACTCATCGTGACCGTCTGGAAACTTGATCGGACCATCCGGTCTTCCCAACTCTTTATCCAGCTTCACGCCATTCTTCTTCCGCCACTTCTCCCACGTGCTCCAGAAATCTTTCTCCATGCCCTTATCCATCTGATCAGGTAACACAACGACATACTCGATGTGTAGATTTCCGAATGCTTCCTCCACACCCTCGGGGAGATGTTGATGCCAGATAGGCATGCCTTCGTTCTGGACAACCTCAACGGCGTTCGGCTGAACGACTTCGCCCCGTTTGCGCGAGAGTTGGACAATGTGGCCGTCGAGATGTGTGATGTTGCGGGTCCAATCACCCATCCAGGCTTCCCGGAGGGAAAGCACTTCACGCCAGAAGAGATCGTCGCCACGGCGGCGGAAGAAGGTTCCATCGGTGCGTTCGTGGTCTTGGGTTCCAAGTTGCGGGTCAGTGTCGACAAGGTGCACGACGAGGTCTCCCGCGACCCAGTCGGGGGACTCATCGGCTTCGTTTTCGTAATTTATGCGGACACCTTTGGGCATGCCCTTCTCGACATGCAACTCGTGGGTTTCGGGTTCGCGTACGACTCTGCTGCCCGCGCAGACCGGGCAAGGGTTCTTGATTAATTTACCCTTTCCACCACACTTGTCGCAGTGAGCTTGAACTTGTTGGAAGAGACCCGGTGCGAGTTGTTGTCGCACTATTCTTATTCCTCGTCCTCCACAGAGGTCGCATGTCTCCACATGTCCGTCCTTGCTTCCTGAACCTTCGCATGTCGAGCATATTGCTTGCTTTTCAACTGTAAATTCTGTCGTCCTTCCATTATAGAAGTCGCGGAGTGGAACTGCAACTCTAATCTCCATGTTCTGGCCCCTGCGCTCCCCTCCTCCACCGAAGTGTCCTGAGCCGCCGAAGAAGCGCGAGAAAAGATCAAAGGGGTCGTGGTGTTGCGCTGGGCGTCCGCCGCCGCGCTTGTGCTGTTCGATACCATCGTGACCATATTGGTCATATATCCGGCGCATTTCCTCATCGACAAGGACCTCGTAGGCTTCGGCTACAGCAACGAACTTATCGTGGGCTGTATCATCGCCTCTAATGTGATGTTAGAATAATGTTGGAGGGAATAGAACACCGGTGGACCTACGGGTTTTTGTCTGGATGAAATTTCTTGCTAAGCGTTCGATATGCCTTTTTGATCTCGCGCTCGGAGGCATCTTTCTTAAGCCCAAGGAGCTGCAGGGTTAAATGTCAGTGAGCTGTTCTCAATTCGTATATTCGACTAGCACCGATGCTCTTTCGGATATAGTTTGGAGCTATACGAACCTTATAGAAATCCTCTGCTCCCAGCGCCGAAAAGGCCAGACACGCCAGCAGTAACAGTATCCGTACTAACATGTTGTATAGTCGGTTCCGAACGGACTTGAGAAGAAGATGGCGCGGTTGGAGGTATCCAGGGAATATGTAGAATAAAAAACAGTACAACTACATGAAGGTGGGAGTGAAGGATTGTGAGGTGGGACCCTAAGCAGTCGTGGGAAGAACAAAAGCCGGTGGGCGCATTTATGGGAAAATGTTCTGGGTGAGCTATTCGGAAATGCCAGATGTCACGAATGTAGCTCGGTTCAGCCAATCGAAGGAGGGCGGGCGATTACCTAAGCGAACTTTTCATGCGGCACGAGCTTGCGGTGTCGTGAGGTTCGCAGAACTGAAGAACGAAGCAACTGAACAATAATAAAGCCATTGGCACACTTAACACTCACTTTAGAGGTGCATTCACTTGCTACCTTTCGATCTGAAACGGCATCATCCCCATTGAAGCCCCCCGTGGCGCCATCGACCCTC
The DNA here is from genome assembly GCA_020744415.1 of Dendryphion nanum. Classification (NCBI taxonomy): domain Eukaryota; kingdom Fungi; phylum Ascomycota; class Dothideomycetes; order Pleosporales; family Torulaceae; genus Dendryphion; species Dendryphion nanum. Next base: position 629,131 of record JAGMWT010000012.1, on the reverse strand, counting down.
CACACGACCCTTCCGACTTTCTCTCCTCCGCATTCCCCCTCATACCCAATCCGACTACACACAGGATGACGAGCCCTCTCGCGACCGTCCTGCGGAAAAACATAACCAGCACCAAAGTGGGCGTGGTAGTTTCCGCAGGCAAAATGAATAAAGCAGTCAAAGTCCGCATCGCCGAAAGATTCTGGGATAAACACATTCGAAAAGTATTTCTCCCCTCCCAGATTTCTACATATGGAAATGCTAATTAAATTCCTAGCACTTCCCGTCTCCAAAGACATACCTCGTATCTGATCCCAACAACTCCCTTGTCGAAGGCGACGTTGTGCGCATCGCTTCCGGAAACCGCACCTCCCACCAAATCAGGCACGTCGTGACTGCCATTGTTGCACCCTATGGCGCCCCAGTAGAAGATCGACCACCTGTTCCAACAGAGGAGGAACGAATGGCGGAGCGAATGAGAAAGCGGCTGGAGAAGGACGTTCGATCTGCGCAAAATGGGAGGGGAACAAGTATTACGAGGATCAAGGAGGCGAGAAAAGCCGGATATACAATCCCAGATTTGGCGACGGCATTCCGAAATGTAAAGCTAGAAGAGGGTTCTGCGGCTGCAGAGGCGAAGATAAAGGAGGCACATGAAGGGCAGACTGGCCAGGCTCTGACCAATAAACAGAGGACTCAGCAAAGAAAGGAATTGAGGGCGAAGGCTAAAGAGGTGTGGAAGGCAGCTGAGAAGGCGAAGAAGGCCAAATTACAGACAGTAGAGCCTACATCATGAATAAGACGACTGAAATTCAAGATACGTGTACGATGGTTGTCAATGTGTATTATACTTCCATACAAGTTCAAACTTTTGGAGAAGCTCCGCTGTAAAATTATTCATTAAGGATATTTAATATATCGGATAGTTTGAGAATGTTTGCTTCATACAAGGTCTGAAGGGTATCGCGAATATCAATTGAGCCGCCCAAGACATGGCAAGTGTATAGTAGTACATCTGCTGGAACACCCAAGTGCAGTCCTAATCCTGTTAAAACATTGGGAAAAACGCCACGATATGATTCCCAATTCCTAGAGGTGCACCATATCGGAAATGCTGTCGTGTCGGCCATTTAGGCATCAATCATATCTACCATGTCGTCTTCAGTCTCGTTGCCGTCGAGTGCTTCTGCAATGAAGGGGTGACGCAGGGCCTTTTCAGCGGAAATGCGTCTATCTGGATCGCATTCTAGGAGCTTCATAAGGAACAACACAGCCTCCTTCTCATCAGGCTCCAACTGCTTCTTCGGTTCGTCCTTTGTGGAAGTGCGATCGGTGCACCACAAGATGATCTTCTCCAGTGTATGTCCATTCTCGCTGTAGCTAGGAATATTGGTCTCAAAGACTTGTCCGTGCAGCAGAGCAGTTTCCCGCATCTTCTTGCGCCCGAAGATGGTTGTGATCTCCAACAATGCGTCAATGTCGTCCTGACTATGGAAGAAGGGGAACCGGCGTGACAAGAGAGTCAGCAAGATAACACCAGCACTCCACATGTCGATAGCGGTCGTCTGCTGCATACACTTGAGCAGAACTTCTGGAGCACGGAAACCACGCGTCCCGGCTCGGTTGGCACGTCGACTTGCACGGTTGTCGTTCTTTGGGTATGCTGAAGGCTGATCTCGAGTCTGTGCGTAGACACTGGATTGAACTCGAAGGCGGCGGTCTTCGGCAGACAGACTGCATGCGCATGGATAGTTCTCTGTTCCTTCTCGCTCAGCGAGACCAAAATCGACGAGGACTCCACGAGCGTGGTGTGGATTATAAAGGAAGTTGGTGGGTTTAATGTCGCGATGGAGGATTTTGTGATCATGAACATGCTTCAGTGCAGTGAAAAGGCTCCGAAAGTACAGGCGCATCTCCGGCACCTTCATATCGCGATAATAATCGCGGAAATCGTGGTGTTGAAAATATGGTAGGACAGCAACAACCTGATCCAGATGGCGGAAGGCCGTAATGAGTGGGCAGACGGAGTCACAGTTCTTGAGATCTTTCAATAATTCCAGCTCGTTGAATATACGCATTGGACTGCTCGTGACATAGATCTTCTTGATCGCAACGTAATGTGGCCGACGAGATTGTCGTTTTCGGTTTGGCGAACCCCATTTGTAAATCTCACGCTCGTCAACGTCCCAGTCATTCTTGTAGCTCGAGTACTCTAGATCTTCCGCTTTGTACACAGTAGAGAAAGTACCTGGGGTGAACATAGTCAGTTTATCATGTGTCTCTCTGCACTGGAACGAACCGAGCCAATGGAGCAGACCTACCTTCTCCGATGCGATTTATGAGGCGAAACCTCTTACTGATACCCGCAAAGCTTTCTTCAAAGCGAGCCATATCCTCGGCGACCGAGTCTTCTATTTCTTCGTCACTGTCAACAGTCCGCCCGCTTTCCTCGAGTGGGTCGGCACTCTCGTCCAAAGTCTCCTCTGCCTCTTCGTCGCGTGTGTCGTTCTCCATGGCCATATTCTGGTCTGCTATTCGGGGCATCTGGGTGCGGGGCTTTGCCATGATTATGTCTTGAGGTGGAGTGAAATGTAATGGTGTATTGTTTTGTGCTCGTGCTGCTTGAATGTTCCGAGCAGGCGCAGGGCGCGTTGATGTCAAGCACCTGGTCGCGCCGGCGGGCGCAAAAAGAGGTACTAACCTGGATTAGGCAAAATACAAACACAACTACGCGACAACCTTGTCATCAACGAAGCCACTGCCCGCATTTCGCAACCGCACAACAACAAACGCAACACTTTGCCGACGACGTTTTTGTCACCCGTCTTCTCTTGCTTTCTTTAATTTCTTCTCTCTCTTTCTTCGCAGCGAGTTCGATCATCATGGACGCGCCCGTTGATTTCGACATTAACGAGTATCTGAAAAACTACAGCATCGATCCCGCATCGATCGCCACTCCAGAGGCACCTTCCGAGCTGCTCGACTGCGAAAATGATCCAGAATCCCTGACGCCGGCATTAATAAACAGTGTTCTGAATCCTGTGGTCGATGATGTAGCGCGGAGTCCAGATGCAATTACTCGCAGCTCCAACTTCGATACATTGCAGTTTCTTCTCAAGTGTGTACCCATTCGTTCCCTTGATCAACAATCATACCGGACAGTTCCTGACAGCAGACTTTTCTATTTTTCTAGGATTTCTTCGCAAATACCCCTCGTTACCCTTAGCAAAATCCTAGATCTCATACCCTCAGCGCTTTCCACGCAAGCCGATCTTGCCCACGCAGATATAGAAGCAGATGAGCAGGAGGAAATCGCAGTACATAAACGACTACTGGAGATTTACGGCTTTCTTCTACAATGGACTATATCAGCCGTTGAGACAAGAGCTTTGGAGAAGCCTGCATCCGCCCCTGCAAGAGGGCGGGGCAAAGGCGCAAAATCCAAAGCTGGTGTTGGTGCAGACGGCAACTGGGATGCTTCATCTCAACTTTTGACTGCCTTGGACATCATGAGCAAGGTTCTCAAGCTCAAGCTAGCACGCATATTTGTCACTACCTCAGAGCGTGACACATTCGTAAATCTATTCACAAAACCTGTGTACTATGTGTTGGAGAACGAGGCTCGCGTAAAGAATACCGCAATCAAGATGCACTGCTTCAGAGTGCTATGTATCGCGGTGAAACATCATGGACATGCTTTTGGTATGTTTAAAGTTGTAAATATAAACCCTATGGAGCTGACTCGATTCTTTAGGCGCGCAGACAGCAATCGACCAGAATCTTTCATATTTCGAACATCTCTCAGAGCCCATGGCGGAATTTTTGCAGATTCTTGCTGAACAATACGACTACCCACAACTCACGGAAGAGGTCTTGAAAGAGATCAGTAACAAGGAATTCAACAGCAACGATCTGAAGGGTCCTAAATCTGTTTCAACATTCTTGATCAAGGTCTCCGAGTTACTTCCGCAATTAATCAGCAAGCAAATGACTTTGCTCGCGAACTTACTTGACAACGAGGTAAGAACACATCTCCACGAAACTAGATTTCGACTAACTTTTGGAAAGTCATATACACTGCGCTGTGCTATAATTGAGGTACTGGGCAATCTGATAGTCATGTTCAGCAAACATACCCAGGAGGAACGAAGTGAGAACCAAGCTAATTACATGGAAATATATTTCGATGTCCTAGAAGAACGATTCCGTGACGTAAATCCTTACTGCCGTTGCAGAGCTATGCAAGTCTACATAAAGCTCTGTGATCAAGAGCAGAAGTTTCCTCGCCGGCGGCTCAGGGTGGCCAACTTAGCGAGGCAGAGTCTCGAAGACAAGAGCAGCAACGTACGTCGCAATGCCATCAAACTCCTGGGCAAACTCGTTTCAACTCATCCGTACTCGGCCCATTACGGGGGTCTCCTTTCTGCCAAATTTTGGCAAGACAAGCTAGAAGAGTGCGAGACAGAAATCGATACCTTGAAACCACCAGAAGAATTACAGGAGAAGCCTGCCCATGAACAGACCCTTGGCGAGTCAGTTCTACAAGATGCGACCCAAGTGGATGACACAATGACGGATGCGCCAACACATCCTGATGAACTTACAGAAGAGCAGAAAGCAGCGATCATACAAAAGAAGATCCATGAAGCCGCGACTGCCGAAAAGCTTAGTGTGCTTCAGGAGAGTCTGAAGAAAATCAAAGAGGTTTTGAAGTTCATCGATGCTGTCGATCGAGCTGCCGAGACTGTAACTCAACTCCTATCCGCCAAGAACAAGAGTGAAGTTATCGAGGCAATGGACTTCTTTACCATCATCGATGCGTACAAGTTCCAAAATGCACGCATGGGTATCAAGAGAATGCTCCGGTTGATTTGGACCAAGGGCAATAGCGACGAGGGCAAAGGAGTTCAAACGCATCTCATCGAATGCTATAAAGCTCTTTTCTTCGATGCACCACCAATTGGCGACGCAGCCGCCTACATTGCAAACAACATGATCAGTTTGACATTCGGTACGACTCCAGCCGAGTTGACCTCCCTCGAGCAGCTGCTTAGTACGATGATGAAGCAAGGCTTAATCAAAGAACCTGTCGTTCAGCGATTATGGGCGATATATGGACATCAAAAGAGGGACAAATCCAAGAGCCAACGCCGTGGCGCCATCATGGTACTTGGTATGCTCGCATTAGCCGACCCAAAAATTATCACGCAAGAGTTAGAAACCTGTCTGAGAATTGGATTGGGTGAGCTCGGGCGACGCGATCTTGGGCTCGCACGCTATACTTGCATCGCTCTTCGGCGCATTAGTCCACCGCCAGGCAAGCTAGCAGCTGCATCCGTGCCTACTCAAGTTGTTAAGTTACCCAATGATCATGCAGTTCTGGTCAGACTGGCATCTATGTGCGAGGTTGTATCTGACAGCAAAGACTGGTTCGGAGTAGCGGAACAGGCCATAAGTGCCATCTACGTTTTGTCAAAACATCCGGATGTCCTCTGCTCGGAAATTATAAGACGAAAAACCAAATATGTTTTTGCACCACACACAAAGACTGTGCCAGAAGTTCCAGAGGCAGAGGATGCTACCCAAATACTCGCTTCAGGTGATGACGATGTCGAAATGGAGGATGCTCCAATAGAAACCGCTACATCGGACAATACGCCAGAACGACCCAAGCAAAATCCTGCTCTTACTCTTTCTCAGTTGCTCTTCATAGTTGGTCATATCGCAATCAAGCAGATTGTCCACATTGAGCTTTGTGAATTAGAATTCAAGCGTCGAAAAGCCGAGAAGGAGAAGAAAGCGCCTCCACGAGTATCGAACGTCTCCGAAAACCCGACGCCCGCGAGGAGGGGCAGGAAGAAGACACCTGGGAAGGAGCAAACACCGGCCCCCGAAGATAAGGATGCTGAATTGGATCAGATGGCAGGGACTACAGAGGACGATTTCACGGAAGCTATGGCTCACATCCGGGAGCGTGAATTGCTCTATGGCCCCCAGTCTCTTCTCGCAAATTTCGGACCTTTGGTTGCTGATATTTGTGCCAACAATACTTCGTACAACCACCCAACACTCCAAGCACAAGCTGCTCTTTGCTTGGCTAAGCTCATGTGCGTGAGCTCTGAATACTGCGAAGGTAATCTTCCACTTCTACTCACAATACTCGAACGAAGTCAGGATGCTGTGGTCCGGAGCAATCTCGTTGTAGCCCTCGGTGATATGGCAGTATGCTTCAATCACCTAATCGACGAGAACACAGACTTCTTGTACCGTCGTCTAAATGACAACGACCAAAGCGTAAAACGCACGTGCTTGATGACTTTGACATTCTTGATTCTCGCGGGTCAAGTGAAGGTCAAGGGTCAGCTGGGAGAGATGGCCAAATGTCTTGAAGATAGCGATAGGAAGATCGCAGATATGGCACGCATGTTCTTCACCGAACTGGCAACCAAAGATAACGCGGTCTACAATCAATTTGTCGACATGTTCAGTGTGCTCAGCGCTGACTCAGGCTTAAACGAGGACGCTTTCAAGAGGATTGTCAAGTTCTTGGCTGGATTCATTGAAAAGGTACGATATATCACTGGAAATGCTGGACAACAAACTTTCTGCACAGAAAAACTAATGCGAGACAGGATCGACATGCCAAACAACTATCATCAAAAATTGCTGCCAGGCTGCCCAAGGCAGAGAATGAGAGGCAATGGAACGATGCCGCTTACGTCTTGGGATTGCTGCAGCACAAAGATGAGGAGATTCAGAAGGTTGTTGCTGAGGGTTTCAAAGTTGTGCAAGCCACAGCATAGTGTATGTAGTAATGCTGCTTTACGATTTGCATGATGATAAGATACCAGGTTATTGGGAGGGGAGTTGGTCTTTAGCGTACGGATACAAGGGTCTGTGGCCATTTTTTCAATTCACCTTTTTATTTTAGTTATTGCTGCACCATATGAAATGTGGATTCTTCTCTTGAACAAAGTATGATACGTTAATTCGACAGAGCAAATATGGCCAGACTTGAATGCTCCTTGAGACTCTCGATCTAATCTCTCGAGGAACGCAAGTCCGAGTCCATCTAATCCTAGATTTATGTGCATTAACTTTGACCATATACAGGACTTCACAACCGACACCACCAATTGCAAGCCCCGCATTTGACATGCAATATGACAACTTGCATGCCCATCCTCTTTAGCTCCTCCAGAACACGACAAAAACGGCAAGGCGCAGGCAACACACCAATTGCATCCAAATCCTCCCGTATATCCCTTCTGTATCCACAGGAAAAACAATATATATCTCCAAGCGCAGCTTGGAAACTTGGTTTTTCTCGTGCAATAGGCCCGGATTGGGGAATATCTATTGGATAATGTCTTTGTCGTAACCGGGTAAATATTAGTATTGGAGATTGGACGTTGGTTTGATGCTAGTATCCCGGGGCTATGGTACTCCCCGCTTTAAGGGTGTGCGGGTAGGTTTGGCGTGGTTGAGCTGGATTTGAAGGGGGAGTTGGGAGGGTGGGGTACCTGGGGTGGGGTATATATATTCGCTGGTGGAGCTGAGTTGAAAATTGGATAATAAGTGTTTAGAGATTTTTGTACAATTGGAATATGCTGGCTGATTTTTCGGATGGCAGAAGTCCGGCGTGGATGATGGTGTGGTTGGGAGGTAGTTTACTGGTTTTGGTAATGGAAACCATTCAAATCATTGCATTGATTGGAGCTTACTCTCTTCCAGTATCCTCTTTGGAATTTCATCTACAACCTCATATTCCATCCACTCTCTCGATACCCTGGTCCCTTCCTCTGGCGCGCAAGTCGTCTCCCACATTTACGGTCTACATGGAAAGGTCGCCTTCCGAATGACGTCCGCGACATCCATCGAAAATATGGGAAGATAGTCCGAATTGCACCAAACGAACTCTCCTATGCTGATCCTGCGGCTCATGCGACGATTTACTCGCACCACGGTGGCACGCTGCCGTTTCCGAAACCAGCGAGTTGGTTTGCACCGCAAAAGGGAAGACCGGTGTCGATTTCGAATGCGGTGCGGCGAGACGATCATGCAAGGATGAGGAGGAAGATGGAACCGGCATTCACGGAGAGAGCTGTTGCGAAACAGGAAGTTATTGTACAAGGGTACTCCAATCTGTTTGTTGAGAAGTTGAGAGAGAAGTGTGAGGTGGGCCAAGGTGGAACGGCGATTGTGGATATAGTGAAGTATTTGACTTTTACTACAGTGGACGTAATCGGGGATTTGGCCTTTGGAGAATCATTTCATTGTTTGGAATCGGATGTCATTGATGATTGGGTTGGGCTGGTCTTCGGGTATATCAAGGCGGCGATGCTTTTGGCGAATTTGAGGCAGTATCCTTGGGTAGCGGCAGGTTTGTTGAGCATGATTCCGAAGAGTGACAGGGAGAAACAACAATATCTTTGGGATGTGATTGAGAAGAGGGTCAAGAAGAGGCTCGGGCTAGAAACGGATAGGCCGGATTTTATTGAGCTGTGGCAGAAAGACGATAAGGGAAGGAATGGTCTAACGCGAGCCGAGCTTGACGCGAATACTTTTATTATGGTGGTCGCGGGGAGTGAGACATCAGCAACTACTTTGAGCGCTGCGCTCAATTTTCTGATGAGAAATCCGGAGAAATTGGCGATCTTGGTTGATGAGGTTAGAGAGAGGTTCAAATCCCAGGAGGAGATCACGTTTGCGTCGCTCAAGGAGTTGAAATACCTGGATGCGGTTGTCAAGGAGACTTTTAGGGTGGCTAGTGCTCTGTAAGTTCTGTTCTTTCATTCGGAGGTATGCAAGTGCCTAGCACTGACAAACGTAAGTCCTAATGGACCACCCCGGATATCGCCTCCCGAAGGCGCTATGCTCTGTGGTGAATACATTCCTGGAAACGTAAGTTCATCAACTCATAATCCTTGTCTCATTACTCAATGCTCATTGGTTTTCGTAGACATATCTTAGCACCCACGATCACACCATCAACTTCGATCCTGCATTCTGGCATGAAGCAGACTCTTTTATGCCAGAAAGATGGCTGGCCGATGTACCATCAAATCCAGAATCGCCTTTCTATAATGACAATCGAGGGGCTTGTCTCCCTTTCAGCGTTGGCCCAAGGTCGTGTATAGGAAAATTGCTTGCTTTATCAAGTGTCCGACTTTTGCTCACGAAACTCCTTTGGGCATTCGATATCGAGAAGGCGAATACGCCAGCAGGTGAGCTTCTGTGGGAAAGTCAAAAGGTGTTCATGTTAGTGGAGAAAAAGCCTTTCGAAGTGAAGTTGACAAACCGGGTGTGAATAAATGATGGAGAGAATTCGGGGGCCGGGGAAAGTCTGTCCCTTAATATTAGTATTCCTTTATTCAGCCTAGTCCCATAACACCCCGTTCCACTTGACACATGCATGTCTCCCAAATTATACTCACACTCCCCACTTTCCTCCACTATCCCAGGTAATCAGATCGCAATTATCGTCATCGTACAACTCGAGCTGCAGCTTCGTTTGGCCTCAGACTGTGTATCATGTCGGCGTTGTCGAGGCTTTAGCACGATGGCGACTGACCATCCCTCTTCTGAAACCTCGGAGTCCGACAACAATACTCAAACAACACTAATATTTACGACAGAATACTTTATCGATATCTCTTACGCGTTCAATGGTTTGTGTAGGCAAAATGCTACTTCCAATGCTTGAGATACGTTGTTTGCCCCCGTCACGTGTGTTTTACTGATTTCTAGAGGACTTGACATTCAAGCGCATCCAGCTGGGGACTACCGAACTGTGCATACGATAGGAGACACTCTGTACAATGCGACACAAGAGGTCAGCGCTAGGAAAATTCCTCACCAGTAGTATTGCGGAAACCATATTGTAATCTTGTCTTTGTGGCTGATTAGCCACGGGTCATGTCAGCAACATATCGGAGTAAGCTTTTGAGTGCATCCTGACCAACGCCGCCCGGTCACCGGGAGGATACCAATGTCCATTGCCTGCTGCTGGCTGGTCCGCAAAGTTGAAGTTTTCTGGGCTGGATCAGCACGCCTTTCCTAACCCGTTGATAGTTTGAAGCAGCAAAGTTGTCGATGTCTGACAGCATATCTTACCAATGGATGAAGCGACTGGTGCGAATCCCGCGCAACCTTGATGAAACAATCTCACGGACTATGTCGCCCCGGATTTATATCGCACAGCCAGCTCACCCTTTTCTCCCCAGAAATACAACGAGGGGCCGGTCATGATTTCGGTGCGGTGACCAACAAAACCCAACTCTACTCCAATCTTCGCGCGTTGTCCTGCTTTTATTCAAAGCCATAGTGCTAGCTCGAAATGGGCGCAAACAATTCAGTGCCAGCTGTTTACGATGCTCCGGCATATACATTATTAGTGCTCGATATTGTTCTCATCACTGTGGCGATTTCAGGGCGTCTGGTGTCAAGGAGGATTATGAAGGCAGCGCCAGAAGCAGATGATTATTTAGCATATACTGCTTATGTATGAAATCCTGATAAAGAAACATGTCGTGGAAACTTTATTGACTATCAAAAGCTTGCTAATATTGCACTTCTGATGTCAGGACTGATTCGTGGGTATACCGCCTTGTCTGATATTAGAGAAACTAACGGTATTCACAGTAGCGGCCAGTGGAGCTCTCAATATTGACCAGTTATCTATCCAAAATGATCGTGACAGACGATTTGTTAGAAATGTAGTCATTTATCCAAAGCAATGGTAGATCTGACTAACTAACATAATTCAGGCATATAATGCGCTTGCAGTACTATACGTCTTTTCAATTACATTAATTAAGTGCTCAATCTTATTTCTCTATCGGCGAACTTTCACAATGCTCACGGCATGGTTTCGATATGCGTGGTGGACGATGTTCATCCTAACATTTTTTTGGACAGCGACATGCTTCATTCTACTCGTCTTTCAAGCTACTGGCAAGCTACCTAAGGGCGGGTTTGCTCGGCTAGGAATATCGATTACTGGGGTCACAAACGCCATCTCAGACTTCGTGATTTTAGGGTTGCCTGCTGTCATGATTGCGCGTATGAGGCTCCAGTGGAAACAAAAGATCGCCGTGACATCGATCTTCCTGATAGGGGGAATGTAAGTCGATTTTATCATCGATTGTTGAACCGTAGACTGATTTCATCCAGTGCTTCCGTTGTCTCCTTTGTTCGTGGTACGATGTTCTTCATCTATCGAGATCATCGGCTTAACAAGGCCTACCAGAACTATCTTGATATCGTCCTCACTGCGACGGAAGCATCCGCTAGCTTGATGTGTGCCTGTCTCCCTCTCACCAAGCCAATTGTTGCACGGATAACAACTTGGTTACAGAAAATTCGTGGAAAAGACACCGGGCACCAGGGTTGGACAACAATATCGGCGAGTGACAATAGTATGCGATCGGGACTGGGTAGGCATGTGACGGATCGAATTGTCACTAACGGAGGCGATCACGATATCCAACTGTTGACTGTGATCCCACCGGCCCATGGAAAAGGCACTTACTGAAGACGTGGAAAATCTTCAAAACCGGATGGTGATACCAGTATTTCGCAGCCAACTTGGACACGAATCACACTCTGAGACCATAATTAGAACTGCAGAGAGACCATGCCAGTTCTCGCTATGCCGAAACCGTTTATGCAATCGCTGAAGCGCGTTACGTATGCTCCAGGCTTAGAGGATCTGATACGGAATCTTGGGCACCTCCCCTCGCGCCCCGGCAGTTCATGCGTAAGGCTCAGCTCCGTACATAACGTTATCTGCGTCATTGCCATCATATCGAGGGTACCTCATTCCACCCTCGTCTATATCCGGCATTTTGGTTGCGGTCCCTGGCTTTAGATATAATACAAGACGAAATGCGGTATTTCCATTCAAGTAATATCGATGCAGCCTTTTGCTCCGCAAGAACCCGAGTCGTTCGTATAGCTTCAGTGACGCTGTATTGGTGACTTCGGTCTCTAATACAACTTCGTCCGCGTCCCGCGCCACCATAGCATCGATAGACATACAAACGAGCTTTGTAGCGATACCCTTCCCACGGTGTGACTCCTGGACAGCGAGCATAGCGATATACCCTCGGAAGGTACCAGACCGGTGGGGTTCGAGCTTGCAGACGACGACGCCGACGAGGGAATTGGAAGGATCAAGAGCCTGTTGGAAAGTGGCTTAGTAAAGACGATAGACGCTACGGTACCTCTGTAGACATACCATAAAGCAGAGATCGCCCCATTGGTAAAGAAAGTACCTGTACACATATATGCTGTAGGGCTCTGAAAGGTCCTTCGAAATTAGCTGGCGGATGGCGGGGAGGTACGTCTCTTCCTTGTCGCCCTCGTACTGCACATACTGCAGCTCTTCTGTAGTCGCAGGCGCATTATCTTTGTCACTCGAAGACGCCATATCGATGTCGAGCATTGATGCGCTTTAGGTCAGGTGAGCTTCGTTGGGCTTCTTGTGCGGGTTCCAAGGTCATCGGAGGGCGGCGACGCGGGGCATTTGCTAAAGAATTCACCGAAAGCTTGGACCCTGGTGCTTGGCAACAACCTCGGAAGCTTAAGCAGCCCTATGACGGAGATCCTTTCACATGAAAGGCTTCTTGACTTCATATTTTTCTTTTTCGGGAAAACACTAAATAAACAACGCACGATCTCTGCTGATATCCTTTTTGTACCACGACTCTGGTTTTTTTACATCAAGCTCCTTAATGTCCTTCCTACGACGTCGTGTCGGCGGCGGAGGAGACTCCTCAACCGACATATCCCGCGAACCCACTCCAGATCCGGATCGTCCGCAAGTCCTTCGTGTGATGACTGAGGAGAAATTAAGTACACTTAGAAAGAGGCCAAAGCCTAGTAAGAAACGTAGCTTCTGGCTTTTTTCTCTCGGTGGTGTGTTCGGACTTGCGGTCGCGGCGTTCTTTGCGCAGAGCAATGATATGATCGATCTGTCTGGTTTGGAGTATATGAACTTGGAGAGTTTATTTGAGGTGTTACCCGCAGGTTTGGTACAGGATGCGAAGAAGCTCCAGGTGCGTACAAATAATACGTGGACGACTTCAACATAGAACATCTCGGAACAGTAGTTGACCTGTGATGGGATGATAGAGCAGTGAACGAGATGCTGTAAATTACGATTCCTTTGCTGTCGGCCTCCATGCACGATCACAGGGCGTCCATGCCACCCATCCAGTTATTATGATCCCCGGTGTCATTTCAAGCGGCCTCGAGTCCTGGGGTACCGAGGATGCATCGCGACAATATTTCCGCAAGAGGTTATGGGGATCATGGACTATGATGAGGGCTTTGGTCCTTGATAAGGCAGGATGGAAGAAGCACATCATGTTGGATAAGAGGACAGGCTTAGATCCACCTGGGATAAAGCTTCGTGCTGCTCAGGGTTTCGATGCTACGGACTTCTTCATCACAGGCTACTGGATTTGGAACAAGATCCTCGAGAACCTAGCAACAATCGGCTACGATCCTACAAATGCCTTCACGGCTGCTTATGACTGGCGCATGTCGTATATGAACTACGAAGTACGAGATCAATACTTTACCCGGCTAAAATCCCATATCGAAGTCGCAGTTCGCGTATCAAATAAGAAGGCCGTGTTACTCTCACACTCTATGGGCTCACAAGTACTCTATTACTTCCTACACTGGGTCGAAGCGGAAGGCTATGGCAACGGTGGAAAGGAGTGGGTGGAAGCATACATTGACTCCTGGATAAATATCAGTGGGTGTATGCTTGGTGCTATGAAAGGCATGCCAGCCGTGCTATCCGGTGAGATGAAAGATACCGCTCAACTCAATGCTTTTGCGGTCTATGGTTTGGAGAAATTTCTATCGCGACACGAGCGTGCCGAACTCTTCCGAGCCATGCCTGGAATATCGTCTATGCTCCCAATGGGTGGAAGTGCCGTCTGGGGAGACATGAATTGGGCCCCTGACGACCTTCCAGGGCAAAATGTCAGCTTTGGAAACTTTCTCAGATTCCGAGATAGCAACTCGAGTCTAACGAAGAGAAATTTGACTGTCGAAGAAAGCATGCCATATCTGTTTCAGAACAGTGAGGACTGGTACAAAGATATGGTTCTATCGTCATATTCGCACGGTGTGGCCCACACATCCAAAGAAGTCGAAGACAACCAACGTATACCCGCCAAGTGGGTCAATCCACTCGAATCAAGACTACCACTGGCTCCACATCTAAAAATATACTGCTTTTACGGCATTGGGAAAGAAACAGAGCGTGCGTACTACTACAAAGAAGATAATGATCCTTTGAGCAAAACAAACGTTACTATCGACACAGGCTACAGCATTAATGGAAAGATCGACCACGGCGTTGTTATGGGCGAAGGCGATGGTACGGTCAACCTTCTCTCGTCAGGCTACATGTGTGCCAAGGGGTGGAAACTCAAGCGTTACAATCCTGCTGGCGTACAGGTCAAGATCTACGAGATGCCGCATGAGCCCGACCGGTTCTCTCCGAGAGGGGGCCCGAACACAGGTGCATAACAGTCACATACGCTACAAAGATGCAAACTGACATAATACAGGCGATCACGTTGATATTCTCGGCCGATCCTCACTCAACGACCTTATTCTCCGAGTTGCTGGTGGCAAAGGCGATCTTGTCGAAGAGACTATACACTCTGATATCAAAAAATACGCGGAGAATGTCAAGATCTATGAAGAAGGATCGGAAGGCGACAGAAAGAGATTGGAGCTTTGATTATACAGTATGATGATGTTCAAGAGGATGTAAATATTGGTACTCTGGCGTACCAAGGCGTTTGTTCATAGACTGTTGCGGGATTTTGTATATTCGGAGGAGCGTACGCATGATACCATAGACTAATGTCGAAACGCGATTTTGGGTTTGAAGATGTGTTGTGGCGATATTGGAGAAAGAGACATTTTGCTGACTTGGTAGTAGGCCTATGATCATGGCTGATTTCTCTGAAAGTCACTAGTATTGATTCGATGATGGTCGTAATCACCACCACCAAACAATTGATTGCACCTCTCCTCCCATATTTCTTTGAAAACCGCGCCCCCTATCATTGTACATGAATCCAATCTTTCGTCCCGCAACGAATATTCTCTCCCAGTGGGCATATTGTGTCCACCCGGATATTGAGGGAGAAAGGTCCAGAGAACCATGTGGTAGCGGTGGAGAATTTGGGAAGTAGGTTCGCGTATGACATTCAGAGAGGCGTTGTCGAGCTGCATCTCCTTTCTGATGCAAAAAGAAACACTTTTTCATCTTTAATATCGGAAAGAAAGCAGAGGATGTATGATCAAAATGGTCTGGGAAAAGCAGAGCCCGCTATGGGGATAGACAAATGAAATCATCCCAAGTTTAACCAGAATCCACATCAATACTAGCGAAACCAATTTTATGATAGATCGGGCACCTCAACGGAAGTCATGCAAATATCTTGATGGCATTTTAACTCAGCAACGAAAACGAACAGGAAATTTTCAGGTCACGAAATATTTTCTCAAGAGTAGCTTTTTCAGATTCCCCACATGGGTCAATAATGTGTCCATTTGAAATGTGCTTTCGAGTAACCGACATGATTTTCGAGTGTGTTCGAAGGCTGAAACCGAAGAGATCAACAAGATGTCTTATCTACAAACGGCGCACAGATACTCCTCGAAGACGAGTTTGATACAATCCCAGTGGCACTATCTAGGAGATCGTTCCTCGGCACAGCCCATCGACTACGTTTCTGTGGTTTTAAAGATTCGACGAGGGAGAACTTCTGCGATTCCTATATACCTGCAGCGGTTCATATTCGAATTTTACATTTGTGGGTCCAACGCAGTCGTCCATTAGGGATCGTTTTGAAAGCTTCATTCTTCGAACATCAGGGACCTTGGAGAATCCTATGGGTCTCGGCCCTATTGGATTTTAGAGTGGTACAAGCAGGATGGTTTCTCTGCACTGTGTATAGCTACGATGAGTTATTTAAGATCTACAAGACAACAGGTGTTTATCCTTACGTTTTAATAATAGTTTGCTCAAGACTCACTTCACGCAT
Source organism: Dendryphion nanum (assembly GCA_020744415.1). Classification (NCBI taxonomy): domain Eukaryota; kingdom Fungi; phylum Ascomycota; class Dothideomycetes; order Pleosporales; family Torulaceae; genus Dendryphion; species Dendryphion nanum. Next base: position 613,067 of record JAGMWT010000012.1, on the reverse strand, counting down.
TGTTGACAGATCTTCGGATTGGACAATTCCAAGATAAGGGTTTGTAGAATTTTCTCCAGCAACATCCGTCGAGACTTGAAGTCTTTTGAATCGAGCTAAGATGTCCTAAACGGTGGAGCTTTGGGAAAGCATACATTGAAGAGAACATGTTGATGTTTTTCCATCATTGTTGTCTTTGAGGAATGTTTTAGTCAATATCCAACTTGAAAGATGCGAGTAAGAAGTAGTGAAAAAGGGTCCGAGTGAGACATTTGTACTCTTTCACAGCCGGAATTGCTCGCAAAGAGATGGTCTAGCTTCTTTAAATCCGGTCATCTTGTTATTAAAATCTTTCGATATACTTCGTTCAGGAATCCGAAAACAAAGTAATGGTGAGTTGATATTGACTCTGAAACGACGCAGGTAACAGAAGCGAGCTCATTCCGGGAACAAAGCTAGTTTGGAAGCATTTGAGAGCCCGAGTAACGATACAAGTAATTCTGATGTCTCGGCTTTGTAGAGAGCATGAGGATGAATGATGGTACTTTCAATCAAGAAATGATTTCAGTGGACTTGAATAGCTCTGGAAGATGAACGACCGAGCAGAGGTTTATGTAGGAAAATCATGGAGTTGAAATATACTGGAATAAGAGGATGGAGAGATAAAACGACCGATAAGCACCAGGTTCATTTAGTCGAACGTATGTACCATGTGAAATATTATGCTTTGATAAAAAGTGTAGCGCGACAAAATCATCTATCTAAAATGCCACCATACGGTAGATGTATGTCATACAAAAGAAACCTAAACTGAGAATGTCTGTGAGAAGTACGCGGGGGATAACAAGTTGACTTAAGACAAAAGAAAATCATACTGTTGATCATAATGAGCACGATTGTAAGCGGTGCGTACATGCTGCGCACCAAATAGTATGAGTTGTATATGTACACAAGTGATGGTCCATAGGAGAACTCGGTCAGAGCCTGTTGAATTCCGGATATTCATTTGGCAATGTTCATTCGCGGAATTTACCCCTTACAGCGCGCCGATGGACCTGGGGCATGAATCTGTCCGTCAGGTATTTGAATGATCGGGATTACTCAGAGAGAATTTGCCGAAGTCTGCATAGATGCCATGTCGTCTGGCGATACGGCATAGGGGATAGTGGATGTAGGTAGAATGCCTGCGTCCGGCTGGGGAGCCACAGGACCTTGACATGGATGGAGGGCATCCGGTATGCATGCAGGTGTAGGATCTTGTCTGTACTGCTTAATATATCGTTTGGTGAGAGATTTCAACGGATTCGTTGGAGAATCTTTGGTAGTTGTCGTTGTTCGGATAATCGCCGATGTGGTTTGTGCATGGCATGCTGGGTTTTTAGCATACTCCCTTGAAATTTCTGGCCATGTAGTAGTAGTTGGTGGATAGGCGAAGAGATATTGACAGCGGCTTAAACAGTTATCGTGCATAGACGTCCAGTTGTGGGGAGGATAGGGATTGATAAGTGCAGCGCAGAGAACATCTACGGTTGGGATGAATTGTAGAGTTGAGTTGGCATTTGGACGAAGGGGAGCAAGAGTAGTTACAGATGGCGGTACCAACGATGAAGTAACAGGTATGGTTTCTCTTCGCTTCAAAGCCTTGCAAGTTTTCATCGTTGTCGTACCTCCAGCTTCATTACAGGATACCGAGTCCTGGATAACTGTCGACTGTGTCTGTTTTATATGGGGCACAGTTGTGAAATCTCTGTTCATAATACCAGGGATTGGATTCATAGTGATAATGGTAGTGATGACTTGAGTTAACACGGTCGGTGGTAGGCTAGCAATGACAGTTTCCGTGACAGTAGTGATAGATGTCACTGTAGCAACTTGTCCTGACACAGAAATTGCAGTACCTGCAGAAATAATAGGGTTGTCTTTGGCAATACTCGTTGCGGAACTGGGAGGGTTGTGCGTCGCGATTTGCGGACTTGTTATGTTATGGTAACCATAGGGCTTTTCCACCGCGGTTGCGTACCAAGTATCGAATAGGGACTCCGCTTTTCTACATAACGTTAATGTTTTATTCTTTCAGGAAATTAGTGCGACTAAAGACTCACACTTTTTGCTGTACATTTTTGTTTGCGCAAAGATCTACTCGCATTTCTCCTTTGTATTCCCTAGCGCACGCAAGACTTGCTTCTCCTGGACGCGATCGATCCCAAGTATATATCATGTCGCACTTGAGTGTGCCGTTACAGTAGATGGGTGGACAATTTGTAGAGCCTTGTACATCATGAGGGAAAGTTACCGCTATGCCGCCTTGATAACCAGGACAACCACGGACCTTCTCCTCGTGCTGCTGTGCGGTTGCCCCTGCATCAGTGATGTCGTCCCTTCTAACACAGTCGAGCAACGAGATGTCGTAGTTCAATCTGTTGAACGTGTCACCCCTGTTCGGATCCTGCATCAGAGCATATTCGATTTGAGTCACTCCATTCGCAAGAATCTTGTCCCTTGCAATCTTGATGGATATAGCCTGTCCAGCTAGTTTGTCATCATCTGCGCAATATTCATCCTTAGGAGATGGTATGGAGTAATTCCTGGGACAAGTTTGTCGATAAAATTCGGTATATTTAGCTCCGGATACCAGTTTTTTAACCTCACGATCACAGGGACTCCCAAGACCACCATATGTTGTCGTAATCTTTGGTCCGCCGAGCCTCCAAGCGCCCACAGAAGAGAAGAAAAAGGTTTCGTTGCAATGATTGTAGATGCTAATCTCTCCCCATTTGTATCCTTCTTCCGGTTTATAACCATAGCCAAAAGCTGGTCTTGGAAACATCTCAGTCAGCTTCTCCCAGTTGTATCCGTCAGTTGCTACTGGTAGTGCCGCTATTCCTGACCGAGATGTTGGCTGAAAAGGATGTGGGTCCGTCGAGGTACAATACGAAGGGGCTAGCGGGGTTGACCATGTTAAATTTCTAGACAATAGGCTCGAGGTAGCCGGGGTCACACTCGAGGATATTTGCATTGACGTCGGCACTGGGGGAGGCAGTGTCGAAAGCCCTGGCGCCACATTTATACTCGGCCCGGTTCCCGTTGCGGTGGCTAATGAGAATACTACCAGTGAGAAAATGAACTGAAAAATTGTATCGAAATGCATGTCTCCTACAATCATGGCAGAAGATACGTGGAAATGACTGCGGAGAAGGGGAACTGGTGCGAATAGAGAGATGTTAAAGAGTTGTGCATGCAGGAGAGAAGATAAAAATGAAAGCTGAAGAAAGGGGAAAAGAAAAGGATGTAAAAATGATGGTGAGCTTCGATAGTTAAATGTTTATATAATGAGTATCGTGACTTCGCGCGACACAGTTATGAATCTCAGTGGGATTCGATGAGCACTCGAACATACTCACAAAAGAACCCCAAAATCTTCTCTGAAGACTCATTTTTTTACTCTCTCTTCATTCCAACTCTTCCGATACCCCTCAAGCCCCAGGTGAACATTAAGACGACGATAGCACTGAGGGCAAAGAAGTACCAGAAGGCAGCTCTGTAACCTTCCATGAGTGCGTTCGGTGACTCTTTGTTCTCATATCGGCTATTGTGGGTAATACTTCCAGCCACGACAGCTCCTGTTGCCAACCCTACACTTTTTCCGATTTGTGCGACTGTGTTGAAAACACCTCCTGCAACAGCCTGTGTCCTAGCAGGAAAAACGGATGAAATGACTAAATTTGAGATGGTGAATAGAAAATCCGCGCCAATAGGGTTCTATGATAATTAGAATCTTCAAAGTAGTTTGTGGAAGCTTCAGACTCACAAGTAGTACAGCTGGAAACGCGCATGCCCAGTAGCTCCACTCTGGCTGAATAACTGCCATGAGCAGGCTTGCTACCGTTGTGCATGTAAGACCCACAGTGACGATCCAGTCGGCACGCACTTTATGTGCGATGAGTCCCATAGCAAGATTACACAGAGCGCCCGAGATTGGTGCTGGAAGAAAGCGTAATGAGGTTTGGATGGCAGAAATCTCTTGTACTTCCTGGAAGAAAAAAGTGAGAAACGTTTCAGCTCCATTGAAGACTCCCCAAGTCACGAAAACTCCAATGCAGATGCATGTGAAGATGCGATTGCGCCAGAGCGAATTCGGTATGATAGCAGGTCTTCCCAGGCGTTCTTGTCGGCCGACCCATAAAACAAAGGTTGGAATGAGGGCGATGGAGATGACGAGCATTACGAGAGTTGCAGGGTCGCGGATCTTTGAAGTAGCACTGGTAAGAGACCTAACTTGATGAGCATCAAAAGCGAATACTTTGAAGAATATATACTTACGAAAAGGAGTAGGAAAGCATTGCCAAAGAAGCGGCACCAATGAAGATACCAACCCAGTCGATTTCAGTCTTCAGCCTGGACCACATATGCGGTTGTTTCTCATCAACTTTTGGTAGTCCGAAAAGTGCAACTACAAATACGGCAGAGTTGACAATTGCACACAAGTGAAAACCCCATCTCCAGCCAATAGTATCATTGAATACACCTCCAAGCGTAAGGCCGAGAGAGAATCCAATAGGTTGTCCCGCACCAAGCGAGGCAAAGGCGATGTTCCTTCTCTTCCCCTCGGGGAAAGTGCTGGTGATGATACTAACAGCCGTTGGTAAGCAAAAGGAAATTGCAACTCCACCCAATGCACGGAACACAATCATTTGCGTGCCCGTTTGTGAAAGCCCGCTGGCCAATGTGAAGCCTGACTGTAATACGCAGCCGGTAAGGTACATCGGCCGACTTCCAACTACGTCAGCAATAGAGCCGAGCAGCAGTAATGTACAGCCACACGTCAATGCGTATACGGAAATTGGCCTTTTTAAATGTCAATTGGAAGCTGCATAGTGATTAGATAGTTGCACTTACCAGAGTAATAGACTATTGTCTAGTTGCAATTCACGCGCCATTGTAGGCAACACGACAGTTAGGAGTCCATGTACTAAAGCGCTAATTCCAATCACACAAACGACTGTAATGAGCACCATAATCGTGGTACCCTTTGAGGGGTCCTCGAGGGGTCCTGCGGCGACGGCATTTCGAGGTGGGTTGATTGGTTGAGTGTCATTAAGTACAGGTGACGCACCATCGCCTTTCAACTTGAGATTCGGTGGAAGAGTCACCGCATCTGTAAAGGGATACGCAATGAGTTCAATTGACGTTGAGGTGCGCGACATCTTGAGGGTTGGTGACTCTCTAGGGGTTGATATATGAGGGAACGGCCCTTTTAAGTGATTAAGAGTCAGAGAGATGACTGTGCTGCGTATAGGATCGAGATTCCAAGAATGGTCGGGAAAAACGGGTGCAGAATTTGGGCCGTCGAAGGAACACCCAAGCGCACTAACCTAATTCCGGTACTAATCAGTGTATCCATTTCCTTTCTTTCGGTTTTGACGTGACAGTTGTTTTCATTGATACGGAAAGTTTCCCGTTGGGAAATATGAAGCTGTCTATTGATCCCATTGTTGTAACTTGCATTACATTGTGTCATATATGGTGAATGACGTTGGTTAGTCTCCAAGGTCTTGCAACGCGGCTTACTAATTAATGTTGATTAGCGCCTAGTTCACACATTGGCAAGCCACGACTCCCTCTAATTCACATACACATATGCAATTATGACGATTACGTTGTAGTTTTCTCACATTTGCCTTTTAGTGAAGGGGCGTAATCTGTCCTGGATCTACACCGCAAACCTACTGCCATCATCCGCGTCTATCCGTACCTCAGCCTCCTAAGTATGCCACAAGCAATGCGAAGGCATGCTCCCATACCTCCCCTAAGCTTCAAGAATCATGTTTCATAACGCTAAATTAATCCATAACTGTTCAACCAACAAGCCTCAGCCCGCTTGCAGGTGCGCCAATCTGGCAGACCTCGCAGATCTTGCACACGGTACCCTTATACTTGCCATGGTATTTCGAGCCATCATATGGACAAGCAACTGAAGGGCTGCCGCCATAAATTGGAGTGAAGGAGGCTGCGCAAATTTCGAAGTCAGCAAATTGATCAAAATCAATCTCAATCACATCTGAAGGGTTTCTCTCTGCCACTGTCTTGACTCTCTTCGCTTGCTCTTTCATCTTTGCGTTGCCTGTCTTATCAATCAACGCGTTTGCGAAATTCAGAGCAGTGTTCAATTGCTTGTTCTTATTGGCAAAGTTCATCGCAGCAGAAAGTGGAAGAGACTTGTGTGGTCCCTCTAGTTCGGGAATCGTAAAGTAGGCAGAGAGCTCTAGCGCACGTTTCCGATCGGCTTCTGAAAGACCAGAGATATCCGTGGCACCCTGAACCAATTGGCGACGGGCAAGTTCGATCGACATGGCGAGTGTGTACTGGGCTGCTGTATGGATGGCTTTTTTGGCCTATTGGGGGATTAGAGATTGCACAATGTGAAGAATCTACTCTGACTTACCTCAGAAAGCTCGGCCTGTGAAGATACAACGTTCACGATCAACAGATGAAGTAACTTCTTAAAAACGTCGACACCGTCCTGAAGTGCATTATTCCTCATCGCAGCCTTTCCAGCTGGTAATTCGGTCGCTAGAATGGTCTCCAGTTCACGAGGAATAATGGGGAGAATCTTCCGGGAGTCAGTTTCGTTGACTGTGCGCCGCACGTAGTTGACCAAAGACGGCATGTTTGGCGTAGCGGGAAGGAATGTACGCGATGCTTGGTAGATCTCTTCGAAACGAGCTTCAAGGGGAGCAAAGTTGACGGCGCCGATCTGTCGGTTCAAAAGCTGCATAGCAGTTTCAAATGATCCAGCAGCAACGTGATCAGCCGCTAGAGGTGAGTTTCGGGCCCATAGGTCAGCCTCACTGCTACCAGCGCCTGTTTCGTCGCCTTCAACTTCGACGAAATCATCCTCGGCCTCAGCATCGCCGTCATCTCCCATATCCCAGCCACCAACATCCTCATCTTCTTCGCCACCCAAGTCGCCTGCAGAAGTGCCAGCGGGCTCGGCATCTCCTAGAAGATCCTCGTCTCCGAAGCCGTTGGCGGCGGGCTCCTCGACACCAGCGCTGTCTACCTCGCCCAATAAAGCCTTCTCGAACGTCGTTGAGGAAGCGCTGCGTGTAGGCCAATTCGCTTTATGTGTGGGTACAATAGGTCGGGGAGGGTTGAGCGGTTTACCAACAGAGGGCACTTTGATTTCTTCTTCGGTCAGACCACTAGCTTCTAGGACTGATTGAGCCTGTTCCTCAAGACCATGTGCCTTTGCAGTTGCGTAAGCCAGAGGATATAGATCGATCTCTTGGAACATCTCGATTCGGTTCTGGACATCGCCGAGGTATAGGGCGTTTTGGAAACGCGCGGTTATGTCTCCGCGATGCTCAGCAATCTTTGCCATTCGTTTCAGCTTCTCTTGATCACCGGTGGCAAGATACAGGAAGGAAAGTTTATCGAAATTGCGTAGTTTTTGGTACGTCATCTCTACGACCTGGTGGTTACCATGCGCAAGAGCCTCAGTGCTGAGTCGTTGCCACAACTTCGGACGGTCGAGTTGTTTCGCCATCTCTACTGCAACGTCGAGGTTCCCACATTCGATGGCGAGCTCAAATCGTGTTTGAGGATCTTGGACGAACTGGAGTGCAATTTCTGGGTAGCCCTTCTTTTGCAAATATGAGATAATGCTTTGTCCAACCAGGCTTGAAGTCTTGATAATGTTGAGCATCTCATCGTAATTCCGTTTGACTAGTGCAAGCTTGAAGCGATACTCCGTAGGATCAATTTGGAGAACCTTCGGCTTAGCAGCACGATCGAGGCAGTAGATATTGCGGCCCTTGACCCTAACCAAATATACTGTGTGTTCCAAAGTTCTCACAATGCCGTTATCGCCGTTCATCAGACTGTACTTGATATGATTCAAGGTCGAGTACAATAAAACTCCGGTATCGTCCCAAGTAGCGCTCTTGATTCGAATTGTTTCATGCAAACTACTAACTTGTTCGAGATTCTTGTTCGCGATGGTAACGTTATGCTTGCTTAGCAGGGCGACATGGAGGCCATCCGAGGACCAGACAACATATTTGACGCCATTGACCGAGAGTTCGGCTAGATTTTTCTTGGCTTGGATATCATAAAGAACGACCGAAGTTGGTGTAATTAGCAGCAGATTGCCAGTTCCACCAAAATAAATATCTGTCGTTCCATGCGGGGGTTTGATCGTCTTCGTGGTCGAATTGCTGAGGTCCTTGATGTCAATCTGCTGGTTAGCTTGGGTGAAAACTGCAAATCGATTCCTCGCTACAAAGACGGCAGAATTTCCGGACCCCCGTTTGGTATCCGTGGGCTCGACCGCACCAGAAGCATCGCGTGGGAGACTGATTAACTCATAGGTACCGCCATCGGCAGGCGATGTGACTAGAATGGATCGCTCCGCAGGATTATAGGAAAGTGTACGCGGTGGAACCCAGGCGCTTCCAAGCTTTTTCAAAGAGAGCATGGAAGGAGACTCGATGTTTTTCTGGAAGTCGTATGACCGAACGTGTTTCTCCTTAGTAATGTAGAACAGATTATTCTGATATACACCAGACGCCGGGCGCTCTCTTTCCAGTTTAAACACCATGACCCCGTTATCGTGACCAGCGGCAAACAGATTGATTTCCGGGTGAGCAGCAATGACCCAGAACCGATCATTCTCCCTCTTAAAGGATTGAACGGATGTTCGCCTGTTAAGATCCCAAACTCGGATAGTCTTATCCTCGCCAACAGATAGGATAAGGTCCTGGTGCGGGTGGAAAAGACACGCCGATGCGTTTTGGAAGTGCCCTCGACAGGTATCCACTTCCCAAGCCTTGGTTTCAGACATTCTCCAAAGCTTCACTAGGCGGTCGTCACCAGCCGAAACAATTAGAGGAAGGGTTGGGTGAAAGGCCACCCAGTTGACACCGCGGTCGTGGCCCTCGAGGACAAATTTGACGACCGCATCTGTGTTTCCAAACATGTCTGCTTGATTCTGATTAGCTCGAGCCATCTGGTCCTCGAACGACATTGCAGTTGGTGCGGAGTGTTTCTTTCTTAGTCCAGAAATGTCCCAGACACGGACTGACTGATCCAGAGAGGCGGAAACAATGAGGTCCTCTTTCGGATGGAACTGTGCGCACATGGTATAGTGGTTGTGCCCGGTCATGGTGCAAACTTGAGATTGTTAGATGCGACCGCAACGCAGGTGGTTCCTAGGAGACTTACTTAGAGATCCTAGAACGAGTTAGTAGAGCTCCTTTAGCATAGGGGCATTGACTTACGATTTTGCCAGTTCCATATTCGGATGGTCTCTGTTTTAGGTAAGTACATGTTTACAGCAATTTACTAGCTCGGCTCATCTTACGGTCATCGGAGCTGCTCAATATCCATGGCAGCTCGTGGTGGAAGAAGACAGTGCGGACATAGTCCAAATGGCCACTGAGAGTGAACAGACATCGCCTTGTCTGGTAAGACCAGACCTTGATCTTGTAGTCATCGCCACCAGAAACGAACCTGCCTTGTCTCAATATTGTGCTCTCAATAATCCCTGTCGTTCCCGATGCTTACAATGGCTGTGTCTTGTGGAAGTCGATGCCGCGAACAGGCCCATCGTGCTCTTCAAAGCGGTCTATCAGGGTACCCATACGGTAGTCCCACAATTGGATAGTAGACGAATGTAGGGAGACGAGGATCCATGGCCTGAGGGGCGGTCAGCGAAGAGGAGGGGGTTTGGTGTGCGGAGCGTGCGGAGGTACCTCTTGGGGTGGAATGCGATGCCTTTAGCCCTGGAGGACTTGGACTCGAACTAGAAGGTATCAGAAAGTTGGCGATTGTACAGATTGTGTGCGGATGGGGAGGGTGTACCTTGGTCAACATAGATGGGGAGGACATGGTAGAGATCGGGGGGAAGCCGCAGCTTCGAGCACGCCCAGAAGCAGCTCAATCGGCGCACACAATCCCAGCGGGAGAAGGTGGGAAAGGGAATAAAGGAGAAAAAGACAAGGTGGGTGGTGAGAGTGCTGGGATGGGGGGGTTGCTGCCTCGAGAACTGGTGATGTTGGTGATGGTCTTCGCCAAATGCTCTATGTGTTCTCAGATATCTCGCTAACTACAAAGGGGATAGCGGGCCCTGGCCCTAACCCGACCTCCGCCCCGCATCGCACGTGACTCTCGTGTTCCCCGAACATTCCAAACTCGACGACATCTCTGGTGGATGCCTCAGGCCACAAACTCTCAAACAACACCAAACGCAACACCAAACCTCGGGGAACCGCCCCGGACTCGAGACAAATGCCATCGTCAACCGCCTCCACAACCCATTGAGCCTCAATCCGCCGACCTCGCAGCCCAAGTTTTGCCTCCGTTGCTGTGGCTCGGTTGCCCTGGTCCTCTTCCTCTGCATGGCCCCGCGCTACTCACCAATCCCGACCCCGCCAGCTGTCCATCGTTTGCCAGCATTCACTGCGGCCCTGTGCGTTGCAATCTTGCGCTGCTTGTCCATTGGGCCGCATCTGTCGTGCTCGACGCAAGGTGAGATTGTTCGAGTCTGCACTGCACGCTGGCAGACTGCGGCCGCTAATTGCTGGCGGCCACATATCAGTCCAGACATCGGAGCCATGGCAGGGAATCACATCTGCACATTGACCCGCACCACACCCGCCAACTCAGTGCTGAAACGCAGATGATATTTGGCGACGTCCCGCACAATCCCAGAGCCCAAGGGATCGTGACCACCACAGGCCCGCCTCTTTCGTCGTCTTTTTCTCTTCTCTCTCCCCATTCGGCCACCCACGCACACACAACTTCCGAATTGTACAGCACTCTGTGGCTAATTAGGTCCGACAACCTGCGAATCCTGCATTGCTGCCTATAGGACTTTATTGTCCACCTCCCGCACCATCGGCCAAGTCATTGCAGGGTCTGACTTGTAAAAACTCCGCCTATCCGCCCAAAACCTGTCGCTGAGACACCTCTTATCAAACACCTCCAAACCACGTCCAGAAAATGATATTGTCCACGAAGCTTTCCTCTGACATAGCAAGACTCGACGTTCGGCATCTGATACCCTGAGTTTATCGTACTCGCAAGGGAAATTAATAAAACGCACCTTCTGTTGACGTACATACGCCAGCCCTACACACCCTTTCCGGTGAACTCCACCACACCACCTCAACATGGAGGCGACCGATAAGCCACCCCTCTATGCCTTTCCTAACGGCCACCACCCAACCTCGCCGCCCATGACGCCTGGCTCGCGTTCGCACGCACATTTCTCGCCTCACGCCAACCACACTCCACTGATGTACAAACGTATGGGCATTGACATGCGGGCACAATCTCCTCCCCTCGAGTTCATTGAACCCACTGGGTACGGCCATCAGTTCCTCTTCACCAGGCCTCAAGCAAGAAATTACTCCTCCCGTACATCAACGGTGTCCGGGCATGCCTGTGGCACGAGCGCTCAAGACTCCGATGATGAGGACGAACCGGACGAGGAGGGTCCCAAGGAGATAGAGCGAGTGGCCCGCAGAGTCGATAGGCCCAGCTTTGTACTCGAGGAACTGGATAGCGATCCAGGCTATGATAGCGACATAGAAATAATCAAGCCGTATCATTGCGAAGATGCGAGAAGTGAAAAGAGCGGAGGAGTACCGGATGGAAACGTGTTGCTCGACAAGTTCAAAGAGTTACACTGTCAACATGGATCTTCCGATGACGAAGAAGAGAAGGAGCGGATATACAGAAGAAAGAAGAAACGTTGGAGCGCAGGAATTTTCAAGAGAAGCCACAGCCAGAGCGTCGAAGGGGACAGCAGCTATTCCGATAACGACCCGCTAGACGATGTCGACGTGAGCGCTCGCCGACTACGACGACGGGTGCGAGGTCCAGGTGATAGAGCTTCTCTTATCTTCGAGGATAGAGGTTTTCCAAATTCCAGCAATATCGCAGAGGTAGACGAGCCAGAAGAAGACGGCATCCCTCACTCGGCAGGCCCCCCATCTATTCCTTCTGATGATGGATTCACGCTGGATGAATTGCCTTTTTGGTTTGTGGATGACATGCTCATCGAGACCGCTTCAGAGGATTCCTCTTGACATGTCGCTGGCGTCATGGTTTTTTCTCATTTCCCATAGACTGGATACCACTTTTCGCATTTCATTATTACTGTTCTTATTAGCGAGCGAGTCTTGCACCCTTAGATATGAGTTTACGAGTTTACGAATCATCTCCTTTTACTTGTCCAAATTTATCGTCGCCTTTTCTAAGCGCCATCAAACGGCCTGTTTTGGCGTAAACACAAGCAACGTCTCGTTCCTAATTTCTGCAGGCGCGCTGCCACGTCAAAATGCAGCTGGAAATTTTCATCACCCTTGCTCGCTATTTTTGGACACGCTGACAGCCTCGCCGCCAAGCTTGGACATGGTGGTCTGAGCACCTTGTCCGGCACGCTTAGGTAGCCACCAACAGCCATCATCAAAAATAACTGCCTCCTCTTCATCGTTTGTACCATTTGGTATTGGTCCTTGGTGGTTACTAATTACCAGTTTTACTTGAACAATTTCTCCTTTCGAATTATGCCCTGGAAACCTTCCCACACAGCCTCTATCACACTCCCACGACCCGCCTGAATAGTGCAGTAATTTTCGAAAAGTTTCCATGTTCCTTTCCTTCAGCGATGATACACTGCCTGCGCACGAGTCTTCGTTTCTCGCGTTACCCCCTAAGCGGTATCAGTGAGCAATCTGCGCCTCAGATGTTTAACATCGGTAACGCCCTCCACATACCTGGCTGACGGGTGAGAAACATGTTTACATCTGCAGCCCAGTTATCTACGCGAAACTACTCGTCATGAAAATAAGCTTATTTCTTAGTTTGCAGATGCTAACTTCCATCTGCACAGCTCTCCACGCCTTTCGCATAGTCACCCGGCATCAGGAACACCCGGGGCACTAGCTGACATGCAAAATAGAGGCGGAGTGAAATGAGTATTGTATAAAGATGACTTTGAATTCACTCGAAATGATCCCTATCCACTCATCTATCTTCTCCAATTATACAAAACCATACTCAAAACATCTCATCTCCTTTCTATATATTTATCGTACTTGTTTGACCTTTTATACATTTGCGCTCTTCCATCACAGAAACAATGTCTTCCACCATTACCAAGATCTTCATTGGCGCTCTCGCCACCCTCGGAGCTGTACATGCCCTTCCCCAGCAACAATATGCCACTTCAACAAAGGCAGCAGTAGCAAGTGCAACACCTGTCGCTCCTCCAGCCGTTGCCGACAACAGTGCTCTAATCAAGGACCTTCGTGGCACTTCCTCCGCCAACAAGCGCTTCCAGCGCCTCTTGACTGTTGATGGAGAGGGCAAGAAGCTTCTCGAGGGAGAAGATCTCAAGAAGCGTGTTGTATTCGACTTCAATAACGCCGTTGCCGTTGGAAAGGGAGGAGCAACAAAGGCTGCCGTGAGTTTCTCTTCAACACTCCTTATCCATTTTCATATTCCTAACCTCCTTTACAGAACATCGAGACCTTCCCCATCCTGACCGACTTGGGAATCTCGACCACACTTGGCTTCCTCAACGCCTGTGGAATGAACACTCCTCACGTGCACCCTCGCGCTACCGAGTTCCTTACTCTTACCTCTGGCTCTCTCAAATTCGGCTACATCACCGAGAACGGTCTCCTCCCCGCCGGCACACCTTCTGAAGTCACTGGCTCGCTATCCAAGTACCAAGGCACTGTATTCCCTATTGGCTCCATTCACTACCAATTCAACCCTGAGTGTGAGCCCGCCGTGTTCGTTGCCTCGCTCAACTCCGAGGACCCCGGTACCAGCCAGATTGCTCAGAACTTTTTCGGCTTGAACGCTGATGTCGTGAATGCCACCATCGGTTTCCCCAAGTCTGTCGACGGCAAGGACATTGCGACTTTCAGGAAGCAGATCCCCGCGAATGTCGCTTTGGCTATTGATGCTTGTGTCAAGAAGTGCAAATTGTAAGCGGCATAATATTTGACGAAGAGTTTTGAGTGTATAAGGGGATTTTGGCATAGCGACGGGTTGAATCTTTAATTGCATAGCGCGGCGTTTTGTTTTCTTGCATAGATTTTTGGAGTTTTGCATTACAGCATCAGCATTATACTTCGTAGTCCTCACGGACCGATACAACTACTCTCTATAAGAGTAACTTCTAAATTCTAATTCGATTCTCACAAATACCACCACCATCCTCGTTCCTCAATGTGTGACACCCCCAGCCTCTAACCACCATTTATCATAACACTAGCGTAACTAAGAAATCAGCCTCCACTAATAGATTCCTCTTCAGAAACCAACATTCCACAGCTTTCAGCCAATTGAGGCTGTGAAGAACCGGTACTAGCCATATCGAGTCATTCGAGCATTATGATTGGTCGCTACATGAATTCGGCTAGCGCCGCTGAGGCCATGAAAATGATGGACGGGCAAAGGCTTGGGAGGCTGAGCTGAGACTGTGCTTTATGAACGAGCTTCAGCAAGCCTCTAGAATCAAAGACACACCGTTTCTCTCAAACGCCCTGTCGCTGAAAAGAATTCTTTGCACGGATTAAATTTTTTGCTAAGGTGGTTCGGGGGATTTTTGACTAAGATCGCAGTGGGGATAGACGGTTCGTGGACAGTTGGGCAACAATTTGGTGCCTGAATAGGCATCCATCGTGTTAAGAGTTTGGACATTTCGAAATTTGGTCGAGGAGGATTGATCATAATCTTTCTCCGTCTCATTTTTTTCAGTTGGAAATTGGAGATCGCGATGGGTTTATCTTGGTCTAGTTCAACATTATGCGGTTCATCACCACCACCAACACCTCCTCCAAACCAAAAACCGAACAGCCCCCGACCCGACCAGCCCCATCCCAAAGACTCGATCACGATTCTAAACGCAAAAAATAGCCGCCTACACCAGCTTCCCACAGAGCTAGTGCTCCATATCTACAGCTATCTCGAGGATTCCAATCCGTACCGCCCCAATGTCTCAAGAATGGTCTTGCGTGCCACATCGCGGCGCTTCCACGCCATGTTTCCAGGCCCAACGACAAAGTCGGGGAGATGGGAAGTACCCGATCGACGAGGCTTTACTGCGTTAATCAATTCGGCGTTCTTCAGATACTTGTGCGCACAAGAAAAGAATGGAGAACTCAGTAACGGCGACCTTGTTTGTGGTATATGCAGACAGATTCACGAACGGAGTTGCTTCACCGATGTAGAGGCTACGAGAGTGTCTGAGGTTAGGATTTGTATCGGCGCACAGGGTGTGTTTAATCTGTGTCAGCATTTCCGAGTTACCTATGCGGGGTTGAAGATTCATCCCGTTGATGCTGTGTGTAATAGCAGACACGACAACCTAAGCGGATTTCCAGGGAATGCGGTGCATGATGGGGGGGCTAGGGATCGCAATGGCGCGGATTTCAGTATGAGTCGGGTACGTCTGATGCAAGTCAGAGGACGAGGGACGGAGGATGGAGAGGTCAAGAGTTGCGCGGAATTGCGATTGTTTCAATTGGGGTCTGGGAGTGGCGCAGTGCTGGAGAAGAATTTGACGAAAGGAATGGTGCTCGAAGCTGTGGAGAAAACTGGTTGGAGCTTGTGTCCGCATCTACATGCGCGGTCTGGGGCTTCATGGCTCTCATTCCTGCTTCAAGGTGTGGAAGCTCCGCGAAAGATTCCTGGATCGTGGTTTTCATCGAAAGAAGAGCCGAGCGTGTGGCCTACACACAGATGTAGCGCACCGAATTGCGATACGCAGTTCTCGTTAACAAAAGAGAAGGTATCAACTGTAAAAAGGGTTATTAGCAGAGAATACCTGGTGATGAAAGTGGAACGATGTCTTGGACGAATGGGCGGTGCGGATGACAAGAAGTGGATGGCACAGATCGTGGAAGCGAGCAAGCTTGATGATGATAAATTTAGCTAGATGGAGGAAATGTGTCGTAAATGCAGTAATACTAAGGAGCAATGATAGTAGGACGAACAATTCACCAAACGAAAACCAACAATTCCAATTTTGTGGCTTGATCCTTTGCACGTGACATAATCAGCCACAGCCGAAGGCGGTGAGGCTGGGGGGCTTTCAGGTCCGTGGTCCCGCACCGCAACGCAATGACTCCCCGCGATCCTATGGACGACTCAGCTTGCTGACTTTCTTAACAAATTGACTCCTCACCATCTGGACACCATTTCCTTTTCTGCTAGAGTCTCAATAGGGAGTACTTGGTTTCTTGTTTTTGCTACTAGATTGCAGATTTCAAGAATCGCGAATTGCGACGTGAAGTTGTACATTCCCGAGATCAACACCCCACCATGGCAGAAAAATTGTCTATGGATGAGCAATTGGCTCTGATTAAAGTCAACCTCCAAGAAGTTCTGAACCAGGAAATCATTGAAGAGGTACTGAAGAAGGGAGAACCGCTCAAGATTTACTGGGGCACAGCAACAACTGGTCGACCACATTGCGGATATGTGAGTACAATGCTCCCCCGACCTCCGGGATGAGAACGCGCGACAACAAAACTTATACTAATTTTCTGCCTCCCCAGTTCGTCCCCGTTCTCAAACTCGCTCAATTCCTCCAAGCCGGTTGCAGCGTCAAGATTCTCCTCGCCGATATTCATGGCTTCCTAGATAATCTCAAAGCCCCGATCGAGCTGGTCAAGTTCCGCGCCGAGTACTACAAACATGTCATCACTGCGCTTCTCAAGGCCGTCAAGGTCCCGATAGATCGCCTCGAGTTTGTCCTTGGTTCTTCCTACCAGCTCACCCCCGAATACACCATGGATCTGTTCAGATTGAGCTCTGTCGTCACGGAACACGATGCGAAGAAGGCCGGTGCCGAAGTTGTCAAGCAGGTCGAGAACGCAACGCTTAGTGGACTTATCTACCCGCTCATGCAGGCATTAGACGAACAGTACCTCGGTGTAGACGCACAATTCGGCGGCGTAGATCAGCGGAAGATCTTCGCGCTTGCAAAAGAAGTCTTGCCACGCGTTGGCTTCAAGGAGCGCGCCCATTTAATGAACCCCATGGTTCCAGGCCTCCAAGGCGGAAAGATGAGTGCCAGTGATCCAGACTCGAAGATCGATCTCCTAGATACCCCAGATGCCGTACGAAAAAAGCTCAAGAAAGCCGTCGCAGCACCCAAGGTCGTCGAAGGCAACGGCATCCTCAGTTTCGTCGAATTCGTGCTCTTACCCGCCAGCAGCCTGCGCTACGGAACCCAGAAATTCGTCGTGGAGCGAAGAGACGATACACCACTTGAATACACCAACATCGCCGACATGCACAAGGACTACGAAAACGATATCGTAAGTTTCCAACCTAACCAATCTCCCCATCCACTTGCGTATCAACTAACAACCCTACAGCTCTCCCCCCAATCCCTCAAACCCGCCGTCACCGAAGCCCTCATCTCTCTGCTCGAACCCATCCAAGCCGAATTCCAATCCTCCCCCGCATGGCAAGAAATCGAAACAAAAGCCTACCCACCACCGCCGGCGCCGCCGAAGAAGGAAAAGAAGAAGAAGGACAAGGGGTCGTTTTATCCGAAGAAGGTCGAGGCTAAGCCTGATGGACATGTGGAGGGCGCGGATAAGGAGAAAGTTAGTGTGGGTGTGGATGGAGGTGCGGAGGCGATTGGGAAACTTGGACTAGAGGAGAAATAGCAATCAGAGGATGCATTGGAGGGTGGGTGGTGGTTTGGGGTTAGTAGCGAGGGGGTTCGGTGGGGTGGCGCAATGGATATACCTTCGTGCGTTGAGAAGTTAGATAGATGGGAATGTGAGACGACTTCCATTACGATGTAATGAATATCTATGTGTGTTTGTGTTGGGATTTGTATGTTGCTTGTTCGTTGAACTCGTCTCGTATAGTTATCTATTTCCACCCCTTTGAACCAACCTCCTACATCATCATCGTCGTCAACATCGTACCAAAGCGCCAAAAGAGATCTTCTACTTCTACTCCATGCCCAGCATTCCTACCCTATCCTTCTCTCCTCACAACTCATCCTTAACCCTCTCCCCACCCCAAGCCTGCGGCTCCCCATCATTCTGCGGCACCTTCTTTGTCCCCAGCTTCTTCCCCTCCACCTTCTCCTCTACTTTCTCCTCCCCGGCCCCCCTCTTCGCCAAAGCCGCAATCTCTCCATCATACACCGACCACTCCGGCACCTGCCTCCTCGCCCTATCAAGCTTCGGCTCCTTCGTCTGTGGATTATTGCACAAATCAATTGTCTTCGCCTCCTTGAGACTCTCATCCGAACACCAAGTCTCGCACCACAACCACTCCTGCGGCAAACTGTGAATCGGCAAATTAAACTGCATGTTGTTCGGCAGATCCTGGTCGAGATTTGACAGCGAGGCCGGGTCCGCGGAGAGGGAGTGATATTGCTGGCGAAGGCGGTCACCGGCTGCGATCTGGCGGAAGCGCTTAAGGTCTACGACGTAGAGCGCGGAGATGTGGTAGGGGAGGCCGCGCAAGAAGTTTTTCCAGTAGCCTTGTTTCCAGAAGCGGAAGCCTTCCATTTCGGTGCGGGAGTCGCACATGGGTGTGAAGCCGTAGGGCGCGCCTTGCAAATCATGCGTAACAAGTTCGTACATATCCGTGCGAACGATTTGGTCCGCGTCGACGAAGATGACCTTGTCGAGGTCGAGCGGGAAGAGCACGTCCAAGAATAAGATCTTATATCCCCAGATCTCGCGTTGCTTTTCAGTTTGGCCCCGTAGCCAGTGCGGCCATTTGTAGGTTACCATTTCGTAGTCGAAGTTGTATTCTGCGGCCATTGTGGGCAGGAAGGATTTGAAGGATGGTGAGAGGAATTGCTCTATAAACCAGAATTTTACCGTGTGGTTTGTGTGCTTCATTACGGAGAGCATCATGATGTTCAGCATGCGTTCGTACAGGTGGCCGGATGCGACGGAGAAGATGTTGATGTCGGCTTGGACACCGCCACCGGTTGATTTCTTTGTGAGAGGCTTTTGGGTCTTGAAGCCACCGAGGCCGATCTTGTCAAGGAATTTGTTAACTTTCTGTGTGCCCTTTCCTACGAGGTCTGAGGCCACAGAGTCTTCGCTGCCGAGGACATCGGCGTCTTCTTGGCCTGGTTTGCGAGAGAGACGAGGGAAGAGCGTGGTTCCCTGGAAACTCATCAATGCAATCTCACTAGTCTCGTCGCCATGGGCAGGACCATATCCTTTGGTTCCAGCGCTGTCGATGTTGAATATCTCCTGACTGCGACCCTTCTTGAGCTGGATCTTGAAGAAACCTGGATTGGCTTTGAATTGGAAATATCCCAAATTGGCCATGATGATAGTGTCAGCGAAATGAGAGTCCTTCTCAGTCGACAAGACGAGTTCAGCACCGCGAGGGGGTTGTCCGCTGTTTGAGATGTCTCGGGAGTGCCCCTCAATAAGGATGCTTTCCAGTCCGTAAATTGCATCGATATTGGCTCCAGCATTGAGGGAACTGAGTTTGATGTTGTCCAGATCGTGTACCGACTCTTCAGGCGCTACCAACCATGATGGCGGAACATCCATGCCTAGATTAAGCAAAGCCTCCTTAGGTATACCCGAGAAATGAGCCTCGAGGTTCTCGACATCGCCATTATCGTTGAACGTAGGGCTAGAGTCGAGGATATACCGGTAGAAACGCTTGACAGGTAGCTCCTGAATTGTGTCTCGGGGGTTGAGGAAAATCTTTAGATAAACTCCAGACATCTCAGAGAGCACTTTCAGAATTGGAACCCATTTCTGAGCTAGCTCAGTAGTCGGGTCCAATGACGCCACAATCTGGATGATGGCGGTATTCTTGTCACCCTTCTTTATCGCGGTATGAGTGTCGTTGAATTGGTTGAACTGACTAACGCGTAGTGTCGAGGCAGACTCAAAGATACCTTCCGGTACATCCGAAACTGTGGAGAGTGAGACAAGAGATTGCAACTTGGCGTAGTCAAAGGGAGTAGAGATTCTGCTCGTAAGCTCCAAAGCCTCAAGAGCTTTCCCAAGCGGCCCAATACGCTTCGTCGTCTCATAAGAAACAAAAGTCTCCAAATCGTCTTTTCCAAACGGTTGATCAGTGGGGAGAGGACCGACAAAGCGACCGTTAAGAAGAAGGGCACCTCTACCCGGCTGGAGACCAAAAGCCTCCGCAACAATAGGCTTCGCTGCTTGCCAAAATAGCGTAGAGTTGCCAGGGGTGGGCGAGAAAGTCACCTCCGAAGCGAGGATATCCAAGAGTTTGTCGATTCTAATATTGTTGCCAGACTTGATCCAAGCCTCTAACAAATCTTCCGCCGCATTGGTCTTTTCAGCGTCCACTTGCGGGTTATGAATAAGCACAAGTTCAACATTATCATGTTCCTTGCGATACTGAGCCGCAGATTTGAGCAGATCCAGTCCTGACTCGGAGTCAAAATCTCCAATAACAGTCAAATGTACGATATTCGTCGCCGCTGCATCCCCCACAGGCACGCGGGGGAAACGAGCAAAGATCTCCCCATGCTTGTCTTGAAACTCCGCAAGATCAACGAGAGTGATATTCTTCTCGTTCTCGGGGATAATCAACGGGTTACGGCTGGGAGCAGCTTCAAACAGGAAGTATTGGGGAAGCCAGCTATCTTCTGAGAAGACACCCTCGAATACTCCCCTTTGGATTAGGCGGAGATCATTGCTGACTCTTTGGCTCATCGATCCCAGCCATTCGTCGTTTTGTGGGATGGGAACTCCGTTGATGAACAAGGGAGCATTATCTCCATCTGCAGCCAGACGTTTGAGGTACTGTTTTGCTTTGGCTGTTTGCTCCTGAACCAATTCGGAACGCAAAGCGTCTTCAAGCGAGAGCAACTCCCGACCAGTCTTGAGTTTTGCGCTCTTGACCACTCCATCGAAAGTTGTCTTGTCTGTTGTACCAAGTTTCTTGTTCTCACTAGCCTATATGTTCATCAGTAGAATATCAAGAAACCAATCGGATATGACTCACTGCTTGAAGGTATTGAAAAACAGCAGCAAGGCCATACGTCTCAAGCAAATGATAAACAACCTTAGCCTGCTCCACGGCAGCCGGCGTCGTAGACTTTGGCACCAGACCCCACCGAAGCGGGACCTTCCGTCTGACCATGCCCTGCATAGTCTCCACAACAGTGAACACATCATCCTTGGAGCTGAAATCAACGGGTATAATCGCGTTCTGGATATCCCGTCGGATGGAAGGCAATTGTCCAGGGTATGTGCGTTGCAGAAGCTAGAAAGTTTAATAGAAGGTCAACGTATTTGCAGGATGTATAACTTACTGCATTCAATTCACTTGGCCAATCTTGGTATCTTTTATCCTTCTCGATATCATTGAGCCAGATGATAACTTTACCCCCTTCAATCTCATCCCGGAAATCGTAACGCTGCGGTTCATCCTGGGCCTGATTTTCCGTAACCGCGGGATGCGAAAGCAGTTCAATGGCCTCGAGACCGGAAAGACCTTGTCGTCGAACTCCGTTGATCAATTTTCGCTCGCGACGGAGATGCTCGAGAAGAGTGAATGGATTGATATCTCGTTCGGGTACCTGGACACCATTGATCCATAGAACGTTGTATCCAGAAGGGAGTAATTGCATGCGGTTGCTCTTGTGCTCCTTCAGATACTCCTCGGACGCATTGTGGGCAGCAATAGCGGATGAATGTTTGGGAAAGTCCTGTACCAGCTTCAGGAGAGTATCCAATGGCTCGTCGCTCTTCATGACGAAACTAGCGGCGTTTTGACCAAGAAGCGAGACCTCAGTCTCTGTCAACGGCTTCAGATCAGTCACATCCTCGTCATCGTGCAGCTCCGTATCCTGTGACTTTTTCGACGCTCCCTCCTCCCCCTTTCCTTCCTGTCGATCGTCAATAACAATGTAATCAGTTCGCTTGAGCTGTAAAGCAACACCGTAACCATTCACCACCAACGGTGCCTGCGACCCCTTCGAAGACGGCTTATGTCGAATTCTGTACGACGTCTTCCCCTCCTTCGCCGTTTTACTCAGCGTAGTATGAAATTTCCAAAATGCTCGCGAAGTAATATCCGTGTATAGAATCGCCGGCAGAGCATGCGTGCTATTCCCCAATATCCGATCAAAGGGCAATTCGTACGTCCGTTCACCCTTGAGACCTCCCTGACTCTCCTTCAACTCCGGATCACAGTATTGCTTTCCTCTAAAAGCAACCCAAGTCTCACAGTCCCCGCCTTGTTTCGATTCCAGTGATGGCTCCACGGAGGTATTGTAGAACTGATAGTGAGCTTCGATTCGCGGCGCAGCCGAACGCACCGACAGCGCGAGCTGAAAGGAAGATAGGGTTTCCGCATCGGTGATATGGCCATCGAAATCTAGCAGGTGCACGAAAACAGTGTACAGCTCTTGAGGCGTATTGGCGTGGTCGAAATAGCCTTCCGCTATACGATCGAGGATCGGGAAATATGAACTCGGGTTTTCCTCTGCAGCCGTTTCTCTGCGGCAATTAGCTTCCATTCCATCCCATCTCATAGTACACAAAATCCTTACAAAAGCTCGACCAAATACGGCGCAGCGTTGAAAGAAGCGCGTAGAGCAACATTGATGCTCGGACCGGCGAGGACCCCAATCGCTCTAATTGCGCTGAGTGCGAAGAAGGCCTTCTTGCTTAGCGATCCCACAAGGACCCGCATAGCGCCCGATTACGTCTAAAGCTGCCGTGACGTGGAAACAGTGTCTCTAAAAGATTGTGGAATTGTAGTGCCAGTGGTTGGTGGAGGGGTCAGCTTTTGGATACAGATCGGTGATTTTACAAAGATGCAACGTATGGCATTCCGAGGGGGCCAATTGTGCGGATTCGGATGCGCTGTCAAGACCACAGAATCGGCCGGCCAGCGGAAGAATGTGTAGGGGAGAGTTCAGAGGTGGGAATTCCAGGGCCGCTTTCTATCTGGGAGCTGATGATTTATGAGTGATGGGGGTGATGGGAACACCTCGTTCATCTTGGCGGAAATGTGCACCGCCACATGTGTGTGGCACTTCCGTGTTCACGTCGGAGCATTCTCTTAGGGTTAACATGAGAGCTAGGCACGAGGACTCTTCCTTACCTGCTTGCACCAACGTTCATACCTTCTACAATGGCAAAAAAAGGAGTATATATTTATATAGAGGCTAATAAACATTTATAGCAACATATTACTATGAATGTTTGCATTGATTTACTCTGTAGAGCTGAGAGCCTGGTAAAATATGAGGCAGGTGAGTAATTTACTAGTGGCCGGCTTTTCACGGTGACCCAAGGGACATCATCGCTCAAGCCTTACGTCATTGTCAAAAATATATATTCCCATCAATTGAAAGATGATAGTACAATTTCCTACACACTCCTCATAATCATACAAATCCCCCTTCCAGTTCCTCTACCAAGGATCCCTCTCCCTCCGGCTCCGATGAACATGCACTACCCTCGCCACAACACCAACCTCCCTCTCCACCCTCTCCCTAATCCTCTCCACAACTGCCACACTCCGATGCGTCCCCGCCCCACAGCTAACACTCAGCACCACATGCGCCCCCACTCTCCACTCAACCGCCCTTCTTAAATCGCGTACCGCCGTTTCGACCGCCTCCCGCGCGCGCGGATCCTGCATGACATGCTCCTGGATCAGGGGGTGTGTACCCGTGAAGTCGTGCCAGAGATGTTTTGGCGGTTTGGAGAATGAGCCCGCGCGGATGGTGTAGAGGTGAGTGGAGGGGTGGGGTACGAGGTCGGAGAGGAGGGAGGAGAGGCTCGAGTGGTGGAGGATGTGGTTGTGGGAGAAGGAGAGGAGGTGGATTGTTGGGGGTGGGAGGGGGATTGGTTGGATGTGGTGGATAGGTGGATATGGTTCAATTGTTGTTGAGGCGGCTCGCGCTGTTGGAGAATTGATCGGTCTATTGTAGGGAACTTTGGCCGGAAGTTGACGATGCATTGTTTCGTGATCGAGAACGTATTGGGGTTCTTCCTGTGGGGATATATCTCGAAGGTTCTGTTATTTGGTCAGCATGAGTAAAGGGCATTAGTAGACGTAAACACATATACCTGCGGATGTGATCGGCTCATAGTGTCAAGTTCTCCTGAATTTGGACCATATTGGTTCATGGCTTTAGCATTCTCCAAGTGCGCAGCAAATTGAGCCGCCCGCTGTGGCCGACTTTGCCCTTGCGCTGGGTAAGTAACGCTTCGATGTCCGATCGAGCGCTTGGTCGTATGATGACCACTTTCCATTTTGCACTCAGTGATCCGGACAGATGCGAGGATAATAAGATATTCTCTAGTCTCAACTGAGAACTACTTCATGGCTTCGGCCTAAGGATATGACGTGGACTCTCAAATTCCATAGGTTGTACTCAGTCGTCGCTGACCGTTTTCCTAGAAGCAAACACTCGAAAGTACCTACCAAACAGTATCATAGTGCAGTTACGATATGACCACCAACACGGTGTCACAGCGCTTGTGACTCGATCAAGCAATGGCACTCGAGTATGGGCTGTTGTGTTCTTTGCCCTACCTACGGCCACACTACCAAATTCCATGGTGTGTGACAACACGACACTGCAACGTCCCCACGAAAGCTCCCAGGACCTGATTGGAACACCGTACGTTTGTATACTGTGATACTTTTCCATGATTCGTTTCCAAGGACCAAACGACCAGCAGCAAAGAAAGAAGTCAGAATAGAGTAATTGAAAGACGATTCAGAAAGCCTGGAGATTCGAGCAGAGAAAAGATTGTACGAAAGTTTGGACTTACATTTTAACATTTTATTATCGCGACTTTGTACTTATATTCAGACAAATGACCAGATATAGACAAAGAAAGTAGAATAAAGCACTGGAAGCCGCCTCGTATAGACCGGAGATTCGAGCAGAGAAATGACTTTACGAAAGTCTGTACCTACACTTGAACGTCATGCTATCGCGATACTATCCTTATTAAGACACCAAGACTCGATCCCCTCCATATCCCTTCCCTTCATCCCTCCCCTACCCCTCAACACCATCCCCAACTCTCACGATACGGCCCCTTCGACGGCAAACCTGCTTCACCCCGACCGTGGCGCCGCCAAGCCGTATCGATCTGAGGTCGCGGCGCACAAACCGCATGCGACACCGGTTCAACAACAGCTGTCATCCGCATAAGCTTAAAGTTTGCAACCGCCACAATGTATTCGTCTCATGGTCGAGAAAAACAGGCGCGGGAGGCTGTAGCATCGGAATCGGGTTCGGCTTCCCAGCCTTGGTTATGGTCACTGAATAGATGCAGAGATTGCGCCATCAATAACTTCCGGTGCGAGAGTCTGGAGCGAAATGATCTGATGTTTGAGATGCGCATACAGCCCAGTGATGCAGGATGGTTATTGGTATGTGAATGTGAATGAAGATGGGGAGGTGGGCACGGTGTCTCCGAGAGGCAAATGCCATCTTCATACAATCCAAGCTGAAATGAGCAGCAACGTAATCGACCCATACAATCGCACGCATCCAGCTCGTGAAGTCCACGGATACAGTAAAACCCCTCCTAGGCGCTTGATTTCCGAGGCTGTCCGGGGAGCAAACTATCGGTGTGCAAGGCTGTTTAATCAATCTGATGGTGTGGTGGCAAAACAAAGATTTCGCCTCTCGCCCCTTGCAGGTGCAGCGCAGCGCTTCACGATTCGAGCAGATGTGCCCTGGGACTGAGCATCGAGAGAGTCAAGACCCCTGACATGCTGAATGGGAGATCGAGAACGTGGATGTCACGGCTGGCTTCTAATGGTTTGATTCATTGCATCGTCATATTATCTGATTCTTTTTCCATGCAGCGCGTGCATCGACCGTTGTAACCGGTCGAAGATCGCTACCGAGGGTCGTGAGATGGTGGCCCTAGAGCATGCGATGCGATGCGATGCGGCTCAACACACCATCAGATCTCGCGAATCTCGCAGTATGGCGTAACGAAAATACAATACAATGAAAATGGCTGGTGTTGAATATGTCTTGTCTCTAGTGGTAGTTTTACTAAGCATATGCAAGGACACTTTGATATGTCTCCTAGCGGGCAAACCTTTACTCCGAGAGCGAGTGCGAGAGCGACACACAACACTGAAGACAAGGCTGGCACAGGTTTTGTTCATTGTTTAGTGATAAGGCCCGACTAGAAATAGGCGTGCAGAGTCTGTCCACAGGAGTGCGGCACAGCCGATCCGAACAAGCAAGCAGGAGGCGCGGGCCGGCCGCCTCTAACCGCGGACATCCCAGGACAAGAGGGTTTGATCGGTGAGCAAGAGTTCGGAGCGCGGGACGAGTGGAGAATGGAGAGCGGGATGCGGGGTCGTGATGATGGTGGTGGTGGTTGGTGTGTGGGTTTTTGCTTTTTGGTTCAGGTTGAGTTGGTTGGATTGTGATGGAAATGAGAACGGAGGAAAAAGGAACCATGGGTTGTTGGTGTCATCGGTGTGATGTCTTGTCGTGGACCTCAATGGAGTTATCGGTGTTATTAGGAACTTTTGTGCAAAAACGTTACGCTTTCAGTTATTATCAAGGCCGTTATGGGTGGTGCAAAAGGTGTCGCACGAAAGGGAGTGCAACAATCCGATGCGCGGAAAAGGCGTCCAAGGAGAAAAACAATTTCCCAAGTTGCTGGTAAGAATAGTACCAGTGACATGGGAGTGGAATGAATTCTAGAATTTGGGGGAAGTCTTGACGAGATGGTTGGGCTTGCATGTACCAGTACATAAACGCTCGTATTCCTGCTTGCTTTGCTATATTGGAAAGAGAATGCTTGAGCCGAAAGTGGTCGGTTTGGGTTTAGGTTGGCCCGGAATCGATTTCCATTAGGTTTCGAATCTGCGAGACATACATGTGAAGGTGAGGACTGTTGGAGATGGTTGGCCCTGAGGTTGTGATTCAGAATATTCGCTCAACATGGGGTCAGCCGCCGAGAAAGTTGTTGCATTGTTTGGAGGGGCGATGGCGAGCTTTCTCGCCTGGATAATTACGACTCGGAAGGTCCCATGGGTTTGAGGGGGTGTGGTTGGGCAACGCTCTCCGTCGATAAACGCGTTGATAAGTGACTGCTGACTGATAGTGTTTGGTGAATAAGAGGGGGCAACACAATACCCCCCACTGACTCGACCCACGAGCTTATTTTCCATCAAACAGGTGTTGGCGTCAGCCCCAGTTGCGGATGGGAAGGTAAATACGAAGAGTAACATTAACCTGATGTCGATCAAATACTCCCCTTGTCGAAACGTGCCGAGATAAACGCAAGCAGACTCAGAATGAAGCAAAAAGCGAACCCTTGGGCATCAAAACAACATTCTCAAAGTCGAGACCTGTCGATCGCAAAATCTCACATATGTCGGTAGTCACGGAAAAGGCATACATGTACAGATCGCCGGTGCATATGTACATAGAAGGAAAATAAAAGAGAGATACGAACAAACCTTACACAGGAGATGTCCGCCGCTCGCTTCAGACTGCACAAGGGCCACGCCCACGCCCACGCCCCAAGGGCCAGAACCAACAATGCCCAGTGATCGCCCAGCGGAATCTCTCACCGCCAACGGACGAGGAACCGTGTCATCTCATTGGCTTAATTCTATTCCAACTACACTCTCCAACTTGCTCTCTTCAATTGCGGCAGCGTTGTGGCAGTGGGCGTGCCCAACGTCCCGCTATAGTCGCATGTACCGAGCGCGGATCCGCTATCACAGTGAGCAAGTAGAGAGAATTGAAACCAAGAGTGAGGGGGACAAGTATGTTTTCCGACGACCTGCTCAAAGAGGTTTCCTTGCTCGAGCAACTTGCCTTATCTGCATCGTAGATCATCAGCGAGTACCGCCCAAGCGTTGTTACATTCTGCCAATTGCACACCCATGTATCTGCAACAGCGTTACCTTCTGACCGCTTGACTTGTGCATCTTAAGCAAAATCGTCCCACTCGCACCTTGGTCCCAATGCACGATGTCCACGGGACTTGAAACTCGGCATCTCATCCACTCCCTTCAGACCCCGAGCTTACCCCACGTAATGATTTCAACATTCTCTGTCCACAAAAATTGTCACCGGGGCACACTGCGTACCCAAACCAGGGCTATTACTCCCCAAATAAGGTCTAGTTTCAGGAACGCGCCACTTGTGCGCATCACAACTAAGATGAGCAACAAGGAAAAGGGAGTCCTGACGGTGCCCAGCTGACAGATGCACAATCGGCCCTTTATGGCCTTCACCGTTCATTGTTTTATCTCCTCCGCATCGGAACACATGTAGCCTCCGAAGTCATCGTATGGCTTTTAGTCACAAATAACAAAAAGAACTTCAAGGTCCCGCCGGATCAATGATACCGAGCGAAAAAGAACGCACCCCGACTGGTTCGGAATATTTCTGTTGCATTTTAACATTCACAGCTCCGAGAAACGCCCGACAAAGCGTCTGGATCAAAGTTCGCAGCTGGTTCGGTCAAGCTGTCCGAGTCCATTATCACGTATGGGAAGGGCGCGGTTGCTCAGGTGGTTACCAATAGATTTTTTTTGATAGTATCTGATGGGTCGTGAAAATAGTACGATATCTCCGGGATGCTCCGCTGGCAAGGCATCGGGCCGTGAGTTCATTGCGAAACTGTTTCCGTGCTTTACCAATGTGGGTTTCCAAATCAAATAGGTTCGTTCTAATGCGGAAAGGCCCAAGGGATGGATGTCCACTCAAAAGAGAAAAAAAATCAAATTCATGTGCAAAACATATGTGTAAAAGCAGATTCCTCCCGTATCCTGGTTGTTAGCGCTCCCGATGGAGGCTACACCCAATGCACCAATCCGGGTATAAAGTATTCAGCTTAGTGAATGAAGAGCAAATAGCCGCCTAGCCGGATGGCTGTCGTGAATGGAAAGTGGTTCGCAAATGGTGAAGAGTTCAGCGCTAGCCTCCCAATATGTGCAAAAAGAAACGCCTGATTGGATGCAAATGAATGATGAAGAATACAAGAAAGAAATGTGTGCCGCCAGAACGCATCGTGCATTGCGTTGAACCGAAGGGGTATATGAGAAGTACAACCGGAAAACAACGCTAGAACGCGAACTACGTTGCGGAGGATCCTTCGAGGTTAAGGACGACTGAGCGAACATGATGCAGGATGGCAGCATCGACTTTCAAAACCGGAGAGTTCGGTGCAACCTCCTCGAGCATCTTGATTGTCCGTTTGAACAGAAGTTTAAGGGTATCCTTTGAAAGTTTTGTTCCTGGTAGGTATTGTCGCAGGCGCGACTTCGAGTATACTGCAGCCAGAACAAGCATATTACCAAATTGCCTTCATAAGCGTTAGTTCTATGTTGGACTATCTCATAGTTATCAGAAAACACTTACGCGTGCAGGGTACCAAAGATGTTGGTCAGTATCAATCGTTCCTTCGGGGTGTCCACGTAAGGGATATATGTTGTACCATCATCGGCACCAACGCGGTCAAACGCGATAGTGCTCTGGACGGCACTGTTCACACATCGTAGTGCGACCTCGAGCACTGTACTTTGATCCGGGTTCAAGTCCACGAGGCCTCTGGATGTCCTTTGCCCATCCGTCGGGGTGCCGGCAGAATCTGGAATAGCCGCGGGTGAACTGGTCTGGGAAGACCATGTTGAAATACTTGACTGGGGTGCGCCAGGTGGAAGTTCGATTTCATGGACTGCCATGTAAAGATATGGTCGTAGGATCATGTACATACCACCGTAGTACTTTGCGCGTAGTCTAGCAACATTCAGATTCGTGGAAGGAGGGTCATTATCTGACCAAACCAGTGCAGGTGGTAATAAGCCTCTCCAACTGGTCAAAATGTCGGCGTGAAGAGTTGCCGTTCCCGCGATGTCTTTTAGATTGAGTGCTGATGGTACTTTCCGACGATCACCGGCGTAAAGGTTGTTGTGTGCTTCATTCAGAATGACACGCAGATGAATTTGACTTGAATAGATGAACATAAAGATATCGCTCTCGTTGGATTCGTCGTAGGTGGCGTTGCTGGGGTCCATCGGCCCTCGTTCATAAACACCGGAAGGATACGCAACTTCGTCCTGATATTTTGAAATCTCACTCGCGGGCAAAGAACTCATCTCGGCCAGAATATCAGTTTCAAGTTGAAGGCAAGTCCAGTAGACACATTTGATCAGATTTAGGCGGTAGTGTTCCGAGTCGGGGATTTTGGGCTTGTTGTTGTCGAGAATTCCTTTTCGGTTAATTTTATCCATGTCCCTAGCATATTCTGTCAGCTTGAAAGTAGGCAATGAAGACCGGCAACCTATACCGTTTAATGAGGACCAGACAAACTCGGCATGCGTTGTTGATCCAGCTCCAGCTCTCCAAAACACGAGCGAACTGTGACAGATACAGTGCCGCTAAAAGCATAGCCTGAGCATGTGCTACGTCGTTCCCTCCCTGCTGGTTCCCTAGTATATCGGTCGCGTAACTGAAGTATGCCATGCCAGGCAAGATGTCGATGTTGCGCTGGCGGCCATCGGCCCCGTCGTCGCTGAAGCCACGGGATGGTGATTCCTGAATACCACAGGCGACCGCGAGCGGATCTTGATCGGGATTAGGTGCAGGCAGCGGCGACTTATACTCACATACTTTTCCGAGCGCAAGAACAAGTAACACAATAGCGTTACGAGTAGATTTTTCGATATTCCCCGGCCCCTCCCTCCCAGACGAATAAGGACCTGAGAATCTGTTGTCGGATCGTTTCCTCTTGACGCCAGCGTGTGTGTGTGCAATCATGTTAACGTCGGGAGAGTTTACTCGCGACGTCTTTGCATCCGGACTATACATTGCGATAAATTCCCTCATCGATCTCCTCAGCTTGTGAGGATTTAGCAGCGGGTGTAGTACTCGAATATGTTTGTTGTAGCTGTTGTGCAGTCTCCACAATGTATTCTCGTCCAACTTCAGGTTGCCGTCGATATCCAGCCCACCCACAGGCCCATAGTTATCGTGCAGGCTGTCTGATCCAAAAGTGCTTGGACTTGAAGCTGCGGTTGGGCCCCACAATCCTTCCTTTCCTGGGCCTGGAACGGGTAAAGGAGATTCTGTTTCGTTACTTTCGGGCGACCCAGCACTCTGGGTTCCATCGTTCATGTCGCGTCCCTCGCCAACTCCCCAAACACGAACCAGACCACGCGCTTGCTCCAGATGCATAGGGTAATCGAAGACCTGGAAGCCCGCGGCTTTCAACTTTTCAATTGGCTCCACACCCTGGGTAAAATTACTCATCGTAGCCCACTCGTGTAAGAGTTGATGAGCCGATGTCTTGTGATCCGATTGCAGGCCATGTTTCTCCTTTGGTTCATGCGAATTGGTGTGGTCGGTCATTGTGCTTTCTGCGGGAGTGGCCGGGGGCTGCGGTGCAGTTGGAATCGCTTCCTGCTTGATAGGAGTCGACGCGTTTGCGGCGACTGGAGACATAGTAGAATGAGATGCAATCGGCGAGTCTGTCTTCATGCTGTTTACTCTGTGCATCTGAGATCTCGCTTGGATTGGAGTCGGGATTCGGGCTCCGTGGGGTTCGCTCATAGACGCGCGCATTGCATACCTCTGTTCCGGAGATGGGTGGTTCGACATCCTGCCCAAGCTGTCCTCAGGTTTGAAGGTAACAAGTCTGCCTTCAACATGGTGCTTCCAGGTGTTGAAGCCTTCGATGAATTCTTTCAAGGTATTCTGTATACCATGTACTCCATCCTGAAGACCACTCACTGTGTCCTGAAGATTGTTTACAGTGTCCTGGAGCTGCATCATACTCCGATCCTGTCTGTTATCCGTCAGTAAGTTGAAATGAACAATAATAGATTCTCATACTTGGGTGGAGGAACGTCCTTATACTGGCAGTCGAAGTTGTTCTCTCTGCAGAACTGGCATGGCCGGGCCTCGTCGCACTTTTGCTTCCGCGAACGACAATGATTGCATGCTTGCGTAGCTCGAACCTGCTTCCGTCGCATCTGAGCCTGGGCCTGATACTGAGCGGGGCCGCCCATGTATGGCGTAGAAGGATACGCATTTACGGGGGGAGCGTAGTGCTGGCCTGCTAGGGGTGGTGTTTGAAACTGTTGTTCATGAGGATGTGGAGGGCTGACGACTGAAGGTGGCGGGTAGCCATTTGAGAAACTGCCATTGGAACGGTGATCTGGGTTCGGCCATTGCGCCTGATGGCCTCCATGATCCATTCCCGGATGCTTAGAGTCGACGCTGGCCGAGCGAGGGCTTGGGATGTCTGGCGCTGAAGAGCGTGGGGTAGCGATGGGACGCGGATAGTCGTTGATATTGTCTTGAGACACGATTGGTTGTCTTGTGGGAAGTGTCACGGGAGGAGGAGGGACGCCATGAGTGCGCTGGCTGGGCGACGGTATGTTCCTAGGATCCGAATAGGTACGAATGTCGGATGGAGGAAGAGACGGTGAGGGTTGGTGAGCTGGGTGAGGTTGGTGAGGTTGGTGAGGTTGGTGAGGTTGATAGGGTCCAGGTCCTTGTGGTGGAGGGGGGTACTGATGAGAGGGAGGTGGCAAGGTGTGAGGAGGGTAGTGGCGTCCAGGTGGAGGCGATGTCTTCTGAATGGAGTGATGTCGAGCGGAGGAGTGAGAGTGAGGCGGGTGCGGAGGGAGGGGAAGACCGTTATACGTTGATGGAGTCGCCGAGTCCAAACGAGGACGTTTCTGAGTGGGCGCGTCCGGATCAACGTTCTCCATCCTTATACCAGAGAGGACCCAACTCCGCTCAGGCCATGCGGCGATAAAGCACTTGGGCTATACTACTATACACAGTACAAAGGGCGGAGTGTTCGCAGAATCAAACGGATGCCCAAGCACTCGCACACGCACACGTCTCGGGGTGATGACGGGCAGAAAGACACGGGGGGTGGAGAGGCTTCGGCAGCAACAAACACTGACAGAGTAGCAATTCACCAGCACGTCAGCGGTGGAGACTGACGGAGAGTGACGGAGAGGGGAGCGGTCCAATCCGCAAGCATCACAGGGTGGACTTGAAGAGTTTGACAAGCGTCGCAGGGCAGCAATGTCAAGCAGCAACACGATGGGAGAGAGTCGGTAGGGCAGAGAGCGGCGTGGGATGCTGGCAGCGGAATTGATGGAGCGACGCGAGACCCAAGGTTGAGTACAGGTGAACCATGGACCCGGAGCTCAGCTACTGCTTGGAGACAAGATCAAAAGCGAGCATGGGCAGGGCAGCCGGTGACGGTCTGTGACTCTGCGAGCCGATGCTTCAACGTTGGCAGGCTGGTCGAGTGGTGGCTGATTCCGCACGGCCCAGGACAGTAGCGCAGGCCAGGAGGAGGGGAGGGGACCAGGAGAGAGCCAGGAGAAAGAATAGCGAGCAGCGGGTAGAGGACTCAGTAGCGAGGGGCAAAAGAGACGGCGAGAAAGCAGCGCAGCGCAAAAGACCAGACCAGCAGCAGCAGCAGCGGGCCAGGGGGGAGGAGAGCGCGGGCAGTGGGCAGTGGGCAGCAAGCGGTGGGCGACGGCGACGGCGACGACGATGGAGGGGGCCCTGGCTTGGGCTCGGGGAGGGCAGAGGGGGGGATTGTGGATTGATGTGATGGATGGATCAAGGTCCTCTTGGGAGGGGTGGTGGATAATGGAGGGGGTGGTGATAACTGGGGTGGGTGTGGTGACGAAGGGCGACAACGGATGAGAGAAAGTTTGATAGACGGACAGAACAGGCAGGACAGGGACCGACGACGACGACAGGGACCAGAGATGGCAGAGAGAATAGCGACAACAACAACCAGAGTGAGAGTCGCCTAGTCGCGGAGAGTCGTGCGCGTGGGAAGAACGGGTCGACTTGGCCGGTGGGCGCAGAGACTCAGAGTGCTGAGAGTGTACCTGTGAAGGGAAAAAGAGAGACTCTGACCTTCTCCACTGCTCCAGAGAGAGAAATGGTGGCTCGGCGGCACGACTCAGAAGCGGTCGCCGGTCGCTAGAGGGCCGCCATCTCGCGCTTTTTTTTGATTCTCCTTCCAGCACGGCGGGCCCTGGGTTTCGTGGCAGGCTGGTCACCATATGGTCCGTGCGCCAGCCTTTGTGTGTGCCACCGTGGTGCTTGGGGATTCTTGGGTTGCCGGCATCAGGCTGGAGCCGACCTGCGTGTGCACATGGTGCAGCAGTGAAATCCTCCTCGTCCTGGGTTCCGTTACTCTGAGTCTCTGCTAATCTCGGTGAAAGCTCTGAGCTTCCTCTCTCTGTCTCTTTTCCACTCTATCTTTCTTGTCTCTCTGGACTTCCTCTAGGCCCTTCTCTTTCCTGTCAATCAGACTTGACACTCCCTTTTTGGCCACCACCGTCGTCTGTGCATTATCATTAGTCGCCTCATTCTTTTTGTTTCTTTCTTCAAGCTGTAGTTGTTGCTGCTGCTTCTGCTACGACTCGTCGGTGTCGTCGTCTCTCGCCTCCCCATGCGCTTTACAACTTGCCCTCACTCTCGATACCACTAATTAAACAACCGTTTCTCCGTATAGGCAGCATTTGGCAACATTGCACCCGGCCCCGTGCACGACTGGTCACTGGGCGACGGTAACGTGACCCCGCTCGTCCCTCCAGTTGTCCTCGTCCAGGGACCCAATACATCCTAGCCGCGTTTCCCTTCGTGGCCTCGTCGTCTTCATCACAGCGCGCTTCTCCGCGTCTTATTCCTCGAATCGTTGGCCTGCTCCTCCGTCTCATCCAATGCCATCCAATGATCCGGTTGCCCCCATCATCAGCACTTCCTCGCCGCGTCGGATAATTTCCAAGCTCCCAGCCCGCTACGACTCAGTGCTCGGCCAATGGCACAGGATGAGGCCCTCTTGGCCGTCGTGAGAGATTACCGGTGCATGAAACTGAAAAAGCCCCACTGCTGCAGCGTTGCGAGCATCCATCATCCTTTTTTTTTCTTAGCGCCCTCCCCGGCAGTTCCACTGTTGCAGCCTTCGAGAAGGCATCAAAGAAGTGATGTGCTGTGGTGGCTGGCGACGGCCCCATGTGTTGCCGTGCCATGCGGGCCACTGTCAATATCAAGCGTGGCCACCGCTGTTTGAGACGATTCAGGTCCCCGTTCCACCCTTGACCTCCCGAGCTTGCTCGCTCGCTCACACCAACCTCTCTCCGGCTACAGGAGTCTAAGGTGCTCGTCACTGATCGTGTTTGGCTGCCCAAGATCAGCATTATTGGGCACGTGGCTGGAATAGTAGCAGCGTTGGGATCGCAGACGGCAACCATCTTGAGCATAGCGACTCCCTTCGCAGCAGTCCTGCTCATTGCCTTGAAAGTGTGGACCTGCATTTCCCACCGCAGAGCCGCCGAGTTGCCTAGCTCCAATGGCACCACCTCCCACCAACGTACCATCAAGATGACTCGCCCCTGGCCCTCTCCCAAATCACAAGTTCAAGCTCAACATGGCCATGACTATCTCTGTGTGTTGAACAGCATACCCTGGACCCAACTTCAACAGTTGACCAGGTCCCCGCCATGTACTGAGTATGAACGAAAAACGCTCAAAACATACGATATGCAACCGAGACAGGGGTGCTCCAGGAAACAGCGCGAGACGCGCAGACATAATCCGAAATGGAGACAGCAAATGGCACGATTCTCATAGATGCTGCACGGTGCAAAGAGGGTTGAGCCGGACAATCTGATCAGCTGCCACCAGGAACTCTCTGAAAGAGCATTAAGGCGCGCGGTGCTAGCCTTTAGTTGGTCTCTCAATCCCTTAATAAGCTCGTCGCCAAATAACCGGCCGACCATGTTCGGTTGTTTTGCTTACCGGAATGATTTTGAAATGCGGTGAAGCTGTGCTAAAACGCGAATCGCTACCCTAGCGTAGGCGGATGGGAGCTCTGAAAGACCGGCTGTATATTAGCAGAGCCTATCGTGGACCAAGGACCTCGTCAGCGCACCGGCGCCGAGCAGTAGTAATCCTGGAGCTTGACGAGAAAAAGCAACCACGTGGATTAGTTCATGTACGAGCCACGAGGTCATGAAAATCGGACCTCCGGCGTAAGGGGCGCTACACTCTTTCGAGTATCGTTCGAAACAAGCGGACCCTCTCCACTATTCATCAGCGTCGACGACGACGACATCGCGATTGAATCATAAAAACTGGCCTGTGTTACAGGTATGAACGATGTTGGCCGGGGACAGCAGGATCCAATGCCTGCCAGATACGCCAAACGTCACCAACGGTTATGAGATGACCATATGACATCGATCTGGGCATGTAGGCAGCATCTCGTGGTCGAATAGACAACAGCTAGACAGACATGTGGTTCCTTGCACCACGTCCAACAGCAGAAATTGACCTGCAGGGAAGGTCTCAGATGGCTTGAAATGGTTGGCCAGCCTCGCCGTCAAAATGCGATCCGGAGTACGAATGGCGGGATGGAGGTATTGATAGCTAGACTCATCGTTTACGAGAAACGTTGGACGGCATCTTGCAATGCGGATTTGCTCGCTCGCAGCCTCGCAGGGTGGAGTGAATTGTGAAACCAGGGCTGGCCGGTTTACCGTGCTTCGTCCATTCCTCCATAGATGATTATACGGTAGAATGAAGTCTGGGCGTTGAATGAAGTAAATGTGATTAGCAAGGACATTCGCTGTTGTTCTCTGCTCTATTCTGTTCTGTTTGATTCAGTACTGCTCTGGCCGAAGAATATGTGTTGCTGCGTTGTCCATGGTGGTACAGGAACGGATCCAGGATACCCATAGTGGTGAGTGATAAGGTGCAGCTTCCGACGCCCTCAAACAATGCCACGCGGTGAGTGATACAGACGACTGTAGTACTGGCCAGCCTGGACCGGGTACTCGCAAAGATGTGACAGCTCTGCGCGGCTGCGAGGTATCGCCGCATACGAAAGGCACCGTGTGCAATGAGTATGTACCCCCCAGGATCGCCAGTCCAGTCCATACTAATGCTGGGTGCATGTGGGATGAAATTGCCCAGACCAGGTGGTGCCGCGGAGGAGTTCTTCTCCGCCAAGATGACTATTCCCAAACAGGTATCGCGGCAGAGACACTGTCAGCACTGCAGACTGAGCACTCCACCTGTTCAATATTATACGGAGGGGTGCTGCAACTGTTGTGAGTGGTGTGTGTGTGTGTGTGTGAGGTGTGCAATTGTAGATCCAGGTACTGCTTTGTGCATTCGTTCTTTCGAGGCCGCCCGCAACAAAGATGAATCGTCGTGGTGAAAGAGAAGAAAGGAAGCATGACAGGAGATCGTCGAAGCAGCCTACCGAGACGTCCAATGAAACACCAATGAGGCAGGGACAACCAGATCTCGTCAACCTCGACTTCGCGACCCTTCACCTCCAGTGGCCCACGGCAATGACCCAGCCATCCACCACTCCACCTTTTCTCAGCGTACTCCATTCACGTATTTCTGAATATTGATCATCTATCCTCTCTATCGAACCACCTTTTGTCGTCCTTTGAGTGCCAATTTGTCGCCCTGCGCGCCCTTGCAGTTCGCCATGGCACTCCATTTGGTGCTAGGCACTGTAGCGATTGTTGTCCTGTATCACCTCTTTGGCAGTTATCGCAACCTATTACGCAACATCGCCGAGGCGAAAAGATCAGGCCTACCCTATGTAGTGATCCCTTGGCATGTCCATTCAGTTTTCTGGCTGGCCACAAATCAGATCTGGATTGCGTTGTTACAGAGGCTGCCAGCCCGTTACAGGGGTCTCTGGTTGGAGTATGTTATGTCACATGCCTTTGTCCCGCCTGTAGTTGAA
This sequence comes from Dendryphion nanum, assembly GCA_020744415.1. NCBI lineage: Eukaryota > Fungi > Ascomycota > Dothideomycetes > Pleosporales > Torulaceae > Dendryphion > Dendryphion nanum. The sequence goes on along the minus strand of JAGMWT010000012.1, from coordinate 575,295 downwards.
CAGAGTTGACCAAACCGGCATATAGAATATCCGATCCAGAATGGTGCTATCGAGTTGGGCATAAGCCCTACAAGGAACTTGGAAGTGATGTATTCCTCACTGTCTCCCCTTCTACCATATCTGCCTTCGTCGCTGATGCCGAAGCTATCACGCAAATCACCACGAGGCGTAATGATTTCCCCAAACCACTGCACCTCTATGGGCGTCTAGACATCTATGGCAAGAATGTCGTTTCCACCGAGGGGTCGGACTGGCGAGTGCACAGGAAACTAACCGCACCCACCTTCGGTGACAGAAACAACCAGCTTGTTTTCTTAGAATCAGTACATCACGCCAAATCTCTTCTACGCTTGTGGAATGGACCTGATGGATCGGGAAACAAGACTGTGCTTGACCCTGCAATGGACACGATGAGGTTTGCTTTATATGTCATCAGCCGTGCTGGGTTTGATGTCCGCGTTCTATGGCCTCATGAGGAGGGTACACAGCTTGCCGAGAGTAACAACGACACTAACTCTCTATTCATGGGTTCAAAACCACCTCCTGGTCATGAAATGGGTTATAGAGAAGCGCTGGGCGATCTTTTGCACAATATTGTATGGACTCAAATAGGACCTCCTCAATACCTTAGTAAGTGACCGCAACTGACTGCCAAATCTCTCCAAAGTGGACGTTTTTCTCTTGCATCAAATTATAGAAAACGATTCATGGAACTGACTATAAGTACAGCAAAATCTCCTTTCAAAATCCATCGCCAAGTTGGCAAGGCAGTCATAGAATGGGGAAAGTACATGGAGTTTCTCTTTGACAGAAAAAAAGAGGAGGTCTTATCGGGTCAAAACAGCAAAGAAGGGATGGATATATTCCAAGCCCTTATCCGTGGCAGTGGTATTCTCTCCCCCGACAGCAAATCTACCCTTCAGAAATCCGACATCCTTGGAAACGCCTTTGTCATGATGCTAGCAGGTCACGTAAGTGTCAAAAATTGTAAATCACATCATTTCAATCCACACACTGACCGATCCCAACTTCCAGGAAACTACCGCCAACGCTCTCCACTACTCTCTCCTCTTCCTCGCCCAAAACTGGCAGAGCCAGAAGAGGCTCCAAGAAGACATCGATCACGCACTCCAAGGCAAGCCAGTATCGCAATGGACTTACGAAGACGACTTCCCCAAACTATTCAACGGCATGGCCGCTGCTGTTATGAACGAAACCCTCCGTCTCCTCCAGCCCATTATCAACATCCCTAAATCAACCGCAAAGAACTCTCCACAATCTCTAAACATCAAAGGCCAGCAATACATCATCCCAGGTGGCAGTCAAGTCTACCTCAGCTGCGCCGTCCACCGCAACCCGCGTTACTGGCCCGCACCCGTCAATCCTCCCTCCCCAGAAGACGACCCTCGCCCCGACACTGACCGCTTCCGCCCTGAACGCTGGCTCGAGTCCGCGCCCACAGAAGCTTTCGTAGACATCAACTACGACGACGAAGAACTGCGCGGTCCCTCAGGCGAAGATACATCGGCTTCTCTCTTCAAACCCGTCAAGGGGTCCTACATTCCCTTCTCCGATGGCTACCGCTCCTGTATCGGACGCCGCTTCGCTCAAGTCGAGATCCTCGCCGTCCTAGCCGTCATATTCTCGCAATACAGCGTGGAGCTTGCTGTTGATGAGTGGGCGAGCGACGAGGAGGTTGAGCGCATGCCTAAGGGTGGAAAAGAAAGGAAGGAGCTGTGGACGAAGGCGACGACGAAGTGTGATCATTTGTTGAAGTTTGGGATGAATAGCATCATTACGTTGCAGTTGCGAGGAGGCAATGTACCGATTCGGATTGTGAGGAGGGGGGAGGAGAAGTTTGTTTTTGAGTAGCGAGGATGTGGGAATATTTTGGCATATACACCCAGGAGGTTCATTTTGCATTGTTGTTTAGATACAGGTAGATGATTAGATCGGCTATATCATTGCCTGAGTGGACTACCTAGTCGAACCTGTTGTGACTGCTTTCGGCACCAATCTGACCTAGGCTTACATGCAACTGCTTATATTTACACGATAGATAAACAAACAGAATATGCGACATCTTTTCGACATTTTCGACCACGTCCCAATATCTCTCATTGTTTTCTGATCCATTGTTGTTTCGGTAACTCGGATTTTCTCCCAAATGTCTATTAGACTTAGATCCCCCGTCTAAATTCTGTATAAAACATTGAACAAAGAAGCACACACCTCCACCCAGCCCAATCCACACCCAATCGGCCCTGAATCCCACCCTACTTCTTGCAAAACTCTAAAATCCAACTTTTTTTTCTTAGGAAACATCAACTAACAATCCTACATACTACTTTCCCCTGTTTATTTGGCCTCTGCAACACCTAGTGCAGGGGAATTAGCTATGTTTAATAGCCCTAAACCTATCCATTTGGCGATACTATAGCAAAGCATGTGCTAGCAAAGTCGTGGGATGTGAGGGTCATGCAGCGAAAAATAACAGTTCGACATCCCCTAATTGTGGAGAGATAATACCGTTCGAGAGTAGTACACATGACCCAAAAAAGTCCTTTGCGATTATTAGAAACACTTGGTTTTCATTATGTATTGCTCCTAAGAATTACATCTTCAATTTCCACAAATTCAGCCATCGTAGTGAATTCTCCGGTGACTCGAAGTGCATCAAGAGAATCGTTCTTCGAGTTCGTGGTAACAGTACTGAGGAACTAAGGGCAAAGCGAACTGTGGCCGCTTTGCTTTTGGTATGCAAGGGAAAAAATTATTAATCAAAATAATGAAACTCCCTACAAACCGCTCTCACCTCCTAGAAGTCCAGTCATTCCTCCACAAACCCTCCCTCCTCTCTCCAACCACTTGCACCACCACAGTCATCCTCCTCACCCTCATCCGTTCCATCTCCTCTCGATCTCCTCGCAAACCTCGCTCCCAACCCTCCACCCCCCCTACTTAAAGTATCTTTCCTCTTCGCCTTCACATCCACACTGTCATCCGAATCCTCCCCTTCCTCCTGCATTTCCCTCCCTACCCAACCCCTCCATCCCCCACTCGACGCCGCACTCTCCGTAACCTGCGACTCAAATGTCGCTTTACCAAAATAATCACTCGATTTCTTGGTCGAGCTCCATGACGAATGTCGCGGCGAAGGGGAATCCGACACGCATATAATGCGATGGGTTCTGTAATCGTATGTGCAGTGAAGATTCGAGTCGTCTAGGTAGTCGAAGGGGAGAAGAGGGTCTTGGGTGCTATTTGGTGATACGAGAGCGCTCCAGGGAAATCGGGAGGGGCTTAGACACGATTCGTCGAATATGGTGCTGCAGAGGAGCTCGTTTCTTCCGCATACCCAGGCTGAGGACTGGCCGATAGTGGTGGCGGATTGGAAGCGGATTTCGGGGATGACGCGCGTGTCATAGGGGGAGCTGGCGAGGGTCGGGTTGGAACTGCTGTGGGGGGACATGGCTTCGGAGGTCAGGCGGGAAGTTTGGTTGGGGTGGGTGATGCCTGTATCGGATTGGGTGCAGCGGAGTCGGTGGCGGGAGGGGACGTTGGGGATCTGACGTTTGGTTGAGATTCCTGGATTCTTGAGGTTGGTGAATGAGGCGGGTGATTTGAGCTGCGGTCTAGTGGCTGTTATACTTTTGTTTGAGCTTGTAAAAGAAAAACGAGAGAACAAGGAGGTTTGCGGGTTTTGTCGACAACTGAGAGAAGGTCGACACCAAAGTTTTGTGAAGAAGCCAGGCGATTTTTCCTTACTCGAGTTTGAGAAAGGGGGACTGTCTGGTAGTCGTAGTATTCTCAGCTCTGGACGTGAAGATCTATCGACCCACTCTGAACTTTTCTGGACATCATCTGCAACAACCTCCATCCTTGAGCTTTCCTGGCAACTCATAGGACATGGAACTGTGTCCTGCAGCAATGTTTGCTGTTCCGTGAGATCGGTCTGGCTACCATCACATGTCGATGGTGACGTTTGGTGGGTGTACAAATGAAGGCGACGACGACTGCTTATACGTTCCGCGAGGGAATCTTCAAGAGAAGGTCCGTCGTAAAGTGCTGGCCAAGGGAAGTTCTCGGAACACTCACGTGCGTGATGTCCTGCAGCTGGTGAGAATCGATAGCGTGAATGAAGCTTAAGGGACGACACGGTAGTCGGTCTCAGTCTTCGTTGCTCAATGGGAGATGCTGCTACACTGGATGCTGGAAGTACAGTAAAGCACGACGCTAATAATTGTAATGCAATACACAAAAGTACACTCTCTGATATGTCGGGACTCTCGCCATCAACTGTATTTACCTCACGGAGAGACTGTGCCAACTGCGCGGCGGAGAGACGTCTTTGCTATTCGATATTAATGTTGCATTGATGAGAACACAGGGAGAGATACATACTGTTGCCGATTGTCGTGTATGTGGGAGTCGATACGCCTCTTCATCCATGTTGAGATACTCTGCGATCTCGTCTATAAAAGCATCTGTTAAATCGGCTGCGTGCTCCGGATCATCAAAACGATCAACGTCTCTTTGAAGGCTCTTTCCCTCCCCGTCTCCGAATATTAGGTGAAGGTGGGAGTATGGGAACGCCGCTACAGGTTGCTCAAAATCGTCCTGGACCCCCGGAGGAAGCTGCTGCCGCCTATGCATCTCTGGTTGGGATAGTAGCATTCTATGTGAAACTCAAGGGACCGCGTAGGTTATGAGGGTAGCTAGGAATAAGAAATAATAGGAGCATATGGTGATAAGGTTTGGGCAAGGCGGGGTTGGGGGAGATCGAAAACCATCTCCACGTTTTGTTATGAATTGGAATTTGCAGTTATGGAAGGAAGAGTGGCAATACGGAAAGTACAACCCGACATCGCAGCAGAATATAGCGGTAGAATTGGTGATGGTCGTTTTGATGTTGTGCGATATTGTTCCTGCTTGGTGAAGAGCCAATATCGCCCATGTTCTTCCGTAGCTTTCATCACCTCCACGCACCATCCTTTTGACAGCGAAAATACGGTAGGGCGCCCCGGGAATCCAGCCTTTACCAAATCAGTTACTTGGTTGTTCATATAAGTCAAAATATTAATGCGTTTATTGAACTGGGTTTTCAACCAGCGTCTTCCATTATAGCGTCGTCCACGGCACTGGAGGGAGCGATCCGATCGGTTCTCTCTGTTGCTTTCTGTTCAGAGACAAGACGAGTGCCACCAGATGTCGAGGCGATGAGAAGAGTTGTTTTGTCTCCTCTCTTTGCTTTCGCTTCATTGAGTCTGGCGAGGAATCCTGTGGGGGGCTTCCGTGTCTCCTCCGATCCATCTGGCTCCTCTTGAGTTTCTCCTGTCGTACGAGCGGTGGTTTTTGAGAGCTCAGCAGCATCGATACTAGCGTTAGCATGAATGTCCTTTGGTTTGTGGTATGCCTCTTCCCGTGGTTGAAGTCTCGCCCCAGTGGCCAAAAGTCGTGTAGAACCTAGTGCCAGTAGATCAACGGAGGGGAGAGACCTGAGAGGAACGGCATCGTTTTCCTCATCTGAGCTGGGCTTGACAAAGAATAGATCCGTTCCGATAGACGAGGCCCATGTGCAGCTGAGGAGCTGATCGTTGTACATGACTAGTGGATTGGACGTGTGAAGATTGATTATTTGCATTTTAGAGAAAGGCTCGGAGCCTGGAGCATCCAAGACCTCAACCGCGTTTTCTCCGCCTCTGGTGTTACCCAGACGCCTCAGTCTGCTCTGGAGCAGCGTAGGATTGCCAATGGCAGGCTGAGCGGGTTTTGCAGGAAGCGTTTTGTCGTACTTCTCAGGCACATTGGAAATGTCGAGAGTGACGTAGAAGTCTTCAGTCTCGGTATTGTCATACTCATATTCCCACTCTTCCTCGTCGGCTGCTGCCATGGCTTGAAATTTTGTTCTCCGAAGAGAATTTCTTGCTTAATTAGCTGAAAGTAGTCTTGGACTACAACGTCGAGGTTGGAGGAGAGTTAATTGGGCCTTTTTCTGTGTGGATCATGGCTTAGAGCCTTGGCGTATCCACTTTTGCGCATGCACGTGCATTCATCTTTCTCTACACATGCATCCAGCTTTCCTCAAGTTGGATGTCGTGTCAATATGGCTCTTATTCCATCAGTCGGATACTCATAAAATGCGACACTGTCAGTAAGTTGACGCCAAGCTTATCCATCGGCAACTTAGCCGCGCTCGGATGACGATTATCGATTATCGGGCCGCATCAGGCCTAGTTGCGCGACGTCTGCCCAGACTTCGTGTTTCACTCACCATCATCTGCACAGCTGGGCTGCGTTGAGCTGTGTGTTTTCATTGATACTCCCAATTCCATACAAATTATCTCGTGATTACATTCTCCTCTCTAGTACTACTGGCATGAGCCATTGACCGAATACCGAAGTGACACGGGTCTAACCTCTGCAACATTGCAAGATCCGTGCAAGTCAACGCCGCCGCTCGCCGCCACTAGGTCTCGGACAACCACCTCACGTTCGCTTGTTGTCGTTGGAAATATAGAGCTCAGTCTGGTATTGCAGCAAGACATCGCTACCCTTATCATCATCGGAAGCTTACGGGTATTCCTCGAAGTAGATTGACAGACAAAGGCGCCTTTACAAGTAAGTCCTGGTCTTCCGCCGCTCTCCGGCATATCGCCTTGCTTTCCAGTCATCATGCACTTTCCCCACCCTTTCCGTCCTGTTCCAAGGTCTTGACGCATCGCATACCCGTCTTGTTACTTTATACAGACATCCGTGTGCTTCCATGAGCCGCTGGAAAGTCGGAGTTTGTAATGATTCGGGGTCCACGCACATCGCACGTCCCGCCTTCCGAGTACATCGCGACTGGTTTTGAGGGGAATCCTGGAGTGTTGTTGGTCAGCAAATGCCATTCACACACACCAGTCTACATACTATGCAGTTTTATCCATCACTATCTCCAGCGGATGTAACAACGAGAGGCTGTTAGCGTCGGCTCTTCCGGCATTCCCCCGTCTTCATGCCTCACACTCTGACATCAATTCAATCAACATTAGTCACATAGCTAACTAGACAGTGCCAATCGTGCCTTACCTTCAACATGGCGGAAACCAGGTGCCCCTCCGTGGGTTCTTACCGTCTATATCACCGTCCATATCTCCCGCTATCCTCCCTACATACCCGCCCATATATTTTCAAGATACCCCAACCAAAGCGCCGGACGCCTCCCCCTCGCCCATTCCTACTATAGACATACATATATCATCAAGTCCATCCCATGAGCAAGCTCATAACCCACCATTCGTTTCCGTTGATCGGCCCATAAGCGAGGCAGAGATACAAATGAAGGGCAGGAAACCCGCCATTGCCGCAGCTGGAACATTCTTCGGTCTGTTTAGCTTTTCGCAAGTCTATCAATTGGCTTTATTTCCCAAGATAACGCCTCCATCGGAGAGGGCAGAGGAACGGACATGGGTGAATTCATCTCACTCATGGCTAGATAGACGGGTCTGTGACTGGTTTGGGTTTTGCGGCGTCGCACACTTGAATCAAGCTGGCTGGACCAACTGGGCGGACTCGAAAAAGGAAGGACATGATTTCCCTCCAGAGATAGATCTGGAAGAGTTTCGGCAAAGGGCGAGCAATGTTCATCCAGAAAACTTAAAGACTGAGGAACGGACTATTGGTGAAATCCCTGACTATGTCACGGAGTACGCACCGTACATATACCTTTACTCGGGCGAGGAGTTTTGGCCATGTGACGTTGATGATCATCTCATCCATACGACTCCTCATCTCAATTACACGTCTCTCCAGGCGTCGTCTGACCACCCAAATCTTTCCAACCTCAATGATTTGAACAGGTGGGGCCGATTCGTGTATCTGCAAAGCAACGACAATGTCGAGGACCGGCCAGAATGGTTAGGCGGCAAAACCAATATTCCTGATGTACCAGAGGATTCGGAACCTGATACAGATCCAGTCGACCCAGTCCCATCGAAAGATGGGAAGTACGAGGAAGATGTAGAGGGCGAACAAGAAGACTGGTTCAACGTTGGAATTGGAGACACCAAAGAAAAAGGTGGAATCCGACCCACTGTAACCACGACTTCCGACAACGCCAAGGCAACCAAAGCCCCCGAAGATGAGTTCTGGCACTCTGAATTGATTCGACGTCGAAAGGGGAGGAAAGTAGTGGGTGGTCGGAGTGATGCGCCGGCAACACTGATCGTGGTCGACAAGGGCGACGGCATTGTCGATGCGTTCTGGTTCTTCTTCTACAGCTACAACTTGGGGAACACTGTGTTCAACGTCAGGTTCGGCAATCATGTTGGTGATTGGGAGCACACGTGCGTTCGGTTCCAGCATGGGGTGCCCAAAGCCATTTTCTTTAGTGAACATAGTTTTGGAGAAGCGTACACATGGGACGCAGTGGAGAAGATCGGCAAGAGGGTATGCTTCACTCGTCTACTCTATAATACTTGTTGCATGCTAACTTGACTACGTAGCCCGTGGGATTTTCTGCCACCGGAACTCACGCCATGTACGCCACCTCGGGCGTACATCCATACATTCTCCCCGGCGGCATCCTCCACGATGTGACGGATCGTGGACCGCTCTGGGATCCTACTCTCAATCTGTACTCGTATACATACGACTACAAAAACGACTACCTGCGGGCATCTAATATCACACCCAAGGCGCCAATAGAATGGTTCTACTTCATCGGCCATTGGGGCGATAAGTTCTATCCCCTCAGCGACCCCCGACAGTACCGGTTCCTAGGACAGTATCATTACGTCAACGGACCTCTAGGGCCTCGATTTAAGAACCTGGGCAGGCAGGAAATTTGCCAGGGGAACGAAGAGTGTCTGCTTAAGAGGACTACGAGGGGTCCGAAGCGGGCGCGCCATGCAAAGCGATATCCGTACGTAGGAGAGGGTGAAGAGATGAGCGAGGAGGATGTGCGGCGGTTTGTTCAAGTGGAGCCATGATGAGTGTGATGCGAGCAAGGATGATTTCTTGAATTTAACGACGGAAAACGAAACAGAAGATAGTGAGACTAAACTGGATGATAGGTATATGTATACATTGGGCACGGAATAGGAAGGCGTATTGGCTATTGGCTATTGGAGTCGAGAGGTTCAACGGCGTTATTCGATCTATCTGTTGGAGTTTCATGGCTAGCGAATAACCCCAACTGTATTACTACGCCTCTAGCGTTCGTTCCAAAAGATACCTATTGCTATAGTTGTACCTATGATTAACTATCCGTACTTTAAGTTTCCCGCAAATGACGCTATCTGTGCTGCACGACACGGAAAGAGAGTTTGGGTGGTGTAATTTGGATAGGGCTGAGGGGCATACATATTAGTCTGCAGATGTACCATATTACCAACCAGGCTAGGATCCTGGAGGATCAGTAATGAGAGGATGAAGAGGATTTGAGTTTTGATGGCTATTTTCAGAGTCGGGTGATTAGATGGATAGATGGAGAGATGCCGTCAAGAGAGGAAATGGTTTGTTTGACGGGTTCGCATACGGCAAGTAGGCAACTCGGCGTCTCAGCGGCATCACACAATATGGCACTAGCTCATCTGCCCTACCCTTAGCCCTTGTCGAAGGTACCTTTGTACCTACTGTTCGTAATAATGCGGTAATCGGCAGCGAACGGAGCTATGTCGGTGCGACGTAGGAATGAATCATAAGTCGGAGAGAAAGAAAGAAAAAAACCAGTTGAATGATGTTCGGGGAAACCGGGACAGCCCAGCAACTGGGACCGTTTAGGAAAGATTCCAGAATACGGACAGTTTTTGGGTTGTTGGCAAGGCTGGATCATCTCATCATCAATAAGAGGGATGGCGCGATGAAACCTTGTTCACCTTTTCAGTGTGTTTTTATTTTTGCCAATAGTGATAGCTTGGTGTGCTGGGATGTTGGGGAAAGGTGGAAGGTGTGCCTTTTTTTCCTTTCTTTCGGCGACGTCCATGGTGATAGCCTAATTGCGGATTGCCTTGTTCGTAGTTGGGGCATCAAGGTGCGAGAATGGACAGGAAGGGAAAGGAGAAGAAAGAAAAAAGGAAAAAAGGAAGAGGGGAAAAAGGAAGACGGCGGGTGATTTGTTCAGCGTGGCGAGACCGGCGTGCGAAGAGCATGGCCGACACACGGTGTGAGGTGAGGTGATTGAAGGTGTGGTGGGTTGGGGTTGGGATGGAATCATGGAATCATGGATCATGGCCCGGGCGCAGGCGCGTGGTGGGTGGTGGGTGGTGGGAGGTGAAGTGCGAGATGCGATAAGCTTATCGCGCCTTTGCTTGCTTGCAACTTGCATCTGCCCGCATCTGTCCGCATCCCATCAGATCTCATTCATGCCAACCAGTGCTGGATGACAGCTGCGCCGCTGCGAGCCAGCCTTTTCAACACACACCTGAACGACACACGCCAGTACGTACCAAGGTAGTAGCAGTCGCACGCCTCGAGTCCGCCTGTAGTGAGCCTGTTGGACACCTGGACACCTCACGCATGCAGCTGCTGACCTCCCTGTCCCCCCCAACGCCAACCTCTCCCTCCCTATCCCCCTACCTACTCTCTCTCTACTCCGCCTGCTTTGCTGTGAACGAACTGTCTATTTCTCTTTCCTCAGACACAGAACCTCGGATAAAACACACTCACAGAGTCTTCTTTTTCGTGCCCTATTTGTTCCGCCGTCTGCTCTTGTGACCTGAGTTCGGTGTGAAACGTCACCCACTTCTCGCCTAGCGCGCCCCAGTTGTCCCAGTCGTGACATCGACATTCGCTGAGCTCATATCAACGACCCAACCCCCATCGTTCCCGTTCCTCTTCACCACCAAAGGGACCCCAACCAGAACCCTCCACCCCTGGTCTTCACCGCTCATATAAACCGAATCTCCACCGCACCGCACCGCACCGCACCCAAACACGAGTAAACATGACGGTTTCGGTCCGGTAAACGCGCTCTGCACCTTTCGCCCTGGGAAGCTTGACGCCCGCTACCCCCCTCGCCATTACATACACGTTGGAACCACCCCGGTACCCTACTCCACGTGTTAACCCGACATCTCTTCGCGCAACCAAGTTTTATAAACACCACCTCTTCCGTTTCCATTGAGATCCTTCCTCCCAGTCGACTACACTTCACACCTCTGCTCACACCCATTATGGCTTTCCGACAGCATCATCGCCCGCAGACGTCACGGCAGCTCTCCTTTCACACCCCCGAAGCGCCGCCGCCCGAAGTCGGCGCGACTGCGTCACCGCAACGAAAGAGACCTTTGGAGGAGTCAGAAGAATGGGTCCTTTTCTCTCCTGTTGCACCTTCGACGACTGCACGGACACACACCACCTCGACCGAGAGAACGCCGCGGACAACTGGCTTATCGCGCTTTAGTGACTTCGGATCTCTTGATACTGCTGCGCGATCAGACCAGGATGATGATGCAATTACATATCACGGAACAGAGGAGGAACTCGACAGTCTGGACGACGGACTGCATGCATTCCACGAACCGTCCGAGTATGGTGTCCCTACCGGCAGGTTACAGCAGAGTGGGGAGACTGTACTGCCAACCCATGATGGATTGGGGACCTTCCAACCAGATGCCAATGTGCAAGACCACATGTGGCAATTTGAACGACAATCTCCCCGAAGACGCCCCGTACGACGACGGTCCAGTGTCCAGCGTCGACTCGATGCGCTAGAAGAGGCAGAGGAAATACACCAGGAACAGGACCGGCGACAGCGCATCGAGAATTGGCGCTTGGAACAGAGCAGAGCCTTGATCGAGGAGATAGAACGAGAGACCCGACGGCGGCGGAGAATGAGCATGGTCAGTGCTGCTCGAAGCCGGACAGGTAGTACTCAACAAGATGTTCGAGGGACCATGTCGTCACACGTTGCTCAGTCTGTATCAGATGGTCAAAGCGTATCATCTGATGAGAGTACAGAGCATCTCTCGTTCTGGCAGCGGCTGACGAGAAGAGTGATTCGAGATTTGATCGGATTGGACGAAGACACACTATCCGTCATTTTTGGAGAGTCTTTGCCCGAAGAAGTTCTTTCTGATGCCCCAAATGAATCAGCGTCGAGGGCGGATATCGACACCGTACTTCAGTCACTAGACGGGGAGACCTTTCCCGGCGAGCCCTGGCAGCATCGACTTCTAGAGCGCGTCGCTCGCGAACTGGGCATACTCGTTTCCCAGCTATCAGAACATCCAGGAGCATTCTCGACGTACCGCCTCACCCAAGAAATGCCCGAGTACGCCGGCCTTCCCGTTTCTACACCAACAGCGAACAACCCCACTATCGCACAACCGACTCCCGACTCCCCCACCGCGCCCCACTTCGCTCCAACCTTCAACCCCCAATCCAGCAACCCCTACAACGAAGCCTCTCTCTGGGGCATAGAAGAAGAACCCTCTACATCTCCTCTATCCTCCTTCCGCGCCGCCCAAGCGCACATCCCCGCAGCTACCGCCGCCGAAGACCTTGCCCGCGAACGCGAATACTGGGAACGCGAACTCGACACCAAAATGGTCTTCAACTTCCTTGTAAAACGTTTTTCCTCCTCGCGCCGTCCCAGTCTCTCATCCACCCATGGCGGCCTCAGCGCGCCTCCAGCACCGGACTCTGAGAACGACGGTGTATCCGCACGGCGCGCAGCTATGATTCGTCAGAACCATCCGCTCGTGAATCGCGTGACGGAGCGCGGCATCCCGGTTTTGGGGTCTTCATCATCGGGAGGTGCTGTTGCTGCGGCGCCGGCGCCGCGGCGAAAGGAGTCGTTGACGTATCGAGCGCATTTTGGACAGGGAGGCAGGAGTCAAGGACTCAGGAGTAGTAGTTCGTGTGCGAGTCAGAGTACGAAGAAGAGTAAGAGGAGTGGGGGGAGTGGGAGGAATTATTGGGATCTAGGTGGGAGCGTGGGGAGTGTTGCTGGAGAGGTTTAGAGAGGGGAGTGGGTATGTTAATGATGATGATGTAGAAGAAGAAGAAGAAGAAGAAGAAGAAAGAGAAGGCGGAGGATTGAAAGAAATACGACAGGCGAGACGAAACGAAACGAAATACTTTACAGCTGACTACTTTTGGCGAATGTTCACGACTACGAATGAGGGAACGAACGAAAGAACGAACACAATCACAATATCATGTGCATAGAATGGCATAATATCCAAACAATCATATCCAAATTCCGGACTCAGGGGGGGTGGGCCGACGGGAAGTGTCGCATAGCTACTCAATTATTCAGGTGCATACGGCGGTTTTTTTTTTCTTTTCTTTTCCTTCTCCCTGGGACAATCGCTCTCACATACCATACCATACCATACCATATTCATATTCTACATACGGAGGAAAGCAAGGAGAGCGAAGACGACTTTTTCACTCACTCATTCACTCATCATGTATTACTAGCAATTACTTATTCCCGCAAATCACAAATCACAAATCACAATACTCTGCGCTTTTTTTTTCAACCTCTTCCTTAGAATAGCCGCACAGCGTGATCATTATATTTCCTCCCCTTCCCCCCTCTCTCTATCGCGGGTTAATCGTAATATTCATTTAACTACAAGCAAGCAAGCAAGCAAGCAAGCAAGCAAACTCATCCAACTCTCGTATTCACCCACCCACCCACTACTATAACAAGCTCATCCGAGCAGCGGATCATTCACTATAACCTCCTCCTCCTTCTCCCCCTCCTTCTCTCGCAAAAAGCCCTCGCAGTGTCTCCTTTCTCGTTATACGGGTTATGAGTGCCTCTTACGAACAGTTGGGAATATTCCTCGTACCTAGCTTTTATGACAATCCAAGAGACAGTGTTCCATGTACTTTTTGACACCTATTCATTTATTTTTCAGGTTTTTTGGAGGGTATTTTGGATTTCAGAAGAAGTCTATTCATTTCCATTGCCATTTCCATTTCCATTTTGCACATGTATGCAGTAGACCACACATATATACATATGTACACACGTGAAGTGAGGGTTCTATAGAGGTAGTTGGAAAGAGGACAAGGGAAGGGAGGGGAAAGGGGGATATATCCATCTCACCATCCATCTCCTCCTCTGTCTCTCCATCCATCCATTCGTCCATGTGTGTTCGCCCTCTCACTCATATTCATCATCATATTCCTCTCATTGATCGGTCTGTTGCTCCCTCAATCATGCTCGTCATCCACATGCTAATCTCTGAACCCTATCCTCATACGCCCTTCCGCTCGCGCCATATGCTACATGCATTCCATATCCCTAAGGTGCCTGGAAAAGAAAAGGAGGAAAGAAAAAAACGGAGAGGGGAAGGTGGTAAGGTGTAGTACGAACCGAATTGATGTTTGATGCTACATATGACGCTTAAGCCGGGCTTGCGTCGCTGACTGCTTCCTCTGGGGCCTTAGGCTCAGTGGGGATGCCGGCGGAACGACCGCCATGATCCGAGGGGGGTTTCGCAGTACCGTTGGAAGAAGAAATTTCGGTCAGAGAGCCGCGGCGGACTTTGAGTTTCTTCTCGGCTTGCTGGGAGATGCGGGTTAACTCCTTGACGAAGGACTCGCCCCACCATGCGCTTTGAATGTGTTAGTTGTTGGGGATAAATAGTGAACGGTTGGGAAGCATACCTAGTGTACTTGTTGACGTATTTGGCTAGCTTTTGGTAGTTGAGCAACCGCTGCTCCTCGCCCATGGTAACGGCATCGTGGATGGCGTCTGCAAGCTCCTCTGTGTTCCAGGGGTTGACGATTAGGCTTCCGTTTAGGCTCTGGGCCGCGCCAGTGAACTCGGAGAGAATCATAACGCCATGGCGCTCCTGTTGTGTTGCAATGTACTCGTAAGACACCAGGTTCATGCCGTCGCGGGTTGAAGAGACGAGGCAAACATCGGAAACAGCGTAGAGCGCGATCAGCTCATCGAAGGAAACAGACTTATGCATGAAGTGGATCGGCATGAACTCAATGGTACCGAACTTGCCGTTTATTCTGCCGACCAACTCGTTGACGACGGCTCGCAGGTTTTGGTACTCCTCGACATCTTGACGGCTAGGAACGGCGACTTGGACCAGGACGACTTTCCCTATCCACTCGGGATGCTCAGTGAGGAAGACCTCGAGTGCGTGCAGCTTCTGGGGAACACCCTTGATGTAGTCGAGACGGTCCACACCAACGATGAGCTTGACACCTTGGAACTTTTGCTTCAGCGTAGCGATGCGCTCTTGGACCTTGGGCTTCTTGAGACCTTCATCAAACTTTTCTGGGTCAATACCTATGGGGAATGCTCCGACGGTGACCACTTTGCCCTGGAATTCCACGCCGTTTGGAGTCGTGGCTAGTCCCAGTATCCGTGAGCAACTGCTAAGAAAGTGGCGGGCGTAGTCGTATGTGTGGAATCCAATGAGATCGCAGTGGAGAACACCAAGAAGAATCTCGTTGCGTACGGGTAGAATACGGTAAATCTCGGAGCTGGGGAATGGCGTATGGAGGAAGAATCCGAGCTTCACGTTCTTTTTCGATGTACCTAGCTCCTCGCGCAACATCATTGGTAGAAGCATGAGGTGGTAGTCGTGCACCCAGACCAAGTCGTTATCTTGCACATCCTTTGCGACAGCCTTGGCGAACAGACGATTGGCCTCTGTGTAGGCGTTCCAGGCAGACTCGTCGAAGGTAATCTCACCAGGATGATAATGGAATAAGGGCCACAGGATTGAGTCTAGGCAGTGATGTAAGTAGCGGAATAGCAATCCAATTTCGCATGGAGACACTTACTTGAGAATCCATTGTAATGCTTATCGGCTAGTTCATCATCCAACATGACGGGGACCGCGTTATATTCCTCCTTAAGGCGATCTTTCAGCGTAGGTACCTCGTCCTCGGGGACTTCTAGGCCTGGCCAGCCGTACCATTGAAACGTCGTTGACTTGGACAGCCCGCTTAGCCCACTCACCAATCCACCGGAGGACATTGAAAAGTCATATTTGCCCTCATCTGATCTCTTGATGGTGATGGGGAGCCGGTTTGAAATTAGCAACAGACGACCTTCAGATTTGCCCTCTTGGGAGGCGTCCTTTCCGTCAGACATTGTTCTGTTGAGACAACCGTGTGTTTGTGACTGTAAGCTGTTATGATCGGCACGGTAAGGTATATGTATAACGCTTCGCTTAGAGGGACGTTGTTGAAGGCTTGTTGTTGAATCGCGAATGGTTATTTACGGTTGGTTCGGCGTAGGGTGCGAAGGACGAGTGATGCCAAATTGACGCTCGAACTACGGAACCGTGACTCCGAGAGCCGTTGGGAACCAGGGAATGGGAAATAGGGTATGTGAAAAAAAAACCCTGGTGGAATTTCGGGTGACGAAAGAATGACAATTTACCTTTATCTCTGGATTGCCCTCGGGCGTGGGTCGGCAGGGATAGTTTGTGTAGATTCTGCAGCAGGCGGACGAAACAGGATAGCGACAGGGAGTACTGGCAGAGCCAAGCGGTAGAATAGTAGGAGATAGTTGTTGGGTGCGGTCAAGGTAGTGGATAGTTAAGGTGAAGGGGAAGTGAAGCAAATAGTAGCGCGCAGGACAGGCCGGGGACGAAGCTAATTTCCAGTGACGTCGGCGGGGTTTCGGACTAGCTACGCCACGCTTGCGAGAAAGGATGAGAAAGTGAGCGACAGCACGGAATTGACGGGAAAGCTGATGCTGATTTACTTGCAAATCCTTGCGCGCCTTGTTTGTTCCTGCTCCACGTTTCCAAGTTCCTTGCTGCACAACAGAAAAAAAAGCTGCAGGGCATGGAGCTTCCAGGTTCTAGAAAAGCACCAATGAATGCCCATCGGGCATCATCCGCCCCCGTCCCCCAAGTAGCCTCCACGGCATATCAGCCCTGGCCCAAACAAGCCCAACCTGAGAATAATTACGCGGGCACTGCGGGCTTGTGAATCGTACAGCTTGGTTGGAGGTGGAAATCTGGGCAAGGCTAAGCCGGGTCACGTGCAAGACCCCGTCTCTCCACGCTGGCTGGGAACGGCTAGCTGCCTGGTGCGTTGCATCATTCGAACTCCACCCACACGCGCCGTCCCGTCGCGCCCAGCGTCTGCCATTCACGCGCAGCAATACATAGGCAGACATGTCCGACCAAGAGGCCGTTGATCTCCCCTCCGATACAGCAATTGCGCGCGCGCTACATGATGTTGTCCTCGCTATTCATAAGACCGGCAAGGAGGACGAGCTCACTATCAAGCGCGTCCGTACACAGGCCGAGAAAGAGTTGAGCTTGCCAACAGGCTTTCTGAAGACAAATGACAAATGGAAACAGAAAAGCAATCAGATCATTAAGGATGCTGTGGTAAGTGTACCTCGACTTTCGCATATGCCAATTCAATTGGTCTCGTCTCATGTTTTTCTTTCGATACACAGTTCAATTCCACTCATAACGAATTCTAGGAAAACCTCGATGTTGCCGAACCAGTCTCCGAGGCTCTAAAGCCTGCAAAAGCGAAAACTGCTCCTCGTCCTAAAAAGGTCACCCCAGCCAAACCGAAAGCCGACACTGCAAAGGGCGTGAAAAGGAAAGCTGCGGCACCAGCCAAGAGAGTTGTAAAAAGAAAGAAGACAACCATCTCAGATGATGAGTCTGAGCAAGATATCCTATCAGATGCGGACAGCGAGCCCCCAAAGCGAACACCTGCAACGCGGCCAACGAAGAAAGCAGTGGCAGAAGATTCTGACGAAGAAGAAGTCGCCACACCTAAAAAGCCTACGCCCAAGAAGCCTACTGCGAAGGTTGATGAGCAGAACGTAGATAATGACAAGGATAACGAGGATGCCATACCTTCAATTGATAAGAAAGGCGACGTATCCGAGAGCGAACTATCAAGTCTCATAGATGATGAACCCCCGAAGAGGGGACGACAGAAGGCGCCACAAGGCAAGGGCGCGAAGAAGAAAGATACCAAAGCTACAAAGACTGCCAAACCCAAGGCCAAAGCTGCCAGCAACGATGACCCCGACACAGCTGAGATCAAGAGGTTGCAGAGTTGGCTGGTGAAATGTGGTATTCGAAAAGTTTGGTCCAAAGAATTGGCCCAGTGTGACACCAGTAAAGAAAGGATCAAGCACCTTAAAGGGATGCTAAGTGATGCGGGCATGGATGGCAGATTCTCCGACGAGAAGGCGGCCAAGATCAAGGAGGAGCGGGAATTCGCCAAGGATCTGGAAGCAATACAAGTGGGAAACGAAGCATGGGGACAGAGTGCCGATACTGGTGGGAGACCGCGACGAAGGGCCGCCCAAGCTGCGAAGCCAATCATTCTCAAACAGCCAAAATTTAGCGACGAGAGCGAAGAAGATGACAATGAATCGGATGGTGGTGACGACGACGACAGTGAGCATCCAGCGGATAGTGTCAACGAACAAAGCGATGGTGGATCTGCTTCAGAGTCTGAACCTAGTGCTGGAGGTGATTCTGATTAGGGACTGTATATTCCACGAGGAACATAATGTTGCGTATTCTATGGGTCTGGTGCTCAGGGAACATGGTGTAGGACCAAATTTCTCTCTCTGCATTTTATGTCTGTAGCGTTCTATCGCAGAAGTGTTCATAGCTTCCTTCATCGTGTGCACAAGCCGTCTCTGGCTCTCGTAGGCCTTTGGAGTTTGGAATTGCTAGCACAAGCTTTCTTAGCAGACAGACAAAAGGACATATCTAAGGCTACATAATGTAGTGAATCCCTTACACAGACAATCCTAGAGGCCAAGTGCATATACCAAAGTAGTACGTAGTATTATTACGTGAAATTTCTTTCAAAAAGTTGTGGTATTGGAGGTACTGCTGTCTGGGCTTGAATGCCCCGCGAAGCCTGGTATCTCTTAGGGAATTTAATATCATAATCAATCAATATCCAATTATGATGAATCTTCAATCAGTGAGCCTCTCCGTTCAAGCATGGTGGCCGAGTTCCATGACATCTTACAGTCTTATCCTCGGTTCTGCATAGCCCTCTCTTTTCTTCCGTGGTGGTCAATCAACCGGGCAAGCCACCTTTTGGCGAACTCATTCGTTGAGCTACCAGGCTGAAGACAGCAACTGAAGACATAAATATAACCAGGTTATAGAACTAGTATACTAATTAGAAGGAACTTGTATTATTCGGAAGATCAACACACAGCATTCCGCGAGTATGAGCTTTCCTCTGCTTCGCTCCGAGCTTCGACAAATAAACGCCGTAAATTGGGCAAATTAGAAGGCTAATTTATCTCTTCAGTATAATATTGAGGTCATATTTCATGTTATACTTACCATTTTTCTTGCCTGGATATGAGGTTGTTGTTGTGTTACGAACGTCGGATATATTGAGGTGGAGCTTGTGAGGTTAAGCTCCGACGCCCACTCGCCAAACAGCCAGGGTCAAAGAAGTCGAGGCTCCACTTAAGCCAACGTCGACATTCACATCACTCCCGCATCGCTGCCCCCGCCACCACCCGCACGCTCATCCAAACCCTTATACCTCACTTTAACCACCTTTAGACCCTCCAGAAATCCTAGGTGCACGTGCACCCCCGCCACCCGCCTCTTCAGCTTAGTAGTCAGCTACGTAGGCATCGATATTTAAGTGCATGAGGGGCCCGTCCGTGGTCGTTGCTGCTACAACAAAAGTGAGGAGATGGCGGTGAACAGGATAAGGGGCGCTTTCGCAGTGCCCAGGAAGGGAGAAACCTTTGAATTGAGGGCTGGTCTGGTGTAAGACTGCCATATACCCTTGAAGCAAGCACATCACTGACTTAGGCTTCAGGTCTCAATATGCATACGAACGGTCAGCATCCCCGCACACGCTTTGGAAGTAGCATATATACTGATATTCAATAGGAAGGAAGCCATCCAAAAGACAATCATGTCCATGACCCTGGGCAAGGATGTGTCTGCGCTTTTCCCTGACGTTCTCAAGAATATCGCAACCGCCGACCTCGACCAGAAGAAGCTGGTATATCTATATTTGATGTGGGTCGCGCTGTTGGCAAGAAAGAGGCTAGAGACTGACATATTGTGCTAGGAACTATGCCAAATCACATCCTGACTTGTGTATTCTCGCCGTAAACACGTTTGTCCAAGACTCCGAAGACCCAAACCCACTTATACGAGCGCTGGCAATACGGACCATGGGCTGCATTCGTGTAGACAAAATGGTAGATTACATGGAAGAACCCCTGCGGAAAACCCTCAAGGACGAGTCGCCGTACGTGCGCAAGACGGCTGCGCTATGCGTGGCCAAGCTGTTCGATCTCAACCCCCAGATGTGTTTAGAGAATGGGTTTCTTGAACAGCTCCAAGAGATGATTGGTGACCCCAATCCGATGGTGGTCGCCAATTGTGTGACTGCTTTGGTGGAAATCGACGAGACGGCACCGGAAACAAAGGCCTTTAGAATCACGCCAACAACGCTCAAGAAGATGCTCATGGCCTTGAACGAGTGTACTGAGTGGGGAAGAGTAACAATTCTTACTACTCTGGCTGATTACAAAGCTGCCGATGTCAAGGAGGCCGAACACATCTGTGAAAGGGTGTCTCCCCAATTCCAGCATGTCAATCCAAGCGTGGTCTTGGCTGCGGTCAAGGTTGTCTTCCTACATATGAGACATGTTGGCACGGAATTAGCCAAATCTTACACAAAGAAGATGGCCCCTCCTCTAGGTAAGCTCTCTTTCTTGGGACTTAATAACCGACCAATCACTAACAAGTTCAAGTTACGCTGGTATCTTCTGCACCCGAAGTTCAATACGTTGCTCTCAAGAACATCGACCTCCTACTACAGAAACAGGCAGACATATTGAGCAAGGAGATGCGCGTTTTCTTCTGCAAATATAACGATCCGCCATATCTGAAACTGCAAAAACTTGAAATCATGGTCAGGATAGCGAATGATAAGAATGTGGATCAGTTGTTAGCCGAACTGAAAGAGTATGCTATGGAAGTGGATATGGACTTCGTTCGCCGCGCAGTCAAGGCAATTGGCCAAGTCGCCATCAAAATCGAAAGTGCGAGCGAAAAATGTGTCAACACCCTCCTGGATCTTATCAACACCAAGGTCAACTATGTTGTTCAAGAAGCGGTTGTTGTCATCAAAGACATCTTCAGAAGATATCCTGGATACGAGGGTATAATACCAACTTTATGCCAATGTATTGATGAACTGGATGAGCCAAATGCTAGGTCATCACTTATTTGGATCGTTGGAGAGTATGCGGAGAAGATCAACAATGCGGGAGAGATTCTCTCTGGCTTTGTGGACGGATTTGCGGAAGAATTCACTCAGGTACTTGCAGATTTTCACATGAGCTTGCGCAAACTGACACAGTATCCAGACTCAATTGCAAATTCTCACCGCTGTCGTGAAGCTTTTCCTAAAAAAACCGGATCAGTCACAAGGTCTAGTGCAAAAGGTCTTGCAGGCTGCTACGGCAGAGAACGACAACCCAGATATCCGAGATCGAGCATATGTCTACTGGCGACTATTGTCAAGTGATCCTCAGATCACGAAGGTGAGTTATCACCTGAAAGTCGAGCAATGCAAATACTGACAACATCCAGAGTATTGTCCTTGCTGAAAAGCCACCAATCACATCGACCATCCCATCATTACCTCCTGCACTTCTTGAACAATTACTCACGGAACTTTCCACGCTTGCGTCTGTTTATCATAAACCCCCGGAGGCCTTCCTCGGACAGGGTCGATTTGGCGCGGAAGCTATGCAAAAGGCAGCCATCGAGTACGTCATATTGCTCAATTCTACATTCAAAACTAACATCAGAACAGGGAACAACAGCAGGAGGCACTAGAGAATCCCATTGCCGCGGCAGCCGCAGCTATCGCTGGTGGACAAGCTCCTTCACAGTCAAACGTGGAGAATTTGTTGGACATAGACTTCGACGGAGCGGCACCAGCGTCAATGCAGAAACAACCGCAGACCGGAGAGTCGGGTCTCGAAGGTCTTGCTGGAACTCCACAGCGCGTCGCATCGCCCAGCAACAACGCGCCGCAGCAGTCCAACATGGACGATCTGTTGAGTTTGTTCGGAGACAGCGGCGGCGGTGGAGGGGCTCCTACGGCGACTGCGCCCATGTCTAACGATGATATCCTGGGCGGTTTTGGAGGCATGAACTTGGGTGGAAACAACCAGCCTCCACCTGCGAATCAGCAACTTGGTGGCCAAGGTGCTTCAAAGAAGACAAACCAGGATCTCCTCGACTTGTTCTGAGAGGCGATTTAGTATGAGGAAGTGGATTTAAAGGATAGCGATTAGTGTATAAGATATGTTCTAGGGATGATATATAGAACTAAACACAGCTTTCTCAATATAAAAGCTGAAATTTTCCGAACATGCCATACCTTTCATCTGCAAGCCACAACCTTGAAACTCTGGGAATCCACTTTGGCTGGCAGGGCGGGGTGCACTCCCGAGGGGCTGTCAGTCACGTGCAGTGCCAAGAGGTGACGCAAGGTGGGATGTGTTAAGCGAATGATGCAACGCATCAGTCCTGTCCGGTGGATTGTTTGTCTGTCAACTTGTGGGTTTGTTGCCTGGCCTCTCTTCTTTATGTGCGCCACGTGAATGACGTATTGAGCTCCAACCCTTTTATCGGCCAGCAGTCTATCTGCCACCGAGACTATAGACTGTTGCCCATACGCGCACAATGTTTATGCTCCGTAACTGTTTGTTGACCCCTCCCCCACCATTAGTCTTGCTTCACTAACATGGCCTTTAGTGAGTAAATTCGTCTTCGGCGACAGCTCTAAGCAATCGATTGTCGAGATCTCCCAGGGTCAACTCTACCTCGTCCGTCCTCTATCAGTCAAAGGATATTCGGAACTTATCTTCAAGGACGCCGCAGCCACGATCCGTCGTACCGGGCAAGAATTCCAATACCAGCTTGTGATTCAACGGGCATACGAAGAGGGTGAAGAGGACCTACTCGAAGAAGAAGCTGGCGAGGACGCTGACGTCGACGCCCTCGGAGCGGAAAAGGACGAGAAGACATTTCTCTTGGACGAGGAGCTTCAGTTTCGGACCGACGTTCGTCAGACAGGGGAGAAGATCTTCGCCTGGGAAGACCTCAGTGGAGACGTAGGAGACGTTTGGGAGTTCGTGTGCGACTCGTCAGTCAAGCCCGAAACCGCAGCACTTTTTGAGAGGGTTGCACTCCAGTGCCAGTACGAGAGGAAATTCCACAGGAGCCACGATCACGCGACCGAGGAGGACTTGGAGGCCCTAGCCCACTACGAAGAACCCATTCCAGACGCAAGTCCCATACCTAGCCCCGTCAACAAATCGCCAGTCGTCCCAGCACCGGCGCCAGAACCAGAACAGTTATTCCCCAACACAACCAAGGAGAACATGGCCAAGAAAGCTGCGGGAAAGGCTCAAGTGCCTCTTTCCGAGGATCCAACTGCAGCTCCACCTTCTGTTGCCCAGCCTGATGCCCTCGGTACGCTGGCAGAAACGGCGGCCGAACTTCATCTCTTCGACTTTCCGACAGGTACTTTCATTCTGCAAGATTCCAATGTGAAGGCGTCCGTAACAGAGATTGGTAACTGGGAGTACTGGCTGCATATCGTTGGAGGTGACAGAGAATGGCTTGGCCAGCCTGTAGTTGAGGATATCAATCCTGTCTTCAACCACGAATTCAGGTCGTTCATCTTTAACCATTATCTCGACGATGGCTCAGCTTATTCATGGCTTCTGCGTTTCAAAGAGGACACTGAGCTAGAGGGCTTCCAACAGGGAGTTATGCAAGCCCTTTGGGAGCATCTGAATCAAATGAAATGGCAGAAAATAAAGGACTCCGATCGCGATTATGTGACGGAGGCTTTCCAGGATCTCACCATGGAAGATGCGCCAGATGAAGAAGAGGAAGAGGAGGAGGAATATGATGATTCGGAGGATGCCTACGATGGCCAGCGGAGTGAACACTACGACGAGGATGAGTCTGAGGATGATACGGAGGGATTGGAGAAGGAAGGTGGCGTTAACTCGCAACTTGCAGTGGGCTACAAGCACGATAGGTCCTTCGTCGTCCGTGGCAACAAGATTGGTGTGTTCAAACATACACCAGAAAACCAGTTGCAGTTCTCAACAACCATTTCCAATGTCAAGACGCCTGGGGGCAAATCCTTCAATCCTAACAAGGTCATGCTCCACGCCGAGGACCAGAACATGATCTTGCAAAATCTAGATGACCCTAATAATCTCTACCGCATGGATTTGGAGACAGGAAAGGTTGTAGATGAATGGAAGGTTCACGATGATATTCCAGTCAAGATTTTCGCACCAGAGAATGTAAGTTGCACTGCATTGATTTATGTGATATATGCTAATGGGACGCAGAAATTCGCCCAAATGAGTGGAGAGCAGACCTTCCTCGGCCTTTCAGGAAATGCTCTTTACCGTGTTGACCCCCGTTTGGCCGGCAACAAGCTCGTTGACGACCAACTCAAACAATACGTAACGAAGAATGCCTTCTCTGCCGCAGCGACTACCGCCAAGGGTCATATCGCTGTTGCTTCCGAGAAGGGAGACATCCGACTGTTCGATCGTCTGGGCATCAATGCGAAGACACTTATCCCGGCTCTCGGCGATCCTATCATCGGTATGGATGTATCAGCCGACGGTCGATGGGTCCTGGCCACGACTCGCACATATCTACTCCTCATCGACGCTTTGCAAAAGGGCGGTAAGAACGATGGAAAATTGGGTTTCGAGAAAGCATTCGCGAAGGACGACAAACCACAACCTCGAAGACTCGGTCTGACACCAAGCCATGTTGCCCAATTCCAGCATGAAACCAAAGCACCCATCTCGTTCACTACCGCTCATTTCAACACCGGATTGGATGATACGGAGACGACGATCATCACCGCCACCGGCCCCTTCATCGTGACCTGGAGCATGAAGAAGGTGCTTGCGAAGCGCAAAGATCCATATAGCATCAAGCGCTATGCCGAGGAAGTCAAGGCTGACAACTTCAAGTTCGGTTCCGACAAGAATCTTATTGTTGCACTTCCGAATGAAGTAGATATGGTTGCCAAACGAGCCCTTCAGCGCCCGACCCGAGAGAGTATTGCTACTCCATCTAGGGTGGGAGCTGCGAGACGTAGTGGAGTGAGGGGGAGCTATCTGGGACGCAACGAGATTGTCAACAGTCCGTATTAAAGGGGGTAGAAATAGATGGCTTTGTGGAGTGGGCAAGCTAGTTGGTCCTGGCTCCTATCCAGTGGGAAGGCCAGCGGTATGCCACGTCATTCCCATTTTTTCCACCCTTCTTCCCTATTTCCCGTCTATAGTTATTCATGGGGTTTACTCTCATCAGAATCATGTAGCTAGGTTGTACCTAC
This sequence comes from Dendryphion nanum, assembly GCA_020744415.1. NCBI lineage: Eukaryota > Fungi > Ascomycota > Dothideomycetes > Pleosporales > Torulaceae > Dendryphion > Dendryphion nanum. The sequence continues at coordinate 549,933 of JAGMWT010000012.1, read as the reverse complement.
CTAGTTCCTATGATATGGATGACAGCAGTGCTGGTAGGTAACGGAGGATTCATAGGCGTTCACCAGGTGTTCAGTGTCTGATAATGCAGGTACATCGGATTTCTTTCCCCATACCCCCTTTCCCTCCCCCTTCCTTTTCAAGTCGTGAAGTAGATAGGGATTCGATTCTGTTTCGATCAATCAATCAGTCATGGAAATTACGGTTTTAGACACTGCCAATTTGGATGTAACGTTTCGCATGTACCGCGACCCAGGATAATGGAAAGCCAGTTGACCGTCCAGTGAAAAAGAGAGTGGCTGCATACTTGGTGTTCTCGCAAAGAAGGAAAGGAAGGTGTGTATCTGCCTGCCTTCGTATCTGTATAGGCGTACGTGAGTTTGCTACGTAATGCTCTGTGGTAGGAATCGGAATTTCGGAGCGAGTGTTACACGACGTTTTTGCCTGTTGCTAGTGGGTTGGGTTGGGATGGGATGGACATGTTTTCGGGAAAGGGGGCCTGACCTATGGGAGAGGGCGGGGTTGAGAGGGGTGTGTTGGAGGGGATTGGTGGTTGGTTTTGGTATGTGTTGGGTGCGTAGAACCTATCAGATTCGTACATCAGTGTAGTAGTTGCACAAGGTTGCTGAACATTTCTCTACGCCAATTCTCTTGCAGAGCCCAGCGGTACCTCTGGAACTATACCTTATTTGAATTAGGAAATTCTTAGTGTTAGTGTTGTATGTAGATTTAGGCTTTGTGATTAAGCTTTGTAAAAGCTAATGTAAGGGATATACTGCATTATATAGCCTTGTTCTTATCCTTTTGTTTGTTTTTTAAAGAAAGCCTACGCTAGCAAATTTCTAGATTTTTAAAGTCTTTTAGGGGAAAAAGTGTAGAGAAATATTCGACAATCTTGTGTAACTGGAATGATTCACGCGTCTGATAGATGAGTTTATGCGCGGAAGGAAGGATAGGTTAGTAGGTTTTGCATATGAACGGAGTAGGGGATGAAGAGGAGGACGATCGTGGTGGGATAAGATGAGGTGGGATAAGATGAGATGAGATGAGATGAGATGAGATAAGCGAGGTAGGTGATGGTATTTACAATATGATTGCAGATAATGGTACAGCATGCAAGTCGTACCAAACAGGCAATATCGACGACGAGAAACAGACAAACTCATCCGTTCAGCAAAACTCGAAATGCGTGCAGCACACGGCATCGGCATCACCTTTTCATCCCCTCGGATTCCGAAGGGAAAAATACCATGTTTATCGCCATGGCCGTTTCCGATTCAACCCCAAAAAAAAACTTCACCAATACCCAGATATATGAATATTGACGAGAATTCCGGTTTTCGCCTTATCAGCCGCGTGTTATAGTTCGATGAATTCTAGCATACGCATATAGGTGATGGGTACGTCTGGGTAGGCACGTAGGTACATGGACCGTACATGACATGTCATATGTCCCGGGGTCTGTGGTGTTAAGAGAACAGGGAATGGAAAACACATATAGGCGCGAAAAGTTTCTTTGATGGGATGTGGATGGGATGCGGATAGCCGAGGCTCTTTGCAGTGGTGCGTCTACCTTGATGATGCTGGAGCCTAGGAAATTGTAGGAGGAAAATTGAGATGTGTTGGGAGGTCATAGATCTCGTCTTGAGTTTTGAAGCTAGGAAGGAAATGGGACGTGTGTTGTATTTGTACGTTGTACAATTCTTTTGACGACGGGCTGCCGTGGTCATTTTTGGTTGTGGGAATTTTCAAGGATTTGTGTCCTGACAGATGCACGGAGCACGAGCACTAGCAAAAGGGAAGAACGATTCCAAAAGTTTGGTAGTGTAAATTTACTTCGCCGCATAGCTACCTACCTAGCTAGGCTATCATTTCCCTTCACTTTTTTCTTTGCATGTAAATCTTTGAGCCTGAACCTACTGATGTACCGGTGAGGCCCGATTCGTTACGAGCAAAAAGTCTTGGTCTATCCTGATTGGTATACTCTTTTTCTCTCTTCGAAGTAGAGATAAAACAGTAATTTTGTCTGACCGCTTTTGAAGGGGCTGGAAATCCAAAATCGTTCTCTTTCTTTCTCTCCCTCCCCCTTATTTTCCTCTGTTATTTTCCAGATCTCGTCCCGATCTGCATCTTTCTGCCGCAAAAGATTTGGCTAGCTGCATCTAGCTAGCCAAAGGTACCTAGGCATGTACGGTATGTACCGGTACCGGATGTCTACAAAGGAAGGAAAGTTACGTATGTACCTACCTTAGGTAGATAGCGCAGTACTTCTCCCGCTTCTACGCGCGTTTCAAGTGCGGCGCAAGTGTAGCGTATCTTGACTGCTAAGACGGAAGAATCGCAAACCTGAAATCAGGGTATGGCTGATTTCCTAACATAGAACAGTCGTAGCAGTAGGACATGGGATGTGATGGAATGATAGGGCTTCCGCGTGCTGCTTGCTAGGCATGATCTAGCTTGGGTACTGTGCTGTGCTGTGCTGTGCTGCCACTAGAGAAAAGGAAGAATCCCAAGGGATCTATCCGATCCGAAATTCTTCAAGTTTGTAATTACCTAAATCGGAAAGCGAAACTTTGGTAGGTAGCCGTGAGAAAACCCACCACCAGGAGAGTACGGTGAGTATAGCCGCGTAGCCGCAGAGTATGGTAACGGTACGGTAGATGGAGTCACTTACCGCTCTTTTGGGTGGGAACACACTTGTACTAGTATTTCGGGACTGAAGGAGGGAAGGATGTGCTGTTAGGGCGTGGGGCTAATCAGAAGCTACGGGGGCGTTTTGTTATGAAGTACGTCCATGGTCTTGGGAATCTTTGCACTTTGCGGTTTGTGTTAAAGTCTCGTCGTCGTGGTCGTAGCCATATTCATCTCTCGGCACAGATACAGACAACAGAGTTAGAGTTACCTAGAGCAGGAGAAATAAAATAAAGAAAGTCAGATGGCCTTCTTGCATGCTTCTCTGCACTGCATGCATGCATGCAGCCCAGCCCAGCAGCAAAAGCCTGCAGAACAGCCCTGTCGCCCGGAGCACTTCAGACCGCGACTGATTGTGACTGGCACTCGGGGACAACACATCATCCCTCGCTGCGTCCGTGGAGGCGAGTTTTTTGTACCGCTACAATGCTAGTGCCATGGTGCGCTGCAGTCGACTGCAGTCTGCAGGACCAGGAATATCAGCCGCCGCCGCCCAGGACGGAGGGAATCTTGGAAGAATCAAAAATATGTTGCGATATAGCCAGCCCAAGAGGTCATTTCTCATTCACTTTCTGCTTGTGCGCTGCTGCTTTGCTTTTTTGTCTTGCACATCCGTTCCCTCGGGTCCGCTCCCACGTATGGATTGGGACAAACCTCCTGAGGGATTGGCCAGTCCGAACGCATCAATTGTGCGGCGGGCGATGGGAAAAGCGTAAAGCGTGCGGGCGCGGCCGCGTGCACCCGCAGAGGCGTGCGAGATGGGTGCTTTTTGCATGTGCGGCGAGGTTTGAGGCAGAATAAAGAGTACCTAGGCATGTATGTACCTAGCTGTCTGGTGGGCGATGGCGATTTGATGCGATCTAATGCGATGCTGCTATAGGGCCGTTCGTCTATACGACGAGGCGGCCGTGGATCTGATATCATCCAGCTGGCTAGCCCGCCGTGGGATTGGACGATAAGCTGATGGGATATGGTAACTGGCATGATGAGATTTGTAGGGGATTTGGGTGTTGTTGTTGTTTTGTCAGTGTGTGCTGTTCTGTGCTGTGCCTTAATGTTCCTACCCGACTTGGGGACTGGGGACTGGGGACTGGGGACTTGGGACTTTTTGCTGCACTGGTGGTTGGAACGGTAGACTTGCTCCATTCTACACTATCCACGCCGCTGCCCGGCATCTGTCCGGCGTGGCCAACGCTGATGAGCCAATCGTCGAAGACAAGACACACCGCCTGAATGAAGATATCCGGCTATCCAGGAGTTGCCCTCTGGAAGCAGCCATACCGGAGTGAAAGCACGACACACCACAGACTGCTACGTATGGATGATTTGCTGCTGAGTCGCACTGGCGTCTGATCTGCTGCGTCATTGTTTGCATGCGCGTGAGAGTATGTGTGTATGCTGTACATTGTTTGTATGTATTGCTGATATGGTCCACGGGTGGGTGGATGGGTGTCGAGTCTCGAGTCGTCTTCTTCGAATCTTCGCGTCTCCGTATCCACCCCAGTCTCTCTATCCGAACCTCAATGATGAGGCATGCTGATATGGTGGTCGTTCGATAATAGTATAATTACTATTGTCTTGCGAATGGGTGTGTGCGTGTGTGCGCCGTTGGGCTCCCCCCCTCTCTCTCTCTCGCTTCCAGGGGGGTGCTCCCGAGCCTAGCAGTCACCAGTGCAAGAAGCATTCGCCGGTCCCATTGGCTACCCTGAGAGGGCACTGCTCGTGCTAACCGTAGAGTACATGCTGAGGCTACTGTTAGTCTGTTAGAGGATACGCGACTTGTCTTTGGCATTATTCACCGACTGCAGGCCTTGCTATCTTGTGGTCTGAAGTGGGAATGGGAAGCAAGGGAGGCAAGGGAGACAAGGGAAAGGGAAGGGGGGGCCCGCATGCTTCGGACCCGCCGCGCTGGTATCGCCCAGCGGCTTTTCCAACCTGACAACGTGCTTCAGCCGATCCTTGACAACCTTGCCCAGGTGAAAGTTGAACCGTCCCATGCTCGTCCAAACATAATGTCACTCTGCCAAATGAAGTACCGGCTACTACCACCACCAGCACCACCGCTACCACCACGCCAGTCACAGCACCACCTGCGCCGCCCTCCAAGATCTTCCCTTCTGCTTCCATCCTCCTCCTCTCTTCTTCATTCCGGCTACACTCCCGGTCTAGCCTGACCAACACCGCGTCCAACCCTCTGTTCTCTACTCGGCCACCATCTGCACCATCTGCACCATCTGCACTATCCTGTCCCTTTGCATCATACCTCCCGGCCCTGACCCTGCCCCCACATTGCCTCCCCTTCGCCGTTCAATGTGCCAGTACGGCCCTCTGGCACGTGGAATCATGCCCTAAGGGCGCTCCGTTATCCCAGCCAGCGCCATCTCCGACCGGGACGAGGTGAGTTGTGTGCTCGTTACTTGCTACTACTGGCGTCTTGCTGTCCTGGAGGCTTGACACCTGCTGCTCGACCGCTGTTCGACCGCCCAGGGTGCCAATAATCTGCCAGATATCATTTTAAAAAGTACATACCCACTGTCTCTCCCGTCTCGTCATTGACTACCTACATATCCACCCTTTCGTCCCGCCTCTGTCCTTGCCCCTTCAAGTAACCTGTTCCCTCCTCACCGAGGACCCACGCCGTTGTCAATCATCACTCTAGTCTCTAGTCTCTAGTTAATCTGCCCATCTCCGCTTTGCCCCACAGTCCACTGTCTTTTTGTTATTTCTTCCCATTGTGGCTCGTCTACCTACATACTGCCTCTCTCTGAAATTCGTCTTCTCGATGTTCTTGTGTTGATCAATTATCATGGCTTTTAGTTCAGACACGAAGAAAGGCCCGTCTTCGGGCGAACAGCCAGCCTTTAACAATCCACTGCAACCCAGTGCCACTAGCAACTCCAAAGCGGCGGAAGCTACCTCTGGCAACTCCAACAATCCTCAACGTCAAAACATCATGGCATCAATCGAAAACGATGATGACCGCCTGCTTGTGCGCATTGGCTACACTCCTGTGAGATTTCACATCTCCCTACGTACTAGTAAAGAGCAGGAAGATCTAACATGAACAGGTTCTGCAACGTCATTTCTCAAGATGGTCCACTGTTTCCTATGCCATTTCGATTCTGGGTGTGCTAGGCTCCGTCCCGGCCACGTTTGGCAGTCCCATGAACTCGGGCGGTCCAGCAACAGCAGTTTGGGCCTGGTTCATAGGCTCCATCATGGCTTATTGCATAGCAAGTTCAGTGGCCGAGTTGGTGTCTGCGTATCCGACAGCTGGCGGCATGTATTATGTCACTAAACACGTCGTTCCTCCGGAGCACGTAGCAGCTTGGGCCTGGATCATCGGATGGTGCAATTTCCTTGGTCAAGCTGCCGGTGTAGCTAGTCTTGCGTACACCATCTCTCAGATGATTCTGGCGACCGCTGTGATGCATTCCTCGCTCGCGGATGGAAACCCATCATTTATTCCGTAAGCGACAGCCTGGAAGATCTGGTTGATATTGAAACCAAGCTAATTCTATATCACAGTACCGCCTCTCAAACAGTACTCCTTGCGATCTTGGTTCTCTGTTTATTCGGAACAATTTGCTCATTTCCCACAAATTGGCTTCATAGGATCATTTTCTGGTTTGCGCCAATCAACAGTGAGTTTGACACTTTAGCAACGGGCGCATTGAAGCTAAAACCACAAAAGTTATTGCATCCATTTGCATTTGCATTGCTCTCTTGATTCTCACTCCAAACAAGCAGAGCGCAACATATGTTTTCACCCATGTCACAGATGGCTCGGGATGGGGGAGCAAAGGTTTCTCATTCCTATTAGGGTGTGTACCCCACGAACTTACCACAAAAATGATGTCCTAACATATGCAGATTCTTGTCCGTTGCATGGACTATGACAGACTATGATGGTACAACACAGTAAGTCACCCTATAGCCGTGCATGTCAGCCAATCTAATAAGGTTACACAGCATGTCAGAAGAAACTCATGACGCTGCAATTCGTGGACCTGTCGCTATTCGAGCAGCTATACTGGTATCCGGCGTTGTCGGATGGATGCTAACCGTGACGTTCTGCTTCTGCATGTCAGATCCAGATAGCATCATGGCCAGCCCTACGGGGCTCCCGGTTGCACAAATCTTCTTCAACGCCGGCGGCAAGACTGGAGGAACGGTCATGTGGTTCTTTGTTATCTTGGTCCAATTCTTCACCGGTTGCTCTGCTATGCTAGCGAACGCAAGAATGGCATGGGCTTTCTCGCGTGATGCAGCATTTCCTTTCTCAGGGTAAGTTGATCGGTCAAGGGTTGCTCTTTGCTGCAGCACGAGCTGATGTGATATAGGTTCTGGAGTAGAGTGAACCCCATTACAAACACACCAGTCAATGCAGTCTGGCTGGTTGTCTTGTTTTGCAGCTGCCTGGATTTGATCGGGATTGGCAGCACACAGACGATTGTTGCCATCTTCAACATTACGGCCCCAGCGCTTGACATCAGTTACATCGCAGTCATCATTGCACACCGATGGTACGAGGGCCAGGTCAAGTTCCACCCCGGACCGTACACCATGGGAAAGTGGAGCAAGCCTGTCAACGCAATTGCAGTCACATGGGTGGTCTTTATCAGCGTGGTTCTGTTCTTCCCTACAGTCAAGCCTGTGACGGCAACCAATATGAACTACGCCATCTGTGTGGCAGGTTTCATTGGTTTGTTCAGCATGCTTTGGTGGTACGGAGGCGCACGAAAGTAAGTTCCATACCGTTGCCCCTCGATCTTAGACAAAGTTTTGCTAACAGCACAACTTGCAGGACATACACTGGACCACGAACAAACGACACCATCGACCTGCTCCCGCCAGAGGACCCAGAGGCTATTCTCAGCGACTACGACATTCCGTGAAATCCCAAAACCAATCCCAGCAATCCGTTACCACATCGATCTCGCCCCGTAACTACATACCTAGACCCACTTTCGGACTTGAAACGAATAATGTTCCTCCACGGAGTTTGAGCTGGCAGTAAATCCAATTGAGCGGCGCAATCAGGAGTTTTCATGCAAGCCACACACGCACCATTTCTTTTGCCTCATCGGTTACCCTAGGCGTTCGCGTTAGTAGCAGCAAGCAGTAGAGAACGCGGGGGTGCATTTTCTCTCGGCGGCAAGCGCGTAAGGCGCTCTTTACGATTACTATTTGATACCTATACTATAGATTTAGAGATACCCAAGAAATGACCAGCAGATAGGTTAGAGTGTTTTACTTGCGTACCTTCGTCTCTTGCGTGCGGGGCTTCGAAGTCCGGACAGTAGTGCCTACAATGCCACACTTCTTTCCAGGAAAATTCTAGTTTCAAGTCCTGTATACTACTTCCTTCTATCTGTTTTACCTCTGCAATGGTTACTGTAATGAATTTGCTATGTTTTATAGCCCTACATCCATCCAATCGCCCGTTATCCACAAAAGCCAGTGCCAGCATATTTCCAGCTTCCAAAGCTCCGCAAGACCATTGTATGTTTTCTTTTTCTTCTTCTTCTCCGAAAATCCATCGCGGTCATCCCAGCCCTTCGACCCATCTCCCACGTGGGGCATTAAGGTCCTGCCGTTCTTGATACGGGACAACCGCTTCTGTTTGCCGAATTGCATTGCACCAAGATGAGGTAGCGACCGAATCGAGTTTAGGGGGGACCCGTGACAATGGTCCGTTTGCCAAGGAGGAGATGGGTGGGTGTTTGGTACGTCACTGGCCTAATGCGGCTATTCCGGCGTCTATTTTCCTCCTTCGTTGACCTCCACCTTTTGCGATCCGCGAGATCAAGCTTGAGCGCTTCTTTGACATTACACAACAACGAGTCGAAATGTGTGCCGGAGATACGGATAGTGGGGGATGCATATGAGATGGATATGGATTATCATCACATCAGCCTCTTCTCTCTGCCTTAGCGTCGTCGCCCAATTGAGCAGTCAATCAGTCAGTCAGCCGGTCATTCTAAGGGGGTAAGAGCACGTGATTCTAGCGGATCCGATTCATTGTTGGAAAGGAAGGAACACCTCGACATAACTCCTCCTCCTCCAACAACACAGCTTAACCCCTCCATCATACCACCAACCAAACGGCCGAATTGCCCGAAGAAGCATCGTTTGAACGACAACAAACGCTTCCCATATGCACACTGCACAGCATGCTTGGAAGCTTTACCATAAAGTTCTTCATTAACGTGCCGTGCACACCCTTAGCATATGCCAGCACATAAGGCCCTCACCCCATCCCATCACCAGGAACTCGGTATCCAACAGTTGATCAGCCTTTGAACCGTCTCAAGCCGGCCATAATGGAATCATCATTGGCTCTGATATAGCTTGCCGTCGGCACGCTCACATATCTCTCCCACCCATCGTCTGTGCCACGATTTTATCCTAGACCGTCCACCCGCGTCGAACCATTAGAGTGCCCTGTTGAACAACGAGTACAGTTGGCAATCACTTGCATACTGGGAGACACATGCAGACAACGACCCCTTGCCTTCGTTGTTGCGCCTTCAGTCTATCCACCACCACCACCAGTCCATCTTCGCACCGGCGCACACCAACACGTCAACTCTCGGCCCGTACCGGCAGCCCGCCAGCAAGTCATTGAGTTTCTTGGTGGAATGGGTTGGTCACGAGGAAGAGCTGATTTGGTCGGGTGTGGTGTTGTTACCCTCTGAGGCTTGCATTAGTGTATGAAGATCCAGACGGCCAGTTGGATGGCTGCCCGCAGCCGCAAACAACCTTATAAAGAGGTCGATTGGCTGCGAATGCCGGGCGGGATTTGCGGCTTGGAGGACTTGGCTACATTGGATGGTGGGGTTGACATGTGAGGTTTATTTTGCAGTGATGAGGAGATGGTCGTGGGCGGGCGATTTAATGGGCGCTGGCGGGTGTTGGATGTTAAGGGTTGGTGCAGGGAGGGAGTGGGCTTGCTTTCATCTCTCTTTCAGTACGATATCCCATCCTGTACGTGGACCCTTTCACGTGACGAAAGGAACTACCTTCGACCTAGATTGATTTTGGCCTGGAACCAATGGAATCGATAATCATCGAAAATGGTAAGTCTGGTAAGTTTTCACATATCACTTCAACACATCACTCTATTTTAAACTCTCTTCACTTGGAACGAACTTTATTTTCCGAGTCAAACTCTCTTGAATTTCTTTCGAGCCTAACTTATCTCATGATACTCCATCCCCGATTTCAATCCCTCAAACCCGTGGAAAATGTTCTCAAGTCGGCAAACCATCGAAGCAAGTAACTATATCCCTCTTTCACTGAGAAGCAGAAGCAGAAGACAAAGACTCCAATAAACGAGATCCCACTCCCCAAACGCACACTGAACACAAACGTAACAGCGTCGTCTTTAGGCAGTTGGCAACGAATCGTTTAGATAAACTCAGAGTCATCCTCTTTGACGTTCTCAATAGACTCCTCTTCGCCCTTGACATCACCACCAAGTTCCTCCTCCTCCTCATCATCACCCTGAATCTCAGGCTGAGGTTCCGCCTTCTTGGGCTTCCGTCCGCGCTTCTTGGGAGTACCATCAGCATCGGCTGCTTCACCCTTCGACTTGCGCTTCTTGGGGCTACCATCTGCACTAGCACCCTCAGCCTTCGGCTTGCGCTTCACAGGCGACTTCTTGGAGTTTCCGGCAGCAGTACCATCATCGGCCACTGGAAGGGGCATCCCGGCGCGCAAGGCAGCGATGTCGTCCTTGTAGGAGTCGCGGAGGCGGCCGACCATGCGTTCGCAGGCTAGCGGAGTGCGGCCGGAGGGGAGAGGAGAGTTCTTGAAGTCGGGCTTGCCGGAGAAGGATTCCATGAGGACGATTAGGTAGACGAGCTGGGCGAGATTGAGTTAGTTGGGATGAATAAGGTAAATACGGTGAGGATACTTACGCGCTCACGGTCAGACCAGCCTTTGTTGGCCTTGCCGGCTTCGGTGTCGGACATGGTTGTGGGGGTTGGTGATTGTTTTTGGTGGTAAGTGAGGTGGTTATTGTGGGGCGTGGAGGCTGACGGTGAGGTAAGGTAAGGTGGGTTGGTGTTTGTTGTTATTGTTATGGTGGTTGATGGGGAGAGAGACGAGACGAGAGAAGAGTTAGATGTGAGTTGAGGTGGGAGCTTTATATGCCAACGGGACCGCGTCTCAAGCTTGCTCTGCGTCTCTTCCACTTTCCAGTGCGCGGTGGGTAGGTACGGGAAGAGTGTGGGGTTTTGATGATCGAGCGAGGTGGTTTGGGGTTTTTGGGAGGGCCGGTGAATAGCGGTGGGAAGAAGGTGGACTGGAAGTGAAAGTGAAAGTGAAAGAGAAGACCGATAGAGTACCTAGATGGTTCTTTGACGGTGAAGAATGCTGTCTGCGTTAGAAGTTTCTTTGGTAGGTTTTTGGCTGAGTGGATTCGGTATGATTGGGAGCATTTTCTTCTTCATGAAGTTGCTTCAGGGGGTACATAGGACATGGCAATATCTGCCTAGGCTCTGACGTAGTATACATGCGAAGATAGGCGGACAGATAATGCAGATAGAGGTGATGTTTGTTAAACACAGTACATGTATTTCACAATCACGAAAACACTCATTTTTCTAAGTCAGATGGACGAGTGTTGTGTGGAAATGGGACAATCTTGTGTTGGAGTACGAGTGTATGTTTCCCATTTCCGTTCCTTTTCCGTCTGTGTGTCTTCTCTGCAATTTCTTACGTTGGAGCAAAACCTATTTTCTGATGATCAGGTTTGTCTTATATGGAAAACGCACAATCTTGTGTGTGTGTCTAATGTGCCTCCTTTTCCATTTCCCTGTGTTTTCGAACCCCTCTTCCCATATAGGAATATATTGATGGTTCTGAAAATTGACCCACAATATAACACTGGGAGTCTGGGACAACCCTTTCGCTTCCATTTTCACGTCGAAGGTTCGACCTTTTCTCCTCCTATCTTTCTTTCCTTGCCTAAACTATGTAAAAGGGAATATAGGCTGTCAGTATTTTTCAAAAGTATCTTGATGTGTACGAGTGAAGAAGTCTAGATATGGTGTATTCATGTATTGATCTCGATGTGTTTATGTTTGTTTGTGTACATTAGTTTCCGCTTCAGCATGTGCATCACTGCTCTACTTCCCAAAAAAAAAAAACAGACAGACTACGATTCCTCCATCGTTCTTTTCCGGAGTATTCTCAAATCTTTGTATCTATCTCTAGGACGAGTGTTTAGTTTGTAGATTCTACTTTTGTGTGTGGATGCTTTTCACAATGTAAAACTCCTTCCCGATTAGGACATTCTGGATTGGCATCGAAGACTGAGGCGGATTCGGTTATTTCCCAACAAACCAACACTGCTGAACTACGTCTTTTCTGTTTCTCTGGGGCGCTATGCAGAGATAGGAGTATCGTGCGTCTGAATGATTGAACAAGCATCGGTTTTGAAATTGGTGAAAGAGAGGGGATGGCAAGATGAGCAGAATTGAGTATGGGGATAGCGAAGAAGATTCCTGGTCTGAACATACAATGTACATGGATATAAACGTTATGTACGCATATTGGTTGTACTTCAAATCTATACATCCATTCCCTTTTCCCATTTCTATTCCCACTACCCTCTCACCTTGTCCATTTCTCTCCCCCCCCCTCCTCTTCATGTTCCTATACAGTATTCCCTATCTTCTCTCCTAACTATTGATCAACCCTAATGTCAAAGAAAACGCACGATTTCCACGTCACCCCGTCATCCCCAATCTCCCCAATATAGTCTTCCACGTCACTCTATCCACCCTACTTTGTAAATCAACTCAACTCCCCGTTCAAAACCCCTCCGTGGACACGGCACAGGACAAGCGTGCTAGTGGCTAATATCATTACCCCCTGTCGCAATGACGAATCGCCACTTTACGTGCCGTGAAACGAATTCCGGGGAAGAGAACCGAACAGGAATGGTGTGTGATGGGGGTGCAATCAATACTAAAACGTGGCAGTGAGGATACATATGCAGAGAGAACGAGAGCGCTGGAGAATGAAAGTGTGAGAAGTTATGTCCATTTGATGTGAGAGTGCTTTCTAGGTTGATCGCCGTACTTTTGTTGGCTGCTTTGCACGGATTTCAAAAATAGAGGTTTGAATGGTTGTGATTGTAATCTTGTTATTTGTGTTCAGATTCTTCTTCGGCTTGTAAATGCACCCGTCACTCTGGCGGTCACATCTGCCATATCTATCTTCACCCCACCATATCTCCTCTTCCCCGTTTGTGCCTGTGCAACTCCATCTCTACCCCCCACGAAATAAAGAAAATCACCACCGCGGGTATACTCCGACCATGCAACAAAAGGAAATTCGCAAAGACGCCAAGTGATTTAAAGAGAGATACCGAGGACTCAACGCCTGGCTGGGGCAAACCAATTTGCCCAAGATGATTTGAAAATGCTCACACCTGCCACGAGTAAATGCTGATTAAGTTACGATGTAGAGTGGAAGGAAGCCATCCAGAATTTTGAAGGGGGTATAGAAGCATGCTCATACGCTTCAATACTATGCAGATAATACGAGGGTTGGACATTTTGCCTGCCCTTGGCTGTGGAAAATGTACAGTGGCGGAAAATAGCACGAAAATCAACATCGTGTCGTTGGAGCTATGCTGGAAGGACCGACTTCTTAGCATGTCCGTTTTGGAGTATTGGGGCACCATTCGCCGACTGCGTGTCTCCATATGCCCATTTCGTGGCAGCGTTCACAGCCTTGGCGCATAAGGGATCAATGTGTTGTATCCAGAGTAGAGCAGCGCGGTACAATATGTAGTAGAATACGGCGATTGCAAGGAACATGTGAGTTGTTGTGCCACGTTGCAGATCCAGTGTATCTCCCTTTTCACTCTTTGGAGGGTTCATGGCTGAAGGAAGATAGACCATCCACGTCAGCACAGTCTTGATCATGGTGTTGTGCATGAGGTAAACTGGGAAGCTGACTCGTCCAAGGAAATTAAAGACGGGCGATGTAAGAACTCGACGGGCGTTGCGAGAAAAGAATATTCCCAAGAGGACAGTAGAGGCTCCAATATGATCCCAGTACCGGCGAACATCGGAATCCTTGACGGTGAGCTCCCTCATAAACTTTTGCATCAGGTGGGACCAACGTGCGTTCTGGGGCGCGTCTTGAGGATATCCTGCCATAAATATGCCTACAATGATCATTAGGCCCGGAACTGGAGCTGGTAAAACGGAGGTCGCGGAGTCCTTGTAATGGTTGTGCAACTCGGCCACGAACATGCCCATAATGATGTTAAGGCCTTTCAAGGCACCAATAGCGAGACCTAAACCTGTTAGCAAATCTCACGTCATCTGTATGCGACAAGGGTTCTTACCCTCTCCAAGCTGCCAGAAATAAAGATAGAGAACACCATAGATCAAAAGCCTGGCCTTGGGCTTGACCAGAACAGTAGCAAACATGGTCATATAAACCAGCATGCTTCCCTCTAGGAATAGATGTAGGGTCCATTGGGTGCCATCATAATCGTCCCAGCCAATTGTCCAAGTTTCAACCTCGGCCTTGACGAGTGACCTGAATGCCATCCATAGAGTGGGTTCCTGCCTGTGCCAACCCTGGCGGATCCAAGTAGAATCGACGTGTTTAGTCATATGGTATGCGTTCGTGTTGGCGAGGAACCAGCTGAGGGCAGTGGCGACCATTGTCGGGAGAATCAAACGGCCTGATCGGGCCAGAGCGCTGCGAGCGATGCCGTTGAAGGCCACATCGTGGTTTCCGGCACGCGACTTGCCGATGGGACCAATTGCATTCACGTATCCAGTTATGAGGAAGAAGAGCGCAACGGCTGCGCGGCCACCGACGACGAGACGGAAGAAGGGTAGCTGGAAGATGTGTGGAGAGGATTTGGGATCGTGGGCGGGCGCGTGGAGCCATGGAACAAACGCGGTGCAGAGATGGCCGCACACGACCATGAAAGATGCTATGCCACGGAGGCCCTGTATAGAGAAGGCATGTCAGTGGGACTTGCTCGAGTAGAGGGGGGGTTCCTTCCGTGGGGGCGCACTCACGTCTATCCAATTTGCGTCGCGAGGAGCCATGGTGTTGAGAGGTCCGCGAGGCAAGGGCTAATCCAATAAATGACCGGCAAAAGATAGGAAAAAAAAAGTAGCTTAGTTGCAAACGAGCGTGACCATCGGATATGCTTCGAGATCAGAAAGTGCCAATAGCCATGAGACACAAGGATCAATACGAGTGGGTGTTGGAGAGAACGAGGGAAGGGGGGGGGGAGGAGACGAGTGAGTGAGTAAGTGAGTGAAGACGGTGAAGCACAGTGAGAACTCTCGGAGGGTGCCAGGCGGAGGTAAGGTATGAATGGAGAGTGCGGTCGGTAGGTAGGTGCGAATCGGGGGTTGGTGTGGTGGTCGTTGCCGAGGAGTAGGAGAGGAGGGATGGAGGGGGGTGAGGCGTGCGCGGCAGCGGAAAGAATGGACGGTCGGGCCTTCTCTATCTCGACAACTCGTTCTAATGCACGGGAAGGGGCGTTCGTGAGGAAATGAGGGTTGAGGACCGAGGGGGGACAGGCGTGGTGGAGCAGCAGATGGAAAAGGCGGAGGACGGAGGAGGCAAGACGGAGGAGAGAAGGGGGAGGAGAATGAAGAAGAAGACGCAGAAGAAGAACGCGGAGAAGCACAGCAAGAAGCAAAGGCAGACGACGCTCGCGGAAACGGCTCCAAGAGATTTAGCATGTACAATTCAAGGCAAGCAGCGATGCTTCGCACGATAATCATACACTCGGCGCGAATGGGCCTCGTCGCTCCCTGTCAGGTGTCTGCCAGTGTCTGCCACTGAGCTGCATCGGTCCCGACAGTCCCCTCTTGGGTAGTGCCCTCCTGCCAGGGCCTCAGGAGTTATTCACGGTAGCCGAGCCAAGCCCCTCGGCAGGTGGCTTCCGTTCTCCGCCCATGCCCCATGCCCACCGCCACACCGCGGGCTTTTTGGCCCTTTCTCTCTCCATTCCCAGGGACTAGTAATCAACTGACTACTTCGTATCAGTCTATCAATAATTCTCTTCCCCCCATCTTTTGAAGCCTCACAGTCCCGCGACACGATCGGTCCTGTCTAGACAACGACTCTTCCCCCTCCCTCCCCCCCCCTTTTTTTTTTCTTCCTTCCCTTCCTTTCCAACATTTCCTCCGCGCACCGTTGCAACCCCAGTGGGATAGTCCCTCCTCGGATCATGCTTGCCGCGCAACACCACTCACAGGCGGCTCAATGGGTTCTTTCGTGCCGCCAGGGCAGGTTTCCAAGGCTGTCAAGATGCAACTTCATGTGAGGATAGTCCCAAGACTGCTGGGATTCTGTAACGCAGCCCCCTCTCGACCTGTGGCATTTCGCTCTCGAGAATGGGAAATCGTTCCCCCTTGGCGATGACGTGGAATTTGGCCGTTCTATCCGCGCGCCATTGTACGAAGCCAGCCGGGTTACTCCCGTCCTTGCCCTGTCTATTCGGAACTAAAGTCAGGGGCACCATGTCTTGAGTCTCTTTGATCACCAACTGTCAACATGGGATTTCCCATCTTGTCCGTCTTCTCACTTGTCACAGTCTCCGACTGCCCAGCGGAGACGAAACACGCTTCCTCAGGTAGAAGAACTGCATCCGCGAAGGACGCAAAATTAAACGCGCGGTGGCTTCTCCCTGCATTGTATAGAAATCGCGGTGGTGCTACATCAGCTCGTACCACCGACCGAGAGACCGAGAGTACGAGGGGACGTGTGGACGTGTGGACCTCGTTACAGCACAGCGCAGCCACCATGTTGTTGCTGTCCTCTCAGCGCCCCACGCTTTTCTTATGTATACAGTGCACATGCTGAATCTTCCCACCCTATCATGGCTCCATGATGCGATTCGACAGATTACTGTCTTAAATCCCGAATGACCCTTTTTTTCCACACCTTCGATACAATTTTTCTTCTCGTCACTCTCCTTCACATTACTAAACTAGTCAGGTGTGTTCGCTTCAATGTTCGTCCATGGCTTACATAAGCCGTATCTAGTCATTGGATTTTTCTGTTCTTTTCTTTCTTCAAATGTTAGCACTTCAGGCTACTTGACCTGTGCAGGTCCGCCGTCCCATGTACATTGGAAGGCTTGAACACACCATGACCAACTGCCTGATTGTTGTCGCGCAAAGGAACACTCATATGGCCCAGATACTGGCAGCAAACTAGTCCAAGCCTTGCTAGTAGGACTGACACCCGGTGACGGAAAGCAGCCTAGGTCTCCCGCTCGCCGACATCAAAACAGAAGCCGACCTCGATCGCCATTCACCGGAACTTTCTGACATGCCGCTGGATACAATACGCAGCAAGAGTCGGAACGAGCCGCTCAAAGGAAATCATTCGAAGATCTCCAAGCCATGAGTTTCAGGTGTCCCGTTCCCACCAACCGTCATCGAACAAGAGCGTTGATCGGGCCAGACACCACGATTGGAGCAATCAAGGTGGAGAGAGTACTGTCCTACGATATCCTTCTCAAAGAGTGCAGTGCATTAGGATGTGGATGCAGTTGATGTCATTTACATGGTTCCTCTAGTATCGAGGGCCTCCAGCAAGGCCTTGTGATCAAGTTGGGCCTTACCGCGACTCCAGGATCAAGGGCCGACGATTTTCATGAAGCTAATAGCCTCGACTTCGGTGACCTAAAGCCAAACCCATAACAATAACACATTAGGCAAATGGCTTCTTGAGCGATTTTCAAACTCAAGTGAGGCGTGAGTTTGCGTTATAGATGATTGTTTTTTGACCAGCCATGTCCGAATCTAGCAAATATTTACCCCATACGAGATGACTCCAGCACAAACTTACATGGAACATAGACAAAAGGATATGTGTAATGCTATACAATATAGTAAACTTCTTACAAAAGCCTTCGCAACGCTCAAACAAACACATGGCATCAAGTAGTATGTGATAGCAACGCTAAGAATTTTCTTAAGAAGAATTGTGATGTTAAAGGTTCCGCTGTCCAAACTTCAAAGCCCCGACAGAGCCAAGCCAAGCTTATGGCTGTTTCTGTTGGTAATGAGGGCGGAGCAGGCAGCCATGAATGCAGAGTGTTTGCTCATCGGCTTGAGGGTCGACCATATAATGGGTTATGACCAGAGCCTTGTGGCGCCGACTTCTCACCGTCTGAGTGGCTATGCACCTAGGGAATGAAGATGATGTTTATGGCCATCCGGTGAACAAAGGAGCCTCCAAAGAAGAGGTGTAACGAGACAAATTAGTAGGTTACAGGCGAAACTCTAGATGAAATGACTAAAGACCAACGAGGCCAGATTTCCAGTCCATTGCAAGCTGCGGAGGCGAGGGCGGCGTGGACACGGCGGGGACAGGAAACGGTGTTCTCTATTGGGGAGCAGCAGGCGGTGTTGCGCGCCGCCTGAAGGTGTAGGAATATATAGGTGCAAGCAGAGCAGATCTCGCGCCAGAAAGGATCGATCCATCTTTTTGGTTTTCGTTGCTTCTTCTTCCTTCTTCCTGTTCTTTACTCCTTCTCCTCCTCCCCCTTTGCCTATTGTTCCCTCGCGGTTTATTGTGTTGAGATAGTGAAGGTTTGCGCAGAGGGGTTCAGCACCATCGCTGCTCTGCTTACCTACAGCCCCCCGTCTCGTCTCGGCGCCCCCTCGGTTTGGATGACATCACACGACGAGACTTCGCCCGCTAAACTGGGAAGCACCTTGGCTTCGCTGTTGCTGTCTCGCGCCTGATCCAACCCAAAGACTCAACCAGCTGCCCTATTTTCTTAGCAATCCAACTCTGCTGCTTTCTCTCTCTTCTCTCCTCTCCGCCCTCCGTCTCTCTATCTCTCCACACCACCATCGACTCCCTCTTTGTCTCTCTCACCCCCCGCCGCGATACTGCGCGCACCCGCATCTCAGCAACCTCGCTCGGCTCGCTGATCGCATCCTTGGAAACCTCCCCGCCAATCAACGAAAGCACGATCGGCAAACCACCGCGAACCTCCCGCGCCCCTCCGCCCACTCATAGAAAGCCCTCGAAGACTCATTGCCCCCGACTGGTCAGCCAGACGAGCATCTGCTGCACTGACTTCGCAACACCATCACTGTTTGTTTATCTGTGCCATCGCTCTTCACCAAATACCGCCTCTATACATATTTCTGCCCTGCTCGTCTTGTGGCGGGAGCACATTGCGCGAGACTTCCTACCTCAACCCCACTACGCACCAATCTTTACCTACCCGGTAACACAGCTGCCAAACCCACATCATGTCGACCATATTCAGAGAGCGGGACCGCGAGTGGGACAACACATCCTCACATGGGGGTGGCTCCCGCGGATACACAACAGTGAAGCGCTACAAGATACCTGACAGGAGCTTGGAAGAAGACGTGTACGAGTCGGAGATGCGTGTTGTGCACCGGGGTCATTCACCATCCCGAGGCCGTTCGCCATCTCGCGAGCGGCGTGAAGTCAGAGAGTACATTGTTGAGCGAGATGATCCTGCCTCGCGCGATGTGCGTGAGTATCGCTACATGGAGCGCAACGTTGAACGCTCCCCCTCCCCCGCACGCCGAGAGATCCGTGAATACCACATCGAGCGTGAGGTCGAACAATCACCTCCTCCACCGCCGGCACCCGTGAGAGAGTACCGTATAGAGCGCGAGTATGAGCGCGAAGCCGTGCCTGTGAGAGAAGCTGAATTGGAGAGATATTCACGGTCGACCGAATTTTATCGTCCGGAACCCGCACCAGCACCACCTCAGAATATCTATATCCGGAATGAAGTACCACAGCCTATTATTATACAAGAGCCCGCACGCCAACAGATAATTGTACGCCGTGAGGAGCCTGCCTATGAGCTTGTTGAGCGATCCGAAATCATCGAAGACAGACAGGTCGCACGCCCACCACCGCCCCGTCAAGAAGATTACTACTACGAGCGTAAGATTAAGGAGGTGGACCGTGGTGGCCGTCGCGAGGAAGCATATTACGATGAGCGCGAACGTTTCCGCGATCGGGAGGCCTGGAGCGATGATGACGTCGTTTTTATTCGAAAAGAAAAGGATACATGGGGGGAAGATTCCAGTCCACGCCATCGTCGCCATCTTGCTGAAGGTATCATCGGCGGTGTTGCTGCTGCTCAAATCGTTCGCCATCATAGGAAGAGGAATGGCGAAGATCCAGGCCCAGGTGTTCGTCAAGCTATAGGTTATGGTGCTCTGGGTGCCGTCGGTGCAGAAGCCATCAGCAGATATAAAAACCGCCGATCACGATCTATCTCCGAAGATAGGGGTCGCCGGCACCGCCGTGACCGTAGTCGTTCATCATCGCGACGGTCAAAGTCTCGGTCGAAGAAAATCGGCGCGTTGGCTGCGGTTGCTGGCATTGGAGCCCTCGCGTATGCGGCAGGTCGCAAGAACACAAACAACAGCACCACCGTTATTGAAGATAGACGAAGCAGGTCTAGAAGGCGGCGATCGTCTGTAGGTGTCATTGAAGAAGGAAGAGCTCGCTCGGAAAGCCGTCATATGGATCCAGAACACCGCAACCGCAAGGTCGCTCAGGCTGGTCTGGCCAGTGCTGCTGTTGCTGGTCTAGTCGAGCATCACCGAAGCAAGTCACGGAAGCGCAAGGGCGAACGGAGTCGAAGCCGTGTTCGAAAGGGTATCCCAATTGCTGCAGCTGGTATGGCTGGGGCTGCCGTTACTGGCTTGTACGAGCGACATAAGGGAAAGAAGGAAGCCAAGGAGCTGTCAAGGTCTAGGTCGAGGTCAAGGTCGAGATCGAAGTCAAGATCCAGGTCGGTACGTTCCGGCACCCGGCGGCGTAGCACAACAAGTGACACAGTCCTAGTAGAGTACGGTGGTGATCCCATTTATACGGACACGGTCGTGACGACTCGACGAAGCCGGGATTTTGATGAACCAGCGGAAAGGCGACATCGTCGTCGTGGCTCTTCCAGTTCATCAGATGACCGCCGTCGACACCGCTCAAGTCGCAGCCGAAGCAAGAGCCGCACTCGTAAGGCTGCGGAAACCGCTGCAGTGGCCGGCGTTGCAGGCCTAGCAGCCCATGAAGCAGCCAAGAGACGAGACCGTAAGAAGGCCGAGAAAGCGGAAAAGGAACGACTGAGTAGGTAGAACCCTTCATAGAGCTGACTGTGTAATGTTATGGCTTACCATTCCCACCAGAGCAAGAAGAATCGGCCTACTCGACCAGTAGCTATAGTCCGACTACCGCCCCTAGTGATTCACGATATTTCCCCGAATCCAACTACTTCCCCCCACCCCCATCGCAACCCGTCGACAACGCCTACCCCCCTTACAACCAGTACAATCCCGCCGACTATATCAACGCCCATCCACACGACCCAGCAGGTTACGGCCCCTCTCCCATCCACCCGGAACCAGGTAACCCGTATGCACATGATCCGCGCCAGCACCGGCGTCCGGATGATAATGTGAGTGCTCCATCTTATCCTGAGCACAGCAGCATTCATAATCGTGGTGGGTCAAGGCTTTCGCCTGACCGTGGGGTTTGCATTGCTGACGTCTTTGTGCCTGTAGATCGTGTAACGAGTCCCATTTCCCCTTCGCCTGTGCATTCGTCGTCGAAGTCAGTGCAGTTTGATCTTAATTTGAGGGAGCAGTCGCCTCCTGCCATACCACATGACGAGACTGCAAATAGGGAGGAGAGAAGAGAGGATGATGATGAGAGGAAAAATAGACAGCGTGACCGTGGTAGGGATGGAGAGCGCAGGAGTCGTAGGCGCCGTGATAGCTCTCAGGACTCTGCCACGTCTGATGCTACGATTGAGTTGCCTTCACGATTTGATGATTTGGGGAGAAGGAAGGGCGATGACCCTTTGGCGGATAAATTGGAGAGTATCCTGAATGGGTTTTTGAGGTAGAATCTTGCGGTTCGGTTCTTCTCTTTCTTTTTCTCTTTTTTGGATTGAGATGAGAGTGAGTTGGTTCTGATGTGCTGTTGCCCCCCTTTGATTATGAGGAATGGTGACAGCAGTGGTGGTGGTGGTAATAATGATTTGCATGTGCGCATGCGATGAGATATACGACTCTTTCCTTTCCCTTTCCTTTCCTTCTTTATCTTTCCTATATTCACATGCGGCGGGAACACTTTTCTCTTGGGTTATATCTCCTTTTTCCTTTCCTTTCCTTTCCTTTCCTTTTCTTTTCTTTTTTCGCACTGTTTTTTTTTGTCTTCCATTGCCATGTATCCGAGACGAGACGAGACCCATGAATGAGATATGGATGAATGGAATTTTCCTTTATTCCCCCCCCCCCCCCCCCCCCCCAACTATCACAAACGAACCAACCAACTTTTTTTTAGATATCCAAATTTCTGTTGCTGTTGTTTTTTCTTTCTTTTTTTTTCTTTTTTACCGGTCTTGCTGGGGCGGGGATAAATATACGATATACATAGTATGAATAGAGAAAACAGTTTTCTTCTCATCTGTTTTGGGAATCTAGCGGCTTGTCCGTGCTGATGGTTGACAAATTCCTCCCCGGGGGCAAATGCATCTCTCGGATGCGTACATCAGCGTGCAGTTACACCGGGTTGCTGGATAGTTCTCTACACCTTTTTTTTTCCCCCTCCCACGGGGCTCTAGAAGTCGGGGGATTTGCTGGCATGGGCTTTCTTGGAACATAGATCAAAGGGATAGGAATATGGCTGTATGATGTAGTATCTTCCTTACATTTGCTTTAACGAAATTTAACTGCAAGGCCTAACACTATACAGAATACTAACACTAGGAAATTTCTCTACAATAGTATCGGTTTTAAAGGACTGCCAGACCCTCAGCTAGTCCGCAAAGCCTTGTATAAAGGTCTAGGAATTTGCTAGCCCAAGCTTTCTTAGAACATGGACAAAAGGATAAAAAAAAAGTAAGGCTGTACAATGCATTATGTCTCTTACATTAGCATTTTCCAGATTTTATTGCAAAGCCCAAAATTGCATATAATACCAACACAAGGATTTTCTCTTTTTTTTTTTAAACAAGGTATAACTGGTTTACATGCAAAGTATTTTTTTTATTTCTCGCATATAATGCGCCTCGAGGATGATTCTATCGTGTGTCTTTACGCTCGTGCTTGTGCTAGTCTCACCGGCTCGTTCACTTTGTTCTAACGTCGCCAATTTACCTTCCCCCTTCCCTTTCCCCCTCTCTTTATTCATGTGGGTATCTTGATCCCGTTTCCCTTTTTTCCGTTTCTATAGATTTCCACCCCGCCAACTTCTCGTCACCCCCCTTTCCTTTCCAAAAAAAATAGGATGGATAAATTGAAACGCCGTCGCTGCGATGGAGTACTTTGTTCCGTCTTCTCTTATGAAGAGCTATATCTTCCCTATCTCCTCCCAATGCAAAAAGTAATATGATAAGATACGATATGAATGAAAACAGACCAACGTAATAAAACAGATGATATTCAGGTAGTTAGGGGTCGGTCAGTTGTACAGGTGGGACGATTGTTGGAGGTAGAAATATAGGTGTAGGTATGTCTATGAGGAGGAATGGATCCCTTCTCTTCCCTCAGCTTGGTTGATTGCGAGTCTGATGGGTGCTGCGGAGGTCGGATCCGTCTATATGGTAGTTGATTTTGGTTGTGGTGTTCTGATATTGGTATTGAATTCGGTATTGATAATGGCCTTCTTGGACCTTGTCCGTGAGTCTAGAGCAACGAGAGTTTCGATACGAGGCCTCGTGTCATCGCAGGTCATGTCGCTGTGCGTTTTTATTTTGTTTCTCCTCGAATTAGAAGATTCCAAACGTCGCGTATCAGGAAGAAACGGAGCTTCTCTCTATAAAAATGCATTCCGCTCTTTGCCCATGACGAAGTCACGCGTCATCTCAAAGCTGAGCCAGCTACTCGCCATACTCGGAGCGACCTTCAACAGATTCGGCACAATGCCCTTGTACAATCCCCTCACACCCTCAGTCTTCACAATATTTGTAATCGCGTCCCAGACCCCGCTGTACTGGTATCCCATACCGGACATAGTGTTGATCTGGAAGCGGCGGCGGAGGACATCGAAGGGGTATGTGCACGTCTGGGCCACAGCGCCGGAGACGGCGCCGGCACCTAGTTTTCCAATGGCTGAGGGATCCGCTGCGCCCTCGGGTGTGAATTTCTTGCGCGCGATTTCATACACCATAAAGTTGAGGCCGACATAGGGGGCTACACCTGCGACCGTGGGAACGATGCCACGGTATAGGGCTAGGAAGCCGCCTTCGTGTTTGTACATGTTCACGAGGATCCCCCACATGCCGGGGAGTTTTTCACCCCGAGATTGTTTGAGCGTTGCGAAAGATGCAGATTGTATTGATAAGCGCGTGCGCACAATGTCGAGCGGGTATGTGAATGTGACGGAGGTGACTCCGGCGAGACCTCCGCACAGGAGGCGTTGGTAGGCTCCTAGAGGACTGCCGGGTGTATCTTCAAAGAACTGTGGAGGTCAGTTTATGCTCTAGATTATAGGACCCGTATCGGTTCTAAAAGCATTGCGCCCAAGTTCGCAAAATATAAATGGCCGAAGGTGGGGTGCGGAGTTGCGGTTGATGTTGCGTGCGATCGGGGGTCCCACGCCAATGGCGAACATATTTTCCGAAGTCTTGAACGTGCAACCAGGGTCTAGGAGAGGGGTGAAGACTAAACAGAAAAATCATCTTAAAACTTCTTGCTTACCTTCTTGTAGACATTATAAGCTCCGAACTGAACAGCTGAGTATGGAACGATGCGTATGCAATTGGTACCATTTCCTGCCATGAATCCTCTCCAGCCCTCATCCCGCCACATTTTTGCCAACGCCTTGTGAACTGACATCTTATATTCATTCCGCCCGACGCTCTGTATCTGGAACAGGATCTTCAGTCTTTCCAGCGGCGAGACGACTGTCCGTGAGACAGCTCCAGCGACACCGCCAGCTATGAAGGATGCAAGAACGGGTTGGGCGATGAAGGCTCGGAAGCGCTCGAACCTGGAATCTGTATCGGGGGTCATGTTTGCGGTCTGTAGTGAAATAAGAATTTTTTGATTAGATGCGTCTCAAGGTATTGAATGCTGGACCGGTGCACGTACAATGGCTGTGGATTCGGGTTGAACGCTCCGCGCCGTTATGGCTCCTTGTCGCTCCTCCGCGGTCTTCGATGTGCTCATCGCAGATTGCCAGGGCCAAGAAGGAAGAGTGGCGCCAAAAGCAAGAGGCCGGATAGAGCGCGCCCACCGACAACGATGCTGCGCCTATCGGAGATGGGATAGAGAACAGAGGGTTGAGTACAATGAAGAGCTCATCGGTTGATGCCGCTGCTGCGGGGTTCGTGGGTGGAGTCGTGCTGGCTCGGCGGTGATGATGATGATGATGGTGATGGGTGATGAGTCGAGATGGCCTGGGGGGTGTCAAAGGTCAAAGTTGCGGGTGTGACAACGGTGTCGGCCATCCAAAGCGTGGCTAGAAATATCAATCAGGGGCCGCGGGAGAGTGAGTAGGGAGCGAGACTTGGGAATTGGCGTATGCAGAGTCGTGGGTGTCGAGGGATGGTGAGTTTTGCAGCTTTTGGAGGGCTGGATGGAGTCTGGACGATGCGGTCCCGGGGGAAGGGCTAGACAGATTCTAGTGGTCGCCGTCACAGCGTCCGCTTTTAGGATCCTGGGCGGCGGGCGGCGGGCGGCGGCGGTGCGCTCTTTTTGAACCTTTGACAGTCCGTCTGGTCTGTCGATGTCGCAACCTCTCACGGTATTCGCTTTCGCTATTCGCTATTCGCTAGTGGCTTGTTGACAGCGACATGAGGTGGAATCATGAGTAGTCACTACGGTTTAGTAGGGAGCAATGCTTATGGACACGCGCTCGATTCAGAGTTAGGGGGCGCGACCAAGTTGCCCTTTTCACGATGGTTTCACCCACTATCAAATCATCTCGACGCCAGCCGCCGAGCGAAGACACCTGCTCCTATTTCCTTTACGCCATGCCATCATGGGGACATAGGCTCTGTCCTTTTGGCATAGCCTTCCATGGTTAGGCTATCCCTTGTGAGCCTCACCATCAGCTGCGACTGGTGGTGCCGCATCAGCCCTTTTCATTCTCCTCACGAGACCATAGTCAGCTCCTATTCAGCTCCCAGCTTCGTCCCCATTCACAAAGTCCCGTGCTTCCCAGTCATCTTCCTATCCAAGTAGACTAATTATTGCTCCTCAAATAATTACTTATTTCCCCTTTGCTAAAACCAAACAAAATAAAACCACAATCTCTGCGGTGCGGGAATTGAACATCCATCTGGAACCCTTCCGTGCCTAACATGTCGCCTATGCTTCCAAGAGATAACGACAGCTGTCTCCTCACAAAAGCATCTCTGGGACCCTCCGCTAGAGAACCAAGCTCCTCCATTTTCATCTAAACCCCGCTTCCTAGATCTGGGGGTGGGGCACGTCAACGTTCGGCCGTGGAGAAATCATGATCCTGTCCGCGACTTGTCATCTCTCCCGAGGTCAGGCGAGAATAAATCGGACGGATGTTCCGTCCACTGTAGGGCGGTCTAGATTATGTAGGTATGGCGTTTACTGCGACTATGTTGATGTTGTTGGCTCCTTTGTATCCTTATGACCTGATGTGAAGTGAAACTATTTGCTTATTATTACGTGTATCTGAACGGATGGCAGGAAGACTCTGTCCAGATGAGGTTCCTCGGAATATAAAATCCAAGATACGAGATGGGATGCGCTGCAGGGAAAATCATCCCTGTGGCTTGTCTCCTGCGCCACATGTACGCCACGCTACCGCCTTGACAGACAAGGCGCGGGTGTTCTCGGTCATGCAGGATGGTGCATTGACTTACTTTCATCTACACAATTTCTCTTCATGTTGTCACGACGAGTGTTCCGCCAGCTGACGGACAGCATACTGCTTGGACCTGTGCGTAGACCATTGTCTATTTGCTTTGCAGCTAGATGCCTGGACTGTCGGTCTTGTGGATTGGCAGGCTCAGTGGTGGGCAGCAGAAATGCTTCGTCTTCGTCGTCGACGAGATGGAAAACACGGCAGGGTAACGATTTCTTCGCAAGGGAAGCCAGAGTGCAGGGTTTGAAGAGTAGAGCTGCGTTTAAGCTTCTTGAGGTGCATTGACATTCTCTATTGTAGATATTCTTATCAATTACTAACATAATCTAGCTAAATGAAAAGCACAAGCTTTTCAAGAAGGGACAAACGGTCGTTGATTTGGTACATATATGTCCTTCGATTGCATGCTGGTCACTAATGAGATGGATCAGGGATTTGCTCCTGGATCTTGGTCCCAGGTTTGTTCCTATCTCCACCTTTCATTGTGAAGCATCCCTCATGTTGTTCGCAGGTCGCCGTTAACCGCACCAACCCAGATGGTCGTGTTATCGGCATTGATCTAATACCCGCGCAACCTCCCAGGGGCGTTTCTACGATCCAAGGAAATTTTTTGTCTCCCACGATTCAAGCCGAAGTTCGAGCATATGTTCAAGATCCGGATCTCGGCCGTCCTCGCAGTCAAACAATCTCATCAGAGCACAAAGATGGCTTTACGGAAGAAGATTTGGAAGAGATAGAGCGTGGGTACATTGACGTAGAGCGACAGAGCAACACAGAATCTTCTGAGGTCGAGGCGATTGGACAACCCGCTGTTGAAGGGGAAGGCAGAATGGTACCGGACAGTAAACTCTCTCTGAAGGAAAGAGACAAACGACGAGGCCGAGTCGTGGATGTGGTACTCAGTGATATGTCAGAACCCTGGGACCAGATTACTGGATTTCATAAAAAGAGTCTTAGTGACCCGTATCATAGGATGATGAACACGAGCGGGATAGCGTTCAAAGACCATGCTGGCAGCATGGTAAGACCAAAGTATCCACTGCATGAATGTTTATTAACTCGAGGCAGGATCTTTGCATGG
This sequence comes from Dendryphion nanum, assembly GCA_020744415.1. Lineage (NCBI taxonomy): Eukaryota > Fungi > Ascomycota > Dothideomycetes > Pleosporales > Torulaceae > Dendryphion > Dendryphion nanum. The sequence goes on along the minus strand of JAGMWT010000012.1, from coordinate 522,292 downwards.
CTGCCCTCACGTTCTCATACGACACTCTCCGTACTGGCGGGCATTTCCTATGTAAATTTTATCAAGGTGCAGAGGACAAGGCGTTGGAGACGAAGTTGAAGCGGCTCTTTACTAAGGTCCATCGGGAGAAGCCTGATTCATCGAGAAGTGTATAGTGTCCGGATGTGGTGGGTGCGAACAAGAACACTAACGAAACGCTAGGAATCAAAGGAAGCCTATTTCGTGGCACTCCGTCGCAAGGAGCTGCCTAGTAGAGAGGAGGTGTTTAGCGAATGAATTCGGGGGACGAAGTGTATAAGTGTAACTGTGTAATGTTGGAGTCCACCCAGAGCCTGCTTATCTTTCACGAGTTGATTCTCTAGCCGTGCATGTGCCGTCGCCGGGAAGTGGTTTGTTGAGCGGCCCACAGGCTTCTGCTGGGAACCATCGACCTACCTTGTCCGCTGCATCCAAGGGTTGTTGAAACTCGCTTATAAACGGACTGCGAGGAGACGGGGAGCAACACCCACACAACACTGGCCGAGGTGGACTAGCGAAGCGTCTCGTACACGATGCCGCAGGCTGGCGGACCCTCTGGGACACGACGGACGTATGATGATAGTTCGCTCAATCAATCGATCAAATGGTCGGCTAAGAAGGGTGGATTCGCCGTCTGATATAACCTGATTGATGTGTCACACTGCACGTTTGCGCGTCCCCTCATGAGTCGTCAAAGGCATTGGAGGACTTGCTGTGGCACTTGCCAAGGGGCCACAGGATTGATGGGCATGCTCATGCAGGCCCTACAGCCTAGATGACTTCTGGAATCTAACGATACTGGTTTAGTTAGAGACAAGGACAGAAGAGGAAATCTTGAACTGTAAAATTTTCTAGTTCGTGACGTATAATCGGCTGTTGCGTAGGCATAGAGGTGTTAATGTACGGATATGAGTGACATCTGAACAGAAAGATGGAGCAACGTGATAGGTAGTTTTGTTCAGACTCTGATGCCCCCGCAGGAGCTTGCCCTTTGAGGAGCGGGACGCTTGACATATTCTCCGTAGTGGAGCCATGTACAAACGGAAGCTGGAAGAGAAGCAGGCCAAGCAGCGACAGGGATTGGGCGCTGCAAGAGAGGCTTTGTACAGAGGGGTGAATGACGATCGAGACCAGTGCCAGTGCCAGTGCGAATGAGACGGGCCTAGGTGACGCATTGACAGGACTGTGTCGTGACTGGGTTGTTGACGGATGGCTGGCCCAGTTGCTTTTTCTTGATAGGTAGTGGCAAGTGTCTCCGTTACCTCGTATCTACCGACCCGACCTGGCTTGCATATGCTGGTTCGGTGACCGCGTGGAGATTGTCTTTCTTTTACCGAGAAGATGGAATGGTGATGATGGTTGAAAACAAAAGAGAAAGAAAATGGGAGAAAATGAGTGAGTGTGAGAGTGTGTGAGGTCAAAGGTCGAGGTTTAAATGTTCATGCTGGTAAGTTCGGCAGGAGCCACTGCAGACGGCCGGGGTGGAAGGGGAATTGTGGGCCGTCGTGACGGGCGCGCTATGAACGTGAAGGAAGGCGCCACCGAGGTCAGCCATCGAACCTTCCCTGATCTCCCCATCATCCACCCCATCGCTGCTGCCCCAATCTAACGGCTGTACGACCACCCAATGAATCTGAGCGAGTCCGATGGATTACCAGACTTTCAATAGCCAGCCTACCTCGTTTGGCGGCCCGTTCTCCACCCTCCCAGGCACTCCCGCCCATCTCGCCCAGCCTACAACGCATTCCCCGCAACCACAGCAGCAGCAGAACCATAACCATAGCCAGCAGCAACAACAGCCACAGCAACAACAGAACCATAACCAACAGCAGCAGCAGCCACAGCAGCAACATCAATACGCAACGGATCCACACGCCCGGTTCCTGCAGTCCTCCACCGCCAACCAGTTCCCATACGGGCCTCATTATCCCAACAACAACAACACCAATAATGGTCCACACAACGCGTTCCAGGGCATGTCAGGCGCCGTCGCGCCAAACGGAAGCCTGATGCAGCCCGGCGGAGGGGGGAACCCTCTTCACCAAGCACGAGGTAAGCCAACGTCCTGTCGTCACTCATCACTCATCACTCCATTCCGTTTGTCGTCGTCCACAAATATGTCCATGTCCTCCGTCCTACCCACCTGCCTTCTTCAAGCCCCGGGCTGACGAGTCATCATCATGGAATTACAGCTATTCTCCACCAGCAGCAACAACAGCAGCAGCAACAGCAGCAACAACAACAGCAACAGCAACAGCAACAACATCAACAGCAGCAGCAGCAGCAACATCAACAACATCAACAACAACAACAGCATCAGCAACATCCATCACATCTCCAGCAGTCTCAACTTCAGCAACATCCACAACACCAACAACACCCACAACAACACCAACATCCACACCACCAGCAACAGCCTCAACCTCAGCCGCAAAATCACCACCCGCAACAGCCACCTCCACACCTCCAACATCAACAACAACAACGACAACATTCACCCAGTCCTTACTCGTCCGCCCCCTTCAACCAGTCCATCGCCTCTCCTGCCAACCACCAATTTGCCCAGAACCGCCAGACCGCCTCGCCCTCGAACGCGAATAGCCACGGCAGTCCGTATGCCAGCAACCCCCAGACCCAACAACCGTCACCTATCCAAGCGCCATCTTCCACCACACCGCAATCCATGAACCCTCCCACGAACCAGCACACTCCGCAGACCACGGCGGCTGTTCCACACTCGCCCTCCTCGCCAGCCACACAGTCGCGTCAAGAAGAGCGCATAGATACACTGCTGAAGATCAACCTCATGCTGATCAAGCTAGCATGCGGTCAGCTCGAGGAAGGGAAGGGCACTGGCCTCGCGGCAACCACAGAGGAAGGAAAGTCCGAGGATAAGCCGCAGCCCTCAAAGGAATATATAGAGTATGATCCCCATCCAACCTCGGCCTGTACACATAGTCTACGCGTATAGAGACTGACACAATACAGCTGCATGCGCCGTCTTCAGGCCAATCTTGCCTTCCTCGCCCAAAGCGCCGAAAACAAACCCAAACCGGGCCAGCCTACTCAGCTTGGTCCCGCGATCATGGTGGCCCCTGCGTCGCCCCCTGAACTCGTTGAACTGTACAAAACTCTCCAAAGCTTATACCCCGGGTGGAAAGGCCAGCAACCACAAATGAAGGCTTCACCAGGTCCATCCCGACTCAACTCCGCCTCTTCCATACCCGGCAGCGGCGGCGGCGCTATGCAACCTCCCCATAGTGCCGGTCTCCAAAACAACATGCAACCCCCGAATAGCGCTGGTCTTCAGAACAATTTGCTGCAGAATATGCAACAGAGCATGCAGCAAAATATGCAGCAGCAGCAACAGCAGCCAATGCATCTCAACTTTAACAATCTTCAGCAAAATCAATTATGACGCTAAATACCGGCGCGTGATTACGGTTCTGCGCGGAAGCTACCGGCTACCAATTGTATTTCTATAATTCTCGGGTTCAGGGGATAGAAAGCGAGCGAATGAGTACATGCTAATCATTCAAGTGAGGGATCGGAGAAGGAAAAAGAAGAAGATGACGGTATTAAAGTCTGTACACGGTTTGGCTCAATCCTCTATTGCTCTCACTCGGTCAAAAACGGGGGCGGTCAGGTTGGTATTTAGGGGACTTGGGTGGGGATTTTTAGGATTCGGCGTGTCTTATAAAAAATAGGAATATTCAACCTCTTTTGTTTTTGGTGGTGTGTATTTAGTTTCCTATGGAAAGCGCGCAGAGTGCGACCTGTTTTTGGGATTTGAAAGGAGGGGTTGTTTCTACTAGTCTTATTATCTTTTGGTTTGTAGTTCGATGTTGAGATGGTTTTCTATATATTATACTGGTTTTAGTCAGTAGGATATAGTACGTTTTGATTGGATATAAGTAAGTGGGTGGTGTTGAAATGGAATTTTTTGTTTGATTGGCTGAGTGCGTGAGTGAGGGAAACTTGAAGTTGATTGATGTTGGATTCGGGACATTGTATTATTATGTAATAAGGATTAAGTAATGTTTGGATGAGCGTAATTTTTCGTTTTTGCTTGAGGGGTGAAGTGTGAACAAGAATTTGTGTACAATCAGTGTAGGTGAACTAGCAACATTGTATTACCTAAAATATGTGAGTGGGTGAAAGTGAACGCTTTGTAATTGGACACGAGAAGGTCACGTGGTACCCACAAAGCGCAGAAAAAAAAGTCAAAAACATACAACACCGGGGATTCCCCACTCGTCACCGACGTGAGTACTAGTCCAGCGCACACTTGTGTAACAATCGAAGATCGAACGGGGTTCAGTGTATTCAAGTGGCTATGGTCGTATGTATCAGATCTACCAATTGCAGACTTTATATCCATGTTGTGTTGAGAGAGGGGGGAAGACCGTGGAATAGGACTCGCTATGAAGGCTTCTTTGCCATTGTGCACTAATGTATCTGTTGTAGGGAAAGGAGTCGTGCATTTGAATGCGGAGACAACGAGATTGCGCCGGCTCAATTAATAGAACAGCTTTGATAATATATATGAATATTTTAAGCGAAATTGCTATAGCTCATGCCTAATTCCAGTGTTTACACCTAGGTACCTATGTGCTATGACTGATATACTCGCGTTAGAGACAGCTAGGGAACGTGACTCCTAATGTCCTCTTTCATTTTCTGCTAACAGAGTTGGTTTTCGACTAGTCACCTATTGTTTTAATCTGCTTCCCAATTCTTCTTCCTGCATCTCTGATGGAGTAAAACATTGAAATCAAACTTGATACCTCTATTGGCTAGTCTACTTGATAAAAGAAATTAATAGAGATTTGAAGGAAGGATGCTAAGCACTAGGTGCTAAGAGCTTCGTTATTGCATCGTGTCCTTCTCTAATTGCCAGAGAGTATGGCGTATCGCCGTACATATCCACACAATGCAAGTCAACGCCCTCCTTTGCAACCAACATCCTGACTATTGCTTCATGCCCACGACATGCTGCCTTTGCTAGTGGTGTTCGATAGAAAACTTTGTGAGTGGAATTAAGGTCCACCCCGCCAACGTTCAAAAGGAGCTTCACTACTGCCTCATGCCCTTCAAAAGCAGCGTGCGAAAGGGGCGTTCGACCGAGATTATCTTTTGAGTCCGGATCAACGCTATCCTTCATAAGCAGCAGCTTCACTAATTCCTCGTGCCCTTCTATAGCAGCGTATGAAAGAGGCGTCTTGGACTTTTTGCGTGTTGCATTTACATCAACGCCATCTTTCGCAAGCAAGATTTTTACTACTTCCGAACGTCCGTACATCGCAGCAAGTGCGAGGGGTAGATTTCCCATACTAGCTCTTGTATTTGGCTTAATAATATCCTTCATCAGCAATACATTCGCCACTTCATATCCGTTTTGTATTGCCCATGTGAGTGGTGTCTACCCATTTCCGAGACGCAGAAAATTAAAATCAGCACTATGCCGGTTATCGAGTGACTCTTTTACTCCAGCAAGCTCGTTTGACACGACATGTGAGAGTGAAACCCCAGGCTCTTTCAGTTTAGCATGTCCACTTGCACTTCTTTTGGCGACTAAGAGCTCTACGACTGGCCCATGTCCATTTTCTGCGGCGAGTAGTAGTGGTGTTCGACCAGTTTGATCACAGGCTTCAACATCAACATCGTGTCTGCTAAGTAACAGCTCTACTATATCCTTGTTACCCTTGGATGAAGCCGCCTGGATTGCGTTGCGATAAACTCCGTGGTGCGCATTTATATCAGCGCCTGCATCAAGGAGTAATCTTACAATCTGCTCATTTCCAAGCTCTATGGCTCTGTGGAGTGGTTTGACACTATATCCGTCCTCCGTGTTGACATTGGCGCCCTTGGCGAGTAAAAGCTTTAACACTTCTATTTTTATATTAAAGAAAGCACAAAAGATAACACTGATCGAACGTTTGCCTTGTATGTTCACTTCAGCTCCTCTATCAAGCAGTAGCTTTACTGCTTGTTCGTGACCTCTTGAAGCAGCATGGCAAAGTGGACTAAAACCTCCTTCATCAGCCGCGTTGACGTCGGTACCTCTATCAAGAAGTAACCGGATCAAAGGTATATAGTTTCTGCTTGAAGCGAGGTATATAGCCTTGCCATGAATGAAATGCTGTACATCGATGTCGGTAGCTTTATTGAGTAGTAATTCCACCACCTCCAGCAACCCGTAATATACCGCCCGATCGAGTGGTGTATTTATCAGAGAAGGAGTTTCGAATCCTATTTGCGGGCCTGATGACCTCTCTATCTTATGCCAGTTTTTGTATGCTTTGTTTTCTTTTGAGATAAGGTCCATTACCATTTGGTTGAACTTTTCTGTCGGTCGCTCTAACAATTGAGCATGATGTATGCAGAAATCTGCCGAGTACTGGGCGAGTTTCTTTCTCTGGACAAGTCTCTCCTTTCGGGACCGAGGAATTTCCTTTTTTTGGAACTGGAGAAGATAGCTGACGCAACTCATTGCTATGTCGTTGTGGCATATATCATATTGCATATAGTACTTTTTTGCTTTGCCTCGACAAGCCCTTTCGGAAAGGAGATACTCTTTTACCGAGTAATGAGCCAACCGAACGATATAGTTGGTTTTTTCCGTCTCAGACGTTTCGCTCTCAGTCATGTCGCTCTCAGTCATGTCGCTCTCAGTCGTGTCGCTCTCTGATAGGTCGCTATCACTGCGCCGGAGAGTTCGCTGGGGCCTTCTCCAGAACTTCCAATCATTTGGCGGCTGTATTGTAACAAGGCTCGAGCATATGCTTAACACATCCATCGGATCCTCCAGAATTTCGTCGCGGTCGAATATAGGGTCACGCTCCACATTGAAGGCAACCACCTCAGCAATTTCTTTAACTGAGAGAGGTCGGACAGAGAAAGTAAGCCATTGTAGAATCTGAATGGCATATGTAGAGTCTTCGTTGCTAATAGCGCACAGAATTCTCTCGTATGTCTGATCCAGGGTTGATGGTAGTGTAGTGAGCATTTTTCGCAACGTTGCTCGATTACGACACTTTCCTAGGCCATCAAGCTGACATGCAGCCCATCGGAACCTGTTAAAACCATCAGCACTGAACCCTTCAAGATCTAAAGAAACGACCTACATTCCACATGCTCCATTCATCAGAATAGTCTCAATCTCTCGCTGAATGACAGCATCTTTCTTCCATTTGCGCAAGCTTTTGTCGTCAGATAAGCGTTGTCGAATATATCGCTTTATGTCTTTGTCCACGAGTGAACTTTGGACACAGATCCTATCTTGATCCTCTACTAGAGTCTCCAGGGAGGTTTCGATATCTCTTTCTCTTCGGCTCGTTGCTAGGAGGTGTAAGTTTGGGAGTTGCCATTTAGCAATGGTCTCAAGCATGCCCAGAAGCTCTGGACGCTGGGTGCATTCATCCAACGCGTCGAGAGTAAGAAACACATGCGGAAAATCCTTGATTATTTTTTGTGTCACATCCAATAGCGCATGTATTGACGGCTGTTGCAGGCCATTTTGGCAAGAAGAGAACAAAGTGTCAAGGCTAGAAGGGACCTGGAAGAACTGTTGCGAAAGCTGGCAGATTAGTGATCGCAGCATTAATCCCGGATCCTGTTTCTGGGCGTCTTGGAAGTCGAAGAAAAAATACGCAGCTGCCTTGCCAGGGTCATCGTGGCAATACTGAAGCACATCCTCGAGAACTGTGGAGTGAAGGATAGTCTTCCCACATCCTGGGATTCCGTGCAACCAGAGGAAAGATGCATCAAATGTCTTCCACCTACTGTATTGGACACTGTCAAGGAACCACAAGCCTGTATTAGCCTGTCTTTGTTTGAGCGCTTTTTGGTAGTTTGTAGAGGAGTCTGGTGGAGATAACCAGCAACAAATTTTGGAGAGCTTTTTGTCTGCAGAAGATAGTTATAGTTAGTTTAATGTGTCTCTTTCAAATAACACTTACCCGTAATTGATTGCAAAGTCGATGAAGCAGAGGCATAGTAGAACGTCAAAATTCCGATATAATTCCGCAAGATCTTCGCTATGCTCTCCACCTTAGCATCTTTGTTCAGGCTTTTTATCGCTTTCTTACTCCTTTCTCGCCAACTATCATTGACTTCTGGTAGAGTTTTTGCAAGGATAGCATCCAGTTGGGTGACTTGTTCTCGACATCCTTCTATGACCGGTAAGAGAGCTTGCTTAGTTCCGTCAGCCACCATCCCCGCGTCGATAGCGTCCTTGAGTTGCTGGAGAGTATTGCTCAATAAAGGAAGCTCTGCTTTGATAGACTGGAAAGATTTCGGAATCTCTCCTGTGTGGGAGTGGAACTCTTCGATGCGACGAGCAACTCGAGTGCTGAAATCGACTAGTTGGACAATGCTGGCAACAACGCCAACAATAACTAGAACCTCGGCCATTTTAACGGATGTAGAATAATATCGGGTGGTAGCGAAGAAAATGTGGGGATTTCGCAGTTATTGATGTTCAACAGAAGGCTGCAAGGCCCGAGGCAGCAACAAGGTGAACACATGGCGGGGTAGTCAAATACAAGGACACATGAGTGACATGCAACTGAGTGTGGCAGTGCAAGGCTGAATCTGTGCAAACCAAGACACACAGTTGTTCACGTAGGCTTGATTCTTAAGCATTTGTATAGGTAATATGTTGGTTATTGATCATGCTTTCATGTAGGTTGTACTGCATCTGCTGCTAGAATTCTAGTTTGGATCGTATCTTCCTTGCTACTCATATCTGAGCGTCCCATGCGCAGAAATGGTTCTAAAAGACATTTCAAGTGTATAAAATCAAATTTCCCTAGTCCCCTGAACCAAAAACCAAAATACCACAACTTGAATTCTCAAAATTCAGCAGACGTCAGTAGTAACAACCTAGTCGAATCAAATTCCTACGAAAGTAATATAGTAACGATCTAGAGTCTATACGATCATCTCATTCACTGTGTGACTAACCCAGTTGTGATTTAATTATCTTCAAACAAAGTCCATTGGGAAGATTTGATCCCAGAACATGGGTTCAATTTAAGTTGCTAGCCAACATAGAGTGCATCCGATCTATAGTGTTGCAAAATATAAGCTTTAGCTTTGTTCTATAGATATTATAGCAACCTAGCCCATCAGCCATCGTCGCCAGTCTACGAAAATCATCAACCTCCAACGAACCCAAGATTAAAGATTTTCGACTTGAGTAGGGATCACACAAATCTCTGATTGTATTTACATACACTGTCTGATCGCACGATTTCTCGCAATGGCCTATAAGGTATAGTCACGTGCATCCGTTATTCATATCTAATTACTTCCAATTCAACTCACTATTCCCTTACAGAACCTATGAAGCAAACTCCTCTATCTTGAGAAATAGTCTCAATCCCTATCTTGCTGCGTGATCCTTAAAATACACTACTTCACTACCTCCAAAAATTCCGATCAGACCTCTAGTCCAACCCGATTTAGCCACATAAGCATATATGCATCCGTATTCACTACCCGAAGGAATTTTAACAAAAAAGCATCAAAAGACCCCTAACCAATCCACGACACTCACGGTAGGATTCACAAAGCTCATCTGCATGATTGGACAACATGATGAATATGATTTCAATGCCAAGCCCTACTCCCCCTTGTATATTTCGTAATCCAAGACATTGTCCCTGCCCCAGCATTGCATTGGCAATATGACATCTTCTAGTCGTCACGTAACGAATAAAACCTATTAAACTAAACCCATAACAGTATTAGTGCCTCAGACAAGGACACTGCGCGAATGCAAGAAAAATCCTCTTTCAGGGTCTGGGCAGGATGCCCTCCAAAACTAGCCTCTTCCGAGAAAATATTCAGTGTTGATATGTTATGTGAACATATACGATGGCCAAATGCATCCTTTTGTTCGCTGATAGTGGAACATGTAGGGCATAGGCTCGTCTCGAGAGCTAGCTACCATGCATAGATAGAATGGTGGCCGAGGGTATGCTCAAAAATATCGGTCTCGTTTGAGGAGCTCAGCCAGTTGTTGGCGAAATCAGTGGTGTTGACGACATTGTACTTGGCGTATGAGTTAAGACAGTTAATTGCATTAGATGCCGGCTTGTGATTGTCTTCCGTCTCTTGACCGAGAACAATGCGCGCGGCCCAATCTGTATGTTGTTGGATGGCAGCATTCGATGCTAGACTTTCAAGAGCTCCTGATGCAGTGTCGTATTGTTCTGTATCATCTCCATCGCCGGTCGGAAGAATAGTTACATGCAAGGCATCAACGTCGGCTTGGGCTACCTGAAGTGTTGCAAGGGACTCTTCGTCGAGGAGCGCTGGATCGATGTTCGATACAAGCACGAACTCTTCATTGGATAAAGATGGAGCAGGTGTTGTGGGCATCGATGTCTTGTTCGGTGTATCATGGGCCCTGGCCTGGGGCAGAGCTGGTGGTGACCCCGACTTCTTTTTGGGTGATGCCCGTGTTGAGACTGGTTCTGCAACTGCTGAAGTGGTGTTGGATTTCACTTGTTGACGGCGCATACGGGTGACGACAGTCTTCTCCTCAATGGCTGTGAGAGCATCGACGGTCTTGTTGGGCATGTGAATATATATGTCAGATTGAATATCGTCTTTCGTCACTGGGCCCTTGGCATCAACGTAGACCTGCTGTGTGTCGACAGCATACTTGGGCTCTCGGAGATGTTGCGCACCCACATTCTGTGCTCTGTTGTACAATTGTGATGAGCAAGGTTGCTAGTACACGTCTCTGTGACACGCTTTGCCATTGTAAAGTTAGTATGGCTGGTGAATTTCCTGACGTTGTATGTGCTTGCAACAGTGTCGGATGTGCTTTTACTCATATGGGCAATACCTTTGATAGCACTAAGACGTATAGCCTGTTCGATAAACTTCCAACGCTCCAGTGTTCGCCAAACTCCAACGCGCGTTGAATAATTTGCCCTCCGTTGGAGTATTTTAAAAAAATTAAATACCTGCTTTTCTGCACCTATTTGAGCACCTTGAAGATGAGCTCTAGGAGATGGAACTGCATCTCCATCTCCATCTCCGTCTCTCTCCATCTCCATTTCCATAGGGAGACTACTCAAGGAGATGGAGATGGAGAGAGAGAGAGAGAGAGAAGATGGGTGAACTAATAGTCTATAGTGGGGACCCGAGCTGTGTTTTCCGTCAAAGTCTTTCATGTGATTGATCCAACGCTACTATATGGAGTTTGGCGAACGCGTTGGATAAAAACATGTGAACGTTGGATGATTTATAGCATGACTAAGGCACGGAAAAGGAAAGTCCAACGCCAGGGTCCATCATCCAACGCGTTGGAAGTTTATCGAACAGGCTAGTAGTGAGTGAGTGTATGCTTGAGAAAGCATACTGGATAGAAGCCCCGTTTGCTTGATGGTCAGGAGAATCTGATGAGGATAGCTACCAATATCTATAGGCCGCAACGGCTAGGCTTGCCAGCGATCGACTTCAAGATAGGACGGTCGAAATAAATCTACTTGATGTGCCGATCTATTAGATGCGTTAATCAATGCAGTTGTACTAGGTTGCTGAATAACTCTCCAGACCTTTTCTCCCACAGGGCTTTAGAAGTCTAAAGTTTTGCTCTCACAAACTTTCTTAGAGCATACGCAAAAAGATAAGAATAAGGCTATATAATACAGTATGTCCCTTACATTAGCTTCTAAAAAAATTAATTAGAAAGCCTTAAACTACAAGTAATACTAATACTAAGAATAATCTTTAAAAAGGTATTAGTTTAGAGGGACTGCTAGGCCATATCTTGTCTCCAAAGCCCTGTAAGAGAATAGGTGTAGAGAAATATCTAGCGACCTTGTGAAACTACACTGATTTACGCATCTGATAGATCTGCTTGAGCAGCTATGTGACGAAGAAGCAATGCTATAGGAAATATATGGACCGATTGGATGCCGTGACTCGTTCAAAGGATAGAGGATCAGGATTTGGAATTGTTTAGGGAATTAAGTATTCTTTTGTATTTTCGAATGTACGCTTTTTGGGCACTGAAACCAAAGACTTACTCGCCCAATCATTCTCGGAATATACTCCAAAAGGATGCCTTGAAAATTGTAAATGCACACTTAAATCCCTACACAGGCGATTTCAAAAGTCAAATGTACAGAACAAAATCATACATGTGGGGAAGTAGTGAATTGAGGAGAACTGATTGAATTGGAGGGGCAAAGGGGCACCGAGGCTATATACGGGAGAGTGAATAGGCTAGTTTTGAAGGGCGATGTGCTCAGCTCTTATCCTCTGTACGCCCGGGCACCAGAAGGACTATAACTCAGCCGGAACTCCGGAAACTATCTCACAATCCTACATCAGGTTCATACTCCGGAGACTTGAATACCTTATATGTTCGCGTTACGTTGACAGAAAAGAATTTGGTATTGGTATATACTAAGGACACCCCATGTCATTCCATTACAATTAAGCATCGCAATAATCCATAATCCATAATCCATAGCGAATGGTCGAGTCCAGATATAGACGCCAAAAGTGGTGGGGTATCGAAGGGGGCAGCGGGTAGTTCGTAGTCCGAAGGACATGAAATTTGGAAAAATAGAAAAATACAGTACAAGAAGTGGAGAAACAGGACATCTCAATTTAAGTCTCGGTTTCGTTTCGTTTCGTTTTCCTTCCATTCATGAGGGTGTGGTGTGGGGTGGGGGATATATCGTTCGTTCGTTCTTCGTGAAAGGGGAAAAGTGGGGAGTGAATGTAACAAAATGATCTCAAATAAGCAAAGCAAAGCAAAGCTAAGCAAACTTCACCGACCATTTACATGTTCTCAATGACACGCGAGTTAATAGCGCTCTGGAACCCGGGGATGCCTTGCGCGTATTCCTCCTGCACATTCGGATCTTTCCGCGCGCCACCACCATAACTGCTCGGTCCCTCGCCCGCGGAATCTGCCATCGCAAGCTGCGATTGAACAGTTTGATTCTGAGCAGGCAGGAAGATAACTTTGCTATTCGCTGATTTAGCCATGGCTTGCATAGCTTCTAGATATCGGATCTGCATGGCTGGGGCAGAAGAGAGGATATCGGCAGCTTGACGCATGAGCTTAGCACTCTCGACTTCGGCGCGAGCGGCGATGACCTTGGCTTCTCCGGTTCGCTTGGCTTGGGCGGCCATGGAAAGAGATTCTTGAAGATCGTCACTGAAGATGATGTCTTTGACGAGCATGGACTCGACGTCAACACCCCAGCCCGCAGCGGTTTCTTCGATGATTTCGCGGATCGATTGGGCGATTTCCTCGCGGCGCTCGATTACGTCTTGGAGGACGCGGGCGCCGATTACGTGACGGAGAGTCGTTTGGGTGCGTTCGACAAGAGCGCGGCGGATGTCGGAGATGCCAAAGGCGGCTTTGTGGGGGGAGGTGATACGGTAGTAGATGACGGATGTGAGATTAAGAGATACGTTGTCTTTGGTCATGCAGACCTGTTTAGGAACCTCTGTATAAATAATTAATATCGACTTTTCTATTGCATATGTTGTCTTGAAGGAGTTGATACATACCGACAATCTGGATCTTGACATCGACTTGGATAAGATTCTCGGAAAGAGGATTGACCTTGACAAGTCCGGGATCCACAGCTCGAGAAAATCGTCCAAACTTGGTGATGAGACCAACGTTGCCTTGGTTGACGGGTCTGTAGGGGTTCGGGCAGACGACGCAGCATGGGATGGCGCCAAGTGTTCCGATACATGAACCCAGGCTGTTCATCATGGAACCATACCAGCCGTGATCGTCTTCATCAGCGTCATCGGGCTTGATAACACGAGCATATGATGGTTGGAGGTCCTCGCGACGTGGTGGTTGAACTTTGATTAGGGGACCATCGTTGTTAGCGCCGTTGGTCACGGGAGCTTTTCCGTTGATGTCGCTCATATTGGTTGTTGTTGTACGAATAGTGAATGAATCGGCAAGAATGGGTCGTGTTGAAGATGAAGTATCGTCGAGATGGTCTTGTCTGCTGTAAGAAAAAGGGTCTGCGACGTTGGAATGTGGTGGAGTGAGGAACTATGGTGGCTGCCACAATACATTTATATGCACCAACGAGCAAAGGAGCGGGGAAGCTACCTCATAGCTGCATGGGCTACCCACCGTGTACGCCAGGGGCTTGGAAGCTTAGCACTTACCCACATTTCCCGCGGGGGCTGTGCTTGAAGAGGCCATTCCTGGGGTCGATTATCTCCAGGACGACGTCCTTTGGTTACAGCGCGGTTCTGTTGAGCGATTACGTCCCGCGACGAGACCAACAGGACCAAAAGAACAGAGGAGAGAAGGAAGACGATGCTCGAAAGAATCCAAATGCTGTTTGTGAAGGTGAAGCTCTCGCAGGCAGCAGCAGATGGAACAGTTTGAGGGGTTCTGTGATGTCCAGGTGGCCAATACCGACCTACACCTCGGGTCAAAGAGCTTCTAGCGCCACGTGAGATCGGCATTGCACCTGTGCAACCACCACACCAAGCATTTCCACATACGCCGGGCCGGCTAAGTCGGCCGCAGTTCAGGGTAACTTACCGGTGAGTTTATCACGAGATTTAAGTCGTGATGTAAACGAACACCCAAGGCAGATTTAGATTTCTCTATCGACGACGCCCTTACAACAGGCTGTTTGTGAAACCACGCAAGTCCATTCCAATTAGGGAGGTACCTTTTCTTCTCGCGCGAAATATAATGGCGCACATTCGATGCAAAACAGAAGCAGGAAGAAAAGCACCAGCCTCGCGATGCCCCAACCAGGAATCTCAAAAATCCAATATTACAAATTTTCTCCATCCACTACTCGCGATCTGATATGATATCAGTCCACTCAACCCTCCATGAAAGACTCGACGTCAGTATCGGGAATCGGAACAGCTTGAACAAGATTAGCCGCTAGCGAAAGCTCCACAGTCGCCCTCGCAGCCCTGATCACGCGCCACCTTGGCTGCGGAGGATTCGCGCCAAGGGATGCGCTTATCCCCATTGCACAGGACGTCGTGGATCCAATCCACTGTGCATGACTAGCTCAGCCTTATGTGGCGAGTGAGGATCGAGGATGAGGCTGGTGAACCGCTTCAGGGATCTGAGGTCTGTCTCTCTGTCTTTTTGCTTGCCTTGGACCGTCCATCCCCGTGCCTCCGCAACTGCTTCGCCATTGTTGGTCTTTCTATTGCATCCCCAGGGCGTCCACCCACCAAGGCGCAGGGAGTGCTAGTTTTCTAGCCTCCTTCCAGAAACTTGCTGTGTTTGGTTTATCCCAGCGCCAACGACCGATCAGGAAATCATCCACACACCGATATGGCTATGTACATATTCGCACCTTCGGAGCCCTAAAGGAAGCCTCGCAACGCGAATATCACCGGTCGTTCAGGAGCTCGTATACATTCCATACCACTTGTTCTAGGACCTGCGCCATTTGAACCACTAATTACCGCAGATTTCCTTTCTAGGAGATATGCGTCGCGATAGCATTTGTTCGTAGGATCTATCTATCGCATTCGACGCATCTGATGCGCCAGCCGGTGAGCCATTTGTGCTCCACCACGCCCATTTGCACTGCCTCAATCCAAATCATAGCAACCTTGCACCATTTCGACCATGTGTCAAGTGTGCTCGCGTGGGGAACATACTATCTCCACATTATGATGCACGCCTGTCGCTCGTCAATCGCCCGCCTCGAGCGATGCGCCGTCTTTTGCCGCAGAGATGCTCGCACCGAGCCACTGAGGCATAGATCAATACCAACCACGTAAAACGGCGAGAGCGTTAAATCGGACACGTTTCACCCTCCCCCCCTTTCCTTTGGAAGGATCTTGTCGCTCAACTGTTGGTTTTTTGGTGCTGCTTGTCTTGGGTGCCCAGGCTTAGATTCACGTCCGTCCTCCAACTCCGTCCTGTTTCGGACTGGAGGGACGCGGGACCAAAGACTTTGATCCATTAGTGTGGCTACTCGATGATGCTATACGTTTAGAAAAATCCGGGTATATGCCGAAGTCATGGTTGATTTGCGTTGTTGATACTCTTGCCCAATGAGAGGTCGCCAAAGAAGAAGAGTCGCGGTAGGAGAACCGCAAGGCGGACTGAGGGCTATGGTGTCTAGAACATTTGATCACGATATGATTGGATGCACCAAATGCCCCCTTATTTCAATAAGAGCGGTGGATACGAGGTACTAGAGAGGTAGAATTTGATTTGTGTGATGTTATCGTCGATTTTCTTTTGAGAAATGGTGTGACTCTTGCGAGGCTTTGGATTCTGGAATTGTTGGCACGGGCTTTCTAGAAGATAGACCAAAGGATGGCCTCAAGGCTATATGATACAGTGATTCCTTACAAAACCGATTGCAGAGGTCAAATGCGTAGCATAAAGTAGCATAAAGTACTATTACTCAGTGTTTCCTTAGGAAGGTGTAGTATTATAGGTACTGCTGGCCGAACTCCAAAACCCGGCAAGAGTTTGTTACGATCGACTCTCAAATGGACAGGTCGGTTGGCCCGGAAGAAGGCCTCAGTATTGTGAGATAGATCCCATCCTGATTTTCCAAATCCATTCCACCACGATTCTACCAAACTTCAGTAACAGGCTTCTAACGCAAGGACTTGAATGCTCAGTTGACTGTGCATAACAAGCAGGCAATTTCCTTCAACTTTTAACACTGCACTGCACAAGTATCACTAAACGCCTATTGACGCTACGCGAGCCCCCGGCGAACCCCTTCTTCCAATGCCCATGCATGCCGCAAGCCCTTTCACACCGTTCTGCTTAATCTGGTGTTTGCTGAGTTAAACACCGGGATCCCCTATCTTCTTAGCTCGCCCTGATGATACTCCGCCACGTCGGGCACGCAAGCTGCAGTGAGAGTCCATGTGAGGCAGACATAGTGAATGTGGATTGCATTTGTTAGAGTTTTTCAACACGAGAACCATGAGCGGTCTGGAACGAATATTGTCCTGCAAGTAAGGGACGAGGCGATGTACTGCATACTTCTGAGTGCTCGTTTGGTATAGTTTGCCATTGCTAACTGGCGAGTATTATCGTCGTCGTGAGCACGATCGTGCCTGATCTAGTCACTATGTAAAGCAGTCAACCCCAGACGCCTGAATGATGCTAAACACCCAAATATGCACTTCTGACAAGTCATGACAGAGAGAGAAACGAAAAAGCAATGGCCGATACCGTCAGTTGAGAAATGGTAAACGATTCACTTCATGAAGCTTGCCCCTCTCCGATCCTTTTTCAATGGACTGAATGTAAAGTTATCCTCGCTCATCATGTTATAGCCACCAGTGATAGGTCTCGCGGGCCCCTTCGCGAACATCGTCTTGCCCAACGCCCGAGCGGCAAAGATGCTCTTACCAGCCGGTTTAGTGGGCATTACGTCTTCGTCTGCGTCAAACAGCGTCTTCCCGAGGCCGCTGTTACCTACTGCTCCGAGCTTACGCTTCTTTTTCTTCTCGGGTGCTGGTTCATCGTTGAACGCTGCGAAAGACATAAGAGATTTTCGGGGCTTGATCTTGGGGACGAGGCTCTTGTCTTTTCCACTTGTAGTGCTGTCATCGGCGTCTTTGAGCGGGATGGTGATGGGGGCATTTTCGGAGTTATCTTTGGGCTCAGAGTGCTCGGATGCTTCCTCAGTAACCATCTCGAGGGGAGGGGCGGCAGCGTTCTTCTTAGGAGCTGGCTTCGCGTTTGCCTTGTTTGACGCAGATGGAGCGAGCGGCTTCGTTTTAGGCCGGGATGGCTTCTTGACATCCTTCTTAGGTGGTGCAGTAGGAGTCGCCTCCTCTGGAGCAGGCTCGTCCTCCTCTGATTCTTCAAGGATAGTTCCGCCAGGTGCAACACTAGACTTACGGTTCAGGAATGGAGTAAGAGAAAAGGCAGATGTCTCGCCAATTGCTGAGACCGAAGTAGCCCGCTTAGCCTTCTTTGCAAGGAATCCATCGCCGGGAGTACCTAGGTTCGTTGCATCCGGCTCGACAGTAGCCGCCATACGCTTTCGAGGGTTCTTAGCCGTCTTCTTCGTAGGTACAGCAGACGGTAAGAGGGTAGGTGGTGCGGTCTGGGCTTTCTCCAGTTCAGCCTCTTTCTCTTTCAACTTATCTTTAGTAGCGCGAAGCTTTTCCCGGAAGGCGTTGAGTTTGTCGTCCAAAACTGTGTTGCGACCTTGTAGTTCGGCCAACGACTTCTGGTATTCTTTCTCCAACTTCTTACGTTCCCGCTTCGCCTCCTCAAGATCCTCCGCAAGCGCCTTCTTAAACTCATCGACTCGACCGTCGTCCTGCTCACTAATCGGTTTCTTACTGGCCTTCTCTGCCCGTTGTCGTTCCCGTTTCTCTTTTTCCAGCTCATGTCGCAGTCCCTCAAGCTCCCGAGTGTGTTCCTCATTCTGTGCGGAAGCATTTTCTGCATTTTGGCGTGCAGTCTTCTCCCGGTTTAGTTCTAGACGAAGCTCCTCAAACTCGGCGTCTCGTTCTTCTTCACGCTTATTGGCCTTTGTCGCTTCTTTCTTGTTGGCCTTGTCGAGCTTCGCCTGAGCGCGTTCAGTGGCTTGTTGTTGAGACTCCAGGTCGGCCAGAGCGCTTTCGGTTGCCTTTTCTGCCTTTGCAAGGGTCCCTTCAATCTTCAACCGGTCCTTTTTCTCTTTAGCAAGCTCCTTTCGGAGGTCCTCTATCTCGATCCTCAATTCCTCTTCCTGCTCGCTCTTCTTTCCTTGCTTAGCAACAGCCCGAGCGGTGGTTCGTTTCTCGTTTTCGAGTTCAACTTGAAAGGTGGTCAATTGGCGCTGTAACGATAGTTTTTCGGCTAGCAGTCCGTGATTGGACTCGACTTGTGCGCGCAGATGTTCTACTTCAGGTCGTAAGGATGACATCTCGCGGGTGAGGGCAAGCTTCTCCGAAAGAATCTTATTAGAGTCGGATGTGACGTTTTCCATCGCCTTCAGTTCGGCCTTAAAATGGGCGTTAGCGTTGGTGCAGGTGAGACGCAGCAGCGTTAGATTACCTTCAGATTCGCGACTTCCCGCGATTGAGTGCGGATTTGGTTTTGCGTCAGCTCTGCGTCAGCCCGATGTTGGTCCAGATTCATCAGAGCGTCATCCAGAGCATCCTCAAGACTCTCCGAACGCGTTTGTTCCTCGTCAAGTTGTTCAAGTAGCTCATCAACTTGGTTCTGCAGGAGTGCCTTGCTCACTCGCAGCTTCCGGATCTCCTCATCTTTTGCAACAACCTCGACCGAGTTGCGACTCCGTTCGAGGCTGAGCTCGAGACAAGCAGCACGCAACGAATGCTGAAGCTGCACACCAAGTCAGTTGATTGAGCGGGACTGATGGAGGAATACATATCATCAGGGGAACCATACGTCTTTGACGTCATAATTAGTTTCGAACTCCATGATAACAACCGTTCACCAAATTTGCCTAGTGAACGAAAAAAAACCGGTGCAGGGCGTAGTGATAAGTTGAAAGTGGAGGGGCAAGGACAGACATCGTCGACGCGTTGTGTATACAAACAACCCTTGATGGAATCGGCGTTCAGGACTCGCCAAGCCCGAAGGTCCAGGGGGCACGGAGGTTGTGGCTGGTGGGGGGCTCGAGCACTAATCAAGGTTTGCGTGACGTGAGCCGTGTCTGGTCGCGTTTTCTCGCGCGTACTCCTCGCCAACCTCCGCACCACTCCCGCATGTACTTATTCTCGAATCTCTGCACCTTCCACTTCCTTCCACTTTCAACCCCACAAATACTGCACCATGGAGAACCAACAATATGAACAGCGCTCCAATACCCTTCGCAAAGAATTAAAAGCATGGGAAAAGCAATTCGCGTCCCAGCACGATGGTCGCAAAGCTGGCCGGGATGACATCAAAGCGAACGCGATAATATGTATGCAGATAAAACCGATCTCTTTATACTCAACACGTCCAAAGACTAATTGTATGCAGCGCAAAAGTACAAAGAGTATAACAAGCTCCGCGACATTCTATCAGGCAAAGCCGCCCCCCAAACTCCATCGAAACGTACCCAAAGCCGTAGACTTACACACGATCTCGATCGCACACCGAGAGCACATCGCAAACCTTCCACCACTACCCCGCTGAAGCGAAAGCGCGACTCTGGAGTGGATTTCGTAGATGATGCAGCTATCACCGATCTTCTCTCTCCGCAAGGTCCCGCGATGATTGGGCCAACTCCACAGCGTGACGGTATCGTTTTGGGCTTGTTCGACCTTCTACCGGCCGAAACCCCAAGTAAGAGAAGGGCAGTGCTGGTGGACGTTGTGCCAAATGTCATGCAAACACCCAGCAGGACCTATTTGAATACAGAAAAAGAAGCATCCTTGGACTTCAAAGCACGATGCGAGAGGACACCACAATCCGTCGGCAAAAGATTCATGTTGGACAAGTTTGTGACGCCGCAAAAGAGGAGAAGAGGCGAAGAAGGCACTCCTACGTCCGCGCTACAAGAGTTGTCTACACCTGCGTTTCTCCGTCGAGACAACGTGTTGAGCACCATGGGCGAGGAGGATATAGAAGCCACACCGCGCCCGGCACCATGGAAGATTCGATCTCTTGGAAGGAGTCTAAGCAGCATGATACAGTCAATGAAGAAACAGGAAGAAGACCGACTAGATGATGAGGCAGATATCATGCGAGAATTGGAAATGGAGGCGGAAGGCGTTCCCATTTCGAAAAAATCCAAAGCACCGAAAATCCTCATACAAAACAGCCAGGTTGCGATGCCGCTAGGCCCTGATGGATTTGTACACTCGGACAACGAGGACGATGAGAACGACACTGCAGAGGGTATGGGCCGGGATGGCAAACCGTTAAGAATATGGAAAAAGCGTGGCTTGAAGAGGCAGACTCGACGTGTTATCAGTGAGTTTTTTTGATTGCCCCCCTTTTCCTATCTCATCTAACATGATCCAGTGCGACCGAACTTCGTGAAACCGGCACCACAACCATTTGTACCAGCAGAAGACGGCTTGGACATCGAGGGAGTCCAGGAAACGCAATTTAACCCTGAAGAGGGCCTGGGCGACCATGACCCCTCTGCCGATGAGAGCGAATCCGAATATGCTAGCGACGCTTCTCATACACCTAAAAGGCGAAAAACAGTTCCAAAAAAGAAAACCGATGGTGAGGTTAAACCGATGTCCACATCGAAGCCAACGGAGGAGGCGAGCAAATCCGGACCGGTCGCAAAGGTCGTGCGCAAAGTCAAGGCTACAGCCAATGCAAATTATCGAAGGCTTAAAATCAAGAGCAAAGGGGGAAACGGTGGTGGAGGACGCCGGTTTGGTCGCAGATGATGAGCCAATGATGTACGCCGTTGGTTTGGGCCATCGTACAGAATTACCACATGTAACAGACTTTGTGCGGAGGCACCGCGTAGACGTAGAGTGTGTTATTCACATATCCAATACTCCAGCTGAGCATCTTTGGCTGTAATAGGATAGGAAAGATAAGACAAATCTATCTTCAACCAATTATCTGATTTGAGTACAGCATAAGCTGATCAACTTAAACTGCAAAGTAAATATAAGAACAGTATATAAACTTACCCAAAATCTCTTCCCCTGTCTTGTATTCTTTAAGTAGTTGAGATCTCCATTATGGTAGTCTGTTGTAATACTGGTCTCTACTATTGTTCTCGTTGCCTTTGAGACAGCGTGCGACCACGGGACCATCTGCCTGGCGGGTGACACTGTTTAACACAAGACCGTGCGGCCTCTTGCTTGTATTTACCTGAACGGCTTGTTCAAATCCTAGAACAGTGGATATTCAAGAATCATAACATGGCATATATAAGAAATCGAATTTTCGAAGGGTATAGTCCAAGCTGGTCGTCACCCCGGACCTTCTCTTACTTTGCCAAGCCACCCGCTCCGAATCCACTAGTTGCCTCATATCGTGTAATCCGTACCGCAGCACCGACCTCCATCAAACTCCCGCCTCCTCCAGCTACAAATCCCACAATCACTACCCAACTCACCCCGACAAGCTCCGACATTCCATCCACCTCTTCAAAAGTTCCCCTATCATCCATCGAAATGGCCGAGAACGAGCTTCGCGACCTGCTCAAGCAGCTCCACCAGACGCTCCAATCACAACGATGGCAACAATCAACATCGCTCCTCTCGCGCGCCAAAATAGCGCTTCTGAACCTGAACGCCCTTATCCCTACCGAAAAGACACCCCGAAAACATCTCGCTGCTGCGCGTGAGACGCTCGAGCTTGGCGCTCTCATCTCCATCCGCCTAAAGGACCCGGTGTCCTTCACCCGCTATTTCCAGCAACTACAGCCGTTCTATTCATTACCCGAGGATGTTCTGCCCAAGGAGGGTGGTAATTCGAGCAAGGTGACGGGATTGTACTTGCTGCTCCTCCTGAGTGACGGTGACTATGCGGGGTTCCATACACTTTTGGAAGGCTTGGAGACAACAGCCTCCTTGTCAGGAAATGGCCTTGAAGACGATGCATTTATCCAGTATCCGATTCGGTTGGAGCAGGCATTGATGGAGGGTAGCTATGATCGGGTTTGGGGAGAGACTAAGAGTGAGAGGGTGCCGGGTGAGGAGTTCAACATGTTCACAGAGGTGAGTACCGGATGTACACGATATCCCTCGGATCTAGGGTAGTCTCGATTCTATGTATGGTGCTAACAATGGCCAGGTCTTGATCGGCACTATCCGTAAGGAGATCGCATCATGCAGCGAAAAAGCCTATCCCTCCATTCCCATCGCAGACGCCAAATCCCTCCTCTTCCTCGAGTCAGAAGGCAGTGTTGTTAAGTTCGCACAAGAGCTCGACTGGGTAGTCAAGGACGGCAGGATATATTTCCCTGCACAAGAGGATGAATACAACAGCAAGGACATTTTGGTCACGAGTGACCAAGTCATTGAAAATACACTGGGTTACGCGCGTGAGTTGGAGACGATTGTTTGAGCCAAGCATCAGATGGCTTGGGGCAAAAGCAGAAATTCGGTGCAGAAACCTGTACGATATAGACTCGGACATGGAGGTATGCGGATGGAGCACAATACGCCAGGCGTTGATCTAGCATTATAGATCGGCATAGAAAACGCAACCAATTCAAACAGCTAATGAACAAGTCTTGAACGATTTTATTCCCAAATGTATGCCTTTGAGAAGATTGCTTCCCCCTGCACGAAATCAAAATTCAACAAGGAACAATAAACCCCATTTTGATTCCATCACCCCATTACATAGCGATAGCCCCAAACCCACCCAATCCCCGGAACATTATTCCCCCGCCCCGCCCAACCCATGCATCTTCACCTCCGATGCAACCTCCGCAAAAAGCTCCAGATCTAGATCCCCCCTCATCCACACCACCCGCGCCGTCCACCAACGACCGGACCAACACAATGGCACGGAAAGCGATCGCCAAAGAGCAAATTGTCAAGCTCATAGTGGGCGCAGGACAGGCGTCACCGTCACCACCGGTTGGACCTGCGCTCGGAAGCAAAGGTGTGAAGAGTATGGATTTCTGCAAAGTACGTATTTTCCTCTATCAGGTTATACCTTGGGTACATTTCCATGGTCAGGGTGAACGGATATGTATTGGCAGAGCGATTTCATTCTCAAACCCACCCCCACCAGAATTTCAATTGATTCCAACCCAACTATCCCAACCCATCTCTCCTCCACCCTCCAAACCACCAACTAAAAACCCCCCTCTCAGGAATTCAACGCCCGCACCGCACACTACACCCCAGGCACGCCCATCCCCGCCCGCATAACCGTCCGCCCCGACCGGTCCTTCCACTTCCAGCTCCGCACGCCCCCCACCGCAACGCTGCTCCTCTCCGCGGCAGGCGTCCTGCCCACCAAATCCAAGATCCGCGGCGCAGGCAACGTGCCGGGCCCCATGAACAACCGCGAGGGCCAGACGGGGAAGACGTCGGCGAGCTCGCCTACGAATGGCAATGCGAAGAAGGGGAGTGTCGGGACGGTGAGTCTGAAGCATGTCTATGAGATTGCGCGGATCAAGAAGGCGGAGGCGAGGCTGGGGGGTTTGGGCATGGAGGGACTTGTGAGGAGTGTGGTGGGGCAGGCGGCGAGTTTGGGTGTGGTTGTTGTGCCGTAGGGGGGTATGGGGATGGGGATGTGGCATTGTATGAATAGGGAAGGAAGAGGAAGGGAGATCGAGAGGGCTTGATGGTTGGATGGATCAATCGTATGTCCTTCCTACCTACGGCGAGATGGGGTTGATATCTGTATTCTGTATGAAATGCACCACGAAGAGCGAGAGATGTACATTTAGATGCTAGCATATATGCAAACAAAGAAAGAAAGAAGGCAAGAAAGGAGATTCAAGATTCGAACACCACATAGCCATTCAATCCAATCAATCAATCAATCAACCTAATCATACACCTATTTTCCTCGAAATAATAGTCCCTAATGTCATCAGAAGAAGAAGGAGAAGCGAAATAAAAGAAGAAACATATCGACCGGGCTGATTCATACAATACTACTAATACCTTTCTTTTCCTTCCGACCCTCCATTCCCTCCCTCCATATGAAGAAGCATGCCTTACACGGGAAACCATGTCATCTGAATTTTTCCCTCCCTCTTGTTCATCATCTCCACCATTCCTTTTCGGCACTAAAGAAATGAAAAAAAAGCCTTCCATCCTTCCATCAAAAATCTCGAAACCGCAACCCTTCTCACTCCCGTATCCCCTAAAACACCAAACCAGCACACGATCATCCCCTCTTTCTCTTCCCAAACCCTTACGAAAACCCATAAATCCCCCCCTGCTCCTGAAACTTCAACTGATGATCCCTCAAATCCGCCCAAAGTCTCAACTCGGCCTCCTCATCCACAGCCCCCGGACCCCCATCCGAACCCTCCGGACTAAGCCTTTCGAGTTTACTCAAAATATCCAGAAACTTATACAGATACTCCTGGTGTTGTAGCGCGACGGATCCGCGGCGCTCTTTTGGCGCTTCGAGGAGCGTGCCGGCGATTTGTCGGATCTTGCGTGTCTGTGGGAGAGGGGGAGACGTTAGCTTGGGAAAGGACCGAAGGGATTGAGGAGGTAGGGATGTGTGGGGATGGAGAGGGTGGAGTCTAGCAGAAGGAAGAGGCTTACAAAGCTGTCGCCGTTAGGCTCCATGTTCACCATGTCGATGCTGCCGAGGACGACGAGGAGGTCTTTGACTACGTTCTCGCGCTCCGCAAGCATGTTGTCTTCGAGCTTTTGGGCGTCGGTGTTTGAGCTGCCGATGAGACGGTCGAGGCCGCCGATTAGAGCGCCAGGGGAGCTTTGGAGCGCGTTTTGCGTCTTGGTGTTATTGGCTTTGTCTAGCAGGACGAAGTACTTTTCTACTAGGTAGGAGCGAATGCTGAGGTGTGTGGCATATATGTTTGCCTTCTGGATCTCGTATTGCGCCTTGACTCGCGCCTCTTGTGTGTCGTTGGGTTCGTGGCCGTTGAGTGCACTCAGTGCCGGGTCTCGAAGCGTACCATATTCTGGCATTGGCGGATAGTAAGGTTGCCTACGCTGTCCGAACCTACCATTTTGCGAGTCGATGGGATGTACTTTCAGTATCTCTGGCATGCCAACGATGACCCGTTTGCAATTCTCAAGACACTGCTCAATCATCCTTTGCTGAAGAGGCCAGTCGTACAATTCGTCCATCCCAAAGGCCATTTCCGATGCTGAAAGTGTGGAGTAGGAGAGGTAGATTCGGACGTTCAAATTGAACGCAATGAGCATGGGAACTGCGCCTTCTGGCTGGGGCATGATATCATGGGGATATATATATTTGTCATCCACCTCTAGCGGAAGGGGAGGCAATGGTTCCGAAGGTGTCGAAGGTAGGATACTTAGCTCACCAAAAGAAGCCCCTAGCTGTTGCATTGTCCTGGAATGTATGTTAGAGCTTGACAAAAAATGATCCTGAGGATTTGAACTTACCGAGCGCCAACGAAGACAGTCCAAAACACCCTCCGGCCAATCTGCTCAGTGATGTTGTCATGAATAAAGTCTCTCGATCCGTCCATACTGGGACCATTAGAACCCACAAGAGCCGGAAGACTGCCCATAAACGCATGGCCCTGGTCAGATGCTTTGTGTAATCCCAACGCCCGGAGTATGGTCAGGCTCTCCCCAAAATAGAGACGAAGTTGTCGCCATTGAAAAGTATACGCTCCAACCAGTCCGAGGAAGTAGCTCGTGCAGGCGTCGTATACGTTCAATGAGGGTCGGTCCAAGTAGCCTGCTCCACGCGCTGACGCGCAAACCTCGCGACATTTATCGACCAGGGACAGATGTGAGGGATATTGATCGCGTGTCTGCGATTTCAAGTGGAGACGCGGTTTTCGCGGGAAGGAGGCCACCAGTGTTGCGATCATGGACGCTAGCAGCGCGAGGAAGGAAGGGTTCGTGTAGTCTTCCCGACGCTCCCAAGCCTCACGGAAGGACGGCTCATGCGGAAAGGGACACAGAGGGTGGATATAGGTGAAGAAGTCGTCGATTAGGGCGTTCATGGTGGGTAGTGGACATATCGACTCGGCGGACAGGTGCGGCGGATGCGACGAGAGCTGAGCCAGGGCATGCGCGGCATTTGTGGGTGATGCTGGCGATGAGAGCCCCGAGCCCTCACCGTCCAGACGACGCTTCTTCTTCAGGGCTTCAGCATGGCGATTGGGCGGTCCTCGTCGTCGGCTGGGCCGGTCGAAGGTACACGGAAT
Organism: Dendryphion nanum; assembly: GCA_020744415.1. Taxonomy (NCBI): domain Eukaryota; kingdom Fungi; phylum Ascomycota; class Dothideomycetes; order Pleosporales; family Torulaceae; genus Dendryphion; species Dendryphion nanum. The sequence goes on along the minus strand of JAGMWT010000012.1, from coordinate 495,524 downwards.
ATCGAGGGCAGCGCAAGCTCTGCATGGCGGACCTGCTTCGTCGCACTGAAGAGAGAAAGAAAAAAGTTAGAAGGAAGTGGTTATAGAGGAAACAGCAGGTAATTAGGGTTCACTCACCTTGACCTTGCGGATACTGCACGAATCGCATGCTTTGCGCAGGCGAACTGTCTTGTTCTGGTGGTGTTGGTCTCCTATTACTCCTACCACTCCTCCTCCTCCTCCGCCGGGGGTCTGCGGCGACAGCTGAGGACGCGGGTCGGTGTTGAGCGCGTGGCTCGCCTGGTGGGCCTGTTGCTGCAGGATGTCGTTTACATTCTCGAGCTTGGGATATATGCTTTGTTGTTGATGCGGCTGTTGCGATTGATGTGGCTGTTGTTGCTGCTGCTGCTGGAGATGGGCGGTCGGGGTGGTGGGATAGATGGGGGCATAGCTGTCGTCGGTGGGCGGGGGCGGATATGATGACATGTCGGCAGGTCTACGGGTTGTGCAGCAGCAAGCAGTGGCAGTGGCAGCAGCGACAGCAGTGGCAGTATGCCGACAATGTGCCGTGAGAGAGGAATGGCCTGGGGTCGTCGTCGGGTCCTATGGGAGTCCGAAGTCGAAGTCGTCGAGCGCGGAGCTTCTGTCATGGCGTTAGCCGGAGCAAAGAGAAGGGAAGCGATCCACCAAAAAGAAAGCGCAAAACCAGCACGAGCACCACGAGCACCACGAGCACCACGAGCACAACGAGCACAAACACCTGCCACCTGCGACGACTCCGCGACGAACCCTCCACCTCCTGTTCGTTGCCGCAGGGCCCTTTGCGTTCATTGCGCCCGCAGAATCCCCCCAGAAGTACGGCCGAGCTGGTCCGCCTGGGCCGCTGCTGCAACATAGAGAAACTTTCCCGAGCTCCAGCTGCCAGCTGCCAGCTTCAGGCCCTTGGGTGCTGCTCTGCTCCGCTCGGCCTCGTCCAGCTGTATCGACGCGCCTCGAGCTTCCAGGTGCCGTGCCTCTCGTGGTGTGTGTTTTGTACCTACATGGCCACCGTCTACCGCCGGGAGAGAGCTCCCTCACCGGCCCCCAGAACGCGCGGGGTCGCCTTGTCTAGCAGTCGCTGCGGGTATATGCCGGTCGCTCCGCGTCCTGACCTCCCCAAGTCCAGGTCAGAGGCGAAGTGGTTTTGGACAAAGGAGAAATAGTTGCAATGGCCCGCAAGCTCGCGCAACTGGGGGGAGGGGGGCCAGCGGGACGGGAACGCTATGGTGTTGAGGTGCTGGCGAGGGTGTCAGTGGGTGCTCGCTGTGGCCTTCCAAATCAAAAAAACCTTCTTTTCCCTCGTTCCAGTCTTTCACCCTCCCACTGCCCACTGTCCACCCATCAAGTGCGTCACTATGTGGAGAACCGCCGCCTCGTACATGATTCCCCCCATCACACAATCCATTGCAACATTGAAAATTTTTGTACTTCACTAATCTGCGCTGCCGCCATCTTGCTGCTCCTCCACTCCTCCCAACTTGATCCATTTCGGTCATCTATGCCCGTCCCCGATGCTTCGACCTTTCCTGTTCCGGCCCTCTTCGCCAATCATAGTCTCCGCAATCCCAGAGTTGATCTTCCACCCCGGTCCTTTATGTGAAGCTCCGATCCGATCACTTCCTGGATCATGTCCAAGCTCTTCTCCATTCTAGCTCTTCGTTCTGCACAGTCCTGGCTTTCCACCGTATCGTACAACCCTACAAAGTACACATGAAGAGGAAGATGAACATGTGTGCAAGCGAGAAAGACGGTTCCCAACGCCCGCTTTCAATTTGAATGGGGATATCTAACTACAAATAATACACTACTACTAAATCACAACTTCCCATCTAACTTCCGCTAGCGCAAATCACTCTCCTCATCATGCCCATAAGTTGACCTACATAATCTCCGTCTCATCACTCCCCGGACTATCATCCGTAGGCGGACCCACGCTCCTTGAAAGCGAAAAGTCCAGGACCTCGCTCTTCGGTCCAGCATCCACGAACTTGCGGAGACACCACCCAATTTGTACAGCGAGCGGCTTCTCCACGTTCAGCGCGTCGAACTGCCTGCCCTTCACGAAGATGATTTGGTTCACGCTGTCTTCGCGGTCGTAGACTTTATCGGACGAGCCGAAGGCGATCACGGCGAGCTTGGAGTGTCGTTTTTGGAGTAAGGCGTATTCCATGCTACGCTCGAAGCCGGATTGCGCCATCCCTTGGAGTAGGTGCTCGTATACCTTGCGTGGGAGTTTGCTCGACGACGGACTGCTGCTGGGCCATGATGTGATGTTCAGTGTCACCAGTTCTGGAAGCTCGCCGAGGCAATTCTGTTTGATGTAAGCATGAGGAACCGGCCCAGTTACAAGACACTGTTCGCAAGATACATACCTCGAAATTAACGAATGATTCCGGCTTATGCCGTATAACGCTGACAGGTGGGAACGCCACCGATATCTGTTCCAACAGAGAGCATTGTTTGCAGATATCCGAAAATGCTTGATAGTCGTACACGAGCTCCTCCTCGCAATCTTCCGGATGCTGGCGATTGGCGTGAACATTGAGCAGCTTGACAGTCTTGGAGTGCCGAGTAATACCGGCCGCTGCTGGTAAGCTCTTCACATAAGTCATGTCGATCGTCAAGATTTTGATACCAGATACCAGGCATAAGAAACCATCCAATGCTCCTAGGCCATCATTTTCTGGATTGTCGTCGTGCTTGAACTCGAGCGTCTCCAACTTGTCGGGCAGTTTGGTGCTCCTGCTCAGTTCCGCAAAGAGTGCATCGGCTCCGGCACAGCCAAAGATCCTGATCGATTTGATTGTCCGGAAGTCGACAAATTTGCAGTAGGTGTCAGCAGCATACCGCAGGTTGATTTTCTGCAGTGTAAGCTCCTTTAGCGCCAGAGGTGTGCACTTCGCAAACGGCAGCATGTGCGAGAATATAGTTGATGTGATCAGACCTGGTCCTGTACTAGAGTCATTCAACTCCCGATTTGAGATGGGGACATCGTCATCGAAGCTCGCGTGAAGAGTAATCTTCTGTACTTTCGGCGAATTCTTTACTAGCATGTGGCAATGGTCCAAAACCTCTCGGGAGTCCGGGTACAGCCCTAGCTTCTTAATATTCTGGAACGTGCTCTCGAAGTCTGGAATCTTTTGTAGACTGGCCAGGACATCAGAGTCTAGCGCAATCGCCTCCATCCATTTCATGCGTTTCTGTTTCTTGTATAGGAGGACTAAATTCTCCCCAGAGAAACTTGACCACGGGTGCCATGAGAACTTCTCGAGTATGTGTTCGGGGAGGAGTTCGAGGATCATGCGGATGGCGAAGTTGGCTTGTTGCTGCTGGTTGCACTTGTCGAGAACATCGGCCAGATACAGATCCAGCTTCCGCACATGTGGTAAACCGATGTTCTTTGGGTTGAGCAGAGCCCCGAGCTTGGTATCTGTCGAACTGCCGACGTCCAGGGTGACATCGTGATAGAGCTCCCGTACGGTGATCTCGTGGAGTTGCTTGCATGTCAAGCAGACACTGACCATGTCAGTTGGGCGGGTTACCTATTGAAATCGCGAATTAGCATCCGAAAAATCAGTAACACCTCATAATAATAGGTCTCAGTCCTCCATCCCTTCCTAGCTCGGCTAGGCGACGACGCGGTGCTGGTGCTGTGGCTCTGGGATGTTGTTAAGGCCCGTACTTGCAACTTACATGTCGAACAATGAGTGTCTTGATGTCTATTGACAAGTCCATAAACTCAAGGCGCCCCATCTTTGCCGAGAAAAATCGATTGTGAACCTCAGAGGAGGGTTTGCCTGGAAAGCTTTTGTAGTGACTGTGATGAGGCTAGGCAAGTGGTGAAGCAGGCGCAGGTCGAAGTCGCCGCACGCCGTCAGCTCCGATTGTGTTGTGCTTGACCGGGACACGCGTTGTGGAGGGCCCAACTGTGCCGCAGGTAGTCCTTATAGTTAATAGAATTCGCTGGTGTTGCTGCCTGAGCTCTAGTTACCTCTGCTGCTGTCTTGCGTGTCGTCGGGCTGACTCCGGGTCGCGCGGTGGTGATGTAGGCGGAGGTGAAAGGGCAGGCGGGGAAGATAATGAGAGCTGTGGGCAACCTTCAGCCTCAGCTTCTCTAGCTTGGTTGGGAAAGAGGGCACAAGAACCCCACGCTGGCCGCTTCATCGTGACAACACAACCTACAGTCACCGGTTGGCTAATTGGCGGTCGAGAGCTCAGGCAACGAGAATGATGTACGCTCTCACAAGTGCACCGCCACATGTGGTGGGGGGGTAGCTCTTGCGGGGGTGTCAAAATGTGGATAGTCTCATCCCTTTTCACTTTACTGTCAGCACTAACGGCTAGCAAAACAAGGAACGAAGAAGTAGAGTTTTGCGACTGATGCACATGCATTGTACTGAACTAAGTAGACAACCGTCTGAAGAGACGTCTTGGTCATGCAGCAACGAGTTGCCAGTACCGTCGTCCTGTGAAATTGCAGTCCAAAGCTTCCAGGTATCCTCGCTCATTTCATTTCGACCCCAAGAACTCCCTTATAAAGCCAATATGGTCCAAACTCCTCGCTATGCAAATGCAACTCATGCCAAAGTACAATCATCTATGCTATTCCAGATCTTCGCTTCCAGATTCCTCAAATCCTGCAAGAAGCTCTGCCTCAAGCCCGTCATCCTCTCCCGGGTCTAAGTCTCCGGCGTCGACGTCTGCTGGGTGTGGATCTTTTTCCAGTTCGCCGTGTTCCTCTTCTGGGCCAGTAGTATCTGGACTAGGAAGACCAGAAGACTTTTCGGCTGTAACGACGTTTGTCAGTGACGTTACTCGCTCCATAGTACGCTTCTTCCTGCGCTGTAATTGAGATGTGCCCTCGACGCTAGCATCGCTGTCATCAGCTTCGGTATTATCTGCTGAAGCCGTCCCCGTCCGCTTCCGTTTCCTCTTGTTCCGCTTGGAGTCGGTTTGGGTGCTTGCATCAGATTGGACGCCTTCAGAGTCAGAATTGCTGTGATCATCTGTGTCGTCTGACTCATCCATGAATGCTTGGAAATCATCATCCAATTCTGCCCAATTCTCCGGCGAAATCGCGAGATTGACAGGATCCTGACCGTCTGCCCCACCGTCTTCATCCCCAGTAGCCGCAACATCAGTGTCCTCAAAATCTTCGAATGGTGATCCTCCTCGTTCGGCTTGGTCAATCTCGATAAGGTAGTCATCCTCATTAACGAGTTCCCACCTGGCGCAACATTGAAACATCCATTCGGCATTGACGATCTTGATACGCGGGTTTTTGGCTGCCTTCTTGACTTTGGTGGTCTTCCGATCTGGATTGGCGATCACATGAGTAGTCTGCTTGGTGACATCCAGAGCTACTTTTGCGCCAAAACTCTTCACCCACATAGCGAAATCCGATTGCTCCACGTCCATTCCTAGTGGTATGATTCCAGAAAACACAATTGTGACTCCGTCAAGCACCTCCTCTTTAATTCTGGGCATCAATTCCTTGACGTCCGGTATAAATTCTTCCAGTCGTTTCTTGGGACTCTTCTGTCCTTTAAGTTCAGAGACACGCCCTCCCGGAGGAGCTGATGTCTTCTTTCTGTACTCTGCATAGAATGTCGAGTGGATTGTCTTCAGGTGTTTTTCAATAATTTCTAGTCCCCGGTCATCATTGTGTAGAATGCTGTGCCGATGTTTGTGATGGTCTGTGGTTTGCGTATCGCCATTCTGGACCTCACCAGGCGGTCCTTGCTCCTCCTCTGCCTCGGCTTCTTCGTCCTCCTTATCTAACAAAAGCTGCTTTTGTAGTAAAGGTCGCTCTGTTTGTTGTGTAATTATAACCTTCTCTTGCTCTTTGACCTGTTGTTCGATTACATCAGGACTGTCCGCAGCTCCCATAGAGACCAATTGCTGCTCTATCTCTGTGAGATTTCCGTTGCTAGATTCTGTGGAGGAAGTTTCAGCGGGGTTGGCAGCAATAGAGTAGGCTCGGGCGGTTTCACCTTCATCACCTGGGTTTGCCTTGTTGGTCGGTTTTACTGAAGTCTTCTTGGCGGTGGATGATGTGACTAGTTCCTGCTGCTTAGGTAAGAAGCTGGCATTGATATCTCCAGCGCCAGGGAAGAAGTTAAACACGGGTACTCGAACAAGATTTGGACTATAGTGCCAGATATCCGCCCTGTCATCAATGATGACGACCATGTCGGTGTTGGTAGGGAACAGCCGGTGCAGACTCTTAAGCTTATCCGTATAGTTTTCGTCACGACTCAAAATTCTGTCTCCAAAGTATCGGCGGTCTGGATCGATGATCTTTGCCACAGCCTGCGCGTACGCACGAGTGGCCATGGTATATACGTGCATTTCATAGAGTTGTGACATCCTGTCAAAGAAATCTTTCAGGCCAGGTCGCATCTTGACATAGTACCAGTTGGCGGCGACATGTGCGACGTTGTCATCTGCCAACTGGAAGCCCTTGACATCTTTCACAGCATCGTAGTTGGGGTTATTTGGGTCCTCCTGCCACTCAGCGATGGTACGTTCGCATGTGGTGTGAATGACAGTTTGATCAAGATCCACGATGAGCGATAATTTTCTGCCTTTCAGCAACCGGTCACGAGAGTGCTCCTCTGCTTTGGCAGCTTCTCGCTGGCTCACGAGCAGCGCGGTGTTATCATGCGTCATGTTTACGGTGGCTCGGTCGACATTTCGTTCTTGGGTAAGGTAATCGACCTCGGTCATGTCCTTGCCGCAGTTCACACAAAGCATGCCGAATTGGACTTCGTGGGTGCATGGTTCTTCGATCTCGACGAGTTGAGTGCTGGGTCAAATTAGCTCGAAATCCTGATATGCGCGTTCAAACACACTCACCCAGCGCGATGGACGACTTCGCCATTCCTTATGAACCACTGCGAGACCTTTCCATCGGCAATGGAGTCAAATCGCGCAGGAAATCGCTTCTTGACGTCCTTGACCTCGCCATACTTGTCGCCCTCGGACACGGTGGTCTCGTACGTGTAAGAGAAGAGCGGCGACGAGCGCTTAACCTCGTCATTGCGGCTCGTGAGGAGCTTGTCGATAGTAATGGGATAGTGCAGACCCGGGGGTGATCGGATCAACATGCCGTGCTGCGCGGGCCCATGCAAAAGGCGACGTGGTGTGGAAGGTGGTGTAGGTGGTGACGGTGACGGTGGTCGCGTCGCGGTGTAAATGGGCGCATTCGGCTCTGAGATTTATGGGGAGGGAGCTTTGACCCTTACCCAGACAGAGCGGGGAGCTATGTCACTTGTCGAGCAGTACCAAGCCCTGGAGGTAGAGGCGACGGAGAAGCAATAATCAAGGGCAGCAACAGGTATTTATGCGGTTGCCGCGAGGTGAGGTGATGGGTTTCTGCCTGGCGACCCGTTGGAGAGGTGAGGGTGTGGGTGCAGGGGCCAAGATGATGCGGGAGGAACGTTTTGGCGTTGCTTGTCCGGCGGTTCCCAGCTGCTCTTTGACGGTGGGAGGGCCGCATTCTTAGCCGTTAAATAGTTATTTCGTGTCTGCACGTGACCGGCTCCCAAATTCGGATTAGCCCCCCATCTCTCCTATACAAAGGAGATGCAACTCAAGTCGACAACTAGCACTACCCTTGTAGCGAGTGAACAAGAACCTTTTGATAATCCCCGCAAGTGTGTGTCATCCTGATTGTACGCGGTTCTAACGATTATCATTATATACATTCTATCCTTATGTAACCAAACGCCCGCTACCATCCCCAAGGTCTACTTCCAGATCCAGAACACTTGTCGTAAGGTATGTTGCCGTCATATCTCCATTCCCTCGCTCACAAACGCCATGCTAATTCAGACCGTAAACATATATAAGAGGCAGTGGAGACTGAAGGGTGCTAGTCCCTATACGCACTCTCAGAATCCCGCTTTGACGACCCTTTCAAAACCATGCTGCCCAGCACCAGTGAGCTGCTGCCGAGCTGAGACCCATCTGTAGATGCCCGAGTCATGCCAGCAATTGCCCGTTGCATTTCCTGGGGAGCTGGAATCTCAACATCTCCATCTTCTTCGATCATGGTCCAGTCTTCCTCAAACTCATCGGACTCATCATCGCGCTTCGCATGTTTCTTGATTAGTGACTTTGCACGATCAAGTTCGCGATATATTGTCTGAATCGCGAGTTGGGTGCCATTGTCCTGCTTTTCGTTAGTACAGTGCCTTATGAATATTGCATTCGAACGGCTTACCTTGCGAATCTTTTGACCCAACACTTTCGCTTTGATAATCATGCGCTGGCTGTTTGTTGCCTCCCAGAGAGCTCGACTGAAAACGCTCGTGTTGACCTTTTTGAGCCAAACTCCAACGCCGAGGTCTTCAACTCGTTGTGCGAAGAAAAATTGGTCACCGAAAAAGGGTTTGATGATCGTTGGAATGCCAGCTCGCAAACTTGCACCTGTTGTCCCAGAACCACCATGATGTACGGCAGCGTCCATCTGCTTGAACAGCCAGTCATGCGGTGCAGACTGGATTTGAAACATCTCGGGCGGCAAAGGAACCTCTGGCTTGGAAGCATCTTTGGTCTTTCCTAAGCGGTCAGACCAGCCTTTAGAAAGAATGCACCGGACATCCGCCTTCAGGACCGACTCAACGACAGTCTTCGTGAGTGCTGCTGGGTCATCTATGACAATAGAACCAAACCCTACGTATACCAATTTCTTATTGTCCGTACGTGCCTTTGCAATGAACGCAACAAGGTCTGCTGGGGGCTCGTACCGTTCGGATTCATCTAGGAACCAGTAGCCAGTAACACGAATCCAGTCAGGCCAATCTAATGGCGGGGGAACAACCGAAGGACTAAAATTGTACAAAAACGGTCGTAAGTTGGATTGCATCTTGGCCTGTGTAGTGTTTTGCAGTCCCAGCTCCCGGCGGCGCCACTTGTTCATTTGGCCTGAGATGGCTGTCCAAAAGATGGTGTCGAATGTGACATATGTCAAACTGTTATATCCTCCGCCCATCTTCTTTTCCATGACCGAGAATGCGTGTGGATAAGTTCGAGTACGTGTCCAGGGCATTGTGAATGCCCTAAAATATGGGATTTCCAAAGCTTCCGCAATATGAATTCCGGCCATGGCACTTGGGCTTTCAATCAACACATCAGCACCCTGGCAAGCTTTCCAGGCAGAGCTACAAACGGCATCCAACCATCCTCGGAATTTAGCATTTGCTTCTTTCATGAAGCTGTATGTGAACATCCCATGCTCGACGCAGATTCTCATGAGTTCTGCTGGATTACCCTCGACGGGTGCAAAATCAATTCCATGCCCCTTGATCCAATCTCCAAATTCGGCGTGAGTCGCAATCCGTGGCTTGTGTCCTTCTTTGATCAAGTCTTTGCAAAGCGCGATGTAAGGTTGGACATCACCTCGTGAGCCGATTGTGAGGCAAACGATAGAGAGTGGCTCAGATGGTTTGAAATCCACGATGGAAGCGAGAGGATCGTCGAAAATCAAAGGAATTCTATCGTGTTCCGCTCCACGTACAATCTGTGATATTTCAGACGAAGCGGTTGGTTCGATCGCCTGGTGAGCCGCTTGTAAGAGGTCGTGCTCAGCTTTGGCTGCTTCATCGTCACTATCATTCCCTGATGAAGACGTAGCATCATCTTCAATGTACTTCGTGCTTTCCAATATGCGGAGGACCGTGATTGCGCATTCATCTCGATATTCGGCTTTAGAGAACTCGAAAAACAACTCTTCGTGTCCTCTAATGACGATTGCTAAGCCGTGATATCCAATGCGAAAGCCTTTCTCCTTGTTGACGTTCTCTATGTCACGCATAGGAAGTATGATCTGATATAGTTAGCTCTGAAATACACCAACGGAAAATTCACTCCATACTTTTGTCTTTGAGGTAGGCATTAGACTTCGGAAGCAAAAATAACGACCACTAATATAAATCTTTCCATAGTTGGGGAGTATACGTTGCAGTGACGCGAAGAAAGACGACTGGAGCTGTTCTGATTCGGGAAAGGCGAAGTGTTCTCGAAAGTTTTCTGCAGCCTTCGCGGCATCTTCGTCTTCTTCAAAGCCATGGACCTGGTCACCGGGCTCTAAACCTTCTGCGGTGTTGTAATGTTTTCGGCCACCAGCCAACATGCCTGAAACCTTCTCGTAATATCCCATGGATTCTGTTGCAAGTAAGTTACCCATGCGTTTTGACCTGGTGCGAAGGAAACCGGCCAAACCGGACGCCTTCTGGAAGGGAATGGAGGCGAGATCTTGAAGTGCAGAGGATGATCCTGATAAACGTGGGTTCGTTTGTTGAGAATTTTCGTCATCTAGGTCGGGTGCGCTAAGAGCGGATTGCTTGTTGCGAGGCGGTTGAAGCGGGTGATGGGGTGAATTTTGCTGCCCTTTACCTGCCCCCGAGGACCGTGTTGTGTCCTGTGACTGCCTGGCAACGCTATCTGATTTATCAAATCCCATCACACGGGCCGAGTGAATGGTAGGGGCTCGAAACACGTCGGAGCGATTCAGTATCTGGCTTGCAGAGGCATTACTCTCATCGATCGATTGTATAGCAGCTGACGATTCGGTGCCCGGCCCAAACGAATTTGTAGCTGATTCCGATGAATCTTGCGGCTTTGCAGAAAGCGGGGATCTATCTCCAGGATGATTTCGAGATGATTTGTCTAAGCGACTGCCACTGAAACTACGTCTGGTCTCATAGCTTGGGCGACGAAGATTACGAGAGGCATCCATACTGCGACGTACGTCTTGACTTCTTCGCTTTACATCGACACTTGATCTCCCAGATTCTGCACTTATACTTGGGCGTCCAATATGCGGCCCAGGTAAAGGAGAGAGAGTCGCACGGACATTCTCTTTAATTTGGGGAGTCTCAGTGATCGTGTCTGGAGACACCAGTGATCCGTGCACCTTCAACAATGTTGGTGTCGTACCGTTGTGCTCACCGGAGTGGAGTAATTGTTGGTGATGTTCGTTGTCATTTATCATAATTCGAAGGACGTTGAGTGCATCTTGGCCGTTCTTAAAAAAAGAGAAAAAATACTTTTTGACAGGTCAGCGAGTGGATAAAAAAGTTGAGATGATTCGCCTACCTCATCAATCGCGAAAGTTTCGTCATTGTCGATTACGCGAACCTTGACAGTATCGGCAAAGTCAAGTATACTGCTCTCCTCTATTTCCAAGACGTTTTGGATAGGTAAACAGATTTTTACACTATTCCCTTCGTTGTGCGTGCGAAAGATAACCTTTTGTATGGATCTCACCCATTCTTTGGCGCTGACCGTGCTGTCCGCTTTAAATTGATACGTGCGCTCATCCGTGGTGACTATAAATGTTGTCTCATCCTTGTTCTTATCTTTTGTTTCTAGTACCTCGGCCGAGATGGCGTATTGCAGGTTGATGCGGTTCCTTGGGAAGTACAAATCTGCAGGGTTTGTGTAATAAGCCAACACATCTCCTTTGAGTATAAACCAGTATCTGTTGTATTTGGATCGGCCTCGTTTGGAGAGGTAACCTGTTTTACTAACATCATGCTACGGGAGGTAAGCAAGTGTAGACAGTTCACGAAACGGGTGATGCTTACATGTTTCTTCGGTATATATGCGTAGAAACAGATATGCTTTTGGGTGATGTACATATAACCTTGAAGCAGTATGCTTTGCAGTAGCCAACATGGATATTCTACGCATGTTAGGGTCACTGTGCACGCAAAGGCGAAGATATAAACATGCCTGAGATGACCTCCTCCAGATTATCAAACTCGAAAATCTGCTGCAAACGATTTGCCAGCGTAACCGGGGTTTTGGCCTTGGTCCCGCTTGATACACTTCCATGTCTAGCCGTACGGTCGGGCACACGCCGTTTCTCTATGTGGATATTTTGACCGGAAGTAGCTTTTGACTTCTGGCTTGCAGCTTCGTGCTTACGAGGTTGATCTGTCTCGGATGGTCGAGGTGGTAGGAACTGGGATGATGACATTTGATCTGTAGGGTCCGCTTCTGATTTAACTTCTTTTTTGCCTGACATTTTGAGCTTAGGAAGTGAGCGTAGCAATCTATGGTCAGAGAAACCTCTTCGATGCTTTCCTGCCGCAGGCCCGTCGCCATCCAGGCTTCCTACGGGATGATGGAAATCATTCGAGGTATTTATACGGCTCAAGCGTGCAGCGCCGTCCAGGCTTTTGTAATGTGTAGGCCGCTTGCCATCGTCGTCACTGTCACCAGAGTCGACTTCACGCATAGCCGCAAGGTCTGTCTGGGATTGCTGACCAGCTCGAGCAATCATGGAGAATATGGACTGGTTCATGGAGACGGACTCCTTGTTTCTGGGTGCGGTAACATCGTCCTGCGCGTCGTCACCATCACGAAATCGTTCCGGTATCTCCATGGACACTCTTCGTGGCTCCTTCCGCTTCTTGGTGAGTTTGCGGCCAACTCTCTGCCGCGATCCCTCCTCGGACGCCATATCGATCAGTTATACCGACGGTTTAGTCAATCGAAGTTGTGGTGTATTGTGGGAGATAGATGGACAGTGGTCGAGGGAACTCCGGGTGTTGAGGAGGCACGACGTGGGTGGACAAGCTGCGGCGCTCAACGATGTTTAGGGCGTATGGGTCGGATAACCGTCGGTGAGGAACTGGTACTCCGCTGCTGGTTAGAATACAGGGAGTTGGACTGCGTTGGGGCAGTTAGACTGAATGTATTGTCACATATTGAATAACGCGAGTAGGTGCACTGACTGACTTGAGGCGCTGACAGCGAATTTACATCCACGGGTCGTCGAGGTCTTAGCGGGGATGAGCACATGGTACTTCTTTGGAGGCGTGGTAGGCTGCCACCCAAACCATCTGCGGACTGCCCGCCACCAACTTGGAAGGGTCCAGATAAGAATGGGAGGGATGGATGCGCCACGAATTACTGCATATACGCATACGCCCACGCATGGGGGTTCTCTTGGATATTCCTTTACGAGGCTGCGCTGCCAGAGAGCCACCTCCTCGTCTTCGGAGGCCGCCCACTACGACCCACGCTTCGCCCTCATGGCCATTCTCATACTTCTTTGAGTAAGCTACCAGCCACACGCACCGCCACCCACGTGTGACGTATACATCAGGTCATTAGTCTCATCTAGCATCTCTTTTCGCCTCATCTCAACTGAGTGAGCAAAGCACATCCATAGCATAGATCATAGCACGCGGGCGCGGAAGCAACTTGTATGCATCATCTGCAATTTACTATACTAGTTCATATTTGTACACGGTCCCTAACTGCAAGAAATATACCAGGCAAAACCAATGACATTGGACACAATAATGTAAAGAAACAGTTCCCATTAGTGCAATTTAAGCCAAGGGTGGCATTCACACAAACAATGACTATTCATTGTTCCGCAATTGCGCCGAGAATCGTGCATAGTCCCAAGAATTAATATGCAATTTACTTTGCCTTAGCAAGACCGACACTGTTGCTGCCGAGGTCATAGACAGAGTACCACCTGCGCAAGAAGGCATCTCCAAGGATGGCCAGAGGTCCTACGGGTTCGGGGAAATCCATACCCATGAATGCAGAAATGCATGATCCTTGGACCTCAAGGATGTAATCAAAGGGGCCGATGGTGAAGTTGTTGCCAGAGAGATTGAAGCTGAGGTCGGGCAGACCATCACGCTTATCGCACTCGACGGTGTACTGGCCGTTGAAGCCCTTCTTGGCACCGATCTCGCTATTCCTAGACAGTTGTTAGTTTCACAGCTATGCAATTAGACACGGGTTCCACTTACAAAAGTTCAGCAAGAGCGGAGGGAAGGGCGATAAGGGAGGTGCCAGTGTCTAGGATCACGCCGGTGTTCTCCAACTCAGCGGTGTCCTTGCCAAACGTGATGGCCTCAAGGTCAACCTCCCAGTAAGCCTTACGCCTCAAGGGGATCTTAGTGAGCTTGCCGGTGTAGTGGTTCTCGTTAATGCCACCAAAGATGGCTTCCGACTCCTCGCCACTGTTAGTATCGCCAAGGTAGAATGCGAACACAGGCTCGTCCAAAAGTCCCTGGTTGATCATGTTGTAGAAGGGGGGAACGATCTTGTTTACACTGATGGTGTCATAACCTAGACCCAAGATGCCATCAAACCTGCCGAAGGCGAAAGCAAGACCGGGCTCAGATGTGGCCTCAGCAAAATCCTGGTGCTTAACCTTCAGGTCGCCGATCTGGAATGTGTCTTGAGACACATAGCCGCTCAGCGAACCAGATCCGTAACGAATCTCGAAGTCCGAGCCATTCTTCTTGTACGATGATGATGACGAATGGTCATACTTGGTGTGGAGATAGCAGGCGATCGAGTTGCAATCGGTAGATGGCACCCAAAGGTTGGAGCTTCCAGTATCGAGGATGACCTTGAAGGTCTGGGGAGGGGTACCGATGGAGATCTCGGAGAAGTCTGATGAAGCTTATCAGCAACTACCGGAACAATCGGTTAAGAATCTCGACTTACACTGCGCATTCAAGAAGTTGGTGACTGGAACAGGATGCGTTCCGTCAGCAATGTACGGTGCCTTCATAGCCATCTCTAGCTGGCTTTCTGGCTTGATGCCCATGTACTTCTGACCAAGAGCCCTAGCTTGCTCCTGGATGTTTACATGTTTCTGACAAATATTAGAATGATGTTCAATCATCGGTAGAGATGAGGATGTAATACAAGTTGCTCAGAAAGCGGAACCTTCTTGAGAGGCAAGCGGTGGACTCCACCGGCTTGCGCGCCACCGAGCAGGCCAGCTGCAAGGAAGATAGCCGATTTCATATTGACTCAAGGACTGAGGAACAGTCGGTTATCGATGGAAGTATGTAGATAGCGAAGCTGTCAACCGATGGAGAGATGGAAGTGAAGAGTTGTGTTGTGGAAGAGAGGAGAGGTGATGGATGGCGGAGTCGCTGTTGAAGGTGGCTGGGAGCTGGGGAGCTTCCGGGGCAACGCTAAGTAGCTGCCCGCGTCATATGGGGCACGTGTTCTGGCTGCCGCCTGGTCACCCCTGTTACGCTTACCCAAAGCGGCGGTAGTCACTCAGGAACGGACCGGGGACTGCATTACGATATGAACTGGACCGGATAGCATTTACTCAATCGCGGTCAGAATCTGGATCCCATTCTGATTTTATTGCATGGTACGTGTATAAGATTCAGGACTCAATCATATTGCGCTATAGGACTTGTTTAATGAGAGAAAGATGGATTTTGTGTGACCTCGAAGTGTACGTACCTACTAAAGGCGAACGGCGAACAGGTCCATGGCTTATCCTATAAGTAGTCATCATTACTTTCAAAGTGGCTCTTGTAGGAAAATAGACAGCGCAAAAGATTTCTTTCGCAAGTGCTAGTGTGCTGTAATTAGTGAGCTTTAATCGTTGAGTCCGTCCTCTTGTTGTTATGGGGATACACACCAAGCCCAAAGGGGATCGATTCAAAGCCTCCCAATCACAGCATCATTCCTCTTATTCAAGTATCATTTCCAGTATTGCAATTACACAACTCTTATATGGAATCCTATATACAGTTATACAGCCCATAAATGCCGATACTAAATCAAATGCCACCAACTCCAATATCCCATGCTACGCTAGGAGTCTACGATCATGTAGTCTTCAGACCTCGACCCCCGCCACACCAACAGCGGCCGTCTCCTTCCTTCTCGACATGCACTACAATATCCATGCCTCGGCCCTTGAGGAATTGGGTCGTGCGTTCCCGGACATCTTCAAAATCAGAGGTCGGGGACGCTAAGATATGAATTACGCCTAGAACGGTTCTTTGATGTGGCGGGTGAGAGTGATCGTGGCCGGAGTGATCGTAATGTGAGTGATCGTGATGTGAATGTTCATGATGTGAATGGTCATGATGTGAATGGTCATGATGTGAATGATCGTTGTGTGAATGATCATGACTGTGACCGGAGCAAGTCGTCTGGTCTGCATGGTGGTGATCATGATCTTCCTTTTCATGAACATGCGCGTGAGCTGCTCCCTCATCCTCCAACCAGAATTTCGGAGCGGAGTATCCCACAACTCCACGAAGGGAGCTGAGTTCTTGTAATGTTTCTCGAGTGTTGTACTCGACATCGGCAGGCAGGGAGAGGAGTAGACGTAACCCAGAGGTTCGGACTAATGGGATAGCAGAGAAGAAAATGAGCAGAGCAATGATACAGGATGCGAGAGGATCCCAGCCCGACCATCCATAGTATTTGGTCAGGAGGGTTGATATTATGACAGCAACAGAGCCGAGGGCGTCAGCCAGGATGTGTCTGAACGCAGATCAGTATGTACGCTTCCAAGGCAATTGCTATTTTGTTGACTCACAGAAAGATTCCTTGCATGTTCTCTGAATCGCCATGTGAGCATCCCGAATCACCGCCGTGCGAATGTCCATGGTGTGCGTGACTGTATTTATGTTAACAAGGGTTTTTCTTACCGTTTCTAGCATCGCCATGTTGCTCACCCAAATGCCGTTAGGCCCAGTAGATTCACTAAAAGCCCTAGAACGCTCACGATAAGGAGTTCGTTGAGTCTCGCAAGTTCATGTCCCTCCCAAAGCCGTTCAAATGCATCGAAGATGATTTCCACGCTGACGAGCCTGTTCGAGTCAGCAACTGCATGATAGTAACAAATCCTAGAGCTCACTCACAGTAAGAAAACACCGTTCGCAAACCCGGAGAGAGTATCAATCTTTCCATAGCCGTATGGAAAACGAACATTCGGGCGCCATTTACTCATCACCGCCGCCGCAAGACCCACTGCAAGGCCTGCACAGTCAAACAGCATATGAATGCTGTCGGTCAAGAGCCCTAACGAGCCGCTGACATATCCGTAGAAAAACTGAACCATCATAAAAGCCAGGTTGACCCTTCATCCAAGTTAGCCAATCTGCGTATATAAATAGACGAAGATTTGTATTTATACTCACATTCCAAAATAAGCAATGCGACGAGAGTCCTTCTCGATCAAGATGCTATGCAGTATAGATCCTGCAGCGCATCGTTTTATTAAGAAGGCGGAAAGCCTTGAATGATTTCCATGGAGATGATGGTCGTGGTGGTGAGGATCGTGGTGGTGAGGATCGTGGTCATGCGCGTGTCCGGAGTGGTGATTGTGTAAATGAGGCTGCGAAAGGCCAGATGATCCCGTATCGAAGGTGACTGCAGCAAACAGTATAACACACGAAAGGGAGAATAGAGTCAAAGTCCACCAAGTGTCCGCATGATCTCTTGTAGTGCAAGCTATAATAAATAGAATGCCCAATCCTAGACCACCTTTCTTTTGTGTCCGCAGTGCCGAAGGTAGAGCGAAGAAAACAAGCGCTGTGGTCGACGCAGCAGACAAAGTTGAAAAAAGGATGGCGTGGTGAGCAATTGATGGTGATGAAGCAGATACGACTGAGAAAACAATAGTGGCTAGTGTTAGCAACAATCCTGCAGCTAAAGTGAGTAGAGAGTCCGCAGCTGTGCTGATCAGAAGAGACACAGGTTTAGGCAAGGAAACCTTCGTGGCGGAACCGTTTGCATCTTCGAGTCCTGTCCTCAAAGACCAACCTGCTGTAGGCAATGGCGGAGGTACAGCCAAAACAGATATCGTCAGAGCGGTATAACCCAACAAAACGCCCACTTTGCTTGAAGCTTGAGTTATCCCAGAACAAGCGATGAATAGCAGTACGGCACACGTGGCCTTGCGGGTCCGGACGGTGCGCCTGAGAGCATCCCACAACGTGTGCTTTCCTGGTTTCTGCTCCAGACCACCGAGTCCTGCCGCAACTGCAGTTAACAAGATGAGGGAAGTCTGCGCACCTCCGAGCTGCATAGTTGCATAGAAAGGCAATAGGACACTCAAGATGTTTGCCGTAATGCGCCTTAAGGAAACCATACCCAAGGGCACTATGAAACTATTACGGTTGGAACCTGAATCTGGGTACGATTTCCGCCGGTCCAAGGGCTGGTCTGCAGTGTCCCGAATTTTTGATATAATGCCTACTAATATTAAAGTGGCCGAGGATAGCGTGCATGCGTGGAGGAGCTGCTGGCTGGTGGCTACAGTATCACCAATGGACATCTTCGAAATCGAATCGAGGAGTTTCTCATTACCATTTTCCAAGCCAGGTATGATGTTGCGGCCCTGTCCAACGATACTGGGATACGCAAATGAGGCGAAAATATAGGGGAGAGGTATAAGGAGCGCCGTAAGGGCTTCTGGTAGCTGTAGCCAGGATGTTGACAGCGGTGTGGGGGTCTCTTCTATGGGAGAGAAACCAAACGTTGCAGCGGACCCGTTCTTCCCCAGATTGGATCTGTCCGACATGCCAGGTCTGAGGGTATAGGAGGTGTCGGTGGATCGGGAACGGTCGTGAGAAGCATGGTTGTGATTGTGGTTGCTCGAAAAGGAGGGAAGGTGCCCGTTCGATTCGGAGGGGTGATGGCTGTGGTGGCTGTGACTGTGACTGTGACTGTGATTGTGATTGTGGCCATGATGCCCGCCTGGGTTTGTGCCATTCGCGTTGCCCCAAGCCGATGTCTGGCTAGCTGAATGACTGTGGGTATGTTGTTGTTGATGTTGCGCGAACATGGTGGGTAATGCGTAGCCCGAGGCCATGATGGAAATAGCCGCACCAGGAACCTGATGGCCTGGACGTGATAACGTTATTGTTTCGCGGGATCGATGGTGAATGGAAGCATTGAACACATGCGGGGTGGGGGGCGAAATCAGCGAGTCGCGCTGCGGATCTCGTGGAAGTTGAGGCAACGGGTCATTTATTGTCGCGATGTTTCCCCAGAGAACGTCCGGAAACGTCAAGGCCAATGGGGCCGTCCAGGGGTTTCGGCCTTTTTGGCTGCACCTGCCTGGTGCGTGTCTAGCCGCCGGCGGTTGCGTGCAGCATACAGCCGATCTATCGACTGTGGCTTGACCACTGAAACGTCACCTCAAAGAAGACCCAGCCCATCCTTTGTCACAATTTGCCTTTTCCATCGCCACGATATTATCCAGACTGCAAGAGTCATGTTCAGCGAAGATTTCGGCCGGATCTTCGAGATTGTTCTTGCTCTAGCCGTCGTGATATCTACGATCTTCACAATATGCCTACTTACATTGCCGAAGCAATATGATCCATATAAGGATCGCGCACTCAAATATGTCGATGAGCATGGAAAGGAACTAAAAGATGAAAAGAACGAGAAACGATCTTTTAGACCTGAGAGAACAGTTCAAGTGGTTGTACTTGGTGATATTGGCCGGTCGCCCAGGATGCAGTACCACGCAATAAGCATTGCAAAGCATGGTGGACGTGTCTTCCTCGTCGGCTACCAAGGTTTGTCCTTGCTTATTATAGCTGTGAGTATCTAGAATCTAAATCATTCATTAGAGTCAGAACTTCATCCCGATATCAAGACGAACCCACGCATAAATGTTGTGCCCTTGGTTCCAGCCCCAGGTTTGCTACGCTCTAGTAGCAAGTTGCTTTTCCCAATTGTGGCCCCATTAAAGGTTCTCTGGCAAACATATGGCCTATACCGTGCCTTATGCTATAGATCTGAGGCTGGACGATGGATGTTGGTGCAAGTATGTATTATGGTCATCCTCTATTCCATCTATTCATTGACGACGAACAGAATCCACCTTCGATACCCACACTGGCCGTTGCAACGTTAGTATGCTTCCTCCGCAATACGGATTTAGTCATCGACTGGCATAACTTTGGCTACACAATCCTAGGTTTAAAACTTGGTTCAAATCATCCACTTGTGAAAATATCGGCGGCATACGAGAAGATATTTGCAAAATTCGCTGTCCACCATATTACAGTCACAGACGCTATGGGCCGCGTAATGCAGAAAGAGTACGGTGTTACATCTCTTACTCTACATGACCGACCAGCACCAATATACCAAGTTATCAGCAGCACAGAAAAGGCGAAATTCTTAGCTCGTCTCCCGGATACCGCACAATATGCGCAAGACTTATCTCCGACCTCCAAAACTCCATGGAAGCTCATTGTCAGTGCGACTTCTTGGACTGCCGACGAGGACTTTTCTCTTTTACTTGATGCTCTCTGCGCATATTCAGTCCAAGCCACCTCAAATCCTCGATTGCCTCAAATACTCGCCATTATTACTGGCAAAGGACCATTGAAAGAGTATTATCTTTCAAAAATCCAGACATTAAAACAAGAAAATAAGCTGTCGAATATTATCATCCGTACCGCTTGGTTGTCACCAGAAGATTACGCGCTTCTTCTCGCATCTGCCGATCTTGGTGTTTCATTACATACATCATCTTCAGGTGTTGATCTCCCTATGAAAGTAGTGGATATGTTTGGCGCAGGGCTTCCCGTTGTAGGGTGGGGTAAATTCGAGGCTTGGCCTGAGCTGGTGACAGAAGATGTTAATGGTAAAGGTTTCAGCAGTTCTGACAAGTTATGGCAATTACTTATTCATCTCCTTGGGGATCGAGACAATCTCCTCCAAACGCTAAAGGCAGGGGCCCTAGAGGAAAGTAAGTACAGATGGGATGATGAGTGGGACGCGGTAGCGGGCAAATTATTTAAACTCGTTTGAACATACGCTGTATTCACGAAGCGTCTCTGTTATTCATTGCACTGCTCATGCAGCAAATTATCTACTAGGAAAGAGAGGGTGAAGGTAGTATGCTGGCACGCTGGTACTGTTGGTCAAAACAACGCTTTTATTTTTATATGCGCTAGCTTGAAAGGGAAATACAAGCGAATCTACTTCCAGGAACCAGTGCACCTAATTGCCAAACTGAACTTTACCATCATACTCCACCTCCAGTCCACTTTATGCGACAGAACAATCCATCAATCTTCCTATCGCTATGGTAATGCTCATTGCTCCATGTCTGATGTGACAGAGCTGAAGTTGTGGCCTTCGTGCCTCTTCGCGATCGATTGGTCTCACGACGGCATTATTGCTTTCGCCTCCGATGAACAAGTCGAATTGCTCGTATGCAACCATGTCCATTTAATGGAATATTCTAAATCATTTCTAGTTTCCAAGCACAGAATCCTATGATTCAGAGCGTGAGATCGCACAATTTAGCCACTTCTCACTTCAGGTACCATGGTTCACCAAAGGGGAGCTTCCCGTAAAAGCGCCAGCTCCTTTGCACATGTACTCTATTGGCGAGGAAATATCCTCCAGCTTCGCCATTGGAATTGCATGGTCACCGCCCGGGGTTGCAAAACATCGGAGATGCGCACTTGCCACGCATACTGCAAATCTGGTGCTCTCAATCTGGGCTTCGGACGAGAAGCCACATGATGAAAGTAGTTGGGACCGAAGGCTTATTGTCAATGACGCTTTGGAAGAATACTTCTCGTCGGTTGGACGCGTCCAAGAGAACGAGGGGACAACTGAATACCAAGACATGGTACGACGTCGAAGACGTATAAGGACATTTGCTTGGGCTCCTTCGACCGCACCCGCAGGTTCTTCTCGTACCGTTGGCACTCAAACCATTTGGGGTCAACCAATGATTGTTGTTACTAACGACAATAACGAAGTCATAATTGTGACTGTCAATTCTCCAACCTCATCGTATGGAATAGAGGAGACATGGTATTCAGAAGTGCTCAGCGCGTTTAGTCCTTCTGCGCACCCAAATAAGGCCAGAACACGGCCACATACGTTCGAAGAAGCGTTCCAAGAACAACGATACGTTACTCATGTTGCATGGGGACCATGGTTTAACATTGATGCGACCATGTACTCCGTCCTGGCATATACTACAAATGAAGATATAAGGACGAGGGTCGTATCCATATGTCGAGGCAGAATTAGCGTCCACCCAGAGTTGATCTTAGAGCATACTAGTATAAAACACGCGGGTCCGATGAAGTGGTCTCCCACAATTGGAACGAATGGCGAATGCACTCTGGCATTGTTCACTGCCACTGAAGTCATCTGTCTGAACATCAACGCCCAAAACGCTTCAACAACTAGAAAAATAGCTTTCCTTCGAGACACTCCGTGGGACGTGGTATCGGGTGTTGCCTGGGACTTGAATGGAGCAGACTCTCCGCGTCTTCACTTTTCTCCCCACACGATGACATCTCGCTGCCCAACCGTAGCCCTGGAGTTATCGGTTCAGGGATTGAATACTGTTGATATCGAAGGATGGCCATATTGGCGTGACCAGATATTGGGCAGCGAAGGACACTTTAGCACCACCCATGATCTCAGAGGAAATGCAAATGCCAGAGTTTGGGGGTTGTCTACATCACCATTGCGAGATTTCATGGTGGCGTGTCATACTATACATCCCACTGACATGATTGAATACGGCACACCACATGATCGACGAACAGCGATTGCGATCAGCCATTTATGGGGTAAAGGATCGGACTTGAGACTCCCATCGGATAACGTGAGTGTAGAGGGCATCTTCTTCACCGTCCTCAAATGGATAGAACACAACGTGGAATCTTCAGAGGAAATTCCATCCGTCAAAGAGACAATACGATCTAAGTTGATTGAAGCATATACTCCAAAGATCGAACCGGGGGCACAAAATAACATTGCTGTCATACCTTCCAGTCTCATCAGCCTCGAATCTTTCATAAAAGAATTCAAGGAAATCGTCTACTTCGATCAGCACACTGTAAAGGACCGTTTTGAGATCTTAGCCTCCACCATCTGCAACGTACGGGAACAATTAGAGCTTTCAAGAACCTTAATAGCATTTCGTCTCGCCCAATATGTTCACGCCCTACCATCTGCTCTGTACGAGAACGATGTTCTTAGCACATCCATCTTCCAAATGTCCGGGAAAGTCATTCGTCACGTCGAAGCCCTAGTGACAGGCAACGCCTCTCCAACCTCGCCCCCCGAACTTCAATCGCTACACAATGCCCTCAATGAAACTTGTGTCTTCTGTGACGCTGAAATCATGTTCGAGGACCTCTACTCTGCTTCTTGTGCGAACGGTCATGAATTCAGAAGATGTAGTCTCTCATTCATGATCATTAGTGGCCCCAAAAAGTCGAAATATTGTGGTATTTGCAACATGCCTTATCTCGACGAGACGCATCTGATGGCAAGCCCGGGAAGAAATCCGGCTACGGAAAAAGATACCAATGTGGCTACGGTTGCGCAAGGAGATCTTCAAATGCAGGATGAAGAAAATCCAAACAGCATCGAACGGAATCAATCTGGGGGTCATCCGACAATAAGTAGCGCGGACGGTACACAAAACAGCAACCAATTGCAGAATCCGGACAATATTTTAGATTATCAAGAAAGCCCTCTTACCTTAGCGAATGCCATATTTTGGGCTTGCGATACGTGCATTTACTGCGGAGGAAAATTCATAGGCTGAACGGGTGTTCTCCAACCACGGAGAAAAAAAATGTAATTAAATTCGATCGACCAAACTTCTCTATAGTACACATAACCACAACCCCTAAGACGTTTAAGCAATAGATGAGCGATCCTTACATCATCGGCGGCGGTCCCATCATTGGCGGCGGTCCCATAGGCGGTCCCATCATACCCGGCGGGCCCATACCTGGCGGGCCCATTCCCATACCTCCTCCCATACCACCCTCTAATTGAGCATCATGACCATGGTTAGCTTGGACATTTGCATTCTTCTCCATCTTCGCCTGCTCCTTGCTAACCATCTTCTTCTTATTCGGGTCCTGGAACGCACCCAGAATACCCGCGGTAAACATGATCGAAAGTGCGACAATCATCCACTGATACGCAACAATTTCCTTCCCGGCCCACAGTGTCACGAATTTCGGGTCGGGGTTGAGTTGGGCGCTGGTGGAGAGGAATTGGATCGCGTTGGCAGCTTGTGTTGTGGCAAGGGTAGCGGCGAGAGCGAGAAGGACTGCGATGGAGGATACGAGAATGAGGATGTTGCGGTATAGACTCTGGGTTAGAACACCTTGAACTGTGCTGACATGTCCCTTTCTCCTTTTCCACTGCGCGAGAGTTACAAGCGCAACAGCGAAGAGGGAGATCATGAACAGGACTCCTGCGGCGACCATAGGACTAGGTAGAATCTTGGTCTGTAACATCAATGCGAAATCCAGGAGATCATGTGCCGCCTTATCACCTCGGATATCAACGTCGGTAGTGAAACTGAATTTGTCGAGATGTTCAGAGACGTTTTTGTGGACGGTGCCGCGACAGGCGATTTTGTTGTCCGGTTCGACTCGGATGCAAAATCCTGTTCAGTGCGTAAGTACAGTGTTCCATATATTCTTATGTATCTAAATTTTCACTTACCGAAATACCCAATGCGAACCTCATTGATCTTCGAGGAACTACCTCCTGTCCCATTCCCTGCTCCGATGGGCGTGAGTTTAAGCAGAAATGTCGAGGGAAAAGCTAAGAAGTCGTCGGAGGCAGAGCCTAGAACAACAGTATAGAAAGCAGTGAGAGGAATTGCTAAGACGAAAGTAGACACTCGAAGTGCCGTCTTCTCTGTCACGGTTGTTAGCATTGACATTTTGTTCAGACGATAAGATCTCCGTACCTAAAAGCTCCTTAAGACCCATGGTGACTAGTCACTAAGAGAGCCTATTAAAGGGTGTTGTGTTATTCAAAAGAGCAAACGATGGTTCAGAACACTGAAATTGATAATCGAAAAAAGAGTGATGTAATAGCACAGCTAGAATTTTGTGACCGAAAGTAGAACAAAAGGAAAACCGAAGACCTAAAAGGAACTGGAGGCACTGAAATGAATGCAACGAAGCTTGAGCTGTTGGTTCTAAACTAGAAGCCTCCATCTTCTTATACATTCAAGAGGTGCATCCATACATCCACGTTTCCTCCATTCTCAAATCTATTTTTTGATCGATGGAGTCGTGGCAAGGGATCTCGTACGATGGCTCCCGGCGCTTCTGGATTTAGATGGGATGTGGAGTGAAAAGGCTCTGGAGAGAATTTGGAGATGTCGAGGGATGTTTTGACAAGTTTGGAGGAATGGAAAGAGTACGCGCTGTATACGTGGCTAGAGGAGGAGGCGAAGAGGGTCTGGATCGCTAGAGTTGGAAATGCCTGTATTGGCGTCAGTTTTTGAGGGCTGTAGATACATTCATGTTGGCAAAACCGAGGTCTTCGGATTATCTTTGTGGAGTTCGACGTCAATATCGATATGCAGGACGTCTTAGAACTTTCCAATGCGTATTCTAGTCAATGCCATCGTAGAATTCGAAATCACAGCGTGTTTGCGGCGTGGAAAGCTGTGCCTTGGATTCGTGCTTGGTCCTGTGCAGTGCCGCATTGGAAACTGTTTGCTGTGTTTCCATGAGATACTGGAAAGGACAGATTTGTATGCGGCGTAGTCGTTTTTTGGAATATTTCTTCAGATCATTGCTTACTACCTAGGTAGCTATTCTGGATGTTTTGAAAGTGACGAAGAAAAAACACAGATTTTTCGGTCAAGATGAAACTTGATTGACACTGTAAAATATTTTTTATTCATGGATGTAAACATCTTCCACAGGCAGATGGAAATTAAAAGGTGTCCTTTTTCCGTGTGTCAAGCGCTCACGACAATAGGCGAAAAGTGTTTCATGCGGGGTTGTACTCAACGATTTCCTTCCATAATCCTCACTCCTTTTCATCACGCCACTTGGCAAGATAGAGAAATATTGGATTGGAAGATCCACTAGGTGAGGCGTTACAGGTGCCACATGGCCACTATTAACATTCCATTGTTTCATTGCTTTCTTGGTCAGAGTGAGATAACAGATATTGTCAATCAATTGGACACCCTATAACATCCTATGATCTGGGCAAACTATAAACATTCTATAAACATTCTATAAACATTCTTTCATGTTCAGGGTCCAGCCACTCGTCTTCTAAAGAAAGTACAAAACTTATGTGAAGGCACTTTTTCTTTATACATAGTTTTGTGGCTGATTCCTACCTCTTTGGGCTCGAGTATCCAGTCTTTCTAAATCACCCAAGGATTAAAATATCAGAAACACTTGGGTAGGTGTTCACACCAAGAATTCACGCATCAACATGGCGCATTATTCCCGCCCACAAAATCAACAGAATGCAACGGGAAACCCACAACAACATCAGCGTTTGCCTATCAAGTCTAATTTACTAAACAATTTCGCTATACCACTAACTAATAAGCTGGGTTATTGGTATCATCGCAACGATTTCAAAAAGGGACAATGGTATGGTCCATCACAACAAGGCACATATTATACACCTGAAAACCAACCAAATACTACTTCTACTCCAAATACTTATGCTTCAAACATATTTGCACCCACATATATGCAATTTTCCGGAGTGGGAGGACCCGGCCAATATGATGTACAACAATATCCACGGATGGTATCCTCAACCACACAGAGTGGTACACCACCATACCCCGCACAACAACCGCCACTCAATCCAAGTAATCTATCTGGTGTCGCTACCCGACAAGCCTATCAGGCCCCAACGCCTTCTCAAAATGTAAAAACACCATAAAACCTTCGTATCTAAATTGCTGACATATTCAAGAATTATCCATCAGATTTACGCTATAGACAAAGAGTCTTGGATTGTCAGATAGTGAGTGTTTCCAATCCTCAACAAAGACTTGATAATTCAACAGAACAAATCGCTAAACCAATTCAGATGCTACAACAACGACAACAACAAGCGCCCAAGAAAGTGCAAAAGTCAAAGATTTTCGGCAGAACAGGAGGTGTCTCAGGTAAAGGAGAAGGTTGGAGTGCGCTATTCAATGGATTTAAATTATAACACGAACCTTGGAAGACATTATGGTCCTGGAAGGATATATCATACATCTACGTCATCGAAGGTCAACCCGTACCATATCTCCCAGATCTCCGGATATAAGAAAGATCAGAAGTTTATCCGAGGAGTCATTTTCGAGAGTTATCGCGCAACGTGAAGAAACTTTCTCGTTGGGCCTCATGAATTCCAGAATAGGATATTGCAGAGTTGGAAAATAGCCCTGGGGCGCCGGGGCTTCGCATACATGTGCAAGTTAGAATTTCGTGGTGTCTCTCCACGTCACAATCATGTGATATTGAAAAAAGATACAGCCAATAATATGAATAACACGTCTCTAAATCGTTCACATGACATGGCGCAGATTTCGAGTCAACATACTTCGTGGGTTACTTGAGTACCTTCCATCCGACCAATGTCCAGATAGTCGTTTGAAATAAGCAGGCAGGTACTGGATCTCCCACATGCGTGCAACTGTTGGATGTCACATGTTCTCGAACGAATTAACACCTAGGTGGATGTGGATCCACATTTTTGAGAAGAAATGAGATCATGTGATAATTCATCGGACTTTACGGCGTTGGATAATCCACTGAACTTAGCAAACTTCTAGATTCCGTGCTTTATAAACATATCTCATCAAAATGCTTCCCATGTATAGGGCTTTTCCGTTGGCATTATTGGGTGAACGAAAAAGTACGGAGGACTTCGTGCAGAACCTGAACTATGGTTTAGATAACTAGCAGTTCATGGCGCTAAGTACCTAATCAAAGTACTAGTGTCCCGAAACTCTGCACTTTTGTTGCCAAAATTTACTTCAATGTTGGCATACAGCTTTGCTTTAATCTGTTTTTCTTTTGAACACGTAATTGAGAAGCCTCGTTACAAAGACTACATATTCAGATATATAGAATTAAAAAACCGAATCAGTAAACAGTGGTTGACAGCCATTATTGCGTTAGTTACAACTTGGATCACGTTTAGGCAACAGCACTTCTTTCATGGTTTGACGGCGGGAGTGTTCCAAACCTCGGGAACCTCATTGATTATGCGTCTGCAACACGTGGAAGGAACCACGGTATGCACACTGGAGAACATGTGTTATTTAACACACCCAGAAATGAGGGAAGAAATGATGTGGGTTCACAAAGCAACCCGAGAATTCTACCGACCCCATTTCTGCATGGTCGCTTCCAAGGTGACAGAATGTCACCATGTATGAAGTGGAGAATGTAATACGTCGGTACCGATTGACGAAACGTATGATCAGTTTACATATGTACCTAGGTACGTACTTATCTCTAAATAGACGACTAATATTTTCCATTCGAAGATGGGCTACCGTAGACTTATTGCCGTCCATACCGTTTCTCCCGGATCCCGATGACGCCAAAGTATGCAATAACTCCATCACACATGATGGAAGGACAGCCAATCTTCCTAATCTTCCCAACCAAAACTGTCCCCTACGTGAACAGAAAGTCATCTACGTGTTCTTGACATGACTCAAAGAGCCAATATATTACTCCAAGAACAGGCACTCGCTAGTTTACTACACTTCAGTAATTCATGACAAGTACTTCAATCATCTTCAACAGATACGGCAATACCCAAGAACTCCCGTTCACGAAGAAATTCAAAACATTCAACTCCACCTCCACCTCCACCACCACCCCATCACCAAAAAACCACACCCGAAAACCTCACCCTCTCAAGACACATTCCCCCACAATTTCCAACACGAGATTCCATCACTTCATAACCCCACATGCAACTTCCCTATGTAAATTGTATCGTGAGTAGTTGTAGGGCCCCAGCATCCGTTATATTCCAATGCACAGCCAGACACCCAGGGTCTAGCATCACTACACCAGCGAATCCTACCAACAAACAAGAACCTATTTTGAATATGTAAGCCCCAACTGAAAAACCCCTCCCTCCAACACTCAAATATTCTCTAACAACACGGCAAGAAACAAGCCCTGTAAGCACAAAGTCAACTGACATCACTCTTCTCCATATGTGCAATATATAATCATGCATTTTTAAATCAACCATTGTGTTCTTTTTGTATCAAAGGGACTAATCTCTGATTTTTGTTTCCAAGATTCCGCCAGAGCTGGCTGAGTACACGCGGTCTTGTACTACAGAATGCTAGGGGTGAAGTATGGGAGGGGAGCGTGGTTAGTCTGGGTGTGATGTAAAAGGTTAGTGGGAAGGAATAGGATCTATGCATCTTGGAGTAATGAGAGGGTATCGACATTAGTCTAGCGAGATACGTTGTACCCGGAAGTTCGTCTTTCGTCACGTGCAGGTGCATAGAACTTTTAATATTTGAGCATTGGAAGGTTACCCATTTGTTTTCATGCGTTTATCTTAGTAACACACAAAGATTTAGTATCTAACCAATCTTATTACTCTATGCCGATAAACGGTTGTTCCTGTCTACACTGGACATGGGCTTGTATGTCACAAATGTCTTACATAAAGCACATGAATGCACACTTCGAATGCTGCACTTTGTCTTCTCTCAACGGCAAAACGGCAATGCATTTGAGAGTGGGACGCGTAAGGGTATGTACGTACATGGGCACGTAATTCCTCAGCAAAAGTTATTTTGCCGTGAACATGTTGCGGATCTAGATTCCAAATACACTGACCAGAAAATCACAATCGGAGACGCTAGGAAACTTAAATTATGCGATATGGGAAATGATTTGAGTGGTTTCTTATGAAGACTGTACGAATCGACGCTATTCCCTGATTAGTGTTGTGAGTGATGATGACTGAGTAAAGTTTGGTTGCTACGATCGAAAAGTGCAATAGTGTCCCCGACGGCAATATGGATTCGAGTATTTTATTTTTGCTAGTTCGGCTGTGGAAGGAATGAATGAGCTCCTTGGAGAGTCATTGGTGCAATATTTGCAAGCACTTTTCTTCACCGTGATACGATAGGGGGACCTATATCATACATTCTCGGATCGTGCCGAGAGCCGACGTGGTAGTCGGGTGGTTGATCAACCCAAGACTTTGCCCACAGCAGACACTGCTTATATTAGTTCTGGCGTATACGCGACGCGCATGAGTTGATGCTTACCGTCTAGACCGGTATTGTCGGGCTCGACGTGGGCCTCCTTGACGGCACCGTTCTCTATAACCAAGGCATATCTCTTGCTGCGGTGACCACCGAAGATTGAACTGCCATCGAAGGACAGATCCAAGGCATTGGTGAGTTCCAAGCCGGGGTCAGCAAGGAAACGAATCTAAGTAGCAATGTCAACACACGAGAGCAAGGGGTCGGAGAGGGTCTAGACACCCACCCCACTCTTGCCTGATGGGTCGAGGGTTTTCCCCCATGCCTTCATGCTACTCGCAGTTAGTGTGAGGTCCAGGGCATGCATGCTGTGCAGAACTTGGACGTTCGGTTCCTGTCGTTGGTGTTGTGGTCCCATCTAGAACTGTCGTGCCAAGAAAACCTTAAAAGGACAACAGACATCGTCTCAACAGGACCGACCACGGGACACGATGAAAGCAGGCGAAGTGCAAGATTCAAAGGGCCGAAACGAGTACCGTTCCACACTAAATGGAAATGGAAGACGATGGGGGGAACAAAACATACACGAAAGCGTCGTTGACGGAGACGACAAAGACATTGCCGGCATCCTTGAGCTTGCTGGAATTGATGTAGCCCGGGATGTGCGATTCTGAACACGCTGGAGAGTAGGCTGCGGGGACACCTGGATGCGGTCAGATCGTCAAGTCATGTGCAGTGTGTGTTTTCGGTGCAGTGTGTTTTCGGTGTGGCTTTTTGGAGGTTACGGGGTTCCCTCTCTTTGTCCGATGTCAGTGACATACCGATAATCAGTCCCTTGCCCTTCAGCTCCTTGGCTATGTTGACCTTGTTCCCGGGAGAGCCCTCAGCCAGATCAACGTCGGGAATCTTGTCTCCGACCTTGACGAAGCGGGCGGCAGAGGAGTGGAAGCCTGAGGCGGGAACAGCGCGGCGGAGGAGGCCGGTGGCGAGCGGACGCGCCGAGGACAAGCGAGTGGCGAGCATGACTAACTGAGATGGCGGACTTGCCCTAAAATTGCCCCGTGATGAGAAGGAAAAAAAAGGTCAAGGGCGGCGGAAGTGGGAAATTAGAAGTGGGATTGTGGGATTGTGGGATTGTGGGCGTGTGGGATTGTGAGAGAGTGGGTGTGGGTGTGGGAGAGGGAACGTGACAGCCCGCTTGCTGGAGAGATGCTTGAGGAGGGAGGGAGGCTCGGGAAGGATGAGGGGGACGCCTCGGGAAGAGGAGGGGAGGGGGGTTTAGGGGGGTTTCTGGGGGGAGTTTGTTCTTCCCACCCTGAAGCTGCCACTGCCAAATGTCCCAATGGCGGAAGGCGGCGGTGGTGCGAGGTCGGTGCAGAGGCCCTATCTTGATTGGCCCGGGCGAGCGATCGACCTCCTCTCGGTCCCCGTCCACCAACCACCAATCGCCAACCACCAAAACCATCAACCACCGCCTGCAGCATCTCTGCGCCGCTCGGGATTCTCTTAAGATGTCGTATACTGATTGTACCACTGTATAGATTCAGTTCTTACCTATTGTAGGTGGTGCAGGTGGTAGAAAGGAAGGCTGGGTGCAAGACATGCAGGACATGGGCAGTC
Organism: Dendryphion nanum; assembly: GCA_020744415.1. Taxonomy (NCBI): domain Eukaryota; kingdom Fungi; phylum Ascomycota; class Dothideomycetes; order Pleosporales; family Torulaceae; genus Dendryphion; species Dendryphion nanum. Next base: position 464,083 of record JAGMWT010000012.1, on the reverse strand, counting down.
CGCAGCGCGCTGCTCGCTGCCGTATGCGTATGTATCCAAGCATTACTATTATTATGGTACTCTGTGTACTCTGTGCTGGTTGCTGGACTGAACTACTATGCATAGGCGCACCGTGTGCTATCTATGTACCTACTATGCACACACATGGCGAGCAATAGCCAGCACAGTATCAGGCAATATGCGAGGCAGGCTCGGGATCACGGCTGGGGGCAGACGGGCAGACAGGGACTGCGTGTGCTAATTGCTGGATATGAAGGCATCCTCTGCTCCGGAGAAGGGAAAGAAAAGAGATACCGTAAATTGGAGCGGACATGTTGGCAATTGGCAATTGAGCGACTAGCTCCGCCGAGATGAGGGCGGCCTTCCCACGCAGCAGTGCAGACGGTGCAGTCAAACACGCTGGCAGTGCGCCTAGCAGGCGTGGCAGAGAGTCCAAGTTGGCCGTGGGCGTTGCAAGGAGGGCATTTGCCCAGGTGGATTGACATGGGAGGAGGGCTTTGGAGGGCTTTGGAGGGAAGTGTTTTCTTTTGGCGACCCCGATCCGGCAAAGACCTGTCCTGTCTACGACGATCGAAGTGGGAAACACAGACGACCAAGAGTGGAACAGGGACCCGCGGATCCCCCCCATGATGCATCCCATCCCAGCTCATGCACCGCACACCCTAGTCGTGGCCACTTTGCCTCTGCCTTTCATCATTTCCATCCATTCTGGCAGCACGCCCAGTTCATCCGTTTCCATATTCCGCCGTCCACGGGTCCGTCCCAGCAGCCGGCCATGCGTGGGCATCATTGGTACCATTGTCGTCATCGTCATTGTTCTCTTCTGGTGTTCGTCTACAACCATAAGTCGGTCTGAATGCTATCGTCGCTATTACCATACCACTACCACTACCACTACCACTACGGCCTTGCTTCTCCTAGCATGGCATAGCACCACCGACTAACGCATTCATCCCTCGAGGGGACATCACGCATCACGCATCACGCATCACAGCACAACAACAACACACCCACACACACCCCCCAAGACCCAAGACCCCCGAAAGCTCACAGACATCTCGCAAGAAAAAAAAAACCTAAGAACAAGAACAAGACCAAGGACAAGACGGAGACGGCCCTTGCTGCTGGTCCTGGTGCCGCCGCCCCGCGCGATTCGACCGCGCGGACCCTATGGTGCTCCGTCCCAAGCCCCCCCAAGTCCTCCCAAGTTCACCCCAAGTCAGTCCTCGGCGTCTTCGGCTCACTGCTGACTGCTTCCGCCGCCCGTACAGTGGGCTCTTTGGTGGGCACTTTGAGCCTTGTGCCTTGTCAACTGGTGGTGGTTGTGGTGGGTTGCCCAGGTGTGCGTGGGTGTGCGTGCAGACCAGTCGTCGGGCCCTGGAAAAGTGTGCGCAGGTGGCTGCCACCGCCGCCAGTCCCTTGCCCTGCCCATCTCTTTGCCCATCACGCCCATCTCTGCCCGTCTCTGCCAATTCACCCTCTGCTCTTCTCCCAACCCTGTTGCGATTCAGCCAGAGGCGAGCGCAACTAGCGTGTAAATGACGCCTGGCGCTGCATCGCGCTGTTCCGCATTCCACTGGATCTGGGAGTGCGCCCACTACTGAGCCTGTAGCTTACCAAACCTAATACCCTAATCCTCATACACCAGACGGTGCCCTGGCTTCCACCTTTCCACACCCTCTTCTCACTACCAGCCCAGCAACCTATTGTTCTGGCTTTCAATTCCCAACATACCACTCACATTGCCATCTCTCTCCCCCTCGCTCAACCACGTTCCTCGCCCTCTCAACACTCCAAGACCCACCTCGCCTTTCCCTCCATCCATTACTCTTGTTGCGATCCTTCCAGTTGTCGTTTATGACACTGTCCGGTCCTGATTCCCGATCACCCTCACCCACCCCGCTTCTGCGCGCGACCGGCGAATCTTGTGATACAAGCACCCGCGACAGCGTCAGGCGTTCTACAGTCGCCTGCATCGCCTGCTTGAACGGAAACCAGGGCGGATACGAACGAATCGCAGAGTAGGACTTCCTGTATTGGACCCCGTGGGGGGGCTTGCAAGAGTTTGGGGAGTGCAGAGAAGGCCTACTATTCATCATGGACTCTAATCAAGGTGGCTCGGGGTCGAGCAATTCAAGCGATTTCGTAGGTGCCATCCATGTCATGTAGAACCTGACATTGGTAGTTACTGACTGTTGCCCATAGGTTCGAAAACTGTACAAGTGCGCGAACCACTCGCCTTACCCCCTCAACACTCCACCGTGCTGACCAACGACAGGATGCTCGAAAACCCAGCAGACGAAAGCGTAGTTAGATGGGGAAACGAAGGCGATAGTTTTGTGGTATTAGAGGTGTGTTGCGCCCACACCAACGCGGACTGATGGCATCATACTAAACCACGGCCTAGAACGAGAAATTCACGAAGCATATCCTTCCGAAGCATTTCAAGCACAGCAATTTTGCGAGCTTTGTTCGCCAATTGAACAAGTACGATTTCCACAAGGTGCGGCATAATAATGAAGAAAACGGGCAATCGCCCTATGGAGCAGGCGTAAGTTTAGAAATGCATCCACATGTGGCAGTCTATCAAACTCACACATCATATATAGGCTTGGGAATTCAAACACCCAGACTTCAAGGCCAACAACAAGGATGCGCTGGACAATATTCGTCGGAAAGCCCCTGCGCCGCGGAAAGCCAACCCCCAACCTGATGAGATCATCGGCGCATCGCAGCAGTTGGACCTCATGAATACGCAATTGATGGCGACCCAGGCGCAGTTGCAAAATCTTCAAGATCGCTACAACGAACTTAGCATTCATCATTCTATGTTACTTCAAGAAGTAATTGGATTACAAAAGACTGTGGTCAATCACGAACATGTGATGCAAAATGTAATGACCTTTTTGCACAATGTCGACGCCCAACGACGCCGCGACAGTAGAATAGCAAATCCCTTCACCCAAGCAGGCGGATCTGCTCAGAACGGCAATGTCGACTCCCAGAACGCCCAAAATGCTGCCGACGATGATAATCCGGCTTCACCACTTCAGCATGCCTCCAAGCTGCTCAGCGAGACCAACGCTGACGTAATGCTGAACCCTCGTAACCTCGAGCACATGAACGAGATCACCATGCGGATGAACGGTACCCTGACAACACCCCCGCCCGAGTTTTTGAGGAATGTGACTCGTCCCGCAAGCCGTGGCGCTCCTGCCTCTGCGAGCTCCTCAACTTCAATGCGTCTGGGTGACCTTGACGGGATCGTTTACCCTGTCGGACAAACAAATGGCATCGATCCCATGTACAGTGAGCATATCAACAACATTCCGTATCCGATGCCAGCAAAGGCTGCAGACCCGGCTGAGCCTCGGTTCCAAGAAACACGCAAGAAGAGTACTCAGATTGATCCTGGGTGGGTACGGCCGCCACAGATTTTGCTTGTCGAGGACGACCCGACTTGTCGTCGAATTGGCAGCAAGTTCCTCTATGCATTCCACTGCTCGATCGACAGTGCAGTAAGTTTTTGTGTCTTGGTCCCTGGTGTTCCTGCTAACCATTCCAGCTTGATGGACTCGAGGCCGTGAACAAGATGAATGCGGGATCTAAATATGATTTGGTGCTCATGGACATCATTATGCCAAATCTAGATGGTGTGTCTGCGTGCCACTTGATCCGTCAATTTGACAATACGCCAATCATTGCCATGACATCGAACATTCGGAGCGATGATATCTCTATGTACTTCCAGCACGGTACGTCAACTTAACATTTTTAATTCTACAATCAGCTCACCAGCTTAGGCATGAATGATGTACTTCCGAAGCCATTCACGAAAGAGGGACTCCTGCAGATGCTCGAGAAACATCTAGTGCATCTGAAAAAATCTTCGGTGGAGGGCATGGCGGCTCCTCAACCCTTGGCAACAGCCAGACAGGTCCTCAAGGAGGAGGAGTCTCCGGCGAAATCTCCGGCAACGGTAAGCAACTGGAACTCCCCCAACCAGATCCCTGGAGTCTCGCCGGTGGGCAGCAACGTCACAGACGAGTATCTGCAAGCCGTCCAAGGGCATCCAACACAGTATGCCGTCAATCCGATGGCAGGCAACATGGCCTACAACACTTCTCCCCAAATGCAGCTTCAAGCAAGACAACAACAACAAGCGGTTGGCCACAGAAGACAGCTATCGGATATAACCGGCGGCGATGATATGAACAATCCAGCAAAAAGACAACAAATGTACGCTGCTCCTCTACAACCTCAGTCAATGAATCCAATGCAGCCACGACCAAGATAGTAAGAGCATGATACCAATTGTTACCCTCCTCTTCGAATTGTAGGAACCGAGCCGACGCATCGCCGGCCTCCTGCAGCTGTTCGTTACAACAAGCAATAGAACCCTCCCCCTATTTCATGTGAAATAGAAGGAAGGCCCGGAAGAGTAATTGGTACAAGGGTCTCATTGGTCCAGGGGGGGGGCATTAGGATCCGGGCCCGTTTGGGAAATACCGTTGAGACTCAGGTCGCGTCTTCATAAAACCGATCCTTGATGACGTGGAAAGTGGTGGATACAGGTCATGCAGAGCAAGAGATATAGGACATTAGATGCAGGACACTGAAGACATACCCCTCGATATAGTTAGCAAGTTTCTATGTGGCAGAGACTTAATCTACGGCCTTCATATTATTTGATATCCGGCGATAAGGCGTTTTATCATATATTTCAAAAACTGTGCTAGAATTGGGCAAAGTGATGAAGATTTCGGCGGGTTCTCAAAGCTAGGTGGTGCACATGCCCACAAATGAAATCTCATATGTTCAAGAGAAATACATCTTGAGGAAAGGACCTCAAGGACGCAAGACGTTCAAATAAGCAGTCCCTGGCCCGCTCGTTGCAGATGTCTCCAGGGCTTGTCCAGTCTAGAACGTGAGCACAAAGCCTCACACGTGAAAACATCCCCGAAGCGCGACCCAAGCTAGCGCACCCGTGGAGTCGTGGACCCTGAACCATGTCCGTGCCTCCCCGCGCCTATGACGCGCGCCGCGGGTTTCTTTTCGCTCCCTGACTCATCCACATCGGTTTTGTTTGACATCCGTGGATAATGATGTTTGCTCCGCACCACTGATATTGCTATATTTCACGACATCAACACCTACAGCTCGTTCTTTCTCGCAACCATGCCGCCGAAAGGAAAGAAGGTTCTGCCCAGCGACAAAACCAAGCAAGGCGAAGAAGAGCGGGAGGATCCCCTCCAAGCTGTCGTAAGTGCCCCCCGCGCATTGGATGCTGTGCACCACACTCAACTAACTGCGCCAGATTCTCGCCGACCCATTCGAAACCCGATTCAGTCCCTTCACCCTCGAGCATCCACGAGTCAGTTTGCATTCCATTCCCATGTCCTTTGAAGCGCTAACTGTATGCAGTGCTTGCTTCCTCTCGCGAACACCCCGCTCATAGAATATACGTTCGAATTCCTAGCTAATGCTGGCGTCGAGGAGGTGTTCGTATATTGTGGCGCACATAAAGAGCAGGTTGAAGAATATATCCAGTAAGGCATAACTGGCTCTGTTGTTGTTCTCTGCTGACTGTTCGGTCCTAGCAACTCAAGATGGAGTTCTCTTTCCTCACCATTCTCAAAGCTTGACCTGATACAGTCAACCTCACACTCAATTGGAGATGCTATGCGCGACTTGGATGCGCGAGGTCTCCTCGTCGGTGACTTTTTGATCGTATACGGCGACGTCGTAAGTAATCTGCCTCTTGGGCCCGCCCTCGCTGCACACCGTGCACGTCGTACGAAAGACAAGAATGCCATAATGACCATGGTTCTTCGGGAGGCTGGCACAAATCATCGTACTAAAGCTCAGAGCACGAGTCCTGTTTTCGTTATCGACCCTTCCAAGGATAGATGCCTGCATTTTGAGCAAATGCCAAACAGGGAGCAGACCAATCATCTTTTAATTGATGAAGACCTCTTGTCGAGCCACGACGAACTTGAGATCCGAGCAGACCTTATCGATGCTGGAATTGATATATGCACCCCAGATGTATTGGCCTTATGGAGCGATAACTTCGATTTCCAGGCACCGCGGAAAGGCTTCCTACACAGCGTGCTGAAGGACTACGAATTAAATGGAAAGACTATACACACCCACATCGTCGCCGAGAAATACGCAGCGCGCGTGCGGGATCTTCGCGCATACGACTCAGTGAGCAAGGACATTGTGTCGCGGTGGGCATATCCAATATGTCCTGACAGCAACTTACTTCAGGGACAGTCGTATCGGTTACAACGGGGCAATATCTACAAGGAGGACGGAGTCTATCTTGCACGAGATTGTGTCATTAACTCTAAGTCAGTCATCGGTCATGGCACCAGTGTTGGCGACGGGAGTGTGATATCGAATAGCATCATTGGACGCCATTGCCATATCGGACGCGGGGTCACTATCGAAGGCGCATATATATGGGATTATGCAAGCATTGGGGATGGTTCTGTGGTCAAGAAGGCCATCATCGCAAACGAAGCATCTATTGGAAAGAAATGTACGATCGAATCTGGAGCCCTAATATCCTATGGTGTGACTATCGGCGAAGGAGTCACCATCCGGGGCGAGTCTAAGATCACCAGAGCAAAGTCGAGGCGTGAGTACAATAAAGATTTGGAGAGGGGCAAGCCCGACATTGAGGTTGTGGGACAAGGGGGTGATGGTTTCGAATACCACGACTCGGACGAAGATGATGAGGACGAAATTGTGGACGGTCTTATACTCTCGAGCAAAAGTAAGAATCCCATCTCGAGTTGTACACATTTACAGGCTCTAACTTTAGCAGTCTACAACCTCGCACACCTCTCGCTATCTGCAGACTCAATATCAACACTGAACTCAGAATCGGACAACGCTTTTGACGCAGCACATAATCAAAATCGATCAGCGGCAGATAGTTTCGTGTCGATCGGATCTCAAGATAGTTACGCCAGTCAACATGCCTCGAATTTCGATCACGACGCGACAGCTAGCATCTACGATTCTCTAGTCGTGGGCCATGAATCCGCCAACATTCAGTTAGAACTAACAGCTCTGCGAATGAGCACCAACGCATCGGATCACCAAGTACGACGAGCGATTGCGTCCGCTTTTGTGAAGCGTATGACGCAGTTGGTCAAATCAGGAACTAGCGTTAAGAATGCTGTCAAAGAGGTGCTTGAAAAGCACAAAGATCTGGTTGAGCGAAGCATATTCGACAAGGCCAAATCGAGCAAGACGGACCAAGTGGATTTCATGGTGCTATTACAGACCGAGCTGTCTCATCGAGAAGGCGGTGATATGATTCTCCTGAACGCCGCGACGAAGCTGATTGAGATCGATCTGGTGGAGGAGGATGGTATGATCCAGTGGTGGGACGACGCTAAATCAAGCGCCGACGACGAATTGAAGCAGGTGAAAGCGAAAACGGAGCAGCTTATAGAATTTCTCAACCAGGAGTCAGAGGAGGAGAGTGAGGAGGATGACGATTGAGCCAAGACTACGGGCCAAATAGGCATCCATAGAGATATGGGACGTGCAGCTTGGAATGCACATGAACGGTATCATTAACTGACTATGTAACCAGTTAGATAGCGCCTCTGGGCTGAGTTCGAGGCAGCAATAGCATATTCAGCTCCTTTCGACGTCTTCAAAAGGTGGTGAGATTATACCTGTTTGGATGTGGGGCGGGAGCCACTCGCTGTTTCGGTTGCGCATGTGGTGCCTGGAAAGTGGCTGAGGCTTTCTCACTGCCTGATTAGGAAAAGTCGGCCGGAACGTAATGACTAAGACGCTGCTTCCCTCACCATAGTAGAGCTGCGACTTGCCTCCGACAGCATTCGCCCATGATTATCCAACCCAGCTGGTGCCACTTGACTTGCTGTGACTCCAAGCTGACCAATATCCCGCTGTACCGGATCTCTTTCTCTCCTTGCTGCCTATCGCCCCCAACGTTTGTCCGCGTGCCTTGACGCCGCATCCTCACTAGAACTAAACCCCGCCCCTCCCTCCACCTCGTAGCCTGGTCTCGTCATTTACGGCGAGGCGAGGCGTACAATACTTCAACACGCCTTTCACCGCCCGCAAACGCAAGGCTTCAGATACGGTTGACAAGCTCAGTGCTCAAGAAGGCCCTCGGAAGAAGATAACGCCCGAGACAACCCCCACTGTCCATCCAGCCACCCCCCTCACAACCGTATTCGCCGATATGGACTCCGACGACGAGTTCAATAGCTCGCAGGTCAGCGACGAGGAGATCATGGACGATAGTGATGTTGGCGATTTCGACGACGGTAGGATACTTCCGCTCTAGGAGGTGAGATCGCACATGCTGACAGTTGGTCTCAGATTCGGATTTCGAAATGGAACAAGATGATATGGGGTTCGACTCACAGGACAAGGATATCAAACCACACAAGCATTCGTACGAAGTCGACTTCAAGGTTTTCAGCCCCGAACAAATACAGGCACATCAGGACAAGCAGATAAATGAGGTGTCAAATATCCTCGGTCAACCGACGGAGGTCACCGCTATTCTCCTCAGGCATCTCCGATGGAATAAGGAACGTCTTATCGAACAATACATGGATCAGATGGAAGAAACGCTGGAGGGTGCTGGCCTCGGCGAAAGCTCCTCAACCCGGCCTCCACGGCTGGAAAAGATTAAAGGCTTTGCGTGCGACATATGTTGCGAAGATGACCCCGATCTAAAAACCTTTGCCATGAAATGTGACCACCGCTTTTGTATCGACTGCTACAAGCAGTATCTATACACCAAAATCAAAGATGAGGGTGAGGCAGCACGGATAAGATGTCCTGGAGAAGGGTGCACTAGAATCGTAGACTCCAAATCACTGGACCTCCTGGTATCGGATGATTTGAGAGAAAGGTGCGCAAACCGAATTCCCTCACGGTCAAATTTACTAATCGTCGCAGATACCAAGAACTCCTTACCCGAACCTACGTCGATGATAAAGAGAACCTGCGATGGTGCCCCGCACCGAATTGCGTATATGCTGTTGAATGTGGAATTAAGGACAAGGACCTGTCACGGATAGTACCGACTGTTCTTTGCCAGTGTGGTCACTTCTTCTGTTTCGGTTGCTCGCATAATGAACACCAGCCAGCTCCGTGCGGGTTGGTGAAGAAATGGCTCAAGAAATGCGAGGACGATTCCGAGACTGCCAACTGGATATCCGCAAATACTAAAGAGTGTCCGAAGTGCAACTCCACCATCGAAAAGAACGGTGGATGCAACCACATGACGTGTCGAAAATGTCGTAATGAGTTCTGCTGGATGTGTATGGGAGTGTGGTCAGAGCACGGAACGAGCTGGTACAACTGCAATCGCTATGAGGAAAAGAGCGGATCTGAAGCCAGGGATGCGCAAGCCAAGTCGCGGCAATCGTTGGAACGATATTTGCATTATTATAATCGTTATGCCAACCACGAACAGTCTGCCAAGCTGGACAAAGACATCTATCTTAAAACAGAGAAGAAGATGACCCAGTTGCAGAACACGACTGGTATGTCCTGGATAGAGGTGCAATTTTTGGAGTCGGCATCCCAAGCTTTACAACAGTGCCGACAGACACTAAAATGGACATATGCTTTTGCATACTATCTCGCGCGGAACAACTTGACCGAGATCTTCGAGGACAACCAGAAGGACCTTGAGATGGCAGTGGAGAACCTTAGCGAGATGTTCGAGAAGCCAATTGATCAGTTGCAAGCACTCAAGGTGGAGATATTGGATAAGATCGCATACTGCACTAAGAGACGGATTATTCTTCTGGAGGATACGGCGCAAAATCTTAAAGAGGGTGAGTCCGCATGCTACATACCTCAAATAAAATAAACATACTGACCAAACAATTAGGAAAATGGGAGTTCAACGTATCTCTGACATGAGAGGGCCCTGAAATATATTAGAAAAAACGAAAACGAATAGTAGATGTACAAGAGCGACGGAATTGATGTGCCGGAGGGCAAAAGCAGAAGCCGAACAGTGTGGACTATCCTGGAGCCGGGAGCCCCTTTGAAAGACCTGACTCAAACATTCACACACCCGCTCACTCATCTATTTCCCGCGTTGTTTTTGCTGTAAAGAGCTCGAGGGCGTAGGAAGTACAAGCCATGAGTTATGAGGTTCCGGGGTGTGTGCGAGTATATGTGTGCATGTGGGAAGGGGGAAGGAATGGATGGAGAGGTTATGAGAGTACGCAGGAAATCTTAGAGAATACTACGAATGTTGCTTGGCGTGTATGTGCTTTCCAGAATTCAAGGCATTTTTTTGCATTATTGTTTTCTTGTCTTCTGGACTAGGGCTGGGAGGAGGAGGAGGAGGAGGAGGAGGAGGAGGAGGAGGAGGAGGAGGAGGAGGAGGAGGAGGAGGAGGAGGAGGAGTTGAACGTCTCTGTTCCTTTCTTTCTTTTCTTGCGAAGGCTCTGGTGAGTGTTTAGATGCTGGGATGATTGCATGGAATGGTGTTTTTTTTTCTTTTTACACTCTCGTTCTTTTCATTTCTCGGTCGGGTTGATATAGATTTCGTTCATGATTTACACCAGCATTTCTATCTGAAGGACTTTTTTTCTTTCTCTTGTTGAGTTGTCAAGTTATTGGAATGGAATATGTTGATAGATTTCCATAGAAGGACTGGCGTTTTTTTCATGCGCCTTCATCTCTCTATGCTTGTCTTACCATCGCATTCAACTCAACTCATACATTGACGTGGTGTTTTCTTTTGGTTTACCGGTTTTGCATGTAATCAGAAAGTGAGAGGATGATGTTTTTGTGGGGTTGTGGTGTGTAGGGCTTTTTGGGGAAAGGAGTTTGAGATTTGTGGGGAGGGAGTGTGTGGGAGGAGAGATGGTTGATATAGTAATTAGGGAAGTAGGGGGGTTTTTTCTTTCTTGAATGCCCTCTTTCGAGCTGGAAATTGTAGTGCTGCCAATCACGTCTTACTTGCGATGAGCCAATATTTCGCACATTTTTGTTCTCTGGTTCTTGCCACAATCGAGGAAATGTTGTTCTACCAATCGCTGTCGAATGTTTTCCGGTCAGATGGATCGCGTCTTTGGCGCTAGAAATTGCAGTGCTACCAATGAAAAGCTCGAAATATCCGGTCAGACAGAACTGAGCTAGTCGCTGAACTCGTCTTCGGCGCTAGAAGTTGCAGTGCTCTTGTTTCTGTAGTGAGCGTGCCTCTTGCTAGGATTCTTGTAATTGGAAAAATCTGGTTGAGGGCGGGTCTTCAACGTTTTCGGTGGACTATTCTTCCTTATTTGTATCCAAGGGTTATGAGTTGATGATTTAGGCTAAGAGATCTAATCCACGCTACGTTAAGGTTACTGATGCTGTCCCCGAAATGCTATGGATAATTCTTAAACAATTTGTTCTGTGGAGGTACAATGTTGCATTGAAATGTTTGCGGAATGTATTGTGGTAGACTGTAGTTTATGTCTGAGTGTTGTAGTTGTGTGATCGGAGGTAGTAGATTATGAGTAAAGATCAGATGCCCTCATCGTCAAGTTGATGCAGGGTGTAGTGTCAAGCTTCGCCAAGGCTACATAGATTAGAGCGAGCGAGTTAGGGCCTGAAAGCTGCGGAAGCTGAGATTGCATGCGTCGAAAGGTGCATGGGCAATCATTTCTTCCAGCTGCATCTCCAACCTCCTGTCTGATGCAGCATGTTGAAGTGTGTTGGACTGTGAGGCGTGGTTTGTAAGTGATGATGCACCATCTATGCTGTCATCAAGGGTCTCGGTGGGATACCCAACTTGAAACGGCCCCGGCTAATCGACGAATGCCTACCCGTCTGCTTTGTCCGCACCAACAGCTATCCTGCTACCTCTTAGCCATTGCAAGGTCGCAGACCCCATCTTTCACTGCATTCGATCACTTTCATGGTGGCACTAAAGCTGTTCTGCCACCCGCCCCCCTTCCTGCTCATTTTGGCGCCTCTGTTCCCTCAAATGTGACCACAGCAACCTTCTACTTCGCATCCTCAACGACAAAGACGATAACGCTGCCGTGAAGATCAAGTTCCTCACGCGCAAGGACCCTCGCCCTGCGGGCTCACCGTCCAGACCATGCTCGCCGGACCTCCTCGCCTCGTATCCCTCGTTACGATCTTGCTCTTCCTCGGTATCGCGTGGTGGTATATTGGGTTAATACAACAGAATCCAGCCTCTACAATCTCGTCCAAGGTTCCATCCGCTGCCAAAGGTCGACCGTATGTCGGAAATCCTCTCGATTTTGGAATACCAATCCGCTTCAGTGATGGAGTTGTTAAGCCGCCAGGCTCCAACTATAGCCATGTCATGGTGGTGCCCAAGACAATGAAGGAGGACCTCAACTGGATGGCTAGAGACCTACCGGACACCCCTCTGATCATATACGAAGTGGACAATCCCAATGCCAAGAACAAGGTACCCAAGAATAAGGGAAGAGAAGCTATGGTATAGGAGTCATTCTACATTCCTGGCATGCAGCCGCTAACAGAAGCAGGTGTATCTGACCTATATCATCGATCATTACAACGAGCTCCCCGAAATCATCCTCTTCATGCACGCCCACCGCTATGCCTGGCATAACAACATCCTCATGGGACAAGATGGAGCGCAAATGATCAGGCGTCTGAACCACGAACGGGTCGCACGTTTGGGCTATATGAATGTTCGCTGCCATCATGAACCTGGTTGTCCTGACTGGATTCATATGGACAGGCCTGGTGGCGACTTCGATTTCTTCCACAAGCCAGAGGAGATTTATTGGCGCAGAGATATATGGGAGGAAATACATCCCGGAGCTCCGATCCCGCCCACAATTTCTGGCGTATGCTGTGCGCAATTCGCCGTCTCACGGGATCGCATACGACAAGTGCCGATTGAGCGTTTTCAACACTACCGTAATTGGCTTCTGACTACCAAGATGGATGATCAATTTTCTGGCCGGATTTTCGAATACATTTGGCATTATATTTTCACCGGTCACGAAGTCCTCTGCCCCGCAATGAATTCGTGCTACTGCGATGGTTACGGTATTTGTTTTGGTGGGCGACAAAAACTAGAAGACTACTTCAAAGCGCAGGATGCGCGCAATGCTCTCTACGGTGAGCTGGATGGATACGTCAAAGAGGAAGACAAGGCCCGAGAGGAAGGGAGAACAATCGAGTGGAATGAAACGCAGAAAGCTTGGATTGGTGAGCTGAAGAACGAATTGCTGGAAAGAGATCCAGTATTAGAAAAGCTACGAAATGAAGCTTTAGCCCGTGGACAGGACCCGAAGGCTAGGGCCGAAGAGACAGAAAGTTGGGATTCGTCTCATATTTGGGATTATGGACCGGATAAACAAAAACAGGGATGAGAGGCTCGCAAATGTCTTCTGAGCTTGTGTATTATTGTGGGCGCATTTTACGACATGGTCGCGGCGTTTTGGGTGAAGTTGTATTCGGGCATACATCTTTTGGGCTAGACGGCCGCACTTTCTACGATACATAATCTGCACAAATTTCTTGTGATTAGTATAGAGGACATACAGTCCTACTTTATATCAAAATAAAATTCAGGTTCAACATTGTAGCTTCGGTCAGAAGAGGTGTAAGCTGGCTAAGGGTCCAGCGCCAAGGACTTTAGTCGCATCCTATTCAACGATGCCATGGAGTATTTAACATTCCTGAGCATTTATGCACCTTCAACAACAATGATACTATGCTCCCTAGCCATGCCCCCTCATTCAATGTGTTGTTTCTCGTCTCCGATGAATTCAGGTGGCTGGGGCGCTAATTTGCCCTTGCTTCGGCTGAGCCTCACGTCTGTCCTCACTTACCTGCTAATATCTCTCTTACCTTGCTCCGCGCGCCCGAGTTTCTACAACATATCAACCTATCGTGCCCTCCCTCTTGTGCGTATGACAGTTCCAATCTAAGCCATTCGCTTGCAACTGCATGGATCTGCACCTTTTTTGGTGTAAAGCAATCTCTCTCAAGCAACTATTCTTCTTCTGCCTCACCGTAAGAAATCACAATTGACACCTGCCTTGAGTCGCCCCTATCCATCGTTATGATAAATCGAAAGCGGTGAAGTGGCAAGTGGGAATTGGGGGTCCAGTTCACAGGTCGCGCTGTTTTCCCTATCACGTGCGGTTGTTGCTTATTCACTACCAACCGCCATCCTGCTTCATCACGCTATCACCGCCTTCGCTCTCTTCGACCACTTGCAACTCTCTACAAACTGTGACAAACTGGAGACGACGCCAACGTATTTGCTTTATTACCACGAGGCCGCTTTGATTTCAGAGATATTTCTTTACATGGATTCCATGTACTGCTACTCGTGGCAGTGAGGTATTCGCAGGCCACAATGAACGACTCAAGCAAAGTCGAAATAAGACCAGTACCACGAGATTTCTCCCAGTCTTCTGCAAGTAATTGGATCCCCCCGTGGCCTATTACCACGGAAGTGGAGTCACTCAAGAGTTTCAAGGTATGATTGCAAATAAATCTCATGTGTATATTGTATTGCTAATAGTTCCAGAATGAATACACACGGATCCAATCAAACGATGCTGATCCTCATACCAATTCACCTTTAAACATCATGTTGAGTAGTTTCGAAATTTTCAGAGCCCCAACATCCAAAAGGAATGCATACGGCTATACACCTTTGCACCTTTTCGACGTGAAAGACAAGAACCTCGTATTCAGCGGTGTCCTCACATTTCAGAGTGTTTCATACTACGTTACGGAAGTTGATATTGACGATTACTGTATTGAAGGATATGGAAATGAACATAGCCCGTCGACCGAAGTATACATCCGTTCAAAGCTCTGCAGCAAGGATCAACAGTTTGACATCTGGTATCTCTTGCGTCGTCCCAAACCTGAGTACACACGGTTCCATGAGCCATTTGCATGGATTGCGGATTTTGGAAAGCACGTTATTGACTTCTTATCGTCGCATGAGAAGGCAGAGGTTGGGCTTTCGGATTTCAGGAGCAGGTTCTATCCCTGGCTTTTTTCGAGGTTTCCGGGTAACAGAAAGTTCAATGCATGGCACGACGCCTTTGGGAGGAATACTGATTTTAGAGTCGCTATCAACGCCTACATTGATTACCTTTACAATCAATCGTATCACCTGGATGCAAAGCTTCTTGATCATCCTATCTGGGCTCAGTGTCTCAAAGGGGACAAACGAGTCATTACGGAACAAAAGATGGAATGTGAAAAAACAGTAGCGACTCCACTTATTTACGACTGCTTCAAACACTTCAATTTTGGAAAAATGCTACAGAAAATACAACCAGAACCATCTGTCAAAGCTCAGCAAGAAGAACGGAAAAGGCTACTCAAATTTCCAGAAGACAATTCATACCATTTTGTGCCAGGACAGCCGACCAGACATCCCATTCTCGAACACCGTCAGATTCGCATTGGAGATGTTGTTGGAGTTAGGCCTTCCAATGATGAAAAGAGGGGCTGGAAAGATGTGCCTGACGAAGATTGGCTCGCATATGTTCAAGATATTCTGCATAAAGATGGACATGATCTTCTCAGGATTCTTTGGGTGTACCGGCCTAGCGACACTACCATTCATTCTGCCCTCTATCCTGTATCCCGAGAACTTTTTCTCTCCGATAACTGCAATTGTGGAGAAGAGTTTTTATCAACCGAAGCTATACGACTCTACACTATTGATTGGCATCCCGAAAGCCTGGACACGAAGAAAGACTTTCTCATACGATCAAAATATGTGACACAAGAGTCGTCCTTTGTTACATTGAAAACTTCCGATCTTCGCTGCCAATGTCATGGCGAAAGGAAGGCTCCTTCAGCGTATCGGCGAGGTGATTGCGTTTATATTACGCGAACCAAAGAGGGCAAGGAGATCCTAGAGCCAGTTATCATTACCAGCAATCAACAACAGCAACAGGGAGACTTGGTTACAGTCCGTCGTTTACTGCGCTTGAAACGAGATTGCCGCCATTTAACGAAAAGACACCCGCACACTATGGCCCAAAATGAACTTGTATGGACTGACGAACATTTCACAGTCTCTTCTAGACGAATCGTGCGGAGATGTCACATACGGTACTTCCCACTAGAAGATGTACTCGCCAGTAAGGTTCCGTTTCCCTATAACTGCAATGGCAATGGAGATGCTTGGATCATGTCAAGCGAATTAACTATCTCGGAAGGAAAAGAATACCTGAGACCTCTACAACTACAACTACGACCCTTTACACAAGGTTTTGATCTAACAAAACCTACAAAACCAATGCCTGGCCTGAGCATGTTTTCAGGTGGAGGGAACTTGGATCGAGCGTTGGAGGAAGGTGGAGCAGTCCGCTTCACCCATGTAATCGACATCTCCGAGACAGCTGTGCATACACAACTAGCCAATGCCCACAATCCAAAAGAAATCAATGTATTCTGGGGACCTATTGATGTCTGTCTGAAAATCATACTTGCTGGACACAATGTTAAGGAAGTTGCTAGGATTGGTGATATTATGTTCATCGCAGCTGGCAGCCCTTGCCCGGGGTTTTCGTCTCTGCAGCCTGACCCGAATAGCATACAATCACTGAGAAACGTCTCGCATATCACCTCATTCTTGTCCGCAGTTGATATCTATGTGCCAGAGCGTGCACTTCTAGAGAATGTAGTCTCTATGACTAACAAGAGAAAGGGGGCAGAAGACAGCGTCTTTTTCCAGCTTGTCGCATGTTTGGTCGCCATGGGATATCAAGTTCAGCAGTTCATAATGGATGCGTGGTGCTTTTCAAGCGCACAACACCGATCCCGCATATTTATCTCGATCACTGCACCAGGCCTTGAGCCTATGCACAAACCCTGGCATACACATAGCCATCCACCAACCATCAATGGGAGAAGCCTTGGGATACTCAGCAACGGGGAGCGGTTCGGTGACCGAGAAGACTATCCATGTCCATTCGACTTTGTCACAGCAGGTGAATCGACAGCAGGACTACCGGACATAGGCACAGGCAGTCTTCAAACCTGCATCCCATTTCCCGATCACCGACTGGTGCTGCTGATGAATCAGAAGAGTAGAGCAGTGATGGAGAGAATTCCACTCTTTCCTCCAGGAACGGGATACGTCCAAGCAGTCAAACTCGGTCTTATGCCAAAAGCTTTGCAAAGTAACAGAAAGGGTAAAGCATTCAGGCGGATCAAAGAGAATGGACAATTCCCTACCATTACGACAGGAATAAGCCCACATGATGCTTTTATCGGACAGGCTGTACATTGGAGTCAACCATCTCCAATGACAGTAATGATGGCCAGGAAAGCTCAAGGTGTGCCTGATGACGAAGTCATCATTGGAAACCCCACAGAGCAGTGGAGAATCATCGGGAATGGCGTCGATCGTCACCCTGGTCGAGCTCTTGGCTTATATCTCAGATGGGCGCTAGAGCAAGGACAACTTCGATACCCCCAAGATTCGAAAAGGCATATCCAAAGCATTCATGTTGAGAAGGAAATGCCCATTCAGCGGCCGATGCAGCAAGACAAAATCCAAAATGTAGATCACAGAATCGAAGTCGATCAAGCCGTTACTGTCGCGCGGAAACAGAACAAGACCACCGTACAGCTCAAATCATCGATTGTAATATCGACGAGCTCTGCCATTCTCAAGTCAAGAAGCTCAACGCCTTCATCAACAACTCTCAAACGATCGTTAGATGACCATAGTCCGGCCACTCGAAATGTCAATATGACAGAAGGTTCCAAGAGAACTAGGCGTTCTGGACAAGGAGATTTGGTGATCCCTAGCAAGTGGAATATTGCTCCCGAACGGCTTCTGTCAAGACAGACAAGTGATTCAAATAGAGGCCTCTCTACAAGATTGAAGGAAAGTATACCCGTCACAGAAGAAACAGAAGAGAACGAGCAGAATCATTCGTAATACTCGCAAAGAGTAGGACTGGGAATTCTAACCCCTTCGCAATTAATGTAGTTACGAGGAATTCACGAGACTTTGAAAGTGCAACGATGTCCTGGACGCTTGAGGTTCTAAGGAAGTAGCTAAGTTAGGTTTAGCGCAAGAAGAAAATCATTCTACATCAACCCCACTACAGCTGCATTTGTACCAGCTTCACCTCACAACAGCACATAGCACATTGATCAAGATGGGTTTCGTGAATTTAGACGAAATCGAGCTGCCTGCAGCGTTCGACGCGCATGTTCATCTCAGAGATGGCAAGATGTCGCAGCTCGTTACGCCAACGATTCGCAGGGGTGGGGTGAATCAGGTCTATGTCATGGTAAGAACACCCCTGGCCGACAAAACACATCTGTACTAGACTCAGTTTCGTACTTGAATTTCAACTCTTTGCTTCCTATTTCCAATCCTCTTTCCTTGTTTATCTTTTCGTTTATTTTGAAATTTCAATTCACGTCACTGAATTAGACCCCAGCCTAACCTCGTCCCTCCCATCACAACAGTCCAGCAATGTCTCGAATACCGCGACCGACTCAAGGCAATCGAACCCAACGTCGATTACCTCATGTCTCTCTACTTACACGAATCCATCACCCCGGAAGTAATCCGTGAAGCAAAGAAGGCCGGCATCACAGGCGTGAAATCGTATCCAGCAGGCGTGACTACTGTAAGTATTCATACATATATCCAAACACAACGTACATTCCCCTAACTAACCAACCACATAGAACTCTTCCTCCGGCGTAATCGACTACGCCACATTCTACCCCGTCTTCTCCGAGATGGAATCCCAAAACATGATACTCAACCTTCACGGCGAAGTCCCCTCGACCCCGGCCAACAATCCCTCCTCAACCTCCCAAACCCCCGCCATCACAATCCTAAACGCCGAGCCCGCCTTCTTACCCACCCTCGCAACTCTACACGCCAAATTCCCCAAACTCCGCATCATTCTTGAGCATTGTAGTACCGCTGCTGCCCTCGAGGCTGTGCGTAAGTGCGGCCCGAGCGTGGCGGGTACTATCACTGCGCATCATCTTTCACTCGTGATTGATGATTGGGCGGGCGATCCGTTTTGTTTCTGTAAGCCGGTTGCTAAGACGCCAGAAGACCGGGATGCGTTACTGCGCGCGGTTGTGCAGAGCGAGGGCCGGTTCTTTTTAGGTACGGATTCAGCACCGCATGAGCGAATTAAGAAGCGAGGGGAGGATAAGGTTGCAGCGGGTGTATTTACGCAGGGTTGGGCGGTTGGGTTGGTGTTGGATGCGCTGCGGACGGGGGTTGAGAGAGGGGTTGTGAAGGAGGAGGAGGTGAGGCAGGAAGGGTTGGAGGGATTTTTTGGGAGGTGGGGGAGGGCTTTTTATGGGGTTAAGGAGGTGGGTGGCGAGAGGATTTTGTTGAAGAGGGGGAAGGAGGAGATTGTGGATGTTTTGAAGGATGGAGTGGAGGGTGGGTTGGAGGTTGTGCCGTTTAGAAGGGGGGAGAAGACGTGGAGTGTTGAATGGAAGAAGTCGTGAGGGAAAGAGTGCTGGTACACAAGGTAGTAGGACAACGACAAAAATAAGGATATCAAAAGCACAATCTCAAAACTCTCTAATAAGATCATTTATTTTCATGTATCTGAACACCACTCCACGATTCACCTATATTCCCTATATACATCCCAATCCCCCCACCTTCCCCCTAGCTCGCAAACGCACAACTCCCCAAATCCCTCTTCTCCACCCTTGCTTCGGGCCTGATATCAAAATCAAAGATATCAATCGGCAACCCCATCGTTGTACACGCATTCGGAATATCCACAATCCCCGCAACATGGCCCTGCACCGGCGCACAACTCAACAACAAATATATCTGGTAATCGTTATACCCTAAAACCTCGACATTAGCAAAACCCATAACCGAAATAAATACAATACAAATACATACCATATCTCCTCAAATACTCAATAACCCTCAACGACGTCTGCCTATACGCCACCGTTGCATCCATATAATGTTGTTTCCCGTTTTCATCCACGGAAAACCCCTCGAAATAGATATATCGGCCCGGCCCGAACTGCGGCTCCACGGGTCCAGGGATGTAGATGGGAGATTTGAGGCCCAGTTCTGCGATTCCGTTTTTCATGACTGTGAATTTTATCGTGATGACGCCGGCCATTTCTATCGCGCCGCAGAAAGAGATTTCGCCGTCGCCCTCTGAGGAGAAGGAGGTTAGTATGGTGGGTGAGAGGGAATGGGGTAGGTATACTACGTACGAGAAAAATGCAAATCCCCCACACTGAACTTCGCACCTTTAACATGCACAGGTAGATAGACTTTACTTCCTCGCGACAAGTTCTTGATATCGCAATTGCCTCCATGCTCAGGGCGACCCGGGACGGTACGCGCGCCCTCACGCCCAACTTTCTCTTTGATATCATCGGATGCCGATCCTGCGTGTACGGATTGCGGATTCGGCGGCAGTGCAACGTCGCGGTCGAGATGGGAGTGTGTGGTTATGAGCTCAGCTTCGCGCTTATTCCACGTCTCGAGGATCTCGGGAGAGGGTGCACAGCCTAGAATGCCCGGGTGGATGAGGCCGGCGAAACGGACGCCAGGGATGTGGCGCGAGGAGCAGAATATGCCTTCGAAGTCCCAGATGGCTTTTGCGCTGGGGAGAGGTTAGTTTGTTGGTATAGTGATGGGGACGTGTTGGAAGACGTACGGCTTGGGGTAGATTTCATCGAGGAAACCGCCTCCGTTCTCTTTTGCGAAAACGCCTGTGAAGCCCCAGGGTTGATCTTCGAAGGGCTGGACGTCTTGGATTTCTACAAGGAGAATATCGCCTGGTTCGGCAGTTTCAATTTCGAAGGGGCCGGTGAGGTAGTGGATGCGTGTGAGGTCGATATTTTTGACGTCGTCTGCGGAATCGTTGTTTCCGATCTGCCCACCTGTAGGGGGCCTTTGTCAATAGGGGAGCTATTGGGTTGAGTGCAATAGATGAAGGGGAAGGACTATACCCGTCCAGTCCACGCATTCTATCTTCACGACTTCATTGTTCTTGATGGTGCCACAAAATGGTACTGGATTTTGAATCAGTGGAAGAATTGGCACGAATGAAGAATAGTGAAGTACCGTCTGGATGCCAGCGATTCTGTTAGTTATGTTAGAATAGTAATTGACACATGGACTTCATAACTTACGTGGAGACAGTCTTGTTCGGAAGCAGGTTTGTCGAGTGAGACTTTCGCAGCATAACGAAGTTCTGATCTACCCATTGTGAGTGTGAATAATACAGACGAACTAGTGAAAGTGGTCACGCAATGGAAACGATGAATTCAGTTAATTGGCAAAGGTGAAGTAATGGTGAGGGGGAAATGCCATATATACGAGGCCTAACGCGGGGCAAGGTCAAATACCTAACAATTGATAATGTCATTGTTGGACCACGCGGGTAGCGTCCGTGGAGACAGACGCGATAGCCAGGGGATAGACAGAGGGTGATAAGCTTCGATAAACAGCTGTTACGTAGCGCGACCTTCTGGAGCTTCCAATGCTCGGATCCCTCGTGCAATCAGAAGTCGCGCCCCGCCAAAGCTCGACTCCACTGCGGGGTAGACTACATCAACGCGCAACACCATCACCAGAGCGTGTACAAGTCCCGTCCATGCACCTTTCGAGTCTATCTTTGTTCCGCGGCTTTCACCTGGGCGAACATGGAATGCTGTCACGCAAATTGCCCATTGGCTAGCCAACACATCCGAGACCCAAGCCTTCAACCTTACCCCTCTCATTGTCATCCTCATCCCAATGTCTAGCCTATTGCCTGATTGAATTTGTCCTTAGTCTTAGCTGAACGATTTGCGAGGCGTTTGGCGGACTTCGGAATGCTGTCCGGGCTCATGCTTGGCAATATTATATGCGTCGAGCTTCTCCCAGGACAGATTCAAGAACTCGTGCTTATTCTTCCATCGAATGTCATCAGCCTTGAAATTCTCGGCCTCGGCTGGAGGTGGTGGTGGCTCAGTGATTTTGGTGATGAGATATGCAGTGGATGCTTCGGCCAATCCGTAGATCAACACTCCAACCAGGGGGATCTTGACGAATACGTAGAATCCTAACCCGAAGCCAAACAAAACCCCAGCACGGTCTTTGAACCATAGCTTTTTCTGTTCTTTGTTGTAGCGGACGCGTGAGAAGTATGGCTCAAGCTAAAGGGCCGTCAGCATGTGTTTAGTCCATCTATTATTACGTTGGGCAAGCTTACCAGCTCTCGCATCAAAGTACGAGACGAAAAGTAGGACTGTAGGAAGGTAATAAGGTATTTTTTGGGCAGCACCAGGGAGGTTCCAAAGATGATCAATGCTGGCTGGGGGCCAACAGCGCCACTGAAGGTATAGAAACTGGCGGCTGGTAGAACCAACCGACCAACGTAAGGAATATAGGACAGAGCTACAACTGCCAGCGAGATGGCACCTTTGCGGCCATATTTGAAGAGAAATAAAGTTATAGCTTGTTTGAGCGGGGTTTTCTTGTCGTCTCCCTTAGGTCTATGCGAGTTGTACAGTTGGAGATTGGGGTAGTACATGGAGCGGAGGTTTTGCGGGTTCTCGGACTTGTGTTTTTGCACATAGGTATGATCAACCCATCGAAGAGAGTCCATGAACCTATGATTCATGAGTAAATAAGTTGCAGGGATGTTAATCGGGTCTTACATTTCATCCAGGGTTGGAGTAATATAGCGCATCAAAGTCATTAGAAAGAATGGCACTTGCAAGACTGAGTGTTCCAAAAAATGGAGACCATTGACAACATCATCATCCCAGTGCGCGTGAGTCATGTCGATAAAGAAGGATAGAATCCATAATAGGACTCTGACTCCAACTATCTGTCCAAGGTATCAGCTCATGTACACCAGTCCCGGGGGGGAGACATTGGTTAGGCCTAGGCAGCGTACAGGAATTGCGACCACGAGACGAATAGCGATGCCAGCAGCAACTGCTATGGCAGCTTGGCGGTAGTGAGTAGAGGTGAAGAGGCCGGGATTCTGGAGGGCACGATGCACTGTAGACTTCAGATTAGTATTGATTGATGAAGCCAGCTGAAGGGGGTTTTGGAGAAGAGGGGCATACCGCCAACGAAGGTGAGCTGAGCACCGCGAAGCAGGGCATTCGCGTCAAAATTTGACATGATGCGTGTACTCGATGCCCAGAGAAGCTCTGGATATATCAAGAATTGTGGATATTGAATGGAATCAGCGCTGTGCAAGGCCGACCGTGTCAGTGTCAAAAGTGCTTGTATGAGTTTTGTACGGGTCAAGCACGACCAATGACGTCGGCGATCAGTCCGAGCTTCCGAACGGGTGTCCTATCAGCTGTCGCTGCCTCGGAGCTCCCCCAATCGAGGCGTTCGCGGCGCTTCGACGTGTTTACCTTTTGTGTGAATGCGCGTCACCATGTCTTCTTTCTGGCTAACTAATTCACTGTCCTGTCGCAAACAGCAGGAAAGAGAATGAAGAGGGTCACTCTCAAGCTAAGCAAACATGGATGAGCCGGCCAATGAATTCACAGTATGTTTCACCCCTCCCCCAGAATCCGTGGTTGTCGATCAGTGTGAAACCAACCTAGAACATAGGTCATGGCGCAGGGGGGGCGCGGAGAGCGCATGAACCAGGGCACTGACCCAGCTATCCAGCCCTCCTCCTCCGTCTCCTCCATCTCCTCCACCTTCACGCTCCCTTCAACTGTCACGCGCCCTCTGTGCTTTCATCCCGCTGCGGCCACGACTACGACATCGCCTGCCCGGTTACAGGCGTCTCGCATATCTGCCGCCCTTGCAGAACGATGGTCTAATGAGCCCTCCACCACCATGTCCTCCCCCGCGCATTCCGAGGGCTTCGACCGAGTCCGCTCAGCCTCCTTCAACACGAACGGCCGTCGTTCATTCACCCTTCCTCCACGCATAACAGACAAACCGGCCTCGAGCAGTAGTTCAGATGGAATAGAAACCCTCTTCACACACTCCTCGACCAAGATAATCTCCTTCACAGTGATTTCTCATAGTCGGCGAACTTCACCCTCACGGCGCTCTCGAACACAGCCCGAGAGAGTGACACAAGATCCAATCTCATGGACCTCACCGACAGAGCGCACACTTGCAGTCGGTAGGTGGACTGAACCTACTAAGATTTGCGCAAAGCTAACATGTTCTAGGTGTCCTCCGAGTATATCGTGTGACCTCGTCCAACGTCTCGTTTTTGAACTCCGGCAACCTTCTCCATACCATCTTCCCTAAATCGCAGTGTTGGTGCGTTGATGGCGAGTCCATATTCGTGTTGCGTATTCGTCAAGATTCCTACTACCGCATCGAACTCCCCTACAAGACCGACGAGGATAAGGAGAAGATTGGAGACTTCAAGACTGTCTTAGGCCAGGTGCTGCAGTACGAAAGGACGCCATGCCCTTTTAGAAGAGAATTCGAAGTTGAGATATCGGTTCCTAGTCGACCGAAAACTCCACCGCGTAGACGCTCTGTACGGCCCGCAGAAAGGGCAAAGAAGTGGACTTTTGACAAGACATGGGTTCCTGACGATGGCAAGAGACCCTCTACACGAGGTTCAGATACCTGCACCGTGTCTTCTTACGATGAAGACGACCGATCAAGCGTCAATACTGACACAATCGAAACGATACCAGATTCCCCTGGTACACTCCTGGATATTACACCTCCGAGGCCTGTGCCGCCCCCATCTGTGCTAGAGCGAACAAAAGCCTTCCAAGGTCTGCGTTCGGTCACAGTGCCTTCAAGTCTCAAACTTGCCGCGTTATCATCACTCGATGAATATGGGCACCAGGTCGCGGCTGGGCAAAAGGAGCAGGACAAAACACCACAAGCCGCAACGCCAAACGAAACTCTCAGTCTAACGTCCAGTGTCGATTCATTCCATTCACTAGAGTCTCTTTCGCGAGACAGCCCCTCACCACCATACCTGGATGCCGAAGCTGAGCTAATCAACCCCTGGGCGGGAGGGCAAAAAGTGGAACCAGAGGAGCCACGTGGACGGGGTCGACATCGCCGCCAGATATCAGAAGTTACTGTTAGAGCGTCCTCCTCTGATGGCGTGTTGCAGTCACCCCGAGCACCAACATTCAATATACACCCGTCCTCTCCAATTGCAGAGATCCCTCTAGGATCCCCTCCATCGACCCCTCCACTAGTCAGTGATTCGGATGAGGATTCCCTCGAGCCGCCTCTATTGGATGCCCCTACACCACCTAGCACGATTCGCATGAAGCGGCTCACTGGAGCGACACAAAGGCGTGCGTTCTCACCGATGCCTCCACCTCAGAACCTGTTTCGCCCTACTGCACGAGGTCCGGGCCCGGCAAAGGCACTGACGGCAGCACTTGTTCGCAAGACGTACGAACTCATTCTTGGACCTCCGGCCCACCTGGTTTCGTTGATGCTCCAAATTGCATCCAGAGTGTCCAATGGAGCATTTGGGTGGGATACGTACAAGATCAAGAATACGGCGGAAAAGATTCCGTGTGCATGGGAATCTAGCGAAGATGAGTGGGACGAGGATGATTACGGGATCCCACTAGGCAATATGGAGGAGTCGACACTCCGCAGAAGGCATGCGCCGAGGGGGGCGGACTAGAGGATTAACGCGCACATGATTTTCAGCATCCCAAGATACCAGGCGTTTTACCATTGCATATACCAAGGCAGGCTCACTTGGAGGGATTTTTGCGGTGTAGGATTATGGGTCTTTTTGTTGGTATGATTTTGTAATGTCGTCACGTTCAGCCCTGCGGAAGGGCTGCTTTCTTTTCCAAGGAAAAACGACGCGCGATTCCAAGCACATGGTTATCGGCGATTGCAAGGGGGCAGAACTACTAGTTCCCAACAACAGTTCCTAACAACAGTTCGGGAATGCGGCGAAGGGAACGAACACGTTCAGGTTGCTCAATGGTGAGCTGGAAGGACTGCCCACCGTCACTCTTCTCGAGGTCAGCTTCCCCCCTTCATTCGTGTCTGATTGTTGCCCGAGTTCCCCGCGCACAGTCTGTCGTATCGAGTTTATTCTGTAGATGCATGTTATTGAATTTTAAATGTTTGACTCATACCTGCACGTCTCTCAGATTGACAGCTGCCATCTGGTCGGCTGGTTCATCAATTGATCAATCTAACGGGTAGTGTGAGTTGGCTTGTAACGCACGTTGCGTTGTTTATCCACCAAACGCTTGGCGAGACGGGCTACTTCGGAGCGAACCCCCCACAAGCCTATCCACCTGTTTTATTCTGCTGATGACGCATCGCATCATCACTTCTCATTACCGTGTCTTCGGCTTACGAGCACATCAAGAGAACGGAAGTGATGAGTGCAAAAAAAAAGAAGAAAAAGGAAAAGGAAAATAAGGATGGCTGGTCTCGCGGAGCGATGATGGCTGGGAGAGTAGACGGGTAGTGGGCGTAAGAAGACAACAAAGCCTGGTACCAGCTGGTCAGACCAGCCATTTAGTTTCGGAGAACACATCATTCACCGCTCCAATCCTGCTCCAATCCTGCTCCAGTCCTGCCACGCGGGCGCGCAGACCCGGCCAGCATCCCTGACAAAGCCTCAACGGCCTCTCACGCTCACTTGCTCGCTTGCTCGCTTGCTCCCGGGCACTTGCGACTCTTAAAATCAAGTCCACGTATTTGCGGTGGCGGGGCTGTTATAACTACACCGAGGTGCCCGCCACCCCCCGGATCGTCCTTGGTACCTCGCACAACACCCACGGCCTGCCCACCTCAAACTCTATGCTTCTGACCTTCGCAACACCGGAGCCACCGGACCTGGCTTTCAGACGAACTTCACTGTCACCCCGACCCAGACACACATTGACATAGAACATCATGAAACGAGCCACGCAGAGGGGCCGGAAGGAGATGGAGCAGCCGCTGCCATTCTCATGGACGCCGTGTCCAACGCCGCCGCTTCCCATGCGAAACCCCCAGAGATGGCGACACCCACTTGAGAAACCACTGCCTCCGCTGCCTCGAATCTCTGCCGCAACTGCAGAGCTGGTCCCGCCGCCCTTGTTCGCCGTGCCTCCGCCGTTGTTTGCCAGGAGGACGCGTCTCCCGCCGCCGACTTCTATCCAGGCCCAAGTCCCGCCCTTTGCAATTCCGGCACCGCTGTCGCCCATTCAATACACCCCAGCATCATCGGCAGCAAGTTCGGTTCGCAATTCAATCTGCAGCGTCGCCTCCACGACGTCGCGTTCGAGCCGTTCATCCAGAGCTTCCAGTATTGCTTCCTTTGCGCCGCCGCCCCTATTTTCCCTCACTACGTCTGCCACGCCTACCACGCCCGTTACCCCTGTGGAGCGCGGAAGGTCGCTGTCCTACACGCCTGCCTCCAGTTCCTCCGCCTTGTTTTCGGCCGCTACGCCCGACTGGGGATCGCCTTCGGAGCCTGTACCTCGGCCGTCATTGAGAAGGAGGAGGAGTCCAACCAAGGGAACGCTGAGGTCGTTGAGAGCCAAGGAGAGTGAGGATGCTTTGAGGTCGGCGCGACCAGAGGAGCCTGTGCCAGCCTTGAGCCCGTTGAGATCAGTAGCGCCATTGAGACCTGTGCGGCCGCTGAGGATCCCGGAGAGTGAGGCAGCTTTGAAGAGTTTGAGGGACAAGGAAAGTGAGGCTGCCCTGCAACGCTGCTACGATCGCCAGACGTCTGCATATTTAGATGGAATGATCTTCGAGAGATCGCACTTGGACGCCTTGGCAGAATAATGGACAGGTGGTCAAAAATCATCACGTGATACGCATGAGTAAGTCTTTGTGGCGCTGTTCCTCAGGCCAAGCGACTGACCACAACACAGAATCATGTCACGTTACACAACACAAAATCATTGGAGCACTGTAAGATTATACGAATGACGCATCACATTAGTATTGGCTTTCTTTTGGGCGGATCACATCACATTAGGATCAACATTTTTTATTCACACGGGCAACACTAGGGTATCTGCACGCATTGGGTTTTCTTGGTTTTCATCATGCATTCTTGTTTTTGGGTTCCCTCTTCAATCTCGTTTCATTTCTCGGTCCCGGTTTTGGCTTCAGCATCACAAATCTCCCCTCTTGTCTTCTCAGTCTTCCTTCTTCCACATTCGTATTTTCTCTTCTCGCATCTACCCTTTTTACTTCTCTTCAACATGATACCATTATAGGGCTTCTCTTCATTAATCTCATTTTTCTTGTCCACGAATAACGGACATATCATCATGTACTTATAGATCGAACTCTCCCTCTCAACTCCGAGATACGAAACGGCATGGCGGGGAACCTTTGTTTCTCATTCAAGACTACGCTATGCTACGGCAAGGGCTTTTCCTTTTTCCGTTGAGTGTCTAGATAGATTCGATTTATATAGACTTTTAGTGTTTTTTGGGCTTTAGATTTAGGGATTTGGCATGCATCTCATCTGGAATGGAATGGAACTTTTGATTCTTTGTGCGCTTGAACGAATAATCTTATCTTGCATCTGTCTTCCTGTGATATTGATAGAGTGTATATGTATCCCTCTGTTTTCGCCTGTTGTAGTGTCTGATTCTTGGCTCTTGATTCACACGTCGAAAACTAAAACACTGAACTCACCTTGTATGTAAGGAATCTAAAATGATCCAATGCCCAACGTATGTCGTCTTCGACTCTAAAATTGATGGCACTGTTGCAACATGCTCTGCCTGGAGATCTTTGTCCCACCTCCCTCTCTCTACATAAATCACCTTAGGATTTTAAAAACTAAAAAGTGCCGTCAAGCTATGGTGTATGGGCCTGGGAGCTCCGCGGTAAAAAGAAAAGAGATGTTCAGCATATATGGTTTTCATTCCTCTTCCTCTTCCTCTTCCTCCCCAGGGACCTGATCTGCAAAAACTAAAGAAGAGAAACCAACCGTACATGGACCTGGCCAGCTTCTGTCCCTCATCGACTCACTATCAAAATAATAAATACGATTATTCATAGTCTTTGTGCCTAGGAACATCCTAAAATCCAAATCTCACGAGCTTGAAAACTACAAATTCAAAGCATCATGGAACGCGGCTAAGTTCTCTTTCTACAAATTCGACAACTAAAGCAAATGTGAGGTTTTTTTCTCGTGGACCTGTCTTCTTCCTCTTCCTCCCTAGGAACAAGATCTTTAAGAACGAAAAGAGCTGGTACCAATCCTTAGTGGAATTGGCAAATTGTCGTGGTTTTATTCCTCACAGATCTTCAAAAACCGAGAAGAAGAAAATAGCGACACTAACCACCCATGGGCTCAACCAAAACCCGGACAAATATTCGAAATGACTTTCCCAACCTCCCTCTCAAAGTCAGCTTCCCACTCAAAAATGTTACAACAGACTTTTATGGTGCTCTTTTCCGGACCAAAACTATCCAATACCGTGAAGATGGCGAAAGAGAAAGTGGACGTCTTACACGACTATGAACTCTTCTGGGGTTCTGGAATTTTTCGTTCAGGGCAGGAGTTGTAAACATCTCCTCGAATCTTAAAAATTCACGCTCTTCACATTTGTACAAAAAGTGTATGGAAGAGCGATGCTAAAAGATTTCTCGACCAAGTGCAATGTGTGCTTTGTCCTAAGAAGACAACATGGCCCTCAGCATAAAGATCTGGGTTCCGAATACTAAACAAAAATGGATTATGCGTGGGTTCTCCAAAAGGAGAATTATATAAAAAGGCCCGCCGAGATGGAGATGATCGGATTGACCAAATGTTACACAACATCGCTACATGTTTGAACGGGAAAAATGTGTAAACTTCATTACAGATTCAAGGCTTCGCTATTATTCAGGCGACATTTTGAGGTCGAAATGAAGAAATTTCGTACTCAAATGGTTCATATCGTGGTTCTAAAATCGCCGCAATTAAATGGAATGAGTGTTTCTCGCTCCACAAACAAATCACTCACTCACTAAAATGACAAACATCGTAGACAACATCTTCTTAATTCTGTCTTCTTACGTGCGTACTCCGTATGCTACGCAGATGCAAAAACGATTTCTATGCACATTGTGGTTAGTGTGTTCTAAAATGCACTTCCCATTAACGCATGAGAACTTCGGATCCTCTCATCTCCACACTTCAGACTGACCAGAAATCAAAGACCCAGAGTTGATGCTCTGCTTGGGCTGTGCGATCTATAACCTAGCCAAAATAATTTCCCCTTTTAACCATATGTTGCGGATCGAGATGACTCAATACATTGCACGACCTTCTATAAGAATTCTCAAACAATGAAATCATCGACCCTTCCCTCCTCTCTCTTGAAAACCTTCACTTCCCCGCCCAACATCACCTCACACAAACAAGAATTTCAGTAATCATGGATCATGGTATATTTCTCGTCAAAACTGCCCTCGATCAAAATGGACCAAAACTCCAGGTCAAAACAATAAAAAGGATATCAGCAACACACATGTCCTGGACCGAAAACTCACCTCATTCAAACCATGAGAGGAACTGCAAAGAAAAGATACAAGCAAAAACCATGTGAGAAGTTTCCGGTTCTAAACCAAAAATACAACAACTCAAAGAGTGATGACTATCCCCCCGAACCGCAAACTCTACGACCCTGAAAATCACCTTCAAAACAGCTATGATTCCTCGCTCTTCTAGATCCCATGAATGCTCACTAAACAAAAAAAAATTAGAAAAATTAAAATATGGCGTATCATGGCCGGAGGACTCCTCACTCTTGAACACTCACATGGTTAGGTTTGCGACTGAAAATTTCAAATCACAACTAAGACATCCTTCAGTCTGGAATTGAAAAGATACCTGTTGATGTCTTTCCGCTTTTTGGATATTACTGATACAGACAATCCATGTGGAGATTGTGACAGATAGAAATCCGATAAAAGATTTCCGAAAAGCACCAGAGGTGGGATACAACACTCCCTATGCTGTGTTTTTTCCGGTACATGGCAGCATATGATCTGTTTCTCCACGCCCATTTTCAAAAATAAATAAAATATCCGCTGTGCAAAGGCATGATATTCTTTGCAAAGGCTTCCCCAGCTATCTCTGTAACTAGGATAACTAGAGAAGGTTACTGTATTTTTCTGTCTAAAAACCTTTGCTCCAAATGTCAACATTCTTTCTGTTCTCCGAAACTTAACTCTACAGCTGCGTGTGGAGATTTCTTGAAGAAAAAGCTAGAAAAAGATATCACCAGAAGCAAATTACAATGTTGTAAAAGCTTCGCTTCTCGAGACTCGATAAAAGCACGTCACCGCCCAAGGACTCCTTCTTCCTGCAATGAAATCCCTAGCTCTGCGACTGAAAAGCAAACAGGACAACAACAACATAGAACCACACATTTCGTGCCCTATTCTTCCACCCTAGAACCCTGATTCTCTAAAATGCAGAATAACGAGATAATGGAGAATCTGTCCCCCCCCCTTTCTTCTCTTTACTTTGAATCCAAAACTTCAATAACTGGACAGCATGTCCCTGTGTGTTCCAACCAAACCTTTTGAATTAGACCAGGCGCGGAGAACTGTAAAAAAACAAGAACTAGGTGCCGTATGTCTTCGACTTGTCCAAAAAAAAAAACACATCACCTCAAAGACGTGTCCTGTTTCCTCCAACCAAAATCGTGGCTTCTCTAGAAAAGAAAAAAAAGTGCCCTTGCTGCATGAGAACCTCTCCCCCCCACCCTATCCCTGTCCATTCTCGGTCCCGAACTTTGCGACCCTACAGAAATGCCCTGTTTGTTCTAACTAAACCACGTGATAAGTGTTGGGCTTGGGTGAATCATGGGCAAAGTGAGATCCCAGTGTAATGAACGGTTTTTTGGTACCGAGAAATGGTCTTCGATTACACTAGACGAGCACGTAGAACAGAACAGTTTTCAAATTCACTGAAGTCCATGTCATTTCCAGGTATTTGACAGCTACCGATGTTTCCTACATATCTACTGAGAACCTCCATGTGCTATTCCCGTTTTTGGATTGGAGACTAAACTGGGTTGACCTGATGATCTTTCCTGCAATGATTCCAAAACTGTCCAACCCAAAGTTGTACCTTGGGGGCAAGGGAAGGGGGGGAAGTGAAGATCACTGGCTTCCAATCGCATCCTTCGACTACACATTTTTTGAGACCGGCTATGTTCGATTCAATGGCTTGTTGATACCTTGCGTTCTGATCGTGATGTGGACGCTTGAGATCTGGTCGACAGCGAACTACAGAATTACACATGCACCCCCACTTCTCGTTGCATTTTGCTCGCTTTTCGAAATTCTCGAACAACTCAAGGACCAAATGCGACGGTTCAATACAGTAAGTCGAGGCGCAGACTTTAACAACTCCCATTTTCGTAGGATCAGTGACACGTGATTTCCATTGGACATTGTCTATCAGACCGCACCCAAGGAGTATTACTATTGGCCAGTCAAGATCGGCGCCATATTTATGAATTTTGTCGCACTTGAAACAATGGAAATGTTCCGTAGCGCGCCTGTATGGCCAATCAGCTGTATTCCATTCAAAGCCTGTCAGTCTTGGTTCGTCAGGAATGAAATAAGCGTAGCGAATGGATGGAGGCGTAATTAGCATGAATATTTGGGTTTGCAGACATGATTGTTTCCTCTTGTCGCCATGGTAAAAGATTGGAATGGAACAAGCGTAACGCTATGTATGTTTCTTTGTTTAATAGCTCGGATGGATAGTCAACAGTATGGGTCAGGCACGGATGGAACTTCGGCTTTTTTGGATAGGAGTTGCGATGAAGAATTGTATGATCTGGGCGAGATGGAGGTGATATGGGGCTCGGATTCGCTTGGTTATGGGACACAAGTGGGTTTGATCCTCCGTACGTTTGGTGCGTGTGGTAGTGCAGAGTCGTGGAAGAAGGCATTCCCTGATAAGAATCATTGAGAAGTTGCTGTGGAAATGAATATGCGGAGAAATTTGGGTTGCCGATTGGCAGGTGTATATCAGTATTCTATACGTTGTTACCGTGTCGGTGCGTTGCAAATTGATCATTACTGGAAGCCGGTGGGTATGTGTTTAGCGGAGGTCCTGATGGAAAAGGCACTTGTGTAGAGATATGACTGAGTGTTAATTCCTGCTCTGCGCAAGTGGCTGGTTTGTTGGCTAGTACGCTGGCTGGTGCGGAGCTGGTGGGATTATTCAAGCTGTTAGGTGTGTTATGGTAAGGGTCATAAACAATTGAGTTGGCGGTCGTGTTATTTAGGTATTGATCTAATAACTGATTCTACACGTCCTCAAATGTGCCATCGATTGAGCCGTGATAATTCGAATCGCTGGTCGTGTTGTTTAGAAACTGACCTCGTGCTCGGGTCTGGAAGCCCTTCGTTGTGTCATCCGTAGTCCCATAATAATTCGTATCACCAGTCATGCTATTTACCATATCTGGAGTTGTTGGCAGGACTTGTAATTCAGTTGTATTTCCTTGTTGTGTGATTTCCTGTTTGGTTCTTTTGGCAGGTTGGAATTGGATATCATCGTCTGCAAGTGCCTGGGCCCTCTCCCTTTTCAAACTTGGTACTTCAAGACCTCTCGCCTCCGGCTCATTTTGCTGAGTTTCATCCTGTTCCCTCATATAGTCGAGGAAATTTTCTAGATTGACAACGATGGGAGGCTGAGAACATTGATTTGGTACCTGGCATGTGTAAGCAAAATAGGTGGCACTATGAAAAGCATCAGATATCGTACATTATTCGAGGCATTGAACTGATCCATGTTGATTCATATGTCCGGGGTTTGTAATGGTATGAATAGCGAGAATGGTTGTGTTCGCGTGCTCACGAGTTAGAAACCGAAACAAAACTCGAAGGGAGCATTTCTGCTGAGGGAGGACAGAGTGACACATGCAGTTAGCAGATCGATGGTTCTTTCCTCAAAATGCTTCATACTTCCTACTATCCGCCCTTTTTGAGACTGAGTGCTTTCCTACAATTCTCAGCCGCGATGCCTCGTCCTCCTTTGTTCCCTTTTTTTTTTGGCGCTATAGATTGCCAATTTTGCTTAATTTTTAGTGGTGCTGTTCTACTAATGCATCGGCTTCCTTTCGTTGGTGTCTCATTGTCGATATAGTTGAAGCCGATGAATATGGCCAATCGAAAGCGACATGAATAGCTTGCACTGCAACACCATCTGTTTGCAATGCCATTGGCCATTGTTCACCCCCCGTGTAACATCATTCCCATCTAAATAGTCAAGAGTCTTCACTAGGGAATTGTAGTAGCACCATTAGATTACTTAGAAGCTTCGAAAAGGTGGGGATATAGCGATGTGGTCTTGAGTGTTGAGTGGGTCGTTGGTCGTTGGTTAACCTCGCCTGACGTCATCCCGAAACATGTGAAGAGCCAGCTCTGAAAACCATCGTTCGCAAGTCGGAGCTCCCGTCGCAACTACATCCAAGATTCATTGCCTCCAGAAATCACGAGTTTTCTGTATTCGCCATGGAAAACCCAGGTTCGTCAAACCTTGCCATTCCCTTATGAATATGCAACTGAAATCTCCTAGTCAAAGAAATATCTGGTGTCATCCACCTCCTCACTCAATCCCCTCCCTCGCAACAGCGCGATACGATAGAAACATATTTCCTACCGAACGCATCCTTTACGCATCCATTCTGTCGAACAGGGAGATGGAATAACTCGCGCTTCCTAATTCATGTGATCTATCGGTGGTACAAGATCATGAGCCCGCGAATAGATATCACAGTGCGTTCAGTTGGTATGTGCCCAATCGCGTGGCAACACAAATGTCGGTCAACAATGCTGATGTGGATTACTAGCATTCGATGAAGCGAATCTGCTTCTATACGTCAATATTTCGCAAATATTTCGGATATGGGCGGTGCCTTTCTATTCGGCGCCGGTTGAACTTGTTACCGTAATAAAACTAAAACACAGCAGGGTCGATGATAAATATTATATTGAGAGCCAGAACGATTTGTATCAGGTTGATCAGTTCGTTCGATTTGTTTGGTTAGGAGGGTGGATCTTGGTTAGGATGTGGCAGTTCTGTGCCACGTTCTTTTGCTTGTTGGGTGCCATTATTCTCTGGCCTGTTAGTATCGTAGAAGAATACGTAGGTGTGGAGCCAGAATTTGGAAGGAAAAGACTGAGAGGACCCGAAGAGATCGAGTTACGTGATCTGGAGAGGAAGAGCGTCGTAAATGGCTAAACCGCGCAGGCCCGGGTTATCGATAACGCGGCAGATAGTAACGGTAGCGGAGGATTTGTCGCGCATAGCGCAGGTACACTTGACCGTTCCAGCGAATGCGTAATTTACATTGTGCGTGAGGATGCTAGTGTAACCCACATGAGGTGTTTGGTCCAGGGTAGCATGGCAATATTTGTAACTTGACCTGTTTTTGCTCCACACCAACAGCGATGACGGGTGTGGTGTAGGTAGCGATGGGCACCTGGCTAAATATAACCACCAGTGGCATTTGAGACATATGAAGGTTATTGCCACAACAGATCCATGACCGACGCTATAGAACTATTGAATCTGTAAGGCCCAACAGGGTTTCTTGAAAGAAAAATTCACTGCATACTTGAATGTAACACTCCTCAATGCTAGATGATTTGCGTATTTCAACGGCTAAAAGAAGAAGGCCTACCGAGTAGCGCGTAGTCCAACATTGGCCCAACGCTCGGCGCATTTGGAAAGATCCAGGTATGTGGTTGTTTTCGCCCACCATCGTAGATGTCGCATAAGGAGGCCTTTTTCTTGGCATACTGTGTAGGTGCCGATGTGTTGAGGGCTGGAAAGCTGTTGTCTTGTCCCAAGTTCGAGCTAAAACCATGAGCGGAGATAAAAGGCTTTTTTATGGCTTGCGTTCGTTTCGAGGCGATATACAAGTGAAATTAGGCTTGAGCCAGCTGGATTTGCGGGCATTGGGACCTGACACCTTGAGGCGATCTCTCTTTCGGCTTGACTGGACGAACTGTCGCCGATCTAACAAAACAAACTTCTGTGAGGCGGCACACGTGTTGGGCTGAACATCCTGTGGTCAATCTTGAGAATCCAGCCTTGCGATAACGGGTTAACGGCGATCCTACAGGTGGGCGCGCAAGTCGTTAGTGAGCGAAACAAAGCACTCTCTCCGAATGTGCATTCCAACGCGCCTTTATCTGGCTGCTTGTCATCGTGAGATGCACGATGCGCATTTCTCCAATGCAAACAATCCTCTTTGGTGCTCACAGATGGCTGCGGTACCGAGATGCTGTGCAATCTGGAGGCTTGAGTCCTTCTCGGTAGATTCCAGGTGGACCGGCCATCGGATGACCCGGGCGTACGCCTCTTAGACGAAGCGTAATTCTTGGGGCTTGTTGCGCTCATGGGTGGGTTGGTCGCATGAGCAGCAGGAAAAAAGACGGCTCGTTCAAGCACTCCAGGCGATAAGATTGACAAGGAGGGTCGAGTTTAGGATGTGACTAGCGACCCTTGCAGCCATCATATACGTCTCCCAATCAGTACAATGGGTATGCGATGCGGCAGGGATTTCATAGGTTGGGCTTTGTGGAGAAACAGAGGCGTTTGCAGCATTTGTGGATGTGACGCGGGAGTCAGCCTGGCGTCGAGGACACCATCCTGATCGTCTAAGATAAACCTGGGCAAATGTGCCTAGCATAGGGCCAACTGTTGTTGGAACTGTGGCATTGCCACTGTCTGCATAATTCTTGCCCATGGTTCCTTAAGAGGGCCTTCCTGCGCGCGGGGCGCGCTCAATATTGTTTTCTGTCCGTTGTCCCCACTTCCTCTCTCCAAGTGCCACGAGTACAACAGAACAACGCACTGCTCACGTGTTCCGGTCTTCGAGAAATAAACGTTCGTTATACTCAAGCAGTCCAAGAGTTGGTCCGCGAACAAGTTTATCCACTACACTCATTCAAAGGGACCCTCCAGAAACATCCCACCCTTGAAGTTGACGACATTCTTTTCCCCGGAACATCAATTCGAATCCTTCTCGCCTCGCATCTCCTCCCGAACGCTTGACCGAATAGAGACATTCTCGCCATGTTGAGGATACTCTCTTTTGCTCTGCTCGTTACTGCATGTCTGGCAGATACGTGCAAGCCGTGTAACCCCCAAGGTTCCACTGGAACCAACCCTCCTGCTGTTGGACAAGACTTGAAATCGCTTTACATTGACTTGCTTGGTTCAGTCAAGAATATCCATTTCAGAAAGCGTTGGGCCGATTCGATACAGGCACGAGCTGCATTCTGCTGTCGGGAAACCTTGGACTGTGTCAAGGTCAACAATCTTAACGTTCCGATCTGTTATGACAAATTCACCACCAATTACGCCTTTGCGGATGGTTCCTGGGGCTCATTAACAACGGGTGAATACAATGCAAAAGATGGATCGAAGGCGAACCTCTTAACTGGCGAATACACCAAGGCGGGCGGTGAAAAGGGGAATGTTTATGCGTCCGAACCAGCTGCAAAGCCGAACACCGCAACACTTTCGATCCCACCGCAATGGACCGGGACTGGAGTCGGTAGTGCTATACCAGCGACTGAGCTCGCATCCATAATAACCGCTGCAACGACTAGCCCTGTCACTTCTGCTGCAACCACTGGTGCCAGTGCAACTGGAGCACAAAACGTAGCCCCTCCATCAACATCAAGTAGAGGCGGTGCCGCGAATATTCAAGTCGACTCCACCAGGTCATTGTCGGTCTCCCTTTTCAGTGCCATCTTATATCTGCTGTATGCTTTTTAGAGGGACATAATGGAATGGGTTGGTGTTCCAAGGAAAATAATGATATGCAATGTGGCAATGTTTCTTTTACTTTTATAAATATTTGATATGGCACTTAACATGTTGGTCGAACGACGCTTGTCTCGAGAAAGATACCCCCGGAGGACCGTCGCAGACAGTACGGTGATATTGGTTATCTGAATTAATTTCGGAATGTGTTCAAGTCGAAGAATGAATCAATTGGACGACTTTGTCCCTTTCCAATATTCTCAATCATCATTCTGCAACATGCTCTTCAGTTTGGATACTTCCTCGAGATCTGCGGTTTCATCCGAGGAAGAAGTGATTGCTGCCGAGTGAAACCATTTTACTTTGGACTTTTGCTTGAGATCTTGGATGTTTTGAGAGCGCACGCCTCCTCCCAGGATGAAGGTAATTTTGGAGTCAAACACCTCTTGGAGCTGTCCAACCTTTTGAGCGCCAAGAATTGCACCGGACGGGCCACCACTTGTGAGAACCGCTCTGAAGCCGCAATTGATGAGCTTCTCTGTTTCTTCGAACATATCTTGAAGCTGGTCGAAAGCTCTGTGGAATGTGCAAGGAAGTGGTTCCGCAACTTTCACCAGATGAAGATTTTTAGCCTTATCCACCCGATGTTCGCTATCCAGAATCCCGAAGACAAACCCACTTGCAAGAGGCTTGAACAATTTGATACTCTCTTCCATTGTTCCCAACTCCTCGGGAGAATATGTAAAATTGCCTCCTCTAGGTCTAATCATGACGTTGATGGGCACACCTGTCTCGATCTGCTCTCGCAGTCGTTTTAAGGTATCGTAACTGGGGGTAACCCCACCATCTGCATAATTCGCACATAGCTCAATTCGGTCGGCCCCAGACTTTGCTGCATTTATTGCGGAATTTATATTGAAACAGGCGATCTCTAACATGATTTTGAGATGAGGTTCAAGGTTGGTGGCCGACGGATGAAGAGACGGCGCTGTGCATTTCATGTCATCACATGACTGAAAGCAGTTAGCGTTAAACGCGTCGCTGACCTCACCCTGCAACCTTCGCGGTCTCGCAGCTTCAGAGGTTCAGCAACTCGATATGAGTATTCTACCTCATTCACGAAATAAACGACATGGCAACGATAGTACAATGCGGCGATTAGTAACATAGCGGTCGTGCCCGCACATGTGATAGATCTAGACCAAATGATATATAAGGAAAGAAATCGTCAAGTTCTTTTTACGTAACCAGAAGGGCAGGATTTGGATGTACTCCGGCGAAGTTTTCTGATAAATACCCATGTCTAATGGGAGGACATAATTCGCCGCAACGTCTTGATTCAAGTCCGTTGACTGGCTGAACTCTAGTTTACGTCATAGAACGAGGTGACAAAGGGTTGTCAATGGCTCATTTATGTTTTCCTAGGGGTTTAATTAGAAAACGTCGCGGGATTACATCTTCTAAACAATCTTACAACCTTTTCTTCAGAGGTACAAACATTGGAAATTTATAAATAATCATTGGAAATGACGTCCACCACACCATATAAGGCGCCTGATAACCCTTTGTTCTCAGCACAGCTTCGCATCGCTCGGCCAACTGCATCCATCGCAGCATTGTTACCATTCTACAAATCTGGCCTTGGGTTTGAAATCATTGGATCGTTTTCTCAACATGCCGGGTTTGATGGCGTGATGCTCGGTCATCCGAGTCTTCCATACCATCTCGAATTTACAAGGGAAGAGGGACACGACCCTGGCAAAGCACCTAGTATGGACAATCTTCTTGTGTTCTATCTACCCCGTGAGCAAGATTGGAAGGCTGCAGTCACCAAAATGGAGGGAGCTGGATTTGCTGCTGTTAAGAGTTGGAATCCGTACTGGGATGCTGACGGCAAAGGGAAGACCTTTGAAGATCCAGATGGATGGCGTGTTGTGTTGTGGAATAATGAGTGGAGATCCACACCTCAAGATCATGATGCACATCTATAATCCTTCCTCGAGGCCGCGAATCGCCATGGACTTTCCCACACTCTAATTGTACCTGCCTATCCTTGAATAAAAATCACTCTTTCCACAGGCTTCTATCCAAAGAAGATTTTCGATCAGTAGTAACTTTTGAATTAATACGCTTCGAGATTACCCACAACAGCATACCGTGCATACTGTGCAAACAACACACTCAAACGATCGAAACAAGATCCAATTTGTACAGTTATAATCCACCAAACGAGCAACGCAAAATCCAATATTTACAAGTGCAATAGATGCAGAGTTGATCTCATGATGCGAAAACGTTCCCACACGTTAGTGCCCAAGATTTCAAATTCTCACTCGGGATAGTAAACAAACACCAGACACCAAAAAAAGAGCACTCAGAAAGTGTGGGTATAGTAGCAAAACGTCCAGACTTACAACATGGCAGCTCAAAGGAATGAGAGGGGAATCTAAACAACAGAGTAGAACAAGTACCAAACCCAACAGTGGCTTGTACCGAGTGGAGCCACCCACCCGCGTTCCCTCATTCCCCCTTTCCTAGCAGCCCGCCAGTTCCGCCGCCTCGCCAGGGTTCTTGGGGATTACGCCCGCCTCTACAGCTTGCTTGTATCCCCAGCGATAGTCATTGAGTTGGGTCTTCCAGCTCCAGAAGGCCCAGCCGAGTTGCTTTTCGTAAGCCGTGACTTGGGCTGCCCACCATTGCCTATAGAATATTTTGTTGGCTGCGACGTTGGGGTCGAAGTCGGAGTTCCATTCTAGCTCAGTTTTGACGGATATGCTCCATTCGCCGACCATGAGGGGAGTGTTGAAGTTTTCACCAAAGGTGTCTGCGCAGGAGGTCGAGACATAGTTGGCTTTGGTGTGATTGATGGTCGACCATTTGAGGTAGCGGTGGCTGTCATAGACGACGCCGGGTTTGTCGCCGAGAACTGGCTTTGCGTTTCCGGCACCCCAGGCGGAGTCCATGAATTGAATAGAGATTAATTTGTCACTGGTGACTCCATATTTAGTTTCGATTGCTCGGATCTTGTCGTATGCATTGGGGTAGTAGGAAGAAACGAGAGTGGGATGACCTCTTTCAGGCTCATTGAGGACTTGGATCATGCCGGTGGTTCGGTAAGCGTTGTTAGTGTGAATGCGCTCAGTCATGTTTTGAAGGAACTTATAGGCCCGTTCATACTCCGATGTCTGGTAGTACCCAGTTTCAGTGACCCACTGTGGTAGTGGTTAGAGATACGCGTGATGAGAGAAGGATTGTAGTTTACTCACTTGCCCAGTAAAGGGCTGGGTTACTTCTTGCGCTCTGGGTGCGCCGTGGTGGTCAATAATAACGTAGATACCTCTGTCTGCAGCCCAGCCAACAAGTCTGTCGAGGAACTTCAGCCCACCTCGAGGGAAGTATTCGTCGCTAGTAACAAGGCTTTCGACCATCCAGTACCCGACAGGTACCCTTATGGTGTTGATTCCATATTCTTTTATCTTGTCCATATCAGATGTTGTGATCCATGTGTTCCAGTGTTCCTGAAATTTGACATCCGCAGCTTTTTGACCCAGAAGCTTGACACAGTCAAATTCGGATCTCATATCTCCACACCCCATGTCCCCCCACTTTTTAGAAACCATCCAAGGTTCGATGACGAAGAGAGATCCAAGATTAACCGCTCGTATCTTGTTGAAACTCGGTAGATATCGTTTGATCGTTCGTCCTTTGCCCGCTGCGAAATAAACAAATATTGAATCGGGTTGCGCGCCAAAAAGGTTGCGCTCGTGCGGTAGCCAAGCATTGACCACCGATGAAAGTCCTAGAACGAGAGTGATCAAAGTCTTCATGATAGAAGTTAAGAACTGGAGGTACTCTCTCACAGAAAAAATATTATTAAATAGAGTACTGTAGGGAAGTTATGAAGAAACTTTTTCCAGCAAAAAAGACTTCCGAGTGAACGCGGAGATAGCGATGTTACAAATGCGATAAATTCATATATGCAAGGAAAGACTGAAGATAAGGAGACCCTTGGAAATGGAAAAAGAGGTCGGACCCAAGAAATCAGAAGACGGCTCAAGAATCATCAAAGTGAAGTCATAGTTCACCAAATAATGGTAGCAGTGGCCTAGTCTTTTAATACTAACCACTTTTTGATTAACTGCAGATCTAAATGTGAGTACGAACCCAACAAACATGGTAGTCGGTGAAAGCACACAATGGGGGCGACCGAATTGAAACTTCACTGATGGCCAAATGTGCACGTTCCATCAAATCGATTGCCCGATCTGACATTCTCACAACGGCTTGAGCTATATCATATGTAGTCATTTCCGTCGATCGATCAACCGTTGGCATCCAACGAATCTAATAGATCCGAGCGGCGGAACTGATAGTCGAACTCATTCTACACCGAGGTAGACTGCTCGACTCCATGTGCACGGCATACATACCGGGTAGCGAAGGTCCCGGAAATATATGGAACTAGCCTGCAGCTGTGGGAGATGAAAGCAATGCATAGGTTGTAACGTTTCTATTATAACGTTTCTATTATAACGTTTCAGGACTTTGCGAAATGACATGGCGCATTACCAGTAATCTTCTAAGCCCGAAACTTGTGTCGAGCCAACGACCTGTGAAATTGATTACGACGATACGAGACTGAAAATGGAAATGATTACTTCCAACTCACTAGTATCTCAGGTATGAAATGTACGAGCTGCGAGGACTTGATCTGGTGATTCTCTGCACAGACGTTATAACTTGCATAATTGCTTCGATCGACAGACCCGTGAATTACAAATGCAAGGGCGATCCTGAGTAGTCAGTGGAGAATTGTCACGGGGATGGGAGTGCTGTGTGGTTGGGGAGATGTTGGAGACTTTCAAACTCTAATCTGATAGTTTCACTGCCGAACTGGGGAGTGGCCCCACTGTCCCCTGTTTACCCATCCGCATGCACAGAAGCTACAAGTAAGACGAGTATCTCCTTTTCATTCTCATCGCACGATATGTACACTGAGAGATCCATACGAAAACGCGACCATCTGATTTCGTCGGACTCCAATTTGACACTGAGGATCCATCTTTGTCCTGTAACCTAGCGACGATCATAGAATGTATCGAAATCCCTTATTGTCGATTTCTGTCACATCATGCATCCCCTCTTCGATCGCTACTTTCTCTTCCTCGGGTGTCAAGTGGATACCACTGGCGGACTCCCTGTCACGCTTCTTGTTCTCTGACCACATATAAAAATACAACACCAAGACCATGCACAGCTTGATACAATATCCTATTAGCATGGCGATGTAAGCTGATTTGTAGCCTGGCTTTTCGCTAGCCTTGAATGTCTGAGGTCCGATTATGTTCCCGACACAATATCCGGTAAACAAAGCTGCGCCCGTTAGTTGTTTCTTGGTATAACCGGCGACATTCGATGAGACGATCGTTAGACTCATCGAAAATCCCAATCCTTGAAAATAACACATCCAGAGCGCAACGAGTTTTCCCCTATAGAATGAAACAAGTGGTGTCAGCAATATTCTCTGAAAATGTAGACCAACTGCTGTCTTTCACAGACGAGTATGATTCCGTTCGAGTTTTCCCAATAAAGGTTATCTCACGAACGTATAGTTTAGACAATGTATCAGCTGAACCAGAAAATTCCCTACCATTTATTGTGAGCGGGCAAGCCAACAAGCAAACCGGCCCCGATGATACAGATGCTGTTGGCGATTGTCATGGTAATACATCTCGAATTGGGCCAGCGCGAGCAGATGAAGCCACCTGCCAACAGTGAAACAAACTGTACGGCTCCGCCAGGGATCTGTAGGTATTGCGTTCCGAGAGTATCAACACCGAATGAAGAAATAATGATCGATGTGAACTGGAAATCCATCAGTATTTGGGCCTTAAGGAGATTGGTTATAGTCCTCTTACACTTGTCAAGGCAGAATTCGGGACCTGTGCTCCAACGGCCATGACGAACAGAATCCAAGTTTTCGGGTCCTTGACAGTCTGCCACGCTTGATACTTCTTGAAATGTTTATTTTTGACACCTTGTCTGTTGCCGGAAACTCGATCAACGGCAATGCC
This sequence comes from Dendryphion nanum, assembly GCA_020744415.1. Classification (NCBI taxonomy): domain Eukaryota; kingdom Fungi; phylum Ascomycota; class Dothideomycetes; order Pleosporales; family Torulaceae; genus Dendryphion; species Dendryphion nanum. The sequence continues at coordinate 420,282 of JAGMWT010000012.1, read as the reverse complement.
GCGCTGTTTCTCTGTCAAGAATTTGGCAGTGGATGGCAAATCAGGGAGAAATAGCAGTGTGACGATGCCCATCAGAATGCTGCAAGCACCGAAAATTATGAACACATACATCCACCTTGGAAGGCCAGTCTTAATGTGTCCAACAGCATATCCAATCAGCCCTCCAAACATAGTCGCAATGCCGTTTGTGCAATAATACGCCTCAAGACGGAGTGGTTGCTCTGACGAGGTATACCACATCGACATGATTAGAACAAACCCAGGATTCACAGTTGCTTCAAGTAACCCGAGCAAGAATCGATTCGCTGCCAGGCCAGCGAAATTCTTGCATGCCGGCGTAGTAATGAGGATAATTCCCCAACCTTGGTTGGATTAGTATGTCGGACACAGGGTGCAAACACCGTGAAATAAGCTCACCAAGAGTTGCGGACCCAAGAAACTTGGCAATTGGGAGGCGCTGGAGTAGATAGCCTGCTGGGTATTGCGCAACAAGATATCCAAAGTAGAATATACTGCCTTGTGGTTCGTAAGCTCGAGAATCATTTGACAGATTCCTATTCGTCGATTTCTGGTGGCTTACCTAGCCAGGAATAATCCTGTCCCTTCAAGTTTGTACCTTTCTGCAACCCAAAAGCGGAAGCATAGTTGATACCATTCTTGTCGAGATACTGCAACATGTAAATGAAGAATAAGATCGGTACGATTCGTGTGTCAATTTTGCGGAGAGTTATCTTCGCTTCCTCTTCTGTTATCTCAATGCCTTGGCTCCTTTTGTACGCGTCATATGTATCATCGAGCGCAGATGATGTTTCCGACGTAGCTGGCGATGGCTCGATGATCTCTCCATTTTTCTCAATATCCGCTCTTGAAGTCATGATCTGTACCAAATTGAATCAATTGATCGGGTGTAAGATGGAGAGGCTTCCACGACTTATCAGGAGGCGGACAAGGACAAGCCTTTATTGTACTCTTTTACATCGGACCGGCACGAGTCATTTTCAAGTTGCCCCATACGAATCCACGACCTTCAAATCGTTCCATTTTTTCCATTCATTATGCAACTCCAACCCGCGTTACCGACGTTGTGCTGGGTTTCGATGACGAAGACAAGGCGAATTCAACTCTAAGATCCGACACCTTACCTTCCCAAGACCCGGGTTTAAGGCAAGCTGCAGCCATGAATGCTTGGTGCTGTGATAAGAAATGCCACCATTGGCGTGGGCGCCTACCCGATGCTTGTGAGGATGCAGCACGACATCGACAGCATGTTTGACGTGAGAAAGGACCAGGGTCAGCCCGCGGAGAACCCAAACGAGGTTGTGTGGTTAACGACCAGAGGTGAAATACAGATGTCACTACGGTGGTGTCGGACTGACGACTTTCGCAATGAAACCGACAAAGACCAAATGTTGACAGATGGTTGATGGTTTATGTTGATGCACGAGTGTTCTGAGAAATCGACAGATATCTAGGTAGATTGCCCCGAGGGGAAGGCGTTGGGGACTCCCGAGGTGTGCTGGGATCATCGAAAGCGGTTAGCGTATATACTCGTGACGCAGGGAGACTACGAATAATCATGGACAGCTATCAGTTCGTTTCTATGGATACTTTATTGTATTCGCACATACAAATTGAATGTACGCTTTTTTTTTTGAACGATTCACAATCAATATGGGAAATATCTATAGGTTCCTACAAATAGTAAAGGTGCTATTGAATAACTGTCGAGATTAATCATGAAATCTAGTAGGATCTGAACTTAGAGGAAAGTCTTCATTGTAGGCGTTTACACAGGCTGCCAAGTAGGCCTCGTCGGGTGCAGTACCTCCGTTGCCCGGTCTTGAAAGAAAATTGGGTTATACTGTGATTTACTCACGTTATCCGCCGGGCCTTTTGTAGCTGCTCCAGCTGGTGTCTCTGCGAATGACGGGGCAGAAACAGGAATTGGAATACCGGTCGAAAAGGAACTCGAAGAAGAAATAGACGTTCTCCTCGGTCGTAGGGACAATATTATTCTGAATCCCGACACTTGGAAACTCGGGAAAGCAATAGCCCACGCTCTAGGACTTGAGGAATCCAAGGCAATGTCTCTACAGCGATGCATGGCTGCTCCGAAACTGAGAAGCGCAATTCAGCAAGTGATTGCACCTAATGCATCTACCGTACGTGCCAGCAATTTTAATTTTTTTTCACTAACCAAGGACTTTGCGGTGTCGCTATGCCCGGCCCTTCGGTGGAAAACCAAGGTGTACGTGATGCCACTATGCCTGGACCTTTGGTAGAAGACCAAGTGGCCATGATATTTCGCGGAACGGCGTACGAGATGCCGTTCATCCTGAGGCCGAAACTGGGCAGCAGGTACTCTATAGTATGCCCGGCCAATGTTTCTGACAACTAGACTACGTTGTACCAGGCACAAGGAACTTTGGTACCTCAGGAGATTGTCATTATGTGAGAGGACAGGGTTAGAATTAGGAGCTTCCATGCTACACGGCCATAAGTATGTCATAATATATAGGCTTGTGTTCACCAAGACTTAACATTCGAGATCTCACGGCAACCTTGATGGGGTATTTTACTAATTGGACTTGGTTCGATGTATGATACGGCGTGCTGAAACCGGGTTAGGCGTCCTCGCGCGTCAGGTTCACATGAGTAGGTGTCAATCTCCAGCCATTCCTTATTCATCCGAACTGCAATTTGTACTGCCGCTCGTCAATCTGAGTGAAGCGCTGTCGGTGTGACATGGCCTTTCGTGTCATTTCTAGAGCGATAGAGACAAAGCTTGGTTTAATTCTACGAGCTCTGTCCTTGAGGTTGTGGAAAGGCCATGGAAACGATATCATCGAGCATTCAGAAGAAAAGAAAGAAAATGAGGAGGCCAATCCATCCAAGATGAAAGACAGTGAAGTTCCTATCAGCATATTGCGGACCAGGAGCATTACGTGAGTACTTGCCTTCGTGCTGATGTTGAGGAATGGTATGATAGGGTAACAGGCACAGATCTACCGTACACAGGAGAGATCAGGCAGAAGATGGGACTGGTGGCTGAGAGGTTTAGAGCAAAATAAAACCAGGACAGGAGAAGCCTTTTATAGCTGATAACTAACATAGATGGACTGCGGATCTAAGATTTTCTTATGCCCAAAAATTGCTGGATTCAAAGGTTAGAAGCCTCCATTTTTGGAGGGAGAACCCCCCTAGATATGGAGGCATCTAAGCCAACTCAATATCGATTATGACGAAAGTTGTTTGACTATCACGTTCATTTGGTCAGTTCTTCCGGATTCAATCCCTCGTGGAACGCATAGTTTTAGGCGAAGACCTGTTCATTAAACAACCTTGGTAAGCTTCCCTAGCTGCGGCCCCCTTGTTACCCAAGCCCAGTATTCTATCAATTGAATTCATTGATAAGAAAACCTATCGGTCTGATTCTAGATGGCCTATTCCAATGGTGTGTCAATGTTTCTCCTTTCTCTATAACCTCTCACATGTTGCAAGCAGGCTGTGCTGGCCCGTACGTTTGTAAGTGAGATGATGAAGTAGCCATGGGTATGATTGGGAGTTAAAGATTACGAGTTTGTTGTTCGCGAAGGTGGCGCGGAAATAGTAACCGGAGAGTCCGTTGGGATGTTCGTGTTCGGGAATTAAGTTAAAAAAGTCAACAACACTCACGAAGCAAATCTTATGATCCGGAAGGTGTTGGCAGAGAAGCGCAATAGCTGCCAAAGATTCGTTAGGAGATGAAATCGTTGATATTGTAGCAAACAGTTTCACATTAGGATACTTGTTAAATTAATTACAGGAGCACTTCCCCTTCATATTTTTTGTAGTTCTCTAACAAGTCTCACACGGCTCCCTATCTCTAATTATCTAGCGGGAAACGATCCAAGAATTTAAAAGTCTTTAATCCCTGTTCCAAATGCGCTACTAGTGTTTGTTCTTGGTCTTCGGAATACACACCTGGAGTACCAGCTACAATTCCGGACACCTTAAATACTTCTGAATTAGTTCCTACACTTGCTACAGGTTTGCCCCACCGATAGCCATCGCTCAAGATCTGAAGTGGTCGGCCAGGAGGATAGAGGGTGGACAAAGCGCGAGTGTGGTTACTATAAGGCGTTGCCGTAGAGTTCGAATTCGCAAGGTTCGGTGAGGCGGTAAAAAGAGCATCTGCACCGCCACCAACAACAATGGCGTCGAACTGCGATGCGTCGGTGGTAGAGTATGTCTGGTCGACACCATCGGCAAGTCTTTCGGCCACGACCACAACGCTGACCTGCAAGCCTTTCAAAGCACGTTTAAACGAGGCAAAAGTAGAGTTCTCTACAGGTACCGCATTCGAAGTTAGATAACCGACTTTAAGGCCGTCGAGCTTAAGCAAGGGGTCGCGGGCAACAGAAACGCCGATGGTGGTGTTTTGGTGATAATATTTGGGATCGGCCGCTGGAGCCTCGAGACCGATTGCGGCAGCCACGCGGACCGCTATGTCGTGGCTTACACGATTGAGTTGGATCAAAACATTATTTTTGACAATCGAGCTCTTCAGTTGGGCTGTCTCAAATCGGATGGCATTGATGATGAACTGTTGTTCAACGGGAAGTAGAGAGTTGAAAAAGAGGCGAGGTTGTGACCACACGTCAGAAAATGTTGATGAGACAGTTCTCAAGAGCCTGCCGGATACGCGACGATTAGGTGCCGTGAAGAATCCGTTACCAGTCGTCTGATTGGCCTGACGTGGGGATCCGTTGTTCAATGTATTAGGCGAATACGCCGCAGTGTTCAATGGAATGAACATTTGAGCTTAGAATAATCAGCTTTGCTAGATATATATCACTCTGTTTCAACCTCAAAACATACCTGCACCGTCTCGGTTGTTATTATGCCATGGCACTCTTGGCTGATTGATTGGCAGTTGTTCGAAGTTAGGACCATTATGGCGGTTGATTTGTGTATCCAAGTATGAGAACAATCGTCCTTGTAGGAGAGGATCATCGGTAAAGTCAATCCCTCGGACGATATGTCCTGGTTGATACTTTCCATGTCGTCAGCCGGTTGAAAAGTCAAATAATAGAACAACTTACCATCACTTGCTCTGTTTCAGCAAAATAGTTCCTTGGGTTGCGATTGAGTGTTAGCTTTCCAAGCGGTACGAAGGGTACCAAGTCTTCCGGAACGATCTTGGTGGGATCTAATAAATCGAACCCGAAACGTAGTTGGTCTTCCTCTTCCATAATCTGGACTTCGAACTGTAGCTAATATTAGTAGAGTTCCAAGACAGGTATTATATGGACATACTTCATATTCGGGAAACTGTCCGTTTTCGATTGAATCCCAAAGATCTTGACGATGGTAGTCTGCGTTCTTGCCCGCCGTTACTTGCGCCTCTTCCCAAAGCAACGAAGCCTTGCCTTGTAGGGTTCTGAAGCGGAACTTCACTAGCTTAGTTTTACCATCGTCTGTCACAAATCTGTAAGTATGAACTCCCCAACCGTCCATATGTCTATATGAACGGACGGTACCATGTCCACTCATAGCCCAGAACAGCGTATGCATTGAACTTGGCTGTTGACTGAAGAAGTCCCAGGCCGTGTCATGTGCTGTAGCCGCTTGTGGGATTTCGCGATCCGGATGAGGCTTGACTGCATGGATAAGATCTGGAAATTTGATAGCATCTTGAATGAAGAATACTGGAATGTTATTCCCCACAATATCTAAGATCAAATTAATTTAGAGATTCCGAGGTGCGAAACTAGTCCAAGGCTTACCAAAATTACCCTCGTCTGTGTAGAACCTTACAGCATAGCCGTGTACATCTCGCACTGTGTCCGCCGAACCGCGACTGCCTGCTACAGTAGAAAAGCGAATGAAAACAGGTGTTTCCTTCTCGGCAGCCCCAAGAAAAGACGCAGCAGTGATGTTGGACCAATCTCCGTAAGATGTGAAGACACCATGCGCACCTGCGCCCCGAGCATGAACAGCTGATGGAAGTCAGTTAATCGGCCAGATATGCGGTAGGCAAGAGTAAAGATAGTTGTTCAAATACAATGTCGACGCGGGCATCGCAACTGAGAAAAAAGTACTAACTTACCCCTTTCTGGTACGCGCTCATGATCAAAGTGTGTTATCTTTTTAATCAGTGTCTAGGCCAGAGCAGGTAGATGTTGATTCACGTTACCTTTTGGCGAAAAATGAAGTCTTCCAGTAAAGTCGGACCTCTTTCGCCTGCACTCAAGCTGTCTTGGTCCTCAATAGGACCACCGACATCACTGGTCAGATAAACGTCGCTATCGTCAATCTCATACTGTGCAAGATATTCTTTGGAGGCGGTGTCTCTTCGTACTTCAGGGTGATGTGCTGGTACTTCACGAGCATCGTGTTCCATATATGGACAAGCGGCAAGAGCACTTGCAGCAAATGCTGCGAGATATCCAAGAGCCAACATTGCGACGATTTGAACAAGAGCAGTACAACCTCAGACAAGAAGGACTGAGGTACCGCTTTATAGCCCTTGAAAGAGGTGGAGGTACACGCACTGGGCAGCACACAGCGGGTAACTGCTCGCAAAGCTTGTACCCTGCATATCTCTTAGTTTAGAGCGAATAAAAACAAACTGATTTGATCAGTCGATATATCGTCATAGGTTGGTGCGCCATTTCGGCCGGGCCCCCACTGTGAATTATAGGTTAGTGCCCCGAGAAAACCAGTTGATATCGTCGCTATGTCAAGACATGTGCGTCGGAACACTGCATGTACACGAGTCCCAATGGCCGTGGAAAGTGCCGCATCTTTGCATAATCCAACCCCCGTCGACTTAGACTTGTTAAAAAGAGGACAAACGAAACGAATAAGAACTGGCGAGTAGCTGGTAGGGCTGACTGCAGCCGTACCTAAGACACACAGGCCGCACCTTATTAAAATGATCGGCAGAAAGTTCGGTATCTCTTCCTAAGATGTATTTGAACGATTTTGTGGGGCGTTACACTACTGCTCATTGCAAGGATTGACAGGAACAGTTGACAGTCGCAGCTAAAATTGACAGCACGTTTGGTATTACGCTGGCTATGATGGGTTGTATATGTTCCGTGAATGCTACAAATGCTCAGTCTTTTGATCTTGCTGGCTGAATGCGGGTGGAAAACTTGTGCCACAGAAAGGATCTGTGCCCTCAAAGTAAATAAAGCCAACATTGCCCGCGGAATGGAGTCGGACAAGGTGGGAATCAAGGCCGTTAGTGATGTGATAGACCTGCGTAGTGGGCCGACTTGGCGGGAAATTGTAATCTTGGAATGCATGCTCTATTGTGGGAAATGATGATTATGGATGGCAACGGCCCAGATCTTTGAAAGTTAGTAATTCTGCGGTCCCGATTGCCTGATACAAAAGGCTCGCCAAGAAAGACGGGTACGCCTCTCTGCTGCATCCCCCGGTAAACATGGAGTCCACATTTGGCGCAGTGCCTCGGGATCAAGATGGGCAACGTGAGGAGAGGAGTGGAGCTATCTCCGCTTGCCAAGTGTCTCGGTGCAGCGCGTCGACAAGCTTTCCTTCGAATAGGAAAGAGATTTTGAACTCTGTCCAGGTGTGATTCAGTCTTAGTCACGAGGAGGTGCCGTAGTCTGCGTTATTCAATTCATGGGAAGGTAGAATTGCCTTAACAAGAGATTTGTGATAATGGTCCCACTGAGCGTGGTGCCCAGGTGGAGAATGAGGTCAGATCAGGGGCGGGAGTGGCGGCCATTGGCTCCCGTGTCATCTAACTATATCTGGCTAGCGTACCATATCATCACAGACGCGTACTCCCAACATTGTACAGTAAAAGCCATAAGCCAGCAACAATTAATTGCACACGGAAAATCCACACATGCTGATTGAGATCAGGTTGTACGGTACGCGCAGACTATTGTAACCAAAGCCGTTAGTTTGCCAGCAAACTGATCCTCATCCTTTTCAGAACGTTCGAGAGGCCTAGAAGGTAGTAATGGCGCGTGGGTGTTGGACCTGGTAGGATGCGTTATCTGCTTTCCATAACCCGGGATTTCGCGTCTACGCAATATATTGTACATGTTGAATCTAGATTTGACTGCAGCGAACTCAAAGCGTGCATTTCTCACCGCTTTCTTGGGCTGCGATGCGTTCAACAGGCCAACCTCGCACGAATTAACTACCATGGGTCCCGGAAGAGCTCCCTTGAATGCGATTCGACATTGAACAAAAATGAGGGCCGTTTCAATTAAACCGAAGAATGGCGTTCAAGCTGACTCTCCCGCCCCAATATATAATGGCAGAACATGGGTTCAATAGGACGAACGGATGAACAGCTGCTAAAGAAAAACATAACATACAAACCCGAAGCCTGGAACTCGAATGGACTTATGGATTTCAAACTCACTCAATCGACCGACGAGTCTGTTCACTCCCGTCTCGCTTCCGAACATTCCTTAAACGCAGCGTCCAGTGCTGGGCGGCAACGCAGCCAAGCATCGCTTCCACTTATGGCTGCAATGACATCACTGGAAGTTGCGGGCGCTTCCACAGCGGCCCTCCGCCAGTGATGACATCCAGCACCCCAAACTTCAAACAAGTTCTATCTCCGCTCTCCGCAACGCAACATCACAGCGCCAACTGTTTCAACCCGTCTTGCCTCGATTCTGTGGCAGACATCGGAAGCGAACCCGTAAATTACACGCTGCAATTTCTCCAACCGCCAAGTAAGCGATGTCTTTCCAGATGTGATGTTCCACCGAGCGCGATGCTAACAATAGCCTTGATCAGAACCGAATATAATCTCATTCATTTTCTCTCCATTAGACTTTCAGAATGTAAGCTGGTCTTCATTTCATCGTCGTTACATCTTGCATTTGTCGCTTTTGCATATTCCCGCTTCCCCATTAGATCTCTTTACTGGCATCCGATTTCACTTTGCATTTTTCGGCAACTCGATACCATACACTCCTCGCAATGCCTTTTGCATACCCTACAAATCCTCCGCCACCTCCACCACCACCCCCCGCATACCCAGGCCCCCCTTCCCGCACCCCATCTCGTGCGCCATCTCGTTCTCGGTCACTAAACATCATGCCTACTCGAACTAGGAACCGATCTCTCTCTGTGCGCTCCAAGAAGGAGTCAAGCGGTCTATCCGACAAATCCGCTCCAAAGCATCGCTTCACCATGGCCTCTTTGCGAGGCATGCAGCAACCAGACCTGTCAAAGAAACTCTTCAAGCTTATCAAGTCCGAGAATCACGTCATCGGTGCCTACGAGACGGCTGGGCGCGAACGTATATCGATTGCTCAGCAGTTGTCGGAGTGGGGTGAAGCAACTGGCGATGATGCCCTATCGGACATTTCAGATAAACTTGGTGTATTGATGGCAGAAATCGCAGAGCAGGAGGATGCCTATGCTTCATCACTCGAGGAATATAGAGGAGTCCTGAAGCAAATCAGGAATACTGAAAGCTCTGTACAGCCTAGCAGAGACCACAAAGCCAAGGTATGTCTAGAATTCTAGCCATCGCGCAAACGGACGTGGCTAATGATGTAAGGTTTCCGATGAGATTGCCAAACTCAAGTACAAGGAGCCACAGAGCACCAAGATTGTTCAGCTCGAGCAGGAACTTGTTCGAGCGGAAGCCCAGAGCTTGGTAGCGGAGGCACAGCTCACCAACATCGTAAGTATTGCAGTCCTTTATCGTCATCCTCCTCTTCCAGGGCTAACATGAGTGCTAGACGCGCCAAAAATTTAAAGAAGCTTACGACCTGCACTTTGCTTGCACAATTGAGCGCGCTGAAAAGCAGCTCATTCTGGCTAAACAGGCACGACGCTTGGTCAATCTCCTTGATGATACGCCAATTGTGCCCGGTGACACTCATCCAATTTTCGAGGGTGCCGAATCTGCCCGTCAGGTTCTGAATGATGCTGAGGACGAACTACGACACTGGCAGCCTAGCCACGAGCCTATTCACTCATCCGCAGGAAATCTCGGAGTGGGAGCCATGCCTGGCAGCAACGCAAGCGCCGGGAACGGGAATGTGGGCTACGGTAACGATATAGGACAGGAGGCCAACTTGCAACAGCATCCAGCTCTCCGTGAGAAGACGTCAAGAAGCAGAAGTGGTAGTGGTGAGCGTCGTGTAGCTAGTGGTGAGTCGCTGGGCTCAAACTACGGCGGAGAGGTCCAGCCTCCATATCCTTTGAACGAGACTGAAAGGCGCCAGGTTGCTGAACCGGGCTTTATCTAGAAAAGGTGATTGCTTTCTGGGTTTGCGGGATGTGGCGATGATAGCGCTCTAATGCTTGTTACGAAAACATGTATTAATTGGAAATTGGATAATTGGGTTAATTGCGACTTGTACTCTTAGCTCTCTCGTTAGTTAAGGCGTTTAAAGAAACAGCCGGCATGGATTGACATTTCGTCATAGTAGTGTGTCAAATCGATGATGTAACATTTTTAAAATGGAGTTGAAAAGATTGTGATGCCTAGAGCAAAAAAATGGTCGAGGCATTAGATGTCGGTTGAGGCAAAGGTGTCGTTTAGAGCGGTGTGGCTTAAAATCTGGCGGGGTTCCCGCTTCGGAAATTGCCGTGCTTGATGCCACATACCTGGGAGCTCGACCTCACTTTCAGTCCCCCATATCCCAACCCACGACACATCCATTCTTCGCCGATCCTCTTTCCTCCTCCACTTCCCGATTTCTTTTGCAAGCTCCCTACTCGCTTGCAATTATGTCCGAATCCAAGAAGAAGCGCGCCTACGCTGCCCAAGCCTATGAATTCGGCGCAAATGCCGCGGGAGCCACTGGAGGAGGTGTTCCCCAACCGCCAGCTCCAGGATACGGTGCCCCTCAAGCTGGAGGATACGCAGCGCCGCAAGCAGCATATGGTGCACCGCAAGCGAATTACGGGGCGCCTTCCCCAGCCTACGGCCAACCGGTGCCTCAATCGCCGCAAGACCCTCTCGCACAGCAGTTTGGACAGATGAACATGGGGGGACAGCAGCCCGCACATGTTACCCCACAAACAACACAGAACTCACAGAACCCGTTGGTCGGCTCCGACCTCCTGCAACAGCCTGTCCAGGCATGGGAAATCGATAACCCTCCACCTGCTATCAACCTTCCGCCGAATGTAAGCCTCTACGACCTCAACCGTCCAGAGCCGAGGGCCAAGCTGTTATACGATCTTGGAGAAGAAGATTATTACACGAGGAAGAGCTGGATTGAGCTGGCATCTTGGTTAGGTGTAGGAATATAATTGCTGACGCTGGAATAGACTGCTGCTACTCCTTCACCGCATGCCAACGCCTCGGCACGATACTTCCGTTCGACTCTGAACGCTGTTCCTGTATGCCGACACTTTAACCACAAGCTTCTTCTCTATCTAATTCGAGCATAGACAACACATTCTCTTTTGAAGAAGTCGCGACTTCCGTAAGCACTTGAGATCTAGATCTGATTTCAGGGCAAAAAAACTGACACAAAAACAGATTTGCTTTGGTTATCCAGCCGTACGGCTCTTTAAGAGTCTGTCCCACCATATCTTAAAACATCAAATATACTGATGTTGCTACAGGACGCGGAAGACCCGATACCTGTTGTGTCAGATCAAGTGATTTCAAGATGTCGGCGGTGTCGGGCATACATCAATCCATTTGTGAACTTCCTAGACAACGGGGTAATTTTCCACTCCCTCTCCTGATCTATCAAAGATTGAAACTAATACAAACATTTCTTACAGCATAGATGGCGTTGCAACATGTGTAACTTGACAAACGATGTACCTCAGGTGTGTAGACCAAGCTCACTGATACCTTGAATATCCTTGCAATCATCGTCCTTTGATTTATAATTTATACCGAACGGGTTCTGACAACTCTCACAGGCCTTCGATTGGGATGCACAACAGCAAAAGAGTGTAGACAGGTGGCAACGACCAGAGCTAAACTACGCAGTGTGCGAGTTTGTAGCTCCCCAGGAGTACATGGTTCGACCTCCGCAGCCCCTAGTCTATCTCTTCCTTCTTGATGTTACATTCTCCGCTGTTTCCTCTGGTCTTCTGGCTACCGCGTCTCGTTGTATCCTAGAGAGCCTCGACCGTATTCCAAATGCCGATCGAAGGACTCGAGTTGGCTTCATTGCAGTAGATTCCAGCCTGCACTATTTCAAGATTTCTCCTGATTCTACATCAGAAGCTGAGGAGGCACTTGATGCCAGCATGCTGGTAGTTTCTGATCTGGACGAGCCATTCCTACCCACCCCAACAGATCTTTTGGTCAATCTCTCAGAGTGCCGCTCCAACATTGAGAACTTCCTCCAGAAACTGCAGGGCATGTTCCAAGAAACACCCATAACAGGGTCTGCAATGGGTCCCGCTTTACGTGCTGCTCATAAACTCATCTCCCCTGTGGGAGGCAAGGTAGATGTTCCTTCTAATAGCAACTCTTTCATGAAACTAACTTCATAGATTGTCGTCCTCACGGCGTCACTTCCTACACTGGGAGTTGGAGCATTGACCATGAGAGAAGACAAAAAACTTCTTGGCACTTCTGGAGAAGGTAAACTCCTTCAGACAGAGAACAGCTTCTACAAAAGCTTCGCTGTCGAGTGTTCGAAGAATCAAGTATCGATCGATATGTTTTTGTTTTCGTCACAGTATGTATATCATACTCATCCATGAAGCTGAAGTGCTAAGTTGTCATTAGATATCAAAACGTTGCCTCTTTGAGCAACCTACCCCGATTTACTGGTCAGTGCCTATTTTGTCCTTTTTTAGCAACAATGCTAATTCATAACAGGTGGCCAAACATATTTCTATCCAGGCTTCAATGCCGCCCGTTCTGAAGATGCTATCAAATTCGCTCGCGAATTCTCGGATTTCTTATCATCTGAAGTCGGACTTGAAGGTTTGACACCCCCTCTGCCTGTTATAGTAATTAACTGACCATGTCTAAGCTGTTTTACGAGTACGAGCAACCACTGGTTTAAGGATGTCGACGTTCTACGGAAACTTTTTTAATCGCAGCTCCGATCTTTGCGCGTTTCCTTCCTTCCCACGTGACCAAGCGTATGTTGTTGAGGTTGCCATTGACGAGACTTTGTCACGCAATGTATGCTGTTTGCAGGCAGCGGTAAGTCCAACACTCCTGATCAAACATCGAGTTTGATGCTAATATAAGCCAAGGTTCTCCACACAACCTGCAATGGCGAGCGACGCATCCGTGTCTTAACCCTTGCACTTCCTACAGTATGTACAGTTTCTCAAATTTCTAGACTCGAGACGCTGTCCCATCATCCTTTCTCCCTCCTTACATTTGACATTATATATTAACGTTTCTGTACCTAGACCGAAACCCTGGCAAACGTCTATGCATCGGCGGATCCATCGGCCATTACCGTGTTCTACTCTCACAAAGCAGTCGAGCGCGCTCTATCGAACGGCTTGGACTCTGCACGCGAGAGTCTGAAAGCCAAAGCCATCGAAATTCTCAGCGTGAGCACCCTCTCTATGTTCAAGGAACATTTTCTAACGTCTTTTCTCAGACATACCGCAAAGAACTGGCTGGCGGAAACATGGGTGGTGGTGGTCTACAACTTCCTCAAAAGTGAGTACTGTCAATGATTAATACTCTCGTGACGCACTAACAGTATCAGTCTACGCACACTGCCTGTACTATTCCTTTCTCTTATTAAGCATGTCGGCCTTCGCCAGTCCAACCAGATACCTTCGGACCTCCGTGCGGCTGCTCTCAATTTCCTCTCAACGGTATGCATTCTTTCACTAAAATATGATGACTTGACAGTTACTAATGTCTCTTAGTTGCCGCTGCCCCTACTCATCCAGTATATCTACCCCAAGTTCTACAGCTTGCACGACATGCCGGACACTGCTGGAATCTCCGACCCTACTACTGGGGAGATTGTTCTTCCCCCGACCATAAACCTGTCCTCAGAACGCATCGTTCCATTTGGTCTTTACCTCATCGATGATGGGGTGAATCAGTTCCTCTGGATCGGCCAGGACTCCGTCCCCGCGCTCCTATCCGACACATTCGGCGTCGAAGAACGGGCCCATGTCAAGCAGGGCAAGACAGCTGTACCTGTCTTAGACAACGACTGGAATGAGCGCATCCGAAACGTGATAGAAAAGTCCGCAGATCATCTGTCTAAGGGCGTGGGAAGCATCATCGCACCATCATTGTAAGTTCCACTGCAGATGGCGAACCTTTTCAGTTCCCCAACAACTAATCGGATCATTAGATACATCGTGCGCGGAGACGGCGACCCCTCCCTGAAACTATGGGCCCAGACTCTACTCGTAGAAGACCGTGGCGAAGGAGGAGCATTCGGTCTGGTCCAATGGCTCACAGAGCTCCGAGGAAAGGTAAGCCCCAGCCCCGAAGACGTCCCTCTAATTCTAAGCACATGGCCCGACTGAACACAAAACACAATACTAACAATCCCGCGTTCAAGATCCAGCAGTAAACGTCAAGTTCGCACACACGGAAGCATGGTTTTTGTTTGGGCGGAGCTTTGTAGTACGGCGGTGTGGATGAATGGATGGATAGCATGGAATTGGAATGGATTTTTGCTTAGACGGGCATGATTCCCTCTCCCTTTGTATCGATTGGTTGACGGGTGGGTGGATTGATGGCATAGTAAATCAGAGAACGGTTGTGCGGGGTATTGCTAGCGTGTAGGATGATGGTAAGAGGCACTGGGGTTTGTTTGTTGAGTCTGGTCGCGGGGGGAGTAGCGTCATGTGAATGTGGATGGAAGTGCGTATGTGTGTATGCGACTTCCCCCAGATGACCGGCTGTAGACAGGCAAGTAAGCAAGCAAGCGGGTAACCGAATACACTTTGTTCGTGGAAAAAGTTAAGTTTTTGTGATGGGAGGGGTAGGTGTGAAGATGAAGGTAAACAAGCAAACATAAAAATGAATACGTGAGAGTAAAAAGTGAACGTGAATAGGTGAAACATGAATGAAAGTGAACATATGATGAAACCAAACAGGTTAGTGAAATCAGAATTATAGAATACAGTTAGTCATGTGTGTAACACAATACTTTCACTGATAACTCCATAACACACGCACATAGAGTAGAAGTCTGCGCGCGTGAAATGAATATTAACATGATAAATGATATTCAAAAGAAACTACAAAAGCATAAACTCGTCCCAAACCTCTCGCCCCCCGCCCCCATCAATTCCGAACGGACAACTCTCCATTCCTCAAAAAGAAAAGCAGATTCCATCCAATCAGTTCAATACACACCCCTCCCTCCCTCCCTCCCGTCTTCCACCCATTACATAAGCGATGCCATCGTATTCCTGCTGTTCATAAAGAGGTAAGATGCTAAAAAGACAGCTGGTAGCCCGAAACAGGAACCTAAATCAAACAGAAGACACTTGTAGAAAGAGAAAAGAGGAACAGAGAAGATGTAGATTTCGATTGAGTAGCGAGTGTGGGAGCGTGCAATTTCTGCTCAGTCTTAGAACATTGCCCAAGAAATAGCCCGCCAAAAAGGACTGGTTCCGTTCATTTCATCAAAGATAGATAAACAAGGCCTAACAACCCGCTTTGCCTAACGACAAACAAACGCCCGCTTTGATCAACCATAAGCATTTGGTATCTCTCTGAAAAAAACCACCAAAGAAAAAAGGTAAGTAGCAAGAATAAATGGCATCGTCATAAAAGCAGGGAAATTCATAACGCACATGCGTGAGCGATCGACCTTTCGTGTAGTAAAGTAAAATTCAAAAGAATCGGCAAGATCAAAGACAATAAAAGCATGACGACTCAAGGTCCGATGAAAAAATGTCCATCCTACTCTTACTCATGGGTATCATCGCACTGGTAAGATGAGTCTGTATCCCGTTCCCATCGGCGTCAAAGCAAAACAAAGCAAAACAAAAACATGGCATAGCATGGGTACTCGGTGACGCAGGCGTTCGCTATAAAGAAATTCGTTAGTGTGTATCGTGTCGTCAAATCGTACTGTCGGTTTGGTAATCGTATTGAAAGTGGGTAAGTGGTGATTGAAATGCTGCGTGTATTGTACAGGCATGCTGTGGTCGTTTAGGGTCGGTTCCCAACAGCTTGCTGTTCGCCTGTAGCAACGGCTACCAAAGCCTCGAGCCGGCGCATATCACCAGATCCATTCTGCGGCAATGGCTGTCCGAACGAAAGAGGCCTCCTATCAGGCTCCCGTTGAGGTTGATAGGTAGAAGAATTAGACAAGCTGTGGCCGTGATAACTTCGATACTGTTGATGAATAGGATGAGGTCTATCCATGATCGATGTTGGAGGTCCTGGCTTGTGTTCTTCATACGGAATGCCGGGAGGATGTACCTCAACCATACCGTTGCTATGGACAATGGCAGGGTGATATTCGGTCATGGACGAGCTCGAGGGAGTTGGAATACCTTCACTGCTACTCGAGTCTTCTGGTGATGTACGTTGCACAGCTCGCATTGGTTGGATATGTTGTTGTTGCTGCTGCTGCTGCTGCTGCTGCTGTTGTTGTTGTTGCTGTTGCTGTTGTTGCTGATGATGATGCGGGTGCTGTGGGCCCGGCTGTTGTTGGAGAGCGATCGGCCCATTGTACCAAGCTTGTCGTTTATTCTTCCTGGGAGTAATGGGAGGGTCCTGAGAATTCCTTGGCGGCTCCATAGGCGGAATCTGGATTGGCTGAGGGATATGCCTTTGCTGATGTTGTTGTTGTGGCTGTAGCTGTGGCGATTGCTGATTGTAATAGCTCGGGTGGGGTGCAGTAGTGGGGCGGGCCATGGAGGATTGCCCTGGACTGCCCTGATAGGGTGAATGCCAATGCTCCCGAGGTGGGTTGGGACTGGCTATTTCCAGACGATTGATGCCCCTCTGCAGAGTGGTATCCCAAGATATGCTTTTGCGCTTCTCGTGGCCAAGATTGATAGGCGAATCACTAGGAGCATGGTATGTGGCCGGACGCGTAGACGGAGTATCTATTTGCATTGGACTTGGTTGGCGGCGGGGAAGAGGGAGAGAAGGGGGAGGAGGCGCATGATCGAAGCTCTCAATGCCAGGTAACCTAGTTGTCTGACTGGCTGCTGGCTGAGAAGTGTAGGTAGGACGCGGCGCATCTGGCGTCTGTTGAAATCCCAAGCCGCTGGTTGGAGGTCGTGGGGCCGAATATGTTCCTGGGTGCCATGTGCGTCTCCTCCAGTCCGAATCGGCGTTTGAATCTCTTCTCGATTCCGAGAAATGGGACGAAACGGGGCTACCGAAAACACTGCTCTGGCCTGAAAAGGTAGACGAGGTTGCAGAAGGTAATGGGGTGATATACGCAGGAGGTATTTGCCCTGGGGTGCCTGAGAATGGGTTATTCGCAGACGGCACCGATAATCGACGACCAGGAGTCCGCGACCCCGCCCACGACACTGGCCTCGAAGAATTCGAAACAGGGGATTGCAACCCCGACGGATATCGGCCAGGACTGCCTGTAGCAGTTGAGAAGGTGGCTGAGGTAGGAGTGGTAGCGCCGGTGGACTGCACACTGTAGTCGACGATTTGTGGGCCAGGGCTTCCCATTAGTGGAGGATTGTAAGCGTCCATCGTGTTGAGTGATATTCGAGCTCGTGCTGTAGGGTCGCTGGCCATGGCGAGGGGTGGGGGCCGGCGCCTCACGTCCTGGGGCTGGCTCATGCTCATAGTGGAGGCGGTGGACGCTATGCTGGACGTCGACAAGTTCCTGCTGTGCCCCCGACTGTGCCCTCCTTGACTGCCTAAGGTGTTGGCTCTTGACCGACCTTGAGGCCGCACGCGCTCGGTCCTGATTTGTCGCTGGAATCGGGTACCTGTAGCGGCTAAGGAATCCCCGGGGATGTCTTCGTTGACGTGGACGGTTTGAGCATGCTGTCGGAGGTTATCAAGACGGGAGAAGCGTCGCGAGCAGTGGCACTGGAATGGCCGTTCACCGGTGTGCTTTCTAAGGATTGTGTTAGTCTCCACGTTGGACCGAAAATGAGGAAACGACATACCGAATGTGCCTGGCCAAATGCTCGCTTCTCGTGAAACTGAGCTGGCAGGGTGGGAATTCGGTGCAAAAGAAGCGCTGTCCCTTCTTTTTCTTTGAAGGTCTGTTCACGTCACTAGAGACGCTGTCATTATCCGAACCATCCTCCTCGCCGCCCATTTCCACATCATGTGAACCCACCGACTGGGTGGACCTGTGCGAGTTCTCTCGGGTCAAGACTCCCTTCTGGCTGTCATGGCTATTGTGACTTGGGGTTTCGCTAATCTCGCGTTGTGGGGTGAAGGGGGAGTTGGGAAGCGGGCGCTGGGCGGCCAGGCCACTGGCGAAGCTGTTGCGCGTGGGAGTCTTCGCGGATGGGTCTTCGGCGCGCGGATCGTCTGTAGGGCGGGACTGGGGAAAGAAGTTTGCATTCGGTCGCGGGGTGGTGGGCGTGGTTTCCTCTCCCGGTCGTCCTTGCGGCGGATCCGGCGCGGTCAGGGTGGTTGTGTTTACAGCTTGAAAGGTAGACATGGTGATGGTGATGCAAGGCTCGACACTGGGGCGGAGAGCTGCTTTTGTTGCGTGTTCGTCTGATGTGAGCGTGGACTACTACCACCGGTGGTAGGTGGAGGCAGCGAAGCCTTGATCCACGGCCTGGGCCGGCAGCGCAATATCTCCAGTGGGCCCGGACGGGCGGTGCCTGAGTGAATGATGCAGCGAGGGGCCGGGCTCAGCTATATCCCCAAGTCGCAATGCAGACAATGTGCAGTGTTGGTGTCGGGGTGAGGGCGGACAGGCCAGGAGGCTGAAACTCGAGAGCTGATGACGAATGAAGCGCGGCGTTGCAACAACATGCGAACTTGACGCTCGGCGCCGGATGGGAGGCAAGACTGTGAGGGGAAGATGGATAGTAGTCCAAGGACGGCAGCGGAGGCGGTGGTACTGCTCGAGGGCGTTTTCAGGAACTCGTCTGGCCGGGGGGTGGCGAAGGTGTTGAGCTGCGACGAGGGAGAAAGAGAGGGCGGTGGTTGAGGAGAGAGTGTGGGGGAGTGGTGAGGGTGAGGGTGAGGATGCAGGAGCAAGGCGGAGACTCGGAGGTTGGATGTGATGCGAGGGCAGTGACGCTTGCGATAAGCAGACGAGACGAGACGAGCCCTGGCGGGTGCTGGAGGGGTGATCGCCGGCCGCCACAGACCAGTTGACCAGGAGGAGCACACTGAATGAGTTGAGCGAGCGAGGGCTGGCGCTGGCGCAGGCTCAGGCTCAGAGCAGCAGTAGAAACCCGGGCTAATCGCGAACGAGAGCGAGTGCGGCTCTGACGGGCGCACAAAGATGAGTGTTATGCGAGATTGTTGACACTGGATGGGCGCCGAGGAGAGGGGTGGTTGGATAGGTAAGGTAGGTGGAGGGTGTATGCACTATGCGTGTGTGTAGCATGTAATGTGTAGCATGTAGTGTGTAGTGTGTAGTGTGTAGTGGTGTGTGGGTGTGGGCTCAGAGGGGCGGCTTATTGGGGGGTAAAGCGAGGGCAAGGGCAATAAGGGTAGAAAGAGAGAAGAGGGAGAGAGAGAGAGAGAGAGGGAGGGAGGGAGAGGCTCAAGGCTCGAGGCACAATGACACACTGAAGAGATGGATTGATGGGGGAGAGAGAGAGGGAGGGAGAGGGAGAGACAGGGCAGGGCAGGGCAGAGCAGGCCAGGCCAGGACAGGCCAGCCAGACAAGCCAGACAAGCCGCAGAGTGCAAGCGCATGCGAGGGGTAAGCCGTCCCTCTGTCGTGCGGCCCTGGAAAAGCAGCTCAAGCAAGTGCTGGGACAGCGGGTGCAAAACGAAAAAAATAAAAAAGAGGGCTGACCATTTGCTGGGGGGTTCTCGCTGCTGTCCAGGGCTTCCCAGGGCTTCCCAGGGCTTCAACCCACTCCATTCAGTGTCCACCCCTACTACAACCACCTACCACTGACACCAGCACCAGACAGCATCAACATCAACATCAAAATCATCAACACCAACATCCCGTCCACGGGGTCCTCGCCGCTGTCTGCACTGCACTGTACTGTCCTGTACGGTTCTGCATTCTGTACTGCATTCTGCACTGCTGGTCGCAGATCGCCGTCCTATCCACGCACACGCAACCCAACAACCCCAACCGTCAACGCAACCTCGATTTTGTATGGTCGTGCCCCTCGTTGCCCCCTCAATTCCCCCTCGTCTGGCTTACCTCGTCCCTCTGGCCCCTCTACCGACGACACGGCATCTTTCCACACAAGATCCAGCCCGGCCAAGCCCGCCCTGGATGGCACAGCTGGCCTCATGGCCCTCATGGCCCTCATGGCCCTCATGCCTTCATCGTTTCATGGCCGTCATCCTGCCTTTGCTGCCCGCATACGCGCCTCCTGCTCATCATCCATCTGCATCCTCACTCTCTTCCCTCACTCTTCCGCGGCGCCCTCCCATTCCCCCACAAACAGAAAATGGGATGGCAGAAACGCCTGCGATGGGTGCGGCGGCATGCCACGGCACCATGGCTCACCCAGCCAGGCATCAAGGTTTGCTTACCACCCAGTAGTGTAGAGTCTCCATCCGCCATGGCCCACGCCCCTCCAAGGCTTCTCTTGGGTCCTGCAAGTTGGGAGCACAGCCGTCCTCGACATGCTCGAGACGTGCCCTCGACGTGCTCATGCAAGCGGGGCAGCACTTCCCAAAGTTCCAAACTATGGTACGGTACACGGCGGTACATGCTTCGCTCTTCTTCCGAGAGGGATATTAATAACGCCCCCGCCGTTTGGCTTGTATTTCGCACATATTGACCATCGTGTGCCTGATGATGTGTGTCGTGTGTTTTGTGTCGATTTGATTTTCTCCAACTCCCCTTGCCCATGCGTCAATCCATCAACTTCATAGATAGAAGTCTAGCCAGGCACCCAGGGCGGGGTACCCTTCCATGATCCATCATCGCTTGAGGCACTCTGTGCATCGTGGAGGACCACGAGAATCCTCAAGTGTCACCGCCGGGTTTCACACATACATATTAGTGGGTGGTATCTCTGCCACCCATATGAAGACGGGGGGGGATTGTTTTTTTTGGATTCCTCAAACCCCTCTTCTGCCGCCCTCCTGGTGTTGCTCTGCTCTAGACAGCAGGCCAAAAACAGCACACTTGCAACAGCGGGGGTTTTCCCTCTTCATGGATTGCTCTGCTCTGCGCTGCCCTCGAGAGATGCAACACGGTCAGGCAATAGTGAGGGAAAAGGCTAGAGGTCAGTCGACAGTCGTCAGAGTCATAGCATTCGTAGTCAAGAGCAGTAAGCCAGCCTCTTTCTGCACTCGCTCGCTCATCGTCAATCGTCAGTCGTCAGCAGTCGCGCACTTGCACGCCCACTACCCGCCCCTCCAAGCCTCTAAGAGGTTGGAGAGGGCTGGCTGGTTCGCAAAAGCAGCAGCCTCCCGCTGCCGCCATTGGCCCATCCTCTGGCACTGTGGCAGAGCGACGGGCGTTGCGTGCAGATAGCTGCAGCGATGCAGCGACTTGCAGAGAGCTAAACCCGCACGACGAGCGCGGCTGCAAGGGCACCTGGCCTGAGACTCGAGCGTGATCCACCCAAGACACCATGGGTAGTGTACCTCTGTACCTGTATGTACCTTGCCGAAGCGAACGCCTAGCACGCTGTCCGCCGCGAGGTGAATGGCTCTCAACCCATTTGTGCCTCTGCCCGCACGGCACGCTTCGGCGAGAAAAAAAACAAAAACGACCACGACTCCAACGACAACCACGACGACGACCGGAAGTATGCACCGCACGTAGCAGATTGATCAGCTTGGCCTTTTGGCGGTGAGTGTCGTGTTTCTTCGCTGTCTGACTTTTGGTGATAGTAGACCACGTTAAGAACAATAAAGATGAGGATGGGGACCGCTGCCCTAAACATGAATCAGCCACGGTGCCCAGCTCAGGTCTGAGTTGCGTTGCCCTTACTGTTGCCAGAAAGACAGAGCGGCCCACCATTTCTGGATCTCTACACAATTGGCCCCGGTTCCTGGTTCCAGCGACATAATATGGATCGTGTCTTTGGGTATGAAACTTGGCCGCGCGCACACTCGCTGACAAGGCAAAACGGCTATCCGGGGGGTCAGATGATGGTAAACCCTCATGCACGGCACACTCGTGTTGTATAGTATGGGCCATGCCAATAGCCAAGTGTCAGCATTTTATGGACACGTAGGAGAGCCCATAAAAACTTGACTCTGTGTCTGACTCGGCCTGCGATTCCTATATAGAGCAGGTCCTCCGGCGACGAGCAGCTGATCTGATTATTTTCTTCTTGATTGATGGAGTTGATGCCTTCTGGACAAGGCAGGCCACGTACGAATCCACCCAAAGTTTATCCAACTGCGCAGGTCCCATGGGTTGCGACAGCCGTAGCGGCCTTCCAGATGCCGCCGGCAGCTTGCGTCGTTGCGGTCATTGGCTCAGTATCCCGACCGAGAGCAAGGATCGATCGGGTCCGCGTCGAGGATTAACAATCGTAGGGCATGGTGTTGAGGATTGGTGAAGACTGCTTGTGGTTGGGCCACGAAGGAGTGGGGGATGTTGGGTGGTTTTCCAAGCTGTCAAGGGCCCCCTCCTCGATCTGCGCTAAGTGCCGATTGCATTACATCATCCGGGTATTTGTTCGCTCAGGAACGAATGGATGGAGGGGTCGCTCAGGCTCAGGCGGCCATGTCAATCACCCGCAAGAAAGCTTGTTGGGGCTTGCGCTTGGGCCACGCCGGGCCCTGCAGGATCGATGCCGGTTCCTCGAACTTGTGTTTGTTTGCTGCTGCTAATGCTGCTGCTAATGCTGCTGCTTGGTGCCAGGCCAGAAATCCTCAAACGTTGTGTCTTGCCTTGTGCTGTGTTGACTCGGGGCCGCCGCTCTTCGATACGTGGTCGATCGGTTGTTGTAGATTCCCGTTCTCGTTCGTACAACATGGTACTAGTTGACATACCTAGACCATGTGAGAAGCAGCCAGGCAAGGCTACATAGACACGCCAGCAAGGAAGTGAATCTTAGTAGAGAACTTCGCCGATCCAGCCTAATCCGTCGATGCGTATCGAGGTATGTTCCAGAATGCATAGAGAAAGGAGGCACATTGGGTCGGACCTCAAAGAAATTGGGCACTAACGGGCCGATCCTCAATCTCACGTGGGGTTGGGAGCACGCACGTTATCCATGCATTAGGTCAACTGGTATATCCCCTTGGTATATCCCCTTGGTATATCCCCTTGGTAGTCATCACGTCCAAGGGCATTGAATAGAACGTCAATGTTCACGGTAATAATCATCCTGCCGAATTGAATAGTGAGATGAGTAACATCTCGTGCTCCGTGCTTAACAGGCACATGCTCAAGTAAAACTCCCAATACACCGTCGCCATGCGCGGAATGCGTACGTGTCCCTGGTTCCCTACCAGATCCCCAAAACCAAAACCAAAACTCCTTAGATTTATGCAAAACGCCTATGCATCGTTCTTCTCACTCAATGTTGTCTGTTCGTACTCTAGGCAGGCATGTTGGGGCTTAAAAATCATATCCTACAGTCAGTCCCATGCGCATGTTTTCTACCGTGCGTCCGCCAACGCCTTTCAGAAGTGCTAAGCCTTCAAGGTCATGCACTTCTGCGTCCTCTAGTTCTAATAAGCAGCTTACAATCGCATCCGCCCTCTTGCTACCCACCCCCTTCAAGGCACGTATCTGAATCGCGTCTCTTGAGTTTATGATTCTCAGAAGCTGTTTCGTCCGCGGTGTCTGTTCGTGGGGAAGAGATGTTGTATCATTATGGTCAGCCGCATCCCGGAAAATAGGAAGCTTTTTCGTAGTCTTCTTAGGTTTACGCGTCGCTTTGGATTTGTAGGTAAAGCTGCCATCAGACGCGTACGACTCGTCGTGGTCTGAACCATCTACTATAGGGGCGAAATCGCCGTCTTCAAAACTCTCGTCAGGTTTAGGCTGGGCATCCTTTCTCTCTGGCTTCAGTGGTGCCATCAACCTTGATGGTACCTTCGGGACAGAAACGGCTGAATCGGCTTCCTTTTTGATGCGGATCCGTTCTTCGAGACCCCGGATCTTGCCCTTCAATTTTTCGTTCTCGGGAAAGTACGGGAGAGCCATTTGATACATGCGGAGGGCACTGGCGTCTTCCCCGCGTGCTTTGTGCTGTTTGCCCATCAGGAGGAACTCAAGTCCTAGAAGATTTCTTAGCGGACTATCAAAGTGATGCGTAAAACTGTACTTACCTGGGTTCTTGCCTTCATCCTCCTGAGCTTCGATTCGATTTTCAAGATCATCCAATCGTTTCTGGAGCTCAGCAGAAATTGTCGGTACAGAGGTAGACGCGTCTTGCAGCGCCTTTTCGGCGAGATGGTCCTTCACGCACTGAGCCACTCTGGCCTCGACCAGCGCTTCAATTGAAGCCAGAGACATGCCTGAATCTTGAACCCGCGATGCCGCATCACCAGTCCGGAAAGACTTTGCGGGTCTTGACCCAAGAGCATTGTCGGCAGCTCGTTTGTGTGTCTCAGTCCTTCGGACTCCTTGATTCTGTAGAGGAAGGTTAGAAGTACGAGAAGCGGCAGGTTTCTTCGCATCCGAATACACAGAAAATGCCTTGATGAGTTTTTCCTTCTTTTTTTCCGTTATCCTTTCCGGAATGTTGGTGTTGTGTGCAGCATTAATTGGCCGAAGAGGTTGGCGGGTGATGTTTGCTCCTCCGATGCTAGCGGTCGCAGCCAAAGGCCTCACTATGGTCCTGACTTCATTCTCTACCTCAGCAATCTCGATCTTCTTCGTGCGGTTGGCAAAATTTAAGGAACTTAGGGTGTCGAGATGGTAAGCACGTGTCGGAGCTAGGTTAAGAATCATTAGGGTCAGGCCGTTATTTTGGCCGAGTGACAGGATTCTGGTCATCTTGGATTCCCGATAAGGTACTCTGCTCTGCTTCTTGCTGATAGCCTCGACGCACTGTGCAAGGACGAATAGGGATTTATTAATTGCGGAGCTTTCTACTAGGCGTTCCTTGTTGTTTTCGGTTCGTCGATTGTCTTCTGAGCCTGCTAAATCAATTGCAGAGGCTCGACTGACTCGAACAGTATCCTCGGTGGTTTGTGTGACTTTGACGCAGAGAATGGCATGAGACCGAGATGAGTGTGCATTGAGCTGTTAATGGTCAGTTCCCTTGTCCCCTTGCGCCAACACTATTGTGTTTACCTTAGTAGCCGATGTAGACCTGTTGATATTTGCCTGATCATACAGATGCTCAAACTCCTTTAGGTTTGAACATGGCTTTTCGGACAATCCCACTACTACGGTCTTTCCATTATTGTCTCTGATCGGTAGGCCAGACGGTGTTCGTTTTTCAGGGGCTTCGAACAAATCGTATACGCGATCACAATAGATCTCATAGTAGCTCATAGAGACATCGACTTGTGTGGCACCACCTGTATCCTTTTCTATCTTTCGGCATCGTCGATAAATATTGCTAAGCAGCCTGGGGATGACACCACGATCGGCGAGCGATTTCCCACCTCGCATTGTGTGTGTCTTTCCCGTACCCGTCGGACCGTAAGAGAATATGGTGGTATCGAAGCCATTGAAGAGGTGTTTCACAGTCGACGATACTACTTCAAGTCAGTCGCGTTCAAGCACGCCGGGTTGTACGACAAACCTTCCCCCTCAAACAGCTGCTGCTGGGTCGTTTCCTGATCGTAAACCGAACTAAACTGAAAACTGTAGGATTCGTTGTCGTTTTTGGGGTTGGGGACGCGTAGTATGGTTGGAGTCGCGGTGCTGTCTCCACTAGGGGCTTCGGCGGTGACGATGGTGTCCTTGTCGAGCTCATGCTTCAGAAGCGGCCGTATCCGCGCTACAACTCGAACAGACGACATGGCGATGAAGAAATAGATATAGAGAAAAAGAACAGTCCCCAAAGCCAATGGATGAAAGAATACCAAACCCTTACCTGACGTCGAGAGTCTAAGGAGCAGAACAAAGGCTGGTCATCCTTGTCGCGTTTGATTTCTTTGGCGAGCCGGTCTCCCAGGCAACGCAGCTTCGGCCAGTCAGCGGCACCGTCACCATCTCAACCACAGCAATACGACTGTTATACTACTATACAGCACCGTACCAGTCGTTTGTTCGTCGTTTCCGCTTCCAGAATAAATTCATCGTTCAGCGATTAGTTGTAGCATGGTTCTGGACGGCAAATCCTCGATCCGTGAGAGGCGGGGGCTCACAGCGGATAGTAACTCAAGGCACGACTCCACTTCTTTTCAAAATACGCACCAGCACCCGGCTCTGAGCTTGGAAGACATCTGTGCCATTAATTCAAGGACATCTCTTTAACCCTATTTCTGGCGACCTTTCATTGTATTTCTAGAACAAAAATCAAGAACAATGGTGGGCGGCTCGCCGGAGAATTTGGCCTAGTCTTAGCAATGCAGCCATCTCATTGGCCATATGCTGAAACATGCACCCGCTGTCGTCGAGAAACCTTGACCAGTCCTCCATTCACCTTGCCATAAGTCCCGACAACAACTAGTAGCCATCTTAGATTAAGAGTACCGACGACAATGCTCGACCAATATCCCACTGTAGGCTATTTTCAACTCAAACAGCGCCTAGCTAAAAGCTTCAAAACCGAACCACCCCCGGATTGCAATGACTTTTGCACCCGACCTGCCGTGACTCTCGCGTTGACATCGTGTCCTATCGACTGTCTGGAACAGCCGATTTTCTTTTCCTTCAGTCGTTCATTGCACTCTCTGACTCTTTGCGTCGATCTTTACTCATAATCTCTCTGTTTCCTAATTTCCTACTCTCTCTTCACTCTCTTCCATTTATTTTTTCAAGCGCGCGTCTGTCTTCCAAGACTTTGATCTCAGAGAGATCCTTTCTTTTCTTCTCTCAGAGTTTCGATAGACATCATTAGATATGGCTATTGGTTTCATACTATCGCTGCTGGCAGCACTATTTACTATTTCAGTAATTGCAGGGCCTGTGCCTCAGTATCATAAGAGGCTATAGTAAGTCAATAACAGTCGCACCTTACCATCTAATCTAACAGAAACCAGTATACTGCCTCAAAACACCTCCGCCCTCTCTGGGATTCCTTCTAGACGTCCACAAACATCCACGGGATCACCAACACTACTCACGACTTCGGTACCAGTGGTAATTTCTGCTTCCATTTCATTGTCTTCTTTGAAATCGCCAACATCAATCAAGGCGGAATCACTCATTGTCACACCCATCGAGCGATCTGTGTTTTCCACGATCAAGAATGCGGAAACCTTTTTTGATCCAAATGGAAAGCCGTTCATAACCTTCCCCGCGGAAACACTTCTATCAACACTGTATATTCCAAAACCGCCTGCCGCAACACCATCCGAAGCCGCACCGACCTCCGCAGCAGCCAAAATCTCCGAATCTGTCTCTGGCGTAACACAGACTCCTTCGGCCGCTCAGTCAACGCTACTCACAGTCTCTAGCAGTCGATCCAATCCTGCAATTCTTTTCCCATCGGGTAGCTCTAGCGCACTTGAAACACAATCATCTCGACAGTTCACATATTCGCCCGAAACAGAAGGAGTAACACCGGCATCTTCCTCGGTACAAGCACAAAGCTCAAGCAGAGTTACCTCAATAACTCCATCAGGGACAGTAGTTACTAGCCAGAACTCGACTCTGTCGACTGCTTTGGGAGGGTTTCAACAACCAGGTGCTGGTGCGTCATCAATAGCCGCATCATCGGGCTCATCTTCATCCGTCGCTGTCACTGGATTGTCTTCTACTCTAATTGCGTCAGTCAAGCCTACCAATGCGGCTAACTCGACTATCGTACAATCAACCAGAGCTATCCAACAATCATCAGTCCCAGTCGTACCATCAAGCTCTAACGCTACACCCAGCTTCATCATCTTCACTAAAACCGAGTACACCACTGTAACCCCAACACCATCTCAGGTCTCACAATCACAAGCTCCTAGACCTCAATCTTCCTCTTCTGGGACGGGCGCACTTTCATCGCTCCAAAGCCAGGCCTCACCATCTGCGGCGCCATCCTCTCCAGCCACCGAGCTCTCCGCACCCCCTGTGGTAATCATCACTCTCTACACCACCGTAACCCCAACGCCCCGATCCATCTCCTCAACTTCCATCATCTCTACTCCTCCCTCCATACCCTCTTCAGCCCCCGCGACACCACCTCTCGTCTCTACGCCAATCGCCACACCCTCAACATCCATCCTCGCATCTCAGATTCCGGTCCCCACGCCTAGCTCTTCACAACCCATCTCCTCTCAAATTATCCAAACCTCGACCCCCGTTGCCGCAATTCCAACATCGACAACCCAACCCGCTGCCCCGCCTTCTGCAGCACCGCCCGCACCTCCCCAATCATCGGTCGTTGCCCCCGTCCCCACACCGCCCGCACCAGTGCCAACGTCACAGCCTGCGCTTATTGTAACGCCAATTCCAGTAGTGACTGTCACCCAAACGGTTACAGAAAAGGAAACAGTGACCGTAACGGTGAAGGGATAAAGGGTTTGTGGAAGTGCAGACTGGAGAGTATGAGAGGTAAAATTGTGCATCTTGATTGTTATTTGCGTCGTTTTGGTCTGAAATTTTGTGTTTGGCGGCATTTATGTGATACCCAGGAGGTAGTTAATCGTTTGGTCTTGTGTTCAAAGATTTTATGAATATGTCCATAAAAATATTAAAACATTCATTGTAAAATTTCAGGCTTATGTTGCGTGATTTTATCACAAAGTTTCTGTCTGTTCGTACTTTCTATAATAGTCTTCGCCATCACTCTTCTCTGCCGCTTGCACGCCCAGGAAGGAAACGTTCAGGCTCACATAAATCGTACTTCACACACGACTATCAAGTTATGCACAACCATTTTGACATGGGGTATCCATTGCATTGAAGTAGGCACAGCTCTTGCCGTTCGGTTATCTCTATGTAACCGTATCCCATCCATATCAAAAGAAACTCCTCCCAGTCCTTATGTCATTTACGCAGGGTTGGTGGCGAGGATATCGGAGTCACCGGCATCCAAGATAGCCATGGTAGAGCAGCGGAAGAGCTTACCGCAAGCAGTACCGAGCTCAATCTATTTTACACGAGACACGTTAGCCAGGGAATTGCCCTCCAAAGCCGTGATCGGGGCTTCTTCTCAGGGCTGGTATAATGATACGTACATTGTTGCCGCTGAAGTGGTGAACGTTACACTTGCCCAACATGGCGTAGTACTCAAGCTCAGACTTGCGTAGGGGAGGAGTATTGCCAGAGATGATGACGAGCTTGGCCTTGCCGTTACGAAGCGACTTGAGGGTGCTCTTGTAGCCGAGGGTGACCCTAATAGAAGTGTAAATGGGTTGTTCGTGAATTTCTAGACAATGAAAGTAAAACTTACTTGCCAGACTTCATGACCAAAGCCAGACGGCTGTTGATCGAGTCGGCGGCATCTGGAAAACTGTTAGACAGATAATACAGACGAAGCTATCGGGGTCAATTACTCTTCTTAGCTTTCTTGGGTGCCATCTCTGCGCTCAGGAATATCTAATAAGGGTTCCTGTGGTGTATTGTTGCGCTCCGGACGCTATTTGTGAATTTGTGTAGTGAGAGAAGTCGTGGGAGGTTGAAATGATAATTTTTGGAAGTCAACGTGGGAGATTTCGCGAATTCTTGGCAGCAAGATGTAAGCGAGACGCTAGGCCCGAAATAGTCACCACCCCAATTGGACGACGTGCCGTCTTTCAACGGTTTATTGAGGACCGGAATTCAATGTTACTGGTATTGGCGAGATAACTCAATATTATCAGATATCGAGCATAAACTACGAGTGTTCTAGTATACGAAGAACATTAACGGTCCAATGTCCGACTTCCTATTCCCGTGCTGACATGGCAGGGAACCTAGGGTGCTTTCGTCTGGACTTCATTGAGATGTACAGATTATCTGCAAACAAAATCATGCACAATGCTAGGTAACAGATTGCTGTTCGATATTCGGAATGAAACTTAGTTGCCTATCTGTCTCTTAGACTCAAGGGGCACATAATACGATGAGTCGGATCATGTGTCAGTGTCGATCCCAGTTCGGCGTTGAGGCATAAGCCGGCAAATGTTTCGTGTTATGTAAATGTCCCCACATTCAATTTCTCACCGCCACAACCCGGAAAGCATGACGCTTGCCATGGCTCTAATGCTCCTAGATGAGAGCCAATTCACTATCTATATGAACGTTGCAGATTCTCGAAAGTCCATCTCATCCAACAAGCTCGGTTCGAGCTTGAGCTCATCCTCCATGGCGCAATTGGCTAGCGCGTCTGACTGTTATTCCATCAGGACATGCAATCAGGAGGTTCGTGGTTCGAGCCCACGTGGGGGAGCATTTGTTCTTTTTGCTGTTTCTGTGGTTGCGGGTAGATCAAAATCTATTCACAGATGATGGTGTTGCGCCTGAATGTGGGGGCGGAACTTCTTTTTGCAGTCCCGGCATATTACCCTTCAATTCCCATCCTCTTTTGTACCTTAGAAACTCATCCTGACGGTACAAAACTTAAGAGAGCAAAGTATAAATTATCTCTATAATATCTATAATTTAGGAGGGTTTGCTTATTAAGTGCTCTGTATCTGATTTTTCGTAAAATTTCAACACATTATTGACAAACCTACACTAGCTATAGCGATACGCCTCTTAATGGTTAAACAAATAGTAAAAGAAACAAGTATTATCTTGGAGCATTTGCCACTCTCCTTATTCTATTTATTATCTACAGAAAGTACGTCTTCCAAGGATATCTATTTATACTGAGTATGGTTGAGTTAATCCAATCAGCAGGCATATACTCAATGTTGAAAATATATCAAGAAGGCGATGATTGCTTACTGAAACAATCTGTGCAACATGAAAAGTGCATTCTGGTTTTTTACAATTTATGTTTCTTTTGATATTCATATTCTGTGCAACCGACATTCCTAGGCTACCCCACTACAGCAATTTATCACCCTAAATATTACAATCATACACCCTCAAAGGCGGAATCTTGAATGACTCTAAAGCATGTGATGAATTACACAACAGTGGTTGGATTCGTTTGGCCTTTAGAAGTAATTCGTCAAGCTATTGCATTCTCAGACGAAGTGCTTACATACCTCTACACTCCCCCTTTTCAAGCTTACCGAGGAGTAAAACCAAACACAGTGAGCCTTCGTTACAGCTTGCATAAATCAAAGCACGAAAATAACTGAATAAACATATCATTTCTAAAAGACTCCAGGAGTCTGTTCAGCGACGAGGTACTAGCACTATGCGAGAGTGTTGGGGTAATCCTGACCTAAACTAAAACGCCAAAGCAACCTGCGCTATGCTAAAAAACCAAAACCCGAGAGTCATATACCAACGCCAGCAGCCTTACCCTCTGTCTGTGCCTTTGAAAATTGTTGCAGTAGCTGCAAAACTCCCCCTCTTGTATTTCCTGTGGGGACATCTTCTTCTTCTTCGTCATCATCGTCCTGTGCCAGACGGCTCGTGCGCCATGAATCTCCGATAGTGCTTTCCTCTTCAATACGTGAGTTCTGTCGGGAGAGGCCGCTCGCGTCAACTCCCGGTCTGACTGAGGAACGATAACGACTCTGTGGGTGCTGGTGAGGAGAGCCTCGGAGGGAAGATGCAGAAGGTTGGTGATGAGGGTCGAGGAGAATCGAATTGAATGGTTCATCGCGACCTTGTACTGGGGCATGTCTAGGTGTTCTATGTTGTAAAAGCTGTCTTGTTGCATGGTCACGATTGTGTCCCCTTCCAAGATCTGCTGGTCCAGCGGTTTGAGACATGGACCCAAAATTATTAGGGAATTGAGGTGGTGGTTGGAAAGTGCTCCGGTTCTGGAGTCGTCCGCCGGGACCTATATTGTAAGTGTCCAGAAATCCATAATACGACTTGAGCATTTTGTCGTCTTTCGTCTTGAAGTAGTCTTCGCGCAAATCTTGGTCATTCTGGGGGCCGCCTCGGGCCAGGGATGCTGGTTGACCAGCACCTTTGTTGAATGGGAACATCGAGTGTGAGCACACAACCCCTAAGCCATCTACGACAATAGAGAATTCGCGGAAGAAGTCGACAATGCGTTCACTGCACTGTGGCAGACGGAAAATTAGCAGGAAAGGAGTTATGATCATACTCAAGATCTCCTCAGCAAAGATGAGAATCTTCGGCTGGTAAAGCTGGCTGAACTCGGCTCGAACTTCATTGCTATGCAACCTTTCGTTCCATGACTCAGGAACGAAGTGAGTATGATAATTCACATGCCCCAAATAATACGCAGGGTCTTGCACCTGATCTTCCTGCGGGCTACTACTTCGTGCGGCCCTGTACGCAGCAGTAAATAGACCAATGTAGAAGATTGCTGTTTTTCCTGGAGTAATCTCAAAGCTGAGGGAAAATTCCGAGTCAAATAAGGTGAGCCCGACTAATACAAAGGCGAAAGCTCCTGATATGAACGCCACGAATGCTGCGACCTGCTCACTCTTGTCCTTGGGGAACTGTGCGAGATAGAGGTTTGCATAAGGGTATGCCATATTGATTCGGCGTTTGAAAAGATGTGGCAATTCGTTAAATTCGCGAAATTTCCACAAGGCAAACACGGTAAAGTCGCGGTTGCCGAGTTGACCTGGGTCTTTGTGAAATTCCTGGTGAAATCCTATTAGTAGCCATCGTAAAGAAGAACCAGAGATCGACTTACAGTAAAGTATTTAAAAAGATAGGAGATGAGCACGAATGACACAGTGAACGGTGCACATATAATACTAATGACCCCCGTATAAAAGAATCTGGACTGTAGTCGCTTAACCAGGTCTCTGCGGTTTGTCGATTTGAGAAAGTCTGGATTAAACGTTTTGTTGGGACCGCTGAAAACAAAATCCATGACAGCTAGCTGAACATGCCATTTCGTTGTCTCAGAGAAGATATACCTGTTCCCTAGAAACGGGATGGGTATGGTCACGTCTAATATCTCTTTGTTAAATAGCGCTATGAGGTAGTTATCTCTACGCATAAGCCGACTAGCGATATCCACAGCGTCCAGTCGTTGTCGACTTTTATGATCCAGGAGTTTTCGAGCTTCTGGCGAGAGGTTCGAAGCGGTTGTAAGGTTCAAGTCTCGCAAGGCCATAATCCGAGCCACTACAGATTGCCACTGTATTGTTTGAATATCGGCGTCGGGAATTTCGAGGAGATAATGGTAAAAGTCGTGCATAGCCCGTAGACGCGGGTATTGCAAAGCAAGTTGAGCCGCCGAATACAGCCAGTACATAATAAACAGCCATAATACAAATATCCACGCTCCGTGTATCCTAACCGAACGTCAGTCGTAGTTAATTTACGTTTCAATATAAATACATACTTCTTGGTGCACTTAGGTACTACGACGTCGCTCATTTTGTTGCTGTTCGAGATTTTTGAGTAATCAATACACCATCCGAGAAAAGTAATGAAGCCTACTACGAATGCTGTCCGCCTACGAATCATTAGCCTTTATGGTGGTGCTCGTCAAACGTGAATACTTACAAGAGAGTGAAAGCTCCCCTTAATAGAATCGACCATATCCCATTATCTGCGTAGTAGATATATACCTCCTCCAAGAAAGCGTCCAGATCCGAGACATTAACCCATCGCCAGAGGGCAATCTCTTTTGGATCAGCGTTGAAGCCGCCCTGCCGATTTGATCTGCCAGAAACACTCCATCTCGGCGCCGGTGTAGTGTTGTGTCCGTCATCGTGCAGGCGTTGCTGCCTCCTTGTTGTCTCCCATTGTGCTCGGTTGCGACGAGTCGACGGACCAGGTACTGGGGGAGGGAGGCCGACTGTGGGTTCACGACGTGTATTTGCAGTATGAGGAGGAACATCGTGTCCACCTTCGAGAAGGAGTGATTCTGGCACATCGTCGTCGTCGTATAGGGGGGCTGGTCGGGTGGGGCCTGATTGTCTCCAGGCCGAAGGCCTGTTCGCCGCGTTTGTGCCACCACTCTTGCGGTCGTTGGGATGCGGAAGAAATGCGGTACTTTCGGTCGTCATTTGGCTCGAGCTGGCATCTGCAAGTAAATTCTCCAAGTCTTGCGGCTCAAATCGCGCCTCGAGATTCTCCTCATCAATGTCCATATCGTGACGTTCATCAGTAGACGAGGAACCGCGTCGATTTTGAAGGTCGTGGCCGAGTGTCTCAAAAGGGTCATCGGATGCCGAAGGCAGAAGTCTAGACAGCAGGTTGGACGCCATCATGGTCTTTTATCACGCGGCGTGGGCCGTGTCAGAAGCTCAACAAGCTGCGGTGGGGGCGGCCGTCCGCAGTCAAAGTACTTTGTACCTAGATATCTAGGCAAGGAAAGGAGTTTGATGAGGAATAATGAATGGTCCCCAACTACACAGAGTAACATCCGCCATGGGCCTCAGTGAGAAGTGATTGATGACTCTGTTTGGTGACTGACTGTAGTGTTCACGAGGTGAATCGCCTTGTCATGTGGCTCTGGCGTCACACGTCCAGGGCTCACAAAGAGCTAAGCTCCGGGCCGGTAGATTTATCCCCCGGCCGATAACCTTATCGCTCTGGCCACCACCTCCTCCAGGCACAAAATGTCCGCCAGCTATTTCCAGGAACGCTCCGCCGTTGCTTCTCATGATGCGGCATCCCCTATTTCGCCGGCAGTCGGAACTGCATCTCGGGGTGCGAATGCATTGTCCAGTAGGATCACGAGTGTATTGTCCACATCATATGCTGATCTCGAAATCCGCGATGCTCTGGAAACACTCGACGCGCGCGGAGTAAAGAACACTGCCGAAACCAGGCGGCAGCTTCGTTTGGACGTTCAAAAGGAGGTGATCGAATGTAATGGCGAGATTGTCAAAGATTTCGGCGAGGTAGCGGATGTTAGTAAACTCGCTTGAACCACGTGGCCGTCAGCTAAAGCATGATATCTAGCAACTCAAACGCATTGGAACGGCGATCAGTAGCTTGAACAAATACTGCGCTGATATGCGGAGTCACATTGCAGCGGCAAACCGTGAAACTGGGCCAATCTTGGAGGAAGCGAATAATCTGATGAACCAGAAGAAACAGGTTGAAACGAAGCAGCGAATATTAAGCGCCTTCAACTCACACTTCATCATATCCGAAGAAGAATCTACTGTTTTGACATCGACTGTGGAGCCTGTCAACGAAGAATTCTTTCAGACTCTTACCAGGGTGAAGAAGATCCACCACGATTGCCAGCTCCTTCTGGGAACAGAAGATCAACGACTGGGCCTTGAAGTCCTGGAGCAAAGCTCCAAGCAATTGAATGCAGCATTTCAGAAACTTTACCGGTGGATCCAGAAAGAATTCAAGACACTGGATCTGGAAAACCCCCAAATCAATGCATCGGTTCGACGATCACTGCGAGTCCTGGCTGAACGACCTGCGTTATTCCAGAGTTGCCTTGACTTCTTCGCTGAAGCACGAGAGCATATTCTGTCAGACGCATTCCATGCTGCATTGACTGGGTCAAGTTCAGACAATAGCAATATTGCAACAAAACCGATCGAATTCCACGCCCATGATCCTCTTCGATATGTGGGTGACATGTTAGCCTGGGCCCATTCGGCCACTGTTTCCGAGAGAGAGGCATTGGAGGTTTTATTCATCTCCGAGGGCGACGAAATCAAAAGATCTATCCAGGCTGGATTAGAGAGCGAGCCATGGCTACGCTCGGATGGGGATGAAGAGGTATTCGATGGCCGGAAAGCCTTGAACCAGCTCGTCAGCCGTGACCTTACTGGAGTTGTGCGGTTATTGCGCCAACGGACGGAACAAGTTATCCAAAGTCACGATGATGCAACATTGGCGTACAAGATCGCGAACCTGATAGCGTTCTACAAGAACACATTTTCTAGGTTGCTGGGTGTGGACTCCGAAGTACTCGATTTATTCAACAACCTGGAAGGTTCTGCCATGAGGCAGTTCCGTGGAAACATGAGGGATCATGTTGCAGCTGTCCAGAATGAAGTGACTGTGGCGCCGGTTGACTTGTCGCCCCCGGATTTCCTCGAAGAAGCTCTAGAGATGTTGAAGGCTCTTGCAAAGAGTTACGACACATCGATTGCAACTGCAGATGAAAACGACGAAGGTTTTCAGCCTGTTCTTGCCGAGACGCTGGATCCTTTCCTCAGTGGTTGCGAAAATCTTTGCAAGAGTCTTCGCCTCCCAAATGGCGACATCTTCGCCATCAATTGTCTATTGGCAGCTAAAGACGCCCTGATGAGGTACACTTTCACTACCGAGCGCGCAAAGGAGATGGAAGATACGATTAGTGAACATTTCGGAAAACTGGTGCAATACCTACACCAATATCTTACGTACTCATCAGGTTTAAATTCCCTCCTTGAAGCTCTATCAGGCATATCAGACAGCACGGAGAGTCTCAAAACTATTCCATCATTGGAGGCATTTAAGCCGGAGGCTCTTATGTTAACGAGCCAGCAACTTGATGAGTTCCTTCCTTCAGCTCTCATTGATGCAGCTGAAAACATTAAAAGCCTACGGAATAGGAAGATGGTTCAAGATATCACGGAAGAGGCAGCGCGTCGATTCTGTGAAGACTTTGAATTGGTAGAGAGTAAGATCCTAGCAGCAGACGACCTAGTCGACACCCAAGACGAAGACGACGAAGACGCCCCACCTGCACTGCAGGATCTATTCCCCAGAACCAGTGGCGAGATTCGAGTGTTGTTGAGCTAGAAAAATACACGACTGGCCTTTCCAGCGTTCGTATACATAGAAAAAATTAGAGGCCTCTATCTTTACTTCTCATCGTTTGCTTTGGATCGTTAGGCGTCAATCATTTGTGACCATGATCGTGATCGTGACAAATCGTTCATCGCGTTCCGATTTCGGACACCTCAGCCTTGGGCCTTCTTCGTCTCCCATTGCTCCGGAGTGAAGCATTTGGGCGTCCAGGCATGAATTGCAGCTATTTCATCTTTGAGGGCAGTATTCACCAGCCGGTGTCTTGCTAATGTTGTCTTCTTTGCGAACTGTGCTGATACAATGACTGCCTCGAACATCTGCCCACATCCGCCTAAGTATGCAAATTAGTACACTAAAACCAGAAGTTGCCATGACACCTAAATACCATCAAGCGACCAGAAAAATCCACTCAAGAATCACCAAACGAAAACGTGGACAGAAAAAATCATGACTCCTTACCACTCAAATCCTCAATCTCCACATAAGTAGCCTCTAACACTTCTTCAATCTTCCTTCTTAGCCCCTCAATCGTAACACCGGAGCTGGCCTGCACCTGCTGGGCTTCTGAATCCGTACGCGCGCTCATTGTTGCTGCTGCTGCGGGGTCCACGGCGAGCTTATCGAGAGATCTGGAAAGTTGGTGTCGAGGATCCATCGAAGTTTGTGATTACGATGTTACTTTGCACTCATATGGTTATCTTCGGATCTGATAAGATGGGCTTCCGGAATGGATCGTGTGGGCGATGACGTGATGACGGCAGGTCGGGGGATGGAGGGGTTGTCGGCGGAGGGTCTGTGCGTGTGATTTTGATGTTGGGTGGAGAATTAGAGTTGCGAGGTTTATCTGGAGATCTTGGAGATTGAATTGAGCTTGGGTTGCGTATGTTTTGGCCGACTTTGAGGAAATCTTTCAATATGAGTGCTACTACGGGCTCTGCCCCTTTTTCCAAGGCTGTCGTGCGGGCCATGCAGAAGCTGTAAGTGTGGTCGTCTTATTCAACAGAGCTCTGACTTGCTCGTTCTTCTCCGTATGTTACCTTAACCCCCAATTGACTTATCGCAGTTACCCTAAAGCTCTAGCAGACAATTCATGGGATAACACTGGTCTCCTCCTCGAAGCACCCTTTGTCGCTTCCCGACGTCGTTCCAACACTGTCCTTCTCACCATTGACCTCACCCGCGCCGTTGCCGACGAAGCCATCGCTCTCGATTCCTCCATCATAATCGCCTACCATCCCATAATCTTCCGCGGTCTTAAGTCTCTGACTTTCACCAATTCACAACAGCAAACCCTTCTCCGTCTCGCCAGCCATGGCATATCCGTCTACAGCCCCCATACAGCTGTGGATGCCGCTCCCG
The DNA here is from genome assembly GCA_020744415.1 of Dendryphion nanum. Classification (NCBI taxonomy): domain Eukaryota; kingdom Fungi; phylum Ascomycota; class Dothideomycetes; order Pleosporales; family Torulaceae; genus Dendryphion; species Dendryphion nanum. The sequence continues at coordinate 382,123 of JAGMWT010000012.1, read as the reverse complement.
GCGGCCTCGGTGACTGGCTCGCAGACATCGTGACCGCGACACGCACAATCAAGAATGACAGTGAATCTGAACAAACTTCAAAACCTGCTGCCAAAACTCCTTCGAATCGAGACGACGATGATGACCCGTTCATCGAAAAACCGCCCGCCCGCCCGGTGTTCACACTGGCTCACCACCCAAGTCAAACCACCGTCCGCCTCTCTAAGCCCTCTTCTCCCCCCACAAATTCAATCCCACATACCCGCCGTCCAATCGTTCCCCAATCTCCTGAACTCGAATCCCACCCCGGTGCCGGCATGGGTCGTATCGTAACCTTCTCCTCCCCACAACCTCTCCCCACTCTCCTCGACCGCATCGGCCGCGGACTAAACAATCCCAAAGGCTTCCCCATCGCCATACCCCAGGACGCTACGATATCAGAACTGAATATCTCTAGTGTGGGCATCTGTGCTGGATCTGGAGGGTCTTTATTAGGAAATCTGGACGTGGATTTGTTGTTCACTGGCGAGATGAGCCATCATGAGGCTTTGGCGGCCATTGAGAAGGGGCAAGTCGTAATCAATTTGTTCCACAGCAACTCGGAGCGCGGGTTTTTGAGTGAGGTATTGAGGGAACAATTGGAAGAGGTGGTGACGGATGAGTGGGCGAAGATCAGGGATGAGGAGAGTAAGGAAGATTACTTGAAGGAGGCGTTAGAGGAAGAAGATTTTGAGGTATTAGTCAGTGAGGTGGATAGGGATCCGTACGGAATTGTGATTCTGAAGGATGGGGCAGAGTGAAACTTCAAGGGATTGCGGTTAAATCGTGATTACGAGAGAAAAAGGTTGGGAACAAGACTAAAAAGCGAGGCTTTAGATTATCTGAGACTTTGACACAGCACACAGTGCTGAAAGGGCACCCAGAAAACGCCCATCATAAATCCAATAGCCTTTGATGGACACACCCCTCCACCAAAGGTCAGTGCTTTTACATCGCTACAACCATCAACTCCATATGTCAGTTCCCAATGGTATTCCGTCATGCTATCATTCCTCTATGTATCCTCATAAGTTCATCTACTCGATCATGCCGCCGCCCTTGCGCTCTGCCTTCCACCTCGAGCCGGCTTGATGGCACCAGGACGGTTGAGCGTATATTTGGCAAAAGCTCTCGCGAGTGCTTTCTTAGCGCTGACCTTTTGCGACCCGACAAAGGAGTCAACTGCAACAGCGATGGCACGGTCGATATCAATCGAGGAGCAGTACTCTGACAACCGCATCTTGCAGAATGATTCGCTGATTCGCATAATGGCCTCAAGATGACGCACCTAATGGGATTAGCATGTGTTGTCTAGCAAAAGATGGTTCTCGAGAAACTTACAGTAATGGGATATGCACCAGTTATGAGAGACTCCCTCCTCATATCAGCAAAGAGCCTCGCGACCTTGTCCTGGTCGATTTGGTATAACTTAGGTCGAACCTTCTCACGAGCGTAGAGAATGTATTTCCTCAACAGCTCTTGAGGAATCTCGCCTTCATTCACTGGCTGATCTTCATCATCAACATCCATGCCCTGGCTATCCTCGCCATCCTGTGTACGGTTTGCTTTGTCGGTATGGCCATAGGAAGAGTTAACTAGAGGGTGAGCTCGACCGTGTGAGTTCACAACGAATTTGGCTAACCGCTCGTCTTCGGTCGGGTCTACCGTATCGCGTACAACGCAAAGAATGTCGAAACGAGACAAGATAGGTTCTGTCAGCTCGACATTTTGAGAGAACGGAATAGTAGAATTGTAGCGACCGCCAATGGGATTGGCAGCGGCGACAACAGCACATCGAGCTTGCAAAGTTGTGACAATACCAGCCTTCGAGATGGAGATGGTCTGTTGTTCCATTGCCTCGTGAATGGATGTACGATCCTGATCGTTCATCTTATCAAACTCATCAATAAGACAAGTTCCCTTGTCGGCAAGCACCAGGGCTCCACCTTCCAGAGTCCATTCGCTAGTCATAGGGTCGCGACGAACTGAGGCTGTAAGACCGACTGCTGAGGCGCCTTGACCTGTCGCGAAAACGGCGCGATGCGCTGTTTTCTCGATGTACTTGAGAATTTGCGACTTAGCTGTACCAGGATCGCCGAGGAGGAGTACATTGATGTCTCCACGGATAGAGTGACGCCCGGCTGCCTCCTTGCTGACACCTCCAAAAAGAGAAAGTGCAACGGCTGTCTTGATATCGGTGTGATCATAGATACTTGGTGCGATCGAATTGATGATCTTGTCAACAATCTTTGGGTCTTTTGCAAGCTGTCGAATTTTACGCTCATCCTCTTCTGTCAAACGGAACCCGGCAAGCTGATCATGGGATTTGACAACATGATTCGCTTCAATAATCGTTGCGAAAACGGGGAAGCCGTTCTTGCTATTCAATGCGGCATCATAGTTGTTGCGGTAGATACCAGTCACTTCTATCTCCTCTCCAGGTTTTGCGGAATCGATAAGATCCCATAGAAGAATGACTTCTCGGTGGCGGGGAAGACGACCTGCGGGCACCGTACCGGGCGATTCTTGAAGTGTAAGTTTCTGATAATTCCTGTAAACTGTCCTCTCTGAGTTGACTGTGAACGGGCCGCGTGATTGACAGCTTTGGCAGAAAGAGATTCTGACCTCGACATTGGAGTCCTGGTGGAATGGTCCGAGTGTAGCACCGCATTTTGTGCAGTCGAATTTGACATATTTGAGTTGGGGAAAGACACCACTGCGGCGGGTGACAACTCCACTGACGCGAACCAGGCAGTTCAAGTGGCTCTGTCGAAGTTGGCGGAGAGTGTACTGAACCGGAATATCTGTCATTCGAACGTGAATTTCGGAGTGAATTCTCTCGTAGTCAGGATAATGCAGCAGCGTAACTTCCATCGCGACTTGGTCGAAGATCTTCAACATCTCCGTTGGTGTGTTGGCAAGCCAGAAAGCCAAAGTTGCTTTAGTCGATGAAAGATGGTCAAACGAGACTTCGAGTGACTCAGCGTTGACCTCACCCAGTGTTCGGATTCGGGTACCGTAAACCGAAGTACCATGTTCATCAGTATACTCAGTCAAAAATGATTTGAACTCGCGGGCAATAGTCCGAGCAACTGCTGGTTGGGCCACCCAATCAGTCACAGTAGCAGCCTTGACATCGGCAAGCGCTTCCAGTGTCAATTCTTCATTCATAACATCGTCTCCCATGTCCATATTGTCTTGATCTTCGTCATACCGATTACGACGCCTGCGAGGCTGTCGAGTAAGGTCTGCAAGCCCGTCCTCGTCGTCTTCGGGTAAGAATGCGACTGGCACTTGACGCCTAGCTTCGCGATCACGAGCATTCAGCTGTGCTTCAAGCCTGCGCCTCGTTGCGGCATCCATCTCCTCATACTCTTCATCATCAAGCCCCTGCCTTTCGTACTGATCGTCCTCTCGAGACCTATAATCTCGCTCAAAATCATCTGCGAAGAGATCGATGCCTTCGGCCTCCTCAGCGTCTTCCTCCAAGTCGTCAACATCGGGAATCAAATCATCCGCGAGCATATCAATATCATCCTCATCGTCTTGAGGTATCAGAGGCGGAGAAGATGCCATTGCTATGTCTTTATCAGGGGTGTTTCCTTTATCGCTTCAGCTGCTCTACTCACGGCTAGACGGCGGATGTGCCGCAGAAGATGAGATATCATCATCCTCTCTAGAGCGCTTTGTGCGGCGACCTGGAGCGGCGCCTCGATTTGCGGACGACATGCTGGGTCGAAGGGGTGAACTGGAGGAGGGATGGTTAGAGTACAGCGTTAAAGGAGGGGCAGTGGCTACGACGCTGTTGCTATCTCCAAGGATCGTAGATGCCTACCTCATAGTGAGTCAATCACTCCAATGTCAATATGTGAATGCAATAAAAGTATCGGATAACTTGCACAACTTTGTGGGGTGTCGAAGAAGAGGGGGTTTTGGGGTATGTGCAGGATGCACTGACACGAAATTGAGCGACGCGCTAAGTTCGCGACACCGCGTTGCCCAATTAACCTCACTATTTGGGTATAGCGTGGCATCTCCGCAATTCAAGCCAACTCCCACTACCCGTGAGCTAGAGGACTACCGCAACCCCCAACTCAATCGCCTTCTTTAATACTCTCATCTCCTACTTGGAGCTTCAGGAGATTCATTTCCTTGCATCATCTTCGCTGCACTGATACCGCTATCATGGCCGACTCGCAACCCTCTGAAATCTCTCAACCAAAGCCGCGCTCCAATAGTATTTCACATGCATCCGAAAGCTCACAGACAGCAGCAGAGTACGTGATGGCTAATTGTTATCCTCGTCATTATAAACTCAAGAAGCATTGCTGACCTGGAACTTGAAGGTTCATCAAAGAGCAACTTCATCTTGAAGCTGAAGCCCGCGAGGCTCTTCCCTATGTCGGTTCCCAATAATTCCACCGCGCATCGGATGGTGATCTGATACTGTATAGCAATTCGATACATGCACTCGCGACTTAGGCGCGATCCGTCAGAGCCTCTTTTCATGCCTCACATGCAGTCCACCTCCCGTTGATCCCTCAGAACTATACACTCCAGCTGGCGTATGCTATTCCTGCTCCATCTCTTGCCATGGCGAACACACTCTTGTTGAACTATTCAACAAGCGCAATTTCGTCTGCGACTGTGGAACGACCCGGCTATCGGAAACTAGCCCATGCACATTGCGCATGAATGCGACAACCGGCCAAAAGGGCGACGTGGCTGGAGAACAGCCAGCCCAGGAAAACAGATATAACCAAAATTTCCGGAATAGATTCTGTGGATGTGGAGAGGAGTATGATCCACACCAAGAGAAAGGAACCATGTTTCAGTGTCTAGGCCTCGGAACTGTAGAAGATGGAGGGTGTGGAGAAGACTGGTGGCATCCCGAGTGCTTAGTGGGACTTAGTCGCGAAGAGTGGAAGGATAGTCTGGAGAAACGTAAGGCGACAGAAAAACCGGCAGACGACACCACTCCAAAGAAAGCTGCAAACGGTATCCATCGAGAAATTAGCTTCAGCAGATCTGAAGAAAATATCAACGGGCCTGAAGAATCACGAAGACCATCAGTATTGACAGCAATTGCGGCGAACAACGGTGTTGACGGGAATGACATCGCCGCAGATGGAGAAGAAGATGAAGATGATGACCCCTTGCCACCAGGGTTTCCCGCTGAAGACAATTTTGAATATCTGATCTGCTACAAGTGCGTCGAAGCACATCCCTGGATCAAGCAATACGCTGGTAGAACTGGTTTCCTTCCACCTCTATACCACGACGCCGCTCTTAACGCAACCCATACCAAAGAAACCAGCACAACGTTAGCAACAGAGCCCACCAATGGCGAATCGCGAAAACGCAAAGCAGACGACTCAGACGACGCCAACACCACAGACCCAACCAACACCTCCCTCCTTCCTCCACTAGTACCTCCCAAACGCCAAAAATCCGAAGAACCCCTCTCAACCCTCTCCTCCATCCCCGAAACTACCTCCCTCCCCATCACCCCCAAGAAACCCACTCCGGATCCCACAGCCTGCAAACTGACCTCTCCCCCCACAACTTCCCTGTCTTCAACCCCCTTCACCCTCTTTCTTCTCGACACCTTCCGCGACTCCCTCTGTCGCTGTCCCACACACTTCCCCCTCCTAACCCCGTTCCCCCAACTCCTCGAAGAAGAAGACACCTACGAGCCCCCCGTCTCCGAAGACGGCAACGAAGCTCCTGGCTCCGCAGGCACAAACTCCATCTACGATCGCGGCGAGGCGGCATTCAGTAATATGGATCGGGTACGTGCGATTCAGGGCGCGATGGCGTATGCGCATCTCAAAGACGGGCTGAAGTCTTTCTTGCAACCGTTTGCGGAGAGTGGGACGGCGGTGGGGGCGGAGGACATAAAGGCGTATTTTGAGAAGTTGAGGGGGGATGAGAAGGGGATTGCGGAGGCGAAGGGAGGTGCGGCTGAGCAGGATGGTGGGGATGGGGATGGGGATGGGGGTGAGGGTAGCAATGGGAGGAAGGAGCAGAGCGGATATTGAGAGAAGTGCTTATGGGTTCGATTTCTTCGGGCGAGGAAATGTTTGGCATGCTTCGAGCTGACGTGGGGTTTGGGGGGTTTGGATCGTATCTTCTGCCTGCTGCGTTCTTTGGGAAAGGCGCTTTTAGGACGGTAATTGCTTCGTGATAATAGTTTCTCAGCAACAGAAAAGCAAGGTGCTAAATCAATCAGTGAGTTGACGTTTTGTCATGTTCAAGGCGTTTGTAATGCTGCATCTTTTGCGTAAATATCGATCCAAGGTCGAGGCAGAGCTTTTCTTGATTAAATGGTGGCACAACAGAAATAACACGCATGTAATATGCGCTCTAATCCATTTACCTACAAGTATATATACAAGCTCGCTTCTATCCTCCAGCCAACGAGCCAATCCGTCTAATCCCCTATAGACTGAGTAGAAAATCCGTTGTGAAATATGCTCGCGCGGACTGGTTTTCCTTGTGTCCTCTTACATCTACACATAATATCGATCCTTTTCTCCTTTCCTCATTTTCTTCTCTTCTCTTTTCAAGATCTACTTCCTCCTCTTCATGACTTTCGTGCACATCTCAATCAAGCCATTCTTTGCTTCACTCTCTGGAAAGAACGCTATCGCTTCGATCGCTTTGTCAACGTATTCTTGCGCGAGGGCGCGGGTTTGTTGGAGTCCTGTACTTGAAGCGACAATATCGCGGGCCTGATATCGAAATGTCAGTCTCAATCTAATCATTTTATGTCCTTCAATGATCTTGAAAAGCCAGGTGTATACACTCACTTGTTGTACATCGCCCTCTCCAGTAAACTTCCGTCCCACTAACCGTCCCAAACTACTGTTGTCTTTCCATGCAAATAGCAGCGGCGCAGTTGCGAGACCTAACTCCAGATCCGCACCTGCGGGTTTTCCTAGCTCCTCGCCGGAAATCGTGTAGTCCAGCATGTCATCTACCAGTTGGAAAGCCAGACCTAGGTTCTTCCCATACAAGTATGCAGCCTCGACGACCTCTGGTGTACTTCCACCTAGAATCGCAGCAGCACGGCAACTTTTACTGATCAAACTCGCGCTCTTGAGATATGTCTTTTGCAAATAGTAGGATACAGTGTCTTCGGTCCAGCTAGGGTTTTTCTCATCCTGTGCGGTATTCTTGAGCTGCATAAATTCGCCCTCCACAAGATTCGCAATAACCGTCGCCAAAAGCTCCGTAACCTCAGGATCCCGCAGTCTTGCAAGACCAACAGACGCCCGGCCAAGCAGGAAATCTCCGGCCAAGACTGCCATTTTGTTGCCAAATTCGATGTTCGCGGAGGGCGCGGACCGTCGCGCCACCGAGTGATCAATCACATCGTCGTGTAAGAGAGAGGCTGTATGTATTAATTCCGTAATTTCAGCAAGACGCCGTTGTGAAGGCAAAATGTCTGACTGCTCTGCAGAGTAGGCCGAATCGGAGGATATGGAGGAAAGAGGCGAATATCCGGGAGCAGAGGGGTTCTCGTCGGTAAGAATCTCTTCCCTTGTGATCGGACGGTTTACAGACGAGGAATTTGAGCTATCGCGAGGTATCCGGGGAGTGAGCGATGTGGCGCGGGACATGAGAAGAACCAGCATAGGCCGCACATATTTTCCTTCTGATTGTGTATAGTATTTTGCAACAGTATCAAGGGTAGGGTGACCAGAGCCGAGGAGCTGGCGGATGTTTTTGGTCAAGAATTTGAGTTCCTTTGCGACAGTTCGGAACGGGTCCACTGATATTGGGGAACTGGGGTCAGGTGCGGGGGTGTTGAAGACATGTTGTGCTGCCGATACGGCAGCTGCCCAGCTCGATTGGTTCCGCCGCCTTGATGGATGGTAGAAGAGAGAGGTTTGTGGGGCAGTATATGGTGTTATCGAAGTAGAATTGTGAGGACATGAAGAAAGGCGTAATGGTCGTGATAGCGATTGCCGTGCAATGCTAGTGGCAAGCCAGCTTGATCGACTCGTCATTGAGAAAGTTTTGAAGATTGAGAACCAGGATATGCAATTGAGTACCCCAGAGGGAGTTTGAGGGCGACAGACAGGCGGAGCGGTTGTGGGTTGATACACCCTGCAGACGTCGGAAAGTTTTGGAACACCCCAAATAATGGATGACGCTAGAATTCGGGTGCCAAGTGGACCGGCGATTCAAGTTTCGGAACCGCCGACATCGTATTGTTTCGTGAATGCGACAAAGGAGGACACAACAATCACCAATCTCACGCACACATTATGGTTCTTCTTACGATGACGCCCGCTATAGTGCGGGCGCTTGAGAAGGCTGCCGATCTCTCACCCGACGAATATTCGCAACTCCAGCGCTCCTCCGAGTCATCCCTCTCGGACCGCAAGCCAGGCAACCCAATATCCCATAGCCAGATCATCGATCTATCGAAGTTGCTCAAGCAACATTCACCACCTCTCGAGTCCGAAGCAAACGATCATGAACCTGTCTCATATCACCTCGATTATCTGCTCAAAGGGTCCAATATCTATATTCCGCCGCCGCCGCCGAAGAAAGAGCCCACGCCTCAATACAAAGCTCTCATGGCACGCCTCCGACGCGAAGAAGAAGCTCGAGCTTATGAACGCATGATTAACCCGCCTCTCGTTCCTGAAACATTCTCTCAGCGCTTCCCTATTCCATCTATTTCACAACTCGATCCGAAGGAAGCTGCGTTGGCGGATGACGATGTCACCTATGACGAAGTCCACCGACAGATCATACTGATCATAAACGTCCTTGTGTCTATCATTGCTTGCGGTGTATTCATATGGGTAGCAGCGCGGCATTGGAGTGCCCCAAAGCGACTTGGTCTCAGCATGGGCGGGAGTGGAGCAATAGCTATTGCTGAGGTCATCATATATAGTGGGTATGTGAGGAGAATAAAGGAAGCCAAATTGTTAGAGAAGAAGAAACCGGAGATCAAGACTATATTGGAGAGCTGGATCATTGAGGGTACATCCGGAAAAAAAGAGGTGACATTGTTGTCTGGTTCAGAAGAGAAGGTGGATGATGGTATTAGGTACAGGAACATAAAAGGCAAACACCGGTGAACCCCGAACAGTGATCATATCCGCCATGCAAAAAAATCATCTTGGGTGCCACGACTCCATTCGCTCAATGCGCAAATATCGCAAGTCAATATTGACATATCGGGGTGATTGGAATAGAGTCCAAGAAGCACAACTACCGTCTAGCCGCAAAATTGGAATGTAGAACATCCTGAAATGGGTCCAAAGTCTATTTTTTCTTCCTTCCTGCAACTCCACCCGCGAATCGTCCAAGGTTGCTTAGGCTAGAGCGTGGCTTATGTCCTGGGGCTTGACCAGCCTGGGTTGGCGGCGATGGAAGTGGTCTGCTTGTGCTGGCCGCAGAACCTGGTCGAAGAGCCGCAGGCTTCGGAGGCTCTGGTTTTTCCTTATCCTGAATAGGCGAAATTCCAAGATCATCGCCATGCATGCCGGTTCTTTGGAGGCGTCTCGCTCGTTCCTGTGTGTTCTTGAACTTGTCGAGAAGCTCAACCCACTTGACCCCGCCCTCCTCCCTTGCCTTGAGCCGGTTTGGTCGCTCGAAAGAGGACACTGCTGGACCTGTTTGTACACTGGGACTTCCTGTGTCTGAGCTCTTCTGCCTCAAATGGTTTAAAGTGGAAGAGGGAACATACGTGCGCGGCGCGAACTGGAGATACCCAATGGGACTAACGCTGTTGAGGCGGTTCTTCAGCGCAGCAAATGCAGAGGATTGGGGAAGAAGCATGAGCAGGCCATAAAGGCACTTGTAGAGATACGGATATTTTTCTGGCTCAATGAGTTGAACTCGTAAATCTATGACCACTTAGAGTTCGAACTTGCATAAGCGATGTGATATTGATCTCACATGTAAATACCGGTGATTCAAGAAGCTGAACAAGCTTATCAATTTGGATGAGCATATTGACGGTCATTTCGAGATCCGCACTAATGGTGTCAGCTAAGAAGATTATCACCAGAAAGAGGATGTCTTACAAAATTTGAAGGAGGTGATAAGCCTGCTCGTAAGCCTGTGCTAGTAAACAAAGTGAGAAGGTAGCGACAGCATTGTGGCACCATGACTTGAAAAGTGTGACGAAAAATGATTGTCCATCCTGTTAGAGTCAATATTTGAAATGACCAGATTTAACAGACGACCATACTCTGTTGTCAAGGTTCCGAAGCCGCCTACGAAGATCGGCCAATTCAGGTGCAGTGATCAGATTGTTATTCAGATTCTGCACCATAATACTGGCAAATTCGACGTCCTATATTCGTTAGTACACATTGTAGAACGTAGAAAGAAAACGTGCCTCATCTTTCTCCAGACAATCGGCCATAGTTCGATAAATACGTTCCGCACTAAGTGTTACACATAGCTGTCTGATTATGAGATTGCCGCGGGTCTCGAGAAGTCGACGGTCGGTACAGAAGAGTTTCAAGAGATTGACCATAAAGGAGGTAAAGTAGGAATCATCGCTGTTCTTAGAAATCTGAGAGAGAAGGAGGAGGTCACGGGTCACGACTGCTTCTGACGGATCTGAAAGAGTCTTTAGGAGCGCAGGGAAGGTTCCGTCTTCTACAGATAAGATCTATCAAGCCGTTAGTATTAATCACACGATTGAAATTGAATTATGATCTTACTTTTCCAGGTGCCATCCTATGGAGCATGATCAGCCATGCTATAGCTGCAACACGTGTGGCCTCGTGTTCATTTAGAAATTGTAGAGTCAGCGCATTTACTGCAGCTTGATAATCAAGCTCAGGTGCAGGCCGTGGAGAGGGTCCGCGTTCTTCGGCAGGAGTGGGTGTCCTTGTAGCTCTACCTTCAACTGATTTTGCGTCCGCAGCTATAGCTTGATCTCGAATCACGGTCCTGAGTAAACGAGTGGACAGATTAGAATCCCTTCGCTCTACACCGCTCAGTTCCTTTCCAAGGGCTGACAAAGAACTAGGCAACTGTGTTGAGCCGCCGGCGACGTTCTCAGATCGACCGTCCTCTGATAATGACATGATGTAGTCCATAAGTGAAGTATTGACTCTGTTTGCTGCTAGACGAACGGTTTCGACGTCGTGAGACATTGTTGGAAGAACGTGTGATAGAAGGCTTGGGACAAAAGGCATAATATCCTCGGGGCATATCTCGAAGAAGCTGTCAATCCATTTCAAGGCTGTGAGCTGAATCTCCTCTGGTGCTGTTCTACGTTAGTAAATATGCTGAAAGTTGCAGATTCGATCTACCTTGTGGTTCTCGTTCACTCAAAAACGAGACGAGGATCTCCATGATTCTGGTATGATCCACTTGAACGTCCTGTCCAGGTATCCAGTCACCGTCACTTGCCGACTTCTCGTCGTTTGCTGCCGTAGAGCCGCTGACTACACTCGCATCGTCTTTCTCGTGCTCAGCATCCGGATGATCCACGGCGATACTATCCGTCTCGCTATCGTCCGGTCCGCTATGTAGACTAGAAGCAGAATGCTTCAAGCCGTCATCTGCTGTGCCTTTCCTGCTCTCTGCAATTCCACGCTTCACGCGAGCGATCTTTTTGATCTCATTCAAAAATCTATCCAAGCAGACTTGAGTCGCAGTGTGGACGTCTTGGTTTGGGTCACTGAGGAACTTGAAGAGGCCACCAAGAAATCGTGGAAGGTAGGTAACAAGTTCGAGGTCGGGTATGGAGTCCAAGAGAGTTATCCAGGCTACAAGGAAAGTTCGGGTGAAAGGATTTATAACGTTAATACGTTCCTCGAGGAGCGGAAGAAATCGTTCCAACGAAAATGCGGTCGGCAAATCGTCTGACGGCCCTTCATGGCTCTCTGCGGCCTCCGCTTTTCCCTCCCCAGGACCATGCAATATAGAAACGTAGGTTGCCGCTGATTCTGCAACAATGTCCTTGACCAGGCGATCGAGAAGCTCTGCTCCATTCTTCACAGAGAGCTCAGTATCCGCGGCAAGCTGTATGCAATCTGTCAGACCTGACTTGGTCAGGGGGTGGGATAGAAATCCGGTACCTTGCATAAAGCATCGAATACATGATTAAAGTATACGAGTATCTCCCCTTTTGCCACCTTTGCAATGTTGTACATGCTCTCGCATGCGTAGTATCGGACGCGAGCATCTTGGTCGGAGAAGCAGGCAAGGACGGGGGGGACGATTTCCTCGAGGTAACGAGCAACTTCCTGGTGATATTTGTGAGCTTCTGTACATTTCAAGGCTCGAGTAGGATTATCAGCATACTGCTCCGAGAGCTATTGAGGCTGCTGCAAGCCCTATAAGGCCGCCATTGCGAGCATGTGGTTGATGAACGGCGTAGGCGTAGTCGAGACAAAGCTGGTGCACGATCTTCGCGATCCTGTCATGGTCACCAGCATTCAGCGAGTCGCGAATCAAGCCCTCAAGCTCGAGAGCACCGCTTTTCCGTTTATCGTAGAGTTTGTCGTTGAGTGCTTTGGTGATATTTGCATCCATCTTGAGGTTGCTGCAAGGCAGCTTCTCTCATGGTGGGGCAGCAAGGCAGCAGATGGGATAGATTTGATTCCAGGGGGCAAAATTTCGGGCTTGAGCAGCGAGCTCCACAACTAGCAATTTATAAAGAGGCACAGGGCGGCATATGGTGGCGGCCGTCGGTCGTCGTATGAGTTGTGTTGTGTTGTGTATGTCTCCACGTTAATGCGCCAGGCAAGCTTTCCCCAATGCACGTCATCGTGCGCCGAGGCGAGACAGCTGAGTGCATTCACCGGGATCCAGGTGATAGCTCGATCTAGAAGCTCTTGTGCCGCTGCTAGACGAAACAAAATCCGCAAAAGCAACGCATGCCCCATGATATGAAAGCTGACCTCAGGACGCGGGGCACGAGCAACACGCCTTTCCATCATCGAGCCTCACTACGCGTGCGAATTTCCCCAGGGCGAATCTAATCTTGAGAACGGCCGACAATCCCTTAAAGTTCAGCCACAGCATGCGGACCCCCTGCGCGCCGTCCATCTTGGCCTGTCCCTATATAATCTGAAGCTATCCCAAACAGAGTCTGGCCCTCTCCTTTCAACCCCATATACGGACGCGTCGTCGGAAATGTTCTGGCCGGCTCCAGGATGGAAAAACTCAAGAATGAAGTCCTACTCCCAAACAGACGTTCTCGACAGCAGGATACGATGACGTCGACACCACCTGTAGCAACAGATGCACCTACAACAAACCATTTCCACGACTGGGCAGTCGCATTTGTCGTGTGCAACTTCAATGTTGATATAGGTAAAGACTAGCTAGCTTTTTTGAGCATACGATCATTTTATTGAGTCTATGATGTAGGGCCTGAAGTGGAAATCTTATACCCCCAAGATGTAGCGTTTTCTACTCAAGATCTCACAGCCATTTGCTTCAATAGGTACGAAGTGAACACCACATAGATAGCACTGTATCCTAAATGTGTATAGCTTTCCTGAACAACAAAACACTGAAACGACAGAAGACATGACGTTCAGTTATACATTCAATAATAATTCTCCCGATATATCCATCTCATCGCCTCACGCGCCTCACGGCAGTCCTTCTACATTCTTCGCGAGCTGTATCTTTCGTCAAGAATTCGATCACACCATGAAACGAAGTTTCAACCAACGAACTCTAGTTATCATATCCCACCACCCTTTCCTATCTTTCTACAACAAACTTCTTCGCCGGATGACTGAGTCAGGAGTGATCAGTGACCCCACCACTCTCGAAGCCGCCCACACTCAGATAACCACCTGGCCCTCTCCCTCCCTTGGTCGCCACGAACTTCCCTTCTTAGGCTCCATGATCACTCTCGATATCGCCCCGCACCAGGCCTTTCCCCTCCAAGGTCTTGCCGGCCCTATTCCTTTGATATCCGACAAACCATCCTCCATCTACGCATACGAACCCCTCGGCTCCTGGGACACCATCATGTCATTCATGCCTTGCATAACAGACCTTTACGTCTTATATGAGAAGCTCCTCCTCTGCGAATCCATCATTGTAATCGCCAAATCTCCCCAACTCTGTAGCGAAGCCGTATCCTCATTAGTCGACCTCATCCGTCCAGTCCCCTACGCCGGCGAAGTAAAACCATACATGACCATGCAAACAGATTTCCGCAGCATAGGTATCGACGGTGGAACCCCCCGGCCCTTCATCATCGGGATCACAAATCCCTTTCTTCTCAAACGTGTTCTCTCCGCGACAGAGGGAAAAGACAGAACAAGACCGCACATTCTCTATCTCCAAAACTTCGATGGCCCCGTCCCTACAAAGCGCCACCATTCGCTACATCGCAAATCGAGCCGTAACGCACTTCTCGATCTACCGGGCGGGGGTATAGACGCCCATCCCCCTTCCCGCCGCTTCCTAAAGGCAGAATCTTCGTTCATCACACAGGTCGAAGTACTCCTCAAACTCGACATGTCCACCCACGAACTCGACCCCCTAATCCGACGTCAGTTCGCAGAACTTACCGCCCAATTCCTCGCACCAATAAACCGCTACCTCGCCACATCCCTATCCGCCACCAACACTGCCGCATCGCCCGGATCCAGTACCGTGCAATACGCAAGTTTCAGCGAGAGTGCATTTATTAAGGATCTGGGCAAACACGGAACAAGTGTGAAGGTCAGAGGCCAAGGTCCGATCCAGCGACATAGGGCTCGAGATGGGGTTTACGAGGCGTTTTGTCAAAGTGCGAATTTCTATAGCTGGTTAGATATGAAGGTGAGTTGGTGGATTACGTGACTCGGGGGAAAACGTAGAGACTAATAATTCTTTGTAGTTGAGTCTGGAGAAGGAGGCTAGTGCGGGATTATTGGGAACGGGGGGTTCGGCGGCGCCGAGTTGAAGGTGACGGGTTAATGGTTAATGATGAATGCGTCTTATGGTTGATGTTATCGAGATCTGGCTCCATTCGATGTCCTGTCGGTTATGAAGGACGTCCTCGGTAAGCCGCGGGTTTGTCTTGTGGGGGTCGGGCAACGTCGAGCAAGGTGGGCAAGTGCAGAGAGCAATACAATAGAGCTAAGCTGAGCCTCGCCGGGTATCATATCAGCCCGGGGAAAGCCTAATAGAAGAGACCAAAGAGGACTTGCTACTAAACCAAGAAGAGCGGTCATCTCGTCTCAATTTCTGAAATTTTCCAATTACATGGGGTATCTAAAACTCAATCCGGCCTTTTTTGACTTTTGCTTTGCCGTTTCAAAGAATGAAAATCGCAACTTGAGGGATATTGCTGGCGAAAAACCCGAAGCGCGAAAGAAAATGTCGAGCCCTCCGTTATCTCAGGCATATTGATATGGAGGAAGTTCTGCCTCTGTTCCATTTTCAGGATGTCCGTTTGCTTCTACTTCAGCGTGTCCGTTGGTTGTCACAGGAGGACCTTCATCGCATCGCCAGACTCGCACTGCTCGGTCCATTCCGCCGCTAACGATAAGTTGTTCTGTAGGATGAGTATCCACTGAGAGCACTGCGCCCTTGTGCCCTTCCAACCTCTGTAGCACATTTTTGGAGCTAACGTCCCACAGTACGATGCTGTTGTCTTCACTCCCACTCGCGACAAACGCATACTGGTATGGCGGTTCTCCTCCATAAGTCCCAAATGCGCCTGCGACACTAAATTTGTTGTTGACATGCCCCTGGTAGGTTTTCACGCATTTGCCTTTCCCGTCGATGTAATTCCATAACCGGATGCAAGAGTCAAGCGTCCAGGCAAGGATGTATTTTCCGTTTGGCGAAAAGCAAACCGACGTTACAGGCGCGTTGTCTTCATGCACGAGGGTCCGGAGACACTGGCCTGTTGCAGAATCCCAGACACGAATCAGTCCGTCGTTGGCGCAAGATACAATAAGAGTGCCGTCACGCACGAAGTCCACACCACCAACCGGGTCAGAGTGAGCAGGGAGGGACCTCATAACGCTTGCGGCACGTACGTCCCAAAGGAACACAGCTTCATCATAGGACCCGCTAACGAGCATGTTACCTTTCGGAGAGAAGGCAAGAGAGTAAACATAGTTGTGGTGACCGATAAAGGGCCTGGGGTGGGCTTGACCAGTCGAAATGTTCCATAGTCGTATGGTCTTATCGTCGGATCCTGAGGCAATTATCTTAGAATCTGGGGACCAGGCAATGGTCGAGACTCCGGCTAGATGACCCTCGAGTGTGTGTTCTAATGCGCCCGTGGTGGCATCCCAAATCTTTATTGTGCAATCTGCCGAGGCGCTTGCTATCCATCGGCCGTCTGGAGAGAACTTGACAGCTGCAACGCCTTTCCTGTGACCATGGAGAACCAATGCCGGCTTATAGTGGAGCGCTGTTGGCTTCAGTGGAGGAGGAGCTGACGAAGGAGACCGAGACCGTCCCCGTGAGCGAGAACCGGATCTAGAACGGGATCTCGATGTTGATGGAGGGCTTCGTCTATCCCTAAAGTATCTGCGCTCTTCGTCACTCTCGTTTTCATCCTGGCTATATCTTCGCGCCGGTCTCTGCGCCAATCGGTATTGAGGCGACGCCATGGGTGGGGTGCGTGATACCGAACGCTTCCGCGGGGGTGAACCATCGTAGTCATCATCGTCTCTGCGTCGTTTTGGTGAGGTTTTTCTAGCATCATCCATTATTGCTGCGTTGCTGTGATCGTAGTTGTATGTTTGAAAGGACGGAGAGAAGGTCGCGGGCCACAAATATTCTGCCCCTGCTAACGCGTCGATCATCGAAAGGCGGTGAATACGGAGCCCTGACCCCTGTTCTACCAGTCTAAACTCCATCGACTTTCGTCATTAGCTCGTCCATAACATTATCAACACACATGCGCGACCCTCCACACTCGCCTGTCATGACCGAGCATATATTCAATGGCCCGACAAGCCTGCGTATCTTGTCGCTGAACTGCTGGGGCCTGAAGTTCATCTCCAAACATCGCAATGAGCGTCTAGCAGAAATTGGGAAGCAGATTGCTGCAGCCGAGCATACCCCAGACATTGTTGGTCTTCAGGAGTGTTGGACACAAGAAGACTACAATTCCATTCGCGACAAGACAAAACATCTCCTACCCTACGGAAAGTTCTACTGGAGCGGTATCTTTGGTGGTGGACTTGCCATCCTTTCACGATGGCCGATCGAAGAGAGTAATATGGTCCGGTACCCCTTGAATGGGCGGCCGGCAGCGTTCTACCGAGGGGATTGGTATGTAGGGAAAGGTGTTGCGTGTGCGCGTATACGTATGGGTCCAACGAGAAGGGACATCGCGGAAGTCTTTTGTACACATGTAACACATCTCCGCTCTTATATCAGGTTCATTGAAACAAGCTTACATGAATACAGCTTCACGCTCCTTATGAACCAGAGCCTCACGACTCCTATTTCTGTCATCGTACTGCACAAGCCTGGGAGATAGCAAAGCTCATGCGAGGAGCTGCTGAAAGGGGCCATCTAGTCATTGGCCTGGGTGACTTCAACGTGACACCTCTCTCCTTGGCTCATCGCATAATAGAAACCCATTCGCCTGTCCGCGATGTATGGCGCATACTCCACCCTGACTCCTCCGTTGGCGCTGCAAGGGACAAAGTCGAGCAGTTAAGAGGCCTCCCGATACCGAATGCTGAGTTCAATCTCGCTGAGAATGGAGTCACATGCGACAGTGTCTTGAATACATGGAGGTGGAATAAAGCTCACAAGAAGCGCCTTGACAGGGGCGAGAACGTCGTTATTGAACCCACGGTATCAGATCCTAACGCAGAACGCCTCGATTACATATTCTTCAGCAGTGGTTCGTATCGAGATTCATCTGCCGGAGAAGCGAGCTCAGAATGGGCAGTCAAAGAGGTCAATGTAGGCATGACCGGAAGGCATCCAACTTTACATTGCTCGTTAAGCGACCATTTTTCAGTTGAAGCTACATTAACGCGGAGCACTACATCCCCAACCGCAGTCAATTACGGTCCATTGCCTATTGAGCCAACTTATCTCCCACTTGAAACATACGACGACATACTTGCAACGATCTCCAAATACGACGCCCGTGAACGAACTCAAAGGCGACTCAGAATGGGGCATTTTGTGTATCAATTATCCTTGAGCATTGCATGTCTCATTGGAGTTTGGTGGTCTCCGTACAACTACGTCTCTTTTATTTTGATGCTGATAAGCTCGCTTGGATTGAGTGTTGGTGTGCTTGAGGGCCTCATGGGCGGACTTTTTATAGGAAGTGAATTGAGGGCACTGAGAGAATTCGAATGGGAGGTCAAAAACGCTCGAGCAAGAGCAGTTGCTCAGACTGAAGATAGATAATTGCAGGATCGAATAGCGGTTCAAAGGGCCGAACGAAGTCTGAAATTTAATAATAATACCACCGTGGAGGAAGGGGATTATTCGAAAACTTAAATCCGACATTATGTATTTCCAATATATTGGGTCAGTCTCATAGAACCAACGAAGGCCCTAACTATATTCAGAACTTCAGACATTTAATATTTTGACACCAAATGTAGCCAGATCAAAAAAGAAAATGGCTCATGGGATATTCAAATTATTCAGGAACATAAATTCAAGATTATGAACTCCGCACAATAGGTTAGAACGTATATTCAGTGCATGTAATCATTGTGAGCAGCTAATGGGTTTCCACCGCCTGCATTTCAAAATGCAGGCCGGATTGCACGTTTTCATATATTCTTCACAGTAATATGATTTCCTTGAATCACTTCAAGATAATAAGTCAAAATACTACATCCTTTCCAAGTCCCTTAGTTCATCCGTTGACAAGTCCAGTTCGCGGGTGTTTGACCGTAGCACGTGATCTTGCCAAGGACGGGCGTCTCTGATCATCGTCCTTGAGTGCTATTGCCCACCACACCTCAACATTCATCCACCGCCATCAAGATCGCGCAACAGCTTGGCGCAATAGAACAACCCGCCTTTCCACCTGCAGAAACAGTCGAGTCATCACGCGATAGCCTCCCAGATCATCATACGAACTTCTGGAAAGCTCCTCCTCATCCAACATGAGCAACCCTCAAGCTCAAGGCTCTCAGGGGCCGGGTCAACAACCTCAACAGGGTCCGCAAATGCTGAAAGCTGAAGATATTGTCAGGCTTCAGTGCCTGAATGCCGATCAGAAGCAGAAGTACAAGCCTGTGATGGAGAATTTCTGGAATATGTACAACTCCAAACCCCAAGGCAGTCCGGAATGGCAACAGGCTCGAGCCAAATTACAGGAGTGGTCGCAAAAGCTCATAAATCAAGAACGACAGTTTCGCATGAGAAACAGACCCAACCCCGCAGCTCAGGGGACTGCTGCTGGCACCACCAACTCACAGTCACAACCGGATTCCAACAGCTCAAATACCCAATTGTCACCTCCCGCGCCGACCCCGACACCAGCAGCCCCACCCGCGAGCGAACCGTCGTTGCAAATAAATGCCACACCTCCTGCTCCAGCGCCTGTCCCAAAACAGGAACCTACTACGCAGCCAGGCATGACACAACCAGCTTCACAGGGGCAGCGGCCTCCAGGACAGGCGGGAGGTATGGCACATGCGGAGAACGAGATCATGAAGCACGTCATGAATTTTCCCATGCACCTCCCCCCCGATCAGCCACAAGCGGGCACCCCCGAGGGCGACACCAAGATCAAGGAACTGCGCAACACATACGCGATGATAATGCGGAAACTACACCACGCCGGACACAAGCTCAAAGTACTCACCTCCATGACCGCTCAATTGCAAAGTAAGGGACAGCCCGTCAGTCCGGAAATGACGGCCCAGAAACAGCAGGCGGAAACCGAACATCAAGCCGCAAAGAAGTATGTGGATGATTTCAGACAGAAGCAGGGACACTACAAGGCAGAACACGAACGACGAAAGCAGTCTTTGGGCGCGCAACAGTCACAACCTCAGTCGCAACAGCAGCAACCGCAACAACCCCAGCAACAGCAACCTCCCCAACAAAGTCAAGCGCCACCACCGTCTCAAGTCCCTCCACAGCAAGTAAGGCCGCAGCCTCAGACACAGAACTTGCCTCAACAGAATGCCCAGAATATTGTTAAACAAGAGCCTCAAATCAAGGTCGAAGGTGGACAACAACCGTTCAATAACAACATAGGACATCCCGCCCAGCAGCAGCAACAGCAACAACAACCACAACAGCAGCAGCCACAACAAGTTACCGGGCCATCCGCTCAGCAACAACCACGACCGCCCCCGCAATTAGCTCATCCAAATCAATCGCAATTTGGGCAAGGTGTACAACAGCAACCCCAAGCACCACGGCCACAGATAAACCCACACATTGCAAATACGCACGCACAACAACAGCAGCAGCACAACTCACCACACCCACAATCCGCCACTTCCGCAGGCCCTCCAGTGCCTCTAACACATCAAGCTGCAGTCAGTGCTGCGCAACGCTCATACTCGCAGACAGATCAGCGCACGGGCACTCCAATGCAACACTCCCAAGGCAATTTTCCTGCGCCAGGAAGCCGGGAGCGTGAGCAACTCAACAACCCAAAGCTGCCCATTCCCCGTCAGTTGAACACAACTGCGCCCACCCCTGTCAGCATCGGACCAGCGCGTCCAACAATGAGTGGTCCTACTAACGGCGCTCCGGGTCCGATGGGCCAGCCCGTGATAAACAAATTCCCGCCATTCCAACTTGAAGGTGAAGGTGATCGTGTTCTCAGCAAGCGTAAGCTGGATGAGCTTGTGCGCCAGGTTACAGGTGGCGCTGAGGATGCTTTAACCCCCGAAGTTGAAGAAGTAAGCTTTGATATGTGAATTTCTGGAAAGGATATATACTAACTTATCGCAGACTATGCTCATGTTAGCGGATGAATTTGTCGACAACGTCATCGGCTCCTCTTGCAAACTCGCCAAACTCCGAGAGTCCCCTCAACTGGAAATCCGTGACATACAGCTAGTCCTCGAGCGTAACTACAACATTCGTATTCCTGGTTTTGCCTCGGACGAGGTCCGCACCGTCCGCAAGATTGTACCTGCTCAAGGATGGCAACTCAAAATGAATGCAGTGCAAGCGGCGAAGGTCATGAACGGAGGCAAGAATGACGTTTGAATACAGTTTGATACCCTAATTATGCATTGGATGGGCGTTACAGGTTCAGGAAGCATTCACATTCGACCTGTTGGTCAAGGGATTGGGAAACGCACTTAGCGAATATTGGTCCTCACTCGAGACTCTCATGGACCTTAGCCAATATTCTAGATTTTGGGCTAGAGATTTCTATGAGCAGTACACATAGCTTCCCAAGGAACCATGATAAAGAAAACATTATAGCTTTAGATACGGTCTCGCTCAAATTTGACCAAGTTGATATTACACATCAGTCATGCATTTCCCCAGTGGCCGTCTATGACACTAGTCTCTGTTTGACAGAGGATGCAGCGAATTGATATACAGTCATACTCTTGAGCAGTCAGTACCCTTGCTAAATTTCTACTTAGAAGCTACTATGGTATATATATAAATTCATCTTCTATATTATACGTTCCCATTTCTCCTACCTATACTTTTACCCAAAGAACTTGTACAAAGCCTTACTTCTGAGCGAGCGGTCCTTCCTCGGTACGTTTTCGAATGTCAACGCAATAGTAATACAACTCTTGACTTCGCCTATTCAGAAAGTCATACAAACACGATTTACGTTAATCGATACACATTTTCTATATAAAACTAAACGTCAACGTACTTTCCGAGCCTGCCTTCACCATGTGCCAGGCTTGGTTCGCGAGCCATTGTATCCGTTTTACTTGGAGAAGGAGAGGTGCATTGAAGAAAGGAGCAACAGAAGCACGTGCACGATACGACATAGCAGAAGGAAACTCTGTTGGAGAGAAGATGAAGAATGCTACGAATACTAGTTTCCAGGACGCCAAATCGACTATGAAAGACCGTAACAAGATGCGTGGCATTCTGAAGGCTGGCTTGCAAGATCAAACAAAAGCAAAAAAGGCGGGCAAGGTGGGGAAGAAGTACAACAAGTGATTATCAGCTGAAGGTATATGGTGGCGGTATTTGGGCGTTCAGTGTTTGCTATGGGTTGAAAGATGTGGAGTCATGGTTCGTTTCATTTGTTTGTCAGTCAGTTACAGTAGCACAGGTGGACTCATGACAAGTTGTTCATGTACCTGTGTAGCTGTTATATAGATTTTTTTTCCTCTCTCTGTCTCTCTTCCTCAATTCCCATTCTATCAAGTTTTCTTCTTTTCCTTCTCTATTATAACACATAGCAAACTGCTCTCTACTCAAAGTCATAGAACCAAAATCATCATCATTATCCTTGACAATCAAACACCCAACACGACCATAAGTACAATAAGTCATCATGAGCTCCACCAACGCCCATCCCCAACTCAAATCGGAACTCACCAAAGCCGAGCCATCAACCATCAACCAACAATACATGAAGTCGCTACATCCTATTACCACGGAACATTTCTCTGTCGTTCGTACCGGTCCCCCATATACAAGAGTTGAGAACAATGGCGTTTCTAAAATCTTTTCTTCGGACACACGATTCAAGTTCGAGGTTTTTATTAGAGAGAAAAACGGTACTTGCAAGATTATGGGATGGGATGGACCGATTCATCCATTGGATACTTTGGCGCTGGATAGGGAGGCTCGGGAGCGGAATGAGAATGCTGTAAAGACTGAGAGCATCAAAACTGAGGATTTGTGACTCGTAGACACGCGACAGCGATTGTTGGCACAAAGGTCAAAATACTGTGGATACAGGAAGAACTGCTTGAAAGGCGGTAAGGAGCGGGAAGGGGACGCTGAACTGAATAGCGTTGAGTAGTAAGCGTATGGAATATTGAGTGATGGGAGTACTTGTTTTTAGGAACGGAATCAACGTGGAAAGAAGTGTGCTGGACTAAAGAAATAGCAAGATCAATCAGAGGCTTTTTGGGTTGGATGGGCGGAACAGCAACATTATATAGTCGACGAATTATATGGCCGGACTAGAGACCTGTTTCCGATTTCTTTCGCTTACAATTCATGATGATATGTGTTACTTTTATATCTAGAATATCATGTTTAGCACAACGTGCCCCAAACAAATGACTTTCTTACAACTCCTCAAAGTTGATTGTATCACGTTTCAACAGATACCAGCAAAATAGTTGTATTTAGGTCTAGCTGATCTCTTTAAGATACACTATATGACCGTGGGGGTAAGGCTCATTGTATGTTATGTCAAAATTGATGATGAGCCTCATTGCGTCTCACAAATTTGAGATACGATCGAGTCAGTCCGTCAACTCTCAGACTCATTCATATCTACTTACTCACAGTCAGCATATATATATTACGGAGATTTGGCCTTCTTCCTTTCTTCCTCTGTTTTTTTTCATTCTTCACACTGTCACCCAAGACCTCTGTCCTTCCCCGAAACCAAAACACCAAATCCATCAACCACCATGACCATACCCAACCTCAACCACCCAGCTTACGGAAATGCCGGAGAAAGCACTCACGCAATAGCAGAAGATAGTACCCAAAAACCCAGGCGATCATTATGTTCTGCCACCTAAAACACGTATCGTCACGAAATCAGGGGACTATTTGCGGGTTGGCAACTCTGGGCGAGAGAAACCCATCATTCACGGAAATGCGAGTAATCCAAATCCTCTTACAATCGAGCATACGACCAACTTGTAAAGTATGTAGAAACTGTAGAGTGGATGGGAAAAGGTTCCAGCACGTAGGAACATTCGAACCTGGAAACGGTGGGATTCGAGAATAGAGTTTAATGTGAAGGAAGTGAAGAACCATGTCAGCAGCGATTAAGAAGGGTTTGTAGTCTGGGTGTTGAGTTGGATTTTGGAATGGGAAAGGGGCGGATCGGAGTTAATGGCGAAGGAACGCAACAGTGGTACACAACTTCTCAATCGAATTTGGCTTCGTTTATCTTCTTTAAAACATATAAGTTTGTATTTTAAGATTAAATCCTCTCATCGAGATTTCAAGGAGTCATTCAAGTTTATAATGAATGTACTGGAGTGATAAAATCCAGTCGAACGGTTGCTCCGAAGTTTAGTCAAGTTAACTCATTCAAGAGTATAAATTCGAATTACGTCTCTTTATTATATCAGAAAACGATCAATTGGCCAAGACTAACGCAATCAGGATATCATGTGTACAGGGCATTAAATCGATGAATACAATCAAATGATTAACAGTTTGTAGCAGTGTTTACTTTGGAAATATTCCGAGTATAGCACCTAAACGTGTTTAGGCAAGTAGATTCATTGTGTATTCGCCGATCATACACAAGAGTCACCTCCAAGAGCACTGACGAAAATAAGTGCATCAACACATGTAAATCCAAGCAATGACTCGAGTAGAACTCATATTTGATCACTCATGCATACATCAAACACATACAAAGCTTCGCATCTCGCCTATCTTCTACACTTAATCCTTCTTTCTACACCTTTCACTTCTTCACTTTTTCGCTCGAGTTTGTATATATTCCCACGACAGCGGATTCTCCAGTGCAAAATCCACCTCCAAGACCAATAACTCAAAACGCTGCCATGGGATGTTCCTCCTCTAAACCGAAAAGCGACCAAGACGAAGATCTTCCGCCATGGTCGACTCATCTAGACCAAATGCCCACAACCTCCTTTCACCAACCCAACGACTATGACCCATACGAGGTCTCACCAAATGAAATCTATAGGAAAGATAAAGTTGTACATGGGAACACTACCACTGAATCCCAACCTCCATTCCCAGCCTCCCCGGAAGAGAAAACCGGTAACGAAGTTCGTAACCCCATCATCACCGCCACTGAGCCTCAAAAAGAATCTCCAGTCTCTCCAATTTCTCCAATGTCATCACCCTCACAACTTCAACAATCCACTCCCATCCTTGAACCTCGCCCTCAGCGCGCGCACACTACACCCATAACCCCCATAACTCCCGACGCTACAATTACTCCTATCAAACACGCGAAAACCATTCAGACACCCAACATATTCACTTTCAGACCAGAATTTGCTCGCCGTCCCCACTCCAATAACCTCAGACAACAAGCTGCCGAGACCACAACCGCGAAGACCGAGGTCACAGTGCGCGATTTCGCTGGAATACCAAAGGATGATGGGTTGGTGAAGAAGAACTTGAGGAAATCTGGAGAGCGAGGTAATGATGTATCTGAGGTTTTTGAACTAGGAGTTGAAGGCGGGGTTATTGATGCCAGAGTGCTTATGGGGCGAAAGGGTGAAGTGCCCCGGAAAACAGCGAGAGCTGTGAACAGGACAGATACTGATAAAGTGAAGTCCTACTCTGGGGAGTTTGAGAATTGAGTTTATGGGATGGGGATGTCTTGGATATTTCTTTGCTCGTTGTAATAGTGATGACATGTATGTTTTGCGGATATTTTTGCTTACTTCAATGTGTTCTTTTTCCAGGTAGGTAGCCAGGATTTGTTGATTGGTCATGACTAGTTAAACTAGTCCCGCGGTGCTTTGGCGGCAGTATTGGAATAGAAATGGATATGAGAGAGGAATTAGGAGTTTATGTGTTTAGAACGGAACCTTCGATTTAATAAACCCCCCTGTAAACTACCAACTGACACATGTAATAACGTACTTCTACACATCATTCACCAATCCTTATTCACATCCACCCTAAAGCCACCTTTCCCTTTCTCCTTCGTCTTCCCACATCTCCCCTCCCCAAACTCCCCAACCCCCAAAATGTGTACGATATCAACCCTCCTATACTTCCACACCCGACCCCGACCCCGACCCAACTCTAACAACCAAACCCCCAAACCTCCGGAACCGAGGCCCCCAACAAACCAACCCATTTCCGAAACAAGCCACCCCAAACTCACCACCACGCAAACCGAGAAGTATATAACCCTACTTCCCCATCGCCCATAAAGAACCTTAGCATGATGGTACATCCGAGATAACTCAGACTCGTAATCAGACCACCACAGCTAGACCGTCCCTCCCAGCCTCCCATACACAAAACAGAGTAACTCAGTAACAATCACACATAACCCCTCCTCTCAAAACAACCAGAAAGCAAATGTGCCACACAAATCCCAACGTCAAATCCCGCGCGTCTCACAGTACAATACCACTATATTGTAGCGATATATATACACATACATACTCATCCCCACTCACGCACTCACACAAAGCACGAAAAGCAAAAAAGGCCCAAGACAAGGAACCGATATGCATAAATAACAGGAACAGAATAAAAACATGTATTCACTTCGACCGCTCCCCTATTCTGCCGTCCTATCGCCCCTCGCTCACTGTCTCCTACTTCCCTCATGAACCACCCCCGGTCCAATCCCTTCTAGTCCCTCCATAATAAAAACACCTCCCTACCGAAGAAAAACGACGCAAAAACGTCACTGAATCAAACGCACACGTAAATTCATGAAAAAAATAAAAATTCCTCCCGCCTGCGAACCAACCTGCCTGCCGCCCTGTACATCCAACACAAAAACCGCCGGCTCAAACCAGATAAAACACGCACACAGAAGTCCAAATGGCACAAACAAGAGATGATGACAGTCAAGTAAAAGAAGAAGAACACAAGATTTAATTGATGATACAAAAAGCGTCCGTCAGTCCGTTCATCCGTTCATTCGCCTATTCGTCCGTTCCAATCCAACCATAGAAATTCCACCCACCCAATCGGGGGCAATCCTCCCTCTCCCCGCCCCGCCCCAAAAACGCCTGATCCACCAATAGAACAATATAAACAAGAGTGTTTCCCCTTCGACTGGGTATGAAAGGAGCAAAAGTAAGAGCGGGTGGAGTCGACGATCGCGATGGTGTCGGGATCCGATCGATCTCGCTACGTAAGTAGCTATGGATAGATTGGTATATGATTCGGAGAAACATGGATGATGACGATATTATAGCATGTGAGAAAGGCATAATTCGGGTATCGGTTGGGGTTGTGGTCGTAGTCGTCGTGCAAGTGCAAGTGAAAGCGGGATAATTAGGAGTATTCTGTTCGGTCCGTCGTAAGATGATGTTTGGAGAAGGATGCGCCATATCATTTAGATCAGGCAGATACGATTCCAGAAGCTGCTTCGTCTTTGAATTGTTGGAGTTCGGCGAGCTGGGATTGCAGTTCGGTGAGGATGTCGGACATGGGGCATGCTTGGGAGAGCATGTTGGTGGAGTCGAATGGGCGGACCATGTGGCGGAGAGCGAGCGTGGTGGTGCATGTCTACGAGGTATTAGTGCATTTGAACGTTAATAGTGGATGTGGATACGTACCTCGATTCTTGAGATCTGGTGCTCGACGAAATTGATCAAGAATCGATCTGTGATCTCGCCTCCGCGGTTCTTCATCCTTTCAAGTAATGCTGTCTCTGGAGCTTTCAAAGTCATAGCTCCGGAATTTTCCAGGCTGCTACAAAGCATTTCCAGGCGTAGACTGACATTCCAGAGATCCCAAACATGTTCCGTGTCAATAGTGAGTTCGCTGTCGGCAGACTTCTGACCTATTTGGTTAGGACCAGAAGGGGGCGGTGGTTTCGCCTCCTGTTGACGTTGGACAGTGAGACGGCTAGCCAAGGAGTGTGGATACATAAGATAGATATACTCCGGATTCTCCAGACCCTTCAATCTGCGTTCACCAAGGTCCTTTACCTCAAAGCCCTGGCTACTGAGTGATCGTAACTCTTGTCGGATATTCTGGCTCATCATATCATCGCCCAGCTGATCTTCTGATCCGGCCGAATTGCTTCGGTCGCCCTCGATGTGGGTTTCAAGAAGTCGTTGAATTTCGGCGATGAAGTCAGAAGACACTGTGATTTGACCTCCATCTGCGACGGAGGAGATACGGGAGGCTCGATTGACCATAGGACCAAAGTAATCCATACGTTTCGTGACAGGGTCGACTTCGCACACAGGTGTACCCCAGTGAATACCCATTCGAACAGAGAGACCTCGGAAGATAACGTTGCCATCTGCATCTACAACTTCTTGTCCGTTGACACTACTCAAGATCTCCTGTGGCCATGGGACGTCCAACAGTTGACTCTGAATGGTGAAGCACCAAAGTAACGCGGATGTGACGGTTGGGAAAGCCACCATGAACGCATCGCCTTCAGTCTTGACTTCGTATCCACCAATAATACGCAACTGCCTGCGCATCAGTTCGTTGTGTTGTTTGATCGCAGATCGCATAGCGATTGGGTAGGTCTCCCAAAGTAGAGTCGAGTTTTTGATATCAGTAAATACTAAGCTGACGTCTCCTGTCGGTGCATCAACCTCGCTGTCCAATCGAGCAAGGGTCTGGTCAATTGGCAGATTCCTCTTGTCGCGTTTTCCAGCTCGGCGATTTGAAAAGAACTCATCGGGAGATCCGGTCGGACCCATTGACATGCTGTGTGTTCGGAAACGAGCACGCTGCTTGCTCTTGAGATCACTGACTCCCACGAGCATTACCATGATCTTGTTTGTGGCGCCAAACGCGATTGCAAGGTCGCGAAGCTTCTGTGCTGCTCGCATAAGATCGTTTCGTTCGGACCGTGCCACGTCGACGGCAAAGTCAGGAGTAAGATAGTCCCATAATTCGCGCGACGCGATCAGAATCATCTCGTCAGTATCCCCAAGAGTAAGATTGAGGATATGAGGGGATGCAATGACAGAAGGAGACATTTGAACGTAGCCAAATGCCCTCGAGACTTCCAAGACATCGTTCAATCTTCCTTGTCGAGAGACGAAGCCACCCGCTTCTCGAATTCTGGTACGCTCGCTGGGTTCCGCCGGATCGTGCTTTCGGGTAAGAATCCTGTGACCTCCTTCAGACCGGATCAAGAGAGCCTGAGCATCGCCAACATTGGAAATGTAAAGCTCCATCTCTTTGATGTACAGTACTGTTGCAACACTACCGGATTGGAGATCGTCTTCACTTAGATCAGGCACAGAGCTACGGTGCTGACCGGATGATGACATGCTCTTGTCCATCCCCTGCGTTGCTGCAATCGCGAGCTCTTTGTTGAGACCTAAGAAGGTACGTCGTAAGGCATCTACAGGAGTCTCCAGCGTCCGAAGGCGATCGAGTTCCTCGGAGAATCGATTCTTGAAGTGATCATAGAGATACTTGGCAATTTTGGAGCCACTACTGGTGAGAGGCTGACCATCGAAGAGACCCAATATCGACTCGTCATCGTGGCTTCGGAATCGGGGGACGACCATGTCCATTGTCGATACATGTTCATTCCGACCCAAACTGTCAGCCATTCCGTATGCCATTGTCCCGACTGAAGATCCCGAGGTTCGGACTCTTCGGTCTTCTGTTTGTTCAGGGAGAGATGGGAGAATCATTGTCACATCCATCAGACCCAAAACTCTCAGACTTGTAAGGGAAGAAAAGTCAGTAAGATCTTTCTGCTCGCGCATTGCGGCTCCTCCGTTGTTTGTAGGTTTAATCTCCAAACGTTTGTTTCCGGACATGTTGAGATATCTCAAATTGTGATTCCAGTTCCAGTTCCAATCGTATGGCCAATTCGACACGTTATATTTGAGCGAATTGCTTGACACGTCAAGAACGGCAAGTTTAATGACTTTGCCCAACTCAGCAGGTAAGACCTGAAACTTGTTGCCGTTGATATGTAGGACTTTGAGTGAGCTGACTTCTTCCAAATCTTCCGCTGGTAGAGAAGTTAGGTCATTTCCTGAAAGGTACAGCTCGGCAAGATGTGGCCACCTGCGGATGGTACGTGAGGGGACGTCATAGATCAGGTTGTATGCGACGTTGAGAATTCGGAGCTCTGGGAGGAGAGCAAGCTCATCAAACACATCGTCCGAGAGTCTGTTATCGGCGAGGAAGAGGTGACGCAACGATCCTGCAAAAGTAACGAGTAGTTTGTTAGAGAGACTTGAGTCTTTGCGTGAGATTGGAGTCACTGTTCCTTCTGAAGCTGTCCGTGACACTAGAGATGGCTTCCTTGTGCTGCTTGAACTGGCTGTGTTGTATGAGTTCATGGAACCTTTACGTTGTGATGTGGCAGGTGAGGTGCCAGAGCTAAGATAACCTCCAGACGCCTGACTAGGGCGACGGTTCTGGAAGTCTTCCAATTTACCCAGCTCCTCATAACTTGGACTTGAACCGAGGCCTGGAGTAGAAAGAGGTGTGGCACCATCCACATTCGATATATCTCCGTTAAGGTAAGATGGTGGTGGTACGCTCGGTTTGGGAAAGGCGTCTAGAACGTTGGAGGATACGTTCAAGGTTTCCAATCGGCGAGCATACCATATCTCTGGTGGAAGCCGCCCCAAGTTATTCTCACGAACGTCAAGATACCGAAGTTCCGCTAGTCGTCCTATCTCGGCAGGGAGTGAACCAAGAGTATTTCGTGCTATGCTCAAATGCTCTAGTCTATACAAGCGTCCAATATGAGATGAAATGGAGGTAAAGTGATTTTTGTCCAGAATGAGTTTGGTGAGCCCAGTCAACTTCTGGAAAAGGTCTTCCGGAAGTTGCGCCAATTTCGCAGAAGCAAGATTCAAGGCTGAGAGCGTGGGCACTGGTGCACTCATGCCAAAGCGTGTGACTGGGTTGTGGTTCATATGTAGTACTCGGATTTTGGGGAAAGCTCCTTCAAACGCAGAGATGGAATTGTGGCCAATCATAAGGTACTCCAGACGTGGCAATTGTGCCATGACATCCATACTATCCAAGGCATTGAATCGGACATCAATTTCGCGCAGGTTGACCAGATTACAGAGCGATGGAGGGAAGCTTCCAGTAAGCTTGTTGTTAGTTGCCCATAGTCGCTCTAAGCAGGTGAGTTTGCCAATTTCAGGAAGGCTAGAGATGGAGTTGAAACTGATGTCAAGATCGACTAGCGTGTGTACTTCGCAAAGGAAGTCTGGGAACTCGTTGAGAGAGTTCGAGCTGAGATTCAGACTCCTCAATGCACGATACTGGCCGAAATAGATTGGCAGCTGCGTTAGTCGGTTGTTGGATAAACGAAGTCCCTGCAGGCTCTGAAGCTTTTGCAAATCCGCATTTTCCAAGGACTGTAAACGATTATTGGATATGTCTAGCATGGTCAAGCGAGTTGCTAGTCCTAAACTTGGCGGTAATCGTCGAGCCTCGTTACTGGTGTATTTGATTTCACGGAGATTGGTGCACGCCTGAATGAAATCCTTGGGAACATCGAGGGAAAGATTACGAGAAAGGTTGAGCTGGATGATCTCCGTTGCCTTCTGGTAAAGTGTAATGGGAATGGTGATAAGATTGCGGCCTTGGAGGTCAATGTGGCTGAACTTTTGCATCTTGCTGAAACCCGGGTCCTTCTCCAGACTGGCATAGCCGCTCATTTTGGCCGGTATAAACGTAAAGCGGCACAAATAGCTGTTATCTTCTCTCCCGACCTCTTCCAGTCGATCAGCATCGGTATAACCGGCCTGTTCCAGTAGACGTTTTTGTATAAGTAATGGCCGCTCATGAGGATCAAGTTGGCGTGAGGTATCGTGCTTGCGCATAACAATGTGATAGTTATCCAGCTCATCCTGTAGTAGCGTCTTCTTCCCTAAAATCTGTATGATTTCCGAGACTGAGGTATGTATCGTGGCTGATAGGGTTGCGAAAGTAGAATCCACGCGGAATATGCGAACACAATAGGTTTTGTCAGGATCTTCTTCCTTTGGAATTGCACCCGTCTCGTCGTACTCTTCTTGTTGAAGCAGCCTCGATAGCTCATCTGGTCGTTTCACAGCCCATGAATCTGGAGCATCCCAAGCGCCGTTGATCAAGTCCTGCTCCTTCACTTCTACTTTAGACTCCTCGGCGGGCCACGGCGTTGGCACGTCTCCAGTGGGTGGTGTCATCGGTTGTTGCTGCAAGTTGACAATGCCCTCCATGTGATCCAGATCCGTATCGAGATTCCACAGTGCCTCGTTCATCACGGCGTTTGCTTTGGCTTCGTTGGGGTCCTTTCCTTTCGGTTGCAGTTCGTAGCTTGGTCCGAACTTCTTTCGGTTGAACGGCAGCGCCGACCTCTTGCCATCTTTCCCCGTCACATAGCCCTTTTCTCTTGTCTTGGATGCGGCAGGGGATGGTTCGGCCCGGGGGATGTTCTTCGCAGATTTGATAGAAGGTTGCAGGGATGTCGTAGATGCAGGAAGGTCCCGCAGCGACTCCTGGGGGCGGTCTATCTTGTCTTTTCTCTTAAAACGATCGAGGAAGCGCGGCTTGGTGGTGCTGGGCGACCTCTGTGACGTTGGATCCCGGGACATCTCACTAAAAGCACTAGGAGTGGGACTAGAGGGCCGGTTAATGAGGTTTGTTTTGGAGTCAAATGCAGATCTAAGTGATGAGGGATATGGCTGCTCTCGTCGGACGCTGTACGCAGAGTCGTCACGGCTGGCCATGGGTCGCAACGGATACGGCTGGCTGATGTCGACTCGCGGTTCGGGAACCTTGCTATCCTCCTTACTGCGATGGGGGCGGTGACCATGCAACCTGAGCTTGTGTGAATGTGAGCTTTTGCCGGCCTTGCCCGCCTGCTGCTCGTTGGAAAGGCGACCATTTTCTCCTTGGGAAGGACCGTCCTGTGGGGAAGGCATCAGTGAGCTGTCATCTTAAGAAGGAAAGAACAAACAGACGGCGAGGGAAGGGACAGCGAGAGGAGAAAGAAGCTGCGGTTCACAACGGGTTCGGCAGCTTCCCATACGCAGGCAATTGTGGATCAAGTCACCTGGTACAACATGATGAAGAAACTCACCTTGACATCTTGAAATTCCCACGGCGTGACCTCGGATGATGGCAAGGGTGTTCGGGGCCGAGAGCTGACCGGTGAAGTCGGCCTGCTGTTGACACTACTCCCCAAGGTGTTGTTTACCGAGTTTGTGCGGTTGCGGGCGGTTCGTGTAGGCTGGGGTTCAGCCGCAAATGGGGTTGCTAAGCTTGTGTCAGAGTTTTGGCGGGAATCTCCAGGGAATTCATCGCCAAAGAACCCTTGCAGCTTCTTGTGGAATCCTCGGCTGACACTGGATTTCGAACCGGAGCTAGTGGTGCTTATTACTGATGGGCGTCGGTCTTCCCCGGGCATAGGGAATCCCATTGCATCGTCTCTACCGCTGCTGGGACGGAATCCAGGCGAGAGCTGGGGAATATCCTCATTCGAATCATTGTAGAAACTCCCAAAGACACTTGGCGGCATTCCCGAACCATTTGGGCCGGCCCACGGCGGGGTCGGAGAGGTGGCCGTTGGCTGAGTGCGCGATATTGACGGAATACGGCTCCCGGATGTTTCCAGCACAGCTAGGTCCTTCCGGTAGTCTCTGAAGTCGGTCGCACGCGGGCTATCCCAGGTTGAATTTTTTCGAGGCTTGTGGGACGGGTCCTTTGGGGGAGGGATGGGAGGAACAGTGCCGGGAGAGATCTCGGATTCTCTTTCAATCCTATTTGAACATGTCAGCAAAGTCTAGACTATGGATCGGAGGTATGCGTGTATGGCAGTGAGTTGGGGGAAACAGCACGGGCCAGGGCATTGTTCGTATCGGCGGGTTTGTGTTGATCTGTGTTGATCTGTGTTGATCTACAGGCTATGGGCGAAGGCAAGATGAAAGAGACAGCAGAATGTCTTTTGCGATGGGGGGAAAGGTAACAACAGCAGTTCCAGCATGCGACCTCCCGAGCAGACTTGTCGAGGCTCTGCGACAAGACTATTCAGAGATGATGCGCACACGTCGGTGAATGGACCGAGTAGCGCAGGGCCGAACAA
Source organism: Dendryphion nanum (assembly GCA_020744415.1). Taxonomy (NCBI): domain Eukaryota; kingdom Fungi; phylum Ascomycota; class Dothideomycetes; order Pleosporales; family Torulaceae; genus Dendryphion; species Dendryphion nanum. Next base: position 348,303 of record JAGMWT010000012.1, on the reverse strand, counting down.
GGCTCCAGACACAGCGAATCGAAGCAATTGCAACGGCAAATCAAGGAAGTGTAGAAGAGAGATGGCGAAGCTACATACTGAGCGTTGTTGTCCTTGGAAGTCATGACGGTGACGGGTGGCCTCGTACGGGTGCCGAAGTGGCCTCTGACAGTTTCATCGGATCGCCAGCTCTCGATGGATGCATGCCGGCCGGCGTTCTCTTTCCTGGTCATTGTCGGTGGGGAACTAAAGAGCAGCTACAGCAGGAGGAGGACCGCTGGAGGAGCTCGATGACGATGCGCCGGCGAGGCGTAGGTGGTGGTGGACGTGGACGGCAGCGGTATCTCGAGGTCTGCGTCGGCCGCAACGAGCACCGGAAAGCGGGCCAGGAGGCTGCTAACAGGGCTTCATGGGCGGTGAGGATGGGACGACGGGGCTGCACATGGGCGAGGCGGTGCGGATGAATGGCGTCGAGTGAATGCAGCGGGCGCGCGGAGGGTGCAGTCAGTGTGCAGAGTGATGGTGGTGGAGGTGGTGGTGGTGGTTGCGAGGGCACGGGCGGGCGAGAGAGAGAGAGAGGCGTAGTGTGGTGCGGTGTGGTGTGGTGTGGAGAGAGGTGGTGGTGTTGGTTTGAGGTGTGAGCCCAGCAGCGGTTGAAGATGATTACTCCAGGTGTGCAGTGCGGTGCAGTGCGGTGTCGGTGTCCAGTGTGTCTAGTGTGTCTAGTGTGTCCAGGCTGCCCAGGCACTTCGAACCACAATGCTCTTCTCCACTGGGAGCGAGCGAGCGACAGACAGAGCGCGAAAGTAACCATCCGCAGCCTGCTGGTCGCTGCCAGGCCCGTGGGCTTTGCCGGCTAACGAGCACAGGCTCCCACGGCTCCCAAAGGGTCCCCAAACGTTCCCAAAGCCCTTGGAGAGGGCTAGAACAGACGCGCGCGCGCAACAGCCCCTCTCAGACTCTCCAAGACTCTCGCATCTTCTCCATCTACGACTTCTGCTCCGTTGCGCAGTCTTTTGCCAGCCAGCTGGCACGCCTGTCTCTGCCCGCTGTCTCTGCCCGCCCGCCCGCCCGCCGCACACACACACACACACACACACACACACACACACACACACATTGACACACTGAGGTCAGTGGACACTGCACCACGCACGCCCCCCAAAGCCCTCCATGGCCGCAACCAGACAAAACCCGTCCGTCACCTTCTGCCCTGCCCATCCCATCCACCGAACCACCACACCCACACCCACCATCTTCTACCAGTCCCTCGCTACCCCCATCCCCATCTCACCATACAAAGCCGTTGGAGCAAGGCCGACCGTCCGTACGGACAACGCTACAGTATGCTACACCGTCCCCCGCTCCCCCAAAACCGCCACACAGAATTACACGCCAGGGCTCCAAGCTCCCGCTCCACAGGTCCAGGGCATCCACACCACACCTGGGCCTGGCCTGGCCTGGGGTTGCACAATGCACAATGCGCAGAATCCACTGCCACGTGAGAGGAGCTGTGACAATGGCTCGGGCTTGACTCCACTTCAGCGCTGCATACATATCCCCGGAGCCCGTATAGAGTACGCTGTACTACTATTCTATTGCCTACTACGATATTCATAGTCAGACGGGCCCTACAATTTTCCCTTTTGTCTTTCTTCATACGAAGCCGTCGACGCACTGCGCGCTCCCAATTCCTTTCCTTTCCTCTCTCACCTCCCATCACTCCTCACTAATCCACTGCCCATTCTCGCTCACCCTACCTGATACCCAACCGCCCCCCTGCATAAACTCCCACACCAAACGTCTAGCATCCATCGCCTGCCCATCGACACCTCGTACTGTACACAACCCGTTTCTCGTTTCCCGTTCTCTGTTGCCGTCATGTACCGTGCACCCTCCTATCCATACAACCCCTTGAACCAAGGGAATCCCCCGCAGGCTTGTGTGGTGCACGGGCCATGTGATACTTATGGATATGGGGGACGGCAATGGAGACAACATGGCTTTGAGCACTTCACGGATAGGTAAGAAGAACAACAAGAAAGGGCAAGTTTTTTTTTTAGTTTTTTTTTTTTTTGCACAAATATGCACGTGGTTTCAGCCAGTATTGGCAGGATTTGTAAATGCCTGGGTTCCCCAACTGTTGCTACTTCCATCCATCTCTCCCTTCGGTTTTTTTTAGCGTCGGCATCCCGTAACCACCCAGGAGTGCCAATATTAGCATCCGTCGGCTTTCTAAAACTTCGCAGGATGCAGGATGCAGAATGCAGAATATAAGAATTTCAGAGAAAGAAAAAAAAGGAAATCTAGGTAGGTAATTAAGCGCAGCGTAGCCTGAACCGGAACAACTATGAATGACATACAAGGTGTTGTGCTCTCCCCCCCCCCACTCTTCCTTTCACACCGTCCTTCTCTTTCTTTGGTCGCGACATACTCCCAGGCCCTGCCTAGATATCTTTCTCTCATCCCCCCTCCCCAAATCCCACTATATCACGCCTATGCAAAATAAGACAAAAGAATCCCAAACTAGGACCATCCCAGTCACCAATCCATCTCTCCTCTCAGCTCTCCTTCCCTTTCTCCATCTACGCAACTGCGCAAACTAATACCACCGGCTTGGCTTGAAGGATCTCGAATAGATGTAAAGATAAAAAAAGTATTGCAAACTAAGTAATCAAAAAAAACTAATAATATTCCCCTACTTCGTGCCTCTGGATCCCTCACCCAACTCCATCCGTCACATCCTTCTCCGAATCTCTATTACTTCCTGCTACAGTGTTTAATTTTGTTTTCTCCTCTGAAAATTTACTTGTTCTGCTGCCCCTGTCCCAATGTTCGGAGTATGTCCTGCAATGAGCGTGTCGCCTCTTGGGAATTGGTCTGCGGCGTATTTGTGCTAGGTGCCGCACCGTACTGATACGGAAACGGGTTGTATTGGGGCTGAGGTGGAGCCTGCGGCTGTGGCACAGACTGCGTTGCAGGTTGTGCCTGTGCCTGTGCCTGTGCCTGGTTTTGGTTTGATAGTGCTGCCGCCAGTTGAAAGTATTGCGCCCATTGCGCGAGATTGTTATTCTGCTGTTGCTGCTGCTGTTGCTGGTGGTCTTGAGCCGGTGCTACCTGTGAATGGAAAGCCGGATTGATATATGCACCGGCTGGTATGGCAGAAGCATGGGATGTTGTCTGCGTGCTGGGAACTTGCAATACAGACGATGTGTGTGGCATCGACCAAGCATTACTATTCAATGAGCTGTTCTGTGTATATGCATCGGCACCAGCTGTGGAGGCTACCGGTGGCATGGGAGAAGCAGATGGTCGACGACGGTTTCGATCACGATCCCGCTTCCTATTCCTACCGCCGCCGCGCGGAGGTGTACGCTGCGATTGCGATTGGGAAGGCCCGCGGTTTTGACGATTTGGAGATGCCGATGGCCCATTTTGGTGCTGGTGCTCACGCTGAGGCTGATTTCTATGACGAGGATCCTGGGACCTTCCATGATCTTGCTGACGACCTTGATCTTGACGCCTCCCATGGTCTTGGTTTCTGCCACGATCCTGAGACCTCTCATGTTCAGGGTGTCTGGGCGGCCTCTCAGGCGATCCGGCAAACCGACCTTGTTGTTGTTGCTGCCGTTGTTGTTGCTGTTGTTGCTGTTGCTGTTGTTGTTGCTGAGCTCGAGGTCCACGAGGGCGATCATTGCTGTGTCCGCGATCATTTCCACGTCCTCTATCACCACCGCGACCACGGTCGTTCCCACGTCCTCGATCGTTTCCGCGGCCTCGGTCTCCTCCACGACTACGATCATTCCCACGGCCATGATCATTCCCTCGAACAGGCCCCGCACCCCCACGACCACGGAAACCGCGCCCTCGATCTGGCCAGCCTGCTCGGCCTCCTCGCGGACCACGGTTCCGTACATGGTTAAAATTCTCCTCAGGGGCCCCTGCACCAACAATGTGCTCGAAATGATCGGGCCTCGCAAGAGGCTTGTACATGCCCAAATCTTCATCGTCATCGTCATCGTATCTCAAGCCTCCGCCCTGGTAGTGCTCCGCTTGTGGTGCCGAAGGCGCGTCTTGGACAGGATTATGGTGTCCACGGTCTTGTGGTCGCTCTTGAGGTCGACCCTGGTGCCGGTCTTGTGGATCACGATTTGCTTCTGCCCTAGCCTTCTTCGCTGCTTTCAATTCTCTCTTGTACTCAGCCTCCTTCTCGTCATCAGAGAATTCCACTTCATTGGTCTCCTCGTCATGTAGATTGGAAGCATCTGTAAACTTCTGATTTCTGAGTGGCTCGGTGAAGACAAATTTTGCGTGTTCGTCAACATAATAGATGTTAGTGCCAATATCAATTCCTAGCTTCTTGATTTCTGCCGGATCAGAGAAGCCCACAGAATAACGGGGGTCTTGGACGCGGCCTATCGTCTCGACAACCTGGCCAATGATGGTTCGGTTCTCTAGGCAGAGAGGTGATTCGGACTCCAGGACCCGATAGTCACCCGACACATTGGCCTTGATCAGGACCAATTGGTCATGGATGGTTTCCACTTTACCTAGCTCTGTGATTTTGGTAGTTTCGTTGATTTCAATCTCAGGCTTTGTATATATTTCGGCCGTCTCATTCAAGGTTCGAATATCCGCTTTGGCGACTGTGGCTGGGTCATCGTCAGCCGACTCTGCCAGAAGACGACGAATCTGCTCCTCGGGATCTAAAAGTTCCCCTTCATCTGAGCCTTCTTCTTCGTCATCGGAGCTGTCGTCAGAGCTATCGCTCGAAGAATCAGAAGACGAGTCCGAAGCCTCAGAATCTAGCTGCCACTCTGCCTGGGCATTCTCTTTATTGGCTTCTCCCGCACGAATAAAAGCGGTCTGGCCATCCTCTTCTTGCTCCATTGTGATTTCTCCTTCATCGCCGCTGTCGCTCTTAGACTCCACCTCGCCGTCTTCGATATCTTCCGTAATGGGTGCATTTTGGGCGGTATCTTTACAACATGGATTAGCTACGGCGCATGCAATACGGCATGGTTGACGCTCACCATTCGGCACGATGCCGTTACTGGGAACAGCGGAGACATTACTATCAACATCGTTGATGGACTGAGCTGGATTAATGGCTTCGGAGGCCTGGGGTGGTTGCTTGGGTTCCACGCCGTCATTGGACTTGGAGTCGTTGTAGAGCTCTGAGCCTGAGAACTCGCCCTCTTCGGCCTCCTCCTCCTGCCAGCTCTCATTGTGAGTCACAGTGTCGTTCTGCGGAGAGACACTGTTTGGTAGGCCGAGACCAGGCAGGGCGAGTGATGGAAAAGAAGGGGGTGCACCCCCAGGGACAACCGCAGGCAGCGAGATGCCGGCATCAGTCGCTGGCAACGGCGATGGCTTAACAGGGGTAGACTCGTAAAAGTCATCATCCAAATCGTCGACTGGCGACATAGGGACATCGAGGGCTTCATGGCTGGGCTCCTCATAGCGAGCCCGCTTCGCCGGTGGCTCTTCTAACGCGTACGCGTCCGCCATATCCCTTTGAGGGGTAGTAGTCTGCAAAGCAGGAGTCTCTTTGGATGGAAAATGAGCTTGTAGCTTGTGCCTTTGGCCGACGAGGCTGGTGGATAGAAGGCGTGCAGACGTGTCTTGTGCCTGCTCTGGAGATGGTGTTGGGGGAAAGAGAAATGCTTCAAGAGGATCCACATCGTCCTGCCGCTAGTCGGTGGCCCCTGCCCGATTCAGCCCTACAGTCCTTGGCAATGCAGGCCATGCCCGAACAAATCCCCATCTCCATGACGCCTGCTCGACCTCTGCAGGACTTCTGCAGAGCCCCATTATTCTCACTACCTAGGTGTACTTCTCATAGCCATTGTGAACGATGGCACCCCAGAAACGCCAGAAGGGGGCCATTTCTCCAGCACAAGCCCAATCCCAACAGCCAGCCAGGTGAGAAACATCCGTTGGTTCAACCTCCCCCAACAAGAAAAGTGCCAAATGGAATTTGCCGGGAACTGATTGGTATTGCCTCCCACAGTGCTTCTGCGAAGCAGAGTAAACCCCCTCAGGTCGAGCCAATCATTGCTTTCTATGTCTTCCTTTCTGCCAACATCATCGCTGCGATTTTTTCTCCTATTCAGGACTGCGACGAAGTATTCAATTACTGGGAACCGACGCACTATCTGAATCATGGCTATGGACTCCAGACCTGGGAGTACTCGCCCGAATATGCCATCCGAAGCTGGACGTATGCGGGACTCCACGCCTCAATCATATGGATCGGGCGCCTTCTTCCGTTTCCTTCCAAGATGTCCGAGTTCTATCTTCTTCGATTCGTCCTGGCTCTCTTTTGTTCTTTCTGCCAAACACGGCTATTCTCTACCATATCACGAGCTCTAAACCCTCGGGTAGCTGTATTCTTCTTGATGGTCATGGTATTCAGCCCTGGCATGTACCATGCTGCTCCCGCGTACCTACCTTCTAGCTTTGCCATGTACACCACCATGCTCGGCTTTTCAGCATTCATGGACTGGAGTGGCGGAATCAGGACTGCTCAGGGAATCTTCTGGTTTGGCGTTGGAAGCATGCTTGGCTGGCCCTTCGCTGGTGCTCTTGTTCTACCATTCCTCGCCGAAGAGGTTCTGCTCGCAATAATCACTGGGGAGATCTTTGAAGGATTCCGAAGGGTCCTTGATGGAACTGTCAGATCACTCATTGTCCTGGTAAAGTTCGCAACGACCACATGTTTACAATTGCTTATATGCCTAGGCTTTGCAAGTCAGCATTGACTCGTTCTTCTACAAAAAGCTGACCTGTGTGCCCCTGAACATTGTTCTTTACAATGTATTCAGCGGGAGCAGCAAAGGTCCAAACATCTACGGTGTTGAGCCCTGGCACTTCTACGTCCGCAATCTGACGCTCAATTTCAATGTTTGGTTTTTCCTAGCACTAGGCGCCATGCCTCTACTTCTGTTCCAGCATCTCATTCGCCAGCAATCTGTTTCCAAGCAAACTCTACTGCGTGGAATAGTCTTTGTGGCCCCCTTCTACCTGTGGCTGGCAATATTCACACTCCAGCCACATAAAGAGGAGCGTTTTATGTACCCTGTGTACCCTGCTCTCGCTTTGAATGCAGGCATATCATTACATATCCTGCTTGCGAATTTTGGTTCCTCCGATCCGAAGGACCTCGTGAGCAAAATCAACCCGATGCTCAAACTCGCTATCGTTTCTCTATTTGTTTTTGGAACCATCGAAATGGGCGTTCTACGGACCATTGGCATGATGTCTGCCTACTCTGCGCCGATGAAGGTATACACACCTCTCCAGAAGGGAGGAGTTGCAAATCCCGGGGACAATGTCTGTTTGGGCAAGGAATGGTACCGATTCCCTTCAACTTACTTCCTTCCGGACCAAGTCAAGGCGAAATTCGTGAAGAGTGAATTTTCCGGTCTATTACCCGGAGAATTCAGTGAAGCGAACATTGGATTCGGCTTCTTTCCAGGTGCCTGGCTGGTCCCACCCAGCATGAACGACGAGAACCGTGAAGACCCCAGTAAATACGTAAGTCAAGCAAGAACATATAATTTTTCACAACACTAATCAAGTAACTATAGACCGATATCAAACATTGCCAATTCCTTGTCGACTCGAGTTTCCCAGATGCGCCCTGGACGTCCCTAGAGCCGGACTACATTTCCGACACATACAATTGGGAAAAAGTATCCTGCGACGCATTCCTGGATGCAGGCCGGACGCCGGTAGTGAGTCGCTTGCTCTGGGTTCCGGATTGGTCGTTTATTCCGGATCGCTACAAGCGTAAATGGGGACAGTACTGCCTTTTGCGTCGCAAGAATAAGATGTAGAGATTCTGGGGGTTAGTGACTGTTCGCAATTGTCTTGGAAGAGATGGGTAGTCGCGATGAGATTTAAAAGATAGAAGGAGCTTGTACGATTGCGAGGACTTGTAAGAGGAGGGGCTTGTTGTATATATAAGACACTTGTATTGATGCAATTGACATTGTTGAGTATCCTCACAGAACAACACATATAAGACATCCAAGACATCCTAAAAAATCCTCGAACAAAACATCACCACACCCGGCGCACTCTTATGCCCGCCCAAAAACTTACCCATCCAGATCAATTCCACCCCTCCTTCCAAACAAAAGCGGAGTCTAATCCCCCTCGCACAAGACCTCCGCTCCCAGGGTCCCAGTGCACTCTATCGCGCTAAACCGCATCGGGCAAAATCATCCCCCCAAACCGTCTGTACTAGATAAAGGCCGAAAAGTGAGGACTGGATCGGGATTGAATGAGGAGAGAGAGAATGAGATACCCCACATTTTGGATCTGGCGGCACGGGTGGGTTTGATATGTGTGCTTGGGTTGGGGGGTTATCGCGGATAAGGGTGTAGAGGGGGGGGGGGTTATGGGTACTGGGGATGGGAGGATTGGATTGGAGAGGAGCAGGTTAGGAGCGAGCGAGGGGTCTGAGGTCATTGTGTTAGGTTAGGAAATCTTGCGAGGGGTGGCACTGGATGGGAGTGGGAGGTAATTTATGAAGGTTGAGGGACCCCTCTTTTTTTTCGTGAGAAACCTTTTGTTTTCGGGTCTTTGTATCGCTGGTCTCTTAACAAGACTCTAGGGCTTGGGACCGAAATAGGAGTTTGTTCTTCTATTCTTCACATATATTGTCGTTCTCATTCGAGTGTCTCGATGCTATATTGCCTCTCTACTCTTCCCAACACTTCCACAACGCCTCCATGTATCACCCCCAATTCCTATCTTCACCATACCTCCCATCTCGCCGATCCGCAATGGACCATCTCCACTCCACAATCTCAAAGCGACTTTCGTCCGCCGAAACATGGATCCGACAAACCTACAACACCACTTCGCTCCCCCAAACTCTCCAAACGACATTCACGTCACACAAACACATCCTCTACAGCGCCCTCGCAATCATAACTCTGATCTGGCTCATCTCCATTCCGATACGACACTTCCTATCCCGCAACCAAGATATACCCCCTTCAACACCAGATATAGAGAAACGGTCTCCGTTTAAAACGCCAGCTCGTGAACCTGGAGGTAAATCAATCCAACACCTTCCTCCCAACTCCTATTCCTTCCTCCATAAATTCTCACAAAACCCTCTAGTATGGCTCCCCACCCCCTTCACCCGTCCTCCCGCGCCCCCATTCCCCAACTGGTCCATCACAGACACAAAACCCCTCCCCTACCGCCCCTTTCGCCACGGCCCAAAATACAATATCACAATGGGTCTGCGTTCCATGCACTGGGACGAGTGGATCGAACTCGATAACCAGTACATGAATTTCCACGACTTAAAAGCTCAGCGGATCCGCGAGCGCGGCGCGAAATGCAGCTATACATCTCCGGAGGCGTATGACGGGGCGTGTGAATTACTTGAAGAGTTATGTGATTATTTACCACAGCGGTATCCGAGTTTGTATGTCAAGACTGACGTGGGTATGGATAATGTCGTGACGGGGGAACAGTTTGATATTATGGAGAGGCCGCTGAAAGAAGATCCGATGCAGATGGCGGCGCGGTTTGTGCAGGATGATCTTGCGATTATGTTTGAGAAGGAGGATGGGCAGTATTATTTGCTCGCAGGATCCATCCTGTTAGCCGGGTTTTGGAGGCTGGAGGATAAGTTGGGCATGCCGTTGTCAGAGATCCATACGAGTGGGAATGTGCCTGGGTTCAAGGAGAAGCTAGAGAAGGGGATGATGAATTTCTTCCGAAGAGTGCAGCCGGATAAGGCGGTATTGAGGAATAACTATTTCATTCAGGTAGATGATGAGTTAGCTTGGAGTAGTAGTATTGGAGACGAAGATAGTGAGGGGATTGGATGGTTTACGGCGGAGAAGAACAAGACTATTCAGCATCATTGGTTTAGGAGCGAAAGACAGAGTTTGAGGAGGTATGTACTTGGAATGGCGTTTTGGGGCAATAGAAGTATACTGATTGTTCGTGGCAGATTACCCAGGTCTGGGGGCGTCGTGTTTACTATACGTACCTACTTCCATCCAATTACAGAAGTATGTGAGGAACCATACGTACCTGGACGATTGGCCAGTGCGGTTCGAAGCTGGGGAGACGATGTGAGCCGGTACAAGGGGAAGGAACGGTACGGAGAAGTATTGCTAGAGTACCTAGACCGGAAGCACGAGGAACAGATCAGGAGCGGCCTGGACATGAGTAAAGAGGAAGATGAGCGGGCATATCCCTTCTAGGCCTTGTCTTTGTTGGTTGTTGATGCAGGTTGCCGAACCCTAGGCCGGGTACCTGAAGGCTTCGAGTCGGTGGGTTCTTGGAACATAGTCAGGTGTTCACTCTAGTAGCGAATAGAATTGGTATTGAAGAGAAGACATCGATCTTGATGCTTAAGCTTTGGTGCTACAAGATGAAAGGACTTGACGGCGCGCGACTGGGTTTGATGCCGTTGCCTTAGGCACCCCGACTAAAACTTAGCATGGCTCGTTTATCGTGGTGCAAAACCAGAACCGTACTTTGTAGAACCACGGATAGATGGATCTTTGAAGAATCCGAGAGAAGTCGGGCAGCATGAAATGCCAAAAGAGATGCGATCTTCGTTGCTTGGAAAAGAGTCAGGTTAATGTTATGCAGTAGTCGGCTGGCGCTTGTCTCAGGTGACAGGAGGGGTTGTAGCGCATGTCTCATTTGTCGAGACGGAATAGGACGCCGACTCGCGGTGACACTTCGCAAAGGCGCCTGTAGGAACATTCACACTGCATTTTGTGAGGCGCGGCCTTTCGGCGGAATGCCCAATCCCACATTTTGTCAGGCCCTCAAGAGTCGAGAGAGCTGTGCAAAGAAGCAAGCAGCGGCGCCGAAGGAGATGCAAATTAATGCCCCCTGGCTACCATGGCTACCGGAGAACCTTCTACCATCAGAGTCATCATGCCTTATTCTGATTGTAGGCGAGTAGGAGTGGCGATTGTCAAGGGACATGAGTAGTCCCACCGAAGATACTGTCGCACTGTGCCCGTGTCTGCCTCTGGATCCTCGTCCTTGTCACAGTGGTAACAACACGGACTATAGCCGTGACACCTTAGGATGGCCCTGCTGTGATTGCCCGTCAACGTTGGACCTATCTGCACCTTGCCCTAGCTCTTAGGGATAATTGCTTCGTCCAAAGAAGCAAGACATGGTGTTTACATGCCGTTTGCTGGTGAAAAGTAGCAAAGGAAGCGGATTACCCTTTTTTTACGACTAGTTTGTTTCGTGATAACGGAGCTGGGGTTGGTTTATCCGGCCGTCGAAACAGCAGACGGGAGTGTTCTGTTTTCACACACAGGTCTCAAGCCTCGTGGGCTGTTCTAATGTCTGGGGACCTATTGTAGAGCTGTTGCTGTTGTTGACTGTCTGTCTAGCCGCAGGCGCTATGTTGTCCGTGTGGTCTCCCTGCGTGTGCCTGTTCCCGCGTCAAATCTCTCCAGGGCTGGCAGTGGGAAAGGTGGCTGGGAAAGTGGGAAGTTGGAAGAAGACGCCGCCACCACCACCACCACCCACCACCAGAAAATGCAGACAGGTGTGCTGGTTGGATATGCCGAAGGGGATTATGCATGCTGTAGATACAGACATCCGGTAGACAGCAAATATACCCGGGCAGTTGAATAGTCCCGTTGCGGTGCTAGTGTTGCCGGTGCAGTGTTAGGAATTGCCAGGTGAGGAGTGGCAGGAAGAGCGTGAGCGTACGTGCACTGTGCACTTCTCCTCTCGCCGACTGGCCCGAGCGTTGCATAGACTAGGATGCGCTATGGATTTATGCCTGTTATCGACTCGGCGGGAGCGCCTCGCTGCCCAGATTGTACGCTGACTGGCTATCCTGGCTCAATTGCGTCTTCCTGCTGGCGGACGCTGCGCTGCTGGACGAGCAGGCGACGCTGGGGGCTTTCCCTTTGACTTCACCCGTCGCCCTCCTCTCTCGCAGTCATCCCATATTAACAATGTCGCTGCAGCGTGCACATCTCTTCAAGTCATCCGCCATCAAACCCCGTTGCTGATGCCACTGTAGCTGCCGTATTGCTGCGCGCCGCCGGATGATGGGGCAGGATGAGCTTGTCCTTGCCCGTGCAGAAGGCCTCCCCGGGAACCCCAGGGTTCTCGCGAGAGGCAGGGCAGAAGGAGTTGCTGGCCGCCGCGCGCCGGGCACACAACGCAAAGCATCGCACTGAGAAGGACGGCGGTCGACTTCCTGTTTTTTCTTCTGCTTCTAATCCTGCCACCGCGACTGGAACTGGACCTGGAACTGGAACTGGACCTCCATCGGGAGCTGCTGCCACCATAGCCAACACTGCCGTCGCTGCTGTTCGCCGACAATCGCTCCGTCGCGTCAAGGACTCTCGAGAAGAACTGCGCAGAACCCGCGCACGAGGAACCAGTAACGCAACGCTGGAATCGTCGACAACGAACAATACGGCGCCCTCGGGCCGCTCTTTCACTGTTGCCAACATCAACAACGGCATTATATACCTAAGGTACGTCCACACGAGGTTGAGAGGGCCGTCAGCGGGCTCAGGAATCGAGAGGGATTCACCGATGTCTTCGGGCGAGGGAGAAGTTTGTTTGCGAGCACCAGAAAGAGACGGGGATGAGGCTGCGAGGAGCAAAAACAACAGGAGAGAAGAGAAGAGTCGGGGGCGACCAGATGGTGCAATAGAGTTCAAGAGGACAAATGAGGAAGGGGTTATCAGTCACCCACCACAAGATGCTCTCGCAACGGCAACAGACAAACATCCCGCCTCGATCCCTCCCGAAACGCTCATTCCCAACTTCTCACCCTTCTCCCATAACTCCTCCCCATAATTTCACGATCTCTCCTCATCCTCCACCCTTCAAAACCACACCACCACTCAATCATGGCTAAGCTGACACACTCTCTTTCTCCATAGGCCCGTCGTTCGAACTGGAAACCAGCGCTCTCGTCCTGTCCCCGACCCTTTCGTCTTTCCCCCGCAAACTCCCCCCGATAGCGCGACTCTCGAATCCAAATCGTTGTTCTCGTCGAGCAATGACTGGGAACAGAGCTTGTACGGCTCGCGCACACCTCCTCGCACCGAAGCTCATGACCCTCTGCCCACACACAGTCTGGGGCTAGACAATGGGCCCGAAAACCCATCGCGACAGCACCTTAAACCCGCCTCTCCCTCCCCTCCCCGAGCAATAACTCACGTCCGCTCGCGCTCGCTCTCCACTGCTGACGAGCACACGGTGACATCGTATAGCACCGAGCCGGGCACCTTCAGAGTCGTCATCGAAAGGCCGCCCGCTAAGCGCCCCAAAACTGCAGACACGGGCTCGTTCCCACTTCTCGAAGTTCCCATCCCCAATTACCGCCTAGGAACCCCTCGTTTCAGTGCACGAGGCACTGCCATCCTGCGCAGTTCTGTCTACACTCGAGCATCCGGCACTGAAGAATTTCGTTCGTCTTTTCTAACCCCGCAGCGGGCCACCCACTCTTTTCTATCCTCCCGCCCTCGTTCAGACGTTTACTCGCCTATTCCCTCTCAATACCGCGCCACCATGGATCGGATCCCGCCACAGCCTTTAAGCGCTCCATCCTCGGCTCGTGTTTCCAAGCTCCCCATTGGACCGCAACTCTATGATGCCCTCACAGCAAACCCAGACGATCAAGCCGTGGTCAAATACTCACCTTCTGGGGACATCATAGCTGCTACGCCATCACGTCTCGTCGCCCATATTACCTCGCCTAGCTTCCTTGACTACGAGCTCCTGTCGGACTTCTTCCTCACCTTCCGCTCTTTCCTGTCGAGCCGTGACTTGGTCGCTTATCTCATTTCTAGACTCCGCTGGGCGGTAGATAGACAGGATGATTTTGGACGTATTGTGCGCGTCCGAACCTTCGTCGCTCTTCGACATTGGATCTTGAACTATTTTGTGGATGATTTTGTACCCCTGTACCAGTTGCGAATCTATTTCTGCGACCTAGTCAACACTCTATACTCGGATCTCAGAGCTCGCGCGGATCGGGGTGGCGGAGATATCAAGATAGTAGGCGAGCTTAAGAAGTGCTGGAGGCGGACATGTGCGCTATATTGGGACAGCGATGATAGCATTGTCAGCGACCTGGCGGACGAAGACTTGCTTCCAGGGGGCCAGCCAGGGTCACAGACTTCATTGGAAGAGCCAGCTCTAATCCCTCCAACGCCTTCGACTCCCCCGAAGCAGACTGATCGCAGCATAAAAGTCGAAACTATTGGATCAAACCCAAGTGATCAATTTGCTAGCAAACATATGGACTGGGCCCAACGGAGTCGCCACACACCTCAGAATTCTCTTAGCTCGCCGTATATACCTTCACAGGAATATGAAGGAGTTCAGGTGGTCCCAGTTTCGCCAGCCAGCGAACAAAGCATGCATATACTGTCTTGCTCCATTCCCATGCGTGGCCTGACCAAAGTAGAGCCATCCGGCGACTCGCCTTTGTATCCCCATCCTGTGCCGCACCCTGTACCGGCCAGGTTCGCAGCAAGTCCGCAGTACGCGACGTCAATAAAAAAACCAAATCGCCCATCTCACTCCCACAAACGTAGTGGAAGCTTCTCAGACGCTCTTAGAGACAACAGAGCCCCACTCTCCATCCCAAAGATATCCGCACCAGACTCCATTGTTTCGGCCGTATCTACGATTCCGGGCAGTCTCGTCCGCGGTGCCGTTTTCCAACCTGGGTCTCCTTACATTGATATCAAAAATGGTGGGCTCCGTCACACTCGATCACATATAGAGCTCGAGCCTGTGGATATTTCAGGTGGCGATATGCAATTTCGATCCGGTCCTTCAACGAATCCTGGTATGAAGAAACTGTTTGGCAGTGTTCGCAGGGCTTTGAGTAGTAAACAGCCATCCATGTCTAATCCTCAGCTACCTGGACCTAGTTACCAAAACGCACCCTCTACTCGGTCCTCAAATCCAACTATCTCGACAGTTTCCGGTGGCGTTCACAAGCGTCGTTACGCCAGGCCTCGGCCACAAGTGCGAATTGATCTCCTTGCAGCTAAGGTCGTGGAGAGCTTTAATGAGGCAGTCAAGGAGGCATTAAAGAATGAACAGCACAGTCCGATTGCGCTGCCTGATCTCGGAGGGTTTGAATTCGAGTTTGAGAAGGAAATGGCTCCTCAAAAGGAAGTGATTCAACCCCCCTCAGAGACCAGGATTTACAGCAACATTACAACGGGTAGCAAGTCAATTGTGATCATGGACGATACCGGTGCCCCGCCACTCCCCTTGATGTCAGGTGCTTTGCCAGTTCCTATCGATAGTAACGATGGACCAGAAACCGTGTTACCCCAACCTCATCAACGAGGTCCATCAATAGATCAGCGTTTGGCTGGAGATGAGATGTCATTTACTGGGCACTCTGAAATCTACAAAGAATCCGAGCGAGGACAGTCCCTTGAATGGAAAAGGTCATCGCGTGGCTCGGTACAGCATTCGATCCCACATCAAAGAAGGTCTCTCTCCGAAGGTCGAGAACAGATGCATTCGTTTCGCCGCCGAGGATCAAGAAAGACTTCAACGGGCCGTTCCATGTCATTAAGGAGACATGCTTCACATAATAGTGGGCTTGGTAGATCATACAGTGTCGCAGCCTCATTCCAAACAATGTCTTCAGACAACGATCCCTTCTTTTTGGATCGGCATCCTCATCCAAATGGCACTGTGGGGCCAGCTCGTCAACTCCGACGTCGTCCGGGAGGGGATCTCCGTGCCGTGGATAACGTTCACGACCTCGAGTATAACCAACGTCCACACTCAACTGGCTCAATTTCGAACCAGACTCATTCGATTGCCAACTCCGTCATTTTGCGCTCTGATCGTTATGTGGAGCCTGCAACTGAAGTTGGAGATACGGTTGTGGCCGATCAGGAAGATGTAGTCCCAAAGAAAAAGCCCATATCGTTGGTGGATACGCACTCATCACAACCTAACCTTAGACCGTCATTCGAAGCCGAAGTTGCCAAGTTAGCCGCCTTGCCAGATGATACGGACGATGACGGTGGCATTGAATCTGCTCTGATGAAACTTGAAGGTCGATATGAGAAGAAATCACCTACATTTCCCGAACCCATGTTGATACCCGGAGTGTATCAACCCAGCGGACCCCATACTGCCGAGTCTTCTATTCCGTCCTATGTGCCATCGGAACACGATTCATCGCGTACAAGAACACAATCGAACACAAACGATGTTCTTTCCCGACCACTCGCCCCTCCTGAGGCAGAAGGTCAGGGCATGTTTCGGCTGTCTAGCGAGAACTTTACACGACGACTTCCTAACGCGCAGTCTGCTGTAGAATCTGAGGATTCATTTTCCTCCATCCCACTCCTTGATCGTGGTCTTAGCGATATTACCTCGTCTCCACAGTTGCGTACCCTAGAGTCAATGAGGGCATCGGCAAAGCCTGCACCATTGAAACCGAATACCCCGCCCACGCAGATTCGGGATCAAGTGACACCAACAATGACATCTCCAAGTTCTTCGATTGAATTTGTTACTGAGACCGACAGTATGAAGCGGATTCCGCGAAATGGAACACGACCTCAGTCTTCTCTTCCTCGTGAATCGTTCTTACTTGATGATGATGAAGAGCTGAGTGATATGGGAGACGACGATTCAGGCATAGGCACACGATCTGACGAAACAAGCCATGGAGTGAGAAGCTTTTTCGATGATGAACCTGCGAATATCAACGAAGAGAAGGAAGTGTTACCCACACATCCAATGCGGCACCCACCCACTCCTCCTCTTACAGCCAATCGTCTGAATGACCCCTTACCGCAAGTCAACACTACCGTGTTCGAACGCGGTCTACCTACTCCTGGACTAACTCCGACATCGAGACTTAATAACCAGCCATTTGGTCATTATAGCCAACAATCGAACCAAGCGCTTGAACCGGCGATCGAGCTTCAAGAGCTGAAAAAGGATGAATCTCCGCCTCCACCTGCGCACCTACCTTTCGTTCTTGCCTATGATTCGGAAACGCTTGCTCAACAGTTCACCTTGGTCGAGAAGGACGCACTTGATGAAATTGATTGGAAAGAACTCATCGAACTCCGCTGGAAACAATCATCATCATCGATCCGTGACTGGGTGCAATATCTACGCACACAAGAAGCACGAGGCGTCGACGTAGTAATCGCCCGATTCAATTTGGTCGTTAAATGGGTTGTATCCGAATGCCTCCTCACAGAAGCAATCGAGGAGCGAGCACGTTGCATCGTCAAATATATCCACATCGCCGCACACTCCCGGCGACTTCGAAACTACGCAACAATGTATCAGATCACCATTGCTCTCCTGTCCATAGATGTTTCCCGACTTAAAAGGACTTGGGCGTTGATTCCCGCCGCAGAACTTCAGATCATGAAGGACCTAGAGGCTCTTGTACAACCATTACGCAACTTCTACAATCTGCGTTTAGAGATGGAGACAGTTACCGTTGAGGACGGTTGCATTCCATTCATTGGAATCTACACTCGCGACCTCATATATAATGCGCAAAAGCCTGCTTTCATCGACGCTCCTCCGGTGGATGGGGAACGACTCGTCAACTTCGATCGGCATCATACGGCCGCCACCATTGTGAAAGGTCTCTTGCGACTTCTTGAAGCTAGTTCAAAATATAACTTCAAAGCGGAGCCGCATATTATCAGCAAGTGTCTTTGGCTAGCAGCTCTAGGCGATGAAGAGCTCACAGCCCTTAGCCGACAATACGAATAGCGGTTTCGTCGCAAAACAATATCTGCTCTAGTACAGAGAGCATATTGTACATCAGCGAGCATAGCGTTTTCTTCGATGTATTTTCCGTTTCATCTTATATGTGTTGCTCTTGCTTTCACAACATTGAGGTTCCCACCTCATACGACATTACGACCTACGCCCACATCTCCTTTGTGTATACACCCAATACTCGGATGGATTCCCAGGCTTACAAGCCAAGTCACTATCTATAGAATTAATTGCACACGCTAGGAGGAGATTTTTCTTTGGGGTTCAGCTTTGTCTTTTTAGTTCCTTGTTGATAATAATTCTTTTGTCTGAAGGCTGGCTTTAGTCATGTCCAGGTGGTTTGTACTGGGATGATCGGTGTTCCTTGGATTCTTCGTGGGATTCTGAATGATTGGGATCGGATCTGCAAACGTCTTCTGACTGTCAATACCCCAGGCAGCGAGCCACGCGCTTCATGCAGTATAACTTGGAATGTTGAATGAATAAACCCAGAAAAGTTCCAGGTGTCTGCCTGCTTCATGTTGATTTGCCTACTTTTCCAGAACTGGATTGTGCTGTGTGAGGGTTGACCCAGGGAAATGGTTCGCAGCATCCCATCTCCGGAACGGGCGTGCCGGATACGAGGCTTCCGCACGGCGTACCTAATAGGCACGTGGTTAGACAGATGACCACCCACTCAACCCTGCCCAGGTGCTCCACCACCGATCATTTCCACCGCAATGGATGCCTTTTCTCCTCTACCAAGGCCGACATATGGCTTGATGCCTAGGCTTGTCGTTCAGATGACTTTGGTCCTATCGTCTGGTTTTGCACCAGCTAAGGTTCTATTCTGCGCGCAGCCTCGCAATTCCAATCATTTCGTTCGCTTTTAGGTCTGCATCGTGTTCCGATTCTCTTCCGAACTGCTTATTCGTTTGCAGTTCCCAGATACCAGACAATTTCTCTATAGCTCGAGCAAGCTTTGCTGGGTACCAGCGACAAATTCTTCTACTCTCAAGCTTTCCAAGCTCAGCTTGGGAGGCGCCATGTCGAATGCAATGAGCGGTGCTCACAGACGATCAAGATCGGATCCTCTTTTCGAACAAGCTCCACCACCCATTACAGTGGAAGACACGGCTAACGGCACTGCGCCTGCCCCCTCAGAGTCACCAACCGGTTTGTTCTTCTTCTGAGAATGGCATAATTTCAGCTGATAGCTGTGTCCAGCAACAAAAACCAAGTCGTTCCCAGTCTCTGGCTCCGATCCACGTCCCCGCCCCACCCACCGCGATTCGGACTTTCGGCAGAGGAGGGGACAGAGTCAGAAGAGCATTCCAAATATCGAATGGCATGAAAAATGGAACGATAACACTTTCCAGCATGGGCGAGTGCTGCTGATTGATTATGTCGCAAGGGGTGAGTGGAGGAAGCCAGGGCATACAAATAAAGCCAATTGCTGACAATGTCTGCGCAAGAGCACACCACATCGGGCCACCGCAAAATTGTTGCGCAAGAATTCTGCGATATTGATGGTCTTCGTCATTTCTATAGGAATCAAGATCTTTCGAAACAAGCTGCGCTGCGTGTCATCCACGTCCAGAACGCGTCGTGGGCAACACGGTTCCTCCTCCAAAAATACAATATCGATGCGTCGGATGACTTGGTTGGAACAGACTTCGGTCGGTGGGCTCAATACACACGTCCGAAGGTGCGAAATGGCAAACCTGTTCTCAGTGGGAAGACCTTCAAACCACAACGGGATCCATGGAGAGGAGTTAGCAGGTCGTCCTTTGCGCTAGACTACCTTCGGTATTTTGAGAAAGGTTCTCATGACACGAAACCAGGCGTGAAAATGATGGAACTGAACCACTACGATGCGCTGGATAACCCTTCATACGGCTACGATGTTTTCGCTCAACGCATGTCCGTCTATGTGCAATTGAGCGATGGAGAGCCTGGCCTCCCTTCGGATCCTGATATCAAAAGTCCCTACATGTCGAGTGAAGAATATGAAGATTATCAACGGCTAAAGAAACAATACGAAGGGGATGGGCGTCCACATGTAAACGGTTACGAGCGCAGAGCCCCAAAACTGCAGACATTGGACAACGGCAGCTGCATTATCTTGTTTGAACATTCGCATTCTGGCTCTCTAGTGGATACACTGATAGGAGCCAGGCAAGAGGTAGAGGTCCGATGGCGCCGTCTGACTTTCTACCTCCCGCCGGATGAGACATCGACCGATGATCGATTAGCCATCGAATGTACCGACTTCATCCTCCGCGACATCTTCAAGGCGCTAGCCTCCAGCTGGGAGAAGTATCTCTATCTTTGTGAGACGCACGTCAGTATCCTCGAAGACAAGATCTACGAAAATCCAGCCGATGAATCGCGCGCCCCAGAGCTTTGGACGAATTCAAGTCTGTGGTTGAAGGTAGAGCGGTTGATGTACATTCACGTTGAAATGGTCAAGGAAATGCGTAATCATTTGAAACAGCTCGTACGATTCGATCCGACGGAAGACGAGCCTTGGCTCTCGGGCTCGTCCGAAGAATTCGCCAAACTGATCACTCAGATCCGAGAAGGTGTTGTGAAACCCACCGCGAATCTATCTGACCTCATGTATAAATCTGTTGGTATTCGCGACGCAAGACATTCCCTCCAACTCGGCCTCAGCATGTGGCGTCTCTCATGGATAACCTTCATCTTCCTCCCACTGACTTTCGTGTGCGGGTTCTTCGGTATGAATGTTGATGCATTTGAAAACAACCCCAGCATCAAATGGTGGTTCGTCGCCACCATCCCCCTTTTCGCCATCGTCATCGTCGGCTGGTACGGCGTCAAACACTCGCTATCGACTCGCCGCCAGAACCCGCTCAGACGAGGCGTCTACGAAGCCCTCTTCCAAGACTTCTCATTGAGTTATCCACATCTCTGGACGCGACGCGGTCCCAAAGATGGCGTAGTTCCAATCGGATACTGGAACGGATGGAAGTGGAATCTAATCACCAAATGGTTCAACCCAGAAGATACCATCACCGCCAAATCCTACGACCCCGGCCACGAGGAACTCGGATGGTGGAGTCGGGTGCAGCGTCACCTCGCGCGTCGCTGGCTCGCAGAATTACACTCTATGCCGAACACCGCGGCCGAAGTCGTGAACCCGCAGGATTTCGGTGCGATTGGGGAGCTACTCGCTGTGTCGACGCCGTTAGCGCTGGCGGATGCGGATCCGACGGCGGCGAGCAGGATTGGGAAGAGGGTTGCGGTGGAGAGGTTGAGGAGTTTGAGTCCAACGACAAGCGATGGGGGGAGTGGGAGGTGGGGTGGTAGGACAAGTCCGGGGAGTGGGGTTATGGTGGAGGAGAAGAGTGAGGATGAGGGGGGTGGGGATGAGGGGGATGGAGAAGGAGAGGAAAACAGGAGTGCGAGTGTGGTTAGTGAGAGGTTGAATGTTCCTAATGGAGTGAGGAATAGCAAGGGGAGTTGGTAGATATGAGAAGGGAGAGTGAGAGCGTATAGATGAGGTATGTGAGGATCATGTGGAACAGGGTGGTCGGGCGGAGAGAGAAGTTATACTATATCCCCTTAGCAATGATTAGGCATACTTGATACATATACCACACTACCACTACCACTACAGCATCACACTCGAACTCCATTGCTTTCTCCATGATCGCCCTCTACCCACTCCACCCTCCACCCCTTCCCGCCCTCTCCACCGCCACCCTAGTCCCTACATCCACACCCTTCTCACCCCTTTCCTTCTCCAGCCCCCTTAAGCTACCATCCACGATTCCAACACCTCCCTCACGCTCAAAATCCCCACACCCATCCTCCCAAAAAACCCTCGCATACATCATCTTCGCAAACCCGGCTCGACTCCCCTCGCCCATCTCCTTGAGTCCTGTTGCATACCGCTCGCGCACCGGCTCATACGAAATCGACCATTCGGAATCTGTAGTCGAAGTTGCGCGCAGCACGGAAGCGAACATCTCGCGCTGGGAGAGCGTGAATGAACATGTATACAGTAACTTATTCCGCAGTTGCATCAGTGACGTGCTTCCCTCCGACTTTTCAACATTCACGGGCAGAGAAAGCAGCGCCGCGACCGTGGCCCCGATATCCGGCCACGTGGAAACGGAGATTGGGGTTCTGCCGTTGTCAAAGAAGGTAGCAGTGCGGGAGGGGATGTCGATGCCGAAGCAGGGGGGGAGCGCGAGTGACCATTCGTACCAGAAGCCTGTGGAGAGGGAGAGGTGGGATAGGGTTGGGAAGGAAGTGATGAGGGTACGGATATTTCCTAGGAAGGGGGTGTCAGTGGGTTGCTAGTTGCTGGTTCTGGGCTGTAGGGCGGTTTTCATAAAGTATTTCGGTATTGATTGTGGTTTGAGAGATGGAAGTGGATGCAAATGTTGAAATAATGGTACGTACCTTTCGGTCCAAAAACAGCCACATCCCTCGCGAGCCCTTCATTCGCGGTATCAGGCGACCATTCATTCGGCATGATCCATGAGACACCCGCTTCAGCGGCTGCTCTGATGAGTTTTTCCTCCGTATCTTTAGGCGCTTGGACGCCTAGAGTGATAATTAAGGCTTCTTGGCCTTGGAGAGCGGATACAATTGTTTCTGGCTTGGTGTAATCAATGGTTTTGGTGAGGACGCCAGTGGGGAGCTGGGTTTGACTTTCGGCACGGGTCAGAGCAGTTATGGTATGGGTTTTGGTGCTGAGGAGGGAGTGGGTTATGTGGGTTCCCAAGTTGCCGCCGGCCTGGTGGTGGTGGTTGTCAGTTCCAAAGGTTGAAAGATTCTAGGGCTGGGGTAAGAGGGAGACGTACGCCTACGATTGCGATCTTTGTGATGTAATTTGATGAGGCCATTGGAGTTGAATGAAACTATGATTTGGGATTTGTCTCCTTGTAAAAGTGTGCTTTCTTGATGATTGGATTTTCTTTGTAGATCTGTTGAAGTTTATATGTCAATGCCAATGTCCATTTCCTGAACGTGATAGTTCGATAGACGGATTTAAGTGGAGTATATAGTCATAACTCCGAACCAAATCCATTGTACTTTTCAGCCATTGGACTAAGATCGCATAGTGTTGTAATGGGAAAAGTCGAATCAAAACGTAGTTGCAGATACGGCTTGTGAGTTTGTTGGAATTGGCGTCATGAGTTTTGTATAGTCCAATCAGAATGTATGCTATCGAACCTAAGCCACCCCTATTGGTCGGTTACTTATGCCCCCTGACGCAAGCTGTCAACCATCGGAGCGAAGAGCGTGCGATGTAGGATCCATGTTTTGCGGATTGGGCTGAAATGGCTGGGAGATCGGTTAATGTCAACGGCCGAGACCGATATTCTGAGGAGATTGTACGGAGTTAGTTTGAGTACATATCCGGTGCGAAGCAAGCGAATGCGAAGCACTGAGTGGAAGCCCCTCAATCTTGGTGGTTGAGACGATTAATGGAGCGGTGGAAAGATAATCTAAATTGCAATTCTCCAAGTCTTAGATGTGCGTGGAAAGTAATTGTCCTCACGTCAATGGAAAGAACTCACTGCACAGACCAAGGTTTCGGAGAAGCACAGACCATTCTCTGGACTGCCCCTGCGTGATGATGGCTACGCTGTAAATGGCATTGCCTACGGAATCATAGATCCTTCAGCCCATCCACTTCACTAATAATAATATAAGTCAATTTCAGCGTCCAATTTTTTAAAACATTCACGTCCTGATCAGCGTACATTACTGTTTACGAAAACTGTCTCTCAGATCCATAGATAGGAACGCTCGGCGTCGGGCGCTTACCTTCTTAATAGCCCCCAAGCAGCATCCTCCGCCCCATGAAGCCAGGTCTCTCTCATGGATATCATCCAATCGACCTGCTGAGCTATCCAAATGTAGAAGCGTAATTCCCATCTAGTCTTACCTACATTACTTGAAACATGGCTCAATGGAAATTAATGATTCGGGGCCGCGGCGCAGCAGTCAAGTTTGTAAATGATAAGACGATGGGAGACGCACATTTGCAATAGTATTTCAAACGTCCCCAAGGTTGCGAAACGGCGACATTCAAACCTCTGATCAAGGAGATTGAGGAAGTATGGCTGGGTTACGGCGAACGAGTAGTGATTTGCGGCGTCGATGGAGCATCGGGTCATTTCTATTGGGACACTACGATACAAGCCAACCAGGAACACAAAATGCAACCCTTCCTGTCCAGAACCCCCAAGTAATATCTTCTACGGCCGGTTCAAACCAGAACCAATTCACTGGATCGCAATCCCCAAACTCGACAGCCCAGGACAGCCAGGATGCTTATTCTGGAGGCGATCAATTTCCACGTAAACTCGCCCGAGCGACAACAACGTTTTACGATCGAGTTATAACAGATTGGTGGTGGTGGGAGCTTCTGAGCCTGGGTGTCAGCTTTCTTTGCGTCTCGACTATCGTAGGCGTTCTGGCGTACTACGATGGGAGGCGACAATCAGATGTTGTTCCTGGTGTGACTATTAATGGATTTATTGCTGTATTCGCGGCAGTCGCAAAAGCAGCACTTATCCTGCCTGTATCTGAAGCCATTGGACAACTGAAATGGATCTGGTACCAAGAGGAGCGCAATCTTTGGGACTTTTGCATGTTCGATGGCGCGAGTCGTGGGCCATGGGGCTCGGTTGTGCTTCTTCTGCGACTGAAGTACCGGTTAGTATGAAGACCGCCTGATCAATGCATCCACTAATACATATTTTGTGTTTAGGCACATCGCAAGCATAGGCGCTATCATTACAATACTCGCGCTGGCCTTTGAGCCTTTCTTTCAGCAAATCGTGACCTATCCTCAACGATCCGTCTCTGTTGGACATGGTCAAGTCTGGACGGCAACATCATTTGCGATCAATCCTGAGCTGACGATGGAATCAAACGTCCAACAAATATTACGTGATCCGTCTGTCATTCTTACGGTCGAGTCCGCATTCAAGTCAAACAACGAAACAACAAAGCCTGCGCCTTCATCCTGTCCAAGTGGAAATTGCACATGGCCTCTTTATTCAACGCTAGGCTTGTGTCACGAGTGCAAGGACCTGTCACATCTCGTGCAGTACAGTTGTGATAACACGTCCCTCATTGCCGACAAGAAGATTTGGCTTTTCGGAGGTATCCTAACGTATTTCTGTGGATACACACTCAATGATTCTATGGTCACGGGTATGCACGGATATAAATCATCTGAAGTGCTTTATCTGAACGCATTCAGCGTCGGCGCAATTGCTCGCAACACAGGTTCAAGCCGCCAACATGGAGGCTCTAATACCTACTGGAACTCAACATTTTTCGCAGACGCAAAATTCCCTGTAATGAACTTTTACGTCGCCTATACCCCTGGAGGCCCAGTGGAGGCAGTTAACAACAGAACACCAGTTTTAGTTGAATGCTTGATGAGCTGGTGTACAAAAACTATCAAATCGGTCCACTCAGAGGGTGTGCTCTACGAAGAAATTGTTGACAGTCTCACCATACAGCCTAAGGAGGACGTGTATGTGAATGGAACAGGCGAAACGATTCCGATATCTTTTACAACAAAGGATAAACGGACCATGACAATCCAGAACGGGACGACACAATTCTTGAGAAAGCAACTTGCAGCGCAACTGTTTCTCAAACTGGGAGATGCCAGCTCAGGCACCTTCTACAACATTACGGGATTCTGGGGTTTTCATCAAAAACCTCCATACGATATCAATCCGTACCTTGACAACGTCACAACTGCTCTGACAAATGTCTTCCGGTCTCGTGTCCAGGAAACAGAGATGGTTGAAGGGGTTGCATGGGGTCCGGAGGTATACGTGTCGATTCGATGGGCGTGGTTATCATTGCCAGCACTGTTGTTGCTACAAAGCTTGGTACTAGTGTTCGTTACGATCTGGAAAAGTCGCTCGAAGCCGAGTGAATCTTGGAAGTCTTCGGCGCTGTGTACGTTGTTACACGGGCTAACGGAAGAAGGACGGGATCAGTTTGGATCGATGCTACCAATCAGTGAAAAGGAAGCAGCATCTCAGAAAGTATTGGTCAAGCTTGCATCTCACAATGGAAGCATGCGGCTGGTACACTGCAACCAAAGTAGATCATCCGGACCTACGCCTACAATCTGACCAGTTTAGAAGTAGACATTGGAAACGTAATAGAAATGCAGGTAATAAGAAATTGTGATTATGTGTGGCTTTTCTCGGACACGAGGCCTGGACTCTATTGTCAATACAGCAGGGGCGTTCTGGTGCTGCAGTTCCACGATTCAAGTACGTCAAACATCTCGTATTGTAATTCAGTAGTGGGAAAAGACAGCGTTCAACCAACAGCGAATTCTCCGAGAAGAGGGCGAGCCGTAGCCAAGCTTTGTGGAGAAGACCCACGTGGGGAACTATCGTGGTGCGGGAGGGGGCGATAAGGACTATGGCAAATCATCAATCTCAATCATGACGCCAATGAATTGCCAGCGGTAAATGAAGGGCAGCCATCTGTGACCGAAACCCGAACATGGCAAAGCACTTCCAAATGCAAGCTATTCTTTTTGCGCCTTCGAGACTGAGGTGAAGCTGCCGCTGCAACCTGAGACATGCCTCATGTTCCATACCCATGTCGCCTGACAGGAAAGACCTGCGACATCAATGCCTGCCTGCGGCAGAGCCTCGCCTCACCTCACCCGTTCGTTTGATTGCCCGCCAGTCCAGTGCCTCGAGTTCAGAAATTTTCACGCACGTCCAAGTTTGAAGAAGAGAATGGAATTCCAATGCCAGCCAGTCAATGAAGATGGAGATTTTTACAATTCGTTATTTCGGTTTACCGCCCCCAACGTAGTACAGAGAAGAAAAGGGAAAATAGAAGATAGAAAAGCGCGTCCTCAGAACCCGTCCAAATGAAGCGCTGCGCTTCATCCTCCGTAGAGTGATAGCCCTCTCTTTCTTCATGAAGAAACAGAAAAATCGTTTTCTATGTCAATGATGATACCAGAAATGGTGTAAATGTGACCGGAGGGATGATGACCTTCCAACTATTACCGTATACAATACCTCTTATATTCTGCAAACAACAATCCTATATCGAAGCTCCACCCCATATTGTGCGCTTAGGCAACGAACTCACGGACTGCGAACTTGCCCCGGAAGCGGCCACGTCCACGTCCTTTGCCGAATCCACCGAATCCACCCTGGCCTCCTTGACCTTGCTGACCTCCTTGTCCACCTTGACCTCCTTGTCCACCCTGGCCTTGCTGTCCGCCCTGACCTCCTTGACCTTGCTGTCCGCCCTGGCCTTGCTGTCCGTTCTGGCCCTGTTGACCTTGCTGACCCTGTTGACCGTTCTGGCCTTGTTGACCGTTCTGGCCCTGCTGACCATTGTTGTTGTTCTGGCCGTTGTTGTTGTTGTTGTTATTGCCTCCAGCGGCACCACCTCCGAGTGCTATCTTCTCGTCGCTAGGTTGGCCGTTTGCAGTCACCTCGAATCGAACACAATCATCCTGGGGTCCACGTTGGGCGACAGGCATAACAACAGGCTGATGGTTGCTTGCAGAAGTCATGGAGCAAACACGGTAGATACCAACGTCCAAGCCACCGGCAAGATCGGCCGATAACAACCCTTGACCGTTGCCATTGTCATTGATGCCCTTGAAGAAGTCAAAGGTCTCGGCGTTGAGAGGTTGCGCCTGTTGGAAGTTCTGGAGCTTCTGGACGGTAATATGAGTATGTCCGATGATGTCACCGCCATTACCAAGAGCCTGGGGAGCAGTGTAGTAGGTGACGTCGGGATTCGTGAATGAACCGGCCTGGAGATTGGCGATCTGGACTTCAAATGAGATGTCGGTGTTGGCCTGAATAGTGTCCAAGAAAGCAGGGCTGGTAATAACAGCTGAGACCATGTTGTTGGCGGCGGGCAGATCTCCCATAGCTGACAATTGTTAGATGGGCCCATATTTTGATTAGGATATCAAACTTACGGATACCATTGCAAGAACCGCCACGAACCTGGAGACCATTGGTAATGGTCTTGCCCTTGCAGAAATTGATAAAGTTGGCAGCATCGCTATTTAAAATTAGAAAATGACATTGGACTTATGCATATGAAAACTCACGTTGCAGATGCAGCTTGTCCTGCCTCAGCTTGAGCTAAACCATCGTCGTTACTGGCAGATTGAACAACCTCCGGATCCAATGTCAAGGCAGCGTTTCCGCCGTTGTTGTTATTGTTGTTATTGTTGTTCTGGCCATTGTTGTTGTTGTTGTTCTGCCCGTTGTTGTTGTTATTGTTGTTGTTCTGACCGTTGTTGTTCTGCCCGTTATTGTTGTTTCCACCTTGTCCGTTCTGTCCGAACTGAGCTTGAGCAATGCCAGCGGCAAGCATGACTGGTAGGAGTGTGGAGAATCTCATAGTGTCGACGGAGCGAATGCACAATAGAATAAGGTGTATACTAAAGAATGAAATCCGACTGGCGGGAGATTAAGAAGACAATAGAGACACGTTCAACGTGACCTAGGAAGAAAGGAAGAGGAAGGAAGAGAAAGGAATGTAACCCTCAACTAGCGGCCCTGAGAACAGAAGTGTGACTGAGGATGGTGAAAACAAATACCTTGAGCGGCCAGGCAAAGGTCTTTAATCTACTTGGCGACGTCAGTATCGGAGAAACCTGGGAGGGCGGCGGAGGGCGGCTGAGGCCTCCTCGGGCATGAAACTCGCGATGAAGGCGGATTCGTCTCACGAACCATCCCACAAGCCAGCCCAAATTCTACGCACAGGACAGATGGGGCAGGAAGCGCCATGCTGCACTGAGGCCGCACCGGCAGCCTTGCCGGCTGGGAATATTCCAAGGCATTGAGAAGAATGCTGGAAACGGACGACGTCTGAAGGAAAAGAGGAGGTGCATGTCCATGTGAGACCTTGCGGGTCGCGGAGGCACTGTCATCCACTCCGCACTAGCCGGATATGGTGCGCACTAGCCCCAACTTGGAGATCTACGACAACCTTAATTCGAGTAACCGTCTCAAGGACTTTGCGCCCTCAAACCTCCTCGATGCCTCAAGTCGCCGTTGGCGGCAACCGAATGCACGGCAGGATGTTTTTGAGGATCCGGTCCTCTGTTCCCAACGGAGGTATGCTGCTTGGCCAGCAAAGACCAGCTACAGCAAGGATATTCTGACCGCACTGACCACTTGCTCCTGCACCAGCCTCCTGTATTCACGATAGCTATTCGTTCGCCATGCTCAAGCCTCCGATCGAAGAAAGTTAGTCTGGGCCTCCAATGTCTGTCAAGCAACTGCCAACGTCGCCCTTGACATTTGACACAACCAAGCCTGAGGCAAGAAGGGGAGAAACAAATCCCATGCGCCACCAGCAAGAACAATCGCCAACCTGCCCAGCCTCACGAAATTTCGGTTTCCATCTCCATTCAACTTCCGCATTGAGAGTCCACCAAGAAGCAATATTCAGTTGTACCTTTCGCACTGCCAGCGCATGTTGCACCACGGTCCTCGCCGCTCCCTGGCGCACGAGAAATATGTGTCGCATCCCCTATGAGACCATAACACCTTGTCTAGAAGCAACCCTTAGGGGGCCTCAGGTGTCTCGGTACCAGATCCGGACATATCGCTTACAATATCACATTCACGGCTTGATCTGTACCCCCGGGCCCCTCGTTTCCGAAGGGATCTACCCAGAAACTTTTATGTGCAAGCCCCTAGAATCGTCCGATTATACATACCAACGCCGTTGACTAGAGACGGGCAAAGTTACATCCCACCAAGAACACAGACCTGCTTACAGTTGGCAAACTTGTTCACGCACGTTTTGCCAAGCGTGCCTGCGTGGGCCTCCAACAGAACACCAAGTCTCGTTGCCCCACGGCCTCGGGCGTCTTGAGACTGCAGATCTGGCGCCGCATTATCCTTTTTGGAATTGACATCCTTCGATTGGAGAACTGTTGAGTCAGGGAATCTAACGATGTCAACGTTGTCCTCGCGGCTCCGCATCCTTTCATGATCTTTCAAGGCTTCACGCGGCCTTGACATTTCACCGCACCAATTGACCACGATCTCCAAGACTTTGCGAAGTTACACCAATTGATCATTCTCCTCGATGTTGCTTTCAAATCTTCGATGTCCTCGATGCATCTGTGGGCCGATTTCTTCGCACCATCCGTTTCTTTTGCCATATCTCACAAACTCTTTGCAACGCGTGCCTCCATCACACCGACAAACGACCTTCCATTACTTTGACGGCACTACCCTCCAGGTACACCTTGTCAATACCATCGCCTCCAGCCCGCACTATCTCCAAACCTATCTCACTTCGTCTTCCCATCTCCTGAAAAGTGGTCAGCATGAAGTCTCGAACATCATTCCCGCTAAGGATTTCACTTACGACGCCCTGTGTAATCGCGAACTTCAACGTCTCTCCGGATTTACCTTCAACGAGCGCTAAGTAACCTGCCAAATCGCTCGCCGCACTCCCTGTCGCGGGATCCTCTGACAGCATCATTAGTAGACGTCTCAGTCCCGCTTCAACACTAGGTTGCCTTACCCAATGTTCCCTCAATCATCCTCGTCCTCAACTTCTTCGTTCCGTCGGCCGCCTCCCCGCCCCTCACGAAGAAATACAACCCCACGAATGTCTCACACCACGCTTGATCCAGCCCATCAACGAACAGAGAGCTTCCTGTCGTACCCACTAACGAAAGTGCCTTCTCGCTCTCCAACTCCGCCAACACAAAAGTCATTCCCTTGACCACCGATACAATCGGAAAGTCTTCTTTTAACCCAAACTCTTGGTTCTCAAATCCCGCCTTCAACTTCGGATACAGCTTCAGTAACTCTCCTCTTGTCCACCTTTTCGTATGGACATGAAAGTCATGTGGAATAGACGCCCTTGCTGTTTTATTTCTGACATCATACTGCAACCCCACAGGGCCCGCCTTGATCTTAAATTCCGCTTCCAGCGTCCTTTCCGCTAGGTTTCGTGCTACAGCCGCATGAGCCAATGCATAACACGCCGTGCCGATTGTCGGATGTCCTGCGAACGGCAACTCCGCATTCGTCATGAAGATATCCACAGTCCATGACAGTTTCTCAGACGACTGTTCATGGAGGAATGTCGTTTCCGAGAGATTGAATTCGCGAGCAATGGACTGCTTCTGAGCTTGCGTCAACTTGACGGAGGCGGGAACGTTGACGATGGCGAGGGGATTGCCTTCGTATTTGTTTTGGGTGAAGACGTCAAGAGTGACAAAGTCGAGCTCGATTGGGTCCGCGTCCACGTCTGACATGTTTGGATGATGGGGTGCCGATGAAAGGTGAGGCCGAGGTAAGCAATCACTGATGGTATAACTTTGGATAAGACCTATAGATCCTGTGGTATATTTAGGTTTTATAGGAAAAGTATCGTGAACGCAGATACGCCCTACGATGTTCAAAAATTACATCAAGCCGAGCTGAAGCCGAGATGAGTCATCTCGTTCAGCTTTCAGCTACGATTTGTCAGTCAGAAGCCAGTAATTTTCCCTCTCTTCAATACAACATTCGAAGTACGAAATAGCGGATAAGCTCTTCAATGAGAAGGATCTTCTTTTCTCATCCTGCCTCGCGACGAGGCACCGGCATGATCCACCCACGTGGTTTCCTTTCCCCACCCGTTCACATCGGACCAATCAACCGGCGCTTATATAAGCACCATGCTCGCTGCCTTTCGCTGTCGAAGAACCAATTTTGTTCGTGGACATAGCACCATCTGTTTTGAATATTACGAATATCTCGTCTCTAGTGCTATATCATCATATACACTATGGCAAATGCCAGAATACTTATTAACTTCCTTGGAACCAATCATAATACTATCACAAAACAAACAGAAGTCTTATAACAGAACCCAAAAATACTTCTTCAAATACCAACATCGATTACAAAGTGCCCTTCCGTTCCATCGATACATACCATCTCCACACGTGATACCGAATTTCAATGAGCGTATTTTTTACCGCAATCGACGAGTATCTTCTTGCCTATGCAATGAACTTTTGCGCTCAAGCGAATACACGAATCTAACTTGTCTCGCTAGAACAAACAGCACAAACTTCATTCCCCAATTCAACACCATACACTTCCCTTCTCCAAACAACCCCATGAAATCTATACCTCTGTTGAACACTTATTTCTGGTTATCTACGATCATATCACTGGGTCACACTCCAGTCACACCATTTCATACGATTTCATATACTATTTTCACATCATGTACTCAACATCCCCAAGTTCAATCGAGACATTCCAAATAACCACATCGTACCAATCATCTGCATACTTGGTTCCTCCAATTCATTCACTATCCACCATTTACTCAAACATCCAGGATTCTCTCCATCTATCAAATACCCCATTCCATTACAATCCAGACCACCCAGCCCCACCATTCCTCATCCCGCTGACCATCTACATATCACAGATTGCTTCTGATGTAGACGAAACTTCGCTCCAATTCTCCCATGTCCGGAAGTTGATGCATAAAGAAGATGCAGCACCGGTCTCTCGATAGAGTTTGAGGCATGCGTCATAAACAGTGCCATGAATTAGAATGTTTATAATCGAAATCAATACAACCATATATAGTTCCAAGTACTCAGTAGAGTCAACTTATGATACAGGACAGGATAAGTAAACAGGTGAGTGAAGCTTTCATATCCAACACTCGGTTATCACATCATAATTGCTAACTTCTATCATGACTAGTCCTATCAATAACTCGTCAACTCTGTCGTTAAAATTTATGCACAAACAGAGCCAGGCTCTACTGCACCCTTTCATAACTACGACTCATGCGATTTATTGTACATATCTTGTTGCTACTAATATTGCTATGATATCACCCCCCATACGCTCCTGCATTCTATCACGTAAGGGTTTTGTACTTAGCTATATCTTTTCATTATATTGCCAATTCCAAGATGTCTTTTTTATTATGACATCTTTCTAACCTTGATGTCCAGAAACAAATCAACAAACATCAATTTCTATAAATGCGATTTTTCTAATTTAAGTTCACATTTCCACTTCCCCGGAATCAAGTCATCTTTTCTATGTACATCTTATCAAGATTCATTTCACTTTTACTATTCTATTGATGGCACATCAGGCACCCCATCGATACCCTCCCTGTACTACTTTCTGAGGCGGATACTGGGTAGCCCAAACATATTCTTCTTCCCATCCTATTGCGGCCTGAAACGAACAAGAACGAAAAGAAGAATGAGATGATTACTCTTTATTTCCGCAATCCAGGTCAAGGTCATTGCAACACATGCATCATTTCGCTTTGGAGATATCAGAGATAGGATACCCAAACTAACAGACCATCATCTCCTCGATCCCAGCCGTTCAATTCTTGTCACACCATCTTTTCATCCATCCACGAACCCATCTACCCACGCAGACGCTACGCCTCTAATCTCCAAACATCTCACTCCAAACCCCCAGACAGCCAACCTCCAACACAGTCCTAAATTCTCAGACCACTCCTCCATAAAACAATAGCGTCATTGCCTCCCCTGTTTTTGAATCATCGACCCCCACCCCCAATCCATCCCGCTCTCGTAGCAGCAGCACACTGAACTTCACGAACCCAGACCGGAAAAAAAGGGTCAAGGGCCAAACGATACTCGCGCCACGTACTCGCCCATCATTCTTTCCCATGTCCTCGCCGCCGCCACCATCATCATCAAGTAGTAAAATCAAGACCAACTTTCTTCGTTCCGCTCCTCGTCCCGTCCCCATTCCGCGGAAGAGAAACGGAAAACATCAACATCACCAACATCACCAACCACAAATATTTATTTTTTTAGAAAATAAAAAGCCTCACAATCATACCCCGTCTCCCACTGTGCCTTCTCATCCATTCATCCAACTTCCCCCCTCGCCTCGCATCCAGGAAAAAAAAAAAAAACCAGGACTTCAAAGTTATACTTTCCATATTAACACCGTTACATCCCCAAGTACTCCACACGAGTCAAATCCCCTAACCCCTAACCCCAGCCTTGCATACTACGCTACAAAACCGTTACTAGGTCCGCAATACCTTGCTCCACAGCGCTTCGATGCCCGAACAAGACAGACCTGCTGCACAGAAGCCAGGGGAAATCGGGACGTATCCGGGGCAGGCAGGGGCGGGGGCATACGACATCATGGACTTGGCTAGGTAGATAGAGACGCGAGGTGTGAGATGCAGATATTGTACATGTGAGGTTCACGCACGACGCGAATGGTCGGAAAGGATTGGATCCGAGGGACAGGCCAGCAACCTATTCAGACGAGCTGCCCAGTTAAAGGTGCTAGAGGTGCCAGAACTAGAGGTGCCAGAACTAGAGGTGCCAGATAAACCAAGAGGAACTAGATCAGACCAGATCAGACCAGGCTAGACGGTGTAGGTAATCTTTCGTACAATACAAGGCTTCTTTGCTGTTGTTGCTGTTGCTGTTGCTGCTGTGGTTGTATCTGCCTCTGCCACTACCACGGGGAATACGTAACAAACACCAGCGCAATATCGCCTCCCTTCCCTCCACTCCACTTCCCAATACCTGCAATCCAACCCCTGCAATAGACATGACATGACACATCGTGTCCACAGTACCGCGCCTTCATAGCAGTAACCCAACGCACCACAACACGGCACGATAGATACAATATCTACCTATGTCCCTACATACCTACCACATCCCACTCTACAACACCGAAAAATCCGCCGAGGATAGATTATCCAGACAATACAAACCAAACCAGACCAGACCAGACCAAACTAGTCCCCCTTTAGAACCGCAATACCCAGATCAGGAAACGTACTAAGTACAAGAACGGAAAAGATCTCTGTGCATCATCCGATTACCTATCTTTTCCGCGAGTGCGTGCGTGGTGCAGTGTGCGCAATTGGAGACGTGACGAGGCGGGGAATGGCTCGAAGGGAAGGGGTACGATTCTAGAGACTCCACTCTACAATCGGAAGATATCCTATTTGGTGAGGAGGGAAGTCGCCAGTTGGGGGTGCTTGCGTGCTACGTATGTAGGTATCGTAGTGAGTGGGGGGTTTCTTTTCTTGCCCGGAAGTATCGTCCCTTACCCATGTGCAGATTTCCGCCCATCTTTGCGCAAAGGGTTCCGGTGCGCATTCCGCGATATTGCACAGCTCCACCCCACCCCACTCCACACTGTTTGGCGACTCTCTATACCATCCCAGGCTGCTCCGAGTCTCGTCTCCGACTGCCATCCCAGCCGAACGCTCCCAAAAATGTCCGAAAACGACTTCTTGAATCCATAAGAAACCAGAACCAGAACCATTCCGGATCCGCAAGTTCAATACCCCGGAAAACCGCGTGTCCAATCACTATATCTCCAACTCTATTGTATCAGACTATACCCCTCTTAACACATGGCGCGGAAAATCAATCCTGAAACATAAAATTTTCCTTCTTTCACGCACTAGCCTCTTCACCAGCCTCACCTCTAGGCCCTCGTGACCCTGCCCTCCCACGTTCCCCCCCTTGGCCACAGGCCATGCCCGTGCCATCCCGAGACGACCTCACGGCTTGACTCGGAAGACCTGCCGTCACGTGGCACCGAAACGACCTAATCAGGTCTTAGCGTGTGGGCTTTGACACTGTCGCGACTCCACCAGAATCACAACAGCTGTGTCGCACCAAACCAGCTTCTGCCAGGAACAAAGTTGGATAGAGTTGGACCCTGAACGGTAGTTCAGACCCTGGCATCTCCACATAGACAAACTCTATAAGACGACTTATTGGAAAACGATATTCCGTGCACGAAGGTTTCGGTCCAGTCGGGTAGGGAAGGGAGCACGCTGAAATGAGAGAAGGTCGAAACGAAAAGACCATGTTGATCTTCTTGCGCGTGCTCGTGAAGTCCCGAGGATGGTGCGGCCCGCGGACTGAGAGTCCTGGTGAGCGAGCGACTCGCTTGACTGTCCCCTCATGGTCACGGACTCACGGTTATGCCGGAGCGTGAAGCTCTGGCCTCAAATGCGCAGAGCGGAGCTGGACGAGTAAGCAACGGCAATGCATAGCATTGAAGAAACAAAATGAAAACATTTGCCATCACGAGCCCGAGCATTATCCCAGATGAAGATGGAAAATGCGATCATGCAAGTGAGCCGCCGCGCCTAAGTACGGTTGTAGATCGTGCTTTCGGGGACATGTTAAACACCTTGGATGAATGGTAACGTTGGTGCAGACCAATCTGTGGTGTAGTTAAGCCGACTATATCGTCAGCAAATCCCGCGCAACCAGCAAATAGGAGGCATGGAAAAGGCGTTGCTTTTGGTCGGGAATATAGGCGCTGAGCGCCGACTCTGTGGAATATTGGAAATGCGTTAATGTTGTGCCACATGCTTATTTTGGATTTTGGAGGGGCTGTATGTATGGATGCGTTCGGAAGTTAGGAGATTATGTTGTTGTTGTTGTTGAGCTGAAGACACAACATTGGCGATCTAAACAAAATGACCTGGGAGCGCTGAGAGCGCGTGTACCTGCGCGACGCGTCTTCCATGGTCGATAATATTGTCAAGTCACATCGCGCGGCCAATGCTATTGCGAATCTAGGATAGGGCGAGTAACTTCCATGTTTTCGGCATTGGCGAATCGGTTGGACGCATGACGTTGTTGCTACCACTGTCAATAATAGTCATGCTCTATGTAGCGATTATCGAGGAAGCTGAATTCTGTGGCAAATTGCTCGTTGTTAAATTTACGAAGGTAAGCCATCTTCTGCAGCTGTTGAATCCGCCACAATTGGTTCAGGAACGCACCCCGCGCAATTAATTCATGTGTAGGCCGAGTGTATAATTTATGAGAACAACTACTTGAGAATCGTGGACATGTTGCCGTCGGAGGCTGTCCCGGCACCGTGTCGTTTGATCCAATTTCGATTCCGTGCCTATCGGAGTGGAGCGCCGTTATTGTCCAAAGATGCAAACGTAATGATGTTGAGTCTAGTCGATGTGAAGTTGGTTTTTGTTGATGCTTTTTTAGATAAGGCGATTCCTAGTAGCGATATCGTGATCCCATCCCATGTCCCACGCGTGTTACGCTTAGGCTTCATTGTGGCCCCCGGTACATAGCAAAGAGAGATATTGGCGCACTGACCAGCTTCTCCACGATTGCAAGGGTTCCTCGCAGGAAGGGCTGCTCATGTGCAGTTGCTGTGACGAGGCCTGTTTTCGGACGGGAGAGGGTGCGGCTGACTTGTAAGAGAGTGATGGACTAGGACGATGAAGACAAAACACCTGATTTTGTTCCTGCGGGAAGCGTAAGGTGTGCTAGTGTCCTGGCGAGGTACATGGTGCCGCCATGGTCGCGCCCGCGGGCGTTCCTGAGGCCACAGAAGCTTCCACAACCGCACTTAAGACTTTTACTTTAGACTTATAAGGCAACGAGGCACCCACCAAATGATAATTATAGGGAGGGTCAGACCAAGAGTAGACCAAACGACAAGACGTCCGGCGTGGCTGAAACCATAGCCGAAAGACGCCATTGGCCGATCTGGTTGTATTTTTTCTTCTTGGAGGATGGCCCTGACTGGGTATGGGATTTTTGGTGATTGGACCGGTTAGACAAGAATTTCGCAGTTGCTGGAGGTTTGCATCTGCAGCAGGGAGATATCACGACGAGACAGGACTGGGATGGACTGGACTGGACTGGACTGGACTGGGAGAATGGGAAGGTCCGCAGTCGGGGCAGCTGAACGGTTCGCGAACACGTCGGTTCGGTTTTGGATTTGTGTGCGGTCTCGCTGCAGGTTGCACGGTGATGATGGACTAGGAGAAAGTGTGTCGTTTGTACCGTGCCACAAGCGAGCGTTGTCAGCGTATGTACCTAGGTAGCTCGATAGGTGGTCGACATGTCTGGAAGGTCAAAGCCGCAGCCCCGAGCGCTGAGGCGATATGTAGCACGAAGAGACTTTTTTCGTAGTCACGACTCAGCGACAGGCGCCACGAGCGATGGAAGAGAGGGGCAACGGAGCCTCCACTTTGTGGCCGTAGAGGCCGTTGCCAGGAATTCACGGCCAACGCTACTGTTAATTAGGTGGGATGTAGCAAGAGGACGGTTGGAAGGGTTGAAAGGGTTGAAAGGGTTGAAAGGGTGAAAGCCTGAGAGGGGAAAGGGGAGCCAGAAGCGCCTGTTCCAAGAAGTGCCATGTAGGTATGCAACACCCGCACACGCTTCTCTTTCTCATACGCAGAGAAACGAAACCAAGATGGATGCATGCCGTTGTTGCAGCGGTTCGTAGTCGCAGGTTGAGGGGTTCTGGATAAACACAATTGTGATGTATGAAGACATGGTAGGGTAGGGTAAGGTCGACGATGGCGGCGGCGGCGGCGGCGGTCGACGTGCCCCTCCTCGTCGTCGTCCCCTCAGCATGCCCCAGGCCAACCTGCATCAGAGAGGTGCAAAAGGTGCATTGTGTGCCTGGGAGCTGCAGGACGACTCGAGAGGGGTGGGACGGGTGCGGTGCATGGTGCGTGAGTGGTGTTGGGTGAGTGGTGTGGTGAGTGGTGGTGGTGAGGGCTGGCGGAGGGGGAGGGTGCACTGTGGACTTGTGTTCGCAGAGGCCAGTGGGGAGGGCTAGGCTAAAGCGGGATTGGCGTGTATACGCCTAGGGTTGCTTCCAGTGCTCCCCGAAGAACCCTGCCCCGGTCGGCCTGCAGTCTGTAGGTTTCTGAGTAGTCATCCCTGCTGGTCGTGTTTTTGGCCGCACTGTGTCCGGAACCCGCATGAAGTGGCGCTAGACTGCAGCAAGCCTGAAGCCTGAAGCTCCTCCCGGGGGTCAGCAAAAGACGACCGTCGTGCGTCGTGCGTCGACGAACAAAAAACCCTTCGAGCCCCAAGCTCACGGCTCTTGCTCTGTTCTGCGTTTGCATGCGACTTCACCCTGCTGGTAGACTGCTAACCAAACCTCCATTCTCTCCCTTCACCTCCAGCCTCGACCTCAACCTCGATCTCGGCCTCGACCTCAACTGCACTTCGCCTACTTTCTCTTCTTTCTCTCTCTTGCTTTGGCTAAGAGGGTGTGCCTCTCCTTTGAGCTGCTGCTACATCTACTACCATACTACTACTACTACTGCTGCCGCGTTTCTGCAAACACACCAGCCCCCAGCCGTTTGCTGCCGCTGCCGGACAAGAGAGACCAGGGTGAGCTGGAGAGACTCGAGCTCCATACACGTTCAGTTTCCATAACAATCGCCTTCCTCGTCCTCGACCACGACCACATCCACGTCCAATTTCGACTCGCCGTCCGCGCAACGCTACTGGAATTACCGTTTGCCCTAGAGCCTCGCTCTCTTTTCCCACGCCCCAACTTATCTTCTCACCTTCTCACGTCCTCACCTCGGACTCCGCTGCTGGCCATTCCCTTCTGCTTCTCTCCCAAGAAGGTTTGTTGTTAGTCGTGGTTGCACCTTCCTTTGCAAAGTTCCTTCCTTCCCTCCCGCACGGTTGCACCTACCCCCACCAACGCACCCCCATCACCTAAACAAACCCGCTTTACGCTCTCCCCCATTGAGCACCATCCCACGCTCCCTTGGGTCGACTTCTCCCCGCGCAACCACTTCCACAATCTGTGTTTTATATCCCTCCACGGCCCTCAAAGCCTCGGAATCCCCGTTTCCAAGCACGAGCCTTCCTCGGACATTTCTTACGTCCACTCTCTTCCACGCATTTCGCTGCGCCTCCGACCTGGGCCAGTGGCGCATCGCAAGGACCTCCCGGCTCTCTGACGCCGAATCGACCCATACCCAACGCGAGACGTCACAACCCTTCCCATCCAAGCCTTCGGAAGGTCTGCGTTCCTCTTTCGGCCTCTGCACTCAAGTGCTATTACACGCAGCACGCCCGCTGCCTACCCGTCTGTCATGCCCTCAACCCACTCTCGCAACGCCTCTGAGGAGTCGACTGCGAGCTCTTCCTACAACATGATTCTGGAGCACGTTCTGCAGTACCCCGGCAGCTATGAGATTCCACTTCGCACCATGTACACGCTCAACTGCGCTCCACGTGCACAACCCCTTCCGCGAGATATGTCGAGGGCACCTACCCCATCCGGTAACTCCAACAGCGTGTCGCCAGTCTCGGGATCATTCGCCTGGAACGATGCTGAATCAGCCTCGATGAACTTCACATCGCAACTCATGAACCACCTCGGATCACTACCAAACCAGCCTAGCTCTCTCCCACCCACCTTTATCGTCTCATTCGTCTCTCGATGCTTCCACCCAACACTGTCCCTCGTCGACTTCCCTCAGGCCCTTACTGCTCTGGATTATCTTCGGGACTTGGAAAAGAGGAGGTGTAAGGAGTACATTGCAGCATTCGACCGACTCGGTATCAACCTAGAATCCTTTGACCTGGATGTCGAGGCCGTTGCCGAGCGCTATCCCGGAATTGCTCTGTGGGCCAAGAACATGCAAGGCAAGAACAAAAAGGCCGAGATCCACTACGCTCACATCTACATCGGCGTCCGACGATGGGTAAGCTTTCCTAATTACATACTATATATATATAGTGCTTTTGCTAATGCATCCTCAGATAATGATCAATGAGTTGTCGCTCCAGCCATTCAACAAGCTCAACTGCATGGGTATGCTGAATACGCTGCTTCCCCCGCAGTCCCCTAGTGGCAATTCCCGGGTCCCTTCCCCACTACTCTCTGCAGCTGCCTTGAAACAGGAACGTGACAGCTTCTTCGAGTACATCCGGTTGGTGCAAAAGAGCGGTCCCTCAATTCTCAACGATGCAATGAGCCTAGGCAAACAGGCCGGCGATGCTAGCGGATGGGACAGCATTCAGCGATCTGTGGACAAGTATCTACGAGTCGCCAAGAACACCATTGACGACTGCATTTCGACAACCGGTACCGATGACTTCACTCCAGTCGAAGAGGCCAGGAAAGGGAAGAAGACGGATTCCGGTGTGAGTTTTGGATCCGAACGCCGACCGAGCACTGCGAACAGCATTGGCGATAAGCCATTGCCCATGATGCCATCCGATCTGAAACCGCTCGGCAAGAATCTCAGCACTATCGAACGAATCACCCGCGAATTCAAGCGGATGCGAGTAAAGACGAGGCCTGATGTCGAAGAGATTGTCAAGATTGATCGAAATGCGGCTGCCACCCTCGTGCTCCCAACTGGTGACAACAAGGGCAAGAAATCCATCAAGAAGGCTCGATCATTCGCAAACCTTGGCGGACTCCGGGGCGCTAACTCTAGCTCCACCTCTCTCGTCGGCAGCAGGAAGGGCAGCGAGGTTGATGTCCCCTTCGACAGGGAAGAAATGAAACGACGTCGCCAGCTCTATGACGTCCAAGCCGCTGCCAAAGCCTAGGGACATTAGACATGAAGCACTTTGCAGATTACAGGACCGGAAGATGAAGTTTACGAGTCCGAACGACGACGACTACCACTACTATTTCTTTTGTTATGAGTTGATGTAGATGCCTGAAGCACGACATCAGCGATTGAGCATGGATGGAGAAATCTCCCTGGTCAGGAAGCACTTGATACCACTGTCATACCCCGCGGCATGTACTTTTTTTTCATTTTCTTCTTTTCTTCTTTGTTTTTCTACACAGACAAACGAGGCTCAGCGATGGGCTGGTGTAAAAATTACGGGTGGCTACTTTGCGCTATGTACTTGCTTTTCCTATCCCGAGCGGGCGTTGCAGATGCGGGTCTCTCACGAGTCGAAAAGCTTTTGCAGTCATTGCTGTTTTACTCTCCTGTCCTCGCTGGACTAAACGTCCGATTTTGTTTCAATGCATCAAAGGAGTCTCTACGTCGGGATCATGAAGACACGGGCGTCAAGGAATCGGGCAGCATGCATGGATGAAGGGGCGTTTTGCCTTGATTGCGTTTTCCTTTTTCTTCACTCTTCTCCTCCTGTCCAGCTTCCTTTTCTCGTCCACACTTTATTCGGCGGACATGGACATGGATGCACCGCGGCGCAGGCCATTTTGACCGCCCTGGGATTACTACCAGTGGACGAATGTGTATGTAGACTCTAATAATGTCAAATGTGATATGAAGTCAGAATATTGGCACCTTGCAGCCTCATTATCGTCGCTTAGTGCATCAAGTGTGCGCCCATGTCTATCCATGTCTATCCATGTCTGTCCATAGGTACTTCTTCTGCGCGCCCCCGCGCGAAAGTGGACGGGTGACAAGTGACGGGTGACGGTGTCGGAATGCTGCTGTTGCTACTGCTGCTGCCCACCACGTTTGTACTTTACGAGTGAAGTGTGTGTGGTGTTGCCATGGCCGCTGGTCGGGTGCGATTACCCTAGCAACGTCCCCCAGGCAGGAACAACATTGATGGGCGGACGTTTTCTTTCTTTTGACGCATGTCACTTCTCAACAAAGACAGACGTGCATCGCTCTCTGCTCCCTCCTGGCTACCTCATTGCCTCTTCCGCATCGCTGCACCGCTGCACCGTGTTGCATCTTCAAAACATTCTCTGGGCAAGGAAACGTGCGCCGCGTAATCCTTCTCAAACACAAACACTATTCTCGTGCTCATGCGCGGCCCATGCCCTCGTCACATCGCTATCTTAACCACTATCACATCTACAGGCCATTCTGCCTCACCGCCTCCGGAAGAAGCCCAAGGAACGAGCTCCAGCCTCCTTCCGCCTACCTTTCCGTCCATGGAACCCCACTGTGACGAGAATCTCGACCTCCCTCCCTCTGCACAACAGCCTCCCTCTGCATCAACTCCCGACAGAACCCCCAGGGGTCGCAGAGTTCGCACGATTGCAGGTACGCTTCGAGGCAGTCACAAACCGTTGTCCACCACCAACGCCCGCAGCCCTCGCTTGGCGATAGAGGGCCTGGTCGCCACAACAGCAAAAGAAACGTCCAGGTCTCACACAAAGAACGCCCCTCCAATTGCATCACATCGCCCGTGCATCACCAACCATGAACGTGACGATCACGCTCCTTCCCCGTCCTTCATGCCGTCGGTGTCGCCCTCGACCGTGACCGTGACCGTGACCGTGACCGTTTCCAACCCCTCAATGCCCTATGTCCCCTCATCAATACCCGCGACAACTTCGGCAGCTCCTCTAATTCGTACCCTCTTCGACCCCTGGAACTCATCCTCCACAGGGCACCAACGGGCGGAAAATCGGCTCTCGGGATCGACGTCGTGGCGTGAATCCCGAAACCTGAAGCTCCGTGAGCAGTATCTTGGTGGCCTGAGTGGTGGCGCAAAGAGAGTCGCGGATACGGTAGGGGCTGGGAGCGAAGAGTTTGGCAAAGATGGCAGGAAGGCGAATGGCGGTTGGGAACGTGGAGCAAAAGGTTTGAGAGGCACTGCGCAAATGAGTTTGGTGGAAGTTTGGGGTGCATCTAAGGCCGGAAGAGGAGATTCCAAACTTCAAGACGTCAGGCTCCAAGGCAAGGCTGGCGCGTCAGATCGATCAGACGCATCAGAGGATGGGGAAACTACGGCATTGTCTAGTGCTCTAAAAGAGGAAGTCACGGAAGATTCTCATCAGCAAGTTACAGAGCCCAATGCCGCCGAACCATTCTCGAAGCCTGCACCCGATGACAAGCTCCTGCAGCCAAAACGCATATTTGAAGGGTTATGCTTTTATCTCAACGGCTCTACTGCACCCTTAGTCGGAGACTACAAACTTAAGCAACTCCTCGCTGAGAGAGGCGCCAACATGTCTATAGCGCTCGGTAGACGAAGCGTTACGCATGTCATCCTAGGCATGTCCAATTCTCATCGCGGGTGCGGCGGAGGGCTAGCAGCGACCAAGATTCAGAAGGAGATTGCCAGGACTGGAGGGAAGGGAGTTAAGTTTGTGTCTGTAGAGTGGTAAGATAATCCTCCCCCCTTCAACCCAGAACGGAACAGAAGAAGTGTCACCGGCGATAACTCGTTGTTGATATGGCACATCCAACGCAGATGCCAAATGCGTTGGTACGATCAGTGAAGGAGGGCCGATAGCACGCGGTGGTGGCAATGACACCATCACTACCACCACACCACTCCCCGCCACTTCCACATTTCTACCCTTCTTCGACAGCCCTTCCCCGTGACAGAAGCTGACAGATGTAAGGGTCCTCTTGAGTATCGCGGCCGAGCGTCGCCTCCCCGAATCCCGCTTTGCATCATCAACCACAAAACTCGCACCCCAAAACCAAAATAGCGTTTACGGTATGCTCCGTCGAGTTCCTTGAAAAGAAAAAAAAGAAAGGAAAAAGAACCCTTCACCAACTTCAACCATGTTCTTCTCACGCCACACGCGCAACCTTTGGCGATCCAGCAAGTCTCGCGAGTCTCGAAGGG
This sequence comes from Dendryphion nanum, assembly GCA_020744415.1. NCBI lineage: Eukaryota > Fungi > Ascomycota > Dothideomycetes > Pleosporales > Torulaceae > Dendryphion > Dendryphion nanum. Next base: position 304,178 of record JAGMWT010000012.1, on the reverse strand, counting down.
TCATGACGACCGCTGGCCGATGCACACGTCTCAGCATGGCATCTGCATCGTTCCCAGACTAAAACGCCATTACTGGTAACACGAGCATCACGAGCATCATTGTGTAACCTTGTTTCCCATAGCCTTTGCGCCCGGTCCACCTCATATGCCGATCTCCCGTACTCAAGCGAACCAGTGACTGACCTCGGAACCACCTGCGCTGGACCGCCCTGGAACCCCCCCAAACCCGGTCATCGAAAGCTCCGCGAAAGTTAGTTGAAGAATCAAATCGCCGGTCGCGAGGCGGATGGAGAATAGGATGATTTTTTATGTTCATGGGCGGAGCGGTGTATGGGGTCTGTGCAGGCGCATAAGTGGGCACATGTGTGTGTATGTGTGTATGTGGTGAATTAAGGTTTATCTAGGTAGGGCGGAAGGGAGGGAGGGAAGGGAAGGCAGGGGGAGGAACAGAAGGGGGTTGGAGCAAGAGAGTCACAGAGTTCATGGCCCTCGTGTCGAGAGTACCTTCGCGAGCACCTACCTAAACATGTAGACTTGTGGTATGTGCATTGCCCGTCTTATCGTTATGTAGGCTTAGTACCATTCTCAGATGTTTTGCTTTTGGTTTGGTTGGTGCGGCGGTTGCGGATTCGTACAATGAATGTAATGTGTTTTGGAAAAGGGAGCGAGCACCCGGGTGGGGAGCGGAATGAATGAATAGTTTTTGGATTGTATGTCTGTATCCTTTGCTTCTTCTTCCTTCTTCCTTTTTGGCGTGACTGGGTTGTATCAGGTAGCTAGGGTTGTATATATTGTCATTTCCATTGTTGTTCAAATGCGGATGCGATTGCGATGGTGTGGTGTGGTGTGGCGCGGCGCGGGGAGTGGATACTAGACTAGGGCTTTGGCAAAGATGGGACTGGGATCGGGATCGGGATTCACTATAACTATACCAAATGGAGACTACAGGAGGACAGTTTGGTACACGTATACGGTAGGACTGGTACATGTCTGTATATAAGGGAGGATAATTATAGAGCGGGTGTGTTTCATATAAGCGTAGGGTGGGTGGGTACAAGGGATGTATTAGATGATGGGATGGGATGGGATGGGATGGTTGGGAATGAGTGGGAATGAACATGTACACAGTACGTTATGGTATAGCATATGCCTATTTAATTTGAATCAAGCTTTAGGCATACATACATAGACAACACCATGACCACGATCCCTGATCCTGTATTCGGAATTCAATACCGACATAACAATAAGTATCGGCGGCATTCGGCTTCAGCTGCAGCATCGGTTTCCGTACATCGACTCCAAGATCAGCATCGGTTTCAGTACATCGACTCCAAGATCAGCATCGTGAGATCGTCATCCGCATCGACATCATGGTCATGGTCATGGTCATGGTCATGGTTATGGACACGGACATCAGAAACCACCTGAAGCAAACCTTAAGAACGAAGATGCAAGGCACCAAGGCACCAAGGCAAGGCACCGGCAAGGGAAGGAAGCGAGGCAAGCGAACAGGTCTGGGGAGAGCGAGCGAGGAGGAACCAAAGAGGAAGCGAACGAGCGAAATTTCATCTAATCCAAACCCAATTTTAGCCCTTCACGACTCATGTATCCGGAAACCAACCCCCCCCCCCCCCCATGCACCCATCCATTCTATTCAATAGGAGAAAAAAACCAAAAAAAAGCGGGAGAAAAGCGAAGAAAGAAAGCAAGAAAGTAAGCAATATTGGTGCCATGGTGTAGGTATTTTTTTTCGGATTCGGGGTCGGGAGAGAGTGTGTGTGTGTGTGTGACGGAATGGATGGGCCGGGCTGGTACGGGGTGGGATGATTACGCAATTTTGAGTTCTGTATCCAGGTAGGTAGGTAGGTAGGTATACATGTAGCTACTGGGTGAGTTTCCATGTGTGCGTATGAGCAGGTGAGTCAGTATGCAAGTCAGATGTATACTTTGTATGCTGTATGTAAGTAATCCGAACGGCGGTGAGGTGAGGGGTAGATAAGTCGGGCCTTTTTTGTTTGTTCGACGAGGAGGGGTATTGGGTTGAGGTGGATGTTTGGAGTTAGGTTTGGGCGGCATAGGGAAGTACATGGGTGGTTTTTTTTTGGGACGGAGTCGGAGAGTTTAGGTGTCGTGGGATGGTGTAATGTAGATGCGGGTTTTGGTTCATTGGCTGGGAAGTTGAGCCTTGGGTTTTCTGGCGTTAAGTGGGTGGTGGGGTTAGGTAGGCTGGGGGTGAATGTGGTATTTGAGCATATGGGTGGTGCATATGATATGGAATGGCGAGAAGGTGGGATGAGCGGGAATAAGATTCAAGGTTGATTTGTTGTATTTTATTTTGGTTTTTACGGGATGCGTATGCGCTGATTATACGGAAACAATAGCATGGGTTTGGGTTGGATGTGTATCGTATTGAAGTAGAGAATCTATTTGGAGTGATATATTTTTTGGTTGTACATAGTAGTACGATGGAGCAAAAGTAAAGATGGTAAAACGTTATTTTGTAGTATTCTCCATCTAGATTTTAAAAATGCGCATCAAGGTTATATCATCTCACATAGACACCAAAAATAATCTAGACTATATTATATTACGAAAATTAGTTCCAGTTTATAATTTTCCATTTTGTCACGACCGGATTCAGATACATCCAAAGCACAAGCTGACTCACGTCTTCGTGGAACGGTTCTCAACTTATCTATATTTAAGTGTGAGGGGTTGAAACCCAACACTGAACAAATACACAACCTTAACATGCACAATCACAAAGCAGAAGTTAGGAAAGATAAAGAAGGAAAAGGTAATCTTCAGAAGTACTAAACTCATCAGGACGAACGTTAAGGTGTTTATCAACGTGTTCGTGATTTAATGTGACTTGTGAAATATCTCATGGATAAATCAGATATCCGAAGGCCTGATAGTTCCAGCCGTGACACTAATGTACCGCAATTATATGTAATTGATCCATCGAAGATAATAGTGGATAGAAACGAATACCCCACTGCAGTACGTATGAACCAAACGGAATCCAGTACATTCGTAATTCGTACTATGATTGTGTTGGCCTCTGATGCCTCTGATGCTTCTCAAATGGAGGTAGTCTTATGTGCAACATTGACACTGAATGGCAAATCCAGACAATTTCACTGTTTATAGTACGAGAAATTGTATTCATTTTCATCATCCACTATTGGATTGGTATCTCGATAGTCTGTGGTGGTATATCACACATTTGCCGTGTATACCGTAGCCATCGTCAGTGCACCCGAGAAGGTGAGTGCCGCATTCCTCTGAAAACCGAAGCGAAGTCATAAACGCCATCATTCCACAATGGATATGAAGTCCTGATCCCCTCCATGATATATTCCCCGTATAAAACGCCGAGTAAAATCTCCCCCTCACATAGTTGTTTTTCACAATACGAGCCCAAGGGCCAGCATCAATCAAGCACCACCCCTTGGCTTCGCCTTTTGCTCCCGCTTCTCCTTAGCGCTCTGCTTCTGCTTCTTCTTCTTTTCATCAGCCTTTTGCTCTGCCTTGCGCTTCAGGCTCGCTTTTTGCTCGGCTGTCTTTTCGACCGGTTTGAAGAAACCCTCCAGACGGCTCTGCTGTGCGGTTTTCAGGTTCCGTTGTAGCTTCGCAGCTCCACTGCGCACGCGGTCCTCGCTAAAATGCTTCTCTTCCACAAGATATTTGACGAGACCTTCAACATCTGGACCATCCCATTTGAAATCGCACTCCGGGTCTTCAGCGGAACGAACATTCGGTTCGAGGAAGAGGAGTCGTGCGTCCTGATATGGCCAGTCTTCGGGGATAGTGTATTTGGAGTTGGACTTCAAGTTTTCGTAGACGCCTTCGAGGGTTTTGTGCTCACGGATGAGTTTGAGCGCAGTGCTAGGGCCGATGCCTTTGATCGGGTCGAGGTAGTCACAGCCGAGGAGAATACAAAGATCAATAAACTAGACAAGTCAGTTTAGACATACAGTCACGGTTGATAGGTATAGTGACAAACCTGTTCACGTTCCATCTCCAATCCTTCCAGCACACGGTCAAGATGAATTTCCAGGATTGGCTCCTTGCGTTGTTCGCTGAAAGTCAAATGCCGTAACAGAATAGGCGAGTCGAACGTGAGTGTGTCCATATCCTCAGACGCAGCTGCGTAGACTTTGCCCGCCCGCGCAAGAACAGCGCATTGTGCCTCTGCTTCTGTTGGAGCAACGATAAATGGGATTCCCATCAATTTGAGCAAACGCTGACACTCCTGGTTGTGCTCTCGTGTAACTCGAACAGTACGCCGCGAGAATTTCTCCACATCCTCTGCGGTACCGGTCTCTTTGGCCTCTTCGGCGGCTGCTTGGGCTTCGGACTTGCGTTGGAATCGCTTCGCGAGTTCCCCGGATTTGAGCTTAGGTGGGGCACCGTCGAATACATAGAGAGGCTTGATGCCATTATCTACCATGCGGAGTGTGCGGTAGAAAAGACCCATCAGATGGGAGGTGGTTTCGCCCGATTCGCTCATGAGTTGTTGCCCATCAGAGCGCACGGCAATGAGGAAACTGTAGATGCTCATGGATCTGATCGCGGCGTAAGTAAAAGAATGTGATCTGATAATGGGATACATACGCGTCCTATGTTACTTGTTAGAAATTTCAGAATGAACGGGGCGGTATACACTCACTATAGCAACTTTGCGACCAAACTGGTTCTTGATCTCACCTGTCTTGATTGCATCTGGCGCATGCTCCTCAATGAGCTGGAATAAGTGCTTGATACCCATTGTAGCGTTATGGTCGTATCAAATTAATGGGTGACACGAATTATTGAAACCCAAGAAGCGGATGTGGAGTGTGAGAAGGGAAGTAGTTCAATACGGCGGGCGATGGGAAAGAAAGAGAGAGAGAAAGAGGTTGGCGGGTTGCGATTGCGTCACGTCGCGTTCGCGAACTTTTTAGCAGGCGCGAAATCACGGTCCCTCTCCGAAAGTGCTTTGCCAAGACCCAGTGAGCTCGTGCGTTATGGATCGAATGATGTTCACTGAACGCCTCTTCCATTCAGTGAAACCCATTGTATAAGTCTGCATGTAGAATAGCGTCTACGGCGTCTGATGTGCTGCCTCCGACGATGGACCAGCCCAATGAGTGTTTCTATCGGAAGGTCTTCGGTTGAAGCACTTCGGTGAGCCGCGGTCCTAGGCTTCCCAATTGCCGATTGTGGGGTAGACAAAGATGATATGTTAACCTCGAGCTGGAATTATTTCCGCACATCTTCAACAAAACTCTCTGTTCTTTCCCACACACCCATATTCTTGGCTATCCATTTTCACAACATGTTCAAACCAGTGTCCAGGCTAGCCGCAAGGCAATTGAGCTCAACAGGGCGCCTTGCAGTTCTCGGAAGGCGTCATCTGCATGCACCTGTCTCTTTCGATTGGAAAGACCCCCTTGGCGCAAGTAATACATTCTCGGAAGAAGAGCTCGCCATAGCTGAGACGGCAGAGTCATATTGCCAGGAAAGGATGCTTCCTAGAGTGCTTGGTATTCAAATTGCTCTATGACTCTAAATTATTACTAATGTGGGATAGAGGCTTATAGAAATGAAGAATATGATCGAAAAATCTTGGAAGAGATGGGGGAGCTAGGACTTTTGGGTGCCACTATTCAGGGTTACGGGTGTGCAGGTGTTAGCAGTGTCGCCTCCGGACTCATTACACGAGCTGTTGAAAGAGTTGATTCTGGTTACCGTTCCGGCTACTCAGTACAGAGTGCTCTGGCTATGGGTGGAATTGAAGAGTTCGGATCTAAGGAGTTGAAAGAACGGCTATTGCCACAGATGGCAAAAGGAAAGTTGCTAGGCTGCTTTGGATTGACAGAACCGAATCACGGATCAGATCCTGGATCTATGGAAACAATAGCGAGACCACACCCGACTAAGAAAGGATACTTCACATTATCCGGCTCCAAAACGTGGATTACCAACTCTCCTATTGCAGATATACTGCTCGTATGGGCAAAGCTTGAAAGTACAGGAAAGATCCGAGGCTTTGTAATAGAGCGAGATCATTGTCCACCGGGGACTCTTGAGACACCGCCTATCAAGAACAAGAATGGTCTCAGAGCGTCGATCACTGGCATGATTCATTTGGATGACTGTCCTGTTCCTGAAGCGAATATGTTTCCGGATGTGGAGGGGCTGAGAGGACCATTCAGCTGCCTGAACTCGGCACGGTATGGAATCGCATGGGGTACCATTGGTGCGTTGGAAGATTGCATAGCACGTGCACGAGAGTATGCATTGGAGAGAAAACAGTTCAAAGGCAATCCAATCGCCAAGTACCAGCTGGTGCAGAAGAAGCTGGCCGATGCAACTACGGATGCTGCGTATGGCATTTTGGCCGCTGCTCATGTTGGAAGATTAAAGGACGAGGGAAAGGCTGCGCCAGAGATGATTTCAATGATCAAGAGACAGAATTGCGATAGAGCCTTGGTGAACGCCCGAGCGTAAGTTCCCTTTCCAAAGACACTTTCTGTGGATTACTGACAAATTCTCTAGCCTGCAAGAGATTTTCGGTGGAAATGCGGTAAGTGATGAGTATGGTATCGGGAGGCACGTGGCAAATCTCTTTGTGACTCAAACATATGAAGGCCAAAGTGACATCCACTGTGAGTTTGAAGTTTTGAAATTTGAAATCTTTAACTGATCAGGTGACTAGCCTTGATACTTGGAAGAGCGATAACAGGGATCCAGGCGTTCTGTTAATGTTGATATATCGGCCGACATCTGGCATTGTGTCCATTTATAAATGAAATAGTCGGAAAATAACGAACAGCAATGATACAGCCTCGGCCCGGCACCTTGGTAGACACTGAAGTAGATTTCCTCATTCTCGTGTTGACGGTACATTTGACAGGGCTAACAAGCCTTCATTCGTGTGCCCTCAAGTCCAACACGTTGCACACACACGCACAATGCAAGCGATGTTCAAGAGACACACGTGCATGTACACGCAGCCTGATGTTGAAGCACATACGTCGCCAGCCAATGCAGTCTCATGTTTCGAAACTTGAAAGGTCTCACAAAGATCGCAGGCTGCGGACAGCGGATTGTGAACAGTAGACAGTATCTAGTCTAGGAACTTGGCTCCCCAGCAAGGTGCAATACTTTGTAGTAATGCAGGAACATTCGACGTCTTCACCAGTAATGTGACCAATCGCTTTGTGATGATGAGAGCATTTCAGGTGAATGTCTGTGCACGGACATGACGAGGGTTCCAGAAGACCTAAACGGCTGAAAGAGTCGCCACAGCAGGCAGCCCGAGGACGGCGACGGCGAAGGGAGCGGTAAGGAAACGCGGAAACGAGGTGAATAATTTTCTGGGCTGTGGAATCGGGGCCGGATGTCACCTGTGCGGCGTTCGATACAGATATAATACCTATCTTTTGCCTCCGTCTCCCCCCTTGGCCTCTGGTCTGCTACGTTTACTACATAAACACCTACTTGCAACTACCCTCTCCTTTGCTGCCAACATCTTCACCCACTTCACCCGCCTGCAGCCGTCTCTATTCTTGCATCATCATCACCACAAGGTACGTTGGGCAGGAGGCCTTGGCGCTCGCCTTCCCGCTGATACGCCGCACCTGTTTTCGGGGCCAGGATTAGGCGCTAACTCTACTCTTTCTCTCCCAGACTCAACCCTCGCACTACTCCACGATCAAGACAACGCTCCCTCTCCCACACTACACCACACACCTCGAAACTCCACACTCGCCATGGCTCTCAAGCGCATCAATAAGGAACTTACGGATCTCGGCCGGTAAGTCACTCCAAGGCCTTGCAAGCGGCTGCTCTGCACGCTTGCTCGCATGACAGCCTGCGAATGCGGGGTGAAGAGCCTCGACAGCCCACCGCGACTTCACGATGGCTGCGTTTCTTGGGCGGACTTCGCTGACTTTGTGTGTATAATAGTGATCCTCCTTCCTCCTGCTCGGCCGGTCCCATAGGAGAGGATTTGGTACGTTTCCCATTTTCCCGCGTTGCCCTGCGGCTGTAGCGGCTTCGCTACTACGGCTGAGAGGCATCAACACGGAGAAGCAACTCAATACTGACGGAAGGTGTAACAGTTCCACTGGCAGGCGACGATCATGGGTCCCGTACGTATATCTCTATTTTCTGGGCGAGTCCGGAGACGGGCTCGCCACTATTGAAGGGCAATGCAGTTCTGACAAAATCCCCACAGTCCGACTCACCATACTCCGGCGGCGTTTTCTTCCTCGCAATCCACTTCCCCACCGACTACCCCTTCAAGCCACCGAAGGTCAACTTCACCACCCGCATTTATCACCCGAATATCAACTCTAACGGCAGTATCTGCCTGGATATCCTGCGAGACCAGTGGAGCCCCGCTCTAACCATCTCAAAAGGTTCGCTCAGCCTCGATACCCCGCATAGGCCTCCAAAAACATCATGCTAACCTTTTTTCCAGTTCTCTTGAGCATCTGCTCAATGCTCACGGACCCCAACCCAGACGACCCGCTTGTCCCCGAAATCGCACACGTCTACAAGACCGACCGATCTCGATATGAGTCCACAGCTCGGGAGTGGACCCGCAAGTACGCCATCTAGTGGGTCTGGGACTCACGATACTTTCCTTTCGGTTCATGATGGCACAACGATGGGATGGGCAAGGATCAAACCAGGGATCCGCATCATGGTGGGGGGTGGGAGCGTACTAAAGTGGCCCTCATCTTCTCAGTTATCAAGATATCATCACTCACGGCGGGGGGTTTCAGACGAGCATGATTGGTATTGACAAATAAGGGGTTTTTCCTTTTTGCAGTTACGGCGGGCCTTCGATCCTGAAGGCTGGTACAGCATTTAGTCTCTAGCAGAATGGCTCTCTTTTCGTATGACATTTGGCCCACTATGATTCCATGTTTCACTATGTTGATTTGATTTATCATCCTTGATTCTCTACAGAAATAGAGGGCTGACCCGTTTTATTACAACCTGGGTTTTTTACCCTAGGAAACATACAGGTTCGGTAAGTCTCTTCTCGATTTAGATAACCTGACTCCATTTGTACACCACGTGGTTGGTTGCTATGCATTATTGCCCATGTTGGTGGGTGGTGGTGTTGGACCCCGCCCGGGCTCGGGCTTGCTCGCTGCAAGATTCTGTCCATGTTGCTATTCTCGTCTTGCAGGGAATGGATGTAGACGTGCAGATCCCACTCCCAACGCAGTGCCACCTTGGAGCGCGAGCGCATCCTCACTTTACGGCCAATCAAGCTCAGCGAGCGTTTTGGTTAGCGTTTTGGTGAGCATTTGTGGGTGAGTGGATGGGTGATGGGGCGTTTGGATTTAGGGAGTGGGGCGGTGGGGTAGAGGTATGAGAGGGTGTATTTATAATTTTTTTTTGTTTGATTGACCCAGCCAGTGAGATTGGGGTGGGTGGGAGTTCTATGGAGGTTTCTACGGACATGGCTTTCTGATAACTCTCCGATAAATGGGCCTAATGCTTTCCTCCGTTTGGCGATTCCTGTTGTGATTGACAGTTGCTCTTGCATTGGTCGTAGATGATGGTAGCGTACATGCTTATTCCGTTTTGGTCGTGCTGGGTTTGTCTCTAGTTAATGAGGGAGCTTCGGTCTCGGTTGCGGGTGTTGTTGATGGTAATGTTGGGGTTTTAGATTCTAGTGGAGTTTGTGTAGAGTGTTTGCTTTCGGCGGAAGTGAGAGAGTCGTGTTCGAAGTAGGCATGAAGATCGATTTGCGCTACACTGGGTTCAGTCGTGGCTACCACTTCTACGTCCATCACATTTTCCATATCTTGTGAATCGGAATCTACTCCTTTTCTTTTTTTCTCTTGTTCTTCTTCCTCTTCTTCTTCTTTAGAAGACAACTTATCGTTTATCTTCTCAGCCTTCTCCGACAATGTGGCTAATACCTTTGTTCTCTCCGACTGCCTTTCTTGTCCAAGCTTTACCTCTTGACCCCATTGCTTGAGTTGATCCCGCTTTGGCTTGAGTTCATCGTAAATGTAACCAGTGACGGCGTATAAAGAGTTTGGCATTTTGTTATGTAAACCCTTCTTAAGTTGGTACCACACAATTCCACATGTCAATTTGACATGTTTCATGTATCGTCCCTTACGACCCAGATCATTTGTAGGATCGGCGGGGTCGCGAAGAGATAGCATCCAATCTGGAAGCGGGGGTTTTGACTGTTGACTAACGGTGAGTAATGGAAAATATAATTGATGTCGACCACGGATACTAACTTTTAATTTTACCTTGGCACGTTCCGTTATGATGGGTGCAGATTCCTTATCAAAAAGCTCATTTGGTTCCAAAGAGATTCCTTGCTTGGTGGTATCAAACTCTTTCCAAAATGTAAGAAATGATTGCAGTCCGCCTGCTGCATTGTCCTTAGGAGGAGGCCGTTGACGAAGCGCGGCAACGATCATCATGAAGAGGGGATATGACCCGAAACCACCATTATAGACATCCGACAGATCTCGCGTGTTGAACATCGTCTTAATGAGGGGGTAAATTGTGCCGAGGTATTCGTATTCGCGCAAGTACTGCTCGATAAATTTTCGCTGATGTGATGTATCGTTAGCAAGGACAATCTGTACGTCGAGGCCAGTTGGAATGTCACGTAAAGATATCAAGGGATACCGAGAATATCGAAGATGGACGTTCTGAAACATATTGCTCCTCATTTCCAAAGTTCGACCCAGTTTTTGCAGTGTTTTGATCAAATCTTTTCTATACGAAATTGGAGGTGGCAACATGTCCGGCCAATCTTGGGTTTCTACCGGGGGCTTCAGCCTCAAGTCAATGTCTGAAGTAGCGAGAGCTAAGCCTGTTCGTTCAGACCCAAATACTTCCAACTTGAATTGTGGAAAGCCCCGTTGTACATGGGTTCTGATCCTTCTGATAGCGTCTTTACGCGCCAGCGCTTCATCTTCAGTTGGTTTTGCGTATTTGGCAAACGATATTATTTCATTATTCAAACTAAACCCTCATATCAGTCTCTAGTGCCAAGTGCGATTGCCTTCAAGCATACCGGACCATGCCATAGAGTGACTCGCACTTCTTCGCTGAAACTACCCATGGAAGTTCCGAGGGGGGCGTTCGAGCCTCTGGTGGTCGTATTCGAGTATAGAGACTTATAGGATCATAGTCGTTGACTTTTCCATCTTTATCGACTGTGACTCGATATAGTTTTTTGTTTTTGGAATTTAACCTTCTTATTGCGAGTTCCGATTCGACCCCGGTGGTTTTCTGTACTTCGGAAGGTTCATCCGTCTCTCTCTGTTTCTCTTGAGGGGATGTATGACTTTGGGTGGAACGATTCGGAGTGGAATCGACGGGTTCGGTTTTTTCAATGGAATCAACGGCTGGAGAGGTCGATGAAGCAAGGCGTTGTTGCTGCGGGGAGTGGAAGGGACTTGGGAGAATAAAATGTTGCCAGAGGGCAATTGATGGCGTGAATGGGTTACGGGAGCGACATATTTGTCGGGCGCGAGAGAGCTGCATGAGAGGCACGCGGCGGAAGGAGAATAATAGCACCGTATGATGGCGATGATGTTCCTAGAGCTTGCAAGCCGCAAGGTAAGTTACATGCGACTTTCTGAAACTTCTAAGTTCGCGAAAGAGTCTAACCGCCTTCAGCGATAATCCAAATCACGTGCGCCATGTCCCACTCGCTGGTGGACCCAATCTTGGGCGGGACTCCAACACAAACTTAGATCTACCATTGCCAGCTAGCCGCCAATTACTGCACAGCTTGCTCTTAATATAAATCAATATAGGATTATCGAAATGCAGCGGTACTACTATCATGTTTCACATGCGTCCACAATAAATCATGAAAGTCACATGCAACATGCTTTGTACAATGTATCAAGTGATTATTTATGAAGGTATAACGGATTACGCTCCAGCACCACTGGAGAGTAGGCTTGCTTTGTCAGTATTACCGCTCAGTAATGAACAATAAGGATCTGGAGGGACTCGAAATAGATCCCCTCGAAGTTAGATTGTTATGCGTTGTGTAGCACAACAAACATCGAAAAGGCCCCCCCACCAAGGAATCTGCCATGTTACTGCGTCATAATGGGATAATGAAACTGCAGAGAAGTGCAGAGAAGACCAGAATTCAACCATCGGTATTCCAAGGTTTCTGATGGAAGAAAAGGCCCGTGCGCAACGCAGGACCCACCTTTCGACGGGGAGCCTAGCACGATGACGCTGCAGCTACATAGAGGGGCCTGCAGGTTCAACAACAATTCTGTCTCGTCTCTCAGCGCACACTCTTCCTCCAGTCCTTCTTTTATACTTTTCTCTTGCCCTCAATTCGGCAAGCAGCGCAGCGTGTGCTCTTGATGCTGCCATTTCAATCTCTCCAATCACTCACCACATCACACCTCAACTCTGTGACTGTGCCCGCCTCTTGCGCTCAGTTGTAGACCGCGATCCTCCACAACAATCCATACATTTCGTTAAAACCCCATCGGGAACAGGTACGTGGCACTTTAGGAAGCCAAAGCTTTCAATCCAAAGTCTCAAATACGGATCATCGTCTTCTTTCAATTTACTGTCGTTACCGTCGTCACAATACACCAATCGTTACACACCGTTAACTTCTAACGTCAATTTCCAGTTCGAAGCTTCCGAAGCCTTACGAAGGCATCTCGAACATGTCCTCTACTACTAAAGTGGGCCGATCTTCTCCCGAGCCTGTAGAAGACGCGAAAGATGCTGTTCATCCTGCCCTTCATCCCTCTGTTACAAATGTACCAGTGACACCAGGTGTACACCTTTCTGGCCACGATGCCTATTTCGATCCTTCAGACCGCCAGAACTCAACCAATCTACCCTTTGATCCCAGTACTGTTACACCGGGGCCTAACTGGAATGCCAATTCATACTTCTCGCCAAAAGAAGATAGGGCAGGCTCTCCAACTGAGGTGGTTGCTGGTGCTCAAACGGGCGAAGAGCTTCTACGCCGCCTTAGTTTGCTACCAGATCCAAAAGTCAAACATGATCTAGTGGATGTAGATCCCAGATCGGCTCATCCCGGTCTCAATCTCAGTGGAAAGATCATCAGCGCTACATTTGTTGTGCCGTACACAGTCAGCCATTCACCAGGGAATGAGTGGGAGCTCAAATCGCGTCGCGGCACTTCCGCACTGTATGACTCCCTATCGTACTTAGCTTCGGCATCATCACCATGGAATCATACGCTCATCGGATGGACCGGAGAAGTTCAGGAACGACCGGGGGCTAGGCCGATGACTAGCGACTCTTTCACCACGACAGGGCCTTCGCAACAGAATAAAGCCTCCGCACCTATTCCTGTGGATGGAAGCTCAAGAAGCAAATCTGCACCACAAGCGGAGGGAATTCGTGTTGGTCGAGAGGATCGTGCACGACTCGAAAAACAACTCGAACGTGATCACGGCGGTCAAATCATTCCAGTGTGGCTGTACGATGAGTTCAACGAGGAGAAGGACGAGGTAATACTCAAGGAACAGTCCAGATGGCGGCGATATGCTGAGCATGAACTTTACACCCTATTTCATTACAAGCAAAATGAACCTGCAGACGGCCGCGCGTCTCGAAAAGCCTGGGCAGATTACTACCGCATGAACAAAATGTTCGCCGACCGCATCATGGAGATCTACAAACCAGGCGACATTGTGGTCATACACGATTTCTACCTACTCCTACTTCCTAGCCTGCTTCGCCAACGCATCCCTGGAATGTATATTGGATTCTTCTTACACATCCCATTTCCGAGTAGCGAATTCTATCGATGCCTTAGCAGACGAAAGGAAATCCTCGAAGGTGTTCTTGGTGCCAACATGATTGGGTTTCAATCCTATAGCTATTCGCGACACTTTTCCTCCTGCTGCACACGCATCCTGGGATTCGATTCTTCTTCAGCAGGCGTCGACGCATATGGCGCACACGTAGCAGTGGATGTCTTCCCTATTGGCATCAATGCCGCATCGACCCAACGTACTGCATATGGCGATCCGGTAATCGAGGAGAAAGTGAAAGGTGTTCGTGAGCTTTACGCGGGCAAGAAGCTCATCGTGGGTCGAGACAGACTAGACTCGGTTCGAGGTGTCGCACAAAAGCTCCAGGCATTCGAAATATTTCTTGAGAAATATCCTGAATGGCGCGAAAAAGTAGTTTTGATCCAGGTCACCAGCCCTAGCGGGGTGCAGGTCCAACGTGGTGAAGATGACGACAACAAGATCGTGAATAAGATATCGGACCTCGTTGCTCGAATCAATGGTACCTATGGCTCTCTTAGCTTCACGCCGGTTCAGCATTTCCCCCAGTATCTCTCTAAGGAAGAATATTTCGCGCTTCTCCGGGTTGCAGATGTGGGACTTATCACGAGCGTACGAGACGGAATGAACACAACCAGCCTGGAATATGTCATATGTCAGAAGGACAATCATGGCCCACTCATTCTTTCCGAGTTCTCAGGCACTGCAGGATCATTAGGCGAGGCAATCCATATCAACCCTTGGGATCTTAGTGGGGTTGCCGCTGCTATTAACGAGGCTCTCACAATGGCGCCGGAGCAGCGAAAAGAGCAGTTTGACAAAATGTACAACCACGTTTTGTCTAACAACGTGCAATCATGGACCAACAACTTTATGAGACGGCTCTTGACCAATCTGTCGTCATTTGACCAGTCTTTTGCTACTCCAGCGTTGGACCGAGCCAAGTTACTTTACCAATACCGACAGGCCAAGAAAAGGCTATTCATGTTCGACTATGACGGTACCTTGACACCAATCGTCAAAGAACCGTCTGCTGCAATACCTTCCGATCGCGTCATCCGCACTCTCAAGACACTTGCCGCAGATCCGGCGAACAATGTCTGGATCATTAGCGGGAGAGACCAGAAGTTTCTCGACGACTACATGGGCCACATACCAGAACTCGGACTGAGCGCGGAGCATGGAAGCTTCATGCGACCACCACGCAGCGACATCTGGGAAAACCTGACGGACAAGACAGACATGAGCTGGCAAAACGAGGTGTTGGACGTATTCCAGCATTATACAGAGAGAACTCAAGGTATGCAAGGCGGAGCTTACAGGATTGATTGACGCTGACATGTGCAGGGTCATTTATTGAACGCAAGAAGATTGCTTTGACATGGCATTACCGCAAAGCCGACCCAGAGTATGGAGCGTTCCAGGCGCGAGAGTGTCAGAAGCATCTTGATCGCACGGTGGGCAGAAAGTATGATGTTGAAGTGATGACGGGCAAGGCCAATCTCGAGGTCAGGCCCCGGTTCGTCAACAAGGGAGAGATTGCCAAGCGGTTAGTGATTGAGTATGGAGCACCGCCTGGAGAGGCTCTCGAGTTTGTTCTTTGCCTTGGCGATGATTTCACAGATGAAGGTAAGTGATGATGGTGGCCGTGTTGTACATGATGATGTTCTTTTTTCTAACGATGAATTGCAGACATGTTCCGGTCGTTGCGGCAGTCGCAGATGCCCCACGACCACGTCTTCTCGGTGACAGTGGGAGCAAGTTCAAAGCAGACACTTGCAAGCTGGCACCTGGTCGAACCTTCGGACGTCATCTCAGTGATATCGCTCTTGAATGGATCGGCAGACCAAGGCAACGTGGGAGCGGTGGCAGTGGTAGAAGGATCTGTTCCGGAATCACGAAGCTAAAAAGGGCAACGGGTGGCATGAATGATTGCGGGCTTTGCACAGCACACGATTTGCATGGAGCATTGGAGTCTCGGTGGGATAGAAAAGGTAACCAAACATGAACGAGCACCCAAGCAGAGGGCCTATAGCGAGTGGCTTCTCTTCTTCTTTACCTATGATCCATTCGTCTCCAGTGTACTTAATCCTATCCGAAGCCATGGATTACATATTTTGTCGTGCATAAGGCTTTGGGCAGAATCCGTTGATGTGGTCCAATGGTACAACGACTCAATGATTCAATGGTTCGCTCGTCGGGAGAAGGTGGTGGCGTTGCATGAGCGGCGATTGAATCGTGCTTTGGTGTCGAGTCAAGGACAGGACAAAGTCAATGCCCCCCTTGGACGTGCAGGTTCTAGAAGTCGAGAAGGGGTTAGCGTGTGTCATGTTCCACGTGGGTTTGTTTCCACAGCTCCAACGCTTGGACGGCTGACTCGGGCCCGGTGCTGGCCGAGGAGCCTGCGACACGACCGCGCAACGACTGCCGACAGGTCCAAAAAGGACTGTCCAGAGGGGAGGTGAAGCGAGAGAGAGAGTCAATGCGTTCGTGATGCGTCGTTTGGGAGCAGTGTGCGCGTGTGTTCACTGCCCTGGTGGGTGAGCGGGTGATGCGTTTTGCATTGCGTTTGCATGAGATTGAGAGACATGCAGACAGACTGTTTGTATTCGGGGGTTTAGTAAGAGAGGGAAAGGTCATCTGTGGGGTGGAGTGTGACGAGAGAGGCGTACAGTGCATTGGTAACAGGGTAGGATAGGATGGGATGGGATGGAATAGATGGCTAGCATCGACTGTACTCGGTGTATTATCTACTGTATACGGTGCAGTATTACATACACCGACTCCCACTGGCACTGGCACTGGAATGGGAACTGGCAGCGGTACGGGCTATCGATGGATGATTGATTCCAAGGCACAACTGGAGCACAACCAGGGCATCCCAAAGACATGCACTGCTCCCCGAGGGTACTACATAATATTCCGCCAAATCGGCTCTCGAGCTCTTTTCAGACATGGCAGATGCAGCCAGTGGCGCACTAACGGCCTGCTTTATGCCTGGATGGGCCTTCGAGAAGCCCCCCTCCAGCCGTCCCACGCCCAGGCGAAAAGCGTTGCCCGCCATCTGCTCCCCCAGCCGTCTTCGACTTCTGCCCGGCCTCTCTTTTGCTGCACGCTGCACGCCCATCGTCCCTGTTCATCTCGCTCCCCCGCCCGTTTCCCTCTTTCTTTTTTGCTCGCTCACCCTCTGTCCTCCTCCTACACTCTGCAATCTCTCCACTCCTCACTAACAACAGCATCTCTCCCGGTCGCATACAACCTCGACACTCATCACGCCTCAGAACAACAGCCATCTTCCCTGTCCCCTGCCGCAAACCTACGCAGCACCGATATATCCTCCAGTCGCTCCGCTGCCGTCTGCCCATTGCGCTCCAACTTCCGCCCAGAACATAACACGCGCGACACACTCAATTGCTCTTTCCCACATTCCAATCCAAAGTTACTGATTCATCGTTGCTGGTTTTCAACATGGGTCTATTTGAGAAATTCCAAGCCAGTATGTATTCCCACGCTCTGGCGGGTTGGGTGAGCACCCACGCGACCTGCCAACCTCTTATCTTCCGCCAAATGCTGTGACCACGCCGTCTAACATTGTACAGAACTCGAGCTCTACCGCCTTGAACAACGGTACACTCGTCGCGAGAAGCGCACCACGTTCATTAGCGACGCCCAATACGTAGATGGCGAGTACATCTACGCATCCTCGCCAACATCCTCCACCAAGAGCTCCTCTACCAATAACAGCCGACGATTCAGCAAAGCTCCTGCCATCAGGATACGAGAACTAGCTCGCGCTGGTACCGGTCGCTCGTAATTGCAAATTCAAGCCTTCAATAGCGACGAGATGCAAAATTTCAGAGGAGGCAGGGATGTTCGAGACAAGCAAAAACGTCTCGGACAAAGCATCAAAACACTAAAAGGCGACCAACGGAGTCGCCCTACGAATTCACACGCACGCATCGATAACGACCAAAAGGCGGGATAGCATTGCCATGTGGCTGCCCTATTGTGGGGACACAAACCTTGCTATACACAAGAACCACGCGGCCAGCATGCATGGGAGCGAAAGATAACAGGACAACATACCTGATCTACAGTTACACACGACCTAACGCATTTTCCCTTGACTTAGCATCCATCTTGCGATTTATTCGTCACACTCATTTTTCTTCATTGTCGCAAGTCGGGCCAACCGTCGAAAATCTTCCGGGGGTTACCCAAAAGCGGCATTTTACATTACTCATGGCTCACCACGCTCCTTCGACGCCACCATTTCTTCTTCTCCGTTTCCGAGTTTCCTGTTCTTGTTTATATATTTGCCCATGTGCTTGGCATCAATGCATGGCTTGCAGTCTTCAAATACCCTTTCTTATTTTGTACAAAGCTTGGTCTCGAACGTCGCATGTTAGAGTCATGGCGATTTAAAGGCCCCATGATAGCTTTTTGTTTCGAGACTTGTGTGCTTAGATTTTCTTCGGGCGTGAAAACGGCGTGTATCTAGCATAGCATGAGCGATCAATGGACAGGCATGTCTTAGACAATCATATTTCAGGCTTCTTGTTGGTGATATTGTATCTATATCTTGACACTGTCTGAGCTGTATTGCGCACTACGGTAGCGAATGATCAACTAGCTGTTAACAAACTGGAATGTACTTACTATATGTTATCATCCAGGAAGGCACTCAGATCATTTGGGAAGAACTAACTCAAACCCCGCCCGACATGACCGAGTTAGTATCTAAATGCTTCTTGAGTTCTCACTTCATCATATCACCGCCTCAAACATCGTCTTTCCCTCAAACAACCTACGTATTCTTACCTACCACTATATCTCTGATCTCAATAAGCGTTTCTCCTACAACCCACACTTCTACAATTTGCAGCAAAATTCCCTTTCGAAGCTCCTGTAGGAGCTATCGCAGCAAACAACTCATTGCCTTTACTCCGAAGCCAGACGTAACCTGAGATGAGTAAGTTCGCAAATGGTTCACTTGATATCTGCCTCCACTGGAGCTCATTTCAGTATATAAGTGGTCCAATTTGCCTCCCAACCACACATCGATTCTGCACGTCCGAAGAAGAAGAGGCGTGTTATTCCAGTGCGGAAGCGGAAGGAACAGGGAAATTTGAGCTGTCGCAACAAAAGGATTCGGCAGAAAATATTGGCCAAAAAAAGTTTGGCCGCTCGAGGAGTAGGAAAATGGAGGGAACGTCGAACATTGAGCCATCGCGAATATCTGAGTCACCAAAAAGCAATAGCTAAGCAAAGGATTTCTACTAGTGGAGCACTTTTCCGATACTACGAGACAAAGATTCGACTTCGAATGCTGCGGAATCGTATGAAGAAGATATAATACTGCCAACTCACGGAGGAACATCGCCGGTAATGGTGCACGGACGTCCGTGGGAGCTGATTCGTTCCGATTCCGCATCACACCTCAACTTCATACCATGCTTCCTCATCCCATTCGCAGCGCAATTGCTGCAGCCTCGACACGAACCTATATCTGCCCCTCGTGTCTCCACCGGGCGAATCGATTATCACTGTTTCTCGCCAAAAGCCCTCTTCCACCGTCCTACCGAGCTCTTCAGACCAATAGTCAGACATCCCCGCAAGACGATGCCCCATTCCGAAAACACCTCAAAGATGCTGCAAAGAAGAAGAGAAAGGAGGCCCGCAGCCCGCTCAACTCTTCAGATAAATCACACAAATATGTAGACCCCCGATCAGACAAGTGGGAGTTGACAGTGGGCATCGAGATACATGCAGAGCTCAACACCGCTCGGAAGCTTTTTTCGGCCGCTGCAACGTCGGTCAACGAAACACCAAATTCGCATGTCGCACTTTTTGATATGGCATTCCCGGGGACTCAGCCAAATTTTCAGATTGAAACCTTGATCCCCGCCCTACGTGCCTCGCTGGCTCTGGGCTGCAAAATCCAACCCAGGAGCAGCTTCGACCGCAAACACTACTTCTACCAAGACCAGCCCGCGGGCTATCAAATCACGCAATATTATGAGCCTCTCGCGAAGGATGGACATATAACCCTCTATCCGCATGATTTCCCCGGTGGCGTTTCTCCTGAGAATGGACCTGTTACTATAGGCATTAAGCAAGTGCAAATGGAACAAGACACTGCCAAAACAGTCCAGCAACCGCCTTCTACACACCTCCTCGATTTCAATCGGGTATCACACCCCCTCATTGAGATCATCACTCTTCCCCAGATCCATAATCCAACCACGGCTGCAGTTTTGGTACGAAAGATCCAGGCATTACTCAAAACTGTCGATGCTTGCACAGCAGGTATGGAAATGGGTGGCCTACGCGCTGATGTGAATGTTTCTGTACGCCAACGCGACGTGGAACTGGGGGAGCAGGGATTATCATATTCTGGTGTCACTGGTCTAGGCCAACGGACAGAAATCAAGAATTTAGCCAGCGTCAAGGCTGTTGAAGATGCCATCATTGCGGAACGAGACCGTCAAATTGACTTGCTCGAAAGTGGAGGTATTGTGGAAGGCGAGACGCGTGGTTGGACACTAGGCAGTAAATCTACACGGCGCTTGAGAGGCAAGGAGGGCGAGATTGACTATCGGTACATGCCAGATCCTGATATAGCGCCGGTCATCATTGGAAAAGTATGTCATTACGCAGGTTTTTGAATGTATTATTAACAGCAAACAGGACCTCGTCGAGCACTTACAAAATACCCTGTCAATGGGTTCCGATGAGGCGATTGATATGCTGATCGATCCGAGTCAATATGGCCTTTCGACCAAAGACGCTAGTACTATACTTGTTCTTGACGATGGACACCGATTAGATTATTACTTTGATATTGTGAAACATTTGCAATCGGAATTTGCAAATGAGCCTCACCACCTGTCCCGGATTGGCAAGATGGCTGGCAATTGGTAAAGCATCTCCTTTCATCACTTTTGGCGTTATCTTCTTACTCAAGTCTCTGTAGGGTCCTCATGGAGCTTGGCGCACTCACCAAAACTGAAGAGTGGTCAGACACCCGTGTTCCTGCCGATCAACTTGCATCTATCATTGTCCACCTACTCCGCAAGCAGATCACCGGACGGACTGCCAAGTCACTTCTTTGGATGAAATTCGAGGGTGAAGTCCGCAGTGTCGACCAGATCATTATAGACGAAAGTCTTGCCTTAAAACCGTTATCGCCGGAAGAATTGAACAACTTGGCCAAGGCAGTGATTGACGAAAATCCCAAGATGGCGCGAGATATAGTTGAGAAGAAACAGGACAAGAAGATAAAGTGGTTCGTTGGGCAGATGATAAGTCGCAAGCCCGAAGGGACTGTTGAGCCAGAAGCGGCCGAGGAGATATTGCGAGAACTGTTTGACGGTCTCAAATCCATATCCAGCGGCAATGAAGAGCATAAGTGAACGGTGAACGCAGAGGTCAAGTGAGGACAATCGCAGGTAGCTGCTACCAGCCTCTCCAATCGCTACTATTTTTCAATATTTTCAGTCTCACCTTTTCTACACTTCCCTCTGTGTTTTCCTGTGAGCACCTACATTTTTCGAATTGAGCGCTTCCTTCGGCACATGCTCTGTACACCATGACATCTTCCCAACTATACGGAATGCCATTGGTGGCGCCTTCACTGACAGCTCCAGCTATCCCCTCACCAATTCAACCAATTCTCAGATTTGCTGTTTCTCATATCCGACGATGGAACTTTTTTCAGTACCTTTATCCTTCACCTTTTAAGCCAATGAAGAGTGATGACATCGATACCCCATTGGTAACATCGAATTTCCCACGTCGTCTAAATTCTGCTCACCACGCTGACCTCAACTGTGATCACTGCTCTCACCGTCAATCCACAAAAGCTGCACAGACGTCCTCAACAAACGGTGACGCCGCGCCCATCGCAACTTTTTCTCAAGAAATAACTACCACCAACGTTATCCTCGAGTCCGATGCCAACTTCAATCGCTTCATTTACTACGATTACAGTGCTCGATCAAATCTGCGCACCTACTTCGACGACAGATTCCTACCTTCTCGGTACTGGGTCTTCGATCCTGACACTGGCGTCACCGCCTCCACGTTTGCGCCACAACTTTCATACGCAGATCGCCGCATTTCTTTTGCACGAGCGTGCTACTTCCGCCGATTGAAGAGCGTGAATAAATTGCACGTCCAAGCGTCGCTGCACGTTTTGATCATACAAACGCTCTTTGACCAAAACGAAGGTTTTGAGATTGAAGAAGGAAACGAAATGGAGATGAACCCATGCAAGAGCAGCGGAAAAATTGTGCTCTCGGCTACATCTTCCCAACAGGCGTACAAATCGCGGAGTACGAATATTAAAGTAAAGTCGGTACCTAAAGCACACAGTCGGGTCGAGCGGAATTTGAAGAAGACAGATAGCCACAAGAGCGGTGCGTCCAGAAGATATGCAGTACAAGGCCATGGGAGGAGCGCGGCCGAGCGACCACAGGATTCAAGAGGCTTTTGTCCAGCGCTTTCCCCGATTCCAAAGAGACACTGGCCTCGCAGCTATCGAGCGCATGTCAATGCCTTGAACGCACCAGGGCGTGAGAACGACAGTGAGAGTGAATGGGTGAGCGAGAGCACTAGCGATGAAGACTCGGACGGTGAAGATTTCCAAAACACTGGAGCTTCAGACGCAGATCGTATTGCCCCAGAAGACAGTACCGAAGCACTCGTCGATGGAGTTGGTGGAGAGAATAATATGGAGAGCAGCGAGGATGTGTCCTCGACTAGAGATGGGACATCACTACAGCGCCAACCATCCCGTGAGCCCTCTCGTGAGCCCTCACGCGAACCCTCTTGTGAACCCTCGCGTCCCCGCCGCCATCATTCCCGACCCACTGAAAATTCCAAAAGCGCACCGGCGCCAACAAAGCATTCCAAACCTTCCACCGACAAACCTGCCAAACCAACAGGTCTCTGCGGCTTCTACCAGGATATCAAATCCAGCCTCTGCTACCCCTCCGCTAAAGATCATGAAACCATACTCAATACCCCCAAAGTGGTGCCTCAGAGCTGTGAACGTACATATATGTCCTCTTCATTGACCCGGACCCCGGAAGAAACTATGCAAGAGATGATGGATACTCTGGGCCCGGAATCGGAACCGAAGGTGTCGTGGGGACGGAAGATGGGAGTGAAGATGCTGGCGAGATTTCAGGGGGAGAAGAAAGAGGAGACGAGGGAGATGAAGGAGATGAAGGAGACGATGAAGGAGATACAAATGCAGATAATGAGGAGTGAGGCACCGGCGATGCGGAAGGTTGAGATTAAGGATGGGGATAAGGAGGTTCGAGTTCGAGTGCCACTGCCGGATGGGATACAGCGACGAGGGGAGGGAAGGAGGAGGGTTGATGAGATCTTCCCGCTGGAGGTTGGCAAGAGGGAGAAGAAGGTGGAAGGGAAAACGATTGCAGAGACGCCGTCAACGTTGGGAGAGAAGTCAGTGAAAGAGAAAACTATTGCAGAGATCTCATTGACGTCCAAACGACGAGAGCACAGTCGCACTGGCGATGCCGCTACAAGTACCCTCTACAGTGGCGATTCGCCCGCTTGTCCGACAACAGCCTCGACAAACGGGAAACAGACAACGACCTTCGAAATGCTCTCATCACCTGGGCAACAAGAGAAGCGCACTCATAGCGAGAATCCACGTCACGATGAACTCGTTCGTCCAGGGTGTATTCCATCTATGCGCAGGGAAGAAGAGAAAGAAGTCCTTCGAAGACCACCACCATCGACGCCACGTACACGAACACGAGCACAAGATGAGAGCGGCCGCAAGGAAAATGGCATTCCCAACGCATCAACCACATCCTCCCACTCGCCCTCAACCAAAACACCTACCTCCACCTCCTCCTCCCACCGCCCGTCCTATTTCCACGAACACTTGACCTCATCCTCGTCCTCCACATCTGACACATTGCAACCCACACCGACCCCAGCGCCCAAACCGAAACCCATCCTCCAAACCGGACCGCAATCCGTTCCTAAATCTCGTCAAAAACACATCCGCTTTGCACCTTCGCCCCCGCGCCCCCTCCCCTCACCACCGGTATCAACGCACCATTCTCCACCCGCGTCACGCCACGATCCCGTGTCTTTGCAGAACCTGATTTCGCCAGCGACGCGCTCGCTGATGGCGCAGTTGGAGAGGGATAGGGAGGAGTATAGACGGGTGAATGGAGCGGTACCACACCCAACTGTGCCTTCTTCTCCCACCACCGCCATCAATCCCCAGTCTTCACACTCGTCCACCCAGCCCACCCTCCCAATCCGCCTTCCCCCTTCCGTCCTCCCACAAAATCCATACTACAACGTCCACGGCGCGACGAACCTGAGCTCGGTGTCTGATCTGGATGGAGTGGTGAGGAGTGTGAGGGAGAGATTGGATGGGGTCGCGAGGGATGCGGAGGAGAGGGTCAGGGGGGGTATTGAAGAAGAGAGAATGAGGGAGGGGGAGAGGACGCGGAGGGATGTTTAGGTGTGAGGGGGAAGGGGAGAGAGGGGAGAGGGATAGGATGAAGATTGGGACTGAGACTGGGATGGGATGACTGACGAGGACTATGAATCGAATCGAAGAGTGTGATTACAGGCAGAAGCGGAGGAAAGAGATACCCGATAAGCATTCCCTGGGAAGTTTTAATAGAAGAATGAATGAATGATTGAGTAAATGAGCAATTGAATGAATTATTTAAACAAATTTAATTCTATAAATACTATTAGTGATTGAGGTTAGGATTTTCAATACTGTTTGGTTTAGTTTGAGGATAATTATGTCCAGGGACAACTACTGCGGCGCATCTGATATAGTGCCTGGATCGATTGGATCAGTGGGAATGGAGGATATGTGGGCAAGAATATGCGTCATCATGTGAACAGATGGTACATCAATGGGAGGATACTGCTATGTCTAGTTGTGCTGGTGTCGAGTTTTTGTCGATAATTATTGCTGAGGGGGATAGTCGACTTTGTAGCGGTAGATACGCTGCACATCACATCAGTATTAGTATCCGTAACATTATCACCATCAACATCAACATCACAGCATAGCATGCATGACCGCAGCCCAGCGACAGCCGTTCACCCGTACCACAAAGGTACAGATCTCGCAGCCGTCCGGGACCCCAGGGGCACCACAGGGACAGACAAATGGTTTGTTCAGGAATGGATGTATTGGTCTATTAACCGACACCATTCCTCAGCCACCACGCTGAAAGAGTCCCATGCGAACAAGAAAGCTACATAAAGCAGCTCCTTATCCACAGACCCTAAAATCCTCAGAATTTTTTATCCCTTTGTCCATTCCTCTTCAGATCGTCGTGAGAATCGTATGTCGTATTGTGCGAGGGTATATCCGTAGTTGAGGGGTGATCGGAAGGGCGAGGTTCGTTTTTTTGTTGGAGTTCACAACATCGAGGCGTTTATGCGACGAGCTGGATGACACCACCGGCCTCCTTAATCTTCTTCTCGGCCTCCTTGCTGACGTAGCGGGCGCGGACGACGAGGGGGACGTTAGGGAGACGGCCCTGTTATATATAATCAGCACATGCCTCGTTGAATGTTTGGAAGGATGTAGTGGTATCTTACCTTTCCGAGGACCTTGGAGTAACCCAGGCTCAAAAGATCGAGCACAGGGGCCTTGTCACCCTTCTTGGCGAGGTACTCATCACGCTTCTCGGCGGGGACGAGCGACCAGAGCTTGTCGAGGTTGACAACGGGCTTCCAGAAGTGGTTTTGTTGCTTGTGGAAGTAACGCATACCAACCTTACCGAAGTAACTGAAATACAAGTCAGACAACTGTTGATAGAGCGGTACTTTGGATGTATATTTCTTACCCGGGATGGTATTTGTCGAGATTGGTTCGGTGGTGATGCTGACCACCAGCAAGACCACGACCACCGGGATGCTTCCTGTGCTTTCCTACACGACCGTGACCTGGAGGGAGAGAAATCAGTCATGACTTTTGAGATGCGAGGGGTTGATACTGCCAATGTGCGCTGGACCACTTCGCAAAGACAATTTCGATGTAGCCATTCGCAGGAAGGCCATAACGCAACAATGACATTGTATCCGGGGAATATCATACCGGCGCTGACATGACCGCGGTGCTTTCTCGTCTTGGAGAGTCTGGTAGGCATGGTGGGCGACCTGTGAGTTAGTTGTCGAGAAATGAGAAAGTTCCCGAGCCGTGAAGTCGTGTGTGTCAATTTCGCGAAGGTCTCGCTTAGCACCCACGGGCCGTCTTTGCTTCCGAGATGCTTGGTTGCGGCTCTACCTCGGTCAAAAGTTTGACATATCAATCGGCCGATCTATCCACGTGCCAGCATACTGACTTCAGGTGCCCAGGCCTTTCTCCTTCACTCCGGCGGCACTCAATAATACTAGACGGATCTGAAGGCAGATAGTAAATCGCGCAACTCTCTACCATTGGCTGGGACGCGTTCCATACACTTTCGACGACCTTTGAAAACATTTCCTGTTGCAGAAATAAACGCCTTGACTCAAATACCATCTGCTTCCTCATTCGCCGGAAACTCTTCCATCTGCATTCGACGAGAATTCAAGAAGTTTCCTCTTGTAGTATGAATCTGACGTAAACGTGTATCAATAGCATCGGAACAGTGCGCACAAGGCGCCAATAAATGCACGATCCTCTGTCTTACTCGGCTCCCACTACCGGGCGAACAACAGTCCCTGGAGGCCAATACTAGCTTCTGAGAATTGAATATAAGGGGAAATTCGTTTTATGCTCATTATTATCATAGGTTGGCACCAGCTTCCGGTCGACATGGCCGTACTCATCAAACGCTATGCAATACCAAAAGTTCCTAGCTTCCCTTCTTCAACCCCAGTACGGTGTCCTCAGACCAACAAATGTGGACCCCGCCGAACTCAGGGTATCTGTGTCTTCCTTTTTCCGTTGTCCTGCGAGCTACTTGTTGTTAGAAACAGTATCTGGAAATTATATCGGGTTATGTTTACCTCAAGTTGAATGTGCCTGTGTACGTGAACAAGCCAGTCTACGTAGCTTTGTGCCTCATTATTACGATCCTCGTAAAGCAACCTTGCAAATTCGTATTCCGCTCCATCCAATCCCTGTCGTGCGAGTTGCAGCGTAAGCGCCTTGGAAGCCCGTGTGCCTTCAAGATATTGCAAAATGTTTCGCACTTGTGCGTTCAGATGTGTCTCGAGTACCGGTAATGATGAGCTAAAGGCGTCAAGCTCCTTAAGACTGTTGTGACCTTCACCAAAAAGATCCTCAAGAAGATTTGGCGAAACCTGCGCATGCAGCCAAAGTAGGCAGATTTGACCATTATCCACGATGTAGGCACCGCCTTCTTCGACCTTGGAGAAGGAGGCCCTAACTCCCTCTGGCATTCGTAGATGGCCGTTCTCGTTAGCGAAGCCATCCCTCTCATCGAGACTGTGGAGCGCAATGATCCGGGGGTATAGGTATAAGGACATTTCCAGCGGACCCATAGACTTGATCATCCTCATGTCATGAACTCGTCTGTCGGAAGGCTCCTTTCCCCCCTTAAAGGCCCTAGATTTGATCAACCCAAGAATATACATACTCAGCTCTTTGAGGTTCTCCGGGAGAACCAACTGCCCTGGTGGATTATTGCCTGTGAAATTCTTGCGGTATCCGGCGAGTATATCGACCGTCTTCTCCGTTAGGGCTCCACGAATTTCTTTAAGGTTCTTATCCGCTATTCGTGCTGCTGCCTCCTTGGCAATGATACTCACCACCGCGTCTTGATCAACAAATTTCATTGCCTCTGCTGCACCATCGCTCACACTAGCAACAATGTTCGTACATCTCACTCGTCG
This sequence comes from Dendryphion nanum, assembly GCA_020744415.1. Lineage (NCBI taxonomy): Eukaryota > Fungi > Ascomycota > Dothideomycetes > Pleosporales > Torulaceae > Dendryphion > Dendryphion nanum. The sequence continues at coordinate 276,507 of JAGMWT010000012.1, read as the reverse complement.
CTGGCCGTCGGCTGTGGTATATAGCAAAGCGCTCTGGAAATGGGCATCAAGCTTAGGATCAAGCTTGCCATCGTAGCTGAACATCACGCCAATGGCCTTATCCGCGTCTATAACACCAAACTCCAAATCTGCTCCAAATGTGTGATGATAGAAATTTCCATGATAGGCCGAGACCTGGAGCCCATTTGAGCAGCGAACTTTCATTAAAGCCTGGTAACCTGTTTCTCTTGTGACAGTATGCTTGATTTCTTTGGAGAGCTTCTGGGTATCCCGAGGAGAATGGAAATTTGGATAATAGTAGACTTCGCCTCCAGTCAAGGCAGACACATGTCCTGAAAACGTTAGAACATATCTCGATTGAGGGATCTCGGGAAAGGCAATAGCTCACCAATGGTTGCAATATCCAGATAACCCCCGCTTGGTGCAGCCATGAAGAAGTCAATGCCCACGCCACTTTCAACCATCTTCTGAGCAACCTTTCGGTAGCCCGGATGTTCCGTAGTAAGAAGTTTCTTCTCTTGCTCAGCATTGTGCATATTGCCATCGTCGCGTAAGAATAGTCTGCCCGGTCCCCAAGTAGGCAACGCGGCCAGGGAACACACAATTTTTCCTCCTGTGGGCGCCAGAGCCATAAGAGCGGAATCCAAAGTTGGTAGAAGGGCGGGCTCGGGGTTCTTTATTTCTGAGAACATGGCAGGTAACTGCGTTAGCAAAGATGTGATGACAGCTTTAGACTCCTGGGGATCGACAAACAGGCCTTCACTTAATGGCACGAAAGGTTCTTCCACATCCGGCATCACCATCATCAGGGCTTGTCCTAGGCTCGAGCTCAAATTGTAAAAGTGAATCTCCTTGTCAAAAGTCACAATGCCCACTTTTGAGCCAGAAGGAAGCTTTGGGCCTGTACTGCTCTCCTCTTGCTTGTCGTCAGTTCTGTCCTCGCCATATAGAGCATTCAGGATGCCCTCGCAGAAACCGTCCACAAAGCCACGGTTGAGAGATTCGGCCGAAACATCGATCAGGAATAGCCATCGTAGCCCAACCGGCTCCTTTGACCAATACTCTTTCGGCACCATAAAATCAACAGTCCCAAGTGTCAACTCTGGCCTCTGTAATCTATCTACTCTCGCCCCTGACGGATCCGTAGGCGAGTAGTATTCTCCAGGAACATCGTTGGGGAAGGTACACATATTGCAAACAAACTTGTTTCCGCCTGATCGGAAGGACATGAACGGATTAATGTATGCACGACATCTCCGACACCGCGGTGGTCCAGTCTCGCCAAAGTCAAGTACCGGTATAGGCTGCTCGCCTTCTTGCAAAGGGGCCATGGGCTGCAATATAAGGCCCAGAGGAAGAGACGTCAGCGCAAGCGCCTCCGCAGAGGAAGGAATGCTATTCAATGTTAATCTCGCAAATTTTGGAGACGCATTCCCTTGATCGTATGCAACAAAAGGCACTACAGCTGGAGGTGCCAGATGGTGTTCCATGGTAGGATAGACATGCTCCAAGTAGTACTTTGCGGGGGCATCTCGCGATTTAGGTACGCTGGGTATTGCCTCGGAATCCACTCGACCTTGCTGAGTTGATACACCAGACGCAGCTGCGGCAGCGGCTCCCGGCGTGCCTGTACGAGCTGCGTATTGCATCGGAGACGCAACATTTCCAGGGTTGAAGGTCGGCCCTCCAGCAGGGAATTGGCTCATGGCTGGTGTGATCTCCTGCTGCCCCCATTGTGGACCACCTATTTGAGGAGAATTTTGATTGAGGAATTGAGTAGGCGTCGCAGCGCCACCCTGAGGTATCCCATTGAAGGCTTGTGAGTTTCCTCCCGGACCTTCTATGTTGTGGTATGCGTGCCGGTCCTTCTTTTTGTGCCTAGGCTGCGGTGTTGGCTCTACGCCCAGCCCTACAGCTCCCATCTGTTCCGTCATGCTTTGTACATCTTGACCAGATCCATATCCGGGTTGCGGAGGCTGAGGTGGAAAGTAGCTTTGTTGTTGCACTGGTGGAGTGTTTTGGTTGGGCACGGTGTATTGGTTGGGACCCTGCCCACTGAAGGCCGGGCTACCCGACTGCTGATAGCCTCCGGGGCTCGCTGCGACGGCTGGACGAAACTTGTTTGACTCATCTTTTCGCTGAGGCACGTTTGGGTTTGGGGAACCCGTGCCTAAGGCGTGGTACATCGCGAACTCGGACATGATTGCGGCGCGGGGTCTACGATGGGTCGAGGGATGGAAGTCGGTCGAGAAACGCGCGGTCAGGCACTATGGTATGAGATCGTGTGGCGCGGGTTACTTCGGGCGAACACCATATCACATCTGATATGCGCTGATACGACACAGAGAATGGTAGACAAGGTGTTTTATTACAGGCAATCTGGCATCAAGTGGTATTTTGGAACGTGGTTTGAACTTTCCACAACAGGAATGGCCCGTGCTCCAGCTCGAGACCTCCGAATGCCGCCCCCACCGGATCTGTCAATCGCTGCGCGGGGGATTGCTGCTTGAACTAAAGCTAGGTTCAACTTGTAGTATCCAAGAATAGATTCTAGAACAACCGCAGCAAACATAAAGAGAAACAAAATGGTCACTCGATTCCTTTTCAAAGGCCCGACAAGTTCTTAGTGATTAATCAGATGGTGGTAGGACATTTGAATACCTAGGTAGATGGGAGTAGATGAATAATCCCCCCCTACAGGAAACGACTGACCTAGAATGCGAAATCATCACCCTCTTCCGCATTCTTCATGAAAAACTAACTCACTCATGAGATTCTTTCAAGGCATTCTCAGCAAGAATCCCATGGCGCCTCAAAGATAGCGCAGAGAAATCCTGAACCTAGCTATTTTCTTTACTGTCAACAGGTACCGCAATGGACTTGATACTACAATAAAAAGACATTACATGTTCATTGTATAGCATGGACTACGAAGAGTAGTACATGACAGAAAATTACAGCCTCTCCGTCCCCAATCCCTTATGTAATCATTCTCATGTATATCCTCGTTCCCGTTCGAACAGATCGAACGTCATCGACTTGTACGGTTACCAGCAGAACCCCCGGGTAAAGTGAACCCCGATTTTCTTCAAATCCAGAACGATGCTATCCCAAGTCTGTGTGAATTTTCCGTCCGATAAGTCTAAACATGAAACAAATGGGCCGTAGACCTCAGAAGCATCTTGGCCCATTCGAAGTAACATCGTGTCCCATCTGATATCACCAACCACCCCTTACTCCAGCTTATCAAGGTGAGCCAGTCGAGTCAACACGACCTGCTTGTTAGTCTCCTCGATCTCCCCAGCTAGAAACACCTCATCTAGAATAGCATACACCTATTCCATACATTAGCGTATTCCTATTCATATATCCATTGCTTCCCTGTCCCGTGTATAATCCCTACCTTGTAAAAGTTGAACACCAAATCCAGCTCACACACGTTCCCAAAAAACGCATCCAACACCTCGACAAAGAAATGGATCGCCTCGAGGTACGCCAACTCGTTATCATTCGTATCGACGCATGCACAGAAGAACAGCCCCGCATACCGCCGGTAGACGATCTTGGACATGTTTCGAAACTCGACGAAGTTGGACTGGTGTTTTTGATCTCGGGGAGCGATGAGGCGGTGAACCTGCAGTAAACACACATCGGTTGGCTAAATATGATCATCGAATATTGCAGATGTGCCATGTGGACGCAATGGCAATGGAAGGGAGGGTGTTGTGCATCGTGGCTTGGTGGGACGGGGGGTAAGACGACATGACGGGAAACGGAGAGAAGATCCGGAGAAGGTAGGTATGCAGATGACGGTGGTGAGTGGACGAAGGGGGTGGTGGTGGTGGTGGTGGTGTCAAGGTGGGATAGCGTACCTCGCCTTTCAGTTTAACTTTCTCTTCATCCTAGGGAGGGGAGTGAATTAGTATGTGACTCCGCGATTGCTTGCAGTAGAGGGCCAAGGGGTGCGACTTACGCTATACGGTGCATACCACTTCGCCAACCGGGTCTTCCCTCTACCATCCCAAAAGTCAGTCAAGCAGTTCTACAAGGCCATGGGGAGCAGGCCTGAATGCGGGCGGACGGGTGTGATGGACGCAGCGCTGACAGCAGCGGGCATACATACTGGCGATTCTGGATGAGGATAAAAGAGAGGACCATCGTTGTGGGAAGCCCGTTGGCGTGGCAAGGCGCAGACTGTATATGTGAGTGATGGTGGGTCAGCGACCGCAGTTACGATGTTCACGAGTTGCATTCGCAGGGCAACTCTTGCCTCGGCGGGCCCTGGAGCTAAGCTTCTTCGAGGAGGAGGCGGATGGCTTGTACGCTAGTAACCCCTGCAGAGCATCTGCGGGCACCATCTCTTTATCCGATCCTCTAGGGTGAATGCTCGCCACCAACCACGCCCAATTTTTTCACTCAAGCAGCTAGCCTACCCCTCATGTCGTGCCGCTGCCGTGTCACCTCTGGCACATGGCTTCAGGGACCTGGAGGCGTGGATGCAAGCCACGTCTATTCGAAACTACACACTTTTCTTTGCAAGTGCCAAAGAGGTACAAAGAGGCGAACTCATGCTGATCGAACCAACACCTAAGGAAAATCACTGTTCGAGAAAAGGGGGGTACGGATCTTCGCATTGCATTGAAACCATTGAGAACTACACTGATCTCTACCACACTCCATGCATATCCCCTTTATACGATTTCCCCATGCTCCCGCCGATACTGATCAAACAACTCTCGACTATCTTTCGGGGGAACCGGCGGTCCGTACCGGCCTGCCAAGTAGCGGTCGTAGTTCTGCTCATCCTCGGGCGATTTTGGTGATGCCGCAAGTGTTTCAAACTCCCATTCGGGTATCTCCACCGCTGGCGGATGGGGTCGCGGCTTGGAGATCTCAAGCTGACGAGGACTACTGCTGCGGCCAAAAGGGAGGCGCTTGATCTGGCCAGACAACGAACTGCCGACTCGAGACATGACTGAGTCGTTTCGGGAGTTGGGGTCGCGGTTAACGAAGACAATAGGAGTGCCCCGGTATTGGGCGAAGTAGCGCTGCAGAAAGGGTAGAGATGCGCAAATGATGGCAAGTTGACATTCTAGTTGTGCCCAGACGAACACGTTGAAACCGTTCCCTGAAGACGAATTAGCATTTTGCCATGGGAACACTGTCTGCTGGTACGCACACGTAGCATCGCCGTTTGTACTGGTTTCTAGTTGGTATAAAAGTGTTGTTCTAGTAATGCTTGCACCAAAAACACTGAACTCGTTAAGTGAGTGCTTTGGAAGACTAGGAACAGGGAACTCACACTAAACCAAGCAGTGCTACTATTCGCAGTCCGATCCGCTGAAACTTCGACATTGGCAAGTTTCGCAGAACCAATACCGGAATCAAAATGGAGTAAAATATCGAAAGCGCATCGAAGGTGCCTTGAATTGGATAAAATAAATGTTCGCTAGAACAGGACCGCTGAACTGGGCGCTTGGGACGTGGCATATGCCAGTACGAAGATGTAGGGCGACAGAGTAGAACTTGGGTTAAGATGCATGCCATGGAGTAGGCTACCGCGAATGCAATGAAACAGGATATTATGCGCCTCAAATTTTTGGGGCATGGAGGATCCAACCGACGATAAAACAACAATACGCAAATTTTGGTCAGGCAGGTACTGAAGGTGAAAGCCCCCTCACTGAGCCATTCAATCTTCAACAGTATCAGAAAATGTTCTATTGTATTTGATAGGTTTCTTACTAGAGCAGCTCTGCTGTACAGTGGAGCAGGAACATCCCACATATGGCGATTGAATCCCGAATTGAGGGTCCCTAGTATACATCTCAGTATTTTCTTTCCTGAGCTCGATGGCATATTCTGACCTGATGCACTGGAGGCAGTGAATAAAATTGCGAACAGCCACGCAGATATCAACAAGGCATCGTCGATCCCAAGTCCATGATAACTCTTCCTAACCTGTGAGTCAATTCTTGCGACCAGAAAGGCAGTAGAAAGGGCTGCTAGTGTGATGGCATATGGGGGATACCATCCACGCGTGGTCGGATCCAGGTCTAATTCTGGCCAGTTTGCCATTGTATCAGAAGAGAGATTCGGAAAGTCGCCAGCCATTCTTTGAAATAGTTTGAAAATGTAAAGAAGAGAAGATATCAAGCGTCATCAACTACGCAGTGTTGAGCACTGACTCGTTTATAGAGGTGAAAATAGAACCACGAGACGGGCAGAAGATCGAGGCAGAATCCCTGAGAATGTAAAATTAAGTGGGATAATATAGGGGCCTTTCGTATCATAATTATCACAGTGCTTATCAAGCTGCGAGTTCCAGGGACCCTGCAACCGTAACGGCAGATCCGTTTAAGGGTGGTGTATGGAGGGGTCCAAACGCCACCAGATGTGCTAGGGGTTGTAGGGACGTCAGGATTGTCCGGTCACGCAACGGAGGCCAAGATGGAATTACGAACAGGTTAAAAGGTCGGACTATAACCGTAAATGCGGTCGTCCTGCAGTTGGATTAAGGTTAGGTCTGTGTTGCTTCTTCCAGGACTTGGTAGCGATAGACATTCGCACGCGGGCAAAGACGAGAGAATGCGTGAACATCTACCTCCCCGGGGCTTGCATACGGGCGGTAAGGCCCGCCTGACGTTAGTATAGGCAATCCTCCCTGACAGCGGGTGCTTGATTGCGAACCCTTCATCTAGATTTGCAAAATCGTATGAGAATCCAGCTTGGCATTCTGCTAGACCTTGATGAACAAAAGGTCCCTTTTCGACTGTGGGGCCTTTGGAAAGCTAAACCCGTAAGGAGTAAGAACTCTTAACGATACTGCGTGTATTAGTACGGGCTATTAATGTCAGTTTTGTGGTGGCTGATAGAGGAATAGATGTCGAATCGTGACGTCCACGAATTCGGTTTGAACATCTAGTGAAACGGAACCCTAGTTCGGGTACAGTATTACACTTTCGCCTTCGCCTACATTAAGCGATCGTGGGTGAAAACAGACCAAAAGATCCCCCGCTAATTATCCCGGATATGGTGATAGCGCAGTCGACTCGTGGTCCGATGTACTCGCCCTTCATTTGAGCCAGTAACTCTTCACGAACAGCTGCTTCTCAGAAGATCACTCAACGGCTGCCATGCTTGATCAAAACCGGAAGCTCATCGATCCGTGGTTGACATCGACCAGATGTCTGGTAAACCAGGCGTGTGACTGTTTATGCAGACAAGGTCAGGTCTGAATAGACCAGTTGGGTAGTCCGTTTCGATGCTCTTCAATAAAAGATTATGCAATTGTTGGAGTATGAACGAGAAAACTCCGCCAATTGAAAGAACATGAAAAGGAAAGTGGACTTTGCAGTAAGCGGTGAATGTCAAGCAGCGGTATCCTTGGAGCTCGTCGGCGTCGTTGTAATACGTAGAACCTAGGGCGTGCCTTGACTCGAAGGTGTGGTGTTGTACCCATGTGCAGGAGTGCAGCGCCAAGCGGTGGAGAGTATTGAAGGTTTGGGTTGATGAATTTACCCACCCTGTGGGAGGCGTTTGAAGGACGCCAAATCACAACGAGTCGCGGCCGTGGTACGGTATCGCTAAACCAAAGCTGTATTAAAAGCCATATGTTCGCACTAAGAAAAGGTGGGTGGCATGGACACTGGAGAGAGAAAACCCTAGGCGCATTGACATATATCTATGTGTTGACGATTGCGATCGCACGTTGAAAGAAGATGTGGTCCATGTGGCCCTTGCGAGGTAGCACAAACCTATGCTGTGGGTAGAAGCGAACAGGTAGTATAACAGGGGGCGACTGTTAAAGTCGAGATGAGATGTGAAGTATGGGAACAGTGTCATTCAGTTCCCCGCTTCAAGATTGTGTGGTTGACACTAGTCCCAATTAAGCACCTTCCGTGTGCTCCAAAAGGGAAGCACGTCCAAGGCTGGAACTTCAACTGCCCGCCTGCGTCGATGACAGGGTCCAGGGCTTGAGACTGTGAGTGAATGTGGTTTTAGAGTTTGACGGGAAAGTGAATGGCAGGTGAATAATATAAGGAATCCAGAAGCGGTCCGAATTCAGGGCAAGTCAAGTCAGTGAGCGGCGTTATCCGAAATCCTTCTTCCAACATCTCGTGCTCGAAGGGTCCCATAATTACCGGGAGAGCTCGGCAATTGACTCGCAATGATTAATTATCTTAATAGTCTGCAGGTCGTAAACCTTCAGTAAGTCCCGAGGGTCTTGCTCAGGCATGTAACCTTACCTATACTTCTCCATTATACAGGAGCAATCCAGCATTCCCCAGATTCTCAATCCCAGAAAACAGGACCTTGCGGACTCGCGGTATATCATTACTGATATTGCCACCGCGCAGTCTTTTCGGCAGAAGCTGGGCGAGTGTAGCAGGTTTCCTGTCCAGAATGCAGCACTGTTGCAGAAATACCTGGCCTCATTTGAATCGCGTCAACCATGCAGGGCCTCAGATCACGCGAGACTGTCTCTCACAGCTTCTACCGTGCTCCCTGCCTATAGTACCAGTATACACTCAATTCTGTGCGGGGTACAGGAATGGTGGTATGAGATTTGAAACGGCAACGTGTTGCGCAATCAAAATCGTGTAACTCGACGAACAAATTCCTGGGTTTAGAGGAGTTGAAAGCCGGTTCGGAAGATCGTGGCGTCCGGATGTTGGACGGATGTTGTGGTACACAATGACACCTTCGCAACATAGTGCCCTTCCAGATACCTGGTTGATAGCCGTCAAACGTGACTGTGTTGAGATTCGTTACGATGTCAGTATGTCTTCGCTCCAATACCAGCCGATATTATCCACTTATCAGTTTCCACTGAACACATGATATTGGATATCTACTCATCTTGAAGAAATATGTGTTTCTCCAGATTAAGGATTTCTGGCTTGTCGAATTTGCGAATGTGTATAACCCCGATCTTAGTTGGAAGCTGTTACAAACAATGAAGAAGAGATCATTTTGATAATCGGTTCTTGCTATAGCGCAAAGTGGGAGCAGGAACACCGTTTCTCTGGTGCTAAAAAAATTCACCATCCAGAATCGCTCACACCCACTCAGCAAAAGCATTCATTTCAATATAAATACACGAACCATTTCAATGGAATCGTAGTGCTTGGATTGTGAGTGGATTGGATCAGATTAGCGCCAATAACAAAACAGTAGGAAGTTCTTGTGTAGAACAAAAAAAAGGTGCAAGTAGCTGGAGAAATGTGGTCGCCGACCAGCATGATGGAAACGATAGGGTACGAAGTATACCAAGGAAACGAGATCCACAAACGACAAGACTCTACAACTGACAAGACGGGAATGAAAGAAAGCCGAAAGCCTGTGTAGAAACTATGGCATTGCCGGTTGTAGATGTAGTCATGGCTCCGAAACCGGATAGACTGTGGTTGGACAAACGGGCGCCCGACGGCTGGAGAGTCATGGTAAACGTTTCGCGATTGCGCAAAGATTTTTGGGGGAAGAGATAGACAAGCCTAGCTCCCCACATTGAGAAGAGAGGATGGGGTGGAAATACAGCGGAAAATACGATCTCTAATGCGAAGATTGATTGGACGAGGTGGCTGATACATGTGGACATTTCTGTTGCCCCACGCTCTATGTAGGGCCAGTGACAGGGCGAGTGTTGATTCGTAGGCGGCGCGGATGCATCCCACCCCTCAGCTGGCGGGATCAAAGTCAATATGCGCGCTCACCTGTTTCCGTGCCCGCTCTCGTCCCGCCGCGCAGGAGCGAGAGGAACCACACCACAACGGGATGATGAGTGTCTGTCTGACTTGCATGGCATGGCGCGGAGGGAGGTACAGTATCAGTTCAGTAGTCCCACCAGGGCCACCACCGTTCGGCGAAGGTCGTGCGACTACCCACTCGCGGATACCAGATATTATTGTATTTGTTGCGCGTGGGAGGCATACGAGTGGGAGGTGTACTATGTACTGTACTGTGTAATTGATAGCTACTAGTCGAAACGACAAGCAGATCAGCGAAGTGGTGGTGGTGGGTGGTGGTTAGTCCCAAGTGGAGCGGACCCAAGGCGAGGGTTGGCGGAGAAAGAGCAAAGAAGAAGGGAGACATGGACATTGGAGGGCAAGGAGGGAGAATGCGGGTCCTTGGAGGGTGTCGCGTGGAGCCAAGCATCCTCAACCACCGATTTGAACCACCCGAAAGCACAACCGCTCCCAACCTCACCTGGGCATGGCCTTCCGCTCATGTTCGGCGGACATCGGAACGATGGCATTACCGGCAGCGCAAATGCAGTATTACATACTACGTAGTGAGGTATAGGCGCTGCAAAGGTACGTACCTTGGTTGAGGCCGTTCTTCCCCGGGCCCAACTCACAGGGAGGTCGGTACCCAAGACGTGCACGTGCGGGATGAGTTATGATTTATGATGTATGATGTATGATGTATGATTTGAGATTTGAGATTTGAGATTTGAGATTCGGGATTTCTGTCAATGGTTGCCCGAATGCCCCCTTCTTGGGGCACTGGTAGCAACCAGGCGGCCGGGTGTCTTGCCTGGCGACGAAGGGATGCCAATGGTGGTACCTAGGTACTCAGGGTGCTAAGGAAGGGTGGGTGGGTGGAAGTGGGTAGGTAAGATGATAATCAGACTCCAGAGTATGTACTCCCGTACTTGGTAATATGGGACAAGACACCAACGACGTCTCGGGATACACACGAACCATACCGACGTGGGAACGAGATGAAGTCAGTCCACGATGGGGCCAACAGGGTCGATCGGAGGCATACAATCCAGTGGTGCGGTACAATCCATGGGCGGCCCGTACCAAGTTGACACACACTGGGCTGGAGCTACGGCGTACATAGATGCGTCGACGCCCTTATCTTTTCGCTGTGTAGCAGAATCGCATAATGGTTCGACAATTCCAGCGACAAGACAGCCATGGGATGCCCGCAAGCCCGCCCTTGGCAGGCCCGGTGAGAGACGACGACTTTGTGTGTGTGAGTCTGTGCTGCATGTACTGCATGTATCAGTCTGTGTGTAAAAAGGGAGGACACGCAAATTGATAGCAATGCCCGTTGCGAAGCTCGGCCTGGCCACATCCGGTTTAGCGCCGTCCATTGGAATCTGCACCCAATCAGCGACGCCGCGTTCTTATCTTTCGACATTTCGGTTTCCTCACCACCTTACCAAAATCCCACATGGCCAAGCTTTTGCGCCTCAATCTCGACACTGCACGTCCTCCATGATCCATCGACTTTGTCGATGCACACCACCCCCAGCCTATTGTACCCGGTGTGAGATTACCTCAACCAGGGAGACACAAGACACTCTTTTCCGACGAGGACTCCCCTACGACGAGCATGAACAACATCGACGACGTGTCTGACCGCCATCTTAATGTACTTCAGCGGCATACTATGTACACAGGAACTTGCCTAGCGTGGGCCGCCCGCGATAAGGGAAACATGTGAGACATGGGAACAAACGTCTCGACTACCAGCCCGACACCACCGAGGGGACGCGCAGTGACGCCACCCGCGCTCATCAGCCTGTCCACTGTGGCCCCCCCGGAGCAGGAGGGAAGCAAAAAAGAAAGACAGCTCCAGATCTGAGCCGAACCCCACGACGGCGGCTGTGGGTGATGCGCCAGGGCTGTTCGTTTATTTTGCCTCAAGTGCGCGCCGGGTGGACAAGGGGAGATAAGCAAGCTCGCCCACTGACAATGAAGACCACCAAGCTTTCATCCATAAAGGACCCCCGGTGACGCTCCTGTTGATCCATCAAGGGCTCCGATTTCCTCCTTCGCCATTTTCTTATATATCAGTGCTCCTGTTCCAGCCACTGATCCTCTTCTACCTCTCTTATCTTCGATCTTCTCAACAACCCTTCACCCATACATTCCTTTACATACATCGGCACCCCTTCTGACCTTTCTAATACACCGCGTTCCGTACGCACACCTCCAGCCATGTCCTACTCGTGGATTGGCGCGCCCACCGAGTTCAATGGCACCAACGCCGAACTTGGCGGTGACTCGAGTGAGTTTCCCTTTTGTATCACCGCGCACGTGAATTTCCGCGTGCGGCACCCCAACATTCTACCGCTGCATTCTTGCACGATTCCATCATTCGCCCCACGCCCGCACAACCTTGAATTCGGAAACTGACCATGCCTTCGTGCTACAGATGTCGAAAACTTGAACCAATGGTACAGCTCTGGCGACCAGGCCTACATCATCATCGCCTCGGCCATGGTCATGGTCATGGTACCGGGTCTAGGTTTCCTCTACTCCGGTCTTGCGCGCAGAAAGTCGGCTCTCTCCTTGATTTGGGCCTGTTTGGCTTCTGCCTCCGTCATCACCTTCCAATGGTATTTCTGGGGATACTCGCTGGCATTCAGCCAGTATGCTACCAACGGTTTCATCGGTGATCTCAAGAAGTTCGGTCTTATGAAGACACTGGGCGCCCCCAGCCCGGGAAGCCCTCTCATTCCCGACCTCCTGTACGCTTTCTATCAGGTATGACGAAAACCAACAACATCATGCACTTCCGTGTTTACTAATTCAAAAACGTAGATGCAATTCTGCTCTGTTACTGCTGCCATTATCGTCGGAGCCGTCGCCGAGCGCGGTCGCCTCATCCCTATGATGGTTTTCATCTTCTTCTGGGCCACGATTGTATACTGCCCCGTCGCATGCTGGGTATGGAACGTCAACGGCTGGGCTTTCAAGTGGGGTGTTCTGGACTATGCTGGAGGCGGCCCCGTCGAGATTGTCTCCGGTATGTCTGCGCTCGCCTACTCCATGGTCCTCGGACGCCGTCAGGAGAAAATGATGCTCAACTTCCGCCCACACAACGTCTCCTTGATCACCCTCGGCACTGTTTTCCTCTGGTTCGGCTGGCTTGCATTCAATGGTGGCTCTGCTTTCGGTGCCAACCTCCGCGCTGTTGTTGCATGCTGGAACAGCAACTTGACTGCCATGTTCGCCGCCGCAACCTGGGTTATTCTTGATTGGCGTCTTGCCCGCAAGTGGTCCATGGTCGGCTGGTGCTCAGGTGTTATCTCTGGACTCGTTGCCGCTACTCCCGCCTCCGGTTTCATTCCTCCTTGGGCCAGTATCGCTCTCGGCATCACCACCGGAATTGTTTGCAATTATGCTACCAAGAGTAAGTGCTACCAAATTTGTTTTCCCCACCAGTTGCTAACATTTCCATAGTCAAGTTCTGGATCAAGATCGATGACGCTATGGACGTGTTCGCTGAGCACGGTGTCGCTGGAATGGTCGGTCTCATCTTCAACGGTATCTTCGGTGCCGCCTACATTATTGGCCTCGACGGTGTTAACACCGGTCTCTTCCCCGGTGGCTGGATCGCACACAACTGGAAGCAGATGTACATGCAGATTGCTTACATTGTTGCCGCTACCGCTTATTCCTTCGTTGTTAGCGCTATCCTCGCTTTCGCCATCAACAAGATTCCCGGTCTCCACCTCCGCGCTTCTGAGGAGGCCGAGCTTTTGGGTATGGATGACGACCAGCTCGGCGAGTTCGCCTACGACTACGTTGAGGTCCGCCGTGACTACCTCGCCTGGACTCCCGCTAAGAACGATACTCCTGGCGCCGATGCCACCGTTCCCCAGGGCGAGCGCCATGGCATCCACCAGCACAGCCAAATGCTTGAGGGCAAGGCACCCAGCGAGAGCAGTGCCGACGGTCACGCACACACCGGTATCGGTGGCGACCGACACGCCATTGCTGCTGGCATCGAGAAGGCATAAACAACCTTGTCACTCTTCGTCTTTGTCAATTTGGTTTTGCTTTACAATCTTCCCGTGAGCATTTTCTTAGGAGTTTGAGATACCACACCACCTGTCTTTCCCGGCGAGACTTGCTTTTGTAGGAGTAGTTGACACGAGAAATCAAGTCTTTGGGGCTGCCGAGAAAGAAAGAAAGACTCTACCATCACACCACCACCACTTACACGCAGAATGGAAATGGAACATGGAAATGGAAATGCAAATGGCCCACTAGAAAGAGTAGGAGTGCGGTTGGCACAACGTGTAACCACCCTTCCTATGTCTCTTTAATTTCTCTTCTTCTGCTCCAACGAGAGCCTGGTACGCGCCCTTTTCTAAAGACTACATTTTTTTGTATTGTAGATATAATATTATCATCATACCCACTTATACATGTCTTCTACTCTCATCATCCAAACATCCAATGCTGTTCATTCACACAGAAATCCAACATGTCTTCCCCCAGCATCTCAAGCCCCCGCCAAGCACCCTCGCACCCTCCTTTGCTCCATCTTATTCCACACAAGCCATGTTATGTTCCATCCTTATCTTGCCAAGCCGCGCCTACGCCCTGTCCTCTCCTGCTCCCGTCTCTGCATCCCTCCCCACCCATCCCGGATCAAGCCACTGGTTTGCCAAGCCGCGCTTGCTTATCTCTTAGGAAGGGAAGAGAAGGGAAGCTATAGGGTCTGGTCTCTCCCGTTCACGATCCTTTCGCGAGATGAGATTCGAGGGCGGAGTGGTGTGGTGTGGTCGGCGATCTGGTACGTACTATGTAGGGGCTGTGTAGGGGAATATTTTGGGAAATGGGAATTACCCCAGATTACGGCGGGAGATGGAGAAATAGGAAGGGAGATTGGATGAGATTGGAGGAATGAGAAGGAATGAAGGAGGAAGGATGGTGATGTCATTCGCTAGTGTTCATGTGTTGTTGAACGAAAGATCGATTTGGAAGTTAGGATGTGCGTAGGAGCGATAAGTATCACGTCTAGCTCTGATGCTGTTCGTGCGTTTGCATGCGATTAGAATGCGAACAACCGATCTTCCGATTCCGTCCAACTCCAGTCCAGTCCAGTGCAATCCGATATGAGTACGACAGCACATAGCGAGACGAAGGTGGGAAGACCTTTCAAAGAGATAACAAAACGGAGCAATTTAGCGAGCGAGTACGGGGCACACGGGCCTGTAGTTTCCACTTCCACTTCCACATTTATCCTTCAATAAACTCGCTGCACCCTGCAGAATATATACTTCCCACAGTAGTGCAGATGTGTAACAATGAATCATGTACTGTAGCGTGGCCCATAATCCACGACCCCCATACCTTTCCACATACCCACTTTATCAAGGCAAATCATAGCATAGCATGGTACACCTACGGCGCTGTCATGTCATATCAGATCACCCCATCCCAAATCCACAATCGATTTACTGAGGTTTGCCCTGTGGAGGCTTAGACTCCCCTCGGATTATCAGAATGCATCTGATTGGCTCGTGATGATCTATCACGGGACTAGGCGTTTTAGGGTTTGGACCAATGGGAGGGGTGGAGATGGGTTTGGAAGGGGGATCGGAAGCGTTTGTTAGCGAGAAATTGGATTGGGGAGGAGAGTGTGGGGATTTGTTGTTGGTGGAAGAGGTATTTTCTATAACAGGAAGTAATGTAGGTGTATGTGAGACCTGGTGGGGTAGATATATTGTAAGGATGGGGGTCATGCTGAACGGTTTCAAGGCTTTGTGTTATGTAGCGGCCTGTCACGTGCGAAATAATTGTGGCTCCAGAAAATGTCAAGGCAAATATATAATCTCTGTTATGAACAGGGAGAACGAAAAGGATATATACCACCATCAAACGCCCAAGCATCCGTGCGTGCGTGCGTCCGTCTTGCAGACAAACAGGAAAGTACACACAGAGAAAGCTAAACCCATCCCCCAACCATATCTTCCCTTTGTCTAGAGTAATAAACAATAGCCATGCCTTTGGTTCCTTACTCGACATCTTCCCCGTCTTGATCGCCATCGAACTCTTCCATATTCTCTTCTCCATTGAGTTCCTGCTCCACCTCCTCACCATCCCACTCCTCCCACTCGCCCTCAAACTCATCCGAATCCCTAGTCTCAACATCGGAAAACTCTTCCTCTTTCTCTTCATTTACATCCCCAGCAAGCTCTTCCTCGTCACCATCACCCTCCATCTCCTCTTCCTCCTCATTCCACTCCCACTCCTCATCCGACTCCCTAGCTTCCACATCTGACAGCTCCCCACTCTCACTCTTAATCCCAACCTCCGCATTCCCCCCAGTCCCCGGCATCACACTCTTAACCTTCGCTGCAACCCCGGCCCTCATGGCTGCCGTATACGCCAAATACCACGTCCGACTCGCACCCCCATCCAACATAGTCGTGACATCGAATTTCGGATCCGCGAAAAACTTCCATGCAGCCTCGGGATCGATGCACGCCAGATTCGCATACAAGATTCCGCGCCAGCCACCGACAACCTTATCCGCGCGACCATTGCTGAAATACGCATCCCACTCTTCTTTGATGAAGGTCTTGGACCGCGTGTACGCCGTCGAGGGATTCAGCGGTATCATATGGATTCCCTGGATATACTCTGGATTCGCGCCAAAGTACGTGGTGTGATCGATTTTATTCTCGAAGAGGATGCCTGTGACTTTGTTGGGGATGAATTTCTCCGGTTGCACTTTGTTGTCTTTGCTTAGCAGGAAGTAGTTGCGGACGCTGCGGGCTTGCACCGCGAGTTGGAGGTTGCCTCGCGCTTCCATATTGGCGTCGCCGGAGATCTTGCCCCACATCTTGAGCGCGTAGGTAGAGAAGGTGTCTTCGGAGGAGGATTCCTGGTCTTTACCGTCGCCGGATTCGAAGAGCCCTTTGGCCCATGAGTGGCCGTGGTACCAGTCGAAAGAGCGTTGGAAGGGGAAGAAGGGGTCGGTTGAGATGGGGTTGGCGAAATCGCGGACAAGTGTGTTGACCCAGGCTTTATTGGTGCCTTCAGTGAGCCACTTGGGGTCGAGGTGACCGATCACGGCCGCGGCCCAGACGAAGTAACCGTAATGGAAGTGGTGGTCGTTGTACAGGGTGTTACCAAAATCGAGACCTGGGTCCTTCTTAGCGTAAGTGCCTGAAGAGACGACACCCTTCCAAACAGAATCGTAGACTAGAGGAAGTGGCTGAGTGTTGTTGACGAATACGTTGAACGCATCCTTGAGCTTGACTAGACCGGCAGCAGCGAGCTCCGTTTTCTTGCCAATGGTTTGGAGCGTGTAGATGATACCAGCAAACTTGGCAAGACCTTTACCGGAGTAATACATGCTGTCGAGGCTAGTTTGGCGTGTGAAGTTCTGGTTGAGCTCAAGAGCGCCAGACTCGACGATGAGTTTCACGGCATCCGCAGGAAGGTCTGTTATCGATGCACCTCCGTTGCCTGTAGCGGCCTTGGCCCAAGGTGCAAAGCCGATGGTGTTGGGAAGATCGGGCTCGACCATAGTGAACTTATCGGCAACGACAATACGCGCAGAACCCTTGGTAGTAGTGATGAGAGAGATGTTGGTCAAACGAGCCTTGGTCTTGTCGTCGAAGGATTCGACCTGGTGAGGCAGGGCGAACATGGCAAGAGTCTGGTTGTCTACACCATCTTTGCCCCAGGAGAGGGAGTAAGTTCCGGTGGAACCAGTGACCGTGGCGGAAATGGTAGCATTGACCGGGTAGGCACCAGCAGTAGAATCGAAGGTCTTCTCGCCTTGAACACCAGATGGGTTCTTTGCCACCTGAATCATACCGATGAAATCTTTGGGGCCTTCAATGGTAGCACTATCCTTGAGCTTGAATGGTGGAGCACCAAGAGAGGCGACCGGGGTTGCGTAGAGAAGCCACTGCGAGCCATCCATCAAAGTGATTCGGTACTTGTAGGTAATGCCGTTCAGTTGCTCATCATACTCCAAGGTCTTGAACATAGTGCCACTGTTCAATTGAGGCTTGGCCTTGTTGTAAACAGCCGTGGCAAAGCCCATACCTTGAACGCAAGGAATTGAAATGAGGGGCTCAGCAGCACCCTTTTGGGCGAGAAGGTTAGCAAACACCGAGAACGCGGTAGGCTCCTCCAAAATCAGTGTTGTCTTATTGCCAAGCTCAGCTGCAGAGAAGACAATGTGTTGGAGTCCAACAGGGCCCCCGAAAAATCGAGGTACAGTCTCTTTACCCCATGCCATCTTCTCTCGATCAACGTGAGTGACAGTCATGCCCCAAGTATTGCCAGCTCCTTTAGCCCATGCCAGTGAGTAAGGATGTGTCCATACTGGCTGTGTCTGGTTACCCAGGAAGAAGTTCGCGTAGAACTTGTTAGTCTGGATCGGGCCATTGTCGTCTGCGTCAACGAAGTGTTCCTTCTTAACAAAATGATCGGCGCGGGTAGGAATCTGCTTTACAGGGGCATCTGTGGCCATAGGGACAAAGATGTTGGGATCTACTTTGCCTGCTGGGGTTGTGGTTCCGGGGGCAAGTGTTGAGTGGATTGGTGCGATAGACCCCCCAGTCTGAGTAGGACGAGGTGCATCAATAGGATTGCGGGTGAAGCTCTTGGAGGGTAGTCCGGTGATGATAGTCTGAGGGATTTTTTTATTAGTTGATATGTACAATCATGAAGAGCATATAAACTTGAGTTCACTTACTCCGGTGACTGAAGGCAACAGAGTGATGCTAACGGTCTGTACCGAGGACTTGAGAGCAGAACTGTAGCTAGTAGTTACTTGAAGACTCTTGGACATCAGCGAGACATGTCGCTTGTCGACGTCCAAGGGTGCAGGCAGGGCGTGAATGAGACCAGCATTAGCCAGCGCCAGCATCAATGCTAACTTTGCCATGGCGATTGAACAAACGTGTGGTTTAAAAGAGTGACTTGGTTAAACGAAGGGGATTGCTTCAAGCAATCTGCATGAAAATAAAGCGAGTGAAAATGAATGAACGTGTGTTTAGGCCACACAACCAAAGGAATGTAAAGGTACTTCCGAAGAATGGACCACGCTGCTCGGGAAAAAAGTTGATAAATTCCGGGAAGGGATTTATATAGAGAGTATGGGAAATGAGAATGAGAAACCCGGCGAGGGAGCGTTTCATGTGAGAAACCTTTTGTGCGGTAAGCCACAACTGAGGCTCCAGGGAGGGATGGTGGTCGTGGTGAGGTTTAGAACGGCGGTTTTCCCCAATCTAGGTTATTCCTGCAGGTACAAGCGCGGAGGGTAGCACAGAACCGTCTGTAAACCCTGGAATGATGACACCCGAGCCTCTGCAATCATGTTCCGTAAACATGGCGAAGTAAGTGGGCCATTCACTTATCAAGGCGATAGTGGCTTGTGCGCATCATTCGGGGAATTGCAACCTCGAAACGCAATTTACCTTACGCTGAATCGTGTTCATAGCTTTTTTTACAACCCCCATATCCACAATGTGATGCCTCTGGAAAGTAAACGAAAGGAGTCGTACATACGATTCCCCAGGCCCGCCCCATCGGGCTCCGCGGGAGGTCCAGTTAGCGGCCGAATGAATAATAAGTCTGCGAACCAATTACAGCTCCAGAAGCTCTGTTTCAGTGTCACACATCGCGGCATCCAGATTCTGCTGTATCGCATGATTCACATTAGCCACAACGTATGGCGAATTCGTTTGGATGAGGGCGTGGTGGTGGTCGTCGTTGTCTAGAAGATGTTTCTGTTTGTTCATGGTATGCAGCTCTCTGATAGTTTACTCGATGGGGCAGGAGAGCGAAAATGGGACCAGGACCCGGGCAGGATTCAATCCGTAACGATTAGTCGCTGCACGCCTCCAGTCCGACGACATCAAATGTCCGTAACCAGGAATCTGGACTGCGGATCCTTCACATACATAGTACTTTATGTTGCCCGTCGTCATGGCCTCCCATTGTTATCTAATACCGGACATTTGCAATGCCAGCCCTTTTTCTTCATCTGATATATTCTTGCTACGGAAAGCCGATCAAGAAAGCGCTTACTTGGGGGTGGCTGAAGGTTGACCAGACGCACACTACTCCTAAGAGGCTTTTCACCTGAGAGACATTGAGCGACAGGTTTCCGAGGGTTCAGTATACGGGGTAAATTCCCTCGGTTGGAATTTTAGATGGCGGCAACAGGTGATGAGAACTCTGAGCGACGTTATTGAAGGTCGCGTTTGAGTTGAGATGAAATGGAAGGTGGAGTCGGCGAATCCGATCGTCGCCAAAGCTTAGAGGCGCCAGTACCCGGTCGATCCTACGAGTCTGGCCAATGACAGCATCGCTCTCCTGAAACGATCTAGCCAGGGTCCCGGATCAAGGCCGCTCCTCTGTCGTCCTTCGTTTCACCGAAAACCTGCCATTGACACCTTCGCAGGCTTCACATATCCACGGCGTCCGTATACAAACCGCTCAGTCTCACTTGTTCCATTGTAACGCTGGACTCAACAGCCACGCTCACATCATCCTCGACGCCTTTGCCGTCGTGGAGAAACAATGCTGCGCATATCCTCTTGCCCCTGGGATTTCCTTTCCCTATGCGATTTTAGCATGTCTTACTTTAGCATGAACAGACTACTCACCTTTGCAGAGAACAACAGCAGATGACGCAACTGTCTGCAAGAAGAGGAAATCGGATCCTAGAGCACAGTACGCCGGTTCTTCGAAGTGTAACTCTTAGCAATCGGTAGCAGCCAAACATCCGAGGCTCGACACAACTAGGACATCACCGAGGGCATCGAGTCTTTTCCAACATTGTCAGACAAAGCAAAGCGAGTGGAACACATAAATGTTCCCGACATTATCACCAGCTTTAAATGCATTATCACCAGCTTTAAATGCATTATCACCAGCTTTAAATGCATTATCACCAGCTTTAAATGCATTATCACCAGCTTTAAATGCATTATCACCACCTGAAGGCCAAACTGTTGAGATGTCTGCGTAAGAACACACTTCAGGTCTAGCTCTACCCTTAGCCTCACTACAAGATATTGCCCAGCTCCACCTTAGGGCCTACCGCAGACTTGCAGCAATCGATAGTCTTAACAGACACACTCGCTCGCCAGTATTGCAATGGCAAGAAAGTTAACGAACAGGTTCGTCTACCGCCGCTCCAATCGCTTACCGCTGCCGCGACGCTTGATCGCTCGTTCCTACGTCGGGAACAGAGAAGCAGTGCTATTTCGGGAACTGGTTAAACGTTGGTTCAACTTCATACTTTGCGTCTAAGAGCTGGCTATGTGGGCAATACTCACTACTGTAAGTTCGAGTGTTGGTATTTCGTAGGTATTGTTTCATCGTCAGTCTGATTTCCTTTCTTCGATTTCTCTTCTACTTTCTTCTTTCGTGCTTTCCTCAATTTCTTCCTGATCTTTTTCCATCGCCCTTTCCTCCTCGAAGAAAGTCCATGTTAGTAATTGTCCACCTACGACTGTCACAATACGACTCCACATTCGTCCTCAACACAGCTCATCTCAACAAACAATCCATTCGAACTTTCACGATGAGTTGATTGCCAACTTTTTTTTTAGCAGCCCCGCCAGACGAGCGTAATAATCCCACATTATCATCCAATATATATTTTCCATCATTCCCATCTCATCGATACTCCTTGTACAGCACAACCCAACCAAAACAATAAATATGCTTCCCAAAACGCTCCTCTTCGCCCTTCTTGCCCTGCTTCCCAGCCCAGTAATCTCCGTCTTCCCCTCCCGCTCCCCTAAACGCGGTCTCTGCCATGTCCCCTCAGAAGACCACCCCCCAGACGACAAGATATGGACCGCATCCGCCAACGCTCTAACATGGTAAGTTCCCTAACATCTCTATTCGTACTAAACCCTACACCTTCCCTCTCGAAAACCGCCCACCCCCAAATCAAAACTCCAAACCCCTCTCCGGATGACCTTTCACACCCCCTAACCTAACCCTCCACCAGGTACTACAACTACCTCGCCACCCCCTCCCCCGCCTACGCCCAAAACCCCAACCTCCACTTCATCCCCATGCTCTGGGGCCAACCAAGCAACTCCCGCACCACCTCGACCCCCTTCCTAGACCAAATCACCTCGCAACTCTCCGCCGGCCAAAACATCACCTACGTCCTCGGCTTCAACGAACCAGACGGCCCCCACTCCACCGGAGGCTCCAATCTCTCCCCCCTCTCCGCCTCCCAAATCTGGCAGCGCGAACTCGAGCCCCTACGCAAACTCGGCATCAAACTCGGCGCGCCCGCAGTGACCGGTTCGCCCCGCGGCTTCACCTGGCTGAAAGATTTCTTCGCTGCGTGTGACGGGAAATGTAATCCCGATTTCATGCCCATACACTGGTATGGTAATTTCGAGGGGCTGGCGAGCTTTATCGGGCAGATGATGGCCGAGTATCCCGAGCTGAAGATTTGGGTCACGGAGTGGGGGTTTCCGTGGCAGGATCTCAAGACGACGCAGGGTTTTTTCGCGACGGCGGTGGATTGGTTGGACAGGATCGAGTACGGGCATTTCACTATCCTCTATCCTCTATCCTCTATCCTCTATCCTCTATCCTCTATCCTCTATCCTCTATCCTCTATCCTCTATCCTCTATCCTCCTCACCTACACGCTTTCCAGGCTAACGATCCTGGTCCCAGAAACATAACCCACTACGCCTACTTCGGCGCCTTCCGCTCCGACGTCTCCAACGTGGGCCCCAATTCCGCCATGCTGACCGCAAAGGGCCAGTTGACGGATATAGGCAGTTGGTATATGGGCGGGAATCTTACGCATGCTGTTCCGACCGCGGGTGCGCCTTCTTCGCAGAGGTATGCGACATTCGCCGGTTGGGCGCTGTTGGTGCTTGCGGTGGGGATTTGGGGGGTACTGTGAGGGGGGAGGGAGATGTGTTTTTCTTTCTTTTGTTGATGGGGATAAGAGCACAGAATCGGGAGTTGGAGTTTGGGAGATCCGGATATGGGTATAGATATGGATTTGGACTTTGACTTTGACTTTAGGTCTGGAGAGGGAACACGTATGATTGCGGGGGATTGGTGTTGGAATGAATGTCAAAGGGAGTTTTGTGGCGTATGGGATTTGGGTTAGATTGATAATAATATTCTGGGTCTCGCGGACGTTACGAGTTGATTGATTAGGACATCGATTTGCACTCCAGGTACAGGGTCGATGGAAACCATGAGCAAACAAACCCCCATCTCATTACATGTAATACATCAAACACATAAATCAATCCTTCACAGATAAGAAACGTTATGTAACAATTTAATTTCATTGTTCTCTCTATACACACTTGTCATCCCACACACTCTCCACCTCCATATCAGAACAGAATCTCCCCCCGCGCCAGCCACTGGCCTGCGCAAATCATGAATTACAAGACTATTCTTTACTTTCTTCGTGCTTTCCATCTCTCTCTACTCCACGTATTCCACTGATAAACTTCTCTAATATGCACTGTTGCGTGCTTTGTTTGCTGGCTTGCTGCAAAATGCCAGTATGTAAAGGAGCGACGTTCGTTAATGGAGGTATCCACTCCAATGCCAATGATCAAATATAGAAATAGGAGATATGATGCAATTACTCAAGAAGAAAAAAGTTCACAACAAAAAAAAACCAACCCGAGGCCATTCGGCGCCATTCCGGGATAAATGCAGTATAGATAGCCGACCCAAATATAGGCACTGTGAAATGGACGTCACAGCTCCCTGGCGGGGATAAAATATACAAAAGTCGAATTACTTTTCAAGGGGGTATCGCGAGCTTAATAGGCCTGTCCACGGTATGCTGGGGGTTGAGCATATCCTCCTTGGTTATTAAAACCGTCCGAGTATCCACCTGTAGGTGTGTGGGTAAAGCCGACGTTGGGCAGTGTAGGACCTCGCACTGGCGGGCTCTGACTCCTCTCGTGGCTGACGCTTCGAGTGTGGCTTGCGACATGGCCAAGACTGGCAGTGTCTTCGAGGAGTGTCTGTCGGTCCTGGAACTGACGTGCGCCAGAGTAGGCGGTATTTTGCTCTTGGAGAGGAACCGACTCGTATCCGGCTGGCTTGTTGCCGAAGGGGGTAGGGATGGAGCTGCGCTTGTATTCCTGGGGGTCCATGAGGAGCGAGTTGCGGGCGTCGAGCGGAGTAAGGTTGTCGAGATCGCGAGCTTTCTCTGCATTTGAAGTTAGCGGCTGAATCGGAGCGTTGCGGATAGACAAAAACTTACCAGCCTCCTTTCTCTTCTTGCGATGCGGGTTGTCACGGCAGCAAATGACGATGGCATTGACAGCGATCAAGATGGCCAAAAGACTGGTCAGGACGGCTTGGAGAACGACCAAGACAAGACCAGTGACGGTCTTGGTGGTACGGGCCATACCGAGTTCCTGAACAAAGACCAAAACGCAAACGACAGAAAGCACACGGACGACTTGGATAATGATGTTGATCCAGTTTCCAGACTTGAGGGAGAACGGTCGCACCCACAGGAGAACGACGAGCAGAAGAGCCTCGATGATGAGTTGGCCGGAGGCTTGGATAAGACCATGACCATCCGCGCCAGCCATAACACAGCCCTTGGCAAACATGTAGATGATGGTTGGGACGAAAATCCACCAGTAGCTCTTCTTGTAGTTCTCGTAGAAGATGCTGTACTTCCTCCAGACGTCCTTGTTGTCGTAGAGAGCAGACGCGTCACCTTCAAGTTTCTTGTACCTACGAGCGATGCTCCAGATCTTCCAGGTGAAGAAGGCGAGAAGAGCGGTGAAAAGACCAAGGGTGATACCGGCGAGGAGCTTGGCAGCCCAAGAATCGCCTCTCTTGAATTGGTAGACGCAGTACAGAACCCAGATACCGTAGAGGAGGAGAACCAAGTTAGTGAGCGTCTTTGCCAGAGTCCACCAATATCGCTTGCGGAAACCAGTAAGACGCTTGGGGAAGTTACCGCAAAGGGCCCAGGACTCGAGGATAACCTTGAAGAGGAGGATGGCGACGGTGATGGCGGCAACGACGATGGCGAATACCAGGAGAACTGTCATGAAAGTGTTTGTGCTGGGAATCTGGGCCTCTGCGGCAAAACGCTCAATGCCCTGAACGGTGAACATGGTCTTGGGCTCCTCAGTACTGTTTCCAGCCGTGCCATTGATATTCGTGTTGAGTTCGTCACGAGCCCAGAGGAAGGCAACGTCCAGAGAACGTTTCACGATGTCGGGGGTGTCGGTGATCAAAGTGGCGTTCCTGAGAAAAGCAATGCTAGCTTCGGTCAGATTGCCACCTGTTTTGGCACGGAAACTGTCAATGGACGTCTGCATGGCATCCCACGAAACTAGACCAGTACTGAAAGCGAAGTTCTTGGACCAGGCCATATAAACGCCGGGGATTTCGGCGCTCATCATTCCGTTCATGGCCATGGACTGGAACCAGAAGATGACATCGCCAAAGCTTGGGCTAGATGTAGGAGTACCGGCGTTGCCAGCACTGGCAAGAGCGGAAAGACCGGACACAACCAGGGCACCTGCAGCGATACCAGCAGCAACGTATGATACTCCTGGAACAGCCAGGGTCTTGCCGTTGTTGACTGAGGAGGTGATACAGGCCAGCTGCTGGCCACCGTCTACAGCCTTGAGCTGCATGGTGGCCTGGCTGTCCAAGTCGGGAACACTGAAAGCAATCGAGGGGATTTGTGAGATGAAAGACTCGGGAATGCTCTGCTCGCCCTGGGCAGCAAAGCTACCAGCGGGTACTATGCGAGTGTTAGATGCTGTGACAAGACATGACAAAAGGGAGAGCTGATGACGTACCTGGGCAGAGCTGGTCCATTTTGGTGGCATCCTCGCAAGGGTTGAATTCCTTCTTGTAGACCTCCTTGCCGTAGGCCTTGACGATCAGGATGGCCATGACCTTTTGCACGACGGCACTCTCTCCGGCAACATCGAACTTGATCTTCTTGGTGGCTCGGTCAAACTCGATATCTAGCTTGTTCACTTTTATGTCAGAGTTGGTTTGGCAGGAGCTGTAACCGTTCGTCTTGAGAACATCTCCAGCCAGAACCGATAGAGGGGCCGAGGCCAGTAGTAGAAAGGGGGCCAGCATGGTGGAATATGTGTTGTGGATCCTCATGGTGTTGAGTAGGGGTCGCCCAGAGGCGATGTTGCGATAGGGCGGTACGCCTGTGGATGGAGTGTACGTCTAGAAATACCGAGAGGAAAGGCGAGAAGGTGGTGTTTAGGGCCCCGGTGGGCAGGTCCAAAGAGACAAACAGAAGCACAAAGAGGCACGAGGCGATGGACAGAGAGAATAAGAATGGACGAGGTGTTCGGATCAGCCCTTGTGGTACCGGAAGAAGGGTTGGAGGACGGAAGGGTGAGCAAGTCGATAGGAGGGGAGGGGTGACAGGGAAGAAGTCACAAAGAGAAGAAAGAGAGCAAGAGTGGGCGGGTTTGTAAAGTTTAACGGCAAATAGCGAAGGGTGAAACGAGAGACAAACAACGAGGGCGTAGAATGGGCGGCAGCAGGAGAGAGAAGGAGAGAAGAAGAGGTGGAGTGAGTGGATGAGTGGGTGAGTGATGAGAAGAGGCAGCGACAGCCAGGTTTGGGTATGGTTTCAGGGCAGGGCGGGCGTGGCAGCCACCGGCGGACTGGGGGGGAGGAGCGACTTAGCAAGTGCTAAGAGGGTGGCTCGGCAGGCGAGAATTGGCCCAGGGGAGGAGGGGCCCAGGGAAGGCAGGCGTGGCAGGGAAGGGGCAGGAAGCGGGTCCAGGGGCGATGGATGATGGGCGAGGGACCAAAAAGGGCAACGACGCGCAATGATTTATTGTGGGGAGTGACGGCGCACACGACAGTCGATGGCAACTGCAGCGGGAGAAAAGAGTCCAGATGGAAGGCCGTCAAGAGCTTGCTCAGGGAAAAGCCTTTTTGATATCTTCGATGCTGGATAGTCGATCGGATGGAGTGAGGATGAAAAGCAGTGCATAGCAGAAGCAAAGCCAAAAACAAAACCAAAACAAGAGGAGGAATTTCCAGGCTCTACGCGAATGTGAATAGGCAGTGCGTCTTTTTTATCATTCTTTTCCCAGGCGGAAACAACAGTCCCTCCATACCCTCCATACCCTCCTCCCCTCTCCACGAACGTTGGCATGCCCGCCGTGCCCAGAGCTGAAAGATGCAGCAGGACGACATCAGGAAAGCAATGGCAACAGCGACGGCAGGCCTAGAGCGAGCGGACAAGCCCTCGAACCTATCAGTGCCACGGCTAGCCGAAGAAAACAAGCCCGCTGGGTGCGCCAGGCCCGTGTTCGCTGCGCCCGCTGAGCGAGGAGGAAAGCAGCTGGCCGTGGCTAAACCACCGCAGCGCACCGGCTCCAGCCTGGCCCGACGCCTTTGGCCTTGGCCTCACAACTCCCCCAATATTTCCCCATGCTGTCTCCGTCCTTTTTATTCCTTTTCGACAATCGAGGTAGTGCTCTTGACCTCGAGCTGAACTCTTGAGCAGGCTGTTGCATCGAAAAGAAGGGATGCATTTGCACATGCTGTGAGATGCCTGGGCATAGAACGCAATGATACAATATTACTACATACCTACCAATGTCTATTTTCGCAACGGCTGCCCAGGTGTCCTCTCCATCGGCGCGTGTGCGTGCGCATGCGGCTCCTCCCTGCCCTACCACAGGACACCATTCCATCTCTGCACTGCACTGCTACTGGAACTGTCTGTCTGCTGCACTGCACCCACACTGCACCCAAATCGCATGCGACAATGGAGTGGCCGGCGGTGGTGGTCGGACAAAATGCCACTGCCACTGCCACTGCCACTACCACCATGCCTAAGCAGAACAAAGGCCATGGGCCACTGTCGTGTGGCCGAACCAGCCGAACTAGTCGACCAGTCGCGTGTTCCGTGGCTGTGTCACTCAAGCGTAAATGTCTCTGCACAAAAATAGAGCCTCGTCCCCACTCTTTTCCCACTGACCCATTGAAGCTTCCCCCAAGACCTTCCCGCTGACTGATACTGTCTGCCAAGCGCCCTCGCCCCGTCCCAGAGTCGTTCCGACCAGACACATGCCCAAGCGGCCTGGGCTCAACAGATCGACATGACCATGTTTTTGACAGCAAACTACCCCTTTTTTCTCTTCCCTTTTCTCCTTCCAATAATGCGGATGGAATGCGTTGCTGATCGGCCTGAACTGGTTCGACATATGATTCCATGTCACGTGTCCTGCGTCAAACACCAGACGCTTGTCTGGACCCGGAGCCATCCGACTTTTTGTTGCGTGGCATCGCCAGTCAGGTAGACAGTAGGAACCCGTCCGTGTGCTGCTCTGCGAATCTGAGAATCTGCGCAATGACAATGCCTTTTTCGTTTGTGCTCCCGTATTTGCGACACCGCTAATATCCCACCCGTCTTGATTCATCTCGTCAACTGTGCTCATGATTCGGGTGCGCTTTTGGCCAATCTTATACAAGTACTCAGGACTGTAACCTGCTGCGATGGCTTATTGTCTAGTACCTACGCAGGTAACCTCTGAAATCCTTCCTCTCTCTTTCCCTCTCTCCCCCTCTCTCTCACGCGTCATTCCTGCATCTCCGTCCGTCACGGCACATCCATCTCACCTCGTCGCCAAACTTCCCCATCCATACCCTTAATACGAACCATTAATACGGCCGTGTCTCCACTGCATATCGCCCCGGGCGCTGACGTATATTCGCCGTCACAAGTCCGCTCCTCGTTATTCGTCGATTTTTTATGGGAATATCCACCCTGCAACCAGTCCATTTAGCCTCGCTCTGTAGGTAGAAGTGTGACGAATTGCAGAAGCTTCCCTGCTCTTTATAGAGGTGGTTCCACAAAACGGTAGGCATGCAGCTAGATGCAAACAGCGTAACCCAAAAAATTAAAATCAGATGTAACCAATCAGGTAGCCTGCATTTCTCTACGTAGACCAATTAGGTCCGAGGGATTTCTATCGTTGCATACAGATTAATTCCAACAACGAGCAACCAATCACATTTCTAGTTCCCCGAACACACCACATCACATCACATCACAGCCTACCTACAAGCATTGACTAGCTACAATATTATTATTTCAAAAATTACATTCTTTGTTGATTCTCAACCCTACATAAACTCATCCTATTTCCCTACGATTCAAGAAATTAATGGTTGCACATGTACAGAATACATAGTAATACCTCTCCACTCTTTCTTTCAGTGCCAGCAATCCATCTCTTAGAGTAAAAACACGTACAACCCAAGAGCATAGTTAAAACGAAAAAGCAGTATCTATCCCAAGACATAACCCCCAAAAACCATACCAAAAAAAAAAAAAAATTCTTCTTCAATTAAATGAACGGGCGACCCTACTGTTTCAATTCCACGCACCATCATTTTACTCCTCACTTACTCTCCCCCTCTCACTGTCTCTCTTTCTCTCTGAAAACTGAAAACTGAAAACTTATACCAGAAGAGCAGGGGCCAGGGATGATGATCCATCTATATGTACTAGCATGTTTTCTCCATCTTCCATTTCATTGCTTTCTTGCTGCAGTTAGTTCAATATGTATTAGACAATTAAAAATTAAAAATAAATCACCACATTATCACTCAAAATGCGTCCATCACCTACTGCATTCCCAAATGCAAGTACCGCAACCAGAGGCCTAGTTTCCAAACAGCAGGCGAATCAGGACATGGACGAGATTGAAAACCCCTAAAGGGATCTGTTGTTGACGGCGAATAGCTCCAAAGTGGCTTTTTGAACCTGGCTAGGGGGAGAAACAGGCATCGAGATTTCTGTTCGCTTTCTACATATACCGTTTCATGCCATACATACACATGTACATATCTAAACCCGCGCCTCCCCCAACGCCGTCCATAACACTCACCCCCGATCCCTGACCCGCTTCAACGGCACACTTCCAATTCCATTCTGCCCGCTCTTTCCCCTACTCTTCCTAACCTGCAACACAAACTCCCTCAACGACAATACGGGCGCCGGAGTAGGAGGCACACTTGCACGTTCCGCTGAGGATGACGAAGACGAAGTCGACGCATCAGTCGGTACACCAACAGACATAGGCGCAGACCCAGCAGTCAAAGACAATCCGTCTCCAAGATCCCCCATAACAACATCCCCATCCCTCTCTCCCCTCCCCTCATCCAGCCCACGAAATTCCCTCTCCTTCCCCATGCGCAAGCGGCGAACCAGGCGCCACACTCGTCCTCCTCGTCGCACTCGCAATCAACGCACTCCAAAACCCATCACTTCTCTCCGTCTCCCTTTCTCTCTTCTCCATATCCATCTTCCCACCCATTCTCTCCATATCTCCGTCCGGGCATGGCGAGAGTACCGATACATGGCCCCCCCTCACATCGCCTTCACATCCCTTCTCCAGCTCCGAGATGGATTCTTCAGCTACGGAAGCTAGGTATGGTGATGGGGAGGAGGAGGAGGAGGAGGAGGAGGAGGAGGAGGAGGAGGAGGAGGAGGAGGAGGAGGAGGAGGAGGAGGAGGAGGAGGAGGAGGAGGAGGAGTGTGGTGATAGAGACAAGGGACTCGCAATTGCGGGAAACGTGGGGAGAAGAGGGGTGTGAACACCGAATTGACGGCCCCAGCGACATTCACTGGGATAGTCGCACGTGTGCCAACAATCTTTTTCTTTCTCCTGACCCCCATCCATATCCACATCCACATCCACATCCACATCCACCTTCTCCTCTTCCTCTTCACTCCCACTCTCATCAACCCACCCCTCTCCCTCCTCCTCTCCATCCCTATCTTCTTCACTCCCCCCCTCCCTCCTCCACCTCCCCCAGCTCTTCCACCCCTGATAATCAAATTCACTCGCACACGCCCTATGTTTCTTCACCCTCCTTCTTGGCCGCTGATCCTTGCGCCAATTGTTGACCCGCGTCTTCCCCGCGCAGAATGTATGCCCGTCTTCGAGACAACGGCGAGTTACGCCTAGGGCGTATGTGCGGTGGCATTGGTGGCATTGCCAGAGCCATTGAAGAGGGGAGGGGGGCGTTGTGGCGGATGGGGAGAAGTTGGATGGGAAGGCTGGGGAAGCGGTGCCTGTGAGGTGAGATTTTGTCTGAATTTTCCGCTTTGTTTTCCTCTTTGTTTTAGTCTTGGCTTTGGTCTTGGGCTTTGCAGTGTGAAGGTGGGGTTTGTTGAGTGGGAGTGGTGTCTTGGGAGAAAAGGGCGAGGGCGGGATGGACAGGTGTGACGGTTTGAAAGGCGTAGGGTGGATGTTCAGGGTGTTATTTTTCGGTTTGGCAGGTTTGGTCGTGGTTTTGACGGACATGATCTCGGTTCGCTTGGTCTTTTTCTTGTGTGGATGGTGGCGGGGTTTTGGTGGATTGAGGTTGAGATTGAGATCGAAATCTTGATGGAAAATAGTTGCTTACAGAGTGTGTGTTGGCAAAGTCCGGCTCTGCGAATGGTTCTGGTACTCTAGTAAAAGTGACGTGGTAGGTAGTGAACGTGGCCTGGATATACAGAATCGATTTGAAAAATTGGTGTACGAGTTATCAAGTGCGGACCTTGGAGCATTTGGTATTAGAAGCGATTAGTCGTGTGTGGCTTTGTCTCCATACCAAGATATAACTATTGAGTTCCTTTGTCCCTGAATGTTCGTGCGTGTCTTCCAAGCTCCGATTCCATAGTCGTGGTTCTTTGTTGTGGACTATTAGGTGGAACTCTCGAGTCTGTCCAGACGAATGAGTTCTTTATCAGTATGGATATCAGTGCTTTTGAGGTGGTAAAGAAAACAAGGATTGTATTTTTTTTTTTCGAAATGCCTAAATATTGTTCGAGTTATTCGTGCAAAGGATTGACGAAGATCTTTCTGTGAGATGAGAGATATATTCATGAGGAGAGCTTGTGTAAATGTGCAAATATCATTGAGTAAAATTAGGACTTTAGGTCATCACAACCCTCACCTATGCCCTTATTCTTTTGGGGTAGGTTCGACCAAGATGCGAGACCTTTACGGTTTGTCGTCTGTGCCGTTTATCTACTATCACGCCAATCGCTAGCCACTCTCAAGGTTCATATCTCAACTATGGCAAAGCATCAACAGAATACAAGCCCAGGGCATGGAGTCTAAATACCACAACACCCGGTTCAGCTATTATAGCAATCCAATTGAGCCAGGACGCCACACAGCTTAGCTGTCGACCATCCACTGCAGGTACTCGTCTAACTCAATCATTCGGAATGCATCCCCCCACTTAGCCCGAAACTTCTTATTTTTGTATCCGCCGTTGGTCTGCTGTTTCCAGCTGACCAGTTCCACTTTCCATCCCTTCTTCAGAGCTCGTTCTACATGTGCCAAAAACCCATCAGAGTACTCAGCCGCGGCTCCGTCGCCAGTTGCCAGGACCATGGTGCTGGGGACCTCGACGTCCAGAATGCTTTGGCACATCTTCAAATGAAGAGACTCGTCGACGCCTTGTTCAACCCATTTCGGGGCTGAAGGCGTCGTTGGTGGAGGACCCGTTTCCGAGTCGCTACCACTGCCTGTGCGTATCTGTGTCGCTTTGGCCCATCCCATTCTATCTACATCCTTGAAAAACCGTTGACTCTCTGTTTGCTCACGCACTTTGTACACTTGCTCGTAGATATCCATCTGGTAACCTACATCCCCTGCAAGATCGGCAAATTTCTCTGCTGAGGCAAGAGGGCCAGTCAAACGGGTGGAACCGGCGTAGACGCGCTTTGCAACAGGACGACGGCGCTCTAACAGAAGAGCGAGACAATCGAATGACATATCGAAAGAGGGATTCCTGGTTCTCTTGAGGGATTCCTTGAATCCAATTAGGATATTGGACGCATCCACGAAAATGTGTATGCCTTCAGGTGATGATTTATCGCTAGTCAACCGCATTGGTGAGACAAGCCATTTTTTGTCTTCGGGGAATTCTTCCATCAATTTGGTAAAGAAATCGAAGTGCCGATCCTCTCGCGGTCGTGCTGAAAGTGTTTGGGGAGCCTTTGGGGTGACGGCTGGTTGTGGACCGGGACCGGGTGTATGTAAATTAGATGATACAGGAATGTGAGGGCTCGGGACGTTAGGATACGGATCAATGGTTTTATTACCTCTTGACGGAGTAACAAAACCTGGAGGGAGCTGTTGATGGTAGGGAACATTCCCAGTAGCTGTAGTGTACTGGGTTGAAAGAGATGCATTGAGATTGTTGAGCGCATTTGGATGTGCTGTTAATGGTACCGGGATCTGTCTGATAGGAGCTGGTGTTTGAAGTTCTTTCAGTACGTGCAATTCTGATGGAATTGAAAATCGAGGTGCCAGCGGTCGCGAGTCCTTATGATCAAAAGGCCTCTCAGGGTTTTCTCGTCGTAATATAGATGTGATGACGGGACCTTTCGCATTTATGGGTACTGCGGAGGTTTCAACTGGAACTGACGGTCGACGCTTCAAAATAGAAGTGACGGTCGGCTTCTTCGATTTTACGGGGGATGGTGGTGCGACTTCGACAGGCGTCGCAGGTCGGATTTTCGCGCCAACGTTGGAACGAGATTGTTGTTTCCCAAAGAGATCGGTCTTTGTCGACTCTTGAGCATTCTTTTCAACCTTCCTTTCGATGATTTGTATTAGCTGCTGCCTTTCTTCAGAAACTTGCAGCAATTCCTCGGCCTTCCTTGTCTTTTCAGCCCGCTTACGAGCTCGCTTCCGCTTCTTTTTTGACATCCCCGCCAACGAATCGTTAACGGTTTTCCGATCGGGTTCGGAGTTGGTAATATCAACATCATCTTCCGGGCTATCTGCAGCGTCTCCAGATTCCCCTAGATCGTCGATCAACGAAGGTACGGGGTCGTCTGGACCATTTGGGGTCGCAATCTCGGCAGTATTGATCTCTTTTTCTAGCGTATCTAGCTCCAGCACGAAACTCTTATTCTTCACGTTTTGGCTATGGTATACTGTTCCTTTCCCGTCGTCCTGGAGAATTTCATTGTGCGGCACAACCTCAAGTTCGCGCCCCTGCGAAGATCCTTCAGCTGGGAAAGCAGGCAAGTTTACTGTGGGCTTTTGAAGGTCAACGGTGGGGGCTGGTACATCGAGAGAAATTCCGAGTCTCTCGAACAGATTTGTGAAGCTCCCTAAGCTCTTCAAAGACTTTCGCTTAGGAGATAGAGCGTCGGTGGCGGTACCCGTGCCGTGAGGCGATCGGGGTGGCGAGAGGGGCTCCCGCGCGCCGACATCGAAGCAGTCTGAACCAATGAATTCTATCACAGCATCGAAGCCCCATGGATTATTAGGTGGACGAGGCATGGAATAACGGTGTCACGACTCTATGTGACAGTGTTCGGGGCGGACGTATTGAGTAGGAAAGCGTAGTGTAGTCTGACTCGTTGTTCAATATCTTCGTGTTATGGGTAAGTCTAAAGGTGGTCCGTGAACGTAGGCGGAGGTAAGAGCGTGGTTCGAGTAGAGAGTGCTGTTGTCGTGTTAGCAGCTAGCTTGTTGATGAGCGGTGAGAGAGAACACAAAGCTACGCACTGGAGGAGAGAAGCGGAGATTGTGTCTTCAATTTAATCCTCATGATCGATGTGGATGAATATCTGAGTAGCGAAAGTATCTTTCGAGCTTAAATTTGGACGCCGAAAGATGTGTGAGAAGTTGTAGTAGATATGAGTCTGGAGGAAGTGAAGAGTGAGGTTAGGTGGAGGCGGGGAGTGGCTATGTTTGGTAACCTTTTAGCTTGTCTTGGCTGGTCAGTGCTTCACGATGATTGGATTCGCCACTCAGAGTCATCGGAACGCCAGGCCTGGACAGTTGGAAAGAAAACCTTGGAATGTAAGACAACGCAAACTGCTCATGGCGCAGTCAAGATCGTGTATGGAATGATCGATGACACTTTGATTATTTTGGTTGCATTACCCGACCGATGTCAGTTTTAGATCTTCAGTAAAAGTGGGCTCCTCCGTTGAACCTTCCACTCCCGAGGTTCAATTCTTAGGTGAAGCCAGGCCCCGCCCATTGCACACGTGGAGCTACCCCTCCACAAATCGCCTACCCATCAGATCTTTCCCGTGATACCTCTGAACCTTCTTTTCGAAAGACATGTCTGCAGATTTCTGGGCTGGTTACATCAGCGGTGCCACAGGCATCCTCATTGGCAACCCGCTTGATCTCATCAAGACGCGCATCCAAGCCGGCAATGCACCCTCTCCAACATCAATCACAGCCACACCTGTCCCACAATCGCAAAGCTTCCGAACACACTTTGACCATGCAGGTACTTTAGTCAGAGGTGCGTTTTGCACGATAGTGCCTAATCCTATTCATCTAGACTCTATGACAATGGTATGCTAATCTTCACGCCGCAGCATAGGCGCAACGGCACCAATCCTCGGCTATGGCGCTCTCAATGCCATTCTCTTTGTCACATACAATCGTAGTCTTGAGCTCTTCGGAGACAGCCCCGCCATTCCCAGTAATCTTCTCAAGGTCTGGGGTGCTGGCGCTACGGGGGGCTGGCCACGTTCATTGTATCTGCACCGACAGAGCTCGTGAAATGCAGAGCACAAGTAGCGCCTGGACATGCTAGCTCCTGGTCTATAGCCCGAGATGTCTGGAAACATGAAGGTATAAGAGGACTTTACCATGGCGGTGGAATTACGAGTATTCGAGATGCTGTTGGCTATGGATTCTAGTAAGTTTATCTGGGAAAGATAGATATGTCTCCGCTAACCCAGAAAGCTTCTGGTCCTACGAGTGGAGTAAACAAGCCTGGAGCTCACCAGATGATACTGATGGGCAGACTGCTATGAAGGTTTTGTTGTGTGGAGGGCTTGCTGGCGTGGCAACCTGGGTTTCAATATTCCCCCTGGACGTGGTGAAGACGCGAGTACAAACCCAACATCTAGAGAAATCGTTGGAGGTGGCTGAAGAGCAACGCACCTTGCTTCGAGCTGGGAGTATGGAGCATGTTGCCGGACCAAAGAAGCTCAGTACTCTCGAAGTTGCCAAGCATGCCTATAGAACGGAAGGTACGTCAGTATTCTTTCGAGGATTGGGGATATGTTCAATAAGGGCTTTTGTTGTCAACGCAGTGCAATGGGCTGTGTACGAGTGGATGATGAGACTTCTGCAACCGACTTAGTCGAGGGCTCGTAACACATAATGCAAACAAGTGGAAGAATTTGAGTCGAAAATGTGCATGCCATTGGTAATGAAGCCGATTCCCGAAAACCCTTTTACAATACAGTGAAAAAATTTTGTCCGCCCTCCTGCTAAACTGCCATTCTGTCTGTCGGCATTCTCTTGCTGCTCCAATAGAGAACCGACGCCGTTACTAGGTGAATCTGGAAGTTAAAAAGATACGAGTTCCGTAAAATGAGAACTCCAAGCTGGGTCGATATGCACCCAACATGAGTGATCGCAGGTCTTGGTCTTCAATATGAGACACTCTCCACGTCCAAGTCACTCTCACATGATTTGATCCTGGGTTAGACCCGGGGTGGTCTCGGTACCCTCCATCGCTTCGCCGTTACTCTGGTTTGAATAGCGGACATAGGAGAGACCAAGAGGTCTACCACCATACTGATAGCCCGTGAATTTGGCTACGGGATTGTCAATTCTAGCTCAGCGATAACAGGAAAGAGCAAACTTACTGATAGCCGTCTCAGCGTCGGTCAAACCGTCAAACTCGACAACACCGGTTCCACGAGAGCGTCCATTGGGCTCATATTGGATCTCGGCGCGCAAAACCTTTCCAATCGTAGTGAAAAGCTCGACCAGGTCTTCATTACTAGTGGACCATGGAAGCTGGACAAATGGTTAGCTTGAGAGTAAGTAGCGCGGTGGGTTTATACTCACATTGCGGACGTAGATGACCTTGCCTGGCTCGCCTCCGGAAGTGGCATAGTCGGTGAACTCGTTGGGGGGGTTTGAAGGGGCATCGAAGCCTCCACCAGGTGCACCGCCGCCAAAGGATGGGCCACCAGCTCCACCACCGAAGCCAGCACCTCCGCCTCCACGACCGCCAAAGCCTCCTCCGAAGCCTCCACGACCGCCGTATCCGCCGCGACCTCCGAAGCCACCTCCAAAGCCTCCACGACCTCCGAAGCCACCGCGGCCACCGTATGGAGCGGTACCTGCGAAGCGGTCCTCACGGACTTCGAGGAGACGACCCTGCCAATCATATCCATTGAACTGTTGGATGGCCTGTCGAGCATCCTCGGGGGTCTCAAAAGCGACAATTCCGGAGCCCTTGGGTCGACCGTCAGGAGCCATGTGAACATCGGCGCGGAGAACAGTTCCCGTATGAGCTGGAAACCACATGAGTCAGCTAAATGTTTGCGAGCAGCAAACGGTCTGAATGGAAGCCTACCTGCTTGGCGGAAAAGGTCTTTTAGATCTTGCCAGCCGACGTTGAATGGGAGCTAGAATGAGTTAGTATATATGTACATGCCGTGGACGACAATATACATACATTGGAGACGTAAATCTGTCGGCCGCCGCCGCCGCCGCCGCCACCGCCGCCCTGGGGAGGACCACCATAGCCGCCAGCACCGCCGCCGTATCCACCACGACCTCCACCTCCGGAGTTGAAATCTCCACGAGCGGAGCCAGGGTTGGAGAAACGAGGTTCGGCCTCGCGGTCTTCGCGAACGTATACGAGTCGGCCCATCAGGTTCTGGTTGCTGAGCGTAGACACGGCATTTTGAGCCTGCTCCCGAGTTGCATATTCCACGATGCCACAGCCCTATCCCAAAGGAACACCCAGTCAATCACCATCCAACCTCAAAATAGACCAGCCATCATTTTACCTTTGACATTCCGTTCGGAAGCAACAAGACGTCGGCGAACAAGACTTCTCCAGCTACGAGAGAGTTAGCTGGGGCGAGGGTGGGATTGTGTGTGAAGGCCGCGCGTACCTTGTCTCATGAAATCCTTCAGATGATGCCACTTCACATCATACGAAAGGTTGCCGACGTAGACACGACGGTCTTGCTGAGAAGAATCCCTAATATTCTGCATCATGGCGTCCTTGTTCTGGGTAGGTTGGGAAGCACCACGACTAGCTCCGTAAGATTGATATCCTCCCGCGCCCTGGGCACCACTCTGCGGCGAGCGCGAGCGTCGTTCAGTTCGGCGGTAGTCTTCGCGGCTTCGAGAGCGGCTGCGAGGTGAGTAGGATCGTCGTGAGCGACGAGGAGAGCGAGACCGACGGCGAGGCGAACGGTCGCGGCCGGAGTCCCGCTGTTCGTAGTTATCAGCTTCGTAGTTCATGGCAGCTACCAGTCAGAGCGCCGAGGAAGGAGGAGAGGAGAAGGAGGAAAGAGACACGCGGTCAAGGAAAACGAAAAGAAAAAAGATAGCGGTCAGTCGACGGTAACAACGGCGATGACGGCAGAGATGTGGTAGGTGGGCGACGATGAATTGGCGCTGTTGTGAGTCGTGAGGCTGTCGCGCGCGAGTGAAGGTAGAGTTGTCAGCGCTGCTCGCGAGCGAGGTTGAGGCTTGAGCAGCGCAGCCCGCGCCCCGGCCTAGCGTGCGGTCACGTGCCCACCCGGCTCACCCAACCGATGTTGCGAGAGCAAGAGACAGCACCTCGCAGGCGAAAATGGCGCCTACCACGGTGTAGCAGGCGAGGTAGCGATGAGAGGTGGAGAAGGGCCAACAACAAGCAAAAGAAAGAATTGAGGAAGTGGGACAAGGGTGAAAAGAGAAGGGCTAGGACAAAAGAGTACGGAAGGAAAGTGGTAACTCACTGCAGGTGAACGATAGGAATTTGCGGAGTCTGTGGGGTAAAGAGAACAAGGTCAGCCGGGCAAAGAGGGGAGAAGGGCGAGGTAGCAAAGCGGTAATATGGTGAGGGTGGGAGGGGGCGGTGTTGATGTTGATGTTGATGGTGATGGAGAAGGAAGAGGTGGAGGAGGAGGCACAGGTGAAAGAGGGGTGGATGTGGATTGATGAGGGGAGTGTTGAGGGGAGACTGACCCATTTACACCAACGGAGCAGAAAGAGTCGAACAAACGGCGTGCGTGCGTGCGTTGCGTGTGGGACAACCTGGGCAGTCGCAGCGAGGCAGCGAGCAGCGAGCAGCATTCAACAGCAGCAGCAGCAGCAGCAGCAGCAGCAGCAAGACGCAAGACGCAAGACGACGGACCGGACCAGCTGAGCGAGCGAGCGGGTCCCAGTTTGGGCGGGCGTGCCTGCCTGCCCTTTCGCACGTTGGCGCAAGCAAGCAAGCAAGCAAGATGCAAGACGCAACAAGAACAGATTGCCTTTTTTGCCTGGCTGTGAATGCCGCCGATGACGCGCCTGGGGGGGAAGGGATGGGGGGCTCAGTTGGAAGACAGACGCCTGTCTACGGCGAATACAGGTCCGGCAGCCAATGGGCGCGGCGAAAGACCACGTCGGGAAGGGGGCCTTCGAGGGACGACCCGGGGGAATGGGTCGTTGGACGGCGGGTAGGGTTGCATAGAGTGAGAGATGGAGGGAGAGAGGCACGATCTGGGGGGCTTGATTGAATGGGTTGCCCTTTTCTGCTTCTCTACGCGTCAAGGCCTGCAGTGTGAGCATTTGGTGTCTGTAAAGTGGGGTGGGGGTCCCTCTGCTTCTATCATTGTCTGTCGGTTTCTCTGCGTGAATGCTTTTAATTTACAACTCCTCTGTTTGGTGCTAGCGGTAGTGGTGGTGGTGTTGCTGTTGTTGCTACTCAATGCTAGAAGAGACGGCGAAGTCTTATTCTTCTCGATGGAATCTATGCCTACCTAGTGGGGGTCTGTTCAGGAAGGAAGGTGCCCAGGTGAATACACTGTAATGAATGTACATGTATACGTATGTATGTATGTGTGTATGTATTGTTGTGTGGGCATTATCCATGCAGGTGGTGGACAGGCACACAGGCAGATGGGGGGGACCAACAACCAAACACCTTGATGAGCAGCCAAACGACTACGCTTGCAGTCGGGTTGGATGGGATGATGTTCGTTGGAGTGGGGCCAAACTGCGGAAAGGAAGCACGGCTCTGATTACCTAGGCACAGCTGGGCGGCTGGGCAGCTGGGCACCACGCTAGACCCCTCAAGTGTTCCCCCCGTTCCCCCCTCAAGACTGTCCTCCAGCTCTCCAGCTCTCCAGCTCTCTCCAGCCCTCCAGTCCTCCTCCCGAGACCCATTATCCACGCTACAATAACCAGTCACCCAGCAACCTAATCAAGACATAGAACAAGCAAGCCAATCAATCAAACCAGCATACCTCACTCCCCCGTCCATTGCCTACATCCTCGCACCCTACAGCA
Organism: Dendryphion nanum; assembly: GCA_020744415.1. Taxonomy (NCBI): domain Eukaryota; kingdom Fungi; phylum Ascomycota; class Dothideomycetes; order Pleosporales; family Torulaceae; genus Dendryphion; species Dendryphion nanum. The sequence continues at coordinate 236,451 of JAGMWT010000012.1, read as the reverse complement.
TCATACAGCACCAGAACTCTTAACCCATATGTAATCCGCAGGAAGCCTTTCCTCCGCTCCTTCCACCCACATATTGTGTAAAAACATACACCCATAACTTCTTCAACCGCTTCGTCTTCTTCGCCAATTCTACCTATTAGAATATTAGAAAAATCCTATCCATTCGCTTCCCATTCTGCATTCAACACACACACACACACACACCCTGCATCTCCCCCTCATCTCCCGCTCGCCGCGGAATTGGCGGACCACCATTTCCAAGGTTGCGTCTGCGTCTGCATCTGCGTGTGTGTCTGTGTGTCTGTGTGTGTCTCTCCATGTGTGAACATGGCGGCGGCCACCACTGCAGACTGCACCTTCCCTTCAGGGTTGCTCGGCCTTCTTCACCAGACGCCTGCTTGCGACGGCTCCGCCAACACGGGCGTCTGATGAAGCTCTCCGGCCTTTCCAACAACCTCGTCCAATCCCTCCACCATCTCCATCACACCCACTCTGCCCTTGTTGGCCAACATGGCTTCGTTCCCCCCGCATCCTCTTAGGTGCATATCGTCCGGCTTTCGTCGCCACCCTGCGCCCACTTGTAAGACGACGTGCTGGCCAAAACTCAATCACCCTCTCGGGCGGCTCTTTTGCACTTCTGCATTGTCTTCCCCCAGCCTCCCCAGCCAGCAGATGGTCGCTCCCTGCTGCGGGACATTGACATCGCCGATGCGAGGCAATCTCGAGAGATATGGACATGCTCGGCCCGGGGGGAGGACCTTGTTCGTTCTTTTCACTCGGCACAGGTAGCCTTGCCATGCCGTCTCCTCCCGTCCATGAGCTGGCTGTCCGATACGTCCAGATGTCGTGTTGCCTGCTCTGTAGCACATGCGCCAGCAATGCGGCCTTTGGGATGGCGCCGTTTGTTAGCACCATCGGGTGGGGCGCAATTACCGTGGTACAACCTCTGAGAAAAAAGAGCGCAATTGGGAGACTTAGCAGAAGCCGTCGTTGGTCTTCTATTCATGCATAGCGTACAGGAGAGCACACTTGGCGACCTCGCGAAATATTACATTGTGGATCCTACCGTGATGGCTGATCGGTAAAGGTGCAAAGTTTTTTCTACCCACAGTGCCTACCTATCCAAACTCGCTGCAGGCCAGGATAGATGCTTGTTGCTGAAAGCCATGCCCAGATCTGCGCCGCAAACAGCCCCCAACCAGCCCTATCTCCAGGTACTCACTTATTACCACAGTACCGTTGTACCAAGATCGTCAACCGCCAACCTTCCTTCTCATCAGGCCAACACCCTTGTCCAAACGTGTCACTGCCCTTCAGCTCTTCCCGTTCACTATCTCGCGAATTACGAAGGATGCGAGCTCGTACTCAGGTACCATTTTCAATTAACAATTGCTGACATGCGATTTTAGACTAACCATTGGATGCGCACTCACGTCTAATCAACCTTGGGGCTATGTCAGCTCACACCGCAATAATGGATATCCTAAAATGCTGTGTACCAGCCCTTTCACTGCTCCACGCACTCAACCCACGAGCATTACCGCATTCCCCCGGTCGATTGCGAGATACCGCTGGTAATTTTCTGCGTTTTTGCACCCATTTACGCGCAGCGCCAACGAGGTTCACATACCCTGTAAATTCTGATAAGCTAGCCCAGGAAGCAGAAGGAATCCTGGCTGATTCAAACCTCCATGAAACTGCCAAAGAATTATGCACGGCAGAGAAAATCATCCGGACACCCAAAGCCTTTAGGGAGGATGAAATACAAGTTTACATGCTGTCCAATGGTTTGGTTATCATATACTTATTCCGCACCTGCATCGTTGTGAGGCTCTTTGGCCAGGTGGCTTTTCTACGCCAAGAGACAGAAAAGCTCTAAAATTGCCTGAATTGGCAAATGCCTCGTTTGATCACGTGAGTGAGCCTTGGTGCTTTGACAGCATTGGCATTCCTGAGTAGTTGAGGCAGTGTACCACACCAGTGTCCTCAACAAACAACGATTGGGTTAGCTGTGTATATTGTTCCCCATTCATATTGACAGAAAGCACAGTATCATAGTCTATTCCTGGATCCAGATGCCTGCGACCAATCGGGAATAATCAAGACAAGCATCTTCGTCAGCATTTTCACACAATGACCGCGCCGTAGTATCCCAATGTTTGACTTGGCATCGAGTTTCCCATCATTTTCACGTCGAGTTTACACGCGGGAAGAGGAGAGGTCACAACTTTGCCAAATGAAAAAAGCTGCGATGAAAATTGATGCTTCACTCAACACTGTGTTTCTTGCAGGTTGCCATCAATATTCCAGTTGTTCACTAAACTAGGCTACTAGTCGAAGAGTTAGAACATTAGCTTGTTTGGAGACAAACGTTTGACGAACAAGATCAAATGTCTAGCTGTGACCATGCTACGCATCCAACTTCGAAATACATTAGATGGATGTTTGTAATTAGATTCTTCCATCGTTACGCCTTGTCCGTCCAACGATGACGTACCCACCATGAGACCGCACAGTACAACAACAACCCATTGTAGTATGGCAGCAACACTGAAGCATGCTAATCTTTTGTGGGGCGAATATCGCCAATTGAGTCTTTCCCGCAAACTCATCGCATCCAAAAACCTGACAAAATCGTCCTCCGAATTATTTCCTTTGCGCTAGTCGAAAAATGGATTCACCCTCTAACCCGATTGGTGATAGGCTCGCGGTTCCATCCTCGCTCAACCCTCGATAACAAACTTCAAACCAACAATCACGCATTCTCCGAGAGACGTCCGTCCATGACACGGAAATGGGAAATCTTTTTGTCATTCGCTCGGCCGAAATCTTGAGTCACTAGTATATAATGGCAGCAGGTCCCTTCTATTTAGAAACACTATACCAATATACAACTTTCATCTCCTGTGTCTTCGCCATTCACCTAGCTCGAGCTTGAAAACATCCACTCACCGTCTTCAACACAAGCAATCCTACCCAAGCTACAGCCGTTTCTGACCGAATCTTTGACCATGGCTCCCCAAAACACTCCCGCATTAAATCACTTCGACAAACCCCACTCAGAACAAGCACCACGCCAACACTCCCGCGTTCCTGCAGTATCTTCTCCTACGACCGATGGTGAAGATGTCGTCAACCTTCCGTTTCGAACACTCAGCCGAAATGCCACATTGGAAGAGTATACTCAAGAGACGATTGATGGTCAAATACTCAGAGATGTACGATCCAACGTTACGGGACGGACAGAACGATATGAATTAGTGACATGGAAAATCGACGATCCTGAAAACCCCAAGAACTGGTCCAAGGCATACAAGTGGTGGTGTACTATGTGCGTCGCCACTACTTGTTTCGTTGTGGCTTTCAACAGTGCTGTTATCACCGCTGATCTGGAAGGTGTTTCGAAAGAATTTCACGTCTCTGAAGAAGTTGCCTTGTTGACTGTCACTGTCTTTGTGGTGGGATTCGGTGTTGGGCCCATGGTGTTCGCTCCTTTGAGTGAAATCGTTGGAAGAAGGTGTGTATTGCTTTGCAATCTTCCATGTTTGTCCAGTCACTGATTACGATGCAGGCCGATCTACGCCTCGACACTGCTCGTTGCAGTTATCTTCACGATACCAGGAGCCGTAGCCAAAAATATAGGCACACTCCTCGTCACCCGATGTCTCGCTGGTATTGCATTCTCCGCTCCGATGACTCTTGTAGGCGGTACACTTGCGGATATGTGGAAGAATGAGGAACGTGGTGTCCCCATGGCCGCGTTTTCCGCAGCCCCATTCATCGGACCTGCTGTCGGACCTTTAGTAGGAGGCTTTCTCTCTGACGCGTGCGGATGGCGATGGTTATACTGGATCCAACTTATCCTCAGTGGTGCTGTCTGGTTTCTCATCACCTTCACGGTCCCAGAGACATACACTCCCTCGCTTCTTGCCAAGCGTGCAAAATCACTAAGGAAAGAGACTGGAAATGACAAGTTCGTCACTGAAGAAGATCTTGATCTCCGTCCCTTTACCCAACGGCTCTGGCTTTTCCTAGTACGCCCATTCCAGCTGCTTTTCCTGGAGCCCATCGTCTTCTTCATTTCGACCTACATGAGCGTTCTCTATGGCCTGCTTTACATGTTTTTCGTTGCGTAAGTCATACCTACCTACACGCTCACTGCTTCTCTAGCTAACAAGAATAGATTCCCCATCGTCTACCAGGAAGGAAAGGGCTACAGTGCCGGAATCACGGGTTTGATGTTCATTCCCCTTATGCTCGGTGTTCTCCTAAGCGCTGCGTGTGCTCCGCTCGTCAACCGACACTACCTCACTCTCGTCGCAAAGCACAATGGCCACCCACCGGCCGAGGCCCGACTCATTCCGATGATGATCTCATGCTGGTTCATCCCAGTCGGCCTATTCATCTTTGCCTGGACCTCTTACAAGGAAGTCCACTGGATTGGCCCTGCCATCGGCGGCTTCCCTGTTGGATTCGGCTTCATCTTCCTGTATAACGCCGCTAACAACTATCTCGTCGACTCGTATCAGCACCAGGCCGCTTCAGCTCTGGCCGCAAAAACATTTCTGCGATCGTTCTGGGGTGCGGGTTGTGTGCTCTTCACCACGCAGATGTACCATCGGCTCGGATACCAATGGGCTAGCTCGTTGTTGGGCTTTCTGGGCCTTCTCTGCTGCGCTATTCCGTATGTCTTCTACTTCAAGGGTGCGGCTATTCGCAAGCACTCGCACTTCGCATACAGCGGCGACGAGGAGAATCAGGGCCCCGTCGGCAAGGAGATCACAGAGGGCCATTAGGTGTCTGCATGAACGGAACATGCTTTCGCATATACGAAAGTCTCTTGTGACCATCAGTAAGTGGAATCGTGCAGATGGAGTAGATCAGGATAAGGATTGGAGCACAGATTTGCGGCTTTGTACAGCGCTAAGATTTTTGGAACCCATTTATCGGCGATGAACTGGTGACACATCCACTTAGGTTGGGAAAAAATTGTTGGGAATTATTGGTTTAGAAGGAGTCACGGCTTTGTTAGGCATTTCCGGCGTTCAAAAATCCTCGCAGGATAGGATGTTTGTCTCGTTCATGGCATTTGGTTTGGAGTTTGGTGGTTGATAACATGTGTGCATGGTTGGTCATAGATACGAATCTAGCTATGTAGCTTGATTACAAAAAGTGGTTCGGGATTTATACATAATATTAATAATTAATAACCTTGCGACTCATCCCCTCGTATAGAAGCAGTAGCGTACTACCTGTCTCTCCCCTAACCGAGCCTCTGACTATATGCTTGTTTTGTAGATAATCGCCGCGCTGTTCCCAAGGCAGTGACTTATAGTGTGCGGGTCGCTTTTTCCTTCGGGAAACGTGATTCGGCGAGATATCTCGGGATGACGTGTGATGCAGTCTCGTTCGAACCAGGGGTGGCCCAGATACAATTCCTCAACGGTGGATATCGGAACAACAAGCGATAGACATGGGATTAAATAAAGGTGGCAACAGTCAATATAGGCGTTAATAGATGAAAGTTTCTCTTGTTCAATGTTTCAAGGTTGAGGGTGGCAACCAAATAGCTTAGTCACAAAATCCATCCAATCAAACCATAGAGATGTTTCAACCCTTGTTTAGCGTCGTCGGACGCATGGGTGGGGTTCATCAATCGCAAGTGCACAGCTCCAATACACCATCTCCAACCCCAATTTCTCCCAACTCAGCGACGATGGAGAACGACGAGAACCAAACGCCACCGTTGCCGCATTCGGGCTCGGGTTTCTCCCAGGATGCGCCAGCTCGTTCCGACATCGATGAGATCTTGCGGCGGAAGCGGAAAGCGAGAGAATACAAGGTAGGACCGCACGCGCTTTGCTTGGGAAGAAGATCTGGAAAGCTTTGATCCTGCAAGCGGCACTTACTGATACGTTATCTATAGGCTTGCTATCCATGTAGACAACGCAAGGTCAAATGTGATCAGAATGTACCGTGTAAGACATGTGTTGTCCGCGAGCATCCTGAGCTATGCTCATACCATCCTCCGACCGAGACGCACCCGCCAGCGAAACGAATAAGCATGCACAATATGGGACATAACGGCAATGATTTCTCCAACGGAATGGTTCATATTCACGGCGGTACCGTTACTATGCCGCGAGAGGTGTGAAATCGCGAGTGCAAATGATGCAATCGAGGAGCTGACATTAGTAGGATTGGGAGCGCATTTGCGCAAAGCTACAGACGGCCGAGAAGTCGCTGGCGGAGTTGAAGAACTCAATTAGTAGCGTATCTGAAGTAGCACCGAATAATGCTCCAACAAATGGATACTCACCCGCCACTGCTGGAAACACGCCCCTCGCCGCCGTTGCGCCTATGGATAGCGAACAGAGCCATGTCCGGACCCAGGGCGTTCACACCCATAACGAATTTACAGGCCAAACGATTCATGTTGGACCGAGCTCCCTTCCCGCTCTTGTAATGGCTCTTGGGAGAGGTGAATCGCAATGGGGAGTGCAGGATCTGCTGGGAAAGAAAAACATGCTACCAATATTCGGACTCGACAACGAGAGCGCCACCTATCCATTTGTTGATCTCTGGGGTTTGCCACATGGCTCGCTCGCTCGTGCCAGCGAGCTTGCAAGCGCCTTTCCAAGCGACTCCGAGTGTCTCAATTTCTTCCGAAGCTATCGAGAAACAGCACATGTTGTCTACCCGGCCGTCGGCGATATAGAAGGGGTAGAATCGGATCTATTGTTGTTTCTAATCAATCGTGCAAGCTCTTCAGGCGGTACCGGGGTCTCTGAGGAGCAAATCTATGGCAAGAACTTCCAATGGATAGGCCTGCTATTCGCGATTCTTGCCTCGGGATGCCAATGTTCGACACTTCCCAGGAAAGAACGAGAGTTGACATCTCAAGTCTACATCTGCTGTAGCTTCGAATGCCTCCGATTCACCAACTTTCTCTCGCATGCGACGTTGGACAATATCCAAACTCTCCTTATCCTTGGCAACGTAATTTCGAACAATATGAACGCCGGCGTGGCTTGGAGTTTGATGGGATTGACTGTCCGTTTATCTCAGACTCTGGGTCTGCATAGACTTTGCCCGCCTGCAACACCCTTGCATCACAAGATCTATCGAAGCAAAGTTTGGTGGGCACTATTGTGGCAGGATTCTTTGTTGTCAATCTCATACGACCGGGCATCATCAACTACGACTATCGACCACACCGTTCCCCTGAGTCCGCATACAGCGCCTGGTACCAGAACATATGTGGAAAGCATGTATCGCCTTTGTAAAGTTGGTCTCGACATCGTTCGAGAACGCCAACGACCACAAAACTCACACGATGCATTGATAAGGATAACAGAGCACCGAAACGAGTTGCAAGAAATCATGGTAGACGCAGCTGACTATCTCAAGGATTCGAGGAGATGTCGGTCCATGAGAGATCAACTAGAGCACTGGGCACTCTATCTCCACATTTCGTACATTACATCCGAGCTTTGTCGGCCCGCAATCAGCCCTAGCACGGCCAGCCTCGATCTATCGAAGACTTTAAGGAAGACTTGTATTGACAGTCTCACGAACACGGTAGAGGCATTCCTTGGTCTGCAGAATATGACGCCTTTTGCCACCCGGTCGTGGGCATCCGTACACCGATCGTTGAGTTCCGCCCTACTCCTTGGAATTCTCGGAGAGCAGAACAGGAACGAACGCGCACGAAGTCTGCTTTCAAACTTGATTCAGGTCTTGACAGAAGTCACATCGACTGTAGACCCGGCGGAGCTTTCTGCCCCCATCACTCGTTCAGTCTCGGCCCTCCAACGGCTTCTCAATCTGCAGAATACAAAGGTACAAGCGCGTAAAACTAGCAGTGATTCAGGATCACAATCTTCACCGACCCTGGCTACCTTCACGGCAGATGACCTTAATGCAGTTCTCAACTTTGAGGACTCTGGTTTCCCTCAGTCTCCTCTTGTTGGACTTGATCTAGACTCTTCTCCATATGCACTTATGGAATCGATTGTATGGGGTGCTAAGAAATCTCCTTGAAAGCGACGAGCACTGTCCAGCATTTTCTCACGATCTATGACGCAATCTTATATCTCCAGTTGCTTATCTAACGCGTTGTCGCGGATAGTGGTATTGGAAAAAGCAACAATTGTAGAACTTTTTAATCATTCGTTACAGTGCCTACGGACAGCCTAAAAGTTAGAAGAGGATGGGCCATGCTATATGCACTTTTAGGTTCAATGAGTCAGGGAATCACGGGTTCAGGCGTCTATGGGTTAGGGTGTCACTAATTGATACCCGTGGGTCACGTACCTCTTCGGACCTGGCGCGCTGGGGTTTGGGATTTTATATTTGGGGCGCGATTCACCGTAAGATAGAGATGGCTATGCTAAAGAAGAGCATGAAATACGGTAGGAACGAGAGGAATGAAAGGCACAAGAGGGCTTTGAGTCCCTTCAATCGTCAAAAGAGCGCAAGTAGGGCGATAATGCTGGTTTGCTTTCCTTGCCCACAGTGAGTAATCTTGCTATATGGCGACGGCGCAGGAGCGGTAGCGCTTTCAAAGCATTCCGAGCCTTTCACAATTCTTCTCACCCACTGTGTCTTGTTCTCAGAACTTTCTTTCTTTTCTATTTGTCACTATCCATCATTGCGCCCGCGTTGCAATTGACCGTTGACGCTGCTCTCTGCATTCGCAACTTTTCTTTGGTGCTCTGCCTCAACCACAAACAAAATGTCCCACCCAACAACACTCGCCAGCGCCCACGCTCATAAATCAATCCTCCAAACAACAACATTCAATTTCTCTCCTCTGCACCGCACACATTGACGGAAGCTCCACGCAAACCACTCGTGCACACGCACCGAAAAGAACCCCCCATCACACTTACCTTCCACTCACCCCCGCGCAATGTCAGTCCCTACGAACCCGTTTCCCGCTCTCGGCGTTGGCCTTGCGCAATTCAACTCCGAAGCCATATACCGTGAAGCCATACGGCAATTCGAAGCTCTCGTCGCCGCGCACGAGACCACAGAAAGCCAGTTCCAAGCACCAAACGCACAGAACGAAGAACCGGATTCAACCCACTCTCTAACGTACGTCGACCTCCCGGCCTACTATCGCAATCAATTCCACTTGGCAACAAAAGACCTCTCCACTGAAGAGAAAACGCGCCTGTTGATGCTGTGCTTTGCGTACAAGACGAAGGCGGGTGTACTGGCGTACTTGGAGCTTCTGGACAGCGAACCGCCTTTGCCGTTTGTGAGGCGGTTTCGGCGGATTGTGGAAGACCACGGCCGGGACAGTGCTTTTAGGGATGAGGATGTTGAAGGGGTTGTTATTGATGAGAATGAGAATGAGAATGAGAATGAGAATGGAGAGGCGGGAGATGGAGAGGGAGAAAGCACTGCACAGCGTGATCCAGACTCGGGATTCAGATGCCAGACTAGGCAGAGTATACGGCTGGGTGGGGGGAGACAAGTTCGTCCGCAGTCGGATACACGCCGTTCACGCAATCCAGACGGGGGTCTCGACAAACAACCCGTCGTCCTTGTCGAACCAGCATTTCCCCAGCATACAACGCCCGAACAGACATCTCCCCGTAAGCTTTCCAGCGACGCCCACAGCCCCTCCTTCATCATCCCCACCCTCCCCCTCGCCTTCCCATCCCTCTTCTTCCAGATCCTGGCCTCCACCTCCCCGCTCCCCACCCTCACAGCCCCAGCCCTGCTCTCGCACCCAGCAGCCTGTCTCCTGGCCCTCTCGCCGGGCCTGAAAGCCTCCCTCCTCGCCACAGGCGTCGCTTCCTGCGCCGAGCCGTCGAGCCCACGCCGACACGACGCGCCCATCGAAAAGGCCCGCTGGACGAATTTCTTCGCCCATATTCTGGGTGATGCTGCGGTGCTCCGGACGCCGAATCCGAATCGCGCGGCGCTGATCTCTGCTCGGGCTGGCTATGGCCGCACGGATCTGGAGATCTGGTGCGCTATGTGGCGTGGGGAACGGCAGAGTGTCGGGCTTAGGGAACGGGGGAGGGAGCTGAGGGGCGGGAATAGGATGGGGGATGGGGGTGGGGGTGGAGAGGGGAGGAAGAGGAAGAGGGAAAGGGAGATGGTTGTGAAGTTCGAGGATGGGATGGGGGAAGGGAAGAAGGGGAGGGTATGAGAGGGAAAGAGATTGTGGGTGGATGGGGGGACGAGAAGGGGTTTTGTTTTTTCCTTGTGTGCTGGGATTGAGACGAAGAGCATGTATATGGAAAGGTGATATTTGGGGCTCTGAGAGATTGGTGTCTTTCTTTTTTGTAATGTGTATATGGATGGATGGATGGGGGTGGGCAAGCTTCGAATACACTGACCGTGAACGTTGAAAATTGCATTGCAAGTGTGAATGTGATTCGTTGTCTGGTTGGGGGGGGGGGGGGGGGGGGGGAACGGATGAGTGCGGATGAGTGAGGGATGGCAAATGGATAGATAGAGGATATGGGAATAGTTGGATTCTCGTATATGATTGTTCGTTCCTCTGGTTTCGGACGTACCATTCTCTTCTTTCCCCCTGGCAGGGAAGGTGCGAATACAGTGGATGCTAGTGTGGAAGTGATTTGGTGTATATCCAGGGGGAAGTGATAGATGGTAAGTAGATGGATGGATGGATCCTTTAGGAAAAGGCGGGCTCTTGTAAATCGGGTTGTGTTTCTGTTTGTTTCAGGTGTAGGTAGCTTTCCCCTTTTCTTGATAAGAATTGTGTATGATGGATAGGACAGCGGAATTGCGAATATCTTGAAGAGTAATATGACAAGTAGTGTGGAAATGATCTAAGTGTATGTTTCAGAGTAATGCATCGGTAAAGGTAAGTGGGGGATTTGGGTAGTAAATAGGTAATCAGATTATGGAGAAAAGGCAGGAATATGTGAACTTTTTTAATTCCTACACAGAGAAGTATGAAGTTCTATAACTAGGGACAGGTGCAAAAGTGAAAGTTGGGTTGTTAGTAAGTAAATAATTTAGTACACATAGAGAGGAGGAAACTAACAGTTTTGTGGGAGGAGATTACATGTTTATGATTGTTTTTCGTTTTTTTTTTCATTTCAAGGGTGGAGATGTGCAAATTCATTGAACGCGGAAGCGAAAGGAGGTTTATTGGTGTGTAAATAGTAAAATAAAAGTTGGGAGGTAATGGACTCGGGTTGGTTAGTAATAAAGCGGGATGGTAAATGGACGTGGATATATGCGGGGATTCGGAGGGTGCCCGCACATGACCAAGTGCATATTTGATGTGTCAGTCACGTGAGCCTACCATTCTCGTCCACACTTCCCAAGTTCATATTATCGACGAATCAAGACAAAGTAAGTCGGAGTGCACTGAGAATGTTTTCTTTAGTTTATTTATTTGTTTCTTCATTTATTTATTTCTTTCCTATTCCACTCCTCTCACAACAACTCGATCCTAGCCCATCCGCCCATTAAGCATTACGTTACTTTCTTTAGTCTCGCCATGGACAATCCGAGTCCGACGATGACATGATGCCCATCCATGCCTTGCCAAAAAGACCCTGCCTGAATACCAAAAATCTCCACCCTTCATACCCTCTACCAATACAAATATGCACACCTGAAAAAAACAAGGTGGTGATGCGTATGTCTGTTCCCCCCCCCATGCTCCTGCTCCTCCGAAGCGAATGTGATTGTACATGTACATTGAGTACTTTAAACTTTTACAGAAGCGACCGACTTTGGGTATCAAAAAGGTTGGCGAATAAACAAAAAGAAGAATTTGGAGAAAAAGAGAAGGCGCAAGGATGCAATCAATAGCAAGGAGACATGCAGTTCGAACGAAACCGGTCTCATGCAATGCACCCATCCAAGCGGACCCAGAAGAAGAGTAAAAAATGGCGGGGGTCGAGAAGTCGAGGTGGATGGTTGGTTATGATGATGTGATATGATGAAGGCCGTACTAGAAAAATAACACCGACACAGGTCGCTGGGAAAATGCTTTCAATGCTCAGTAATAAACGCCTCCTTTGTATGCATAAGTCGTGAAAAGCGCAATGGCGCTGGGGTTGAGAGCGCGGTCCAAGGGTAAAATGTGAGCGAGTCGTTGTAGAGTGAACTACCTCGACTCGGAATCGGAGCCAACGGTATCGCCGTCCCAGAGGCTCTGTGCGTCGTCTACGGGTGTGCGGGCACCTGCGGAGGGGCTGCGAGTGGAGAAGGAAGAAGAAGAGCCGGTCGCCCAGTCGTCAGAGTCGGAAAGGGGGTGGAACTCTTCGTAGATGTCAAGCATGCTATATCCGTTATCCTGGGGATCGCCAATCTCGACGTAGTCGTAGTCCCAGCGGAACTCCTTGTCAGTCTGAATGCGGGGAAGGAACTTGGCGCGGGACCAGAAGTAAGCAACTCCGGCAACTATAGATCTATTAGCGATGTACTCGGGGAGAGAAGTGGGGTGAGAATAACTTACGCAGACTGCCAGCGACGAGATCTACGGCGTAATGGTGAGAGAAATACATGGTAGACCACCACAGCCACATTGTGTAGAAGACATAGAAGGGGAATAGCTTGGGGAACACATGTCCCATGAATAGAGTCTCGAGGGTGGCCCATCCCGAGTGCAGGGAAGGGAAGGCACCGAAAACCATGGGGGAGGCCAAGAAAGTGGACGTGTACATGTCGAAGCCCAGGAGTTTGTCAATGGCTTTCAATCCCGCAGCATCACCGGCGATTGAGTAGTTGGCAGGGGCCAAGCCGTATGTGTTCTCGTACCAGGGCGGAGAGCAGGGGAAGATGAGCTGGATGATGACGGCGGTGATGTTCATGTATCCGAAGGCGCGGGCCCAGGTGGGGAGTGTTCCAGGAGGACCCCAAATGAACATGCAACCGCTGACGACCACGGGGGACACATAGTGGACGATTCCATAGGGCAACCACGCTAGAATATCCAACACAACATGCTTATGGGCGGACAAGATGTTGCTCAAGTTGGCGCCGTAGATGATGTTCTCGAGGGCTGGAAGGACGCGGACGAAGATGGAGGGACGATATTCGGCGGGGACGTATCTAGAGGTGACCCAGTCAGTACGTTTGCGGTATGATTCATGCATGTGAAGTCGCATGGATTTGGTGGTGCGTGCCACGGCCACGGACCGTCTCAGAACCATTATGCCCCAATTGAAGGGGGGATTGCGTGGATTGTGGCGCAAGAAAGAAGGAATTGGAGGGGATAACGTACTTGCAGCTCGAGAACAGGAGTAGCCATGTCAGAGCGGGGAGAAATGGAAGCAGGAACTGCCTAGTGATGGGCATCAAGAGACCGCCCATGAGCAAGGCAGAGGCGAATGTCTTGGCGAACGGTCCCGGAGCCTCAGAAACGGAGACGGCGAATATGGCGATGATGGCCAGAATCAAATACTGGCCGTCATATATGGACCACGGATGGGCACGCAGCGAGCGCAGAGTGTCGGCGGGCGAGAAGGAGGTTTCGAGGGAGGTGATGGATGACGTGGGGGACTGGCGACTGCGTATGCGCGAGCGCGTAGCTCTCCATTTCCTCCGCACGCGATGGGGGATAAAACTGGGCAGAGCAGAGAGGCCCGGGATGCTTTTCGCCGAGGACATCATGTTGGCGGCAGAGTTGTCGAGAAACGCGAGGTATGATTTATTCGTCATGACTGTGAATGTGCGGTCGGGTCTGGAGGTAGGAGGGCGGTGGTGGTGGTGGTGGTTCGGGGATTGTGCGGCGGACAATGGCGGCGAAGTACACACACACAGAGGCGCGCGACCAAGAGCTGCTGGGACGGGATACGGGGGCGAGGGCCAGTCCAAGAGCTGTTGGTGAAGGAGGAGGAGAGCCGGAGAGGTTTGGGCGGGAGGGGGAGAGAGAGAGATAGACACAAATGAAGCAGAGCAGGCGAGTGAAGGGGCAGCAGCGGAAGGGACGGATTATGAAAGAGGTCATGGAAGAGGGCGGATGGCTGAGGCGCCGCTGCCGGGGTGTGATTGGCCGGCTCCGATGGGGGGCCCTGCGCGACTTGCACAGCGGCTGACCGGGGGAGCCCGCGGCCAAAATTGCGCCGAGCACGGACGAGCAAGGCGGCGCCTAAGTTCCAAGGTCCCTCCACCGACCAAGCTCAAATCTCGTTTAGCAAACAGCTGCGCTGCTGTGTACGGTACAATGCCCCCAGGCAGGGAGGGGCTTGGAGTGGGTTTGCTGATGTTGGAGAGAAGTGAGAGGAGAGGGGAGGAGACGGAAGGAGATGGGATGACATGATACTCTTGGATGGGGAGTCTGCACCGTCATCAAACGACCCACGATAACAGACTTGGTTGTGCTGCAGCCAGCGCATGAGAAGCGTGCTCGCGTGATTCAAGACGCTGCAGACACACACTCCAAAGACTGCAGTCACTCTCTCTCACCGTATGGGCCGTATGCAACTGGAGAGCCATACAAAGTACACGGTACGCCGTACACCGCACATAGCAATGCTAGGCAGCGAAGAGATGGGCCTTGTTGTCCCAGAGCGGGACCCATGACAAGCACAACCCTGGCGCACAAGCCACGGCACATCACATCGTCAAGTCGGTTAAGAAGTGTATTTTCCTTGGACACCCAGAGACAAGAAGACGCACTTGCGCCGTTCGCCGTTAGAAAGAAAAAGAAGAAGAAAAACCTACAACGTCCATGCTGGTGCTGGTGGTTGCCCTTGGTCTCGATGACATCAGGACACATGCGTCCGCATCGCGCGGCGCAAAGAAGCGCAAAGGACGCCAGTATCGACAAAACGAACAAAGTCCATGTCGTCTACCACACTACGCTTAATTACCATGTACAGTTGAGCCGTTGCCGTCCAGCGATCAGCCTCGCCGCAGCAATTCACAGCACATACGCAACATGACTTCCAAGTTGTGCCATGGCCATGATTGCGAAGATGCAAAGTGCGGTGGGTTATACAGGCACACGACAGCTAACGACAGCCAACGACAGCCACGACAGCTACAACAGCCACAACTGTCGACTGTGTCACAGCCCCATCTCCACGCAACACTCACGCCGCAAGCCCAGGCACACGAAACACTCTTCTTTCCCCGCCATCGCCATGCGTGTCCGTTCTCAACCCATTCACCACCTGTCTTACCGTCACCCCAACTTCCAACCCCGTACTGGGCCTCCTACGCTTCCGTCTTCCCCTCACATCTCAAAACACACCCTTCGAACCTTCAGTCCGCACATGTGACATCCCAACATCCTCAAGGGACCTCAACCCACTACCTGCCCGCTGCCCGCTGCCCGTTTTCTGACAAACCATGATTCACATCCGACCACATCCAACCAATCGCTTCCGCTTTTCTCCTCCGCTCTTCTCTTCCGCTCCATCCTCCGCTGACCAAGCCAGACGCCCCGTGGCCCTGTCCCTCGGGCCTCTCATGCTCAAATTTCATTCACTCATCAATCATCACTCACATAACCCGAGTCCGACTCTGTCGCTTCGCTCGCTCGCTCGCGCACTCGGCTCCCTGCAAGCCCGGCCTTCCGAGAGAACCCGTCCGCGACCAGCCCAGCATCCCAGGCCCTCAGGCCCGCCTCAGTACCCATCTTTAACTTGACCACCAAGCAAAGCAACCATTTTCCTGTCCATTCCTCCCCCCAGCAACCAAACTCCACTAACCCAGGTAAGCCCGTGCCGCAAAACCCATCATTAAAACAAACAGTTGCAATCTCTTTTCTTGAGTCTCACTGCCCTTTTCCGACTTCATCGAGATCGCTCTCGCTCCCGTCCTCGCACGAGGAAGCACGCTCGCAAGGCGTTCCTAAATCCGACCCTCCGTTGGTTGGGTTGGCTGCGTGCCTTGGCGTGGCCCCATTTCCCATCCATCCCATTGTACCTTAGATCGGTCCCAAATTCCAATATCGAAACGCGACCATTTCACACCAAATGAAAAAAAAAACCCCTCAATCAGATTTCCCCTATTCTCTTTCGTCCGAAACAGATCCCGGAACGGAAGCACGAAAGAAAGAAACTTTCCTCAAGGAGAATTTCTCCCCATCGTGATCGTCCGATCCTCCGAGTCAGATCTTTTTTTTTTCTCTTCCTTTCTGTCTCGCCTGTTCTGCTCTGCTCTCTCGCGGCTAAAACCCCTAAAAAGTCCCTGGGAATCAGCAACCACACAGCATGTCTTCAACGGTTCAATCCAGAGACGACCCCTTTTTCCCATTTGCAACACACACTGTAGTACAGACCACTCTCTATATACATCATACACTCGTACAAACACCAACTCCGTCTCCAGAGCCCATAGCACAAATCCCCGAATAACACCCATTGCCTCACCAACCCCTGCCCTTTCCCCTCCGCCCCAACAAACAAACTCCAACTGAATCCTGTTCGAATCAATCGTCATGTTTCAACCCTCTCCTCCCCATGCCAGGCCCTGCACAGCTCTCCAACACCCCCTGCGCCACAAAACGCGCCCACCCAGCGCGACCCTGAAGCGTACCGCACGGTCCCCTACCCAAACGCAACGATGGTCTCGTTTCTCTCTTCTAATTTCACGAACATGCTGCATGGCGCACAGTGCACTTTATTCCTGCTGCTGCCCGTGCCGCTGCGCAGTGCACTCCCATTTTCCTGCCTGCCTGGCCGTTCCAAACTTATGTTCCGGACCCGAGCCGGCACTGCAGCAGCTTGGGAGCGAGGAGAATACGAGCATACGCTGCCAACCGTTATGGAATACGATGATGCGACGCGATGGCTTGCGTGGCGCCGTTGCTTTGTGCGTTCCAATGAACGACCTCATGCGCTTGTCTTGCCTTGTCTTGCTTTGTGCTAATTGCTGTAAGGAATAGCGTGATTTTTTCTTTCCTTTTCTTTTAGCTCTGCAGTACGCTGTAACTATAGACGTCCACTTCGTAGGTGGCCCTTGCGAATGAAAATGGACCTTGGGAAGGGGAAGTATTGCATTTTATATTATTATTAGTTCTTTCTGTTTTGTTGTAGGTGGACGACTTTCCTCGATGCATGGATCCAGATGTTGCAATTGCATGGTTCTGGATTTGTTTTTAAGGGGGATGATGTGATATGCGCAGAGGTGCTTGTTGAAAAGAGATTATAGGAATTAAAATAATCAGATACAGGAGTGGTCACGTGCAGTATGGATCCTTCAAGCTCTTAACCCTCCTTTGTAAGTTCTCTGAGCACTTGGCTACCGATGGTAAGCTTTGACTTTAGTTGTAGATCCTAGCGACCTCGTATCTGCCCATATATCTCTAGGAATTTCCATCTCTTTGTCATCTCCGATTTGTTACACCTTAGAAGCAAAGTGATTAATTCTTGACTCTGGGTCCCTGGGGGCGTGAGTGGGGTTCTGTGTTTGGAGGGGCCAATATCGTCCAGGCAAAAAAGGCAATATCAATTTTCCGAACGAAGCCCGAACTCCGTACACGGCACGAACATGAAAAGGGTTTGGTTATTCGAGGTAGGTGCCGAGAACAAGTCGACATGCAGAGAGACACACTGTCTTGCATACACATAAAATGGCAAGTTCCAGTGAATCAATAGTCCTTCGAACCAGCACGATGAAGTCCTTTCCTACTCGAGATATAGGGGACGATGCAAGAGAGCAGGGCAAGATGCTACGTACAGGCTGGGACGACGCCGGCCGCAATGTTCGATTTCCATCCGCTCGGTACGCATACGATTGATATCTAGCCTGGAAGTCCCTAGACTAGACTCTCTGGCACTTCTTCTGTGTGCTATCCTACACTGCCTGTTTTCCCAGTATCTGGACAACCGAGTCATTGTCCCCGACGGATTTCATACAGCCCCAAGGTCGACCAAATTGTCTCAGGGCTACGTTGTGACCATTTCAATACCCTGTTCAACGTCTCGACCTTTTTCAGTGGAATAAGACGCTGCTGGATGTCATTCAAATACCGCGGACATTAAACCAGAGCACGTTTACGGGCTCTCTCGCCAACTTTGACTGCTATGATATCAATAACAAGAAAGATCCCGAAGGTGGCGCGGAAGAGTAGTTGGGGTGGGGATGGAGGATATGGAGAGGGAGTTGCGGGATTTGGAGGTGAGGTTTGGAATGATGAGGGTTTGGGGTACTCGGGGCGATGACGTCGGTGATGTTGACGATATGTGGAAGAAGGAAAGTGTAGATGGATATTCGTTAGTGCGAAAAAGGGTAGGTTTCGGCACTGTGGAGGAGATGGTTCCCCTTGTCTGATAATGGATATAAGCCTGGTTGGTATATGGGTGGACAATATATCAAACTGAGAATGAGACATAAGTTCTTGCTCACACGCTATCGAATAAATTCAACTAGACTACAAGATACAATATCAAACTCGGGGTATCGCTAACCATGCTACGCCATATCATGCTACAATATGCCACGCCCGAAAAACGCCACTTCATCACATCGCTAAACCCCCTCACTTCACATCATTCATTCCCATCCCTCGCAAACGACTCCGAGAAATTAATCAATGAAGTGAACATGCCCATCTCAGCTCCAATCCGCAACTCCTCCACCGTATCATTCTCCCCTAGCCACGATATAGGAAGCAAGATATACTTCCCATCAGTATTGCGTATCAACCTCGTCTTCTCCTTCTTTTTCTTGTTGATTTTTTGCGACACACGCGGAATCACGCTGTCGCCAATGGCGTCGAAGCGCTTGTGGCGATGTTCAAGGATGTCCACGTCGATAGTATTGAGGGCTACAAAGTGATATACGTGCACTTTCTTCTTCTGACGATAGCGACGGCATCGAGCTATTGCTTGGGCCATAGCAGAGTCGTATTGGTATTGGCTCTCGGCGAGAATAGGAGCGATGAAAATAACGTGATTTGCGTTGACCAAGTTGAGGCCAGATGCACTATCGTCATTCAGATTCAAGATCAGCAGCTTCTTCCTGGTCTTGGGATCCGAATTATTCTTAAAGTCTTCAACGGTTTCCGACGTGGACGAACTGCCACCCACAGAGTGGAAGGAGATGTCATAGCTTTCGAGCGCTTCCTCGACGATGTCCATTGTTTCGTCATTGGGCACGAAAATTAGACCTTGATCATCGTCAGGCATGCTGGTGATTAAGTTGACCACAGCGTGGATCTTTGCCCCCAATAGGCTCTCCTTTCCCTTGTTCCGAGAAACTCCAAGGTCGGACAGTCTCAGAAGATTTGGGGCTAGAAAAGGCGCGTCGCATCCGTCGTGAATGCAATCCTCATTGTCAACCCGTTTTGCTAGACACGGCTCGCAAACAAAGTGACCACATTGGTAGGCCACGAAAAGTTGAGATACATCTGCAGACCCGGAGCAGTTGGGTGAGTCGCAGGTTTGAGGGGTCTGAGTATTGCCACTGTCTAGCAATGGGGCGAGCTTCTCGACGTTTTTGATAAAACGTAGCGATCGCGTTCTCAACAACATTTCTTGAGCTGATGACCGGATGTTTGAAGTCGACATTTTCAACTTCTCCGCTAGGCTTGCAACCTTTTTAACTTCAGTTGGAGATGTCTCTGCAGAACGTGCTAGACGGCGCAGACTCCTGGCGACCTCGCCGTCTCCTAATGCGTGAGGACCTTCCAGATCCCGTTTGAATGTTATATAATGCCCGCCATCTTTATCCTTGACAAGGTTCTGGAAACCTTCCGCTTCTTTCATAAGGGTTAACAGCTCTCTCTTTGTCTCCGAGATTTGTTTTTCTCTTTTGTTGATCAATCCGTCTATGCCGGATTGGCCTTCAGAAGCCTGAAATATTAAGGCAGATTTCAACAAAGCCTCCTCGGCCGTGTCTGAGTTATTTAGACTCGAGTTCAGCCGGTCAATACGATCGGAAGACGAGCCTTTGAGTTTCTTCATTTGCATCTTTTGCGAGATCAAGTGCTGCGACAGCTCTAGATACACGATGTGATGAGCGAGTCCTAGTTCAACCGGACTAATTAGCTCAGAACAAGCGATATGCTCTAATGAGGGTTCGTTCTGACGAGCGAAATTGTCCAAAAATGCCTGGGCGCGCTCATGTTGCGCCTTGTGCCAGAAGTAGGATTTCTTTTCCATTTGGGAGAGGAATTTCTCTACGTCAGTTTGTTCCCCCAGCAGCTTCTTTTTCTCATGGTTATCTCGACCGAGAGAAACACCAAAAATGCCAGCAATTCGATTAACATCCGAAAAGTTTGCTAGGGCGGGTGTACCAGATAATAGCCATCGCTTATGAGACGATAAAGTTCTGATAGCTGCGTAAGCCATGGTGTTCTTTGTATCCTCACAAATGTAGTGATATTCATCAACGACAATACGATTGAATCGAAACATATGAAGAATTGAAGCGGGATAGGCTGTCCAGTCATTTGAGCGTTTTGTGGTATTTGGCGGAGAAGGTGTTTTCTTGGTAGTCTTCTTATTATTGGTACGGGACTTCATAGAGCTGTAGGACTTATATGCGCTGCCGTGGCCAATCCTGAGTGGAACAATGGCTTTGAATTCGGGTTGCCCAAGACGTTGCAATAGGACGTTGGAAGTGTTAGCGTCGAAGGCCCAAGCACCTGCTTGCTGAAGCTCTTGCACTCTTTTGGGGACCTCTTGCGATGCAAAGTCAAGCCATGCATCGTAGGCCCGCGGCTTAGTTGAAGCTGGTTCTGGCACCGCTGTAAAGCATGCTATTTGGGCGACGTAGGCAGGATCCAAGAATACCTTCCAAGACACAACAATGACCTGGGCTTTTTGAACATCCTCTATCGTGAGTTTCTGTAAGTCAACAACCCTTTCAACGATTAATACGTTGTAATCCCCGAGGAAGTCTCTTAGCTCAGTTGGCCACTGTTTGACCAATGTAGGTGGGCAAATGACTAGAGTGGCCGTTGTCTCGAATAACGCTGGCAAATTAGGCGGTGCGTGTTTACCGTTGTTCTCTAAAATGGCCTCCTGGCTTTGCGTCTTAAACTCGTCGTGTATTAGAGCAATAGTGGTGATCGTCTTTCCAAATGATGGTAAATCGGCTAGAATTCCGCCGCGCATGCTAACGGTAGCGTCTGCTCGCGCTTCAACTCTCCAACCTATGGGATGTATTTCCTCTTCAATTTCCGTGATCGTTAGAGGGACCCCGCGCTCTTGATTCCGCATCCATGTTAATGATTTCTTCTGGGCATCCCCAAGCTCGTATTGTAAACCAAGGTGACCAGAATACGGGAGGTCACCAGCATTGCTAGACAGTCGCAATTTATCGAATGGCTCCCACGCTGGTTCAACATGGTCAGCAATAAGTCTCCATGATGTTGTACATTCCCGGAGCCGCGGTTGCGATGCCATTCTTCCCCTAGCACGATGGACAAGAGATGCAACGTTGAAACCAACTTGAACGACTGATTCGTTTGAGCCAATTGAAAAACGGACGTCGAGAATTTGTGGCCTTGTTTTGATTGCACGCTCAAATAGAGCAGACGCCTTGCGGTCTTCGTAGGCAGTGCAAACACCCTTTTCATCGACATTCCATAATATGGATGGCTTTGCTGGAGCACAATCACAAGTGGCTTCCGAGCAGCTGGAATTGGGTTCAAGAATATGCCATGTATTAGCCTCTGACAGAGTCGGCAGAAGTTTTACTTTTTCCACAGCCCATTGATATGTCGAAGAACGACACGGAATAGTGGCTTCGATCACTTTAACAGGACGAGAGCAGTTTTCAACATGTTTTGATACTTCTGACAGCGATGCAACCTGAGCTTTTATGGCAGGGCTGTCCATTTCGAGGCGAAGACTTGATTTTGTCCATTCTCCGGGAATAATGGATTCTATGCTTATGCTTCGGTCACCTGGATTATGCCAGGGTCTCCAGGACGGGGGCAAACGGGCCAAACAAGGTCGTGTTTCTCCGTAGCGCATGCGACTGATGTTGTGACTGAAGACAAATGGGTCCAATTTAGTTGGTCCAATCGCATCCGGGTCGTGTAACAGATAGAGAGGATTGTGATTAGAGTCAACTTTCTTGTACAGGCTTGAGAATGACGTGCCGCAATTAGGAAGCAAGACATATTTCCCTGCCAGGCCAATCGTCTGGGATTGGCGTCCTTCAATAGAAACATCGATATGAGATGGCACGGTCTCCTTCCGGTAGTCGAGGAGTCCTAGCCTATTCCTCCAAGATTTTGTTCGGGCAACAGATGCTGTCAAAGAAAGCATCAACTTGCTTGACGAAGGAGTGAATATCTCCCATATTGGTTCCATCAATGCAGTTTGAACAGATCCGCGGGCTATTGGTTGACCTAATGCAGCCCGTAAAACGCTATTCCCAAGTTCAGACGTAGGACATGTGACATATAAATGCCAAAGGACTGTTTTACCAATCAAGAGTTCCAGGGTCGCTTCCGTGGATTCATAAACAATCTGCCAACAACCTTCTGACCTCTTAAATCGAGAGAGTGTAAAATAATTGGTCTTGAAGTTGAGTTGAGATAGACGTTCAGCAAAAGGTTTCATTGAGTTGCCAACAGGAGGCCGAGCTTCAGAGAAATTGGGGAGCAATACTCTACCCGGTAGCCTTGGCCGCCATTTTTGTTCGAACTCTGTTGGTAAAACCAGCCCCTTTCGCTCAACCTTTCCGAAATATTCATGTCTTGGGTTGCCTGCACACGAGGAGCACGCCGTGTGCCCGCATTGTCCACATTCCTGTATATTAGATGATGAAACGTGTTTGGTGCCTTCGCAATTGCATAGAGCAGAACTTAGTCTAGCATCAATTTGGAGTTCTCCAATATTGATTGAGTCAGGTTTTGTTGGTGGAATTGTTTTTGTATCCATGGATGCTGGAATGAGATAATCTGATACAAGTGTCGACACTGGGCTGTCTGTGCTGGGACCAAGAACAGCTGGAGTTGATCGGAAGGATTTACGCGCGGAGATCAAAGCAGCCAGAATCGAGGCACCGATTACGGTCGTGGACATCGCATTCCCTGCAAGATCCTGTTGCTCTTTCTGTGTTTCTTTTCCAAAATGCAACTTATTCATTGGCATGCCCTGAAGCAGCAACAGCTGACTACCGTTCAAGGATGTTTGTCTGTTGCTGATGAAATCACATCCGTTCGGTGTGATGCATGGCGCAATGCCATGACTAGTATTGAATCTTTCAACGTTCTGTGAGACATCCCAAATGGCCATCTTGAATAAAGAGTCTTCCCCAGGGTCGGCAGCTTGCTGTAGGTACTTGATATCAATTGCATCATAGACCCGTGATGACTGAGAGTTATACCACTTTCGGTTCGCGAAGTCTGGGGGCCTGATGCTTCCATTCTCACTCCATTGAGAAATCGGGTTTCGCCGGCCGAGTCGCTCGTCTGATCTTATCGTATCATACCTCAGTTTGCATAGAACCCAGTCAGATTCATTTAAACGAGATACGTAGTCAGAGTGGCTGAAGTACTCCGTTGAGAGAAATGCTTCGAAGGGGCTACTGCACGCTCTCTGGAGACCAGTCATCGTGCCCTTCCACTCGGAAGCAGCCTTGTCAGCGCCTGGACCGAATAGCTCTTGATTAATAGCAATCATGTACATTCTTTGTCGAGTTTGTGGCAGATAGTAATGTTTCGTATCGCAAATGTGCCACGTAGACTCATAGCCAATTTTCTTCCATTTAGATTTGAAGCTGTCCCAGAACTCCGAGGTAGACTTGACATTTTCGATTAGTACTACACTTGGCCGGAATCGCTTGGAATAGTTGTACACAGCATTCCATGTGTCCCCCGATTCACCCTCGTCCTCTAGGCTTTTCCGTTTATTGTTCAGTCTTGACAGATCTTTGCAAACAAAGCCTGCCACGAGAATGTCCAAATTTTGTGGTATTGTTACATCTGCGCCGTATGCTGTGGTTGCAGTGGCGTCCTGGCTAATAAATTCTCTCACGTCTCGAAACAGTATCTTGGGCTGGAAGTTTCGTTCAATAAAACCTTGCTTGAATGGCTCAATTTCTGCACTGAAGTGGTGGTTGACTTCAATTGCAGAGTATCCTTGATCTTGTAGTGCTTGGGAAACGAGTTGCAAAGCGATCAGAGGGGACTCTGTACCAGAACACATAGTAGCAACGTTGAGTGGCCGATCTTTGATGTCTTTGAGGGCTGAAGACAGACCTTTCTTCATGGCATTGGCAACCATATCTGAAAAAATGTCCTTGATATCTGTGAGTGGGGGAAGGCTCAAGTTTATCATATCCTTGGTTTTGGCAGCTTTTGTGGTAGTGGCCTTCCGGTTCCGCTTTGGAAGTTCGGTCTCGCGTGGAAGCACACCCTCATTTTTATTCACATAAGGGAGTGATTTTGTGTCGTCAGTCGTAAGGTCAGCAATGCTGACAACGTCATCGTCGCTTTCCGCAACTGAATCCTCTTCGTCGGGAGCTGAGAAATCAGATTCGGATTGAGAATCTTGTACAACGGAGTCTAAAATTTGACCATGGAGAGACCGGTCCTTGTCGACGAAAACATCTATGTATGATAGCCGTTTGGCTGATCGCCGAGGACGATTTGGCAAACGTTTTATGCCGATCTCGCTCTCTCGGGGTGTCACGTCATCAGAGTTGGCATCCACTAGTTTGTAATTTTCAATGGATGAGCGTGATGGTTTTGTTTGTGTAACTACAGCCGGTTTGCTAGGAAATGTCGAAACTTCACCGCCATCCTTCTCTGTTTGAGACGATACTGAAAGTGGTGTTTGCTCATCTATGTCCCGCATTGGTGAAGTGATGTCCTTCTTGTCCTGGCTTATTGTAAGCCCGAGCCTTTTCCATGCTGGAATATATGCACCGGCGTTTGTGTAATAGCGTGACTGGGAAACATGGCGCTGAAATGCGCCAGCGGTGGAATGCGATTGAGGAGTGCATGTTCGCACAGGCGAAGTGGGGCTTGAGGAGCGTGCTTTTGGAGACGGTTTTCCGGGTAAGGGAGATACAGCCACAAAATCAGTGACAGTTGGTCGAGGTTTGAATGGAACTGGTTGAATCGTTTAGCAGTGCTCGTAAGGGCCTCGAGACTTCGGAACACTTACTGGCGACGTGCATAAGAACACGACGTTGCTTGCGGGGGGGAGGTGAAGCATTCGTGCGTTGCGAAGTTTCCTTTAGTATATGTAGAGCCTTGCGCTCAGGCTGAGCGACAGTAATTGTACTTGGTGATAGAGCGATGGCGATTGTACTCGGTGACGAAGCGACACTGCCACTACCCTCTTCTGCACCTTCCATATCCGCAGAAAGTTCGCCCTCCCGCTTTCGTTTTCCTAGCTTGGTGAAAAAACTGGTGATATGTAACATCTTGACATTAGGTTTTTGAATAGAAGAAAAGGTCGGATGTACGCGCGTGGACAGAAAATGGGCGAAAAAGTGAGAGTGATTATATATCGTGCGACAACATGCCTACAAAAACGCGATTGAATTAAGTTCATGGTGGAGGTACCTGGGAGACGCGACTGGTAATCGCGCTAGCACGGGTTGCAATCGCACACGGACCAGAGCCGCCTCAGGTGAAGCCTGCCTGCCAAGCCGCATAGCGCAGGATTTGGCGAGCTTCGAAAGGTCGGCGAAATGGAAATGGCGGTCGAGTCCACAAGGCTGCACGCCCTTTCGGAGACCTCGTGAAGAAAGGTGATAGTTGTGTGTACACACAAAGCAGCTGATGTGTACCTTGCGTAATGAAACGAGGCGTGAGGGTCCAGTTACAGCAAGTACATGCGGGTGTACTTCCTGTTCGGCAATAGTCTGCTATTTTTGAACAGCCAAAATCAGATTCAGTATGGTGCATGTGCATTGATACGTTCTAGAATTCGCAGAGATGCCTCTTGTATATATGTTGTGTTGACCTTCAAACTGCTAATTGCTGAGCACCAAGGGTGGAAAATAGTTTCAATCTACCTTCACACCGCTACCTCTCACTTCTTGATAATTCACCTTCCATAGTCTCCTTAGACCTTCCTCCAGCAGTACCACGGACTCTCGAACCATTATGGTAGTCCTCAAGCCCATCTCAAGTGCTACCTTCGAGGATCTTTCCGGTATCTCAACGTCCGCTTTCGACAATCCCTATGATGCTCTTATCTCGGCCTCTTCGGATGATCCGGTACTTGACATGTCTCTTCAACTTCTCCAACTTTGTAGTCCTAACCTGCACACATCCAGGCCCAGATCCAAGCCCGCTATCAAACCCACCGTAGCACCCGCAATGCTCAACAAAAGGCTAAAATGCTTGCCGATGACTTCACCGGCGTTTCCATAGATCAAATTCTTCTTCGGCTCGAGAGGCCTTCAATCGAACCTGGCTACGTCGATCCTCGACATTGCCTTGTATTCTGGGCCCGCCCGACCGAGAAAGTCAAGCAATTGATTCATCGCGTGCAACAAGAATTGTTGACCGTGGCACCAAGTATGATACACCCCCTCTCCCAAATGCCTCAAAGGGTACATTCTTATTCTGTTGTGGAAAATTATAGATCTCTGGATTATGCCCCAGGATTGTCTGCATATGACTGCCCTAGAAATAACCCATTCCAAAACTGCACCGGAAATAGCTTCTCTGGTCGACACTATGCGTCCATCTATACCCGAAATTACTGATTACACCTTCACGCACCGAACCCGTCTCATCAAGCCAACGATTGGGTTCGATGCTTCGGCTCTCGCACTTAGCTTTGTGCCTGCGGCTGGCGAGACATCAAACACTGGGTCTGGTCGCATCCTTGAAGAGGACAAATACACGTACCACCATCTTCGCCGGGATTTGTATGAATTGTGCGGCAAATCGGGGGTCAAAGTTGATTCAAGATATGTGGTCCCCTCGAGCCATTTGACGATCGGACGCTTCATCGAGGCGAAAGATTTCGAGAATGATGATGGTGCACACGATGTTGCCAAGATGGAAAAGTTTTTGGACAAGATTGAAGAAATTAATGCGTGGCTGGAGAATGAGTTTTGGCCGGAGCATCATCACGGTAACCTTCCAGATGGTGGCGAATGGATCGTGGGTGAGGAGAAGGGATTAATCTGCCGGGCGGGGTCTCTTTGGTATGGCGATGGGGGTGAAAGTGTACACACCGGGAAAGGGTTCTAGATGCATGAAGCAATGCCACGAGGCTGTCCGGAAGTAGTTCTGCACAAGGACTCGAGGGTGAAGAATGCATAGATGGAACTTGAAAAACGCAAATCAATCACAGATGATGCCTCATTGAACAAACGTTGGAGCGCAGACGCCGTAATGCAATTCCCATTAACCCTCATTGTTGTTATGGACATACATTTGCATCGCATGTTTTGTTTCAGAAGGGCTTGGCCAGCCATGCTTGGAGAGGAAAAAGACTCTTTTGCAGTGTGACCGAGACGTACATGAAAACATGACCGTATATGTCCAGATAGAAAGGAGATCAGCGCCTCCTTTACCTTTGAAAAAGCCCACGCCTGTGTGTCATGTCGTCTGCCATCTATTCTTCGGTCTCTCCAGCCAACTCGGCACGCTTCGCCTCCTTGCGCTCCAACCGCCTCTCCCTCGCTGCCTTTGTCTTCGCACGCTTGGCGTCCATGTCCTCCCTGATCTGCTTGTCGCGAGCCTTCTCGGCCTTGGCCTTGTGAATCTGTCCTGTCGTCAGTCTCCGCAAGATTGATGGGGTGATGATATGATGGGGAACATACGTGTTCGACGAGGGCACGCTTGTGCTTGAAGGTGTTACCCTTGCTCAGGTGGTAGAGCTCGTGGTACAGGTGCTTATCGATCTTGCCAGCGGCACGGTACTTGACGAGCAAGCGGCGGAGGACTCGGAGACGGCGCATCCAGAGGATTTGGCTACAGACAGATAACGTTAGAATTGCTTCAATCGATCGATGTGACCTCTTTGCAGATGGATTTTTGCCCATTCCTGCTCCGCTGGTGATGGGACATTGACTGCATACCTGGGCATACGAGCATCTGCGGTACCCTTCCTCTTACCGAAACCACGGTGTCGGCCAATTCGTCGGGCGGCGGTCAGCTCTCGGGCACGGGCACGGGAGTGCATGGTGACGGGCTTGCGGATGATGAGGCCATCGGAGACGAGTTTGCGGATGGTCTGGCGGGAGTTGGCGTTGGAGATTTCGTTGACCTCGTTAGGATCGAGCCAGATCTTGCGCTTTCCGCAGCCAACAACGGCCGCCGCAAGGCGCTTCTGCGTGCGGAGATTGACCCTGAAGGACATTTAGAGTCAGCCAAAGAACACAGTAAAGGTATTTGGAGGTGGTAAGATGGGATTGTGGAAAGAGGGGTTCGCCACGCTGGAGCTGTCGTCCGATGCTACAACGAAGCCGTGGAGGGCATAATGGGAAAGATGTTCATCTTCTAGCCTGGTGATCTGGGGTAATGGGTCGATTTTCTTACATTTTGAATGTGTTGTCGGCGGGTGTCGCTGATGTTGAAGTTGAAGTTACCCGGAAGTGGTATTTTCGTGAAGTCGGTGGGTGTCTCGCTAATCGATGGGAGCCAAGACGCCTTCCCGATTGCAGACTAGCGTAAAACCTGTGCTTTCGAAATGCCGCCCAGCGTGCCAGTCAAGCCGAGCAAAACTGTTACGACAGGTCTCTGATATGCACGCTCTTGGGCAGTAAGAGTTACTTGAAGTTTGACTTGATATTTGATCAGATTTTTGAGATGCGAAAATCTATTGCAATGCCTCGGAATGCCAAGTGCATCATCACTCATTAGCGCCGCCGCATTCATTCTGACTCATTCTCCTTTACTGTCGGCTGTTGGAAGCGAACGATGACGCCCATTTTAACTCCTCTTTGATAGCACCAATGAGGGGTATCATAAACGCGGTTGTCAACCGAAATCGATGACGGAATTCAAGTCACAATTTGAACAGTCACCTTTTTTTATTGCTTGATCCTGACCTGAGGTTTAGTCAATCACTACGTAGTCTTGTCGGATTTCGACTATGTGGTTATGAAGGCACATCGATCCAATCATATACGCACACAGGCAAGCTAGTAAACCATTCACGAGAATCTAAGTGTATTATATGAGATTGTCGAATATCAGCTATGTACTTTATTGCAGTTTCAGATCGTCTTCGTTAAGAACACCATACAGCTTCTCGATCTCTTGACCTATGACTGCTAGATCATGTGCGAGTTGCCCAGTCACCAAGGCTGTATTAACGTTAGTGTATAAATGTTAGAAGTAGGAGGTTACTAACCATAGGCATATAGTAACTCATAATCTTCGTCCTTTGTGACAACTTTGCCCAAACCGGTGCGTCGAAACTCGAATAATTTGGCAAGCAATCGGTCCCTAGCATGCTCAACGTTGGGCAATACATCGTTGAGCGGATAACCCATTTTCATCGAAGACGCCAAAACTTATGCCGTTAGTTGTCGCATCAGTCGATTGGAGGAGATGCGGCACTCACCAGAGAATAAATGACTGACTCGCGAACTCAGCTCCCTCCATTCTTTCTGGGTGTACCTTAAGATCTCCTTCTCACCCTCGCTGGCCTTCAGATCCTTCAATATGATGACGTTCATTGCATGGAAGCTATCCAACAAGCGACCCGTGGCCTCGAGAATTATTTTGTAGTTCTTGTCTGGGAATGGCCCTCGGAGTTCGAACTCGAATGTTGCGGAATTTCGCAGAGTATCGAGATGGCCAAGATACCTTCGTAATTCAAGTTCTTCGCGTTGAGACATATAAGAAGGCGGCCGCCGTGAATCGTTCAGAAGCACTCTGAGGGGTCCGCGTTTCCAGATCAAACCCATTTTCAACCAAAGCAACGACGTACCCTTCTTTACCTTTCGTCGGGCTGAAATGGGCCAGATCACACGCGTGACGATGATACCCCATATGCAACCAATCATCACCGCAATGACTCTGTGTAGCACAATCTCCCAAATTTCAGGGGATATTCCACCTTCGTCGTCGTCGTCTTCTTCATCCCGGACAGATAGAGAATAGGCGTAAAGAGCCGAAAGGTTATATGTGAGCATAATAAAACGACCCATTGGACCTTTACCTTTACCAACGATGATGTAAAAGCACAGCAGTGACACAAGCCATCCAAAAAATCCGAGAATGAACGCATTTTCGCGGGCGACGATCCAGGCGATAATGGCAAATACTGCACCAAGGCATGTGCCAAAGAAACGCTGGAATCCAGTAGTATTTGATGCACCAATTGTCTAAAGATAAGTCAGGCCAGCCTCGGTACCGCAGATTGAGTCAACAACTTACCATAGAACAAACCAACATATATGACAAGAGCCCCCATTCTCCACGCCAGTGGCCATACTGCGCTTTTGTCGATGGGAAGAAACTCCACATTGCATAAAGTATAGCCCCTAGACCAACTTTAGCTGCATACTTGACATCATCCCTTCGAACTACACGGAGTGCAACCCATATCCGATATTGGAGAGAGGGCGCGCCACGCGGTTTCTGGGAAAGACTATTTGTAGGAACTCGTTGAATGGGATTATGGATTTCCTGGGAGAGTCCATGCTCTACTGTTTCTTCAAGCAGACTGGATTCGTCTGGTGGATGTCAGTATTGCCGGTTAACTGCGTGAATTCACTTACCAGAGTCGATGCCTCTCCGTCGTTTACTTGACCAACCCCAGCTGCGCCAAAATTTCAGCCAGTCCCAACTTCTTTGCACAGGATAGCGATGCACGTTTTCCTTCAACTCTTCTAGCACATCCAGGAATGTGACCATATCTTCAGCAAAGTCCTGCAACGATGAGCTGAAATACCCGCAACTTGCGGCAACTTCTTCGAAATCAGCGGCAACTTCCATTGAACCCGTCTTCGTTGGAATCTTGTGTTTGTATACAACTGCTAGAGCTTCTGATCTTGCGTTCGCGAAGAGGGCATTTGCGTCTACTAAACTGTACCGGAAATGCTCGTTAATCGCGATGAGATAGTCTGGACCAGGGCCGAAAGGAAGCTCGTCGAGAACTTCACGGAGCGTGTACGCCAACGATTTCTGGAGAAGTTAGTGACATAAAGGGGTGACATTGGTTGTCATCTCACCATCGGTGGACCAAGATGAGCAATAAAGATAGAAAACATATCTGCTGCAGTCAGATTAGATTGCATTCCTTGAGGCAGTTTCCTAGATCGACTGTCAACCCTAGATTCGTCATCTGAAGGTTCAGCCGACTCTTCGGGAAGTTCATCGATAGATGCAAGAATGCTGCTGCGTCGCTCTGCAATGCTGAGACTCGGAGACAGGAGAGGAGAGCCATGGTCGGAGAAGATACTGGAGGTGCTGTTCTTCAAAGTAGGAATGTCTGTGCCTGAGCTGTTGTATGTCTTCTCTGATTGTGCTAACAAAGTGAATTGAGTCTCAGCGGCACTGCGAAGACCACCAATGCTTTGCATCAATTGTTCCAAACACTTCACCAAACGAGCCTCAATCCTATACTCTTGTTCTGTGCCGAGGATGTAATGCTCGAATTTAGCTTCGCCGAGATTCTTGACAAGAGTATTGAAAGTGGTCCTACTTTGGTTGTTCGCTTTGATGAAAGACTGATGCTTCAGCTCGTCCTCGGAACCTGATAAGAAACTCCTTGTGATCATTGTTAACCTTTCGCCCATGGCGTCCGTAGCTTTGATGAAAGTGTCGCGAAATTCGTTTCGTGCCGAAGTAGGCCGAATAAATAAGGCCACCACGGCAGACGTAAATGTGCCCATCAGGACCATCTTTAAGACTTGCCAGACCTTGTTGTAGGAGAATTGCGCAGCTTGGACGGCCCCTTCTTTTGTAAACACTGTGATGAAAGCAAGTGATGCCAACGAGCATGCCACATTCACCAGAGGACTTCCAAGGGTTTGCTTGGTCCAGCCTATGAGGCCAAGTCCACCGCCACAGAAAACGATCAGGACGATAACATGGCCGACAACGAGCAGGTGTTGACTTCCGAAGAATACAGAGACTTCCATGCTACCAAACGAGATAGCTGCTGCATAGACGAAAGCTGCCATAGCGAGTAGTATAGCCTCGGCCATGCTCCCAGCAGATCGTGCCGGATGAAAGTATACAGTAACGGTTGCGACTATGTGTTTCCCATCATTTCGTCCTAATAAGCCTGATATTAGCGGGACGAATGTTGCCAGACTCCCCAGTATATATGCCAGAGAGCATTTCAGTATGTTTATTCCCATCGGCGAGGTCGCAAATGCATAGCCCGCCTTAGCCTGGCTTTTGACATAATCTACTGCTTTGCGCATCCGTCCAATCTCTTGGTGGCGAGTAGGGTCGCCGTAGCCAGGCGCGAGGAGGAATTCGGTGGAGCCATTCGAGGCTGGGGAGGGTCTCCGGAGGGTGAAAGTTTTTCTAATGCGTTCACCAGTCCTGGGGAGGACCATAGTAGCGGTGCGCAGCTATGTATATGGTCAGCTCTGCTCTGTTTAGTGTTGAACGCGGTGCGTACGTTGGGGCGCGTGAACCGGCGCGCAGCCGGGGTTGCTGAAGATTCACTCATCTTGAATGATACCTAAACGCATAGACTGGTTCAAACGATCCCTTCCGACATGGTTTTCTTTCTTCAAGATGGCGCAGCGAAGGATGGAAGATCGAGCCGTTGTCGAACGGCGTAGGAGCAATGATCATCATCGTCACCATGGTCACCATGCCAAGCCAAAGCTAGCTGCACCATGATTTTCCTTCGAGGTTCAAACTTTGTGATATAGAGATCTTCTTGATTTGAATTTCTATATATCTAATGATATGTCAAGCAAACACAGCGACGTTCTTTTTGATATGAATTACAACGCCTCGATACGGTCGTCTCCATATATTTATTGGCGGGGGTTCTGATTGGTTTACGACTGGCGATTACCTAATGTCAAAGCCTCGACTTCCTTCTTCGAACTCGGATGCAGTGCTCCATGTTTCTGAACTACACTCTACGTCTTCGCTGTTTTGATCCAAACGCCCAAAATGGAGGAAGATGACATAGCTGCAGCCATGGGATTTTCGTCATTCGGTGGAACTAAAAGGAAATTTGACCAAACAAACTCTCCAAAGATGAAGCCTGGCGGAAGTGGAGCCAACTCTACTGAACTCGGCGTACGAACAAAACGTTCACCACAGAAGGAACATGAGGATGATCATAGTCAACCAATCACCACAGAAACAGAATATACACCTAATGACGCTTTCGACCCCAACATCACACCTTCCTTCAAAGGAAAGCAAAAACAAAAGCAGGCTGCATCGTCCGGTCTCGCAGGGTTTCTCACTCGAGGACAGTCACTTCCGGAACGACCACCCGTACCTGGTGCCCAACTACCCGATGTCCAACTACCCGATATCCAACGTCCCGATGTCAGACACGTTCAACCTGACGACCCTGAGCCGGTATCATTTGGCGGCCCCACTATCACTAAAGGCGAACTCCATGCTCTCAGACACGGCGTCCTAAGCGAGCATGGCGATTTCACCTATTTCCTTCCTAGTTTTGTCGAAGACCCGTGGGAAAGGATCAAGAGTCAGCAAAGATGATGCTGTGAATGTTTGTAACGTATCCCACTACTTTCAGAACATCCACTTATCGATCGAAAGAACGCAGCCGCAACCTCAATTAAGAGCACACAACATTGGTCTATATCCTCTGTACGGCTTCCAACATCAATTGCACCAACTACTTTCCTTGAGAATTGTTGGCTCAAAATTCTAGTGTTCTGTAACTCGGGTTTCGCCACACTAAAATCTTGTCTCGGCCTACAGGACTCATTTTCCCTGGTGAACACCATCTTGTTCTAAAGTTACAAGTAATCTAGCATGGAGAGATGCGACGCTCTGGATGTACTTTGATTGCCACGGTACTTTGGTGCCCAATCACCCGCTCCGTGTATCGTAACCCGGCTGCTGGAACCTCCGTCGTCCAACTCACCCTCCCAACCACCATCATCATGTTCTGGATCTCGCAAGACCTTCTCCAACAGCTGCACCATCCCCCCGTCGCACAGATCGACGACCTGGCAGCTTTTAGGCAAACCTGTCAATCACATTCTCATCTCTCCCTGCAGAACGAATATTGGTTGACTTAACTGACATACACAACGTACCCCATACACCCTAGATGTATATCAGCTCAATTATATCTGTCATGCTCGGACGATTTGTGTTGCCGCGTAGCGTTTCTGTATCTATGCATAGACGACTTGTCTCCGATCTATGCGAAGTCTGTGCTACATACGGATTTCCAAACATGTCCATTGGCGCTATCCACTGACACGTTCTACCAACGTCTAACGTACTCTGCTCATGACGCAGAAACTCACACAATCAGTGCATATACCTGGATTTTGACTTTCACCCGGCATCGCAAGTGCGATCTTGGACGACTCTAAGCATCTCCAACCCTCAGGATTTTCGGCCTCAAGATTCTCTTCACCAACTAACCCCACTACATACTTTTCACCAAAAAAAAACTAACGTCATCCCATATCATCCCCTCCACCGCCGTTACACCCGACCTGAATCTCAAAACCCCTCAATCCACATATCTCCTCCTTCCCACCATAAAATCCCACACTACATACACTACATACACTTCAATGTACATTCGCTTCTTACACATGCATACTAATTACCACTGCATACTGATCGCCACCATCACTGCTTATTGCCATCGACCCATGCATACATGCGCGCACTCTACTCCACCCGATGGCCACATCCCGAACTCCTTCTGTTTCCTTCCACAACATCACCATGACCTTATCCTTACACCATGCAACCCATTTCAATGTAATCATTCACACACCAACCAACCCTTCAGTGACCAACGTAACCGAACGGAACGCAACCGTCCCTAAATTCCCAGGTCCTTCGTCCCGTCTTACGCACATATAGCGCGTGGCTCACTCACAAACCTCGTGGCTCAAATCCGAGCCAGCGCATCCAGAACATTGTGTGAGGCGGGCTTGGGGCTTGAATACAGGGTGAGAGTGGCATGGTTGTAGTTTACACGGCAGAGACGGTAGGTTTGAGATAGCGAGGGGCGTTTGGAGAGTTCGGAGGGCGATGGCGGAGGAGTGGGGCTTGAAGGGAGAGAGGGCGTGATTGGTTCAAGAGAAGGGATGTATGGTGGCATCTTGTCTGTTATTGGTGGGTAGGATGGGAGAGAGAGAAAGAGAGAGAGATACAGAAACTATGAGTTAACAAGGCTAGTATTACAAGTATTGTATATAGTTCGGAATTGCAGTCGTAGCGGTATCTTCTCTGTAGTCGCATTCGCATTCGCACTCGTATCAGCGGTCATCACTATCGTCGTAATCGTACTCCTTGCCGTTAGAATCGACAGAAGCTCAACGTGAGAAGGAACCCTCACTCTGGACAAGTGCACAGAAGTTGGAAAAAACATAGAACAAATCATGTGATCCTTACGTCTGCATAGGTGGACACTGAGCCTGGAACGTTGACTTACCAAGGTACGTGTCTATGTTCGATGATGTACACGAGATCACGTCACGTTACCTTCCGGCCACGCGCACCGAGCGAACAGAAATGGTATGGATCGGTACGTCACGTAATGTAATGTTCTGCATCTTGGCCTTCTCTTTCCCTGGATCGGGTATACGCCTGTGGATTAGTCACTGATTCACTGATTCACTGATTCACTCCATTACACCTGGGCATCACTTCAGCATATACAGCTAGCGTATCACATAATCTCATTCAATTCATTTCATTACAAAACCCCCATATCCAATACCAATCCCTTTTCGTACCATTTCATGTCATGACAAAAAGCCTCACCCCGCCTCCCCCGTGACTCCACAAAAGGCAACAGACGCCCTAAACACAGAGAAGGCCCCCAATCCAAAAGAAACACCCCCTCTCTCCTCCCACCCACCCATTTCCTCCTCCTGCAGCACCAGTAGCGGCCCGTCCCGCCCAAAAGCAAGCAATTGCCTCCATCCCACGCACGTCCTGCCAACAACGGCACGCCAAACACCGCCAACCAGTCCAGTCCAGCCCCGTCCCCTTCCCGCCGAAGCGGAAAGACCCACAACCCGCTCAGCTAGCTCGCGGCTGCGGCTTGTCCCTAAAAGCGGCGAGAACAGCGGAGCGGAGCGGAAAAGAATGCAGGAGTGTGGAGCTAAGGCAAGACGTATATGCTTGTATAGACGTCGGTGCGCGGGTATGCGACGAAATAGAGTTTTGAGGAAAGGGGTTGTGGATCCCGAGACCGTGGATTTGGATTTTTCAGGAGACAAGGGGTATTTTGTATCTTTTGGGTGGTGTTGCGAAAGTAACAAATTTCCGCCGTATTTGTAGTCGTGGTCGTAATCATCTTCGTAGTCGTAATATAATAATTCAGGGGATTGTCGAAGAAATAGAAAAACAAACAAAAATCCGCTCCAGTAAATAATGAACACAGCGCCAGATCCGGAGGACTTTTTTCTTATCGATCAGAAAAAACCAAAAAAGTCGACAACGCGCTCCCTCGCTGAGTAAATAGTCGTAGTTTAAGAAAACTGGGGAAAAAGGTGTGTATACAAAATAAGCCGTTCGTTCGTCAAAAAATGGTCGCGTCCTCGCCAGCCGGCATCGCTTATCGATACTCGACTCAGCAAAAAGGCGTAATCTTCTCACACAGTGAGGAAAAAACCCCGCTAGTAGTCGACAGGAGCCGGGTATCTGCTCTGTGCCGCTTGATACTGATCCGGGTATTTACGAGCAGCGCGGTCGTTCAGTGCACTACACAATTCACAGTCAGCCATCTAAACTCTCAGGCTATCACAAATTTGGAAATCAAACTTACTCGACTCGCTTCTGCGTCCATTGTAAATCTTTCTGGACCTCCTTCGCAGCTCGCATTCCGCTTGCAAAATTCGAGCGCGCGCCAGCTAGGCGTCGTTGGGCGAGTGCTTGGAGTTCCATGAGTTCACGTTGTTTGGCGTTGAGTTCGCCGGATCTGTCATTTGTTAGCGCCTCAAGTTCTCAAACGATCCCATTCCAAAATGAAACATTGGATTGGAA
The DNA here is from genome assembly GCA_020744415.1 of Dendryphion nanum. Classification (NCBI taxonomy): domain Eukaryota; kingdom Fungi; phylum Ascomycota; class Dothideomycetes; order Pleosporales; family Torulaceae; genus Dendryphion; species Dendryphion nanum. The sequence continues at coordinate 199,469 of JAGMWT010000012.1, read as the reverse complement.
AACTCACGTCTGGGCCTGTTTGACTAAACTGCGATCCAATGGCATAGGATCGAAAGAACCCTGGAGGCGACTTCCCATATAATCCATCAAGTCGACGCTCGTAGTGGTGGCACTGGAATCGTACTCGCTGGCGCTTCCAGCATAGCTGCTGGAGGTGGCAGAAGGCTCGTATGAGGCAACACCAGATGTTGTGACGCTTTCCGGGGCCTCGGGTGGGGATGCGGATATACGGGTATAGGCGTGAGGGTTGGGAGCATTGTAGTAGCCTGGCTTGTGTGGCATGTTGATGGGAAGGGAAGCGGAGGGGTAGGAGGGGTAGTAAGCGTGTGTGGAAGGCATGGTGATGAAGAGCGGATGGTGGTGGTATGAGAAGGTTCAGTAGATATGATAGGGTGTTGAGTGGTTGAGCAAACGGAATGTTTGAAGGTTGATTGGCCCTGTGTATGAATGACTTGGGACGGAAAGGGAGAGGCAGTGAAGAATTGGAAAGTGAATCAATTCAGTGGAGAAAGAAGAAACAGAAAGAAGAAGACAATGGTCCGCATCAGAGCATCCTTTTATACCTTTCAGAAGCGGCACAACGGCAAGCATGTTGCATCTTGGTCAGTAGAGAAGGGGGGGATATCAGTTTGACCCCTTCACCCTACCTGCTGCTCGCACCCCCGCCCTGGACTATGATAGAGGTGCATAGTCCAACATCCAGTGAAACGGATTCCCGCCTGATCCGAGCCCTGGAAGGACCGTTTAGACTGGAGTGGAAGGAAAGCCCCCCAGGTGGTAGGCGTAGGCGTAGGCCGGGGCCGATCCACGATGGGCAGAGACGGGATATCAAAGCCGGGGCAACGGGGCCAAGGGGCCAATTGAACAGTGGCAAAGGCTATTACAGAGTGGAATTGCAATTCGTATTAGCTGGACGGCAAGAGCAAAAAGCAGCCGAGGCAGGATTGGCGTCCCATTGTTCGTGGTGGGCGGAAGGGAGTGGTTTACAGCCATGGTTGCTCGGCTGGTTGGTTTGCTGGAGCAGGGCGCGATAGACAGAGACAGCAAACCCGGGACTAGAGGGTGGAAAGGTAAAGGCAGCAAGAGCAAGAGCATGGTAATGGTAAGCGCATCAGACGCGTCGGGGCCCGATTGTAGGGGGCAAAAGCAGCGACGGCGGAGGGGTGTAGGTGCATGGGTAGTATGGGTAGCATGCCTGACGGGGATGCTAAGTGTTGTCAAAGTTGATGCGCTGGCTCCAGAGCACGCCAACGCCTTTGAGCCTGCAATCTGGAAAAGGCATGCGAAGGAGCATGACAGCGGGCCTGGGCGCTGCAGAGCACAGTGGCGGCATATTCTGGCAAAAAACATGGGACGAATTGATGCGAGGCGTACGCGTGGGCGTGGCAGCGGGGCGGAAAGACGGAGCATGATGGGAATGAAGGAATGAAGGAATGAGGGAATGAAGGAAGAAAGAAAGGGGAATGAATGGGTGAAAGGGTGAATGAAGGTGAGTGGACAAGTAAGTGGATGCCTTGAGGAAAGTAAAAGAGAGTGAGAAAAAAAAAAGAAGAGAGAGGAAGCGCGTCGGCTCGGCACCATGACCACCACAAAGAGGTGATTACATCCGTACGAAGGTGAGTGACCGGGGTATGTGTCTGCGTGAGTGAAGGAGAGTGAATAAGTGTTAGAGAGACAGACCAGAAGATGGAGAATGCCCCTCGCCGACCCTCCTGCCCCTCCAATGCCAGTGCGTCATCGGCGTCGCCCCATTCCCTCCCTCCCATTGGCCCACTAGACGACCACCCCCATCCCAACCCAAACTAGACAAGCGCCCTAATTGTTTTCTTGTCGTCTATAGTTTTCCCTCTGGCCCTTTTCACTCTCCACCATTGCTGCCTTACCACCACCACCAGTCCCTGTCCCCGCGCCTCCCTCTGCTCTGCGCAACCTTGCACGACAGACCAGTCGCCTTACCCTTGCATCAATTGACCAAACTCCCTCCCCCCTTCCGCCAATCCAACCAGATCGCGAGCTGGAATGATTTTGTTGCACTAACACCCGCCGCCGTCGTGCTTAGTGGCGGTGAGGGAACCAGAACCACCCTCTTGCAACTTGCAACCCCTCCCCACTGGACACCACGGAAACCCCATGTGACCATGCTCTTCCACAGCTGGATACACAGTAGATGCATCATCGAGCTACTTACCAGCTCCACCAGTCCCACGCCCCTCTAGGTTAACGTTCGCGGATCCGGTCCCGCTTAACTTGCTGCTGTCCATCCCGACGCTATGCTTTTCTATCCTACCCTATCCACGGCTTTTGCTCATACATACTTCATCCTGCCTCTGTACTTGGTTTTGATGTCGTAATTTGAATGGATGATACTACCATGTCCAACCTACCTACCATGTTGTCTTCGTCATTGTCCCGGCCCCAATCCCCTACACCAACAAGATAGTATCAAACCAGCCACGCCGCTCCATCTATCCATCCATTCACCATTCACCATTCACCATGTACTCAATTCCCATCCTACCATCCTACCATCCTACTCACCCCAGCCCATCCCAGCCTCAATCCAACGGCCAAACGTCCCAACGTTCAAACTACGGAGAATATAACATCTCTACGCGCCGCACCGTTTGCACTCTCGTTCCAATCGCCACCACACCACACCTGTTAACAGTCAAAGCCCGCGTGCCCGTCTATGTCCCAATGGTTCCCCAACGCCGCCGTTGTACAAAGACGCAAGCCTTTGCCTTTGCCTGAGCCTGAGCCTGTGTTGTGCTGTACTCTGCTGTACTATGCGCTGCTCTGCTCTGCATGTCAGCCCTCGCATAGATGCCATGCCATGTTCAACTGAGACGAATTCCCATACCCTGTCTTTCACATGGTGCCATTACCGTCAGCGTGTATCTGCTTGAATGTTGGTACTGTCATGATATCTGATGTTGGCGTACTACTCACTCCACACATGTGCCCGTTCTCAAGACTAGTTTTGATCACACCTACAGTATACTCCATAAAAACCTTCACCTAGACCAAAGGTATCAGCAAATTCATTTGTCTTGGTGGCAGTCTTCTTCGTGTAGAAACATAGAATAATATGTCCGGACATGTCACGCCTGACAAGACACGTATGTCTTTGTATTTCTACGCCAAAGTCTACTATTATCCTACTCTCTTCATCCATTCACCCCCTTCCAACCCCTTCCCGACACCCCATGCCGTCCTCACGAGTAATTGACCCGATTAGCATTAATCTGGCGCGTAACCACACTAGCAAACCGACCTGGCAGATCGGGGTCTTGCTGCGCCGTCTCTATTCCCGTCAGGATCTTCTTGATCCCGACCCCGATTTTCGTATCGCCCGTGCTCTCCTGAATCTCTCCGATAGTGCGCTGAAGATCCTGGTCTGAGAACGCGCCCGACTTTTGTAGCACGTGCGCAAGCTCGTTTTGTGTATTCACGTTGGGAATGGGAATGTCAGCGTCGAAGCGGCTGAACAGGTCGAGCTGTTGGAGAACCGTGCTCTCGGTGGTCGTCGCAAGAACCAGTAGTTTCCGGCCCTGGAAACAGTTAGCATGCTTGCTGGCTTACAACCCGTTCAAACACGTACCTTTGGAGGTTGCTTTCCAAGCAAAACCTTCAATGCAACTAGGACCGAATTGCTGAAGCGAGGACCGATGGGTACCCAATCGACCAGCATCTCAATATTGTCAATGACAATCACGCTAAGCGTGCTCTTGTATGCATCTCGGAACACCTTGTCAAGCTGCTGTACCTTCTGCATCTCGCTATACCCAACCATGTCCTCGGGTGACACCAATTTAATAAACGGAAATCCCGAATCCATGGCGATTTTGGCCGCAAGTGCCGTCTTACCACTTCCTGGTGGTCCATACAGGGCAACCGATAATATGGGTGTTGAGTCTGGCTTTCTGACCTGGTTGACGTACAATCGCCCTTGCTCCAAAATCTCGTCAATATGGCGACCGAAATGGATAATGTCACCGCGGATGCACTTCCCAAGCTCCTCTTCAGCCGCACCAAATAACGGCTTCACTTCATCGAGAGCTTGCATAAAGTCCTGTCGATTAACCTTCATGTTTTCGACATCTGGGTTAATAGCTGCCATAGTTCCAACCTTGATATGTCGGCTGAATGCGAACGATGATGCTGCCTTAACTAGACCATTGATCTCGGCACCCGAGAAGTTCTTCGTGAGCTTGGCTAGCTCGTCTAGATTAACGTCATGTTCGAGGACGTCGTTGTTTCGCATTTTCGTGGTATGGATCTTGAGAATCTGCGCTCGTCCATGCTCGTCCGGCAAACTTATTTCCATGTGTACCTCGAGACGTCCTGGACGAAGAAGCGCCTCATCGATCATATCCATTCGATTGGTCATGCCAATCAGAAGGATGTTGTTGAGCTGGTCAACACCGTCCAGCTTGGACAGCAGCTGATTGACCACGCTGTCTCCCACACCTGTTCCACCACCAGTGCTGCCTCGCTGCTTGCACACTGCGTCCAATTCATCAAAAATGATGATATGCAGCCCACTCTCGTCTCCCTTCTCTTTCTGTTCCTTCTCGGCATCCGCAAAGAGCTTTCGGATATTCTCTTCGGATTGACCTACGTACTTGTTAAGGACTTCGGGTCCGTTGATAACTTTGGGCTCTCGAGCATTCAACATGTTGCCAATTTGGCGTGCAATCAAGGTCTTTCCTGTGCCCGGAGGGCCGAACAACAATATTCCACGAACGTGCTGGATGCCAAGCTTTTCTACCAGACCAGGTGGGAAGATGCGTGAAGCGAATGCTCTTCGGAAAATTGCGCTGAACTCGGTATCCAGACCACCGATACCCCTACAAAGAATTAGGCACATTTTCAATATTGGGGTCACCTGGGAGCCTTACATGTCTTCAAACTTGAACCCCGGCTGTACAATTGAGTTAGCAGCAGGTCTTCGGTTCGAAGCTTTGAGTTTAATGTCTGTTTTGGCATCCTTGAAGAAGTCGACTTGGGTTTCATTAGTGAGAATGCCTCGCGCTTCAGGGTGAGTGACCGGTGTAGAAGACTCCTGATCGACTTTCTCTCCAAGGTTTACTAATTGGACCGTTCGCACCGATAATCGTAGGTAAATATTTTTGATGTCCATCAACAGCTGCTGACCAGGAGCGAGAACTTGGTTCTGGAAATTCTTCTTAAACTGGGCAGCAAGTTCATCTTGGTCGTACGGCGTATCCGTAGTCTTCCGTGCTGCGAATCCAACCTCTACCTCGATCGACCCCAGGTATGTCTGTCCGCCTCTACTGAAAGCATCGTACGGCTCGACTGCAACAACGTCCTGTGGCCCTAGTGTGATTCCTGCCCATGTTCTCTGTGCATCTGTGAGACCTATTTCTCCAGGTTGGCACCCTTGGGTTGGACGAGCGGAAAGGACGTAACGGCCGTTGATGAGGACATAGATATCGGATCCATCACGAGACGGAGGAAAGTCCGAGGGAGAAACAGCGACTCTGTGAAATTAGTTAATGAACCTGATTTCTTTGCACAGTCACTTACAGGTTGCCAAAGGCGTAAGCGTTGCCACCAGGGCTCTTGATGGGTCGGAGCTGATGGGAAGGCCCACCACGTCCAGGAGGAGGACCTCGAGAAGGCATTTGTTGGTTTGGGTATGACTGTGGTGGTTTATCGTTATAACCATCTGAATATCCTGCCATTCTACTGTCGTATCCTCCCGGCTGACGTTGTTGTTGCGGTGCGGGTGGTTGCTGCGGTCGGCCGTACCCGTCGTTGCGTGGAGGTGGACGGGGCGAGCTACCTGGGAGGCCAGGTACACGATCTCGATTGAACATGCTGAAATGGAAGGGATATAGTAATATGTTGTATGTTTATATATCGAGGAATCTAGCTGCCACGTTGCTCGAGCGGAAAGGCAGCAGCAGTTGAACTTGCCCCACTTCAGGCTTCCAAGGTTGGTGGGAGTTGTGGGTGTCGGTTACGTGTCGCGGGTCTCGTTCTTCAAATATTCGACCGGAATTCGTCTAGTTGAAACTATGGTAGGCTGAAGACAGTGGGAATTCGATGTGAGGTTGTTGGTGTATCAAAGATGTTCCAGCTGCTAACCACCTGTCGGAAGTCGGAAGCATGCGCACGAGCCACATCTTAGGGATGGCGTAGCGGGGCGACTCTTCATATCTCTGCTAAAATCAAGATGATACAAAATCTGTGCAAACGCGATGCTTTATCATTTATATATACCCTACATGTTGGAATCTGTAAGTAGTGTGCCAATTTCAGGATTATTTCAGTTCTTCGTTTAGCTTTAGTCTAGCCAAACGTATGCTGGGAGATATTCAGAGAACTCGGTTCTTAAAAGCTTTCTTTTCCCACATCTAGAACATGAGCGACAAAACTTCACATAGGATATCTGTTAACACCTTACTACATCGTTTGAAGACATATCAAAGAATGGAAAAATGAAGTCATCGCATTATGTCATATGCAATACGTATTGCATGTGACATCTACAGTTTTGGTTGAATTCCTGTTGCCTTTCAGTTTCCGCAACGTTGCATTTCGTTGAAAAATTGAATGTAAAATATCACGCATCAGGCAACCAAATTGTTTCAGATTTCGATTATTCGAAGCTAGGCAACTGCAATATGCCCTCCAGTATAATTCGAAGACAAGCTATGCCTGTGCCCAATGACTAGAATGCCGAACCTGAAGAAACCGTACAAGATTGAAAATGTTCCTGTAGCTAGGTGGGTATTCCCGATGACCGAAACGCCCAAACCTGAATTAGAAGAATCCCTTGCCGAATCGTGAAGAAAGCCATAGTCGCCGTTTGAATTCATGATGTGTTGCAGCCAAGCTCCCGTGAGATGCAGTCAAGTTAAGAAAACCCTTGACAAATAAGAAGCTGGGGCCGGACACGCCAGATGGGTTCGTGCGAGCCCATTTGATGATCTATCTAGGTGAAGTTGATTAAATCTGGACAGGACAGTTAGTATTATATGCTCTTACGTGCGCGATTATATATACTCACCAACTTCAAAGCTGCACGGTGTACCGATTTGGTGAAATTAAGCATCGCCTTGCCCTTGTTGTTGCCTCGCTGAAGACGACGGTAAGCTTCTTGAACGTGCGATGGCTGAACCGGCTCTCGCGCCTCCTCTGGGGGATCGAAGAGACCGCGCTCGCGCTTGCGCTTTAGTCGATTCTGTGGTTCGCCGCCAGTGCTCTTCTTGTACAGATCTTCGGCATCTTTGACCTTGAGAGCCTCCTCCGTAAGAGTTTGAACAATCTCGAAAGTCAAGAAGCCAAGTATGTCGATGATGTCGTCGCTAGGCTTGGAGTCGGTGATGAGCCCAAAGCCGGCCCACTCCTTGAAACGCTTGCCCTTGCGGTAGGTGAAAGAAGCCTGTCGGCAATCAGACCAGTGCACGTACTCCTCCCTAGTCATATTCTTGGTGCGCTCGTCGGCATTCTTCAGGCGCTGAAGGGTCGCAAAATTCATCTCTTCCTCCTCTTCATCCTCGACATCGTCAAGTGGAGGAGGGTTTTCGTTGAAGAATGACTGGACCTCCCACACTAACTCCACCTTGGCGCGCTTTGCTTTCTTTCCAGCTTCAGGCCCAGGCCCACTACCACCACCAACTACACCAGCAGCGAGATCAGCGTCACCGGCACCCACATCCGCACCTGCGTCACCGCCCTTGTCGTCGGAATCCTTGACTGAGCGTCTAACATCTTTCCACTGGAGGAAGTGACGGAGACGGGAGATCTTGGCACGATCATGCCGAATCAACATCATGAGGTCGTCGGTTGAGATTGAACGCGAGCCGCGACGAGTTGCAAGAGCAGTGCATTCGCGCAACATGTGTTGGACTTGGTCCTGGACGATGGACTCGATGAGTGTGGTAGTCTCTGCGGCAGGCTCACCAGTTTCGCCCGACACAAACATCATCTGAATGAAGTCGGTTAGAGAACATCCGTGCGTGTTGACAATAGTAGATTCTTTCGAAAGAGACGGCATAATGAAAAGGCCGCCTGTGAGAAGGTGGCGAGAGTGTTGAATAGGTAGTGCAATGTTGATGAGAGGAATTGGAAGGCAGAGGTAAACAAGATATAAAGGACATTGAGTGATATAGGACTCAGAGAACGGAAAGATTTGATCATGTGCGGATCAACGAGAGGTCATGATATAACATGTAGAGGTAACAATCCTAAGGATATTGTGCTGGAATGTTTCAAGTATAGAAATCATTCCCAAGATAGTTGTCCGTAACAAAAGGGTGAGGCGTTGAGAGTAAGTTATGGGCTTCGAAGAGTTCGAATAAAAGAAAAGGTAATATTGAGAGTCATTTTGAATAAGAATATCGCCCAAAATGGTAAGATACTCAAGAATCGGAAGCGGTAAAAGTAGAGGGCACATTTGATATCGAAAGGAACAGTGTAGATTTGAGAAAAGTGAATCTTTCAGAAAGAAATTGCATGAATGTACTGAATTTTGGAGAATCTAGAAAAAGAATGCGACGTACCTGTTGGATCTCCGTCCGATACTTGGCTAACTTGTCCTTGTCTGCCATATTGACGTATTGTATCAAGAAGAACAGAGACAAAGATGGGAACACGAGTAACAAAACGACTATAGAAAGCCTGCTTAGATGTCAGCAAGCGCCGCTGATGAGCTGACGACGATGAAGTTGAGCGACGGTGAGGTTGACAGGTGGTGGATTGCGCACAGGAGGAGGCTGGAGCCAGCTGGGGAGGCACGGCCTCTCAGTGAGCTAATCCCGTATGGGACTAGCGCAGTGTTTCGAGCCCCCACCAAAAAGTTGAACCGTAGAAACTTTGATACGGACATCCCACCTTAATCACGTAACCTAGTCATACACGCGTTTTTGTCTCACGACCAAGCCGAGAAAATGCTATATCTCGTGGGTCTTGGTCTTGCTGATGAAAAGGACATCACAGTCAGGGGACTGGAGATAGTTAAGAAGGCTCAACGTGTGTATCTGGAAGCCTACACGGCAGTGCTTCTCGTCGACAAAGATGCTCTCGTGAGTCCAGATGCCCGCGATGTCACCTGGAATGACGTTAGCTAATTACCGTTTAGTAGGAAGCGTTTTATGGCCGGCCCGTTATTGTAGCCGATCGCGAAATGGTCGAATCGTCCAGCGATGATATTCTTGCTGATGCAGATAAGGTTGACGTCGCATTTCTCGTTGTCGGAGATCCATATGGGTATGATATAATAGCCTTTGGTCAATCTCGTCATTTATCTAATCTTATGGGTGTAGTGCAACAACACACACAGACCTTGTTCTCCGAGCACGCGAACTCTCCATCCCGACCCGTTCCATCCCAAACGCGAGCATCCTGACATCTATTGGCACCACCGGGTTACAACTATACAATTTTGGACAAACAATCTCCATGGTATTTTTCCTTGACAACTGGAAACCGGCGTCATTCTACGATCGTATCAAGGAAAACGTATCCATTGGCCTACATACGCTGGTGTTGTTGGATATCAAGGTCAAAGAGCAGAGTTTAGAGAATATGGCCAGGGGTCGCAAGATTTACGAGCCTCCACGATACATGACAGTTGCTCAGTGCGCACAGCAAATGCTTGAAATTGAGGAAGAAGTCAAGAAGGAGGGTGCCTACTCTCGGAACAGCCTAGCTGTTGGTGTAGCTAGGGTGGGCTCAGAAGACGAGAAAATCGTCGCCGGAACACTGGGAGAACTTTGCGATGCTGATCTCGGAAGGCCATTGCACAGTCTGGTACTCTTGGGTCGACGAACCCATGATCTGGAGAGAGATTTTCTCGAGGCATTTGCCGTCGATAAAGACACCTTCAATGCGGCATGGAAGAAGGATTACGAAGGGACATCATAACTACAATATGAGGGCGCCTAAAGATGTGCCGAATCGACGGTTTAGTAATCGCGGTTTTGATTCTTCAAAATTTCTGTACACTCTACCCCTTTTTGGTTACATTATTTGCGACACATGGGAAGCCGATGTCCAGTTCCCCTGTTATGCCCAAATCATTGCCTGAAACAAGGTACGTAATGCTTTCTTGGGTGTAGTACGTAACTCCACGATTCATACACCTTCGAGAGTGACCCAATATTGGTGGCACTCCACTTCCAGAGAAGAATGAAGTGGACTAATTCATACCTATGGCGTCACCCGTGTGAGCTGTAACACTTTACAAAGTAGTTTAGTAGCGTGAAAATTTCAGTGTCAGAGCACACAATATTGTTTTCAGCCGCCAGCGATTGGTTCCGCTAGTATTATATCTGGCATTGCTAACTAGTTGCCCAAGATGATTATCTCAGTTATCGGTCAATAGGCTTTTATCGCGGTTTGCTCATGCAATCAAATCCAAGCTGACATTGGTCACGTACGAGGAATTATTTCATCCATGTCAACGAAGACTAGGGCGCACGCAGTCGGACTATCCGCGTTTGAACTTATTCCAAACCCGATAATTATATGAGAAACGGGACAAAAACTTAAAAAACACAACCAGGACTCAGCAAGCTAGATGTGCTCCATTTGACAAGGGAGCGTTGAGAAAAATTTAAACAGCAATCCATTGGCTCGCTTAAGGCTCTTGGACTCGAAAGACTTAACCTTCTTCGTGCCTGGCTATTTGCGGGGCGGAGGCCTTTCTCTACATGGGTTAGTAAGGCGCGAACGCAATTGTCATCCTCCATCTTCACTCGAAGTCGAACCCACCCATGTGTTCTACATAACATGCTGGTATAAAGGTAGCCAGATGCTCTGATTCCCTTCCAAGTCATTACTCAAATCTTACACAATGACCACTCAACAAGATCTCGACGATACAACAGGGGAGACGCGGTTTGACACGTTCACTGTGTACCGCACGTTCTACAAACAAATTGGAGATCACCAGATCGAGGTCGGAATCCTTATCCCTAAATCGATCAAGCCCGGAAAGCATCCACTGCTCGTCAAATTCCACGGCGGTGGACTCATCACCGGTACTGCGCTCTTTCCAGATTGGTTCGCTGCTTTCTTCGTCCCCTTCATCCACCGCACCTCCAGCATCGTGGTGTTGCCAAACTACCGGCTCATACCTGAGCACAGAGGGAAAGACATCCTGGAAGATCTTGCCGATTTCTGGAGATGGGTCGATGGCGATGGTTTAATCAATTTTTTGAAAGAGAGAGAGCCTGGGATTGAGATTGAGCGAGACAGATTGTGTGTCTCCGGAGACAGTGCGGGTGGGTTTATGGCTTTGCAATCAGCGATTACATTGCCTGAGGGACGAATTCGAGCTGTTCTTGCGCAGTATCCCATGACAAATGTTCTTCGTAGGAAACCAACTGATAGATACGGAGACGGACCCGCTCCTGGACCCGAGATTATTGACGAACACGTTGCTGCAATCAAGCCTGGCTCGGTCGTTTCCTCCGCCACTCCACCCGCCCGCCAGTCTCTTTCATATGCGCTGGCAGCATATGGGAGATGGGAAGAATTTTTTGGTACGGCTAAGAACCTACTTCCTATCAGAGCATTGGAAGACGTAAAGTCGTTTCCTCCTACCTTTATCGTTCACGCTGAACAGGACACCGCTGTAGCTGTCGAGGATACCAAAGGCTTCGTGTTGAAATTGATTGATCTATTCGGGAGAGAATTCGTACGCCAGCGAGTGATGCTGGTGTGCCCAGATGGAGATCATGGGTTTGACATGGCCCTGAAGGAGAAGGATACGCCCTGGTTGAGGGATGGACTAGCATGGGTTGAGGAGTGGTGGTTGGGGTAAGCAATACTGAAAGAAGTCTGCACAGCACTTCAACATTGTCAAGTCAGGAACAATATGTTCACACACCATTATACCGAGATTCTCCACAATATCAATGTCGTTGGCATAGCCGCTTATCCGAAAATCGAGGGCGGGGTTCTCGGCTGAGCGTCACCTAGCGCACCGTGCACCAGACTAACCTGAACACTTTTCCGACGACAACTGGGTTAACACGCTCCTCCATCTTTCATGAAACTGTTGGTCCTCGCGTTTGATATATTACAATGGAAGATGTAGCAAAGGCCGAATCTACGACCGGATGGATTCATGTTACTGGAGACCCTACCTCCCTAACCGCTGGAACATCTCCCACATCCGATGCATCCCAGAGCAAGCAAACGTCTCCGCCTGCCAAGCGCCGGAAAGAGGATCGGGAAAGGACTCGTGTGAGCAGGGCATGCGATCGATGTAAGAAGTAAGTACAAATCAACCACATTGGTGCTTAAGTACATCTGTTGCGCATGCAGGTGCACATGTAGGTTGAGTGGCTCACAGAGTCTCGCAGGAAGAAGACCAGATGCAACGGCCGCTACCCCTGTGAGAGCTGTGTGAAAGGCAATCTATCATGCGAGTATAAGGCCTCTTATACAAGAGGGAGATTGCCTTCCATAACTGTAGATGATGTTGCCATTGCCTCCATACCGGTCCCTGCAAGTATATCCACGCCAGCGCAAACCTCTACTTCTGATGTCTCAACTTTACAAGACACAACATCGCCTCCGTTCCAATTTACCGGGTTCCAAGACACAGCAATATCTCCTGGCCTTGGAAAAGCTAGCACTCTCGACACATTCACCGCGCCTGATAACCTTGAAGTGACCAGTGAGGGTCTTCCCTCACGCTCTTCCCCCGAACCACCACAGATCGATCGACAAGGTCACTATATCGGGCCTGCTTCTGGTGTTTCGTTCCTCTTAAGAATCCAGAAGACTCTACATTCAAATAGTTCACTGTCTCATGACTCTTCGATATTCACATTCGGAGACTCCCCCTTACCCGATCATGATCCTAGTTTCTTCCTCTTACCCCCTAAGGTCGATGCTGAACGATTGATATCGAGATACTTCGACTTTGCCCAGCCTGCCCATCGATTCTTACATCGACCTACTATGGAAAGAATTCTACATGAGTTTTATGAGACTCAAGGCGAGATGCGTAATCGAGATGATGCTCCCACAAAAACAGCATTGTTGTTTATCGTGTTTGCACAAGCTCAAGCGTACATGCCACCCGTAACATCTTCACAAGACAATAGGTAATAACACTATCCTGAATATATATATATATATATATATATAAATACTTACTACTTAATACAGCGCGCGATACTATTTCGCCGCAGAACGACAACTTTCGAAAGAGCGAGGGGCTGTTCGCCTTGCTAGCGTGCAAGCACGGCTGGTCCAGTGCTTCTACCTTCTCACGCAATCTCGCATCAACCATGCCTGGAGTCTCTTCGGCACAATGGCTCACCTCGCCTTCGCAATAGGGTTAAACCGCGGTCGAAGAGCCGATCCGACTGGAACATTGGACTATCTTGAACTCGAAAGTAGAAGAAGATTGTTCTGGTGTGCGTATACTCTCGACAAATACCTTTCGGCGGCATTAGGGCGACCGAGAACATTCAAGGATGAAGACATTGACCAGGTAAAGAGTCGATCATCTTTGCTTGCCACTCTACTAACCTCACACAGGAACTGCCCACCGTAATCGACGACGAAGACCTGCATCCCATGTCAATGTCAACAACTCCTTCAAACTATCCACCGATAATGATGGCTCCAGTAGAGCACATCAAACTCTCGCGCATGATATCTCTAATCCTCCGAGATCTCTACGCCATCCACCCCCCCTCTCTTAATCGACGCATCGAACTAACTGCCAAATACTCCCAAATCCTCCAAGAGTGGCGCACCAGCCCAGTCCTATCAAACTTCCTCGACTCCCCCCCTCCAGCCGTGATCTACCAACGCCAACGAAACGTCCTCAACCTCTCCTACTTCCACACAATCCTCCTCATCCACCGCCCCTTCCTCCTATCCAACTTCGCCTCCCTCGCCCGAATCTCCAACTCCCAACCCCAGTATCCGAACCTCGACACCGCCCGCCACATCCGTGAATGCCTCGACGCCGCCATGGGTATCGTCGAAACTGTCGACGCCCTCTTCCAAACCGCTCAAATGTTTCGCTCATTCTGGTTCACACAGTACTACGCCTTCTGCGCAGTCGTCGTCCTCTACATCTACCGCATTCAGCAACACATCGTGGAACCTGGGAAGTGCGAGGGCTATTTCGCTGCGGCGCAAAAGTGTCAGGCGCAATTGAGCAGTATTAGTGAGACGGATTGTCTGAGTAAGAGATACTGTCTCGTGCTTGAGGAACTGCGTGTAGAGGCCGCACGCCAGATATATCGCCCAGCCGCACCGGTGAATTCGATCGCGGATACAACACCGGCTGCTGCGGCCCACAGCACCACATTAGCCACACTGACAGCCAACGATTCGGTAGCGAATCTCGATTTATCTGCGCCGAAGGCGGGGAACGATGCGGGCGCGCTATTTTCGGGCGATGGATTCTATAATGGGAATGTGCCTCCCACACCGGAGAGCGACGTGTTTGCGACGGGTTTTCTGTCGAATAGTAGTTTCCTTACGGATTTTTCGAGCTGGGGCCAGTTTGATAGTCTTGTTACGGCCGGGATAGCGGGGATAGGAGTGCTGGATGGGAGTAATGGGTGGCAGAATGATAATATGTCTGGGCTTTTTGGGTTCGGGCGATGACAGGGGGGCGGCATAGATAGCAGACAATGTGAATTGAAAGTCATATAATGCATTCAAGATTACTGTATTCAAAATATCTACAACTTCTCCTCAATCTCTGCAATCCGTCCCAACACCTTCCCCCACTTCTCCCACTCCCCCTCAGGTAGTTTCCCCTTCAACGGCAGCCTCCCTCCCTCCAACGTTCCCAACCCAAGCACCCTCTGCACCGCCTCTTTAATCCCCACTATTCCCCACCGTCCCACAAACTCCTCCGCCGAACTAACTGCAAACTGCAATCTATGAATCTCCTCCAGCGCCTGGGGCTCAATCGGCCTCTTCTCCGCAAGACCGTAAAGCCTCGCCACAGTCTTGGGATATATGGCCGCAAGTCCATCGATCACGCCCGCAGCGCCGAAGAAGACAATCGGTCCGAGTTGCTGGCCGAAGCCGCTGTAGACGCGGAATTTGGCGTGATCGATCTCGGGATCGAGAGATACTTGGACGTGGTAGGAGACGTTGCCGTGAGACATCTTGCAGCCGACGATGTTGGGATGTTGGGCTAGGGATGTGTATGTTTCTGGGGTAAGGGTGATGCCGTTTGTAACGCCGGGATAGTTGTATCTACACAAAACATATGAGCACATATTCCCTCCCCTAGTATCTTCGACCAAAATTCCAAAGAAAAAGGGAAAGAAGAAGGAAGAAAGAACTCACATCAATACTGGAATCCCCGACTTATCCGCCACAATACGATACCACTCCTCAATCCCCTCCCTCCCCGCCGCAGCCCCGAAATATCCCGGCGCAAGCACGAGTCCCCACTGTGCGCCCGCCTTTTCGAAATCGCCCAACCACTCAAGTACTTCGTCAACGCTATTCACCAACACGCCGGCCATAATAGGATAGTCGGGGAATCCGGCATCGGTAAGGCCTTTGCGGACGCCGGACACGAGGTCGAAGCGTTCCTGGCGTGAGAGGTGGATGGCTTCGCCAGTTGAGCCGAGGAGGACAAGGCCTGTGATGCCGGATTTGGCGAGGTGGATGGAGTGGGAGATTTGGGTGGGGATGTCGACGGTTGCTTGCAGAGAGGAGGTTGAGGCGGGGTGGAAGAAAGTTGGGACTGGGACGAAGACGCCTGGGGGTGGTGAGTTGACCATTGTGTTCTGTTTCTCTTCTTTCTCTTTTCTACTTCTTTCAAAATACCCAGAATATCCAGAATATCTCTGAAATCTCTTTAATCTCTTTCTCACAAAAACTTTGTCGTTCCAAGAGAATCAAAAATGTAACCCCTCTCGAACAAAATATGGCGAAGACATGCGGGCCCCTCGCGTCACGCCTTCATTTTTGTTCGTCACTTCGGTGTCACTTGTCCCGCAAACCGAGGATGCCGAGGGTGAGGGGCACGAGGGGTTCCCACTTTTAGTACCCCGCGCCGACGTCGGGTAGTGGAGGCGTAGAGCTTTCAAAGACCGCGTTTTTGTATGGCGGGGATGGACTTCTCGCCGAGGGGCGATGGAACGGGTCTGGGATGTGGGTTGGGGATTTGACTTGGGGATTTGATTTGTGGATGCGACTGGGTGTCATCGTAAGGACGGATATGCAAGCGTAGCTTGTGGCATCTCGCATTGGGATCCGAGAATTGGAGAGCGGGATAAATCAAAGAGGTTGAGATCGTCCAGATATTGACTTTCTAATTCCCCTCGGTGTTTGAAATCAAAAGTAGCCATTGTCGGGGTTTGAATTTCTAGACTTGATTCCTTTTTGCATTCTAGGAATTGTAATATCATACCTATACACACACAATGGCACCCATCGCAAGCATCGAATACTTCCGCCTTCCTCCCCGCTGGCTCTTCGTCAAAATAACCGATACATCCGGTGCATTTGGCTGGGGCGAGGCCTCACTCGAGGGCCACACTCAAGCCGTTGAAGGCTGTCTCGATGCATGGATTGAGAAATATGTCGGGGCAGAAGCAGAGTAATTACACCCACTATCCTATTCTTTCTCCTCTTCAAAGTCTCCCATTGACTTGGTACAGTGACATCGAACAAATCTGGCAGCTGTCCTGGCGCACGGGTTTCTACCGCGGCGGTCCGGTTCTCATGTCCGCGCTCGCAGGCCTCGACATCGCGCTTTGGGATCTCAAAGCGAGGAAATTGAATTTACCGATTTATCAATTGTTGGGAGGGAAAGTTAGGGATAGATTGAGGGTGTATGCGTGGATTGGAGGGGATCGGCCTGCGGATGTCGAGATTCAGGCGTGAGTTTGAGTTCAGCAATGCTCAAAAACCTAGGAATTGCTGACGCGGAACTCCTAGAAATGCACGCAAAGCTCAGGGATTCAACGCTGTGAAAATGAACGGCACCGAAGACCTCGGTTGGCTCGATTCCCCTTCTGCGCTTGACTCGGCTGTAGAGCGACTCAAGACAGTGAAGGCGCTCGGTATGGACGCGGGAATTGATTTTCATGGTCGCGTACACAAACCCATGGCGAAGCAACTTGCGAAAGCTCTGGAGCCGCACCGACCACTGTTTATCGAAGAACCACTACTTTCTGAGCATATCGGCGGAATTAAAGCCCTTGCGCAAGTCACCTCAACGCCGATTGCGCTGGGTGAACGACTACATAGTCGGTGGGATGTGAGACCGTTTTTGGAGGCGGGATGTGTGGACATATTGCAACCTGATGTCTGTCACGTTGGGGGAATTTCAGAAATGAAGAGAATTGCAGCAATGGCGGAGGCGTATGATGTTGCTTTGGCACCGTATGTATTTCCTCTGTTTACACGTAGAAGCGTCTACGAGCTCGTTTGCGATATATCAATCAACTGGTACCCTCCAAATGATACGCGGAACATAAAGCTACAGAATTACATCCCCAAGAAAATCAGACTCGTTACTGACTTAGAGACATCAGACATTCTCCACTTGGGCCAATTGCGCTCGCCGCGTGCGTACAGGTTGATGCGACATGCCCGAACTTTTCCATCCAGGAAATGAGCTTGGGCATTCATTATAACGCTGGTAGCCAGGATCTGACAAGTTACACGAAGAACCCCGAGGTGTGGAAAGTGACGGATGGGTATATTGAGTTAATGAAAGGGCCAGGTCTGGGTATAGAGATTGACGAGGAGCAGGTGCGGGCACTAGCGAAGGACTCGAAAGCCTGGGTTTCCCCTGGTTTCTTCGGGCCGGGAGGAGAAATCAGAGAATGGTGAAAGAATCGAGAACTATAGATAAATGTGGAAGACATTTGATCTGAACTCATGAATTTTTGGAGGAACATGCTGTGATTTTTCCCAGAACCATCAAGCGCCTATACCCTATTTCACTTAATAATTCTGTGAACGCATGCATGAATCTTTCAGGTAGTCCTGACACTGGGGTATTCTATTTGTGAGCTGTAATATGTTAGTTCTATTCTTATATCCAAACGTAAAAAGTTGAAGTACTTACGTATGCCTTCCTCGGGCTTGGGCTCAATACCAACAACCTCAGCGGCAGTCTTTGGCTTGTCCTCCACAATATCCTTCATGAATGGGAACGTAAGGACTTCCTTGATGCTGTAGTGGTCGGTCAAGAACATCACCAATCTACCACATGTTAGCAGGAATATAAGAACGGATATTCGAAACAAGACTAACCGGTCGATGCCCATACCCCATCCTCCAGTTGGTGGGAGACCATACTCTAGTGCTTGGCAGAAAGTCTCATCAATCAACTGTGCCTCGTCGTCACCCTGAGCCTTCTGGTTCGCTTGCTCCTCAAACCCTATTTCCAGTGAGCAAATATGAAGAATGTCTTGGTATCGATGAATGACTCACGCATGCGTTGATCGAAAGGATCGTTCAACTCGGTGTACGCGTTGCAAATCTCTTTCTTGCACACAAAGGCTTCGAATCGCTCGCACAGACCCGGGATGGTTCGATGGTACTTGGCAAGAGGAGACATGATCTCGGGGTGCCCTAGATAATCAGTGTCTAGTTCCTGAATGTAAAGGTATGACGCTCGAAGTTTAACATACCCATGATGAAAGTTGGGCTAATGCAAGTCTCCTCGATGAACTCGCCAACCTACGATGCTTAGCAGTTGTTTATTTATTTGGAGTATAAAACAAACCATCTTATCAATCATCCTCGAAGCTGTCAGGGGAGGTGAGCATTCCAATTTCATCTTCTTGAGAACATTTCGGAGAAACTGGTTGCTCTCTTCTGTGTGGAATTGGTCTGCCGGAGGAAACTTCTCTCCAGTGGCCTCTTCGAGCGCGGGAATCATCTCCACCCTACGCCATGGCTTCTCCCAGTTCACCTCGTATTCTTCGCCAGACTGTGTGTGGTACTTGGTAACATACGAACCCTTTACTGACTTGACAAGGCCTGAAACCAACTCTTCTGTCATATCCATGATATCGTACATGTCTGCGAAAGCCATGTAAAACTCGCAAGTTGTGAACTCGGGATTGTGGGTCAGATCGATGCCCTCATTTCGGAATTGGCGACCGATTTCATAGACGCGCTCTAGGCCACCAACAACCAACTCCTTGAGGTAAAGTTCCGGTGCGATACGTAAGAACAGTTCCATGCCCAACTCATTATGGAAGGTCTTGAAAGGTCGCGCTGTCGCGCCACCAGCGATCTGTTAGTGATTAGTATCTGTCCCGCTTCTAACGCGCGAGTTTAGTTACCTTGTTCATCATCGGCGTCTGCACTTCAAGGAAGTCGCGTTCATCGAAATACCTGCGCATGTACTTGACAATGGCAGTGCGAGTAATCAAGGTTTCGCGGGTGTTATTGTTAATTACGAGATCGAGGAAACGCTGGCGGTGACGTTGCTCCTGGTCCTTAAAGCCGTAGTGCTCAGTAGGAAGCTGTCTTAAGCATGGAGAAAGTAGAATGACTTCGCGCGCGAAAATGCTCAGTTCACCCTCGCCTCCCTTCTTGGGATTTGTCCGACCTGGGTATCCTACAACACCAATCCAATCGCCGCGGCGCAAGAGGCTAGATGCGAATTCGTGATTAGCACCAATTCGGAAAGAGCGATATAAATAAACCACGAGGTTGTACATACTCATGTTGCTTCTCGAAAGGAACATCGCCAGTAGCGTTGTCTAATTGACACATGATCTGGAGAGTGATTCCCTCACCCTTGCAGACGTAGAAACGGAGCGCATTTGAAGAAACACGTTGTGTCATGATTCTCACACCAACGCGGATCTCCTTGTCCGGAAGAGTCTCGCCCTTCTTGAGCTGCGGCTCAAATTCTTTGACAAAGTCGCCAAGCCTGTAGTTGACATGAAACTTGTGTGGGTATCTTAAATCATGTCAGTTGTTAGGGTGCGATCAAAGCGGTTTAAAGTCGAGGCGTACGGGTTGGGCTCCTTGGAGGATCGAAGCGCATTGACGGCTCGTGAGCGAATCTCAAAGTATTGCTACACAAAGAGTCAATTGAGACCTCGAAAGAACTTTTGACATGAAACAAACATTGGGATTCAATTCATCCTCGCCAGCAGCAGCCGATTTCTCCTTCTTGGGGCGATCGGGGAGCGCAGCGGTCTTTGCAGCCTTCTCTGCCTTCTTCTTCTCAGTCTCGCGCTGCTTTGTACGCCTCTTGAGTTCGCTCTTGGAGATCTTCTCGCCGGTTACAGGATCATCGTGGAGATTTTCTGCGGGCGTAGCAGCGGCAGCGGAAGCCTCTGTCTGGGGCTGTTCGTCGGCCATATTTTCAGAATTGGACGTGGTACTATCTGATCCAAGTAGACTCGTCCTTCAGTGTCGTGTGTCGACAAGTGGGATGGCGGGGCACTTTAACCAAAATTTGGACCATGACTCAACTCCAGCCAATTGACTCACAGGACCCGGTATAACGTTTTTCCGCACCGACCACCAACTTCACATCATCACTCAACTGCAAACCCTCTCCAAAAGTCTTCGAAGTTGCATACATTGATCGCAACATCATAGTTCTATTTTCTGTATCCATTACAGATTCCATCTGATGATAAGAATATATATATTCCATCGGGTTATTGTGGCCCAGTTCCACTCGATGCTGCTCCAAATGGGTGGTGCTTTAATATGGAGATGCTGAGAATACGGAGAAGCGCAAAGGCCAAGTTTATCAGTAATATAAGCGAGAAAAATTCACAATCTTTGAATCATGCTTTCAGTTTGACTCGAAGTAGGTAAGGGTCTGGCCACCATCCACCCTGTTTATTCACATGACGCCACAATCACCATTCTTTAAGATCGTTCAATATGACAGCCAGCCTGTATACCATCACGAGTGCACATTGTAATTGGCTCCACGTAAAACTCTTTCTAGGTTTCCCCTATCTTCCATTTCATTCGTGCAAGCTAAAATTGTTTGCGTCTAATTGTCAATTCTTTCATACTGTCTCTTTAAGAGCCTTTCTATATCCCCTTCTTCAGTGGGAGCCTATTCATGGTTTCTTGTATTCATCATAGCTATATATCCTTCAATTAAATTTCAATCTCAAGCACAACTCATATTCAAGTCGTATTGTCACAATCTTTACATGGTCAGAGGTTTACTACTGTGTGTAGAGCACCCCATTCTGGGATCATTGGCTGGGGTCAACTGACTTGATCAGCGCCCACTCATATTGTTACTCGTTGAAGACCACTATGGAGAGAAGATTCATTTATTGCTTCACACTGTTGAACAGCATGAGTACAAGCCAGTTCCCGCCTCGAAATAGGCGCAGCGAGAACAATAAACGCTTCAGCTACGACAATAGCGTACAATAGAGCTCTGGTGGGAAAATTCTCTCTCACCTACTGGTTGCCCATTGCAACTGCAAACGCAGGCACTTTCTATTGTGTTCGTCGCTATTCGAGCTGGAGCCCGTGCTCAACTGCTCCTCTGCGCGCCCATATAAACACCAGCTACTCTGTCCACTTCTGCTCTCTTCACATATCGAAGAACGTTGCGACAAACAACCACCGTCCACAGTCCTGCTCAGCATCAGCATCATCTTCGAATTTTCCCTTCGTTCCAGAGGATTTCTATTCTCTCAACTTCTGTTTCATCCTTTCCTCAGATCTCACCTTTGCCAACAATGGCCGTCATCACCACTATTTGCTCCCTTTTGGCCTTTCTGCTTGGGTTCGCGCCACTCGTGAACGGCCTCGCGCATTGTCGCTCGAGCGACATCGAAAAGAAGCCCGCCGTCCTCCTCGATTTCTCCCTCGGTTGTGTTGGCATCACTGCCACACTCATAGTCGCCGCGTTGTATCCAAATCCATGGATCCTCACCATCGTCTCTCTCATCAGCTATTTCATCTTGCTGAATGTGCACCTTCTCTCCCTCGACTTCGTCACCGATTACCAGTCTGCCTTGCGTAACTTGGGGCGTCTATATCAGCGTCTTTTCCTCCTCGTCGTCCACTCGGCCCTAGACTACACCTGGGAACGTGCCCAGGCACGTAGGGATTTCAACGCCCTAACAAAGAGAAACCCTGTGCTCGGAGAGCGCATGTCTGTGCAAGAGACCACTATTGCCTCTCTGCAGGCAGAGTTGGCAGATTTACTCGGCCCGAGCACTGACAAGGAGCCTGGACTCACGCCGTTGGCCAAACTCCAGGCGATGAGAGGCCGCATCGCAGAACTGGAGAGAGAGGTCTTCATGCAGAGGCAGGAGATCTCGTGGCAAAACATCGGCCATAAAAGGCAAACAAACGGCCGCATCCCCGCCGTCGACACATCCAAGAGGGATGCCAGGGATATCGCCCATCTTCTCGCCAAACTCGACGCAAGCGATAGCTCCCGCATCGCTGCCGAGAGCAAGGCCAAGGACCTCCTTGCCAAACTCGAGGCGCGCGATAGTTACTGCATCGCCGCTAAGAGCAAGGCCTCCGACCTCCGGGTCGAGAAGGAGGACCTTAGAAGGACGGTGAACGCGCTCGAGCGAGAGCTCGCTGAGCTTAAGCCTCAGCATCAGCGTACGGCAGTGGAAGCTGCCAAGTTCGCCAACGTCCTCGAGGAGATGCACCGTTTTGCCGACGGTGCCTACGACGAACACCATCCGCAGCTCCGTCACGCCACCATCTGGGTCGTTGCCGGTCTCATCGAGCTTGGCAAACTCGATGCAATGACCTTGGGCGTTGACGAGCAGCGTTTGGAGGTTCTGTCGGGGTGGGTAGCTGCTGGGGCGAGCAGCCCCATCGTTCCGGAACGTAAGTGACTTGTTTTTGACTATCTCTTTGCCTCTATCTATCTCTTACTGACAATACATATAGGTGGGTTCCGTAGGACCAACAGGACGTTCCCGCGAACTGCGGTTGGAAGAGTCGTGGAGACTCAGCTCAAGCTGACTCCACCAGGTTGCCAGCAGCGGCTGGCAACCTTCTTCGACCCCCCAGCGGTAAGTTTCTATATTCCTCTACTCTCTCTGATCTGTTCACCAAGCTAACAATTATAAGCAGACCTACATCCCCGTGCCCGCTCCCGTCTTCGTCCCGGCGTCTTCTCTCCCGCCTGCCACCCCCGCCGCCCCCGCCGCCCCGGCCTTCAATCCTGTGTCGTCTCTCCCTCCGGTCGCGCCCACTTTCGTCGCTCCCCCGCCTTCTCTCTCGGTGCCGGTGGTTTCTGCCCCGGCTATTATTCCTCCTGGTCGCCCAATGGTGGCTGAAGTCGGTTTTGCCCCGGGTATGTCTATTGTCAAACGTAACTTCTGAATCACTCTAACAACCATAAAGCTCAGAGTTCCCCCCTGGCCCGGTTCGTGGCCACTGTGCCCGAGCCTGTTTCTGCTGTCGCCGCTGCTGCTGCTCCCGCAGCTCCAGCCTGTCGTGGCCCCGTCTCTCCTCCTGCCGGTGCCCGCGTCCCGGTTCCTCCCCCCGCTGGCGCTTCAGGGCCCATTGGGCTGAAGATTGTCTCTGCTCCGGGTATGTATTTAATCGCCCCCTCAAATCTCCTTCGTACTAACATTTACTTAGCCTTCGGCGTCGTGCCTTCTGTTGCTGCCCGCCGTGCTCCCGTTCCTCCCCCCGCTGGTGCGTCTGGACCCACGGGGTTCAAGATTGCCTCTGCTCCGGGTATGTATTGCTATCTCTTTCTCTGATCTTCTTCAGACTAACATTCACGTAGCGTTTGGTGTCGTTTCTTCGACTGAGCGTGCGGCTCCGGCCGACCCTGCCACCGACCCTGCCCCAAAGAGGGCCAAGGGCAACTGGAGAGACCGCTCGGGCGAGGATGAGCTGTGGTAGACTGAGCTACCATGGCTCATCCGCCCTTTCTTGACCAGCCCCTTCTTTTTTTTTCTGTGTGCGGAGTTCTGGTCTTTCTGTCTTTGTGTGTGAGAGAGTTCGGTTTTGTGTCTGTGTGGAGCTCGTGTCTCTGTCTGTGTGTGGGGCTCGGGTGCCTGTGTCTACGTGGGGTCCGGGGTCTGTTCTGTGTTTATGTTAGTGTCAGTTTCTTGGTGCTTGGGTGTGGGTTTCGGTTCGGGTGTGGGTCTGGTTCTGGTGGAGTTTGGGATGATACCCCTTGAATATGAACTGTTTTGACTGTGCCGAATAGACTGGCTTGATTGAAATGTGATTGTGCGTGATTCTAACCCAAGGCGGGTCACTAGCATGGATATTTATGAGAAGTGTTATTTACCTTTGTAAATGGTAACGTGAATTTAATCGTGATATCGACAACAATCAGTTACCTTCTTGCTGCTTTGTTGGGAAATAGGGGCTGGATCGGAGCATGCAGATAATAGCTCTGTTTCGGCTGGTAGTGTAGATCCCGTGTTGAAAGTAGAGTAGGAAACTAATTGTTTTGACTACCCTAGGCGGACTCGCTTGAGTGAGTCGTGATGCTGTGAATTACTGATATGTATATGTGTGACAACTGTTATCCACCTCCGCATGAGGACTTCTAGCATGAAAAGCATATTTCCAAACATTAATTCATCCTATTACTGCTAAGCTACTCCGCAAAGCTAAGTATGAGAGCATAAGCTACCTCCCTAACTTCTCCATGACGGCTCTATCCTCTTACCCACTCACCATCCTTCCACACCCCCCTCCACACCCTCCCTCTACGCTCTCCCTCTACGCTCTCCTTCTACGCTCTCCCTCTACGCCCTTCCCACTCCCCCAAAAACACCCCCCTCCCTCACCATCATCTCTTCCGGCTTTCCAACCTCCACCACCTCCCCACCCCCCAACACAACCAACAAATCATAATCCCTCACAGTCTCCACGCGATGCGCAATCGTAACCAGCGTCTTCCCCTCAAACTCCTCTCTAATCACCTTCTGCATCCGCTCATCTGTCTCACGATCTACACTCGACGTTACCTCATCCATCACCACAATACTACTCGTATCCCTCCTCATTAAAGCTCGCGCAAGGCTAAACATCTGCACCTGTCCATGTGAAAACAACTCATCACTCCACTCCGCCCCCAGCCCGCCGCGTGCAGAAACAACATCCCAAAGTCCCAGCTTTTCTAACACTCTACGCATCTCTGTATCTTTTGCGTCGCTTACGGTGTCTGGGTCATACGGGTCGAGGTTCAAGCGTACGGTACCGGAGATGAAGTACGGATCTTCGCCTATGGCATTTAGGCGTAAGCGCAGCTCGTTCCGGGGGATGGTGGTGATGTCCAGGTCATCGATTAGGATGCGCCCGCTGCTGATTTCAATCATGCGGAAGAGAGCGAGGAGGAGTGTGGATTTGCCTGAGCCGGTGCGGCCAAGGATGGCAAGTTTGGAACCGGGGGGAATAGAGAGGGAGATTGAGGAGAGGGCTTTGCGGGAATTATCTATGCTGTGATAAGGGTTAGTTGTTAGATCAAGATGAAAAACAGAAGATACGGAGAAGATGGCAAAACATACCCGTATGAAACAGTGAGATTTTCGATTTCAATCCCTCCTTTGCTGGGCCAATCGGGTGGTGGGTCATTGTGTTCTGAGGCAAGATTCTCGTCCGCAGTCTCAGATTCGAATTGTTTGATTCGGGCGACGGCACCGATACTAGTCTCCATATGTGTCCAAAACATGATCGCTGTTTTGAAAATTCCCGTGAAAGAGATAATCTGAGTGAGACTGACACCAGTAAAGCCAACAGATATGGTCGACCTCATTCTCACACTTATGCCCACAACGAGGATCGCGAGTGCGCATGTGACAAGATCAAGCACTAAACTGAGCCACGTCTGTATCATATACATCATGTAGAAGGGCTTCTGGCTTTTGTCAACTAGACTATGGTTCTTGAGAATCGAAGATTGTTTCCATCCGAAGGCTCGGATGGTTGCCAGACCGGATAACGATTCGATGAACTGGGTGTAAACGGGTGCTTTTTCTTCGAGGTCGAGGAACCTAATTTGGCGTGATGTGCGTAGATAGTAGCGTTGGATGAAGAAGTAGACGGCGAAGAGGAAAGGGAAAGCGATGGCTATGTAGTGGGCTGCGGATGCGATGAGTCCGATTTGTGCGAAGGAGCTGAGAAATCCTGGGTTGGTGTTAGTCGTCGAGAATGGGAGACGGTTTTAGTGATATGCATACCCCCAGTTACTACTATTAACGACATTGGAAGCTGTGAGTCCAAGAGAGAGATGTCTTGGCTAAATCTTTCGGATTGTTAGCTAGGTGATGGAAAGATTGGGGGAAATGCGCACCTAGTAGTGATACTGCCAATATCTGTCTGGCTGAAGAAACTCATTGGGGCTCTATCAAAAAGATTAGCATCGTATTCCGAAGAACTTTGTTTCTTACTTACAGCATCACTTTTTTAAGCAATTTGTCATGCAGACGCACACCAGACTTTTTAGCTATGACGCAGAATGTAAACCTGAAAGCTTTCCGTCAGCCAAATGTCCTTATATAATGTAATCAAGTTGGACTTTGGTACCATGAGAAGATCCCGATATCCAATAGCATTGCTATTTGCAACGCAGTGTAGACACCCAGGTAGTAATTGTTGTGCTTATTCGGTTCACGTGCATTAGCATCGGCATACCACTTGAGCCAGACAACTATAAATAGTCAGTTAACCCCCAAAAAACCTTCAAAGACAGTGACATCTCTTACCTGGGAAAGCAGTCAATACTGCCCACATGATTCCCAGCGTCAGGAATGTAATGGCTGCAGGAGCCCCAATTGTCCCGAAGTAATATTTATATACCGCCCAATCACCCATTTGCCTACTCTTATCACCATCTGAGGGCACAGTAATGGCGCTTTGATTCCGTGGAAGAGCTTTTGTTGTTAATTCTGCTGGGTCATCTTGTTGAGTTGTTGGTTCCTCTTCACTGTGCTCAACATAGAATTGGTGGACATAGCCGTTAACGGCATTGAGATTTTTGAAGGTACCTTGTTCGGCGATGGTTCCGGTCGAAGACAACGCGATTACTTTGTCCGAGAAGGGTAAAAGATTGACTGGAGCGGTATATTAGTGAAAAGAGTTAATAATGAAGAGACATTGAATTCCGGTTTAGAAAGGGTTTCTCCAAAGGTAGGGAAAGAATGCCAAAACTAGAGATAGCAGCCGAAGGCCCTTCAGATTAGAAATAAGATTCGCTCACCTGCGTGCGTTGCAATCAAAACAGTAGTTTTCCACTTCCGCAATAACCCGTCTGGCCCAAACAGGCGTGTGAAGACATTCTTCTGAGTGTTGACATCAAGTCCACTGAAAACATCGTCGAAAATAGCGAAAGTTTTCTTTGAATACACTGCTCGTGCAATGGCAATACGATGCTTTTGACCGGTGCTTAGTGAAATTCCCTTACTCCCCACAACTGTATCATGTTGTTTTGGAAATGTGGATATATCCTGGTTGAGATCGCAGCTAAATTAAATGAGCGCGGGAGCATATGTAAATGACCGAAAGGTGCCACATACCAGTAAACCACGGAATCGTAGAGCGCCTGATCAAAACGAGAGAACCCGATGATATTATCTCTTACCGATGCGTTCTTAGTCCATTGATTAGTAGTGCCCAGAGTTTAGGTATCGTCACTTACAATTAACCATGGAGTCTGCTCGCAATATGCAATCTCACTTTCTTGTATGTACACGAAACCTTTGGAGCTTTTTGTCTCGCCGAGAATAGCTTTGAGAAGTGTTGATTTTCCCGATGCAACTGGACCGATCAACATCGTGAGTTGCGAGCGGGCGATACTCGTTTCAATATTCTGGAGGACAGGATTTTCCTCATCGTTCCACGCAAAGGTACCACTCTCGATTCTCAGAACATCTTGAGACACATGTTCGCTACCATCAGGGATGAACTGGCGAGCGGCGGGCATGAGCTGGATATCATCTCGACTAGTCTGCCAAGCATGTGTGTCGTGAGTTTCCAAGGATGATCGTGACCTGGTCTCATTGTTGGGCATATGTAGTCGATGGTCCGAACGTGTTTCCGCAGTGAGGAATTTCTCAATACGTTCAACGCAGCCGAATACGGTCTTGAAATCCATGATATCAGCAAAGAACTTAAAAAGAGGTTGGGTCAGCAGTATCAACAGCGACAAAGAGGTGAAAAGCCGTGGGGCATCAAGAGTTTCGCCAGTCTTCGATGAGATAACGGCATAGAAGGCGAAAGTCGCCACAGGGCTAAGTGTCTCGGGCGCGAAAGCTGCAGAGTGGTCAGTCGACAGCTGATTCTATTGTGAACGACATACCTAGCCCTGCCACTAGGGCTTGAACAACCCAGAACTTTTGTGCATCCTTCAGTTCGGCAACTCGTGATGTCTGGATGAGTTGGTGGAGTCGACGAGAAAGTCCAAGCATTTTAATACCCTTCATATGCCCAAGCATGTTGGCTGTGTCACCTGGCATACCGGTTAGCTCTGCGAGGTTTAAGAATCAATATAGTCTTACCAACACGTCTTTGGATTTTGTCTAACCACTGCATCTGCAATGTATTTGCAACGAAAGCAAGGCCTACTGTGACCGACGCAGCACCTAGAAGATCAGTGTGGCTCGTAGTATGGTTTCGACAAATCACCTACAAATGATGACAATAATCGGACCTACACATGCCCAACCCAATCTTGATTCGAGGAGCCATGTTGCCAGGGCAAATTGAAGCATGTTCGCCCAACTAGATAGCTGAATTAATCTAGTATTTATGAAAGAGTCTGCAGTATGTGCACTGACATGTCATGTAGGCCACGCAACCCAAGTATCAACCGCTCGACGTCAGTACTCATCAGACTGACTGCTGCTGAGTTGTCGAGTGCTGTGATGCTTATCTCGGTGGTTTTGGTATATACAGCCGATACGAGTGTTCCGCGCAGCATAGTCAGACACTTGTAACTTCGATGCATGAACAAACTAGTAGAAACCTGCAATCTGTGGTAAGCGATAGCGATCATTATCTGATTTTCAACATACGCTCATGCCGAAGTACACTACGGCGTAAGCACCGATCAATCCGTATCCGGTCTGTATAGTCTCTTGCTGGTTTTGGAGGAATTGCAATAGTCTCCCCACGAGTAAAGGCTGGCAAAATGCAAACCCGAGAAGGGCGAGACGAGGAAATATCGGCACGATCAATTCCCATCTAAGCACCTTGACGATGACTTTGGTGAGACTCGGCTTGGATGTTTGGGCGGCTGCAAATTGTGTCAATAAACGTTGCTATTTGTACAAGACGAATTACCTGATTTCCATTCTTTCCAGAACTTCTCGTTGAGTGTCTCGGAGAACATTCTCTCGTCGACTGTATATAAATCCGATGGCCCCAGTACTTTTCGATAACCTTGCTTGATAATTGAGTTCAACCACCAAACAAAGCTTTCATTGTACAATCCAGTCGTTTCCTCTGGACCAAGGTTTCGGTCACCAGTAATGAGCGATCTTTTCTCTTTTGCCTCGAGAAAAAAAACGACGGCTTTCAAAGCAAATGACGCTGTGAAGAGATCGCGTACAGGATGCGAACCGGGGAGGGCAGTCCATAGCGTGCGAAGAACGACAATATCGAAAAGGACTGCGAATAGAAGATAAACATTGAGAATGAAAGAAGGCCTTAAGGACTTGGAATGCTCGAGGTAGGACAGAGACAAAAGCAAAATGCTCGTTATGAAGGAGACGCTGGATGCAATAGCAGCTGGAGTCCTGATGGAATGAAAATTGGTTGTGGCCCATAGAATCACGATCGCGAGTTGCAGTATTGCGAGGAGACCAATGGCAATCTGTAGCGAAATTAGAGTTGCGATAACGCGTGGACTTTCTGGGAGTGTAACCCACAAGCTTGATCGATCGAAAGGGCTTTCCGCCAACAGCAGTTTGTCGCTTCCTTAGGGCGTTTATCCGCATAGGCGCAACGAGGAGGAAAATCACGGATGGAACAATTGAAAAGATGTATTGTTCGAAAGTGAAGGTGAAATCACGGCGGCAGCCGTCGATGATAGGGCCAAAGGCGCCATCGGCAGCGAGAGTGTCGCACCGTAGATGAGCTGTTTCATTCATCGTGTTTCCATTCATGGGCATTAATGGAAAGAGATGGAGGCAGTGAGGTGGAATAAGAACTGGCATGTATGTACATAGGTAATCAGTCAGCCCCTGTGCCACATCCTTCCCAATCCGTCCGTATCAGCCGGTGGGGGGCCTCATCCAAAGGATCTATCGGAAGGTTTACCTTGGATGGCTCAACTCTAGTAGCATGACATTGAAAGTGCATTGTTTATTTTCTATGAATGAAACTAGTCACAGCTCAGGCGACGGACAACTTACACAGTAAAGGTTGGTGGAGATATTCACAGACTCAATATGCCCAGGCTGGTATGCCCCGAGATCGAGGGACCGAGTTGGTCTGTGCGCTCTGTGTCCTCCAGCTCCTCTCGCCCTGCATGGGCCTAACTCGCCGAACCGTCAGAATCTTTTTGTTTGAGCGAGTTTCGTAGCATTGTCCCTCATGGACAAGCATAATGCAAGGAAATGTGTTTGACAATTGCAACTGTGGACATGTAATCGGTAATCTGAACTGAGCCAGCCACAGGTTTCTTCGATTCTCGGATTACACATTTTGGTTTCTCCTGTAGTCCGGCCTTTTTGCACTGGTCAAAGAACCTCATCTGGAATTAGACCAAAGCAGTCTTCTGAGAGAAATCTGAGAGAAAGCCGTGACACCAACAATTGAAATTGAACCCTTGAGGAGTCCTGGAAAGACCTCGGACGTCCGTACAAACCCTGGAGGCTGGAAGGCGGCCCGTGCACACACCTTATTTCGACCACTTCGGAAGCACGCGACGCGTTCTTATCCACACCACACCCAATACGTCAACAGTCAATTTTGGACATCCACCACGCGAAAATGTAGCATCAAGGCTTCGAACAAATACAATCAATGACTAACTACCGCATAACCTCAAGATTTGGAAGACTGCCATGAGCTCTCCGTTTCGTGTACACAAGTTGAACTTATCGTATTAATACATACCGAAATATCTGGGAAAGCTCCCTCTCTCTAGAGAATAAATCCACGAGTCAATCAACGTAAATTACATACAAGGAGCCCTCGAGGAGTATTCTCCACGCTCGTTGTGAGGGAGATCACCCAGAGTTCCATACACAAAGAATCTTCACATGGAAACTGCACCCCGCTCTGTTCGTCGAGACGAGACACCCGGTTCTTAAGTCCGTCGCCGTTTTGTTACCATATGAAGGCAACTAACTCTCTCGTCCAGGAGATGATCAACCGTTTGTAATAGCATACATCGAAAATGAGTCGTGAATGTGACCTTCACATGCTGCACTCAATCGCTAACAACTCGACCGCTCGACATCATCATGGATTTCAGTTCGCACCAAGTACAGCGTCTGAGTTGGGAATTGATCAAGGTCATCGTCAATGTTCGAAATTTCAAATGCATGGTTACCTGTATCACCGTGCATGAGATCCCAGTGTCTCGACAGCATGTGTTAAAAATCATAGCGTCACCTTCATACGCTCCTGATAACCTTAATGGGCCATGGGGGTATATAGTTCCTGGTCTATCACGGTAATTACGTGCTTTATTGCTGAGTTTCGTCGATCCACTGTCAATGTCAAGAGTCATGGGGTCGAATAACGCTATTCGTATTCTCTTTAGTGCAGCCGTCCTTGCTGGGGCTGCAACCGCAACGAAAGAGAACCAGCCGCCTTGCCCTTATCCGTATACTCCGTTTGTGTATTCTGGATGCTTTGCGGATGCCCGCTCCGCTCGAACTTTGAGCTACGGGCCTGGAGTTGACTATGGAACCTCAACCATTGAGACATGCACCGCAGCTTGCAAGGTATTGATACGTTTTTAGTACTCTGAATGTCGATGGCTAACTTCATTCAATAGGGCAACGGGTGAGTCTTCGTATTTCATTCTATCATATCCATTCAGTAGCTTGGTATTGGCATAAAATTACATCATCTCGTGCATCACAACTTGCGAACGTCCCAACATCTACATTATACTACAATGTTCTTCCGCTAACAATAAGTCGCCAAGTTTCAAATACGCAGGTAAGAGACGCTGCATCCCGAAACTCCTACTATGTCTAAGAACTTGATTTAGGTCTTGAATACTATGGCGAGTGCTTCTGTGGCTCTACAATTGCCGGGAGCACTGCCCCCGAAGCGGATTGTAATCTGCCTTGCAAAGGCAACCAGAACCAGACGTGTGGTGGTTTCGATCGACTTTCCATTTACCAAGATCCAACATTCAGCGCAACCGTCGCAAACTCTGGTGATTATATATCACTCGGATGCTATACTGAGGGTAATGGCGGACGCGCATTCGGGACCAATTTGGGCTCAGATATCTTGGACCCATCAAAGATGACAAACGAGCTCTGCAAGAATGCGTGTGGCTCGAAGGGTTATCCGTAAGTAATTTCTGTGCATCCCGAAAATCCAACGGTGAAAGCTCAACTAACATCAACTCTAGATATGCCGCTACAGAGTGGTCCCGGGAGTGCTATTGTGGCATCCGCATTGATAACAATGCTACAACGTGTGAAAGTGCCATCGTTCATGTGGTCCGGTAAGCTAACATCAGAACAGGGCACCGACTGGCGATTGTAAAGATATCTGTCTTGGCGATAGTTCTCAAACGTGCGGTGGTGACCAGAGGCTGAACGTCTTCCTTGCTAACAGCTTGTATGTATTCGTAAAAGTAACACGTGCTACGTAAGGAACTCACGATTTATAGACTTTCGAGCCAGCCATGTGGACCACCTAGACCCCCGGGCCCGTCGTCAGCTTCGACGGTTTCGAGTTCTACATCAACATACACGCCGCCACCGCCGACGTCGAAAACTTCTTCTTCTACGAGCTCTACTACAAGCTCTACACCGACATCCACAACGCAACCATCCAAGACTAGCTCAACTGTGTCATCAACTTCAACAAGTTGGACAAGGACATGGAGTTCGACTCTCTGGACATCATCCACCATCAGCATTCCTTCCAATTCCTATACGCCCCCGCCATACACGCCCACGCAGTCTAGCAAGCCACCGCCCGCACCAACACCGTCATGCATTTGCGCCACACCTGCGCCCTGGTCTGGAACCAAATGCGTAGCCAATATCCCGCTGTGAGTTGATTATTATCAAAGATAGTTGATGGAAATAATTCCCTAACACATCTCAGACCCTGCGTCGGCTGCAACGAAAACAAATCCCAACGCAGCCAATTCCCCTTCAAGCTCTTCAATCATGACGATCTCAGCCGCTGCAAATCCTACAAGCCGACCGAGCCCCGCAACGCGTGTTTCGATGCTTGCAAAACGCAGTGGCAATGGTGCCGCAACTACGCCGAGACAGTTAAGGGCAAGCACCATGCCAGACACAACCACAGGCACGACAAGCATGGTAAGCATGGAAAGCATGGAAACAAGGATAAGCACAACAAGAACGAGAACAAGAATGAGAATCGGCGTTACGAGGAGTTGAAGGCGCAATGCGACAGGCAGTATTCCGACTGCTACAAGGTAAATGGCGACATCAACGGTGACGGTCGATGCAAGGCCGACAAACAGAAGCAGGAATGGGAGAGCAAGGGGTGGTATGATTGGTTGAGTCGTTGGCTGGGGCAATGGGGTTTCCGTGGTTAGAGGGAACAAACTGGGTTTCTTCTATCACCAGGCGGGGATCGGACATATGGTGAAGATGCTCCGCCTACATGGACGCTCATTACGAAACATGTGTGTGGGGAGGAAGTTGAAGTTAATATGGGACAGATAAAAGTTTGGACGGTCCTATTGGATAGATGATGGGTAATTGTAATAATGAGCGCGAAATATCGCGGTCCGTGGATCATCATATACACATATACCCGTGCAGCTGCGTCCATAGCCGTTCTCGACCACATGCATTACATCCGCCCGCGGATTATAACTGCCCGCATTCAACCATTCATACAAACGATTTCATAAACGGACTTGTGGATGGTCCAACACGCACCGTCAAACTTTCCTGAAACTCCAAACGCTATTCCCGAAACCCCAATAAGACGTGCATCTCTCCGCAGTAGTCCAATTCTGTACCTGCCGCCCAATTCCGGCATGGAAATTCACATGCAGCTTCAGCCCTGCCAACGCATCTCGTGACACTGATGGCGCCCACATGATCTGGGGGTCGTCTGGGCGCTCACGCTCATGATTCGGTGATGCGAAGGCGGAGGGGCAGGCGAGTAGAGGGGTACCACGTCTGTATCGGATGAGAGGCTGCGGACAAAAGAGTGGGAAATCTCTGCACTTTTCGTCTTCCTTCCTTCTTCAACTTCTTTACATTGTCTCGTACACTTTTTATCTCGTTTCCAGAAAGAATCATTGGTGTCGTCCAGGCCCCGCTCCGCCTCGGTTGTGGCGTCCGTTATCGGTCTTATCGTTACGCGCTAGTGGGAGGTCATCCATCACGTCACTCGTCACGCTCGCAACGAACGAACTCTCCAAGCCCGTCGCGGGCCTGAGCAGCCGCCCCAACATTGCTCAAGGGGCGCAGCATCTGCGGTTCTATGCGGATACAAACATCTAGAATCACTCCTCCCTTCATGACAGCCGAGATTCGTGTTCCTGGTTGAGCCGTTTGCTTGCGCAGAAACAACGTGATCGTACCTCCTTCACTTCACCCTCCAAACTACAACCACCACTACCACCACTACCACCAACAAGAATAACAACAACAATAACAACAAAAATGCCCCTCTCAACCACCATACCCATCCCCCCCTTCCCCCTCTACCTCCTCCCGCCCATCCCTTTCCTCCACCGCCGCCGCCGCTCCTCCACCCTCACAACCTCCTCTACGTCTCCAGCCAGCACCCCGTCCTCATCGCCCCCAGATCTACCCTCCTACCTCCCCTCCCACCCCACCCCCTCACACCTCCGCTGCGCAAAATGCCTCACCGACCTCCTCCCCACAACCTCCATAATCTCCAAAGGCTTCACCGGCCGCCACGGCCGCGCCTACCTCGTCTCTCCCCCACCACCCTCTACACTCCACCCCCAAAACAGCCATTCCACGCACTCCACCATCGACCCCGATTTCCGGCCCGGCGATATACCCAACGTCGCGACGCTGAAGCCTGTCCCGCGCCAGCTCGTTACCGGCGCACATACCGTCTCCGATGTGAGTTGCAGAGTCTGTGGTACGATTCTCGGGTGGAAGTACGTGGATGCAGAGGAGGAGGCGCAGAAGTACAAGGTGGGCAAGTTTATTTTGGAGACGAAAAGGGTTATCAAGGGGGTTGGCTGGGAGGCGCAGGAGGATGTAGAGGAACAAGGTGGTGTTAGGGCGAAAGAGGCGGATGAGATTGAGTTTGATAGTCAGGATGAGGATGAGTGTGAGGATCTGTTTGCCGGGGTTTGGAGTCCCGGGCTGGCGAAAAGGAGGAGAAGGGGGCGGGTTGGGAGGGGGGAGTGAGGAAGGGTGGATTAGGAAGGAGACTTGGGGGTTGGATTTTTTTTTGGGGCGCTTGGGTTTGGGTTTGGGTTTGGGATGGGACATGTGGAAGATTTTCTTCGCATACGAAATGATGCCATACATACGGAACGATACCCATATGTCTCTCGAGACTCGACATCACACATACGAACATATACAGATACCCCAGCACGGTTTCTTTTGGTTTCAGGATTCAGGATTCAAGGCATGATTGGCTCGGACGAGCATAACGAGAACTCATAAATAATACAATCATACATAATACACCACTCATTCACTCATTCCATCCCATCCCCTCCATCGCTTCTCATTTAATCATAACACTAGCCTACTCAAAACTTACCCTCCCCAACCCCCTCTCCCCCGCTACCCTGCTCACCTCCTCCCTAACTCCCCTCACAACCCCTTCCCAAACATCCCCTCCCCCCCTCCCTCCCACAACCCAACCCATCCACTTTACACACCGACATGCCTTCCCCAAATCTAGCTCCTCCCTCACAACCCTTTCCAAATACCCCACAAGCACAGCCGTATCCTCCGCATACGGTCCCTCGTCCCAGAACTCCGCAATCCATTGACTAAGCGTCTTGCGCAAATCCGTTTCGCTCGTGAACGTCGATCCTGTGAATGATGGGCGCGGTGGGCGCGGGATACGGAGAACTGGGGTGGAGTCGTCTAGTGTGGGAGGAGGGGTGTTGTGTCGGCTGTTTGTGACGAGTGCGAGCTCTTGGATGGCTTCGTGGTCGGCGATTACTTCTGCACGCACGTCTGGGGGGAGGGCGGAGAGGAACGATGAGTCGAGAGATGGGTGGTCGACTATCGAATCCGTTTCTTTTGTAACGGGGACCGCGACTTGGGGACTAAGCTGGCGTACGGGATTTCTGGCCGAGATGAAGGATGATTGTTGGAGAGTACGGCCTTGAGTGTCTTTTGCAGGTAGAGCGGCGGACGCAGCGAGTTGGGCAGATCTCGGGGGGCGGCCACGGCCACGTTTGATGGGGATGGGTTTGGAGAGTGGGATGCCGATTAGACGGTTTTTGCGCGGGGATTGGGGGAGGAGGGTTTGTTTTTGTTTGTTTAGACGAGAGGGGGAAGCAGAGGGTGAGGTTGGGATCAGGCCTGCGGCGTACTGGGAGAGGACTTCGGCACGGACGTCGGGAGGAAGATTGGCAAGGATTTCGGG
Organism: Dendryphion nanum; assembly: GCA_020744415.1. Classification (NCBI taxonomy): domain Eukaryota; kingdom Fungi; phylum Ascomycota; class Dothideomycetes; order Pleosporales; family Torulaceae; genus Dendryphion; species Dendryphion nanum. The sequence goes on along the minus strand of JAGMWT010000012.1, from coordinate 162,803 downwards.
GTCGAGTTGTGATGCTGCGGGAAGGGCCGTCATGGCGAATGGGGGTGGGTGTACAGGTGCATTGGCGGATCTAGTGAAGGGGCTATTGTGGTACAGACTGGATTCGTTGGCTTTGGCAGCACGTGGTCTAGGTGTAGGTGATGATTGCCGTGTAGCGCGCACCAGTTTAGAGCGAATGTCTTCAGGAAGCTCAGCAAGCACAGTGGGGTCGACCTGGGTGGGAATGATAAATTGGGTGCCAAGAGTGTTGAGAGGACGTCGTGATGGCGTGGAAACATTGAGCTGGTGGGCACCAAAAGCAATTTGTCCTCCTCCTTCTATACCTCTGGACTTCTTGGGAGTTTCTGGTCCATCCTGGATTGGATCTTCTTCGGCGGGTTTGGGGGATTTGTGAGCACTGACGGGTTCGACGTTGCCGACTCTGAATTGCAGACGTCGCTGGGAGCCTCCGAGACTGCCGTCGGTGGCGCTCTTCATTGGCTCAAGTTTGGTCATTTGGACTCCAATGCCTCGAAGCTCGCCCGGAGAGAAACCGAACCCTTTCAGAATGCTGAGAGCCTCTTTCACTAGAATATCTTTCGAGTTAGTGGCGACACCAAGAACCAAACTCTTGTTGAATGTATCGCATTTCCCATGGCCAAGGTGTTTAGGGGGATCTAGGGGAGCATCTGGGGAGCGACGCATAATCTTCATAGTGAATTGCTTCCCTTTGACCTTCTCTTTCAATAAACGTTTTTGGAGTTCGCCACATAGATTGCCGATGAATTCGTCAGCCTGCTCTTGGTTCTCGAACCTGACACCCCAGTTGACTTCAGCGGATACTGATTTCCGAACAACTTGCTCGCTGACTTCAGCTTTATCAATGCCTCGTGAATATTCCCAGAGTTTCTCGCCAGTCTTTGGACCAAGGACTTGAATAAGACGCTCCTTGGATGATTCCCGGATATCTTTCACGCACTTTATGCCGATCTCTTCGAGTTTCCCTCCAATTGAACCAGCAACGCCAGGAAGATCCTGAACTTGCAATTGACCAATGAAGTCAAGAACTTCTTCAGGCTTGATTTGATGCTGGCCAGCCGGTTTTGCTTTTCTTAAAGCAACTTTTGCAAGCAAGATGTTGTTCCCAATCCCTACAGAAACATTACACCCTGTCTTCAATTTGACCTGATTTCGTATGAACTGAGCGATCTCGTTTGCCTTGGCTTGTTCGCGGTATATGCTGCCCTCAGACATTCCTTTGCCGTCACTTCCACCAGCCGATATACAGATCATTGAAATATCCACAAGTGCCTCGTCAATGCTGACACTCTGTACGGTACCGTCTGTGGCAAGGATGGCATCGTAGAATGCTCGACTGGTCTGTTCGTACGCCGGAAAGTCGTAAGGAAGTACTTTCAGGTCCGGGCACAGGTCCTGAGCGCGCTTCATCCACATGCCGTTCTTGATTCCGAATTTTCGTGCAGGATAATTGCAACTTGCAATCTCGGAGCCACTTCCATTTCCATGTGCAACTACAGCCGGTTTGTCAACGTACTCTGGGTGTTTTTTGAGGCTGACAGCAGCGAAAAAACTATCAAAATCAACATGCAAGACGTAGCGTCGTGATCCGGGGGGGCGTCTTTGTTTAGCTTTTTGGGAAGAGCTCTTCTCGCTTGCTAGAGTCTGCAGTTGCGATTTAAGATCAGCTTTCCAGGTAGAGAGATGGTGCAACCGAGACTCGCGGTAATACTGCTCAAGGAAATTTGGGTCAACCACAGTAGATTTGCGGATCTTAGGGTCTTGCAGAAGGATCGCGTTGTGTTCTTCAGCCGTCAGAAGTTGTATTTTGTTTGGAGTCTGAAGTACTTCGGAGTCTCGGGGATTGCAGAGTGTATGCTCCTTTCCCAGCTTGGAGAGAGGCTGGGCTGATGAGATCCATGGAGGGGCAGGGCCGTCGTATAAATCATCATGTGCATCTTCTACCCTGTCTAATTGGCCGCCGTCTGGTTCTGAATCCTTTTGCGGTCCGAGGGAAGGGCTGCTCTTGGGAGGTGTGACCAACTCCTTCGATTGTGGGGGGCCGGTTATGTTGTCCGGGGATGTGCTGCGATGAGAACTGGTCTCGATTTGGTGCGAAGGAGGGAGATCCTCGATATCGTCTTCTGGTGTTGGCAGCCTCTGTCTCGTGAATCTCGACTTTGATGAACTACTTGGTGTGCTGGTAGGTGGTGCAGGTTGGCCGCTACGAAGTTGATTCGTATACCAACTGTTCTCTGTCTGATCTCGATACCCTTTGTTGACGACATTGGTTTGAGTCAACACTTTGCCGCCGTCGAAAGCGAGCACCTTCTGCTTTTCGCCTTCATCAACCACGCGATACTCATTCCACGGAAGCAGCTTCCCGGCCTTGACGCTATCAACTATCCATGCTGGCTTCACGATTCTATATCTTTTGAACTCGACTGCTTTCTTTGGCGTAAGATTGCTTGCAATAATGTGGGTGACTGTGGTCTTGCCATCCAGGTATTGCATGAAGCCGCCGCCATGTTGAACGATGAGTATGTGCAGGTCGTTCAGGGAAGGCTGAGTGTAGCCATTCACATGGGCGACGATGCCCTTGAATATGGCTGGCTTGTCTGCAGAGTGGGACCTAATGTCGGCATCGAGATTCTGCAACTTTATTTTCTTCCGTCTGAAGTAGTCTGAGAGGCCTCCGAATTTCGAGCCGTCATATTCTTCCCCTGTCTCGTCCTCAAAGGTGTGGTTGGCGATGCGCTTTCGCACAGAGCTTGAGTTGGCTTCCAGCCGAGAACCCATCCTGAGTAGTGGGGTATGTACGAAGCACGGGTGGATCCAATAAATTCGTCGGCGGTGCGGTCATGATGCGTGAGCGTCCTTTCTGGGTAGTAGCATGTCGGTTGGGGGTCGGGTTGTGCGGAAAGTGAAAGGGTTGGCGATGGAGGACTGGAGGACTGGAAGCGTGCTCGCGCGTTGAGTGAACGCGATTGTGCGGTAGCGCGTTACCACCTGGGAAGGCGTTCGCCTCCACGGTCCCACCTGCCTGCACTCAAGGGCTCCACTTTTACGAAATCTTGGCACGCTTGGCCCGAGCGGCCTTAGAGAACTTTTTTGTCGTCTGGCCGACCGCTACTCTTTTTTCTCTCCCCAACGTCCAGAGCAGAAAAGTTGCAGAAACTTTTAAGCTGCAATTTTCCCATTCTTTTCTCTGACACGCCTTTTTTTCTTCACCATTCTCCCCCCTCACACATTGGACCCTAGCTATAAACTTAGCAACGATTTATCAATCCCATCGCAATGTCTGGCGGCATGCTTCCTGCGAGCGTCTACGGACTGCGGGTTCCTGCTGGAGGACTCCCCGTTCCGAGCGCTCCTGATTTCCCGGCGACCGTAAGTCTACGTTCTTGTCCTGGGGCGCACATTGGCAAAATTTTCTCTCTCTCTGCGATCCACCACAACACCATCGCTTGCAATGCGCTCTACTTCGCAATGGCGCGGTACTAATAGCTGTATAGTTCCGTATCACCATGGCGGCTATCGACCCCAGTGCTGAGCCTCAGTTGGACGAGACTACCAGCGTTCCCCGCGCTACATTGAAGCTGATTAGGCTCAATCCTGGTGCCCTTGGTGGCTTAGATGATTCCGATTCTGAGGATGAGGATGATGAAGAGTACGATGTAGACGACATCAAGGCCATTCAAGCTCGTCTCCGAGGCATTATCTCTGATGAGGACGAAGACATGTCCGACGACGATGAGGACAGCAGCGAAGACGAGAAAAACGGCGGACCCAGCGACCCTGCTAAGACCAAAAAGGCGCGAAAGGCCGCCATGACCAAGAAGCTTCAAGAAGAGCTCGATGAGATGGAGCTTGACGGCCTGACTAATGGATCTGGAAAGGGCAAAGGCAAGGTCACCGACGATGACGATGATGAGATCGACAGCGACGATCTGGAGGGCGAGGACGACGACGATGAAGACGACGAGGCCGAGGAACTCGTCCTGTGCACTTTAGATCCCGAGAAGGTAAGACCCGTTGTCTATCAAATGCACCCCAGTGGTATTGTTCATCTAACATATTTATAGAACTACCAACAACCTCTCGACATCACGATCGGCGAGCACGAGCAAGTCTTCTTCATGTCCAGCGGAACACACGATATCTACATCACTGGAAACTATGTCATTCCTCCTGATTTCAGCGACGAGGATGATGATGAGGATTATGAGGATAACGGTTTGGACTACGACCTCTCTCCAGACGAGGACGAGCTTGACGGAGTGTCCGATTCGGAGGAGGATGAGCTTGATGGCTTGAAGAATCCGCGGATCACCGAGGTAGACTCTGAGGAGGAGGCCCCCAAGCTTGTTCCCGCCGCTACTAAGAAAGATAAGAAGGGTAAGAACAAGCGCCCCGCCGAGTCCGAGGACGACACAGCCAACCTCGACGATTTGATCAGCAAAGCAACTAAGGCTGAACCTGCTACCAATGGGGAGAAGAAGCAAGCCAAGAAGCTGAAGAACAACGACGGCCAGGCTGTTGCTGCCGCCCAGGAAAAGAAGGACCAGAAGGATGCCCCTAATAGTGACAAGAAGAAGGTTCAATTCTCGAAGAATCTTGAAATGGGACCCACTGGCTCACCCAAAGTTGACGATGTTAAGAAAGAGGAAGCCAAGGGTTCACGTACCGTCCAAGGTGTTATCATCGACGACAAGAAGCTCGGCAAAGGCAAGGCCGCGAAGAAGGGCGACAGGGTCGAGATGCGTTACATTGGAAAGCTCAAGAGCAACGGCAAGCAGTTCGATTGTAAGTATATATTGCCAAGTGTGATAATTCGGTTGCTAACTTTCACTTAGCCAACAAGAAGGGCAAGCCTTTCTCGTTCAAACTCGGCGTCGGCGAAGTGATCAAGGGCTGGGATATCGGTGTTGCTGGCATCACTGCTGGTGGCGAACGTCGTCTCACAATCCCTGCTAACCTGGCATATGGCAAGAGAGGTGCACCACCAGACATTCCTGGAAACGCCGACTTGGTGTTCGACATCAAGTGTATCGGTGTCCATTAAACGCTTTCGGGACCTCATTTGCGCAACGCATATGGCAAGTAAGTCACTGTGCGTTCCCCCTTCGCACCCTCCCAACATTTCCCCTACATTTCCCATTGTTTCTTTCCACTGCATAGCGCTATGAGATATCCGACTTGCATAATCTGGGCATTTTGTTAGATTCGTGCAGGGAGGAAGGATTTCTCGGAGCCTCCGCCCTGACGGTTGCGTTTAATGGGGGTTTCTTTCGTATTTGGGCAATGTGGTCCTACGCTGAGTTATAGCGAGGCGAAGCTGCAATATTCAGCAATGCTGAGGATGCTATTTCCGTAAAAGTCTGGTAAATGGCGTCATGTATGGATAGTCAAATCAATCAAAAGTAACACAAAGTCTGATTGTTCTGAGAAAAACTGTGAGATCTACGATTGCATGTGGTCAGAGTGCATTCTTTGTTTCGTTGGGAGAAGCTCCCAGAAGTTGCGTCGTCGCGCGCACAGGCCATGCCAAGGATTCTACTAAGTGGGCAGTTCTAAGATTGGTCGTTGGGTTGCCGCACAAGGATTTCCAAGGTTCTCCACTTCGTCGTCTCCTCTTCATCTCCTCACTCGCCCTCTCGGTCTTTCTTACCAACACCAATCACCAACACTTACGGAAAAAACTGCCTACGACAACTCTCTTCCAAAGCGACTTGTTACTCGGACTACTCCTCGCAACTTCCACTACTCCACCACCCACAACACCCCACCCGAAGCAACCGTGGCAACTCCTCACAATGGCGCGATCCACCAGTAGTAATTGTAGCAGTAGTAGTAATTTATCCTACAACACCAGTGCCAACGTCCGCGCTTCTTGCTATGCCGTAAACGCCTGCACCGCGGCTATCCAGGGCTTTCATTACTCCACTACGGGCACCGGCCTGGTCGAGTGGCATTCCTGAGGTCAGCTCGGTACGTCCAACATAACGATCTCAGAATCTTATCCAAAGGGACTCTGCTAAGAATTCACAGGGAATGCCTTCACCTCCGCTGAGTCCCCCCCTCGCCGCCAGACAAACTTCTGCCGCTAAATCGTCGCCGAGCCGCGGCACCAGGGCGCGTAGAGGGGGGGCTGCACAAACCATCACGGGAGAGTGTGAGAGACTCTTCTGCGAGACACTACGAACTGTTTTTCTGGGTGAGGGAAACTTGGTTCGTCAGGACTCGCTTGTGACGGGTGTGCATAACAACATTCATCATCACCACAACGACGGCTATTCTTCCCATGTCAGCGACTATGGAGTTGACGTACCACGATATGCGGCGGATAGACTGAGAGGCTTGCCACCATCGCCAGAAATGGACGACGGGATTGGGTTCGACCTCGAAGAGAAGCGTGGCTTGGTCACCGAGTGGATCGAGACTTGGGACTATGTCGGCGGGAATAGATTTAGAGGATTCGTAGCTGAAAAGGACGGCGAGAGGACCATGTTTGTCTTCTTCGACCAGCTAGTCATTGGGGGCGACCTCAAAGCTGGGTAAGGATTTTTTTCCAATTCCTCTCTCTAGGTTGTGCCTTCTAACAAATTACAGTTTGATGTCTCTCCTCGAGCTCTGCGATGTCGACTACATGTCGTGCTCCCGATTCGTTGCGTGTCTCGACCGCCACGCCGATGCCCGAGCTACGGAAGCGCTGACGAAAGATCTCGGCTGGATTGGATTCCAGTTGACAACGCTCAACGACTTCACGGACGGTAATGAAATTACAAGTGACCAGTGGTTACTCATGGACATTGAAGTTTAAATACACTCATGTCCTTTTTTTTCCTTTGCTTTCGAAGAATCTTTCTCTCAATTCACATTGTGCTATGCTGCTGTCAATTATCTCGCGCGCGGCGTCAAAGGTCTTGAATTCATTCTCTGGCGTATACAATTAAGTAACCGCTTTATACTTTTTTTTACTCTGAAGTCAGTAGGAGATAGCCTCAGTATCATGTTTTTCTTCCAGTAAATCAACCTTTTCTATTCATGTAATTCCACATTCATCTCACCCATGTGACTAGTTCTGAGAGCGCATCAACAGCCAACTCTCCACGCCCCACGCCGTAACCCCCGCCACCGGATTGTGCGCCGCAACTGGCATTTCGACGTGGCTGGTCTGAGCTTACGTGTTTCGAAATGCTGGCCCAACGGCATAGTTGCGACGCTGTGCCGTGATCCTTTTGAAAAACAGGAAAGTTTGCAGGGCGATTGCATTGTTGTTTGTGAAACATGAGATTATCCGTTGGATATGAAAGGAAACGATGGGGAATAAAACAAAATGTTAAAGTATGGAAAATGGGAGTGGTAAGAGGAGGGTGAGTGGAAAAGATGAATGAGCATGAGGAAAGATGATAGCCTTGGAAGCATGGAAAAGTTTGGGAGGTCGGTGGGGAAGGCACAACTACGTTCCGAGTTCAACTAAACATGCTAACTTTCCAAAGCTCAGTTCCGATTCCCTATACCATAATTATCTCCCTCTCCCAAAGCGCTACAAGACTCAACCTTCCCTCCCCCAACTTCGGACCTTGAAAAAACACCTCCACAGCATCATTCTCCCCTGCAGAACCTCGTTTAGCATACCACATCCAATTCGGCCCCGACCCGGCTGCCGTCACAAGATGCGTGATTCCATTTGGACCAGGCTGACCCAAAAACACAATTAGTTCTCCGATCATCGAACTTGGCAAAAGAAACAGAAAAGAAGGAAGAAGGGATAGACTTACAACAGGACTCAACTGATCCTGCAGACTGACATTCCGCAACTCTTGTCTACACGTAAACGCATACCACCCAAACCCCGCATCATCATTCACAGTCTCCCTCTCGTCATGGTATCCGCATTGGCCTTGCGTGGTAGAGCCCGTAAAGGGATCGAGTTGCGCGAGAGTGTAGATAGCGCAGAGAGAGGGGGAACTAGTGTTGATGAGTCGGCCGTAGGCATTGAGACAGCCGACGCGGGAGAGTGGGGTGTTGGAGTTGGGGCCACTGGTTAGGTACAGGGAGATGCGTCCACGTTCATCGGGGCGGCGTTGGCGGGGAGATAGGGAGAGATGGTGGGAAGAGGTCGTAGGGATTGCGAGGGCGAGGGGGAGGGCAGAGAGGATAGGGAGGAGGGTGAGGAGGATGTGCATTTCTGAGATGGTGGGTTTGCGGAGTAGAGAGAATGCACTGGAGACTTGTGATTCACGATCGTGGAATATGTGGACAAAAGGCAACAGAAAAGTGTATGTCTGGGCAGGTCTTTTATATATGAGCTTATGCCTCCACTCCGCACTGCCTTCCAAATCCAAAGACACCAACTACCTCATCAAGTAGCTCGCAAGTGTATACCTAGTACCCAGTACCCATACCTCCCCCATACGCCCTAGAACGGACTCCCCGCATCTATGCAGGGTGGCAAATACGCCTAGACACCTAAGTAGCATTACAAATGTTTGTTCCTACATATTCATGCGATGCCGGTCAGCGGAATCACTTGCATATTCCCTTTCGCACGAGAAGCGCGCCCGAACCTCCGTTTCCTCCACTAGCTACTGCATGGAGAAGGTCGAGATTTTTGGCGAGAATTTATTGGTAGACGGTTTAGTGCCAGTAAATTAGTACGGGAATTGTAAAGTGTTGGAATTTTGTTGGGGCGTTCTTTGTGTGGGGGGCAAAGCAGATGAAATATGGGGGGCGGTGGGTGAGGGTGTGGGAAGAATATTCATGTTTAGGATATGAGGTATTAGTGATGTTGGTATTATAGCATGGAATGGATGGAATTTAGATACTGGTACACATAATATGAATTAATAGAGGGGTAGGAATTGTTTCTCTTCTTTGTGTGCATTACGCATAAATCTAATCTGTACGCCCCGGCCCTATGATTATTCTTGGAAACGTGAGCTTGAAACTTTAACTGAATTCAGCATCAGTCTCGCCACGTGATATGCATTCTCTTTAGTTTGATCTTGTGACTTTGCTAACTCAAGCGTGCAAGTCAGCCATCACGGCGTCCATATCTGCGCCACCGAATTCGTCTTGGTCGTCTACTTCCATGGCTTCTGCTCGTCCTTCTGCGGCTCTCATCGCGGCATTGTCGGTACCTGATATCGCTTCTATTCTCTTCTTGGCCTGGTGTGCTTCGAGTTCTTGTAGTCCCCATGAGCTGTGTCCTTCTTGCTCTTTCCTAGTCAGTGGCGTACTCATCCCTCTCAAGAATGCCTTAGCAGTGCCAACAGCTTGATCGACACTGAGCTTGGTGTTCTTTGTGTCTAAGCCCTGTTGAATCCATTTCGGTAGCTGTGTCACTCTTTTGCCGAATCGTTTGTCCGCCAGCACCATGATTCCGTAGTCGTCTTTGCCACGGATGACACGCCCCAAACACTGTGCCGCATGACGCATGGCATCGAAGGAGAGGAAATCACTCTCCTTAATGCGGTATGTTTCGCGCAGGAATTCGAGGCGCGCCTTGAGGATACGTGATTCTGTGTATTGATAAGGGACACCCATACACAACACAGTGCGGCCATAGTGATGGTCGAAATCAATACCCTCGGAGACCTTTCCACGGGCCACGCAGAGTAAGACTGCGCCTCGACCGTTGTTACATGCGGTGCGGAAAGTTTCGAGAGCGAGCGATGTTTCTTGCGCATCGGGCGTTTCGACGAGGATAAGCTTGTATTTCCATACCTGGTCCAGAACATCCATACCCTGCCATTGCGAGATGATGCTTTCCATGTACAGATAAGAAGGGAAGAACACAACTACACCATCGGGGGTCAGCTTACAGAACTCAATAAGGAGATTGCCAAAATTGCGAATGACGGGTCCATCATTGCGGTGCTCGAATTGAGATGTAATTTGATTCTGGTCATTGCCTTTGTCGACAATCATTGGAAGGAATGTCTTGCGATTGAGTGTCATTGTGAATGATTCTTGTACAACGGTGGAGAAGTTGAGCATTCGAGGGTACATATCGAGTGGAGACATGGTTCCGGATGTGACGATGACCGAGCTGAACCGTTCGAAGACGGGTTTGATAGCAATGGCAGCGTCGAGGCAGGTAAAATGTAGGACAGGGTTTGGAACTGTTGCTGTGGCTGATTCGAATGGCTCCAGTATGAGGAGAAATCCGGTTTCATAGGTAGCTACGAGAGTCGCAAATGTGGCGACTTCTTGTAATGGTTGATAGTCTTCAATATTGGTAAGCTCTAGCGTGCGTACGAGGGAGGTCAATCGTTCTGCACAGAACCGAAGTGGTTTCCGTTCTATGAAGGTCAAATCGCGGAGATGGCTGAGGAAAGAGGGCGGCGTTTCCGAGATGACGTGAAGTACTTTCATTCTCGTTTTGAGATACTCGATGAAACGCTTGAGGAATGCTACGAAATGTTCTGCTCGCCGAATGTTTCCAGGCACTGCCTCCTTGAGCAAGTCATCTGGAAGCGCTGGATTTGCCATGAATGCATTTTCATCTCTAGCCTCATCCGCCGCCCTCAATCCCTCGACAAGTTTGGAGTACTCGCTTTGCAGCTTTTCCGCATCCGTCGACTTCATTTCGGTGATCCTGCGATCGAGATTGTTTACACCACGGGTGGCTTTTCGTAGCGAGTCCTCAGTGATGTCTATGCTCAGGGATTCAATGCACACATTATCGATGTTGTGGGCCTCATCGAAAACGACGATGCAATCTTTGGATAATTCCTTGGAGACACGCTCGGCGATTTTAGGATCGAGCAGGTAGTGATAGGAGTAAATAATAACATTGCAATACGACATCATTCGTCGCGCGGTGAAATATGGGCATTGCTTGTGCTGCTCGCCGTACTTGAGCAAGCTTTCAAATGTGTATACACCGGACGGAATCAGATTATGCGGCTCAAGCAGATCGAGATTGTCGTGATAGACGCATACTTCTACCTCTTCGCCTCGTTCCTTCTTCTCTTTCACGAACCCAGCCGTCAGACTTCGACATCTGGCGTCTACGATGGAGCCACTCTTTTCGCGTTTGACGGAGGGATGAAGACAAAGGTTCTTGCGGCTGGTCAAGCCAAGTCCTCTGAAATCTTCCTCGTAGCCAAGCTGTTCAGTACGATACTTCATTAGTTCTCTTAACTCTGCGAGGGCCTTCTCGATCTCAGACATGGTACGCGAGCAGTAGATGAGCTTCCGTGTTTCAGGGTGGAACTGCTGGTACGCGACAATAAGTGAGAGAAGGGACACAGTTTTACCTGTACCCGAAGGCATCTCAAGGACGCAGTGACCACCAGCATCCAGCGTACGCTTGAGGTCGCACATGTAGGCATATTGCTCTGGATATACCCTAGGGTACGGGAAGAGCACAGGCAGCTCGCTGGACGCATGTAAGACAGGCGAATGTAGAAAAGGGTACAGCAAGCAGCTTACTCTATCATAAACTTCATGTTGAACGCACCACCGCCTGTGGTAGGTTGGGTTGAATGGCTGGCGATGAGGATGGTTACGTCGAAGGTGAAGGTTGCCTGTCGCGTCTTGATGAATGGAGCTGCCAAGCGGAGCTAGACCGAAAACACACAAACGCAAAAGGCGGCTCCCAGACCCCTGTCTCGTCTGATTTCCGTCTGCCCCGCCGCCGCCCTTCTCTTCCGTCATCGCAAAGGGCTTCGCTTTTGCCAGCCTATACACCACACACGTACACACCACACACAGCTTTCTTTCTCTTTTCCAATTTCAACACTTCACCACAGTAATTACCTAGTCACCCCCCTTCTCACCCTCCGTGTCCTCTCCACCCTCCTTCTAGCTCTCTCTCTGAACTCACGCCCCCGCCATGAGCAAACGTTCTGCCAAATCGCAGGCCAGCAGTGCGCGGGCGGCCACCGGCGGATTCGGTTCAGCATTCAATTCCTCTACAACTCCAGCATTCGGCGGCAGCCCTTCACAATTGTCTTACATCACAGAGCCTCCGGACCTATCGTCAATATCAGACCCGAATGTCGTCGTATACTTCCGAAATCTCTCCAAGAGAGACAGCACAACGAAAGGAAGAGCGTTGGAGGATATACAGGCGCGTGTATTGGCACAGCAAGAGCCGGTCGAGGAACCAGTCTTGGAGGCATGGGTGCGTTCGCTTTCCAAGTGTACATATGAGCCATGTAGTAATTCATTGTTTCTGTGCAGATTAAGATGTATCCGCGTACTTCTATAGACAACGCCAAGGCAGTCCGCCAAAGTGCTCATATCCTTCATGGCCATATTTCTGCCTCCGCTGGCAAACGAATCGCCAAGTACATGCCTAAAGCTGTGGGTGCATGGCTTTCAGGTCTCTATGACGCCGATCGATCCGTCGTAGAAGCTACCCAAAGCTCACTACGCCAAGTCTTCACGTCACCCGAAAAGATTCAGAATATTCGAAGGGCGTATCAGCAGCCCATTTTAGAATACTGCAAAGATGCATTGGAGAAAGAGTCTGCTCTTACCTTGAGTGATGAGCGTACAGTGACCCCAGACGATGCCCAGGCCAAGTACAGCAGGGTCATGTCTGCATGTGTCTCTCTCTTGGGCAGCCTACTTTCTAACCTCAAGACGGAAGACCTGTCTAAACATCAATCCGATTACGACTCCCTATTCGGTGATGCAAAATTGTGGGCCCTTGCCTCCCACGCTGATCCCCTTATTCGGCGGTCGGTCCATCGCTTCTTAAAGACGTCCCTAAGCAAGCAGTCGCAAGCTATCGGAAACAATCTTGATGTCATCAGCAAGTCGTATCTGGCAACCGCCCTCAATTCGGACCAAAATGGGTCAGCATACGACTATGTTGAGACTTTGTCCTTGCTAACATCATTGCACCCTACTGTATGGACTGACCATTACATAAGTAAGACAAGTGTTGATAGGCGCCTACGCCAATTCTTAAAAAAGGGTTCTCAATTTGGGCCTAGAGAATTTTGGGATCGTTTAGTCGACCTCTTCCAGCACCTTCCGAGACAGATCATACCAAGTAACGGAGCAGATGCTGCAGAATTACTCAATTCTCTCCACGGTGGTATCATAAGGAAGGACGAACTGAAAAGCAATCTGATCTCAGCCTTTGGCGCGTATCTGGAAATCTCGGATTTTGTATCCAGACAATTGCCCGATGAAGATAGGCAAAAAGTACTGGACGAGTTGGTCTTACCAATAGTAGTTCAGTACTTGCGCCCAACACCTGAAAATTCTCAATGGTCCATACCTCCAAATCCGAAGAAAATAATTACACGAATCTTTTCTATAGATGGAATATTGCCCAAAATCGAGCAACGATGGCCAAACTACACGCAGCAGTTCATTGACGATATCAAGACCTCGGCACCTGAACAATCAAAAGATTATGAACGATCACAGAGTGCATTAGTCAAGCAAGCCAATAGATTCTCCTACGTACAACAATTTGCTATAGAGACAGCTAGCTCTCTACGAGCAACCTTTTCTCGAGCGTGCGCTTCCATCATCGAAGAAGCACTACATATTGTAATTTCCAGGAATGGGAAACCTTACGGAGCCGCGGGTGTCGTAGCAGAATTGCTTCACCAGAAGGATTCATTTGTTCTCGAAAATGACGCTGTGAGGCAAAGTCTAGAGTCATTTGTTGAGAACGAACTCCCTAAATTGGTCGTATCCCCATCGTCCGCCTACCTAGTGGACATTCTTTACTCTTTATCAGAGTATCCTTCTTTCACTGTAGCTTGGACTGCATCGTTGAAGAAATGTCTGGGTGAAGACGACTCATCGGCCCGAACCACCGCTCTGGAGGCCCTCCTGACTTCTCCTAGGATTCCACGGTCTTTCTTGCTAGCATCATCCGACAAAGACGTCCAAAATTATGTTCTTTCAAATGTTCAGGGCGCTGTAGAGGGCCTACTAGATTGGGACTCCTTTGCTCGCATCCTCCAATCACCGTCGCAGATATTGGCTTCTGAGACTTCGGACGAGATTTTGTCTCTAATGGCAGAGTCGCTGTCACTCACTTCACAAGCTCCTTTCGCACTACAAGGATTCCGCTACATAGTAAAAGCAAACCCAGCACTTCTCAAGGATTTCATAACCACGCCTAATGGCTCGTCTCTACTCCGTAGCTTGCTTCTGGCGTCAGAATCTCCAAACGAGGAAATTGCGCAAGAGGCTGCTGCGGTTAATGCCTCCATTCAAACTCTTCTCTCGGCAGAGACGGACTCCAAACAATCTGTCTTTGGCGTTATACACCATGGGCTTCGAGACGCATCGCAGACTGCCGTGACTGTTGAGACCCTCGTTGATCTTGCGAAGAGGCTAGTCCAACCGGGAGATAGTTGGGAAACCACATTTAACATTCTTCCAAATCAAAAAGATTGGGATTCGGCTCTTGCTCCATTTCTTAGTGTGTCACCGAAGTCTTCTTTGGCAATTACATCCCCACTTGCAGGAGCTGTGTATCTGGTTGACGCATCTAGCCCTGACCCCGAAATCACAAGGCTTTCGCGCGATGCCGATGGGTACGCGCCAGCATTTCGCATTGGTCAATATGTCACGAGATTATTCAAGAATACCGACCTCATCAATCTTGATCAAGTCCCTGCGGATGTGAGGGAGAGTCTTCTCTACAACCTCTCACTAACTCTGCAGCTAGCCGACGACAACCTTGGCCTTGCCGGTGCGAATCATTTATGGGCTGGACACACCCCTGAAGTTGAAACCGAGGCTATGGCTTTCATTGCTGATGCTCAGGACTTGATAAATCAGGATTTAACGCGGCTCAACCAGCAATGGACCGACGAAGATGACTTTGCTGCGCCATTTATTTGGGCGAATGGATTGATTTCCAACGTCAAGTCAGATATATCTGCCAGCAATTATTATGCTGCTCGCGCTACTAGTGTTGTTATCGCCGAGCAAAACGAGGCGCGCGGATGGAACAGTGGCAACACATCTAGGTTGCAAGGACAACTGAAGGATTTGCGGCGGGATAAACGTGAGTACAAGTATACGATTAATTTGAATTTTAATAACCATTCCAAAGACATATTTCCTCTCCTCGCATTCCTGAACGCATTCAAGAAACCCCTCGCTGCGACTGGATCATGCGAGAGACTCTGCAATGAATTAATAGCTGATCTCACAGGCATAGATATCAAAGTAAATTCCGCAGAAGGTAAGATGGCATTAATATACGGCAGTCATTGGCCCGATGTCTAATATATTGCAGGTCTCCGCCAACTTGTATTACTCAATAACCTACTGCATGATCAAGAAGACATAACAAAAAGCATTACGAAGCAACGATTAGTGTTCTTTATTAAACATGTCGTGCCATGGTTGCAAGAAGATGAACCTTCATTGTTGCCAGTACGTGCGGAACTCTGTCGTGCTCTTGTGGTATTGCTACCAAATATAAGTGACATCTACGGGGAACACTGGAGCGACATACTCAATGCACTCGCCTCAAGCTGGAGCGGTACGAAGGATCTCGACGAGACTGGATCTGAAAACTACAGGTACAATCCTGTGTTGAAATAATGTAATCATCAACTAACTTCAAACAGTCCTTTGCCGTTTGCGCAAGCCTCGCTCAAACTCTACGCGAAGCTTCGATCATTGACAGAACTGGAGGACCCGAACGACGATTTACTTGATGCTTGGAACGAAACTGAGCCAACCATTGCCGCTGGCCTTGTCAACCTCCTCAAAAATTCAAGGCACTTCCCCGACGAGTTTCACCAACCCCTGAAGATTGTGAATGACGTTCTCGCAAGACAGATATCTACAATACCCCTTCAACATTTGCAGTCAACAGAGGATTTGTTCCCGCTCCTTTATGTAGAGTCACAGCCAGTACAGCAAACTGCATTCGAGATTCTACATAAGCAGATTCCCGCAAAGCAAGAACAGATCTCTATTGATTCAGCCCTTGAAAAGAGTACCGCACGTCTGCCAGAGGAGCTACTGTCACTGATACTAGAGGCACCAACAGTTGCAGCGCTTTCAGAAGCAAACTTCGAACGAAGTATGCCTTTGCCATTACGAGGTTATCTACTCAGCTGGATACTTGTCTTTGACCACCTGGAACACGCAGTAAGTATCTATGAATATCATCTTCTGCATGTGAAGTACTAATCCTTTGCAAGTCCTTCAAAGTAAAGACCGATTATGTTGATCATATCAAAGAAGGCGAGTACCTTCCAGGCTTGCTCAATTTTATGTTCGACTTCCTAGGACACGCCCAAAACAAGCCTGTGGACGTCTCTCGATTCGAAATCACAGAATACAAGCCGGACCAGGAGCCACCTAAACGAGATACGCAATGGCTTCTAACTCATCTCTATTTCCTCTGTCTTCTCCATCTTCCCTCTCTCACTAAGTCCTGGTACATCGACTGCAAATCGCGCCCCATCGTCGTAACTCTCGAGCCCTGGACCGAGAAATACGTGAGTCTCACCTTCCCCCGCATAATAGACTTCTCATCCACTAACGATCCTCAGATCTCACCCCCCGTCATATCCGCCGCTCTCGCCTCCGTCTCCACATGGTCCAGCACCGAAATCGACCCTAACTCCCCCTTCAGCATCCGCATATCCCCTAAAGCCTACGAAATTACCGCCTCCTACCTCGTCGACGACCAAACCATGTCCATGCGCCTCAAGCTCCCAAAATCCTTCCCGCTAACCTCGGCTTCTATCGAAGGCCTCAACCGCGTAGCCGTGAACGAACAAAAATGGCAGTCGTGGCTGCGCACCTCGCTCGGCGCGATCACCATCTTCAACGGCTCGCTTATCGATGCGCTGACGACTTTTAAGCGGAATGTGGATGGGGCGATGAAGGGGCAGAGTGAGTGTGCGATTTGTTACAGTGTGGTGGGAAGTGATAGGAAATTGCCGGATAAAAGGTGTGGGACTTGTAAGAATCTGTTTCATGGGAGTTGTTTGTTTAAATGGTTTAAGACGAGTGGGAATTCGAGTTGTCCGCTTTGTAGGAATCCGTTTAATTATGGGTAGGCGGGTGAGGATGTTTCTGAGATTGTGGGTTGATGTTGGCTATTGAGAGTTTTTACTATGCATCATGCCACGCTTTTTACTTGAGTATTATCCCGCATGATCATTGAAAGTAATGATAATGTGGAACATATACCAAAGCCAAAGTCTAGCTCCTGAGAGATGTGGTGAAGAAAATATCGACAATGTTTCAAAAATTATCCCCGCTCTTTTATAGATATGACGTGATGGCACTGATTTGCAGACTTTGCAGGGTCTTACAAAACATTCTGTGTAAGTGTATCACGAAAGGTTTCCTACGTAGAGAGTATGACAATCACTGGATAGAGTCTGGACATAAAAGTACGAACGTGGAGACCTGCGCGGAAAAAGTCGATGCACCTAATTTCCAACCTTGGTATCTTACAAAGAAATTTCCCTTCCACCAACAATATGTTACATCGCAGTTCTCAACTCCAGCCCTTCCATTTCCTCCTTTCTTCACCCCATCAGTCCTCCAACCCCGGCCAAAGAACTCTCTTCCCCACACCCTCACAAGCTATCGTAACAAACATCTTATACGCTATTCCTTCATCAGCCAAATTCACTCCAATGCCAAAATCCTCACCACCTCAAAAAAAAAGAAAAAAATTCACTTACCCCACACCCCCCTTCCGTACAATTCCTCCCTTCCACCTTATTCAAACACGGCGCTACTTTTTCCACAAATTCCGTCTCGACTTCCGGCTGTGCACAGACGCAATTTAGATCTGAGAGCGCGCAGGTGTGGTAGAGGGCGTTGGGGAGACATTGGGCCTGGGGGTGTTAGTGGGAGGGATAGAGGCGGAGAGAGGGGACGTACGGCGTTGCAGGGATTTGGGATGATGGGGGTGGGTTCTTGAGGTTCAGGTTGGGGGAGTGCGGATGTGAGGGTAAAGAGGAGAGATAGGAAGTATAGAGGAGGTTGCATGGTGAGTGGTGTTGTAGGACTTGTGGTGGCGTATTGCGTATTTGTTGAACAGCAATCGTAGATAGATTTCTGCGAATCTGCGAAACCTGGACTTTGAAATGCCTCTTCGTTTCTTATGTTTCCTTCTCAATCCGAACTCCAAGTCTCCTGAGAAATTGTGACTTCGAAGCGATATCGACGTTTGCGTCTCTTGGCCGGAAACAGAGATGTTCGTATTCGTGTGCGTCGCGTACGTTCGGATGATTCGTTTGTCAACTTTGTTACTTGGATTGTGAGTATGATACAATACAATGCAGTGAAACCAACCAACCAACAAAGAACTACCTAACTAAACCCCAACGCTAAAGACAGGCAAGAGAGTAAAGTATTGAAAGTGGAAGAATCCCAAATTCACCAAAACCGGAAGTCTTGATCTTAATCTCCCTCTCCTCTCCACGCCACAAAAGTCAGTGGCACAGGCTCACTTCCTGCTACTGATGAGGCGAAAATGTCAAACACCACCCGCACCAGATCAAAACAGATCCCAATTGCGGAAGAGAGTGATGTAACTACCTAGCCCCAAATCCGCCTCGTACGCTTCTGCTGCGCTCGACCGGGAAATCAGATATTCCACGTGGCGCTGTATTGATGCGTTTGCGCGAGAAATAATTATCCACGTTTCGGCGTAATCCCTCGGCGTAAAATAGAAAATAAAAACAGGGGATTGAAAGATGAGAAGTAAGGGGGGATTTTGTTTGTTTATTGTAGCTAGCATGGAATAGAGTTGCGAGTGGGAGGATTTGTTGAGAGGAGTACAGGTGGGAAAATGCTGATCAATACCTTCCAACAAGCCCTGCGGGGACGAGGAACATCCTGCACGTCAAACGACCACCACAAAACAGCCATACCATATAAGCTTTTGGTTTACCAAATATTCCTGTCTCCCCGACGGCCCATATAAAACATACATCATCACAATCCCTATACCTCCACCTCATTTATACTTCCCCGTCGGCGGCACAAGCACCCAATCCCTCTCATCCGTAAACCTCTCCAATCCTGTGCGCTTAGCCTTCCACCCTCCACCCCTCATCCCCCTCACGACCTCCCAAGCGCCCCTAATACAATCATTCACCCCAACCCCATTATATTGACTCCCCACAACTCGCACCCTCCCATTATAATCCTTGCGTAACTGCTCATCGAGTCGCTTCCCCCGCTCCTCATACCCAACGGTATACTGCGCTATACAGTTCCGATTTAACGTGACATGACACTCATCAGGCTCGGCAGTAATGCCCAAATGGCGCTGGAGAATCGCGCGTGCGTATGCGGCGCCCTCGCCCTCATCGGGGAATTCGGTCCAACCATCCCACCAGTGGCCGCCGAGCATGACGGTGAGTTTAGTGCCAGGAATACTATCCTGGCCGAGCGTGGCGTCGTGGTCGAAGATGACGCCGAGGGCCCGCTCTGGGTTCTGGTCGAAGGGGATGCTGCGTGGGATTAGGTAGCCAAAGCCTGGGGTTGAGGAGAGGAGGTGCGGGTTTGAAAACCAGAGGTTTACGACCATGGTGGTTACGGTGGGGGTTAGGGATTTGGTGGGGAGGGAGGAGATGACAAAGTCGAAGGTGCGGGGGGTGGGGGAGGAGGGGTGCTAGAGGGGGTTTGTCAGTTTGAGGGATATAACAAATGGTTGAGAGTGGGAGAACGTACGCCAGTGATGATTTCGATCTTGGATCCCCCATCTTCCATGCGGGTTTCGTTGACAGATGTTCCTGTCACGATCTCAACTTGCGGATTCGACCTGAGCTTGTTTGCCAATGTCAACGGCAAGTGCTGCATCCCCTCCTTGAAGTAGAAAGTACTCTGCTTCGACAGAATCCTCATGAACTCCTCATCAACATCCATGTCTTCCGTAATAGCATTGTATTGCTCATGGACATATGGATGCCACGGCATATGACCAGCCGTAGCATCGTCTTGGCTTATAGCCGCTATTCCCCGCGAAATTGAACCGTATTTCGTCTCGAGATACCACGCCGGTGCTAGCAATGTCTTTGCACTCAACTGATATATATCGCCGGCATAGATGCCGTGGAAACCAGCAGACAGGAGGTTGTCCGCGATTCGCTTGTCCCAGCGACGAGAGACGAAGTCGCCAACTGATTCATCTGTGATGCGGCTAGATCGCCTCGGCCGCCAGTATTCGCTGACGATGCTCCATACTCCGGAAAGGAGGCCAGCCTGGAAGAGTTTGAACGCGTAGGGAAAATTCAAGTCCGACAATGCGGCTGGGAGTCTGTTGATTCGGTCCGGGTAGTAGAGGTAGCGGTTCCGGGCAGCAGGGGTGTTTTTAGGAGTAGATAGGACTTGGTTATTGAGACCAAGGTCGTGTATCTGGATTTCATTAGAATATTCGGTTGGAAGATAGTCTGTAGGCCTACTTACCAGTTGTATCGTAGCCGCCGCCCCCGCACCTGGCCTCAGCGTTCGTGGACCATATTCGAAAATGACCTCGCCCCCAGGCACCTTGACCTTTTTCGACTTGATCCAGCCTCCAAGATCTTTGCTCGATTCATAAAGTGTAATTCTGCTTTTCGGGAACTCTTTCGTGGCGAAGTGGGCGCTGGCAAGCCCGGCAATGCCGCCGCCGAGAACGGCGATTTCTTCAGGATGCGCCGCGGAGGTTTGGGTATAAGGGCGTCGATGGCGGATCCATTGCGACAAGAGTAGCGGTCGGAGAGAGACGTTATGCTTCAATGATTTCTGGAGCAGCGGGACATGTCTTCTAAGACGCATTGCCGCGTGTGAAATGCGTTGCTGGGGGTTGGACACAGCCGTCCATGTGTTGCCGTGTCAAGATGGAAGGTGACGTGAAGTCGCGAAAATAAAACGCCCGAGCTCCGTCCGTACAGCTACCTGCATGGTTAGCAGCCTTCGAGGATGTGACAGCTCGAAGAAAAGCCATAAATTTGTCAGCGTTGTCTCACAATCACAAGTCACATCTCAGAATAAACACAAATGTGTAGAGAGAGTGGCGGCCCAAATTGCCGCCAGAAATAACAAAAGATATTCATTTGCCAAGAAAATTCTTTCCTACCATAGCAATGCTTCCCATAGAGACGACCACAGACTGATGCCAGACCAATGAATCTACCTCCATGAACCAGCAGCGCATTCCAAGAGATATAGTACAATAGAGTGTCCATTATGTCGCAGCCGGACAACCGTTGCTGCTCATCCCATGTCCACCCGTTTGCTGTACTTCTTTCCCGATTCCAGAAGCTCCAGCCGTTTCCAATCATATTTAGGTTGCAATTTCGACATCTTCGTTAGACTTGCCGGGGAGAATGAGTTCCTCCTCTTCAAATTCGTCTACAAATTTCCGTTCGCTTACATGCTCTTTACTTTCCTCTTCCCCATTCTTGGGCGCGACCCATACCTTGTCCTTGAATGTCTTCTTCTGACCTTCCACGTGCTTGTATGGGCAGCGGAAGTTAGTGCAGGGATTGAATTTACACATGACGGTGTTGTGCCAGAACTTGCAACCAGGTGTAGTACAGTCAGCTCCGTTACGGCACGGCGGCATGTTGGGATGTTTGTAGGGGCAATTGGCCTGATCACGGCAGTTGGGATAGAAGGCGCATTCCTGCTCAGACTGGTATTGCTGCCGTTGTGCCGGGGAAGGGTGCTTGCCAACACACTTCTTGTTTTTGCAAGCAGCGCCATATGTGCAAGTATCGCCCATGTCGACAGGAGTGCCTTCGGGGGCAGCTGGTGACTGATGGACAAAGGGACAGTCCGGCTTCCCGCATCTAAGGTTGAATTTGCACATGGTGGAGAAAGGGTCTGTCCGGCCGCCGTCTGTTTCCATTGCGGAGACGTCGGGGTTGTCTGTACTAGCAGCGCCATCTGTCATGGTTTCATCTTGCGATTCCTTCTTAGGGAACCTGTTTGAAGCCGGTAATGATGGTTTGTTCCCGTGTCTTGGCCTCTCGATGCGTTCGCTCAGCGGCCGTCCCTTGCCTCGACCATTCTGCTGAAAGTTGGGGTTGACGAACGGAGTGGGTGACGATCCAGAAAACAGTTGCTGCATCATCTGGGCTTGCTGCTCATACATCTGCATCAGCGCCATTTGTTGCTGGGGATTCAGCATGCCGGGCATTCCGTTCTGGCCCATGGGTGGCATCGGCATACCTGGCATGCCCATGTTGTTCATGCCCATACCGCCGCTGATGTTGCCATTGCCCGTATTCATGCCAACATTTCCCATGCCCCGACCGTTGGCCATGGCTGCGAGGCCTCGCCCGACATTTTGACCCCGGGGACCTTTTGGAGGATCTCGCGAATGAGAGTTGATTCGGCCAGCTCCCTGGGCGCCACGCACGCGGTGCAGTGCAGAATCGTCGCGATCCATTTGCTTGTTGAGGTTGTTCAGCATGCGACCGTTTCCTCGAGCAGGTCTTGAGGCTCCGTTATTGTTATTGCGCATCGCCTTTGGGCCGGTGGGACTGCATCGCTTTGTTAGCTTTAGGTTCGTTTGGGAGGCGTGACTGACGAAAAAAGGAGGAGAAGGCGAAGAAGAAGGAGAAGTCGCGACAGTGAGCGACTGCCGTCTCCTAGCCATAGCTTCTATGCAGAGAAGGGGCGACGAGGGAACGGATAAGAAACATGAGATATAGACATACATGGTGTTGGACCCAGAATCAGCGACGCCGTCCATCTCGTCATCCTGCATCGAAGCTGTTGGATTGCTCGTCCCGTCCATGTGGTTGTCTGATTGCTCGGCTGCGGCATCACCAGAAAAGTTGGGATCAAGCTGCCGCCGAATGTGGTCGATCTGTTCGAATAACCAGTGCGCAAACTGCTGTGTCTCTGGATTCTCAGGCCCCAGATCCAGAAGGTCGTTGGACAATTCGGAGGCGATTTGCGATTCGTTCTTGTTGTTTCCTAACATCAGGAGAATGTATTCAAATATCGTCGAGTCTTCGGCGTCTCCAGCCGTCCACCCATACTCGTAAAGCTTAGGCTGCACGACGCTCTGCAGCGCCGACGCGAAGGGCGTGCCGGTTGAGAAGTCGACAGCCATGATGGCGGTGGTGGTGTGCGTGGAGGTGAAAAGGAG
This sequence comes from Dendryphion nanum, assembly GCA_020744415.1. Taxonomy (NCBI): domain Eukaryota; kingdom Fungi; phylum Ascomycota; class Dothideomycetes; order Pleosporales; family Torulaceae; genus Dendryphion; species Dendryphion nanum. The sequence continues at coordinate 139,732 of JAGMWT010000012.1, read as the reverse complement.
GAGCTGTCGCGACTCGAAAAGATGCAGCAAGGTCGGCAGGAGGAGGGGATACAAGGAGTGTGGCAACGAGGGCGCCCGCGCGTTCTGTTTCGTGCAACTCTCGATGTGAATATGCCGCGGCGATAACTGTGTTGTAGTTGTGTGAGCTGATGGCAAGAGAGAGTGGATGTGTGTATGTGTGTAAAGTGGTGGTGGAGATGGAGCGGCGGGTTAAGTTGGCGGCGTGTGGAAAGCAATTGAGGCTCATGGGGGCCGCCTCTTGCAGTTTCTCAGCATGCAAGCCCTGGCGGTCAACTGGTAGATGCCAAGAGCGCACGTGCCCCTCGCGCAAGGGAGAAAGAAAACGGCAGGGCAGGCAAAACAACCTCTCTTCTCTCTCTTTTGATACAACTCCTCCATTTCGCTCTCTCCCAGAGACACCTTTTAACAACCAACCCCCCACTCCCGACCCAAGACACTCGCATCCCTCATTCACTACTCGTTCAAGACACAGTTGCATGTTCCCACCTTGAGCGTGCCTACATCATGTCTCGCGGTGGAACTACTCTCTACGTCACGGGCTTCGGCCACGGCACCCGCGCTCGCGACCTTGCCTACGAATTCGAACGGTATGTTCATATACACGCATCGCCTGCCATCCTCACGATCGTCATCGACCGCATCCCTCCATCGTCGTCCCATATGGTCCCTCCGAGCTAGCATCCTCTCGCTCTCACCGTCGTGCCTGCCTCCGTCCCTCCCTCTCGATCGACGACGCGGCATCCATAGCCTTCCCCCATCACTTAACATCAAGTGCGCCCTTCGCCCTCCGCCCTCGCACCTTCGTCCCCCGTCTACCTCTATTCGCGCACACCGAACCTGCTTCTAACATCGTCCAAAGGTACGGTCGTCTTGTCCGCTGCGACATTCCGGCCCCGCGCTCCGCGTCAAGCAGGCTGTAAGTATCCACCCCCCTGATCTTTACAGAGAGCAGTAGGCTTATGCTGACAGCAGCAGCTTCGCCTTTGTCGAATACGAGAGCCGGCGTGATGCTGATGACGCCTACCACGAGATGCATAACAAGCGCATCGGTCGTGATGACTTGTTGAAGATTGAGGTTTGTCTACCCAAAGCAGTATCACTTTTGCACAAAACAGGAGCTAATTGATATCAGTGGGCCCGTACCCCTCCGTCTGCGTCTTGGCGATTCGACTCTGGCCGTGATCGTGGCGGCGAGCGTGGTGCTGAGCGCGGCGGTGACCGTGGTGGTGACCGTGGTGACCGTGGAGGCGACCGTGGAGGCGACCGTGGAGGTGACCGCGGAGGCGACCGCGCCGAGCGCGGCAGCGAACGTGGTGGCGATCGTCCTGCGCGTCGTGACCGTTCGCCTCGTGGGTCTCGTCGCAGCAACTCGCCTCGTCGTCGCGAGTACAGTCCTCGCAAGGATGATCGCCGCGAACGCGACTACGATCGACGTGATAACCGTTCTCGGAGCCCCGATGATCGCGACCGCGAGATGAAGGATCGCGATCGAGAGGAAGATCGCGAGCGCAGCGACCGTGACCGAGGAGACCGTGAGCGTGAGAATGGTGCCAATGGAGACGACCGTAAGGGTGAGCAATCCCTGTCCCTATCCCCCTCTCTGTCCCCCTCCCTTTCTTTCTCCCTAACCCCCGTTTCCGCTACCCCTTTCCGAATCCCCAACTTCTATGCGAAAATTGCCGCTCTGACGCCTCGCCTAGCCGACTCCCCTCCCCCTCCAGGTCCTCATGATGACCTCGATACGGCGGAGTAGGCCACATCTGTCAGAAAGCCACTGTGGCAGCAGACAAATGCACCATGGACCAGTCTGGTCGGATTGCTAGTAAGGAAATTGGAGCTCTCTCCGGCCAGGAATTTTTCTTTCATTCATTTCGGTGGAGGCTCGAGCGTTCGAATTGCACTCGACTTTTTCATTAATCACGTAGGAATCCGATACCGACGCAGAACCAGCCTTTGGCGAACGAATTCGGCGAAGATTCTTACGGTTTCGGTTCGGTCCAAGATCCTTTCATATCGGTCGGTCGGTCGAGACGGTTTTTGCGAATCTTCATCCTGTACTTTACACGAACGAATTCGATTCCCCGTTAGCCCTCCCCCTACCTACCTACTCCCACGATGCCGTTTGTCCCCGAAGCGAACTTAATCACGAATGGTGCGTAAAGGTTGGTAATTTTTATTTTGTTTTTTTGCAGCCGCAGCCACTTCTGATACCATGCATTCACCCACATATGAGTGAGAAATTGAAAAGTTTATTCAACACGTGACAGTATTGTCCCGACATCTGGTTGTTGATGATTGGGATGTGATATTATCTTGTGAACTTGGCCACCTGATTTGTAGTTGTGGCGCAACGTCCCAACCAGCCACAGAGTCTTCGTACATAGCATGCTTACTATCTCGAAATGACGCAGGGTCTTGACGCTCTGTCTATACACACGGACCAGTTGACTGTTGACCATGTCCAGGTGGAGGCTGAGGAAGCAGCGCGTCGAGATGGCGCGTCGTCAGCATCGTCACTCTGCGCATCCGCATTTGTTACCCACCTGCGCACTGGGTGATTACTCGGTATTACCATGGGACGCACTATGCACTCACCAGTACTGGCACACTGGGTCTCATATCAGAACTACGGATGTAGCTACCTAGGTGGGAGGTGTTACAAAGCATGTCGTTCTGAGGCGGGTGACTAAGCCGACAGTCCCCGGCTGCGCTAAACCTAATGCCCACCTCTTGCAGAAAGCCTCCCGAGGACTGTCACGTACAATCTGGAGGGCGCAGCAGGAAAGGAAGAAAGAAAGAAAGAAATCAGTACATGAATACATCAATACATCGGCGCAGAGTTATAGATTGTACCACACGTGCCTGCATGATGCATCTTTCTGCAGTTTCAATGCCCCGGCGTGTAGTGATGATCGGTGCCCAGATTTAAGCGGTTGGCAGCGCCTCGTAACCGCTCAGCCACACTCGCCACGCCCTCAAACCCTTCTCCGGCACGTCGGCCATCGTTTGTCTCAAAGGAGCCCGCTGCGGTTCAACAGACCCATATAATTCCCTCACCCTTCGCTCTCCTCACGGCCCTTTCATCACATTCCCTTCCCCTTTCCAACAACTTGCTTAATCCTTAATCCGGCCCGTACGAAGCGCGTCGTAGAGGGAAACCTACTCGCTCCAAGACCGTTACCGAGACAAAGACACCTACGAACCTTGAACCCCGAACTCGTGATTGATTGACAGGATCGACTCCATCCACCAAGCCAGCCGCCCAGCCTTTTCCAAGCCCCAACCACGCGGTTCTGGGTGCTGCCACTGCTCTCTCTATATCTTCCTTCTCAACTGCCACCTCTCCCTCGTCCGTCACCACCTCACCTCACGTCGCCGGCCTGCCTCGTCCCTCGTTCACCTCAGGAGTCCGCTCATTCGAATCTGATCGGCGCATTCCACTAGTACCGCGCAATGGCATCTCAGAAATTTGTACGTCTATCCGCGCATAATCATTCGCCTCAGCTGTTGGCTGTTGGCACCCACCTCCCTTCTTGCGAGCTGTTCAAACTCATGTATAAGTCATCGCCAGCTAACTCTGTCTTTCTACAGGACGCCCCAGCTGGCGCACCGCCCGCTTATCCCCAAAGCCCACCACCTGCCCACGCCGACGGCTACAATTCCGCCGTACCTTACCAACAGCCCCATTACGGCTCGCCTCCTCCTCAAGGAAACGCAGATTACTACGGCAACTCGCCTGGCCAATTCCAACAGGGACCTAACCCATATGGTCCGCCGCAGGGACAATATGGACAACAGCAGGGTCCCTATGGCCAGCCGCCGCCTCAGCAAGGTGGAATGTACTACCAGCAAGGCCCGCCACCAGGTGGTCAGTACGACGATCGAGGAGGAAGGAACGGCGGTGCGGGCGGAGGCATGATGGCAGGTTGTCTTGCTGCGCTAGCATGCTGCTGCTGTCTGGATTGCTTGTTCTAAACCAAGAGTGACGGCAGAGTAGAGCGATTTCGATGGGGGATCTGGGTGTCGAATATCCGAGTCAACTCTTTTCCTTCAACTTCTTACTTCTTGGAATGGTGATTCGGGGAACGAAAGTACATATTTTATTGCTTTTCGCCTGCTGGACGGGTTAATAACCATGGATGAAGGCGAAAGGCGGAAAGTCAACGCGACGGGGAAGGGTGGAGCAAAATGCGTCCACGTATTACAACTGCACAGGGCCTTTTTTTTTTTTTTACTTTACGGTTTTCGGCATCTTGTGAGGGGCCTGGTCGGTTGGTGGTGTAAACAATACATGGTGTCTTCAATCTGCAAATTTCCAACTTTTCCCCTCGACGAGAAATGAGTGACTTAAGTTGATGTGAATTCGGACTGTGCGAAATGTGATCGTAAATAATCCACTAAAGCGTCATAGCCTACAAATGGCGAGTGGGCTCACAGCTCCCATCTGTAAAGGTCGCCGACCATTTGAGTCCGTGCACTCCGACATTCCCTACCATCGGCGACTTGATTTCTCCACTCCAAACCACTATTCATCGGCGCCTAAGCTCTTCAAGCATCGTAGCTGAAGTCGCAAAGGTTTTTACGATACTAAGCATAAATCAAAGGATATTACTTGCACCATTTAGGATTATGGCCCCTCTTTATCGTGCGATGTGGTTTCAATACCTTCATGTCTTAATCGCCGTTCACCGTGATGCACGTAGGGCCTCCACAGCTTACCGGGTAAGAAACATATTCAGCCATTGCTGCGCGGTCACGATGCGGTTGGCTGGGGGCTAAGCAGTTTCGAGGGGCCGACTTGAATCATTATAAACGATTGATTTCTCCCTGCGATGTGTTTTGGTCCCAGAATATTTGCTACAGCTTTTCTTATAGCATTACTTCAACTTCTTGTGCTGGACTCCATACCCTTGAACGAACATCTTGCATATTGTTTCAATACTCGCCATGAGTAAGGCGACATCCGTTGACGTCGAGAAGGACGCCCAGTCCGACTATGCCCACCTAACCAACAGCTCTATTCAAACCTTCTGTTGGGAAGGCATCACGGTCACTGTGAAGGATCGGCATACCAAAGAACCGAAAAACATACTTTCCGACATTAATGGCGTCGTCAAAGCTGGTTTGTCAAAACCACTCCTGTCTCCATGGCCTTTCCTAATCCAACATTACAGGCGAGATGGTCGCCCTTATGGGACCAAGGTATGCCGAACATCATTCACAGCATTATGAACACACAACTGAAAATGAGACAGTGGCTCTGGAAAGACAACGCTCCTTAACGTTCTAGCCCATCGCAAGGCGACGAGCAAATCCACCGTACAGAAATCCATCTACCTCAACGGCACTCAACCTTCACTACACGATTTCCGCAAAGTCAGCGCCTATGTCGAACAGGACGACGCCCTCATAGGATCGCTCACAGTAGAAGAAACCCTGAACTTTGCCGCTCGACTTTCATTACCCAGGTACGTAATGCAATCCGGTTCATTCCATTTCCCACAGTCCATGGATGTGTTGACGAGGCGCGGCACGGCTATGTATGCAGAGCTGACCACCTCCCCAGCAACATCAGCAAATCAGAGCGCATGGATCGAATATCATCACTTATATCCGCCTTTGGCTTGCAAGCTCAACGCGATTCGTTGATCGGGACTCCGATTCGGAAGGGTGTGTCGGGGGGGCAGAAACGCCGGGTCAGTGTTGCTGCGCAGTTGATTACGTCGCCAAAGATATTGTTTTTGGATGAACCAACGAGTGGGTTGGATTCGGCGGCGAGCTTTGAGGTTGTAGATTTTGTGAGGAGGATTGCGAAGAGTTATAAGGTTTGTGCACTCACTCATCTCTGGCTGTCGACTTGTTTTTGTCTTGAGAATCCGTCACTGACACTCTAATTAGATCCTAGTCATTGCTTCCATCCACCAACCTTCCACAGCCACATTCGACCTCTTCGACTCCCTCATCCTTCTCTCCCAAGGAAAAACCATTTACAGCGGTCCCGTCTCAGAACTCAAAGACTACTTCGCCGCCGCCGGTCATCCCATCCCTCTCTACACCAACCCTGCCGAACACATAATTCAACTCGTCAACACCGACTTCTCTTCTGCCTCAACAGACGCCCCAACCCGTCTCCACACCCTCCATACCTTCTATACCACCTCCCCTCTCTCCCAGACCCTACGAACCTCCATAACCCTCACTACAACCTCCCCTTCCCGGACCCCTCTACTCCCCATTACAACCCCCTCCCCCTCCCCCTTCCTCACTCCCCTAACCCTCCTCCACCGCTCCCTCCTAAAATCCCACCGCGACATCCTAACTTACGGCCTGCGTTTAGCAATGTACCTCTGTCTCTCCCTGCTCATGGGAACAGTCTGGCTCCGTCTCTCCGCCTCCTCCTCCAACATCCAAGCCTTCACAACCGCCATCTTCTTCAGCGGTGCCTTTATGTCATTCATGGCTGTCGCTTACATCCCGTCCTACCTCGAAGATCTAGCTCTGTACACCAAAGAGCGCGCAAACGGTCTCTATGGCCCTACGTCCTTCCTAATCGCGAATTTTTTGATAGGAATCCCGTTTCTGTTCCTCATCGCGCTGCTCTTTTCGATTATCGCGTATTTCCTTTGTAATTTCCGCCCTGGGGCTGATGGGTTTTGGATGTTTGTGCTGTGGCTTTTTCTCGACCTAGTAGCGGCAGAAGCACTAGTCGTTTTGATTGCGTCCCTGGTCCCGATTTTTGTGGTTGCGCTTGCGGCGACAGCGTTCGCGAATGGGGTTTGGATGTGTGTCGGGGGTTTTATGGTGGAGCCTGGGAAGTTGAATGTGTTTTGGAGGTATGTGTTTCATTATGTGGATTATCAGGCGTGGGTTTTTAGGGGGATGATGGTCAATCAGTTTCAGGGGACGAGGTATTCGTGTGGGGAGGGGTGTTGGGTGGAGGGAGTGGAAGTGTTGGAGGGTTATGGGTATGGTACCGGGGGGGTTGGAAAGGGGGTGGGAATTTTGATGGGGATTGTGGTTGGGTATAGGGTCCTTGGGTGGATTGCCCTGTGGGCAAGGAAGTAGGATGGTGGGAGTACGTTGCGGAAACGGCTTTTTTGTAGAGTAAGTGGTAGCGCCTTGCTAACACGTTTTGCACATATCCCTTGTATAAAAAAATGACCAATCTATTTTCAATTCCTTCCTCAACCCCCAACCCACGTACAGTCCCCAAAAACACGAAACATCTGCCCAACCACAACAAAACCGCCAATCGCGGGACTTGCACTCATGAAATACGCGGCCGCGCGAGTCTTTGGTCCAAACCAAGGCACACGCTTCACACTCGCGTCTTTGGTTTCTTGGTCCAGGACCCACCACAGGCCGCCCACAACGCCGAAACAGAGCCATTGCATCGTGTAGCCTTTCCAGGTTGAAGATTCCTTTAATGGGATTGAGCCGGGGGAGAAGTGCGAGAGGATGCCGTTGAGGAGGAGCGGGAGGAGGGAGAGAAAGAGAGTTAGGGTGTATTTTTGGAGGCGGGGGGAGATGGCGGGGGAGTGCATAGGGGGCGTCCAGGAGGGTGTCCAGGATTTGATTCGTGTCCAGCAGGTTTGAGTGCGGAGGGTGAGGGTTTGAAGGGTTGTGGGAGGATGGGAGGGTGAGAGGATAGGGGAGGGAGAAGAGCGGAGGAAGGGGGCGCAGGAGGGGATTAGGAGGATTGTGTCTGTTGGGGTGTGGGGGGAGGTTGAGGAGAGGGGCAACAAAGGGATAATGTGGGTTCCGGAGAGCGTAGAGGCGGAGGTGGAGGTGGAGGTGGAGGATATGGTTGTGGGCGATTTACAGATCTTTTCTTCGCCCGGGTCGGGGGACCCTGGGGGAAGAATGTATGTTTGAAGTCGAGGGATAATCGACGAAGCGTCGACAGTGTTGAAATGCGCCCTCAAGCCTCCCTTCTCATCCGTCACAAAACCCACATCTTCCACATCCTGAATCCCCTCCGTCGTCCCTTCACCACAAACACTGGGCACCTCCTCCTCTTCAACCCTCGCCAAAGCCCCATGAAAGAATCCACCTCTTGCTCTTGCTTCATCCATAACCCCCGACTCAACCATGTACAAACACGCATACTCAGGCCTACACAAATTGCCCGCCAGATTAACAATACTCATGACCGCATACGGCGCAACTGTTAGTCCAAAAGCCGCGTATCCAAATTTCTCGATCTGGTTCCCCCGCGCCCGGTACAGAGTGATGGAAGCGTAAATCGTCTGGCCGAGCGCAACAAGCGCTTTCACCATGTTATACGTCGCTGCAATTTCGACGCCAGATGCGTCTTGACCGTTCGCCAGGGGCTTGAATTGCACATCATAAGGCACTGTCGCGAAACAATATCCCTTGGGTAGCTCATATGTCCCATGGATAATCTGTCGGTGTACGTAGACCGGGAATCCGAATTTTGTCAGTAACCATGGCGGCGCATAGGTCAGGACTCTGGCGGCAATTTCCTGTTTTCCTCCGCGCGGATCCTTCTCTTCATCTTGTCCTTTCACATCCCTATCCGCATCTCCACGACGCAGAACCCCTTTCCCTACCTCCTCACCATCTCTAGGCTCCCACTCACACCCCCTAACCACGCAACACAACGCCGAGCTCCTCGCCGCCCTGCGCAATTCGTCACGACAGAACACCGCGCCGCTGAAGATAGCATCCATGCCGCGATACAAGCCTAGGGCAGGAAAGAGAAGAGACCCGAAAACAGTGACAGCGAAATCCCATGCGCGTTCTCCCGGTCGTGTAAGGACTGTGGCGGCATGCGCGACGTAGTTGAGCAGGTAGAAACCGGCGAGGTCGGTCCATTCCATTGGTGTGCATATTAGGCCGGGTGTGTTGTGGTTCGTGGTTCCAGGGGGCAGGGGGAGGGTTATGTTTGGGAGGGATAGGGCTGTGCTTGTGGGGAGAAGGACGATGAGGGTGGAGAGGAGGGTTAGAGAAATAAGGGAGAGGTGGGGAAATGTCATGGTGAGAATAGAGAGAGGTGGAGAGGTAGTGGGGGAAGGAGATGGAAGATGGAAATGGAAATGGAAACGGAAGACATGTTTTTTTGATGTTCTAACTTCTGCGGATGAGGTTGTCGTGTTTTCGTATTAAGGTTGATTCAGCCTTGTCTGGTGGCGGGGAAGAGATGGTCCTGATTGGTGCGGGGGCGCCACAAGATGCGTGTATCGACTTGATCGGCGCTGTTTGAGTGGTTTAGTGGTGAGGAGATGAGGGGTGGAAGGCTGTGCTAGATTGAGCTATTTCTTTTGATGGAAATGGGAATAGGAATGGAGTCTAGTTGAAATCATGAGCGTCGCTTGGATTCGATATGTAGTTTGGCTTTGAGGGCCTACCTCCTGATAAAATGGTGATATGAACTAATTGTTATAATTTTGAAGAGAAGAACGAGCCTCACTCGAAGTAGCCCAATTAGTCGAACGCTAGTGACCTCGAGACATGATCTATCACGTGATGATCGCACGGCCACCATACAATTGACCTACCAGCAGGACCCCCCCGATCACCCATCTGTTCAACATCTCTCGTCCAAACCTTTGGTTGATGAACCTCCTGTCTATGAGATTCCACAAATAGTAATTCCGGCTTCAAACTTACGAAATTTATATGGATGTGTTTTGGGCATCTATGTGATGGTGGCCTATGAGTGGAAAGTACTCCACAGAGCCTGGAACATGGAAATTATTACAGCATTGGTTACTACGGATAATCCTGTAAGTGATTCAATCGAAATCACGTCTTGAGGCTGAATGGACTTGTAATATCTCACATCTAACTCTAGATCGTATTGCGACGTTTTTCCTAATGTAGTTTGGGCCATCTTGGCATCAAGGCAGCTGCATCCTTAGGTGGGACTTCCAAGGACTCCATGTCACCGCTAACTCTATAGAATAGACCTCGGCGTGCCTTGGGTCATTTTCCACCGAGTATTGAATGGTGAATTGTCGCACCGTCGAAAATTAACTCGCAAGTCGACTCTGGGAAAAAGAAGCAGGAATGGCACTCAACACTATCACCAAGAACAATCCGCTCAAATGCTCAGTTTCGACCACACAAGTTCAGATGGCCCCATCACCGATATCTCCTTTAACTTCACTCCCTCCAGAGGTCTTCACTCATATATGCGAGCGTCTTGATGATTCTGGCCTTATTAACCTCCGTCTTACATGCCAAATGGCGCATGATAAGACAGATTTCACTTTCAGAAACCACTTCTTCCGAAACCTCGCCATCTTTTTCCATCCGGATAGTTTTGCGGCTTTCTTCGAGATTGCATCTCATCCAAAATTTGGTCAATGTGTTGAGACAGTCACAGTATCAACACAGCGCGCTTACCAGGTTGAGTTTGAGAGAGGAGCAGACGAAGCTACATCGAGTGCAGCCTGGAAACATCTTACAACCATCATAGACAGAGGAAATGATATGACAGGGAGCGGAGAGGATATCCTTTTGTTGACCAAGACTTTTGCTCGACTCAATAATCTGCTCGCGGTAAGTGTACTGGACGATTTTGATTATTGTGTCAAGATTCCACCAAAGTCGTCCAAAGCCCACCTGACACGCTGTGGCAGCGGAGCCCTTCGCGCGAATTCGGATGATGCATGGGCGGTGCAACTCTCAATCCGAACGGAATGCGGCAGTGAAACGTTCAAGCCCTTTGAAAGCGTCATTCAGGCTCTTTATGCTTCCAAGAAACTCGACACGGAGTTGAACATTCAACTCACTGGTCGAAATAATCTACCAGAGGCAGAGAAAACGATCGATCTCACTTCCCCCGCTTGGCTCGATTATGGTGCTCGGAATATGCACACACTAGACATGGCTAGTACTTTACCAATGGAGTGGAATCAAGAAGTCTTTACATCTTTGAAAACCCTCACCAAACTATACCTTGATGGTATGCCGAGGTCGCGTGAATTCCAGATCAAATCATCCGATTTTAATCCGTTCCTTCAACGCCACGCCAGTACGATCACGGACATTACGATGAAGGGTTGCGTTATTGAAGAGAACTGGGTCGAATTCTTCTGCGCACTTCGCGATATGCTCGTGCTAACCCGCCTACTGCTTTTCCGCGTCTCCAGTAAGGCAGAGGTGAACCCCCATAGTCACAAAAACTGTCCCCATTACGGACTTGATAGAGAACTATCCGCGTCCGCTCGTGAACCATTGCAAGGAAACCAAATCAAGGTTGCTTTGGATGTGTTATGCCGAGGTATCAACACCGGAACAAGCCGGCAATCAGACTTGGTATGTCTAGCGACGGCGTCCGCAGTTGCGCGCGGGTACGGATCATGGGATAGTCAGACCTGGACAGAGACTGATCTTGGGTATTGCATGAGGATGCAATTCAATGAGCTAGTAGATACTCCACTGCCCTACGATGAATTTCAGGATACCATAGTGGACGAATTTGGGGCGAGAGTGAACCTAGACGACGGGGAAGACGAGGACTACGAGTATCTGTCTCAAGACAATAGCCCGGACGAAGACAGTACAGACGAAGACAGTACAGACGAAGAACTTGATGAGGGACTTATGGGGTAGATGAGACCAGAAACGAGGATGAGGTTGATTTGGTATGCTTTTCCCACCCTTCGGTTCCTGAAAGTCATCACATTTACTAATGAAGAATAGGCAGAAAGATGAATAGGTCATTTCTTGGTGCCCATAGATTAATCGGTTCTTGCGAAGTGGATTCAAGAACAGAAAACGATAATGTATGCAGAGAACGATGATTGTGTGCCAGATTCTGGGATTGAGCTGTTCTGTGCTGCGGATATATTACATTGTGCAGTAGTCGGGAGGGTGTTGGTAATTTCAGGATGTGGGGTAATACGAAGGAGCAAGTTGTTTTGAATGAGTTTTCAGCCACAGTGGAGTGGCTGATGCGTTGTGAGCGGGTATTCAATTAAAACGAGCTCTTTCACATACCTTGGTACACATCAACCGGACTATGCCCGCAAGAAATCCCAGCACTCTGCTCGGGGTTGGTTCGTAACAACTAGCGCACTCTATCTCCATAGCTTGGCAGACCATCCTCGGCGAATCAATTCTCTTTCATCTATGATGTCGAGTAGCTGAATTTGGTGTCTCGGACTACATAAACTTAGACCTTCGCATTTTTGGACCGTACCCTTGAAATATGCTCAGGTGGTCAGGTGCGAAGTCCAAAAAAGGGTAGATATCAAATATTTGATGCATTTGGGCTTTGCTGCTCGGTTCCTGGGGAGTGGAATTATGTGCTCACAGAAATGAATGCTCTCTTCCCAGGTTCGATGATTTAGCCAATACTATACGAGGTAATTTCAATTTACCTGTCTTGGTAGGTAACACTCTTATTTCTGTCTTGATAATTAGCTCAACATACCTTCCGTTCAGCCTTGCGGGGTAGGTTGGTTCGCGAATCGAATTTTCAAAAGGTTTGCCTAGTATATTTCCAATTCGTTGGATATCACATGCCTTGATGGAGAGTATTGGATGGTGACTCTGCCATGTTATCCAAATAGGTATAGCGTGCGCACAAGGATTTCGGATCTCTTCCATACCCTTTGTAGTTTGTTCGACAAATTGGTAAACTTGTTCACCAGAATGTGATTGATAACCATTGTCTCTCCTCAACAAAAATCACAGTCGAGAGCCGATGAATCCCCACCTAAGGTACTAGTACCTGAGCTCACCACCCGCACATCTTTTACTTTCAGTACCTAGATATTCTCTTATTTCAATAGTGAACACTGTGATGCGTTCATGCTTAGTACTCCAATGGCGGCTAGGTTTTTCAACACTAGTTGTTCGAGAACCTCGCATTCATAACCACACTATCTAAATCGGGCAGCTCAAAGTTTAACGACCAGGCCTGAAGACAGTGCAGTTTCTACATCTTCAAATGTTTCCCGGACCTTTATCGTGGACGACACTACTATTTAAATTCGCAAAAACTTTACCCGGACGTTTGAACTCGGCTAACAGTAGAGCCCATGACTGAGAGACCAGGTGGAATCTCTGAGAGAATTTGAGCTATATCGAGCTTATCTATTAAAACCATGGGCATGTAAAATTTAGGAATAGACAGCCATGAGATCGTGACAGGTCTTCGAAAAGTTCCATCCACTGACTTGGATACATGAGCAGATACTATGGAGAGAATGGGTACACAGCGGATAAGATCGTGACACGACAGCATAAGCTTGAATCAGATTAAACGTACACCGATATTAATTTTCGGTAATAAGGATTCTTCAACAGCCTCTGTCATAGCCGTTCATGCAAAGTCATGTATGGAATTCCACTCATCAAGATGTAGCCCACCCCCCACCCCCCTAGTCGTCATTGACGGCCAAGAGTTTCTGCGGCCTATGTCAATCTTTCAATAGAGTTAGAAGGCGATCATGGAGTTCGAGGGAGATAACTTCTCTATATAAAGATAGCTCAAGATCAGGAAGTGGCATCTCGCAAATATAACAACTAAACTTTTGTCAAACTTGATCAACGAACCAGATCTTTCATAATGGCACTACCATCGTTACTCGTTTTTGGCTCCCAGGTTGACATTCCTGATCCCGCCTACCTGGACAAAATCCGCACCATGTTGCTCCAAGATCACCGTACAGCAACCTTTGTGGAGAGCATTATGATGCTTCCCTCACTCTGGGCTTCACTTGAGGAATTTATTCCGTCTTTCAGGCATATGCCCGGCCGCTCTTTGCTCGATATGCTACGATGTTGGATGGAAACTGGTCGCACTCCTGATTTCACCAACGCTACGCCGAACATCCTCATGACACCGCTTACTGTCATCATTCATGTCGTAGAGTATCTAGTCTATTTGCGGGAAGTCATCAAGCGCGGGCACTCCAACGTCCTGGAGGCTACTAAGCCTAACGACTTTTATGGCCTTTGCATCGGACTTCTCAGTTCCTCTATCATGTTCTCTGCCGAAAATGAAATCGAAATAATGGCCCAAGCATCTATTGCCATACGTCTCGCTGTTCTTATCGGCGCGGCCGTTGATGGGGACGGATGTTATGCGACTCCTAAATCACAGATGACTTCTATGGTTGCTAGGTGTGGTGAAGGTACCGATCGAGCCACGCTGGAACGCATTCTCAAACATTATCCACATGTAAGATCGAACATATTCAGGTGGAACTTTCAAATTACTGACTGATATCATCAGGCATATATCTCGATCGTCATGGACGAGTTAACATTCACCGTCACCGTGCTTCAATCGGACGTATGTGAAATTGAAAGTAACCTCGCGGATCGAAATATTATTACCAAGCCTATCGGTGTTTATGGCCGATTTCACCACCCAGTACACACTGATAACGTTGAAAGGCTTCTTGAGTTCTGCGAAAAGGATGAGCGCTTCCAACCCAAGCCGGGGAAAGAGTTGAATATTCGGCACATATTCGAAGAGATATTATGTAGGCCTCTAAACTGGCATGCAACTCTTTCACCTGTCTTGGACAAAGTGGAAAGAGACACAGGACATATACTCTCAATTGGTCCAGTGAATGTCGTCACCGAAGCGACGATAAAAGGTTATGGCCTCCGAGTTGTGAGCACACACGATCATTTCGTTCAGAAATGCAGAGCTGAAGCAACGCCAACTTATCCAGAACATGCCATCGCAGTTATTGGAATGGGCTGCAGATTTCCAGGCGCGCCTACTCTGGAAGACTTCTGGGAGCTGTTGCACTCTGGCCGAACGATGGCAAGCAATGTCCCAGAACAGCGTTTCTCCAACAAACATCTCAATCGTGGAAAACTGGAATCTGGCAAGAGTTATTGGGGAAATTTCTTGGAAGATGCAGACTCCTTTGATCATAAGTTCTTCCGAAAGTCTCCACGCGAAGCCGCAGCGATGGATCCTCAGCAACGAGTCTTGCTAGAAGTAACATATCAAGCTCTAGAGTCGGCAGGCTGGTTTGGTTACCCTAGGTTTCATCATCCTGAAGAGGATGTAGGATGCTTTATTGGATGCGGTTCCTCGGATTATAACGACAACATCGCCAATAACGATCCGGGAGCCTTCTCCATACTTGGTTCTCTGCGTGGACTGTTGAGTGGACGCATCAGCCATTATTTTGGTTGGGAGGCACCGTCAATTACTTACGACACGGCATGTGCCTCCTCCATGGTGGCCATTCATGCGGCCTGCAAAGCTTTGGAGCTGGGAGAATGTAGTGCTGCCGTCGCGGGTGGAGTCAATATGCTTACAAGTCCTTACTATTTCCAAAACTTGGACGCGGCAGGTTTTCTGAATCGAGATGGTGCCTCAAGAGCGTTCGACGCCGAAGCATCCGGATATTGCAGGGGCGAGGGTGCGGGCGTCGTTGTACTCAAGCGTCTCCAAGATGCTATCGCCCATGGCGATACCATTCACGGCGTGATCAACGCTACATCAATCAACCAAAACTACAGTGGAGCGCCCATCAACGTTCCAAGCAAGGCGTCTCAGGTCAAACTCTTTGACAAAGTCTTGAGTCTCGCACGACTCAGCGGGAGTCAGATAACATTCGTGGAGGCTCACGGCACTGGCACTCAAGTCGGAGATTGCATCGAGGCGGAAAGCATTCGCGAGGTTTTCGGCGCACCCGACCGCAAGGAATGGCTATATCTCGGATCAGTCAAGGATAATATTGGCCATACTGAGGGTGCTGCTGGCATTGCTTCTCTCATCAAGGTGTTATTGATGATGCGGTATTCGACTATTGCACCCCAGGCCGGCTTCCGTACTCTGAACCCTAAGATCCCTTCTTTAGAGAAATCCCACGTACAAATTTTGACGAAGCCGGAAAAATGGAAAGCAGGATTTAAAATTGCATGCGTAAACAACTACGGCGCTGGAGGCTGCAATGCGGCGCTAATCGTTTGTCAACCTCCGAGCTCGGTCCTGGAACCTCATGACGGATTGGAGCGCTATCCAATTTTGATATCCGCAAAGACCGATGCGAGTCTAACGGCGTACTGCACAACACTCTTGAAATGGCTTGATATGCATGCTTCATCGTATGATAACAAACGGCTGCTTGCACATCTTGCTTTCAACCTTTGCAAAAAGCAAAATCAGAATTTTGCTTCGATTATCGCGTACGATGTAGCTTACCTCGAGGAACTGCAACAGAAGCTCAGAATACATGTGGGAAGCTCGCTGACATTACAACCGATTTCAACGATACCTGCCACAGAACTTCGCCCCTTGATACTGGTTTTTGGCGGCCAAAGTGGACGCTCCGTAGCGCTATCTCGAGCCCTCATCAGCAAAAACAAACTCCTCCGTACTCACCTTACGGACTGCGATGTTTCTTTGAAGAAGCTTGGATACGGAAGCATATTCCCCGCTGTGTATTCCTCCGATTATCTTGACCTCGCTACTTCACATAGTGTGCTTTTCTCCATCCAATATGCATGCGCCAAATCCTGGTTAGAATGCGGTTTGAAAATTGATGCTGTGCTGGGCCACAGCTTTGGCCACTTCACAGCCCTCTGCATTTCGGGCGTCATTTCTCTAGATGATGCCCTCAAGATGGTGGTGGGAAGGGCAATCTTGATCGATTCATCTTGGGGTAGTGAGAAAGGAGCAATGGTTGCACTTGAAACAAACTCTGATACGCTCTCCTGGCTTATTACGACGTTGAAGTCACAACCTCCATACGATACTATCGAAGTCGCCTGCTATAATGGTCCATCGAATTATGTTCTTGCCGGTACGAGGGCCTCGATCGATGCATTGGAAGAGCTAGTTGATACACAACCGCCTAGACACCAAACCAAACTGAAAAGGCTGAATGTTCCTTACGCATTCCATTCCTGCTTAACCGAGCCTATTCTGTCGTCCTACAAGTCTCTAGTGAGCGAAGTCAATTTTCGTCCATCGACAATTACACTAGCAACTTGTACCGAAGGAAACGTCTTCAGCTTTCAAGAAGACTCAAACACGACAGTACAGCAAACCCGAGCACCGGTGCACTTTTCCCACGCGATTCAACAACTGAACAGTCGATTTGGACCGTGCGCATGGCTGGAGGCGGGTACAGGATCACCAATTATTGGAATGGTCCGTCGTGCCCTTCAAGCATCAAACAGTATCGGACATTCTTTCCAGCCGATTGATCTTGGAGTGGAGTCCAATGATCAAAGAAGTTTGACTAGTGCAACAGTTGCCCTCTGGAAGCGAAATCACAAACACAACTTCTGGCACTTCCATGACTCCCAGCATAATGAGTACGAGGACTTGAATCTACCCCCATATGCCTTCGAGACAACTCCCCACTGGCTGCCCTTCAATGTAAACCCCAGCTTGAAAGGTCCGGTGACAAGTGTACCAGAACAGCACCTTTATTGCTCCTTTGAAGGCTTTGATGTCACAGATGTCAATGCAGCCATCTTTAAGATTGACCCTCGCGCGTCTTCATTCAAGACTCTAGTCCAAGGGCACGCCGTTCTTGGTATTCCGCTATGTCCAGCGTCAGCGTATTTTGATATTGCTGTCCAAGCATCTCGTGTTCTAGCAGCTCAAGGTTCTACCATGGATACTTCCAACATGACAGTCGAAATAAGCAATCTTGAAATACATACTCCCCTTGGCTACAATACTTCGCGCGGGATTCGCATACGACTTACACGGCGGGACCTAGGGTCACTCGAATGGGCATTCGAGTTAATTAGCAGCCACGAAGAAGACGCCGCAATTTGCCACGCGAGCGGGAAAGTGCTTTTTCTGCCCGAAGAAGTGCGTGGCAGTTTGTTTCCGACTTTCGCTCGGTTGCTTGACATCGAAGCCTGTAGCAGGCTGTTCGCGGATCCCAAATCACATTCAATGGCTGGATCGGTGATATACGCGCTCTTCGAGCGAGTAGTCGCTTACGAACCTCTCTATCACGGTGTCAGAAGAATCGCATCATTAGATCACGAAGTTGTCGCCCAAGTAGCACTGCCCTCTTATGGACTCGATGGTCATGATCATGATATCTTGTGGCCATTAGCAATGGACAACTTCCTTCAGGTTGCTGGACTCCATGTCAATTATCTTCGAGCACAAGTCCAGGATGAAGTTTATATTGCTTGTCAAATAGAGCGTCTTGTCTTCACAACCGAGTTTCGCTGTGCCGAGAACACGAGTTGGACCGTATATTCTGTATCCTCTGCTGTCGATGACAACCGCGTTGTAAATGACATCTTCGTCATTGACTCATCGACGAAGAAATTAATTGTGGTGTTCTTGGGTGTTCACTTCTCACGGGTACCAACCAAATCGCTCAGAAAGGTGCTTGGTCGAGCCAATGGGATGGAAACTGCACAGCCTGAGAAAGTGGAAGTCCCGAATAACCAGCCCAGGCCAACGCTGCCAATAATACCAGAATTACGCGCAGAAAATCCAAGACCGCAAATTCACGCCAAGGAAGATGTAAGAAATTCGAGCAATGCGGACGAAATGCTCGAAATGAACGCCCTATCCAAATTGATTGGTGACCTTCTTGGTGTGTCTACAGGAGACGTGCAGCCACATATCTCTTTCGAGGATCTCGGAATAGATTCGCTCATGACCACTGAGCTGGCAACCGTCATCCACCAATCTTTCGGTATCAAAATTTCGACTGCTGAGCTGCAAAGCCTTGGAAACATCCGGTCTTTGTACTTGCGTCTTTTCGGGCCCGCAAAACCAAGAAGAGATAAAAAAAATCCTACCCACTCGCCAAGCTCTCCGGCCATATCTATTGAGACGAACACGGAGACTTCATCCTGGGGAATTTTCACAGCATCATCAACGGATGTCTCCTCGACAGAAAGCACCAATCTTCTGCCACTTGTGCACAAAATGTTGCCGCGATTCGATGAGTATAGCATTTCAAATCAGTTTGAAGGATACTGGAAAAATGTCTACCCTATACACGTTCGTCTTGTCACTGCATACATAGTGGAGGCATTCGCAGTGCTGGGCTGTCCTCTCGCTACGCTCCCGCCAGGTACTGAGTTACCTACGCCGAACCATCATCCGCGACACAAAGTGCTACTTAGACGACTTCTTGAAGTCCTCGAGGGGCTTAGTATAACTCATAAATCGGGCAACGGAAATTACGTCAGGACAACAAAGCCTGTAGAAGCTACATCATCTGCTACACTTCATGAATTGATTGTACGGGAATTCCCGGTCTTCGCTCGAGAACATCATTTATTAAAGATCACTGGAAATCAATTTGCAGGCTGTCTCAGTGGAAAAGTGGACGGTATTGATCTCCTCTTTGGGACCAAGGCAAACAGAGATCTCCTCGAGGATGTGTACAGCAACTCCCCAATCTTCAAAACTGCGTCAAGAATGCTCAGTGATGTCCTGGTCGAAACCTTCTCTTCAGTACCTCAAGGAGAGGTAATCAATATTCTCGAGATAGGAGCGGGGACGGGTGGTACGACAAGACACCTCGTCAATGCGTTGCTCCGAGCAGGTATCAACTTCACGTATACGTTTACCGACGTGTCATCCTCCCTTGTTACCAAAGCGAAGCAAAAGTTCAAGGAGGTCCCAAGTATGCGTTTTCAGGTCTTGGATATTGAATCATCAGTGCCCGAAAATCTACACGCCAAGTTTCATACTGTAGTGTCCACGAACTGCATTCACGCTACCTCCAATCTGGTGGATTCCTGCCGGAACATTCGAACACTCTTGAGGCCCGACGGATTTCTGGGACTTATAGAGTTAACACGTCGAATGGTATGGTACGACCTGGTGTTCGGCCTGCTCGAAGGCTGGTGGGCATTTTCCGACGATCGCACACATGCCCTAATAGACGAGCGAGGGTGGAATAAAAAGCTTCAGTTAGCTGGATTCACCTCCGTTGCGTGGTCCTCAGGGGGTTCGGAAGAATCCAAAGACATTCGTATTTTCTGTGCGTTCGAAGAATCGAGTCCAGAAACAAATCGCACCAGTTTAGGTTTCACGGCATCTTCTATCCTTCTTCATGGCGACCTGGATAATGCATTGAGTACCATTTTCGCCTTTCCCGGTGGATTCGGAACTGCCTCCACGTATATGCCCCTTCCAGCTATTGATCCGTCTGTCGCTGTCGTTGGTCTAAATAGCCCTTTTCTCAATGCTCCATCGGCCTTTAACGTTACTCTATCGGAGCTCGCATCCTTGTATGTCTCCGAAATTAGGCGACAAAAGGCTGTTGGTCCATACGATCTCATGGGATACTCTGTGGGTGGAGTCATAGCCTATGAAGCTGCACACCAACTCATAGCGAGTGGAGAGCGGGTGAGTAGGCTGTTGTTGCTCGACTCGGCATGCCCAGCACTGGTGCCTCCGTTCCCGCTGAGTTTGTTGGATTTCTTCGACAATATTGATCGATTCAAAGGCACCAGTAGTTACGTAGTCGATAATGAATCGTCTTTCGATAGTTCGAAGGCGAGATCAACGAATCAGAAAAAGAAGATGCGAGATCCGCACATAGTCGCCACCCTTGAGGCTCTATATCAATATACTCCGTTGCCAATGCCCGATGGATGCTCTCCGCAGACCCTGCTCATAGCCGCACGACATGGAGTGGATCGTGGGATGAATGTTACACGTCCGGCGGTGAATGAATTGGAACAGATTGTGCTTCAATGGGTCCTCGACGATCGCAGTGATTTTGGACCTGGAGGCTTCGGATGGGATAGATTGATCTCTGGCGAGTCGATTACCGTTGTACCCGTGGACGGGAATCACTTTTCTTTGATGACTGAGCCTTCGGTAAGATGCCTTGTCTCCCTATGCAAGAACCGTGACACTAACTTGAGATACAGGTTAAACTTGTTTCCGAAGAACTCAGGAATTATCTGAGTGGGTAGAGTCATATCTTATCATCTTGATAGAACAGACACCGTTCTTACCGTTCCAGGATTCGCGACAGAGATCTTTCATGATTTACGAGGAATGTCTAGATTCCATGCTCAGAAGAAGGATTACGACGATCCGTTGCGGAGATTGCGAAGCGAGTTTCACATTCCCAAACGATCAGATATGGACACCTGCATAGAAATAGGTTAGACATCCATTTCTCAGTGTTCATGTACATTTAATTCCTATCTTATCAATATCCCACTGTGAGAAGAAACTAACATACAAATGGAACAGATATGATCCAACGGAGTCACGAGTCAGTCATTTATCTGGCTGGTTCTGCAATTGGTCTACAACCTAAACTAATAACCACCCGGACAACAGCATTTCTTAACCAGTGGGCCAGACGAGGGATAGCAGCTGGACACACAGCCGAACCCGAAAATAATTGTCCCTCATGGCTTGAAGCCGAACAAGTAGCGGCGGATTCGATGGCTCCTATCGTTGGCGCTCTCAACAGTGAGGTCACTTTGATGGGCACTTTGACGGCAAATCTGCATTTTCTGTTGGCTAGCTTCTATCTGCCCAAGAAAGCAGAACAGGGGCGAACACGAATACTGATTGAGGAGGGAGCTTTTGCGAGCGATCGCGTAAGTATTCGGCATCTATTCAATCTAACACTCAACACTAATAACTTTCTATCAGTACGCAATTCAGTCCCAAATAGAGTGGCACGGACTTGATCCCACGAGCGAGTTGATATCGATTCCATGCAACGAGGATGGCCTTCTCTCGACTGCCGCTGTATGTGATACAATCGAATTGTTTGCGCACAACGCTGCGCTCCTCATACTGTCCGGTGTGCAATTTCACACCGGGCAACTCTTAGAAATCCCCCACATAACAAGATATGCGCGCGAGCGAGGAATTGTCGTAGGGTGGGACCTTGCTCATGCAGTTGGAAACGTCGAACTAAAACTACATGAATGGGACGTAGACTTTGCGGTTTGGTGCTCTTATAAATATCTCAATGCTGGCCCGGGCGCTACGGCTGGTATCTTTGTCCATGATCGGCATGGAAAGGACAAGAATCGCAGACGTCTTGCTGGGTGGTGGGGAGTGCCGATTCCGCAACGATTTGAAATGACACAGTGTAAGTCTCCACCTGCTTGTTCTTACTGATCTTTCACAAAGAGTCATGCTGAATCGTCTCTTGTAGCTTTTGCGCCTAATGTCGGCGCTGCTGGATTCAAGGTTTCGAGCCCATCCATCCTCGACATTACTGCCGTGACAGCCGCACTCCAGTTGCTTAACGGGCCCGGCATGGCAAAAATAACGGAAAAGTCTCGCAATCTAACGGGATATCTAGAGTCACTACTGGACGACATAGCCATTCAAATCACAGGAAATCCTCGTGTGCGTGAAGAACACGTCCCATGGACAGTTATTACCCCGCGGGATCCGGCGCAGCGAGGGGCCATGCTGAGTCTTCGATGGCGTGAAGGTGACAGAATGGAACAAGTTGCTAGACATCTCAGAGACCGAGGTGTCATAGTAGATATCCGGAAGCCAGACATAATGCGCATTACACCGGCACCGTTGTATAACACATTCGAGGACGTGTGGATGTTTGCACAGAAGCTCGAAAAAGCTACTATAGCTATTGGTAATCGGGATTCTACGAGTTAAGAGGCCTTGTCTAGTTTAATCAGTCGAACAGTTGTTATTCATTGAACTCACAGTACTTTTACATTCATACCTGCATGTGAGCAGCGTTGGACAACAGTTTGCAAACATATTCTATGACGATTGCAACTCCTAAATCCCCTACCAATGTTCCTAGTCCCACAATACCGCTGCTGAAACTGGACATGGCGAACGGGAGGCAACACTAGACAAACACTGCTCATCTCGCAATTTTGTGCCGAAGCGATTTTGCCAATCTAAATAATGCTGCGCCATGGTGTGCGGTTTGCGTTCTGGGAACGGCTCGGAGTGGAAATGGCGCCAGGAGACAGTTATGGCTAGTAGGGGATTGAGAGCGGGCCTGGAATCAACTTCCTCTTTCTTTTCCGACCATACAAAAACAGTGGCTCTTGGATAACTCTGGACGAGTCAATGATAGCATTCCAGAACCGGCTTACGCGAGTCGCGGAACATGGCACCCACTGGAGTCCAGCGGCCATCTGACGAAGATCTTGGAAATCGACTTCGATTGATTCTCTGAGTATTTCGTTGTCGCGAGCACTTGGTAGCATCGTAAGTTTGTGCGTACTTTCTGGAACTTACGGCCGCCCCCCTTGTGCCGAGCAAGACAGTCACTTCGAGGAGCTCTAGGAGGCCGAGAACATGACCTGTGGCGCTTTGGGGGCTAGCCATGTTCAGAAGCGATCAAGAAAAAATGTATGATTTGAGGAAAAGACGGAATATCTAGGGCCGAATGGGTATGACTGAAATTATCTGCTCTAGGAATTTTCTTGGAGGAAAGGCTTACGATATGAAGTGAACATAGATAGCAAGTGAAACACTGCGCCTCTGGCGTGCATTTGCATTCCGGATGTCAGTTGAGGTCTCCCGACATCATTATTTCCACGCAGATTCAAGACAGGATTCTAGTCACAACGTCTAAAGATACAGTACAGTGTACACGGAGCGGGGCGAGAATACCGAGGCATCGTGATAGGTGATAGTAAAGTTGGTGGAAAGTAGCGGATGGTGTGGAGGATGTAGGCAGGTTTTGGGAGATGAGACTAGTTCCTAAACAGCTTAGAACAACCCGCATCAATCACCCTCATCTCTCACAACCCGTGTCTCAAAGACACTGTCATCGACATCAACCTTGCCACGGGCCAGCTAGGAGTCCTTGCCCAGCACACCGGCATCTCATCCGTCTCGGTTCCCTTTCGCGACCCTCCATCCATAATTCAGGCAGTCTGGGCAACTCGGCATGCGAAATGCATATCGTCGCTCCGATCCGCTCTTGCTTTGCGATGCGATGACGAGTTCCCCTCTTCCTTCCATTCCCCACTCTCCTTCAGCACCCCGCAAGCGCAAGACTATGCAAAATCGTTGTTGAACAATGATCAAGTCACCGTCGCTATTTTCGTTTTTATTTTTGGTGGCGAGTTGTTGGGTATGGGGCGGAGTATTGGGAAAGACGCTGGAGGGAGACCGACTGGAACGGCGACAAAACCGGAACAACAACAATGGACCTAACACGAGTGCTTTTAATATTGTGAATGGGCGAGTCTTTACTCCTGGACTGGCAATAATACTTGCAGTAAGTTGAGCAGATCAGAGAACTACCACAGCTGAAAACTCACACAAACCAGCCGCAACCATTCACTCCCATGGGTGGCGATTTCCTGCACATTGCAATTGATGTTTCTGGAGATGGAAAACTCCCCGTACCACCTCAAAATATCGACGACCCTCTCACCCAAGTATTCAACTTCACCATGTTCCTCACCAGCACCAGCCAGCAGAAGAATTTCACCATCTCCAACATCACCACCACAACTCCTCCCTTTGCCAACATCATGAACCAAGAACCAGGCCAAACCGTCAAACACATTAATTTCGAATGGCCCGACTGCCTCGTCGGCAACGGCAACGAAGATCTCGAAACCACCGCTCGCGGCGAATACAACATTACCATCCACCAAAACTTCCGCCTAAATGGCCGAAACCACTACACTATCTTCAACCTCCCCATCAGCGTCACAAACAGCATTCAGCAGTTCCCCGGCGCAAACCAACTCCTAACGAAGCCTCCCCCTGGACCGCTAAACGCGAACGGCGGGCGCGTGAGTTGCGATTCCATCTCCAATCCTCTTATCGGCATAGGCGCGCTCGTCCAAAGTGTAAACAATCCCTCCGGCCAGCCATTCCAAGACATCACGATTGAGACTACGCCACGCAACCAAGGAGGCCAGATCGGCACTCCCGGTGCTCCCACTCCAACCGGCGGTGCCGGAAACATTGGGAACGCGCCTGCGAATTCGAATCCACTCGGCCAGAGTGCAGCAACAAGGACAGAGCACGGTGTTGTATCAGTCGCATTGATGATGATGGTGATAGCGATGGGAACCTCTACACTCTTGTGGTAATGCACGACCTCAGTAACCAGTTCTTAATACACGAAGCACCGACGAATAGTCGACGAAGCAAGATCCGAGTAATGCATAATCGCTCTCCACCCAGCATTGCGCATCACCGCAGCGTGCCGCACAACTGCGGAGTCGGATCGACACGGCAGCGCAACTATCCCAGATGAAATTCCCTATATTATCTCTCCGGCTATCATAAGAGCCCTTATCTTTCAAACTATACCCCCAATAAATAATTCCAAGAACTCTCTTGCATGAAGTCGCGCTCGAACTTGTCTTCTCTTCCCGCTGCGGCTCAAATGTTGCTTGATGTTGACGTCGAAATCAAGCTGCGGTCTATGCGTTCCGTGTCCAAGGTTGGCCTTGCGAGACTCCGGCTAGGTTTCAAAGCCTGTGTCAGAGGGCCGGGGTTATGCGACGTTGTTTCAGACTCAGCCCTATGGTGAGCCAGATAACAGAAGGAATTTTTCACTGTGTCACGCGCACCAGTTTTTTCGTTGTTGATGATGTGCAGGGCGGGTTTGGGTTGTGTTGATATGGATCTAAGGAGGTGCTAAGACCTATTTGACACGATTATTAGTGCCGTTAATCGAGGACCTTACTTCCTCACAACGCGTGCTTTTCTTTGACGAGAAAATGCTTGAAAAATCAAGGAGAGATTTCGTTAAAACCTATAGAGCTGTCTGTAACTAAAGAGACGTTCACTACCCACCGTCCACCCACAAAAAGAAGCAATCTCTTCAGGTTTCTAAAAGGTTCCATCTCGCATTGATAAATTCTCTTCACTTCGTTGACTTCTGTATACCTAGTGATTTATAGAGGTTTTACACAGCAGATTGATCCGCCAAGTCGCCCGAGACGGATTGATGGCATAGGAGATATGAAATCCATCGATGCTAGTTTTGTTACGGTAGTTTTGTTAGTACATCAACGACTTTCCTCGGTGATTCAATCGACCAATTCGACCGTAACTCAGCTTTTTTTCATTCGACAGTATCTATGTCCGGTACGGTGGATTTCTTGTCCACGTCGCTTTTTAACTATAGATGGCTTCCGGACTCTTAACCTTGAAGTCATAATCGTCGATTCGTCGATCTCGGAAAGAACCATTCGGATCTTATCGCCAAATAAGGTTAAAGAAAATTCCAGGTCTGCATAGGACAAGAACTCCTTATTCTTTGCGCAGCCTTTTCCATCCGTTTCATTTCGTATCCCACGTTCGAGATTCCTGCGATGGTTTTGATGCTGTTTGGATCTTGACTTTGATTCACTACTCGCTCGTGGATCTGACTATGTTCTGGGAAGTAGGTTTGTTTTCTGTTGTTGTTTTTTAGCTGTGATGTGGACTTTTGTCATTTTTGCTGGTCTAGGTGTTTTGGTTTCGAGGAGGAACAGTATGGTTGGTGTATTCTAGTTTATTACGACGGGTTATAAATATCGAATATAGATCACTCTGATTGAAGTAGTTGGCATTGATATGAAGGGGCTTCCTGTGCGAAGCGAAGGCTGAAGGGTGGAGCGAACACATGCGATTGTGAAGTTGTAGACTCGTGGAAGACCTAACTCCTTGAGTAAATTTCCACATTAACAATGAAACCTTCAGTTTAAATATTTTAGACATTATAATGCATCAAAAAATTCATTATCCCAACTTATTTACGTCAGTTTAAAATGTTGTTGATTACCTACGATTTTTCTTTGGTTTTATCATTATGATCTCAACACCAAAAACACTCCCACGCTAAGCGAGTTGGTAGTCACAACTGGTGGCATTCCTCCCCTCACAACGGCAACGATAATTATCTACATTCCACAATCCTGATCCCTTCCTCTCCTCTCCTCTCCTCTCTTACCCTCCACTCTACACCTAAATTCTTACAGACTCGTCGTATCCTTGCCCTATCGTGCCCACTTATCATCTCTATACTAGTGCCAGTTTGGGACTAATCTACATGTTACAAGGCCTATCCATACTTCCCACCTTCTATATCCCTGATCGGCCAGCTGCCTCGGGTAGACATGATGGCGCAAGATTCGGAATGGGAAGGGAGGAAAATGTACTCGCCGTGCTGATCGAAATGTATTCGGATATGAGGGTAGAGAATAAAGTGACGTATGTAAATATTTGTATGAGTATGAACATGAAACAGCAACTTCAACTTATCCAAAGTGACCAATTGGTATTTCAGCTAGGATGATTTTCGTCTTCCTTCATACTACCTTGTAAAATATTCCATTACATGTGCATCCATGACATGTCAACCTTAGACCCTTGTCTTATCATGAATCATCCTAGCTGCTAGTCCCACCTGATACACACTCGCCAATTGTATATTGTAGGTAAACATGGTCATCCCATAACAACACCAACACCAACACCAACACTGTTGCGCTGATGAATGATCAATGACACCACAGACGTCATGAGGGGGGGCATGAGTGTTGATCAAGCAAAAGAACGAGATACAAATGATGACGCGTCCGTTCCACCACTTCATTATTCATCGACCTCGACATCCGTGTTGATTTCGTCCGTGGGGGGGTCATTCCGTTCACGGGGGTTCCGCATCGATTCCGTTACCCAGGTATCCATTAGATACTCATGTATGCCCGACGTCATGACGCCACCAATTCCATTATCTCCGATCTGCGACCTCTGGGAAACCTTTTTTTCCTCAGGGTCTCAGGTCCCAAGTCACCAGCACGTGCTCGCAATCTGGTTCTGTTCCTGTTTCTGATTGCAATGTTTCGTGTACCTGCATCCACACTGTGCACGAAGTAATATAGAGAATGCGAAGTGGTACCGTACAATCAACACCTATTTGGTGTTTTAGAGGGCGCGCGCGAGCGCGGGGACGTGTATCGTATCGCACCAAGGGCTTGTTTCAATCTCGCCGTTGCTATCTACACAGTCTGAATGCTATTGCAATCGCGTGGTACTATCCATCTTTCTTTTTCCTCCTCCCACTTCCATTCCCGTCGCGTATTTCTCTGTTTATTGTTGTTGTTGTTATTCTCACCAACTCCGACACCACGACGTTCTGAAACGCGCCAAAAACCCTACACATCATCACACCCAGGTCCACGTTTCTTGTTCCTACTGATATGGGAATTCTATTGTTCCTGGCCCGTTCCTGCACATGTGTGTCAGTCTGATGTAAGCCAGGCACGATGCACGACACTCGGTGACCGATGCAAATGCGAAACGGAATCCGGGGCAGGGGGATACTACAGTATTGCCATTTTACGGGTACTGTGTGTAGTGAGACTAAAAATAAATATAGAGATAGGACACGAGAAGGGGTATGTGGACGTGGATGTGTGTAAGCAGCGCAGCCTTGTTCGGAGAGTACACTACGCTCGGCGGTTCGTGGGTGGACTGGCAGGTGCGAGCATTGAACACGGATCTGGTCACGGGTCACGGGTCAGATGGTGCAGGCATGGCACGTGGGCACGAGCGAGGGTCGCGATTCTGCTTTGTTTTGATCGGACATCGGGGAGTGGCAGGGCGCGGCGCAGGCGCGAAGCGCGAAGGCCCGCCAGGGCGGAAGTGAAGAACATTGGAAGGCACGACGGGATGGATAGGTGAGAGAAACGAATAGAAAACCCCGTCTGGTGGGTGCATAGGTTTTCACATGTACGCCTTCTTTTTTCCTTCTTTCTTCCTAGAGAGTGCGAGAGACTGAATACGCGCTGCGCAGTGGAAAGTGTAAAGATGGGGCTGACAAAGCCCTTTTTTGTTGTGATGGGACCCATTTGTTTGTGTGCATGTTTGTGCACATGTTTATTTCTGTGGTTGCTGCCAGCTGAAATGACCGTATAATAGATTTGGCCATGACATCCATGGTCAACGATCAAGGTCAAGGCCGGGACGCCGTAACGCATAACATTGCGAAATGTCCCAGATTCAGGCGTCGAGATTAGGGGAAATTGGACGTCAATGAGGTCGGGCAGCACAACCGCACATGACGAGAGGGGCAAATTGCATGCTTCGTGCTCATTGCCGGATAGAAGAGCATCGAGTTATTTCCATGTCCCGTGTGGCGATTTTGGCAAAGACTTTTTGGATGGTTGGGCGGTGCTGGTGGTGCTGGCATCATCGTGTCAATCAATCAGCGCCACTTAGCCACGCATCGCATGCGACGGGGATGATAAAGCGGGCGTGCCGATGAGGCGGAAACTTTTTTCTTCTATCTTCTATCGATAGGAAGGAGAGAGGAATGGGGATGTGCCGGAGCAGATGTGCGGATGGATGTGCGGTGGGCGCACACACGCACATAATCGATAAACAAAACGACATCGATAATGCCACCTTGCACTGGTGCACCAGTCGACTCGCCTTCGGTTGCCTGCACGAGCAGCCATTAATGCGGAGAACTAAGGGGGAAAGGGAAGGGAACGAAGCCCCCTTTTTCTTTTTTCTTTGTTGAATTCTGCTCAGGCTCGCCGCTCGTTCGTTGAACGGGCCGCTCCCGACGACAGACAGCGCCCAAGCCCAGAGAGAGAAAGAGTCCAAGCCCCGTGCAGCAAAGAGCGATGCGAAGATTGAACCCCCTTTTCCGCTAATAATGGGGTCGAATGGGCCAAAGTTTGGCATGAAGAGAGTGAAATTGGGTGTCGTGACGATGACTGCTTGGGGAATGGTTTGGGATATTAGGGCGTTAGGGGGCCCCCATGTTGGGGCCTAGCGCCATGACGACGGACGAGCAGCATGAGCGAAGACTGAAAGAACAGACGCACACACACAGACATGGTTCGAGGGTGCTGCCCCGAGGCCACGGTTAAGGGATGCTGGAAGGGCGGCGAGGGCGATCGATGGTGTGGTGCATGAGGATGATTATGATGATGGGATTGTCCGTGCAGTGAGTACAGTTTGTGTAACGTGTGGTGGTGGTGATGGTGTGTATTTGTAAACAAACAAAATAACAACAACAACAACAACAACAAACGCGTCTCACCACCACAACACAACTCGTGTGGCGATTCACGGCCACAACAACAACTGCAGACCCAACCACCCAAAAAACCCACACCAGCACCGCCGTGTTCTAATTCCAATGTGATATATCCCCTGAAAGAAGCAGGAAGCGCTGGCCATTCTAGCAAATCCGAAATGGTACCTGACAGTAGCATGCAAGCAATGCAGTAGTATGCACGTTGCAGTAGTTCATACATAGGGAAGAAGCAGGCTGCAGGAGACAATCGGGGAAAGAGCGAAAGAGCGGAAGAGCCCCAGCCCGTTGTTTCCAGCAACTGTAATGCACCTACAAAGGCAGGAACACATGCAGCTTGCTCTTGCAGCGCGAAACAAGTGCAGCCTCACAAGTGGGCTGGCGGTGTGAAGTCGATTCGGTGTTGGCAGTCGCGCCTGCAGTTGGGAGTTTGTCGTGGCAGGCGCGAATGTTAACTTTGAAACACATCCCACCTCTACCGTCTGCATCTGGGAAGCTCAACGGCGGCTGCACCTCCCTCTCTCACACATACACACACACACACACACACACACTCTCTCTCTCTCTCTCTCTCTTTGTATATGGCATATGTGTGTATGTATGTGTATGTACATGTCTTCCTGTTTCCAAAGAGCTCTGCAAAGACTGTTTTAAGCCTCTACTTGATCTTTTTCGTGGTCACCACACTCTTTCTCATCATCCGTGCAAGTGCAGCGGGTGGTGGCACCTGCGAGGTGTGTGTGTGTGTGTGTGTGTGTACTCATGTGGTATAGTGTATAGTGTGTTGGTTGGGATGGCTGGTTTTAGTTGCTCGTTAGGCTGCTGGGAAGGATGGGGCAAATGGCCCATGGATGTGTGTGCCGGCCTGGTGCCTGTCAGTCTGTGTGAGTCTGTGCCTTTGGTGGGTGCTCGGTGCCCAGTGCGTAGAGCTGGTGGTGGTGTCCGTGTGTCCCCCCCCCGTCCCCCCCGAAAAAAGATCAGCCAGACGCGCTGCGCGTTTCCCTCGTCGCCCGCGCCCGCCCACGCCTCGTTCAGCCTTCCTCTCCCTCCTGCGCTCCCCCATCCATCCCATCATCACCACCACCATCGCCCCTTCACCATCGCTCGATCTACCACTACACCGCAACCCCCCCTCGTTCCATCGCCGTCCCTGAACGCTCAAAGGGTCTTCCCCTTCCATCTACATTGCTGCTCTACCGACTTCATCTCCATCTCTGACCTTCGTCTCTGCACCGCGCTCTTGGTGGTTGGGAAGTCGAGGCCGGGCGTGTTGTTTATCACCGCCGACGCGCGAGCGCATTCCAGTTTTGCCGTCCACGAATCGCCTTGGGCCACGCCAGCAACAATCAGCACATCGCCTCACCACCTGGAAAGACTCCACATTCAACACGTACTATTCCTCCGGATCCCCCGCGCAATACCCTCTTGGATGGAGTCTTCGTCGCCGCAGTCCGTCATCGCTCGCTGAGGTGGTTTCCTCTTGGATTGAGATCGAACGACGAGACACCTACACTGACGGTAGCTGAGAAACCACGACTACGGACAGCGACAACAACGTCTACTAGGGCGAATAGCAAAAACAACAACCTGCATTCCACGTCGACGCATTTTATCGTGCGCTTCTCCCGCAACGGCTCTGCGCCTGCCCTCGCTCTCTTCCGCCCGCCGTTATCGATTGAAGGAAATAGACATCGGCACCTCGGCCGCCGTCGTCGATGCACCTGTCCAGTCTGCACCCTCCACGCGCATCGTCACCCCTCTGACTAACACGTATTGATCCGGACCCCCTCCAGCCCTCAACCACGACATTGACGACGACTACACTACGGCCATTGCCTACGTTCAATTGTTGTAGTAGCATAGTCGTATTGCCGCTGTCGTTGTTTCCGTCCTCCCATTCTTACTGCAGACGTCGCACCTGCTGTCACAGGCCCATCGTTCCTGCCTCCTCCAGTCACGTCCTGGCTTCACGCCACTAGCGTCACCCAACCAGGCCCCAACAACATTATCCTAAATCCGCTCCCACCAAGAAACAACAACCTTCCAGCACGCGCACACACACACACTCTTTCTCTCTCTCACATCCTCCGACCTCCACTCCGCCATGGACTTCGCATACTCCCCGCACCGTGAGGCCGCAACCATGCACCTCCACTCCCCGACGCACCCGCACTACCATCATCACCACCTCGAGGGCCTCTCTTCCATCCAGCAACTCCGCCGTTCTCTGTCGCGATCCCCCTCAAAACCGTCACGCTTCCGTCTGCGCAATTCCGACGCGCAAGGCTCTCCCATTTCCCCGCTTGCCCTTGCCCGTGCCTTTTCCCCGCGCTCACTAAGGGAAAACACAAACATCGCCAACATTAACATAAACACACTCAGCGGTGCAGGCGGTGCCAGCAGCCGCGGCCCTAGCAACAACAACAATAACAACAACGACAGCTGCAGCCACACCCCCACCTCGACCTTCGCCGAGTCACCATTGTCAACCACCCCCGCCCAGGCACCCCCCACCACGAAGAAGCGCTTCACCCTACGCCGTGCTGCACCCTTCCGTTCTTCTCCACGCACGCGTGCAAATTCAAAAAGCCCGCGTCGGGTGCTCACTGAGTCGACTGACAATGGTAACGCGACGCCCTTTTTGATGCGCCACGCGACCGGCCACGAGAACGCCCCCTCAAGACGGTCGAGCTCAGAACACATGGCCAACACCACCCCCGACTGCACCCCCGAACACAAGCCTTCCACCACTCCTTTCGCCATCGACAGTGACCCCATTCCATTCAAGCTATCCTCAACTGCTCCGGGAGCCAACTGCCTTATCCCACCCAAGTCGAGTCCCTTAAAGCGTAGCGATGGCGTGATGAACTTCGACACAAGTGTTCGAAGCCCCAATCCAAAGAGGAGGAGTCTGCACGCCCCAAGTGATCTGAACAGCATTTTTGCCGATCTGTCCACGCCGCAATCAACCCGGGAAGAGTCAACGCAAACATACGACATCGAAGTTGGAAACGCTTTCTCATTCTCCTCGCCAGTCGCACAGGCGAGCACCCCTCTGAGGAAGACCACATCGCTCAGGAAGACAACCCTTTCACAGCGGAATACCACATCGAGATCTGATCATGAGTTTGCTGTTCCTGCTATTCCTCGCAACGCCGCCTCCAAGGCGAAGAACCGCTTTTCCTTGGACGGCTCCGGTTATAGCGCCATGCTCTCTCAGACACCCGCTCGTCCTTCGGGAATGATGGACAGCCCTCGTCTGTTCATGCAGCCGCAATACCCTCGTGGAGGTGTTGGAAACGCACAACCTCATCCTCTCTCCAATACTCTTTCACCATCATCCGGCCCTGACCAAGATGCCAAATCCCCATTCTTTGATGGATCGACCGTTGCCACTCCACGATCCCACTTCTTATCCAAATCCTTACCGATTGGCGCCACTCGTCCTCATATCCCCGAGACCGAAGGAATATGTGCAACCCCGATGATGGCCCGACCGGACCCTCGTCCATTCCAATCCACCGGCCTGCAAACCAAGTTTAGGAAAGGCCCGCTCAAGTCCACTGAGTACAGGATGCCTGACACCCCGATTAAGAGGTGGTCTGGGGAAATCCCTGCGTCCAACGCCGCTGACAGATTCGACCGCTCCAATGGTGGATCATTGTTTGACTCAGCGATACGGCAACCGGCTTTTGGAACTCCCAGCACCCCATTCAGTGTTCATGCCCCCAAGAAATCTTGCGAGTCTTTTGGAAATGGCGTAGGGGTCTTTGGAAGTTTCGGAAGTACTCATCAACGTCGGGCTAGCTTTGCTAGTATCGACGGGAGCGACCCTGGGGATTCGCCCTCAGGGAACCGCATGATGGACTCGCCATCTGCCAATCGCATGATGGACTCCCCATCGGGTAACCGCATGATGGATTCGCCTACCGGAAACCGCATGATGGACAGCCAGTCTAGTGCTGACGATATGCCACCTACTCCCACGAAGCCCAACGATGGATCAGGCCGACGGTCCAAGGATAGCAGTCTCCGTCGACGGACGTTCCGCCAGCAGCGTGCTTCTGTGGGTACAGACACCTTCACCGCACCTGGAGATGATTCCCATCCTGTGATTGACATAGCGAGCGCATCTAGTGACCATAGTTCGTTCTTACCTCACACACCCAACTTGACTTCGTTCCATCCCCCAGATCCGAGCCGACTGTCAATTTCTGGCCCTCGTCGTGGATCGAATCCCTTCAACTCGAGCACAGGCTCTAACGCCAGTTTTCCATTCCCTCCTGCAACACCAACTGGCCACCGGGATCATGGACACGTTGCCAACCCTTTCATTGGACTCACTCAGAATGATGTGGATGAGTCTCTCGCACAGCGATTCGGCTCAATCCGATCATGCGGAGAGGGCGAATTCTCAACAGTTTACAAAGTAGAACAGGCTATCGGTGAGCCCTTGTCTTTCACTCCGCCCCATTCTTCAGCCAAGGTCTGGGCTGTAAAGAAGACGAGGAAGCCATATACTGGACCCATGGACCGATCAAAGAAGCTTCGCGAAGTGGAGTTACTCGAGAGACTTCGTGGTCACGATCACGTAATTTCATTGACAGATTCTTGGGAATTCAACAATCATCTCTATATCCAGATGGAATTTTGCGAGAACGACACCCTAAGCACCTTCTTGTGCACCCACGGATACAAGGGCTATATGGACGCATTCCGCGTCTGGAAAATTGCTCTTGAGCTATCCTCGGTAAGTTTCGCGCTTGTTTTAGGAATACTGTGAGCACCGACTAACCACTATATAGGGTCTGAAATATATACACGATCACAATATCATTCATCTTGATCTGAAGCCGGCAAACATCTTTGTCAACTTCTCCGGTTCCCTGAAGATCGGCGATTTCGGTGTAGCCACTACGTGGCCTGCAGCACGAGGCATTGATGGCGAGGGCGACCGTCACTATCTTGCACCCGAGGCCCTTCAGGGACAATACGACAAGCCTTGCGATGTCTATACTCTCGGCATGATTCTGTGCGAGATTGCTGCGAATCTTGACTTGCCTGAAAACGGAGACTCATGGCAACGACTTCGCAATGATGACTTCAGCGAGGTCCCAAGCATGACCTGGAGCTCTATGAGCAGCCTCAACCGTGACGAGAATGGCGATCCTATCGAATCCTCCGAATCTACTCCTCAGCCCGAGATTCCCAAACATGCTCCCGCCTTCATGACAGATCCTTCGAACCCCGACTCGGCCGATTCTGTCTTCCTGGCCATGATGCACAGGGACCCAGCCATGCGCCCTACCATCGATACGGTATTCTCTGGTGGAGGCTGCCAATGGGTTGCAGGAAGGCTGCGTGCGGGCGCCACTGTCTATGAAGGACCTTTCGGACCTGAAGACGATGTTCTGCATCAGGACTATGCCGATGTGATGGACACCAGTTAGAGCTTCCAGTCGACTCTGATATCTGCCTCTTCGGTCCGCCATCTGATTCGACATCCTGTGCACGTATTTTACGATGCTCTCTAGTTCTAACCCTTTTTGGACCTACCTTTTGGAAACGGTTCGCAATGCATGGTGATCTGGTGTTGGCAATGTTTCCTTCCTTGGTTATGGGAGTCTGGCATGTTGTGTTCGGCTGGAATGAGCAAGACACAATGGACCAACCCCGATGCCTGGATACGTAAGCCACTTGCCCCAAATGGATCACCACAACTGTAACATGTACGAAGTTCTTGGCGTTTACACCTGCGGCCCCGGCGTTTACACGAACATGAAGTTCGAAAAGCATCTTCTCTCACCACCCTTCTCATCATCGCCGCATGTCTTCGGTCAGGATCGCCCTTCTGTCCTCAGTGGGACTATCCTATCCGTTATGGCCACGGCTTACCCTTGCATGGAATTACGATTATTACTTTCACGGCCGCGACTTCACCGTCACCAGTTTACTGTTATTACGGGGCTGGTTTCTGCTTCTGTTTCCTCCATTCCATGGGAGGTACACTCTGTTTTTAGTGCTTTTACGGGTTTTGGATCATCCTCCTCCTTGTGTGTTTGCGCGCGGTATTATTGCATTATTTCCCCGGCTTTTGATACAACTCCTGGACTCGCGCCTGCGAAAGTCACCCATCATGAATGATTTTTAATGGCTGCGGAGGAGTGGGGAACAGGCGTACATTATGTGTTTTTGTATTTGATTTTCTCAGAGGTGTTCTTAAAACATCTCTTGTGTGGGTGGTATGGAGTGCGGTGTATCGTCTATGGTTATTGCTGGAGGTGGAAGTATTATAGGCATATCACGTTGTATGCGCTCCTCTACGGTACTGTTAGCGGGGAGTAAAGGGGGTGGGTACTGGAGAGGATGTTGGAGGTTATGTGACCAGATTATGAAAGAATTGTTCATGCCCATTGTTTGTTTGTGCTGTTTTGTATGTGAATGTCGTGACATGCTTTGGATAGAGAGAAAATGTTTCGTGCACACACGTGACATTTGAAGCTGGCTCTGATATGATACCCACCACGCGCCATATCATCGCCAGGTACGTAAAGTGAATGTTATGTCTTTTTTCATGCTCATCTCCCTACATGCGAATCGCGACTCGAGAAACATATACACGCATATCCAAATACAGGTACGACAAAAAAGCTACACACCAACCGCGTCCTCTCCAATACCATACACCACCATCCATGCCTACGACGCACCACCGCCACAGGACCTCAACATGGCCTCGGGATCCTTGACCCCCGCCGTCTGCCCCTCGGCACACCTCTTCAACGTCAACGCCGCAATCAACGCAGCCCCAACACCACTCCCATCCTCGGCGGGCAAAATCTCGACCGGATCTCCCCGTCCCTTACCCTTGCCCTGCGGCCAATCGAGAATCTCCTTCAACGCCTGCGCGCCCCTGACCTTGAAATGCGGATACTTGTTGAACACGGAACCATCGGCGCCGACATGGCATTCAGCCCACCCCTTCTTTTTACAGATAGCAGCGACGCCGCAGGCGGAGAGGCGGGCAGCGCGTGTTCCGATGAGCTCGGCGAGGCGGCGGAGGAGTTCTAGTTCGGGTTGCGTTGGGGTCAAGTTGAGTTTTGAGGTGAACAAGTCGGCCGTCTCGGAGAGGTTCTCGAAGGGATCTTCTTCTATTGCCGACAGGAAGGAAGCGTCCAGCGAATATGGTTTTTGGAGCGCCGAGATGTCCTGCGTGCCGAAGAGATGGCATCCTTCTTGCGCGTTCAAATCGACGAGTACTAGGCGGAATATTTCGCCGAGATACAGACCCGCGACCATCTTCTCAAAGGCCTGTTGGCCTGGTCGCGGGGAAGAGGTGTCGATGAGCACGTCGTAGGGTGTGCGGGGCAGGATGGCGTGTTCGTTGTCGAAGGCGCCCCATTCGCAGTTTATTGCCATTGGGAGCGTGGGGTCGAGGTTTAGGTGGGATAGTTTGGGGATCGAGCCCAGGTCTTCCATGTACGCGGCGTTGCAGCCTGTGCCGAAGATGCAGCCGATTTTCATGGCGGGGTCGGTGTACGCGCTCGCGATCATGGTGCCCGTGGTGTCGTTCACGAGGGCGAGGAGCTTGATGGGGACGTTGCGGTCTTTTAGGGCTTTCTCGAAGGGCGGGACTACGTCGTGACCTTCGACGCCAGCGATGTCGAAGCCTTTTGTCCAGCGCTGCAGGATGCCATGGTCAATGTAGTTCTGTGTCGCGGGGTACGAGAATGTAAAGCCTAGAGGGTAGGAAGTCGTTGGATCGGCGTCCGGGTGATGTGCGGAGATGAATTGCGCCAGGCAGTCTGCGATGTAGCCCCAGAGTTCGTCGGCGGTGCCTGTTTTGAGTTCTTCGGGCATGCGGTATTTGGATTGGATTATGTCGAAGGCGCCTGGTTCGGGGAGGAGGGTGATTTCGCAGACGCGCAGGTTGGTGCCGCCCATGTCGAGGGCGAGAAAGGTCCCCGTTTCGGTGCCGTCGGGCATGCCCATGCACCAGGTTGCGTTCATGGGCTGGAGGGAGATGGTGTTAGCTCGGGGACTGTGGTTTGGAGGTTGAAGGGGGGAAGGGGACGTACGATGGAACCGCCCTCTACGGAGAGACCTTTTGCGAGCTCATTGACGAAGTGGTCGGTGATTTGCTTGAGTTTCTCGGCGGGCACGACGAAGAGATCTTCTAGCCAGGAGATTTTGGCTAGGAGGTCCTTGGGGACGTCGGCGAAGGAGCCTTTTCTACTTGTTACTTTGCGTGGTTTGTCGTAGTTGGACATGGTGAGAAATGTGGAATGGGAAGGGATGAAGAGAAAGGGAGAGGTAGAGAGACGGTATACAGAGCATATATGCGTGAGTAGCGAAGAAAAGAAAAGGAGCACATACCCTTCCGCGAGGGTGGTTTCTTTGCGCCCAAGCCAACCATTATGTCACGTCCGTCCGTTTATCGAGAATACGTTGAGCGATCGGTTCAGCACAATAGGTTGAATGGTGGGGCGTTCCTGGGGGCTATCTATCACGGCCCTGCAATTGACGTGGTTATGATGTTGAAGTAACGTGGGCCAGGGCCAAAAATGAAAATAAAAAGCGGCAGTCGTCGGATAAGGGAACAAAAAGGTAAGGTCAAAAGGTAAGGGCGAGAGCTTCTCTTATTAAGTACGATAGCTGTCCAAGAAGGGTAGCTTCGGTGGCTGGTAGCTTGCACTGTTCCCAACCAGTTACCAGTCAGCCTAGGCCCGCGGTCGGAACGAGTGCGAGTGCGTGGGATGCTGAGGCATAAAAACAAACAGTGTCACGCGCAGAAGCAGAAGAAAGAATGGGGAGATGAATTGCCCGGACTCGAGACCATTTGCTAACTGTAATCGAGTTGCTTCTGGCCCGAATCGAGCAAGAAGGAACTTCTTCTCTTGCAGCGGGAGAGAGCTGGGAGCGGAGGCAGAGCTTACGAAGACAATGTAATAAGAGACTACCCCGCCAATGCGCGGGGACTCGGGCTTGGGTGCAGAGAGAAGCGATTGCCGGCGCAGTTAGTAAGCGGGCGAGGTGTTGAGGTAATGGGGACCCGAGGAAGAGATTGCGGATTGAATTGAGGGCCTTTTTGGTGTGGAATTGGGAGCGGTTGAGGCTGTAGTGCTGATGGGGTTCGAGGGACAATGTGTTGAGTTGGAAAAGCGATTTCTTGTTTGGACCATCTCCGAGGGGCAATAATTCATTATCTAAACAATGGCCATGTGCAACTTTGGCCAATCGCTGGTCGTGAATTGGGCGAGGTGGGGGGATGACATCGGCATGCTTTGTCATGCAAGGATCTGCCGTTGGCCGCGAGTGGAGACGATCCTGCCAGCCTTGTGCCTGGCACGTGCCCTGGGTTGGGTGACACGTGCCTGGCCCCTGCCCGTATCTCCAACCTTCTGCTAACGTCAACCCTTCCTTTTCCTCCTTCATACTTCATCTTCTGCATCGTGAACTGCTGTCTTTTGCGTTTCAATTCGTTTCGGAATCTTTTAAAAGGCAATGCTTCACATCGACTTGCTCGCCCCGGCATCTCTCTGGCGATCAATCGTTGTTGGCGAGGTCCTGCCCCATGTTTCACCACCATGACAGCACACATTGGGTCTTGCGAATACAGTACGTCAAATCTGAACATCATCACTTCTGGCGTTACCATGGCTTGGGCTTGCAGTAGAATAACTTTTCCTGTTGTATCCTTTTCCGTCTTTGGTTCAGTATCAATTGTAATGCTGTTTCTCAAAATCATTGCAGCCAGTCTTCAATTTCCACGTTCATAGTACCGTTTTTTTCCATCAACCTTCTCATCATGTTTACAAAACTTTCTAGTGGGACTCTCTATAATTATACCGTATTATGAATGGAGCACTTTAGAGTCTTTTAGTCTTTCCCTTCGAGTCCGCCCATGTGCAATATTTCCTGTATTCTCTTCTACATGGGTCAATACTGAGTGAAAGAGCAGAGGGACTGGCGTTGCAAGAACTGATTCACAACATCTGAATTCTATTGTGGCCACGCTGTCGACACTGTCGACAAAATGTGATTGACATCGCATATGTGGCTTCATATGCGTTTGCGTCTGCGTCTGCGTCTGCGTCTGCGTCTGCGTCTGCGTCTGCGTCTGGGGTTGGCGACCACCCATAATCGCTTGAAGGAGATATGACGTGAGTATCTTCACTATTCGCGCCTTTGCACAATTTTCCTCTCGCGTTAGCTATTGTGTGGTCACTGCAAACGCACTCGTCGACGCGCGAGCACGTGCACAGGCTGCTACCACGATATAAACAATAACTTTCTCACCACACCGCTCAACTTTCTCACCCCCGCACCCACGTCAACACCCACACTGCCAATTTCTTTGTCGTTGTTGTCCGTCGACGACCCTCCACTGACTGTACAGTCACTGTCTTTCCCTGAAAGACGGGAAAAAAGCTAACGCGGTAATTGTGTAGACTCCTCAAGACCTCAAACCCTGCGCCGACAAGCACCAACGCCTCCACGGGCACCGCAAGACGCCGAAGCACCACTGGTGCAATTGAATTGGGGTCAAAAATCTCCCCGTCCACACTCTCGTCACGCAATCGAAGAGTAGTACGATTTAGTGCAAAAAAGACTGTTATCATAACTCCAAAGTTTCGATTGGAGGGTGAAGAATCCCTGACCAGTAAGGTGTTACCACCATCTGTCTCAGTTCGCAGATACTTACTTCAAGCCCTATATAGAAAACCGACTAAATAACATTTGTAAAAGAAATAAGCAACACTTGAATACCGCGCAAGATGTCGCCCTTCATGCTCTTCCAACTCGACGACTACTTCCCCGATGTCCCTCGTCGTCGTCATTCAAGCTCCTTCAGCGATTCCTCAACTTTAACTGCTAACTCTGGCGATTCCGCGGCGACCTGTGTCGCCAGCATCGACTTCAGTCTCGACGAAGAAATCATCCGAGTCCCCAACGCCACTGCGTGCGCACGTGGCCAACTCGACTACAATCCCGACAATGAGCACATCCCTCTGCTCTCCAATGCGCGCTGGGAATATCTACCAGTCGATGCCACTCAGGGTAACACCCGCAATCTCGACCTCTTTCTCGCTAGCCACACCAAGAAAATCCTCGGCTTGAACTATCTCCACATCACCAACTTCGTCGTTATGCAACTCCTCTGGTACTACATCCGGGGTGTCAAGACCGTGAACGACACGACCATCTTCAATCATCTACTCTTCGACCGCAAGATCCTCGTACAGCAATACCAGAGTCTGCGTCGTCTGCTCGATATCGTCGGGCATCACTGCGAGAAGGTTGCTCTTCGTGGAGATGTGGACGACGATTACGAATTCGAGTGGGCTTTTGCTGCGTCTGGTTGTGCTTTGCCTAATGTGGGGAAGGATGCTGTGATCAGGCTTTCACGTTGAGTATCTTGCTGCTGCACACTGGTTTGTCACGTTGTCAAAAGGATCGTTGCGTCTCTGGTGAAACTGGGATTAGGTATCTTGTCGACTTGTCAATGGGATCAACGAGCATTTTACGAAGCTGATGATAAAATTTGGGGCTCCAAGAGGACGCTCTTTGTAGATTAGAAATGCATTTCAAACTCCGGCGCAAATGGTAACTTTTTTGATTTTGTGTTTCTTCTTGCCAACTCATGCGTGCTTAGCG
This sequence comes from Dendryphion nanum, assembly GCA_020744415.1. Lineage (NCBI taxonomy): Eukaryota > Fungi > Ascomycota > Dothideomycetes > Pleosporales > Torulaceae > Dendryphion > Dendryphion nanum. Next base: position 98,126 of record JAGMWT010000012.1, on the reverse strand, counting down.
GAATAGAATTTTGAAATTGATTGCCAACAATAATGTACTCAAGGTGTTTCCGAGGCTTTTCATTTCAGGAGTGATATCCTGTTGCTGTTGTAATGGATATGGATGCTAGTGCCAGGAGATTGAGAAAATTCCGTTAGAATCACGTTTATCGCCGACATGGAAGTTGAGAAACTGCACATGTATTATACTCGCCCATTGCCCCATATATTAAATCCATCAAAACTCGCCTCTACACTCTCCTAGTGCCCAATACCCCAATACCCTGCCCCCACACGTATTTCCAGCCAGGTGGCAAAAAGACGAGAATGGAGCCTATAAAAACACTGTATAGCTATCACATGAGATTTTTAAGAATATGAATACGCTATGGAATAGGCAATGCCAAAAACTCAGTACTTTTGACATGGATAAAAAATATGGTGTTGGAGGTATACCTGTGTAGTGCGGACCGGAAAGTCGTGGTTCGGGTCCCCGCATCGGAACTCGGAACGCAGTACACGGAACTTTGACGTCTCACTCGACACTGCCCACCCGACGGGATCGGAGAAGAGAAGTGTGAAACGACCATTATATATCTTGATAGTTATTCTGGATGCACTGCATTTTCTTCTATTTTCTAGAATCTCAAAACTACAAATTTTCTCCAATTACCCAATCCTATCACGCGATTTACGCATAAGTAGGGCGAATACTTTATATCAGAAAGAGATATATTGAAGTAAGATAGATTGAGACGGAAGAGACAAGATGGCGGCACCGGGTGGCAAATTTTTCATTGACGCGAAGATGAAGGAGAAAGCGGCGCATCATGAGAGTTTCGCGAAGCTGTGGGAGACGAAGTGGAAGGCGCCGGTATGTTTGAAATTCTTCTTTCTTGTTCGCAGAGCTGGTGCTGTGATTCTTCATTTCTTATTCTACGACTTCACTTACATACCCCAATACCTTTCATCTACACCTTTAAAAACCCTTCCCCCAACTTCCTCCACCAAGCCCACCTAACTCGGTACGTCTCCCCAGGCAGAAATGGGCGTCTACCCCTTCATGTTCAGCACCGCCTCCGACTTCCTCCCCGTCGTGTCCTCCCTCACCCATGCCTCCCTCTCCGAACCCTACGACTGGGACATCTACGCCTCGCACTTCTTCCCGCAGGCCGAATCCCTCGCCTCCCTCGCCCTCGCCGCCGAGCGCGCCGGCGAAACAGAAAAAGCATCAGAATACTATCTCCGCTCCAGCGCCGTATACCGCATTGCGCGCTTCCCCGCGCCCCGAAGCAACGAGCAGAGACGCGCATGGGAAGAAGGCAAGAAAGTGTGTTTGAAGGGTCTGAGTCTGAGGCCGTATCCGGTGAGCGAAGTGCTTGTTCCGCATCGATTCGGGCTTCCGCATGAGGGGAAGACGATTCCGGTGTACTATCTCCTTCCCGAGCACGCGTCGAAGGAGAAACCCGTGCCGCTGGTCATCATCTTCACAGGGCTCGACGGCTACCGCACCGAGCTCGCGGTCTGGATGGAAGGATGGCGGCAGCAAGGTGTCGGCACTGTCGTTCTCGAGATCCCGGGCACGGGAGACTGTCCGGCTGATGCGAGAGATGCGAAGAGTCCGGATCGGTTGTATGATAGTTTGTTTGCGTGGGTGGGAGGGCAGGAGGGCGTGGATCAGAAGAAGGTTGCTGTTTGGGCGTTTTCGACGGGCGGGTATTATGCGATTCGGGTGGCGCATACGCATAGGGAGAAGTTGGCGGGGGTGGCAGCGTTGGGGGGAGGGTGTCATTGGATGTTCGATGAGAGGTGGTTGGGGGAGGTGAATCATTTGGAGTATCCGTTTGAGTAAGTGTATGGTCATGTGGGAAGAACTTGGTGACTAATTGTTGTGTTTCAGTCTTGCGGATACGCTGGCGTATAAATGGGGATACGGGAATGATGTCGAGAAGTTTAAAAAAGAAGCTATGAGTAAGTTCTCGCTTCTCAATGATGGAACGCTGGACAGGCCAAAGTGTGCGAGGTTGTTACTGGTGAATGGGACGGAGGATGAGATTTTTCCGATTGACGATTATTATCTTGCACTGCAACATGGGGCGCCGAAGGAAGCGAGATTTGTACCGGGTGTTAAGCATATGGGTGAGCCGATGAGCTTTTTCATTATTATGAATTGGCTGTATGATTTGTTTGGGCTGGAGGACGCAGATCCAGTGAAGCAGTTGCAGACGCTGCCGTTCAAGCCGAAGTATTGAGGAAGATAATGGAAATCATGGGGTATTGATTTAGTGAGAAATGTTAAAATGGAAAGAAATCGTTGAATTGCTTCCATCTCTTATAAGGGTATTGGTGTTTCTTTTTCCTCGATCGCATGCAACCTCTTCGGATACCCATCAATGTCGCAGCTCGCAAACCTCCACCAACCCGGATGCCACCAAGCGCTATATCTCACCAGCGCCCACCGAATCGGATACGGCATTGGCGGCCAATTCTCCCACGACCCCTCTTCAAAAGTCCTGTCGAAATTCAGGAACACAAACGGAAAAACTTCTGCATAGCCAGCCCGGGTCAGCGTCTGCTTTCCCCATGTCTTGAACACAAGGTCCGCTGATGGGAAAGTGCCAAGACTAGAAAGGCTCGCAATGGTAGAGATTTCGGAATGGAAATGGAGATCAAGCGGTTCTTGGAAGGTATTCATAATAGCGAGGAGATTGTCCGCGTCGAAATCTCTAGGTGAAGAGAGCGTCGTCAGATATTCGTTGAAAGCCACAAGGCCCGGTAACATCGCCTCTACGTATTAAATCAGTATTGAACACATCCAAATAACTTCCACTCACCATGCTCATGATGCGTCGCTCCCCAAATCTCCGAATCCTCCTTCCCAATCACATCGACTACTTTTGGAAACAGGTTCGCCTCTTCGTCGTCATGATGCGACTTCACCAGCTTGAACCACGCGAGACAATATCCGATGAAATCTGCGTAGTCGTCTGGTTTCACGTGTCGTGCTTGTACGTGTATTGAGTTATACCCTCGCAGAACGGCATTATGTAACAATGCCATATGCGATGCGCCTTTTGTAAAAGTATCGTCTTTTTTCGTAACATACATTGGCGTCGAGACCATTTTGAGTGGTGCATCCGCCCATGGTCTTTCCAGTGCCGTTGCCTGGCGCGATGCCATGAGTGGATGTCGGGCCAATTGGGAGTATAGGAAGGCGATGAGGATTGCGACACAGGCCACGAGATATGGCAGTTTTGCGGTGGGCATTGGTTAGGGTTGTTGTTGGTGATGGGTGGTTATGGAGAGGGGAGTGCATTCAAATAGCTTCTTGGTGATTGGTGGTGGCGTGATAGTATGGTCTTGAGTCCCGTAGACTTCCAGATGTGGCGTGAGAGATCGGATCGGGTGATATTGATGAATCGTGTTCTGCCTGCCTTTGTCGTGAAGAAGGGGAGAGATTTGGAATGTGCTTTCTTTTACATACACCGCCGCCTTTCGTGGCTGTATACATATAGTGAGTGGATTTGTTCTTTAGCTTAAGAATAGAAAAAATAGCGCACTGATCAATACATCTGTATCATTGACGAAGGATCGTGTGGTTTAGCCTATTCGGGTTAGCTTTCCTGGGATGCATATGCTTTACGCGTTGACGGAACGAAAACCTTACGCTTTCACTGTATGATGCAGAGGGATAACTAGGGATGAGTTATTGGAGAGGTTCGTAGGGAACAAAGGGAGTAGAGGATGCGAATATAGCATTCTCGATTTTGCCTTCATTCTCTTCTTCCGCTTGCTTAGGACATGATCACCGAAGTTGAAGTAGCAAATCGAGACTACACCAGAATAAGTATCGTAACTGAAAGAGCTAACAGTTTATGAGACTTAATGCATATATCCTTATGAGTGAGTAAAAATGCTTCTTAAATTTTCGCTTAAATGACGAGTTGAATATCGGCCAACTACCACCACGCAACACAAGGATGAACCGTTGTACCAATCGCGAAGAACAACACCCCAAGCTCATCCGCATCTTCCAGCCAGATCTCTGTTCTACGTTCCAACGAAGGTCCTGATTGTATGGCAGCGAACTCGCACATTTTGTAAGGACAATCACCCCATTGATTAAGCCACCGCGTATAGAGGTTTTCCCATTTCTCTTTAGACTCCGCCTGCCAGAGGAATTTTGGAGCAGGTGCTGGCAAGTAGCCCAGTTGACTACAAGCAAAGGACTGCAGACCATGATAAACGCTATAGGACCAATGTAGGAGGTAAAGGGAAAAAACAGCGCGGCGCTTCCCTGTTACGTGTATCCACGAATCCCACGATGGACGTCTGTTATTTTGTTCTTCGGTAAGCATAAGACCTGTTCTGGCGATGTAGGATGCGACACGCTGTAGACACATGAAAATAGCGGGGTCGACAAGAGAGACAGATATTTGGTTCCGACTCGAGAACATCAGCATGATTGTATATAGAACCAGTGCTTGGAGAGCCGAAAGAAGGTGTCGTTCATCGAAAGATCGGTGCTTTATGGGATGTCAGTAACTTCGTTGAACAAACTTCACCACACGTCAAAGGAGTATCTGCCTACCTGCTCAAATAGGACACGCATTTCTTGTATAATTACCTGTCGAATGAGTTCCGTCTCGCCTTCTGCTTGATTGGCCCACATCTTTGCGACCGTGATACAGTTCGCCATAGGAGGTAGCCTGGTGTCGAGATTTGAATGACTGAAATGCAGTATTGGCGGCGCCTGGAACTCCTTTGCCAACATTCCCGGCCAGGTTTTCATGACCCGCAACAAAGTTTCCATGCTGTGCCGTACAAGTGGGGGTGTAGTCTGAAGGGGTCCCTGGTTCCAAAGTAGCCAGTCATTGGAGCCAAAATTGTCACCATCAGGGGAACTGTGCGGGCTGTCTATGCCACTGATAACATCGAACTCCGAACGAGTGTTCAATGAGGTGGGTGGTGTTTCCGACAACCAGTCTAATCGATCTAGTTGATCCTTGTCAACGAGAAAGTCGGTTATTGGAGCAGGCATGGTAGCAGATGTGTCAGAGAATACGAAAGGCGCAAAGGGAGAATTCAAATTCAGTTCCATATCGGTACTGTAGGAATATAGTCAGCTGCCTGTTTCGTCTCGTAGAATCCCCGCGGTTGACCGGATTGGCACCCCTTAATCACTGTGAAATGGAAATAGCTCCACTTTGATATTCCGATCGTTCTCACGTTCAACATGGAACCTCCATCGTATCATACACAGTGCCTGACATGAAAAGCTTGTGCGAATATTAGAGGCACTTACCTTAATAAGCCCTGTGGCACGTCTGCAAAGCTCACAGGTGGGATGTCTGCATTGCTTGCCTCAGGCGATGAACTACCGCTGAAGAAATGCAAACTATCCAAAGATTCTCCTGAATCCTGTGGAGGGCGAGGAGTTCTACGCGTACCCCTAGTCATTGGAGTGAAATACTCGCATGGAGTATCACGCTGCTTGCAACGCCCACATCTTGGCCGCTGCAGGTCGCACTTCGTCTTGGAGCCCGTACATTGTCGACATGACTTCTGCCGTAGACTTGGCGCCGGACCTGGGGTACATCGTTTGGAGTGACGGACCAGTGACGATTCTACGATAAGTTAGCAGGCTGCATGGGGAATACTGAGTTGGTAGAGTTCGGACTTTGGGTAAAGGTTTTGCTGCATATGTGACACTGGAGGTGACCATCCATCTCCGCCGAAATAGAACAAAGTTTGAGCTACCCTCTATCTCTTTCTTGAATCCAGCTTGAACATTCCTTTTCCCGGGATTCCGGTATATAAAGCTCTCTGTTAGCTAGCAATGTCGGACGCTGGAGAAGGTGTCTTGGTCATCTCAAATGACACAACAACCTGACTAGGGGTGACCGAGATGAGATGATGAACTAAGCATGAAAGCGACTGGCTTGATGGCGCAGCGAAGTCGCTACTCGATGGGCAATACATCTTTCTGCTCATGCGTGAGTGCGTCGAGCTGAGAGCAAAGCGTTTGGAGCGTGAAGCCGGGACGGACCAACCGTGGAAGGCTTAGTCGCAGCTGACAAAACCTTGGCGCACGTGCCTTCAGATGAATCTCCCCTCGTCATATTTTCCAAGTTTCTCCCTGGTCCCAGGGCTCATCTTACTCTCCGCCTATTTCCCGATCTCTGCTGCATCTCCCCACAAGGCTGTAACTCGCATTGTACTATTTTACAAAGCCGGTCAACAGCTGAACTGCCCAATCCGGCCTCAGCCTTACGTACCCAGAACCCCGAACTCCGAATGGGCCTGGATTCGACTTGCCCCTGTGTATGAACACATCCCCACACAATTATACAATCCAGAGAACGCATTTTCCGAATACGCTCTAAGCCTCTAGCCCCAAACCCTAGAATCTCAATATGGGTCTCCTAATCCCCATTTATGATCTGATTTCGGGCAACGATAGATGAACCATCTTGTCATAAAAACCTCATCTTAACCCAATAGCAAGATCAAATATAGAGTGGTTATACGTTGCATTAGGACTCTAGACTAGAATCAAGTCCATGTAGCTTAGGCTTTCGATGCCCGTGCGTATGAATTCACGGCCGTGGACATAGTTGGTGGCAAGCGATGACACAAGCAAAGAACAACCATGTGAGTAATTCAGACCGACTGGGAGTCAAGTGCATCTCCGCGGGTAGTCCAATGTTACCCTTATATCTAGCTTTTCGAGAGATTAGTTAATAGCATGTATAGTCTGCATAAAAATGTCTGCCACGAGAAGGCAATAGTTTGCGATTATGCCGTTAAATCCGGCGGAAATAAATTTCGAAGCCATCTTGTGTTAAAGGATCTTTAGATTGCGGACAGGGTTTGTGCTCATAGCCTACAACATTGATTTCGAACTATGTCCGGCCACCTGGTCTACCAACTTTTAGATCTTTTCGTCTGAATTTCTCAATTACACCAATCGGCCATTCCGTAGGAAAATGGATTGTCTTGAAGCCAGATTTTCTGAACAATATAGCAAGCCGAATTGGAGGAGCATTTTGGCCTAATTCCAGGATTCGTAGAATTACGGGCAAGTTCGCTGCTTCATCCGTACACACTGAAGAGGCTTTCACCCTTCTCACTGTTCACACAGCCACCGCCATCATGCAGGGCTTTCGCCCCACCTTGCCCCAACAGGAGATCCACCTCTAGCCTTATACAGCAATACCATGTTTCCCAGACCGTACTCTCGCCCTCTGCCTCACAAACCATCCATTTCAAATCGAAAAAAACTTAGAAATTTGTACACACTATCCGAATAATAATCCAAAATCAAAGAATCATCTCAAAATCCATCTCGTAATCGAATCTACATTCCAACCCCCGTTGTCCCCACACTTTGCGTGACGTCGGAACGACCTATTACATGGCTTATGCTCCCCATGCATAGATGCAGTGCAGCATTCCGGACGGGAAGGGAAGCGAGGGACGGTGCGGTACATATCCCTGACGAGGATTTCGAACGCGTTGAGAATCATCTCCGCATTTTCTCATGTTCTTCTCGATGTTTCTTTTATGGCGGTTTCGATGTCTGATATTTCTGTCTTAGATCTGTTGTGCGGATACTGTGTACTTTATTTTTTTACGTTTCTTTGCTGAGTTGTTCGAGTTGTGTTTCATTGTGGTTGATTCCCCGGTCTGTAGGTATCCGGAAGGACGCGGGCTGTAGAATGGAAATGTCTGGATGGTCGCGTCCCGACTTGTGAGACGAGGATGCAAAAGATCGCGAAGACCACCTCAAGTTAGTCTTCGCGCGGAGGATTCCTATGTGGAAGAGAAGGATAGGTGGATGGATTCGGTTTCTTCGTCGTGTCGTTTTCTACTTTCCTATTTCCTTTTTCTTTCCTTCCTCACACAAACTTCAGCATACTAGCCCACCCACCAGTGGGCTGGCCCTCTCAAAGCTAACAATTCCATATAGTACCCGACCAACGCGTCGCTCGCCAACACAACCTTCAAAGGCTGCTACCAGCAGCGGCAAAACGTCACCGCCACGGCGCTTCTGAATTCGAAATCCTACCAGCGAAACACGAGCACAACATGGGAAGGCTGCCAGGCATTCTGCTTGAATAACGTCCCACCATATAAATTCTTTCTTCTCGAATACGGACGCGATTGTCGATGCGGGAATAAATTGCTGTGGCCGAGTACACCGGAAGTGGATAAACATTGTCAGGAGACGGTTTGTCAGGGAAATGTTATGCAGTGGTGAGTAGGAGATGGACTGGACTTTTGAGGATATGTGCTAATGAGGGTTTCAGGGGTGGTGCCTCGAATAAGGGGTTGTTGTGGGAGAATTTAAAGTATAAACCGCCTAAAGTGAGTGGAGAGTTTCGTATGTTCTGGTGGACTTTGTGAGATGTGCTGGGGCTCTGTTCTGTGAGAGGTAAGTGTGTGTTTACTTTTCCACGTAGATGTGATTGTGGGCGTAATGACATCTTACAGTCGATGGCCTGGCGGGCAAAATCTTTGATGTGGTGAGCATCTCTGCTGTTTTTTGATAACAATGAGCTAACTTTCGTGAATACGGTTGTCATTGGGTGCAATGATTTGACGATGATTGGTGATTTGTTGCTGGTCTTGGCTGAGATGGAATCATGTGGAAGTAGGGGCGATTACAGAAAGCCGTAACGTTACTTGATAGATCCAAATGATTATTTTTCAAGAATCATTTCCATAACCGCATGCTAAACGTCAACAAAGAATTCTTAAGAAATCAAAAATGAAACTAACAAGTGAAATGTTACGCAAACATGTCGATTAACGTTTCATTATTGAAACAAGATATAGCACGATTGTCAAAGAACGACCATTTTGAACTACTATTTTCGGTACCAAAAAGAACTAGTACTAATTCTTAATAGATCTGATAAACTTTTGTGATTTTGATCATCACATTTTCTCTGAGTCCACCAGCCTAACCGTTCTTCCCAACCTTATAATCCTTCGATCTACATTTATATGCATCCAGCCTCAACTACACGATATCACACCTACTTCACTTCCCCTCTACTCCTCCCCCTCCTTCTCAACCTTACAACAAGCCCAACATCTACTTCCCGGGAATCGATACGGTTCCTATACCTTCGTTAGCCCTACTCTACTTCACCTAGCTCACCCTCTCCACCCCTCCGCACTTTAAAAGTTGGGAATTAACTCACCCAACCCTTCCCACAGTTTGTCGGTGGCTTATCCGCACAAATCTTCGTACAAAGCCTACTCGGCGGTAATTTCGTCGGCTCAGCGGGGTAGCCCGGGTCAGTGAAGGACGGGAGCGGGAACGGTGTTGGATGGATGTTTGGTGTTGAGAGGGGAGAGGCGAGGACGAGCGGTGCGAGGAAGATGAGGAGGGGGGTGAGGGTGAAAGATTTCATGGTGGTAGTTTTGATGAATGAATGGATGGGGGTTTGGAGGTAGAGGTTGGATGGGGTGAGCGGGCGAGTTGGGGTGAACTGGAGTCAATTGAAGCGGAATAGCTGCATTTAAACCCTTCCTGAAGAAACAAATTGCATTAGCAGTGCCGTGTAGTCTAGTGTATCGTACCGTACCGGGGACGCGAAATCCCAATTTCATTCATTAGATAGACAAAAGACCCCGGATATGCACACTTGTCTCGCATCCCTTTCCTCCGTGTAACCCCCAATTCAGCTCTCTCGTTCTTTTCACCCTAAGGGGATAAAAACCGTCCCTTCAGGCGTTAACAACAACCCACTCCTCTGCTTTTCCTCCGTATCCGTCCTAGAGCGCTCCAGGACACATATTGTGCGACAATGTCTTTCTTATTAATACGAGAAGTCTTGGTCCACACTGTATATTGAATCTAAAAATTTTCCCGCGTGCTGGCCAGGTCTCGCGTTGTCGGTTCGGGCCCGACCAGGCTAAATACATGGTGGTCCCGGATCTGCAGCCGTTGGAATGCGGAGGCGAGATTGACGGGGGATAATGTATGACGGTGCATGATTGTGGTGTTTTTTAATAGATTTTTTCCCGTGCGAGAGGGAGATTGATGGAAGGAGGCGGTGGAGATGAATTAAGTAGCTCTTGGGAGGATAGGAAGTTAGAATATTGCGACGGCATTTGGCGGACTGGCGACACCACCGGGGACCTATGGAAGCAGAGAGAGAGGGGTTAGTTAATGGTGATGATCTGGTTGGAGCTGAAAGCTCGCGCAATAGTGCCATGTTCGGGGGAAAGAGGAATGAGCTGCTGACTGGCTTACCTTTAGTGGAACACTGCTCACAAAACACGTCCATCGATTCAGCTTCTCACAAGTCTGAACAAGACGCTCGAGATCCCACATTTCGCCGATCATGACGCCTGTACATCCGTCAGCGCTTCCTTCCAATCATCTAAAGCATATACTCTGCCGAATCGCCTAATCTTGCCCCATACTTGTTCCATCAGAATCGCTGAACAGAAGTAACAACTCACCCCAACCAGCTAAACACCACTGATGCACCAACCCACCTCCCTGCATCTCATCCTCCCAACTCTCTCCCTTCCAAATCCCCCCTTTAGCATTATGTCCTCCTACGAGGGGACTCATCTCAAAACTCGGCGCGTCTCCAGCCACAGCCACGAACCCGCTCTCCCAAATCCACTCCAAAACCTCCCGACTACTCTCCACACCCAGAAACTCCGGCGCCTTGTTAGGCATGGCAACACGTGCCTCTTCGTCCAATGCTTCATACGCTGCCGTGAAGCCCGTGCGGAGAAGTAGCATATCCCCAGCACGAGGAGTGACATTTGCGAGCTTGATCATTTCCTTGAGCTCATAGGCCTTGATTGATGATGCAGAAAGCGCATTTACGGCAGGTTTAGATTGGAGACGCAGATAGCGTGGGTAGTCAAGGATGATGGCACGGGTTTGGATACCGCCAGAGTGAGCGATGCGGTCGATACCAATCACCTCACTTTGCTCCAACTCTTCCTGCTTTCTCCCGCCATAGAATAGCTTTCGCTGCTGGTAACCATAGTGGCGGAATCCGTCCCACTGGGAACTGCTCTGGGTGTTGATGTCAAGGAAGTCGTCGTTGACGGTGCGTTTGGAGCCGTCGGGGTGTCGACGATTTTCGAGGCGCCAATTGAAGGGTGGTCTGTTAAAGGAAGGGAAGGTTGGGAGGTTGAGATACCAGTCCAAGGATACGCGCTCGCCGGTTAGGATCTCGCGGGCGGCGGATGCGATGACGGGGGGTGTTAACATGTTCAGGGCGCCGAGTTCGTCATTGGGGCCATAAAGCCCCCATGCATTGCCAGCGGGACCTGATTTATCAAGGGGAAGGGTAGAGAATGGCGGTCGAGGTGGTAGAGAGGCCATTATGATGGGCTAGGTCTGGGAAAGGGAACAAAGGGTACAGATTGAGTCTATGGGGGGGTGGTAGATAGAGATGCCACCAATATTCTTAGAGAAACGAAACAAGGTGATTTGGGTTGAATATTTAGTGGTAGACTATACGTTTTGAGGACAGAGGAGCTACCAGAGGTGGGTGCGATTATATGTTCGTTGGAGGTGGGGTTGCGGGGTCGTTGACGGTTCCTTTCATTCCCCGATTCGAGGTGGGCGGATACCAGCCCACTCAGTTCTGGAACTTTCGGCCTATCTCTTCGCGAACAAAAGCCGACGCTGCTCGGATACCACAGTTGAAGTCAAGAGAAACAAGTCGGAACACCCGGAAAAGCATTCCGATGCTGTTCCGATACCGGAGTTCAAAGATATGGTGTCGAAGGACTCACCAACACGCGCTGGGAGCTGCATGTGGGAAACAATATGACCTTGTCCATTGCATTACCGCCACATTACCGCCTATGTACAAAGCAGAGCCCTCTTTAATCTTCTTCTAACGCCGCGCCTAATCCTACAACGCCTCGTCAGTCATCCAAATGCAATAGTCATAAGGTATCAAGTGAGTCATCAGCTCTCACGAGTTTGGCCCCATTCCAACCCCACCATTCCCCTTATTCCCAGTATTTTGTAAATGTGCACTGCTTCCTCTAAATAAACTCTGCCAAATGAATGCTTCGCTTAGTAATAGTTCAATATCCTTTTCGGTCCATTGCCGTGTGGGAAGCGCTTGAAGGAACATCATAATCTCTTGGAAGTCCATTTTGCGGAGTTGATCGGACCACTTGACCAGGAATGCGGCACACACGTAAAGGTGGAAAGAAGAGAATCCATCATCCTCCGCCTGCAAATTGTTAGTCTGCAGCGCATGGAGCGAGCCATATAAATCACATACCAAATATGTATCCCACATCCGAATCGTGTTCTTGACGGATATTTCGCGCATCAAGAGACAATTCATCCACCGGAAGCTGAACTGGATGAATTCCACACCCTCGTTCTGGAGGTGCTTGGCTAGACCGACGTCAATTCTTGTGGTGAGGTCTCTCAAACTAGCCACCTGTCTTTGGATGCCAGGTTGTTGTGAAATATAGTTGTCCTGTATACCGTCAAGCAATTTGGTGAGGCACCAAAATGAATCAGCCTCCACGGCATCAAGGACCTGCTTTGGCAACTGCCCCGGATCCATTCCGAACTCTATCTCTGGATCTGAAATGTAGGCACCAAGGAAGACCTGCCAGAAAGGGGTTACCAGATCGTTGATGCCCTGTACGTAGCCAGATGCGGGATGCCGTATTGCCCAGACGTATAATATTCTTTCCAGGGATCTTTGGGTAGCCTCGTAGCTGTATAATTCGAGATGGGGATTCGTCCTCGGCACATCAATGCTGATTTGATGCCAAATAGCCTCGTCCAAGCCTCGCCCACGACCGCGATTTGCAGACAGGTAGGAAGATGTGCCAGCAACACCAGCCGCAACGGCGCTCGCACTTCCGGATGTCCCTCTTTCAAAGGCTTGCCGGACTCCATCCAAGTATTCTTTTCTCTTCCTTTCCAATGTCGCAACTCGCCTTTCGCTGCTAGTAGGAAGATATCCAAGAAGAACTTGCCATGTCATGGCACGTACTTCGGAGGGTATGCCAGACCAGGCAGAGTCGCGCAATTCGGAGAGGGATATTGTGCTGGTCTGCAGTATTCGCTTGAACTTGTTTATACGTGTAATCCTTGACGAGTGCTCCTCGATCTCCTTTGCTGTCGCCGTTGGCGGTAGGGAGGCGTGGGAGATGAGGTGAAGTGAGTTTGCCGGATCGCGAAGAATCTCTTGGTATTGTGGGCGCAATATCTTGCCCTCGGTCTTCTTAGCGGTTGGGTAATTGGGAATGCCCCTTTCCTCTGCAATGTCTCCACTGTCTATACTGCGCCACGGTGTTGAGGTTTGCCCCAGACTGCTTCTACTACCAGTCCCACCGGGATCTTTGCCCTTCTGTGGCTGTTTCCGCCGGCCCTTTCTGCGCATGCTTGCTATGCTGGGTAGACCAAACTCGTCTTCGTCGTCCTCGAACATAATGTCACCCTGCTCGACATCGTCTTCATCGTCCTCCCAGTCATGGTTCGTGTTGCGGAGGAAGGAGGTGTATGTATTGCGAAGTAGTGGGGGAGAGGTGGCGCTTCCGGAGCGACTTGGGGCGGCGCTGGACTCACGACTGTGACCAGCCGATGGCGGTGTTCGAGGGCGCGAGTTTGAGCCGGAGACGGAGCTTGACGTGTCAGTAAACGGGGAAATAATGACTACTTGAGAAATAGGGAAATATACAGTGAATTGAAATTGAGCAGGTCGGCGTGCGAGTAGGCGGCACCTATAACCTTCTTATTCTCGTGGGTCTTGGACGAGTTGGAGGTAGTGCGCCAGAACGGAGATGCAGATCTGGCGGGGCATGTGAGCATGGAATGTTTGTCCCATCTGAACGGATGATGCGTATAGATGTGTATGGACAGAGAGTATGTGGTTGCACGTACGAGGAACGGTCTGAAGAGGAATGAAAAGACAAGCAGTTAGCTGTTTTGTGTCCCGATAGGTGCATGTGGCCTTTCACGGCCCATGTGAGGCCATTGACTGGGCGAGGAATTGCTACGAACCAACCTGGACCATTTCCTACATTGGTGTCAGAAGCGGTCGCGAGATGCGGGGCGGGAATAGTGGAATGAGAATGTACCTGCTGCGTTTTCTTCGAGGCCATTGTAGGCAAAACCAATCGCAGTGCTGTGCCCGGCGGGGTGTGAAGACGAGAGAGGTGTGAAGTATGAAGTGTGGGGTGGGAGGCGGGAGGGTGAAAGGCCAAGCCAGCAAGCAAGTCAAGTGAGTGAAAGGGCAGCACTTGAGTCTTGGGCTGGGCAGAGTCGGCCCCGCTGTCGTGGGTTCCTGGCCACTGGCCACCTGCCGACGGAAGTGCTTGGCAGTCCGCTCCTCCTTTGGGTTCGCCGCTTCCCGATTGGGCGGGCGGCTTCTTTGCGCTGTGCACTGTTTGTCTCGTCGATGCCAGGAGTCGGCACCGACAACACTGAACTTGGACTGAACCTGGTCAAGCCCTCGGCTGATGAGGTAAGCCAGGTGGCTTGTCTCCCGCCGAGCACGTGACTCTCGCATCTTGGCAAATCACCTGCCCAGTTACGCTTCCGCAGGCCTCCCCCCGGGCCTGGTCCACTGCCTAAGATCGCTCCGGCAAAGACATCACAACAGTCTCTGCACTCTCCACCTTCTTGTTCATTGCACTCCCTCTTTTTCACTCTGCCTCATCTCCCATCATCTCGTTCCTTTTCATCTGTCTTGCTGAATCTTTGCCCAGTCGGCGCGATAACTTTTCTCCGCTCCCCCCGTGAGCGTCACAGCTCAACCTTTGCTTGAAACTTCAAATCTCCTCGCCGCCTTCACTCACCTTCCCCTTCTTTCTCCACAATCCCGCCTGTCGCACCTCACCGAACCCCGGGCTTTTCTTCTTTCTCATTTGCCTTTTCTCTTACCCTTCATTTTACCTTTTCTTTTAATCTCCCGTCACCGTGGATACCAGCAGAATGGCCGACCCTGAGGAGCTCGACGAGGATCTCTTCGCTGATCTGTACGTAAATGCGCGTGCGCACGCGACTTTTTGCGACCCGCCGAAAACGAATATCTTGCAACGCGACTTGGCTGACTTCCATGTAGTTACGAAGGCGACGATACTCCCGCGAAGCCTACCCAGCCAGCTCTTCCGGCTACTAAGATCGAAGAAGCTGTCCCTGCTCGAGTTCCTTCCCAATTGCCCGCTCATATCCCCTCTCTCTCCGAGCAGGCTCCAGAGGTTGCTCACGGTGGTGAGTACGCCGCTACAGGCACACCTCAAACTGGTGCCGGTGACATGGTGATGGATGGCTCGGGTTGGAACAGCAACGGCAACGGCGATCAATCGTACGACCAGGGCGCCGGTGAAAATGAGGATAATTATGGCCCGATCAACGTTAAAGAAGATGGGTAAGTCTCGCGCCACTTTGGATTTATTTTCTACTCGTGTTTCTTTATTTGCGACTTGATCAAAATCGTAACTGTATATCGTGTATTTGAGGCAAGTATTATGTACTGTCATGACCATTAGAAGGCTTGGGATAGGATCTCCCAGTCGCAAAGCCCCTAGCTGTGGTGTTGGCCGTATGATGGACTTGGCGGAGGCATACGTACGTGCTCATCAGGATTGTCTTACTTGTATCGGGAACACCAGCCTGGGAGGGATCGCGCGGGTTTGATAATATTGGGCAATTGTTGGCACAGTCAAGACTTCGCAGGAGCTAGGTCACACCAGAGACGCCAAAAGCATCATAGTCAGGGTGGCAAGATATACCAGTACATACAGGTCTGAAAAAGAGGCGCATGGAGATGCGATGCTAGAACATTGGTAGCCGACATCTCTGGACTCGTCTCGTCCAACTAAACTACTCGCCTAGCGCAGAGGCTTTCGTCAGATCATGGCAGCGCTTGATGTCGATATATACCTAGCTAGGGTACTTCATAGCGCGTACCGCACGCAAGCACTGGATAGTCCATCGAGATGCATGTCCTGGCACTTCTTGCTGGATTATCATTTCTTATCCGTAGCAAAAACACAGACGCTTCACCCGAACTACTGTGCCTTTGCAAGGACTACTTGCCCCGAATGATGGACTTTTGGATCACCCAATCCGTTCGACAGCTTCTGGAATATGCAAGGGAATGAGGGCGGAGAGAGACGGCCGCCGTGGGGATGTGGTATGCTGAGCCGCCCACCATTTCGAGCTCCAATTCGCTACAATACGAAGATCAAACCTGAGACCCCATCTATGCCTCAGCACTCGTTAACCGACCCTGTGCGCTGCTTTTATAGCCTTGCGTTGCCAACGGAAACAACATAAATCATATTATCGCCATCGTTAGGCAAAGACCTGCATAGTAGCGGAAGCGAATTACATGATAGCCATACTTTTCGACACATTCGTCTCCGTCATCGCCTTCCTCTCACACCCACCTTTGTCATCTATGATCCGACTGGCATGCTACATTCGCGCAACCTTCACCATGCATTTATTCTGGATCACTTCGACCTGCCTGAACTTGCACCCCAGCCTTGATTTTCCTTTCTCGTCTTTTTTATCCAGACTTTATATGGTTCCCATGGTTCCCATGGGTTGTGCATCGTGGCTTGCTAACAGTGCTGCAGGAAAATGTTTATCGGAGGTCTGAATTGGGAGACAACAGAACGTAAGTCGGGATCTCACTAAATCATCAACGTTTAGCTAATCGGACTAGAATCTCTCAAGGACTACTTCACACAATTCGGAGAAGTTAGCGAGTGTACTGTTATGCGCGATAGCACCACTGGTCGATCACGTGGTTTTGGCTTCCTAACATTCAAGGATCCCAAGTGCGTCAACACTGTCATGGTTAAGGAACACTATCTTGACGGCAAGATTGTAAGTCAAATCGTGAATTTATCGATGAAGAGATTGCTTATAGCCCTAGATTGATCCTAAGCGGGCTATTCCCCGCGAAGAGCAAGAACGCACCAGCAAGATATTCGTCGGAGGTGTTAGCCAGGAGGCCACGGAAGAGGATTTCAAGAACTTCTTCAAGCAATTTGGAAGGGTTGTGGATGCTACACTGATGATGGATAAGGACACGGGCCGCCCTCGAGGATTCGGATTCGTTACCTTTGACGGAGACGCTGCAGTTGATGCCACTCTCCAGGGACCTCTGCAGATCCTCGGTAAGCCAATCGAGGTGAAGCGCGCTCAACCTCGTGGCAACATGCGAGAGGGCGAAGATGACAAGAAATTCGGTGGACGAGGCAACAAGTTCGGAAATCGAAACGAAAACAATGCTGGATTCGATAACCAACAGTCGCAAAACCCCCCGGGAGCAGGAAACGGTAATAACGGCATGTCACCTGCGATGATGGCTCAGTACTGGCAGAGGATGCAGCAGTACTTTCAACAGATGCAACGACAGATTGCAACTGGCGGCGGCGGCGGCGGCGGCGGCAATCCTATGATGGGAGGAGGCCAGATGAACCCTATGATGGCACAAGGCATGATGGGTGGGATGAACCCAATGGGACAACAAGCAGGCCAAATGGGCATGAACCCAATGGGACAGATGAACCCCGCGATGATGCAACAAATGCAGCAAATGCAACAGCAACAACAACAACAAAGTGGCGGCAACGGTCAAGGCGGAGGGTTCAGCCCCCAATCAGTAGGCATGATGGGCAACAACAGTCAAGGCGGTCAACAACGCCCTCCTTATAATGCCGGCGAACAACTTGCCTTCGAGCAACAAAAGTATGAACAGCAACAAGCACGCCGCATGCAACAACAGGCTGGTTATGGCGGTCAGGGCGGCCCCACCAGTTGGGATGGCATGTACGATGATATGCCACAGCCAAACATTCCTGCTGGCCCTGGAGGAGGCGGACGAGGAGGTTTTGGCGGTGGACGTGGTGGAGGTGGCCGTCAGCGTCAAGGGTCGTCGCAACCACCAACTCAGGTCCACAATGCCCCGGCGAATGCACCTACGGGGCCTAAGAACGCCGGGAAGCCAGGTGCGAATTACAGAGGTGGTGGAAGGAACACCGGAGGCTTCAGGCATAATCCTTATGGCGGAGGACGAGGTTAAACGACATTAAGGATGAGGAATAGGCCTCAGGCGGAGCAGATGGAGATTCTCTAGAACGTCTCACGCCTTCATTGAGACTCTCACTGTAAAGACAGGGTGGCTCTAGCAAACGAGATTAAGAGGTGTTATCAGGGATGGTGGTGGCTAGCATTGCTTCTCTTCTCTTCTCGTCCTCTTTCTATTTGCTGGCTGTCCCCAGAGGATATGGGAGTGGTAATAGGCATGGAATGGTGAAACGGCCATCTGAGGCGACCAGCTAGATGCTTTGTACATTATAGGGACTTATTAAGCACTCTTTTCTAATTCAAAAATGTAAGTTGACTGCATACATAGGTCTGGTGAATACCTGGACATGTATGATCGTGTCGGCTGCAAATCTTTGTGTTTTCTTATTTGTTGAGAACAATATACATGTTTCATGGAGGCATACTATTGAGTTAAAATTCTAGACTGGATGCGCTCTTTATATGAACTGTTGAACCGGTTTGTCTTCACATCAGTATAAATTGTTAGTCGTCAAATTTTCATTCACGATGGTTTTCAAGTCATGATTAAAATCATCATTCACGGCTGATGATATATTATAAGATGACACCAGATTCCATGCCATTCACTATATGTACTTGTGGAGGAACTTTGGATCACAATGCACACCCGACCTGGGTGGAACGATGACTGTTTGTAGGTGCCGACTTATGTAATCATATAGCGCACGTGAGCATACAGGGCCGTGCACCGCTTATTTATTGCCAAGCCCATGCCTGAAAGCCGCGCCGCCTTCTCCTCTTTTGACTGCCTCTCTCCCCTTCTTCATTACACCAACTTCCACCCCGACCACGTTAGAATCTCCCCCCTTCCCCCAACCTCGCACTCTTCAACGGCAACCTCGAAAGGCACGATAGTCGCTATCGTAGCGCTTATTAGCTTCACACTCAGTGCACGCACTCGCTATCGGGGCATCGCAGTGACACCGGTAGTCGCCCTCTTATCGGTAGCGCAGGTAAAAGGCCTCGCCACAGGTGTGATCCTGCTTTGGCGCCGACTTTTCCGCTCAGTCGCAGGCACGACACCGGTACTTGCTTTGGCTACGTAGCTACAATAGACCTGTTGCGAATCTTGCTGTCACGTCACTCTTTCTCCATCACATCTGCATTCCCTTGCCTCAAGTCGTTCGTTGAATCAAGCGACTTGTCAGTGACTTGCCCGCACAAGTGCGCCGGTTAACCCCGACCTGAGATCAGCCGACACATCGGATACCCACACCCACACCCACATCCACTCCAGCACAACCTAGCTATCGACGCCCAGCATGGCATCTTCAGTCTTCTATGTGAGTATCTTGATGTCTTGCCCTTGTTTCCCAAGATGACCACCTTCTAACATAGTGGAATGATAGAAATTTCGCAACCAACGCGAGCTGAGCCAGATCTCGTTTGACGGGAACTCCATCTCCGTCTTCGAACTAAAAAGAGAGATCATCCTGGCAGCTGGGCTGGGAAATGGAACAGACTTCGATCTCCACCTTTACCCCGCAGACGATCCCTCGACCGAACTTGTGGACGATACAGATTTGGTAGTGCGTACAAGCAGTGTGATTGCAAAGCGCACTCCAGCGGCCAAAGGAACAGGAAAGGCACAAAGATACGTTACCGGACGCGCGCCTCGCGCACCTCTTACCGCTTTGAAGAAGAACGAGCCACCTAAGGCCACAGCCTCGAATCCCAACCCAGGCCCTGGCGGCCAACTGTCAGAACAAGACGCTGAAGCAGCTTTCCTTGCCGAGAGCAATGAGGTGTGGGATCAGCACCTCAGTCACCTGAAGGAGAGCAAGCCAACATATCGGCCTGGCTTCAACAAGAAACCGCCCACCGCTCCAGCACATGATCCACCACCGGGCTACGTTTGCTACAGATGTCAACAAAAAGTAAGCATCATTTCTACCTTAACCTATGATCTTGGCTAACGTGAACAACAGGGTCATTGGATACAAGCCTGTCCGACCAATTCCGATCCTGACTTCAAGCCAGTCGCGCGAGTAAAGCGTAAGCAAGACCCTTTTATAGACATCAATCGAAACATGTGCTGACTCTTTAACTCTAGGTACAACCGGCATTCCTCGCTCCTTTCTTAAGGCTCACAATGCCGAAGATGGTGATCCGGAGAGTGGTTCCGTCTTCATGGACAGTTCAGGTGTTTTGGTAACGGTGCGGACCGACGATAGAGCTTGGTCGAAGTTCCAAGAGAAAACCAATGTGATAAAACAACAAGCTGCCAAAATCGAAGCGGCGAATAAGGAATTGAGGGAACGGGGATTAGAATGTCCAATCGATGAATCTCTATTTGTTGATCCGGTCAAGACCCCATGCTGTGGCAAGACGTACTGCCATCGCTGCATTGATGATGCATTGGTGGAAGGTGGGTTAGTATGTCCAAATTGTTCGGAGGAGTCTGTTCTCATTGATGATCTCGTTCCGGATGAGGAGATGGTTGAGAAGATTCGAGCCTATGAGGCCGAGAAGGCTAGCGAAAAGTTGGAAAAGGAGCGCCAGGCAAAGGAAGAAGCCAAAACAGCAGCCAAACCCTCGACCCCCTCTAACAATGATGAACAAGTTTCTGTGCAGACTAGTGAAACCGATCAGCCCGCTGGTTCAAAGTCACCTAGCAATAGCGTTCCTCAGTCTACTTCTAACGTCAAATCTCCTCATACAGTTGCAGCAAAACCCACAATCCCCAGCTTAACGCCAGGTGCCGGCGGCAATGGCTCCGATACTGACACGTCCACCACATCTAAGAAACGTAAAGACGCCCCTACCGATATCATGGCTCCAACAGCTCCCAAGGCCATGCGCCTCCAGAAAGAACAGCAAGCTCGCCAACAACAAGACCAATCATCGTCGATCGAGAAGAATTTCATCGATTCCATGGAAGCGCTGAAAAATATGCCCGCAATGCCTGCCTCAATGGGTATGAGTATGCCAATGAACCCCATGATGGGTATGATGAATCCCCAGAACATGAACGGCATGAACGGCATGAATTCTATGGGTGTGGGAAATATGAATGGTTATGGGAACATGAACGGTGGTAACTGGGGTGCCTACCCGGTGAATAACATGTACGGTAACAATATGGGCGGATATCCCAATAACATGAACCACGGATATGGCAATGGCATGGGAGGAGGAGGGTACAGCAACATGAACAATATGATGCCGAACAATATGCAGCAGCAGTGGAACGGGCACAGCCAGAACCAGAATCAAGGCTACGGCAACATGGGATACCAAAACTACAATCAGGGCATGAACATGAACAACAACAACAATTTCCCCAACCAGCAACGGAGCGCTTTCTCGGCCGAGCAGCCAAATCAACAGGATGCTTATGAGAGGAAACCTCTTAATCCTCATCGAGCACAGAACAAGAGGAAGCAGCGGGCGCCGGATTTCCATTATGTCTAAACAGCGTTCACGCTTACGTCTTAATGAATAAATGGCCAACTCAAACTTTGGGATTTTTGCGTATTCTCTCCCATCTATGGTTGAAGATCGCTATGCGAACGAAAAAAAAAGTTCATTCATCACTTGCATTACACACCTATTTCTTTATGCGTCTGCATCGACTATATGCATCCGTCTTCCACCCGCTGGCTATCCAACAAACAAGAGAACAAACTTTTCCGCTTCGTGTATCATACTTTACTGCACCAATTAAGGCGCGTTTTCTGTCTATCACATCATATTACATCATTGTTACCTTGTGGGCCGTAATGGTTTCTTCTCTTCATTTGCTAGCCGAGCCAGTTCGAAACGGCATCACAGCATCAACACATATTGGTACAATTTATCAGCCAGCTTCAACATTCCACCCGGGGCCCAGAGCATTTCATACGGGGTTCCTGGGGGTTTCACTTCTCAAAGAATATGGTACCCCTCGGACCCACAACAAAGAGAATGACCGCCATGAAACGGAACTCAGCCGAACGGTGGCTCATCAGTGGTTATTGGGGATGATCATTCCTTTGTTCGGACAACGAAGACAGATTGAATTGGCCCATCTTGCAAAGCCTTTCAATTGAGTACCCGCTCGTTCGTTGCCCTCGGATCATTTCGACACACTCCACTCGGCAACAAACAAGCGTTAACAACACATTTCTTTGTACTTTGCGTCTGATTCATTCCGTGCAGTTCACTCGTGTGTTTTCTTTCTTCCTTTCTTTTCTTCATCTTAGTTTGGACTGGTCTGGTCCCTTTTCCGTGCTGGGTTTTTGATTGGCGTTTGCTGTGGAATGGCGCAGAATAAGAATGATAATTCGATTGGGAAGGGGGACTTTGAAATGGTATAGGGGATCAGAGATAAGATTGGGGATATGGGTATGATGATCAGCCTGAGATATATCAGGGAACTGAGAGCCCATAGGATGGATATGAATGAATTAAATCAATGAAACTTCACAAACTCGATCAAGGTGATTAGTGATAAGTGAATGTGTGGGTGAGAGGGTGGAATGGGATGGCAAAAACAGGGAGGTTATGACTTTGATAGATGTCATGAGAAACCTACGATACGGAATGTTGTCGGTATGAATAGCGGTGGTGGCGGTGACGATGATGATGGCTATCTAGAGAGAATTAAGCCATTAACTAGTAAGTGTGCAAGTGTGCATGAGATGGGGATAGAGAACGAGGACAAAGTTAATATGTAGGATACTAGTCGTGGGTCGTATGCGTGGATATTATTGAATAACAATTCGGTATCTACATTTTGGCTTAGGCAACAGGTGAGAAAACGAGGGACATATAGTATTAATATAAAAAGTAGTCCCATGACAGGATTTGATATATTTGAATTTCATGCGTGCACGGAAATGTTTATTGTTTGATGAATTCATCAATACGCCAAATGTTATCCTAGTCATCGTCCAACGTTGATACATCATCCTCAGTCCTTCATTATAACCTGATGTCCTCGCGATAAATAATATGAGGAAAATATGTTTCCCGTCTAGGCTGCCAGCCTACGTACCAAACCGTTATGTTACCCGGGAATGCCCTCGATGATAGATGCCATCCTAACGCCGAATAAACCAAGTTTCATTATACATCCATCCCTAGTAAATCTTCTATCCCATCCGAATCAGAAAACAAAGAAATAAGAACTGCCATTACTACTCTTCGTAGTCAAGTTCATCGTCACCACCGCCGCCTGTCGGGATGTCGAGCTCCCAATCATTGCCGTCTTTTGTAGCATCGTCCTTCGTCTTTATTACACTTACGGAGCCGGTATCTTTCGTCTCGGGCGCGGCCTCCTCTGCTTCTTCTTCGTCTGCTTCAGGCTCGGGATCCGCGATCACAGGGGGTTCGCCTGTGTACTCGGGCCTGACAGTCTTCTCACCGCGTTTGGCAAGTGAAGATTCAATAAGAGGAAGGGAAGCGACGAGGGTGTTGTATTGATTCAGAGAAAGCGATATGCCCTATTGCCATCACAACCAGTCAGCATAGCTCTAGACAGACATTGTTATGGAACTGAGCAAACAAACGTACCTTCTTTCCAGGAAGAATCTTGCCCTCATCATTCTCCCAGAACTCGCGAATGGACACAAGCGTGCTGCCGTTGAAATCACTTACAGTGATACGACGGAGATCGTTAGATTTAATCTGGCATAGTAATCAGTTATTGATTTCTTCTATTGTCCCCTTCCAGTCGCATATCTCAGGAACAAGTTCAGTACTCACAGCCACATACGGATTCCCCTCCCCGTCCTCCTTCAAAACTGGTGACACAATCTCCGTCTCATCACCGTCCGCCGTCGTCGCCTTCACCCTTTTTGTCCGTGGTGCAGCCTCCTCGCCATCGTCGTCAGGCGAAGACCGCTTTTTGCTGGCGTAGTTATTAGATTTGGAGAAACCGCCGCGACCGCGACCGCGACCGCGTCCACGACCTCCACCTTGAGTGTAGCCTCCTCGTCCGCCTCGGTTGCCGCCGCGGGGCTTGAAGTCGCCGGGCATTATGGATGTGGAAACTTGGGGGGATTCTTGTAGTATCGAGTGGATTGGAAGTGTGGGTTGAAGAATTGTGTGAGAGTGAAAGAGATGAGATCAGTGAGTGGTCGGTTTTGAAGGTGTTGGGGGTGTTGAAAGAGAAAGGAATAAAGCGGAAAGCTCTTTGGGATGAATGAATGTGACGGGACGGGTTAGGAAAGAGTGCTTTCGGGATGACGCGATGATGCGCGCTAGAGGTCTGTGCGGGACGCGTGAGAAGAACGGTCATGTGAGAACGAGTTTGGACATCAATGAATTGATTGAAATAAAAGCTTCCCGATATTATGGATCTTCGAAGTAGTGTGTCTTCCCTTTTTGCATTATCCGATCAATCTCTCATGTCCTAATGTTCTTCTCCTCCGAACCATTTACCTTCGATATTTCGTTGACATGCGAGCTCAGTTGCAGGGAAGGAACGAGATCAGATGGAAATGGGCTTCCATCAATCGATGATATTGTTTGAACCCCAAGGCGCTTTACTTGATACATGTTATTACCGTAACCTATTGTTCGAATACCTGCTCGATATTTGATCTATCTCATCGCACCAACAGCTACATCAAATTTCAGATTATAGATGGGTTTCGCACAAGCCCCCCCTCCACTATTCGCTCCAAGTTAACAACAGCCTGAATCGGTCAGACTGATCGGGTTACTGATTCCAATACCCCGCAACGCAATAGACCCCCTACGGTGTAGAATTCAGTTTGCTACATCGTAACCTTTCTCGAGAAGGGCTGTCGGAAAGTTGCGAAACTTAGCTACAAGTCCCTCGTAAACTCAACTACCTGTTCCACGAAGCGCATATGTATGTGCAATTAACCTTAGATTGAGCAAGGCAGATCTCACATAAAGACCACACAGCCCCCCATATGCAATCGCTCAGCCGACATAAGACGTACATAATCTAAACTCGCCTCTTCTTAACGCGTTCGAGATTAATACCTTCTGCCGGTGATTCAACGTTTGCGTACAAGATGGACCCCTTCTCAATAGTTATCGTTGTCCGGTCTTTGTTGAAGGAGTTAGAACAGTTTCGAGCACGATTGAACCCTACGGCAGAACTGCTCATGCTTATAAACTCAGTCAGTACCTCGGCTTATCATCAATCGACATATCTAACAATTCTCCAGTTGACAGATTTGCAAGTGGTTTTGGTCACGGTACAAGAATGTGCGAACACCCTGAGGGAAAGTCAGCTCCCAGCATCGCAGCAAAGTCATCGAGCCATCATTGAAGCTCTCTCAAAAGTCCAATCGCCGGTGGATCGACTGTCCGAGTTTATATGGAACAAAATCCTGGTAAAAGGCAATGGCATATCTAAGCTTTCGCTCAATCATTCCAAGAAGTCGAAGCTGGAAGAGTGCCGGATCGCCATTCAAGAAGCACGCCGGAACCTCCAAACGGCCATGATCTCTGCTAATTTGCGACATACTCCAACACTGCTTTCAATCATTGAGGAAGCATCAATAACTCGGAACGATCACCATGCGAAAATCACGGCGAGCTTGGAAGAGATAATCACGTTGATTACTACCTCCAAACATCCGAATGGTACAGACATCAACGCGGAACATTCGTCCAAATTCAGAAACACGCATTCGCGGCCCTGCTCAACATTCAACGCAGCAGAAATTGTAGATAAGAGAAAATTTCCTCTCACAGATTTTAACTCTCATTTGTGTATCACGACCTCGATTCCAGTGAACTCTTGCCCGCCCTTTTGCCGTTGCCAATGCCATGTACGAACACAATATCGAACACCACGATGGCTGTCTGCAGTTTGTGGAACCCTGATTTATTCGTCCAACATCAATCTTTCATCGGGCGAACGTCGATGCAACTCAAAGACATGTATCCGATCGCGGCCTTCGAGCACGGCACGCTTTACATATTACTTTCCCACCTATATCATCAAGAGCGCTATGGTATATTCCACGTGGAGTAATCTGAGTGGCAAGAACTCATCTTGGGTTATCAGAATGCCGCGAGAAGCTCCTTGTACTAGTCCTTGTTGGGGCTATATATATCGGGGAGATGAAAATGGGATAAAGCAACTGCTGTTGCGAAGAGAAATGTCACCATATGATTTTCAGCGAGGAGGTGCATCGGTTCTTAGCGTATGTTTGTGTTTCAACCTATCCAGTACTCTCACCCATACTCTCAAATACTAACAATCGAGCAATGCTAGATGACCGTTGAATGCGGGAATCTTGCTATCTGTGCTCTATTAAGCGCAGAGGGAGCAGACTGGAATCTAGCAGATGAACTGGGGTTGTCAGTATTCTCCCATTCCCGCAATTGTTCACGACACTAAGACATTTGGTTCAGTACTCCCGCAGATAAAGCTTGGCAGGCGATATTAGGTCTAGAGGCGTCAAATTCGTTTGCGATTCAACTCACAAGTTTAGTTGACCCAGAGGATTCCCATGATCTTGTACTTGGCTCGCTGCATCGAATCGTTCTCGGCCTGTCCAGTGCCAGCTTAGAGCAGCAGCTAGAACTAGATGCTACACGGATAGATGACCAAGACTGGATCGGTATGACGGCTTTGATGTGGGCTGCGGCTCGGGCCGATCACAGAGCTGTCGAGATCTTGCTCTGCCATGGAGCTGATGTATACTTGTCTTCCAGAGAGGGTAGAACCGCACTGCATTATGCTGCATCGGCTGCATCTGCTCCATGTGTAAAGCGACTACTCACCGCGAAGGCCAACCCATGCGTTGTGGACTGTCGTGGTTATAATCCCCTTCACATCACAGTTACCAATATGTTTTCACAAGACGACATGGACGCTACTGTCGAAGCACTGGTAGTTGTTGGGGCAGTCACCATGACTCAACGATCACTAGCTGGCTGGACACCACTTAATCTCGCCATCGCCACAGAGAACGCCCAAGGCATCCGCAGCCTCGCAAAGCACGGTTCCAATATCCATGGAATAGACACAAAGCAGCCGACAGCCCTCGAATATGCAATTTACAACAACCGGTACAGAAGCTTGAAGATTCTATGCGATCTCAACGTCTCAACCTCCTGGCCCACGCCTTCATTGTTCGACAGTAACGTGCTGTTGATAGCAGCAGAACATGGCACTTGGATCACGATGAATATTCTAACCAACTCTCAACTCCCTCGGCTGAACTACGATCTCAGAATCGTAACATATCTGTTCAAACGGCGCAAACACCTGCTCTACGGCGAACTTCCGGAGCATGTTACTTCGAACGAACATGAATGGGATGCACTCCAGACCCTACTCGAACGAAAGGGGAATAGGATTGATACTCTTGTATTGGTTGAGGAAGCGAATGTGGATTGGGAGAGTTCGCAGGGCTTGGAAGAGGGTTGTCGAATTGGAGAGCATGATATAGATATGATTGATTGTGAGGGTACTGAGGAGGCTGAAAATGTAGGTAATGATGTTTTTGTTGATGCGTTGGAGGATTTGGTTCAAATGTAAGAGTTAGGACACGGGGTTGTAACTCCGAAGTCGTTACTTTGATTATCATGTCAGCCCCAATCGATTCGATGTTGTCTGAAAATAAGAACTTATCTGACCAAGGGAACATATATTGCATGATTTGGTTGTACTACGGTCCGGATGAAATGTTTTCTGAGACTAGGGCTTCTATGAATACTTTGTAAGTACTAAGTACACATTGGGGATTTTTGTATCTTCTTAAGGCCTTCGCCCACATACTTCCTGATCATTTGACCACTTTGACACAGGTTGCGCAGAATCAATAGATATACTGAGAGTTGTTGCAACCACTTTACATATAGTGCAGCATTAGGGGTTGACCGCGAGAGTTTTCAGTAGACATGTGATGCATACCTTCACATATTGTAAGATGGGTTTCGGGAGACTTATACCCGACATAGACACAGATAACTGACGCTTATTATCAATTCGATTCCATTTACATCTAGAAGTCACCATTCTGCCATTTGTGCTGCTGATCGCGAAAATATCTGGTTATGAATTTGCGAGCTAGATATCCCAAAGCATTCCCTGCCATTTCTGGTCATTATATTGTAGTGTGGTCGCTCAATCTTTCAAGACCTCCTCATCAACAACTTCAGTTCCTCACCTCATCCGCCCCTCCGAGTTCATGAACCAGCCCAATTGAGTTTTGACATCAGACTTCATCAGTTCCTCGACAGTGTTGTCCTGAACCAACGCAAGCAATTTATCTCTTCCAGCGATCAGCACCATAATATAAGCTACTGACTGGACCTTCCTTAACAAGCCCGTAAAATATCACTTCTGTAGTGCGATACCGACCAGCATTGTGATTGTAAGCCAGACAAGAAGTGATAATGAAAGCCATACGGCAATGAGATTAAATCGTAAGACTTCCACTCGAGTTGAAACTGTACCTGTGAAATTGCGGATCGTGTCATGGAGTGGCAGATCCGTTGTATTTTGGTGCTGGCTTTCCGCCAGGAATCATCTGGGGTGGTGTTTTCTCATGAGGCGGCGGGCCAAGATCCTTAATAGTAGCTCGGATGGGTTGATATGCTCGGCGTCCCTCAGATTCGGCTGTTACGGATACATTGTTGCTATAAGCCCTCAAACCATGCCCATTGACGAAAAACCGCCTTGGCGCATGCATGTGAAGCTCTGTACATTGCAGATTGGTCTGGAACACTGTTGTGTTCGCTTCCCATACCTAGGAAATTTTCGACGAATGGCCCGACCAGGGTGAAATAGTAGTTCCAGTGGGCCAGAAAGGTAGTACATAGTATTCATTCGATATCCAATGAGACGAGGTTGTGTTCTGCATCAAAGCACCAATGGTTCGAAAGTACGCTTCACGCTTAGCGACTGGCTTGATTTCCGAACCATTCATAAGTATGAGTGTTTCCATTCCCATTGGCCGTGTAATGGTAACAACTTTAGTGCCCAGTAATGCGGAGGATATGGGAGATATGATCGGAAAAGCGACAACATTGCAGAAACAAGAGAAGATAATTATCCAATTTCGTCCCCTCTCATTCATCTTGCTTGTAAATGCATGCCCAAGCGTCGTCCACCACGCACTAGATGTTTGGAGTGGAGCTCGTGAGACATTGGGAGCATTGCTGGGGGTAGCAATAGCCAACCGTGCGAACGGCTCAGTTCTCCTGATATTGTTGGAAAGCATAGTTGTTATCTAAGTATACAACACGGAGATCAAATTAGGTACGAGTCTGCATCCAATCATTGCGGAGCTCTCAATACAGAGACCAGTGTGTGAATCCGAATACCAGTACAAGATGAGAATGACTATCTACAATCAGGAGGACAATACGGGTGGAATCCAGACAAATTAGGACCGAAGCGTACATGGGAGCCAGGTTTTAACTGCGGCCTTTTGGAGATGTGATTGAGTTCTATTTGAGTGATTATACTAGTTGGGATAACAGAAACAGGTCGAGGTTCTGTGGTATGTAGCTCATGCTGATCATTAGCATCGCTAGAAATTGGGATCGAACTGCTTGTCATTTTGGAAACGGATCAAAACAATAGGTGATATATCAGAGTAAGTCTGTTGGATTGCGATACTAACGCAAGACGTGATCAAATATAACCACGACCATGGGAATGCCTAGTTTTGAATCTGTGGTTCGCATTTCGTCTCCACATGCGGACTACGGTTCTTATTGGTTCGAACCATTATTTCTGTCGCCTGATAAAAGGCCACAGGTTGTGTATGTACTAGCCTGCATCATTTGTTTTACAATCTCCGTTGTCATGTATATGTGTGGGGGCGCAACGCATATTGATCTACAATGTACTTTAGCCGAATTGAAAAGTCTGCCTACACGAACGGATAACTCCGCAACGTATGCAGGCATTGGGCCTTTTTGTTCCAAGCTCGGGGAATGATACCGTATTTGGAAACTAACTGTAATATGCGGATTTGAGAATTGCGACGGATCTGGTGGTGGTAAGTGTTGAGATTGGGAGATATCCATGCTTCCCAGACCCTTCTGGTCACTTCTGCGTAACTAGTAATTCTTCTGCGCTTCTCATAGAAAAGTCACTATACTAAGATAGTACTAGTGATGATAAAGATTCAGTTGAATTCCAAGGTTCGTATCCGGCAATCATGTACTAGTCTATTTCTTGCGATTCCCAGCAAGGAAGAGAAATATCGAAAGCTTATTGTCAGATGTGCTGTTCGAAATCGCAGAGGCATTCTCAATGCGGATCTATTGTCTACGGTGTAAGGAGTTCCCAATAGAAGCTTACTTTTCCGAGTACACTTGTAAGTATTTTCCCATATCAAAACATGCACTTCTCTGCCAAGCATAGAAATCTTGACAGAATTTAATGAATGATGTTTCTCTACTAAGACTAAGCATTGGCAACTTCCTGTGCCAGCAAAACCTCCATGTCATAGAAAGGTAACTAGATTTTTCCCAAATTTAAGGTTTTTTTATTCCATGCGGTGCTAGGATTT
Source organism: Dendryphion nanum (assembly GCA_020744415.1). Taxonomy (NCBI): domain Eukaryota; kingdom Fungi; phylum Ascomycota; class Dothideomycetes; order Pleosporales; family Torulaceae; genus Dendryphion; species Dendryphion nanum. The sequence continues at coordinate 67,587 of JAGMWT010000012.1, read as the reverse complement.
TAGCTTAGATGCAACATCATTCATATGTGAAAAATATCCTATTTAGTTCATGAGATTTATCATTTCTTGAACGCATATGCATCACAGAAGGTTTGACGTATTTCAGTGTCTAATCATCCACGGCAAACCTCAGGTCAGATTGTGCTAATCTGTAACTTAACTTCACGTACGAAACGGAAATATCAGCTTCGTTCATAGAGAAAATAATGGTCAAAACGACTTAAATATTTGTGGGCAACAATCGCTCCACGAAACTCATAAGCAGGAGATCCGCGGTGCATTGTCTGAGTACCCTTTGCATCTCTGGCTTTCGTCTCTAATAACTCCTCCATACGAGCTCTTCGCGCTCAGGGTATATTCCGTTCCCGCAACTCATTTACTCAGTCCTATCCACCCATCTCAGCACAATCACACGCAACTGCCCTCACAATCCATTATTACATCCAACCTGGCCAATCTCCTCACCGCCCAAAATTCAAATAAACCTCTTTCCACTCCGTGTCCCCCTCTCCATTCACATTCCTATTCGCATTCCCGTCCGTATCCCCATTCCCACTCCTCCGATCTCTTCTCTCTTCCTCCTCACTGACCCTCCGAATCTCCGCCTCAGTAGCATCCAACTCATGAACCCTCTCAACCAATAACTCTTTCCCTACATCACCCACAAGTTCCGAAACACATCTCTCCCTGCCCATCAATTCCCTAACCCCTTCGTCCTCTCCCCGCTGTCCAGACATCTCATGAACGGGTGTTGAATCCGGCTCAGTGAGCGTAAATGCTGCGATCTGGTTGTGCTTTTCGTTGATGGGCGAGATCGGAGATGATTTTAGAAGGCCTGTTTCGGGGTCGAGAGTGGAGTGGGATGAAGATGCGGCTTGTTTTATCTTTTTGCGGTGGCGATAGGCGAGGAAGGCGACTAGGAGGAAGATTATTAGGAACATGCATACGCCGACGCCGATTCCAATGCCGCGTTTCAGGCCCGGGAGAGCGCTGCTGGAGGAATTTGGGGAGGGGGAGGGGGAGAGGGATGGGGTGGATGATGTCGAGGAAGATGGTAGGATGGAGGAGCTTGAGGGACTCGAAGGAACTGGCATTGATGTTGAGAATGGACCTGAAGGTGTGGTGGTTATGGGGAGGATTCTGACGAGAGTCGGTTCGCCGGTGGCTGTAGTGGTAGTGGGGGTTGCACGTATCGGAAGCGTTTGAACGGCGGACATTGTCGCTCGATGTATATTATAAACCCCTCAATTCTTTTTTGCGATTCCAACAATTGTGCTCTCGTCAACGACTCGTTCCAACGTTAGAGAGCGCAGGATATCAGTTGGGCTCGTTGGGGAGTTGAAGACAAGAGAACCAAGGAGACCAGGCAACGAGACCGCAGTTGCGTTGACCGGCACTGCAGTGCAATATGAGCGAAATGAATATTTGCCTGAGCTGATTTCCCTATCTGGATGCGACCCGACTTCGCCGCGTTTGAGGGAGCCTCGTAACGCCGCCGAGGCTGGATTGGCAGGGCAGCATTGCGGGAGGTAGCGAATGAGGAGTGCGGCGCTGGTGGCACGGCGCGCTACAGGCGTTGGAAACCGGGGGGTTTCGAATTGATGGGGTGACTGCGCCGCATGCGGGCCGCAGGGGACTGGCCGTGCCGTCTAAGGTGCAGTTTAAACGTTCAACGTCGTGAGGGGTGGGCCGAAGAGAATGAGAAGGATGACGGGGATGCGTAGGTACAATACGAGGACATGTTGTGGGGGCCGTGGATGTGATGATGTTGAATATTAGTATGCCTAGTCCCAACAATGCCAAGGCCAAACGAGGAGTGAAAGTGGTGACGTAGGATTCGATTATGTGCCCAATCCATATCTCATCTTAAGCAGGGCACAACTCCTTCACATGGCCCGGATATATCCTATCAAGCTCTCAACCATCCCTTCGCGACAAATTCGCTCCAAACACCTCCGATTTCTTTTGCTAGATCCTCGGCGCTCTTCCCCTCGGCGTCCTTCAAACTCCGAATGTCCACTTCATCTTCTCCACTTTCTCCCCTCATAATACCAAACACCTCCGCCTCTTGAAAAACCTCAGCCGGGAAACTCAAAAGGTCGAGATTACTCGCGAGCAACAAAAGCAGCCATGCGACTTCGCGACTTTGTGCCTGCACCGCCGCATGGAGACCCGATTGCATGTCACCCATAGGGTCCTGATAGCGAAGAAGCGTTGAAGCAGTAATCTTGGGTCGCGTAGAGCCAGTTTCGTCCTCGACGTCTCCCATTTCTTCATCGGAGTCCTCGTCGTCATCCAACATTCCGCATATGGCCTTGAAATCGCCTTCGCGACAGAATTCCAGAAAGGCGCGACATTTTCGTTCCTCAGGATATGCCTTCAGATATGATTCCTCTGCCAGCAATGGTAATATGTCTAGATTTGTCTGCAGTCCGCCCTCGTTGTTGAGGTCACATAGGACTTGTTGTTGACCAGTGGCGGATGTGCTTGCGATATTTTGGCTGCAGTTGGGGCATTGCGTTATTTGGTAGGCTTCAAGGAGGCACTGCCTGCATAGAATTTAGTAACGTCCCCTGGTCTCACTGGAAATGTTCGCATACCAATGAAAATGACATCCACAATTGAGGTGAACGTCGTCTGGTACCGTCTCTGATGCAGCCGCGGGTGCTTTCCCAGAGGAGCTAGCAATGGGTTGCTCTTCCTCCTCGTCGGGTTCAATTTCGATAACAAGAGGGTCTTTGCAGTCAACGCAAGTGGCCATGATTATGAATGCAGGGTCGTTGGTGTTTGGTAATTTGTTCGACGTGAAAAGAGAGTGCGCTGTGCGGAGAGAAAAGGGTTTGGTGGGGCTGGCATCGGAATTTTTTGGTGCCAAGCAGCGCGAGGGGCACACTTGACGCGACAACTGGCACCAAAGACGCGTAGACGTCATCTGATCCAAAGGATGTACATTCCATCAAGTCAGTACCACGAACCACGAACTGCGAACTGCGAACTGCGAACTGCGAACTGCGAACTGCGAACTACGGGCTACGAACCACTGTAAACGGATAAAAGAATACTACACCATTGTTTTTACTAATTTGGCGGTTCGTAAACTAGCCCCCTCTCAACACCCAACCCCTGCAACCCCCCCAACGTTCCATCAACAATCTTCCCCAAGACTTCTCTCCCCGCATCACAACCTTCCCAATCATCATCAAAATCGAAGTTCCTGTCCTTGCCCTCTTCATCTTTTGAAGCAATTACAACAGCGCGTCCATATACAGTCTCGTCACATGCAACCCTCAACACCCCCGCAACCGCGTCCTCAACCTCGCCCATCTGCACACCCCTACGATCAAGCAAAGGCTTTACCCCCGCTGTCATGTCCGTCTTGATAAATGTCGGCGCGATGAGATTGGTGCGAAATGGCGTATGCGGTGCAAGGATGTTGACCGAATGCCGGATCGACTTCCATAGCCCTCGGACACCGAATTTGGAGGCCTGGTAGTCGGGCACGTTGTTCAGCGGGACGTAACCTGCAACGCTGCTAAAGAAGATCAATTGCTTGCTTGGATTGTTTGGTTCGCCTTCTTGGGGCGCTGGGAGAAGCGTTTTGTGGAAGTAGTAGAGTGCAAGATGCGCCGTGTGAAAAGTTCCAGTGAGATTCACGTCTAACACGGTGGTAGGAGGCGCTGCTGGGTCCGGGTCGGAGGATGCGATGTTTTCCTCGAACCATCTACGGAGAGAAGTTGCGTTGATCCCAGCACTGGTCAAGACGATGTCGAGGCTATTGTGTGGGTGGAAGGAGATGGCCGATTTGAAGCCGGCATTCTGGGATTCAAAGGATGATACATCGGCTTTGATGAACTGCACACTGATCGGTGATTGTTAGTACCACCAGAGGAACACAACGCAAGTTTCGAGCCTGTGTGAAACACTTACTGGTGACCATCTTTACTCAAACTCTCGGTAAGTGCACTGCCTTTCTCCTCATTGAGATCTAGGATCGTAACATAGGCCCTAGACAATGTCAGCTCAACAACAAAGTATGAAGTAATTCAACATACCCCGCCTGAGCAAAGGCAGCCACACATCCCGCACCCAAACCATTGGCTCCACCTGTAACGACAACACTTTTGTTCTTCAAATTGCCTGTCTCAACTGCCTTCGAAAAGTCAACTTTATTCGTGACATAGAACGAATCCGGCAAAGTTGATTCACTCATGGTATTGCACGGGGCGAGGGTGAGGGGTATCTGATGTACTTGAGACAGCTCTGCGGAACAAATATATATATATATATATATGCGTTTCCAGGTACCTCGGCTCCAGCTGCCACGCCCCGGCTGACAGACTTGAAAGGAATGTGTTGGAGCTTACTTCCGGAATTGATAGGCCAGGGTAGCACTAGCCCCGATGCGGGGAAACCGTAGTGGAAATTTGGGGGCTAAAATCCTTCGTGGGTAATGGTAAGTATATAATAGTCTGCTTGTGGAGTCTAATCTTGTGAGAATCATGTTGGGTTGAACACTAGGCCTTCAATTTCCGTTGTCTTGATTTAGGAAAGAATGGGTGTGCTGATTGAATTCCAGCTTATTGCGCACGCTAATGACTTCGTGCCTACGATACATTCTCCAAAAGCATGGCTGCACATTTCCCTTAGTCAAGACCTCTTGGGAACCCTAGATGTTACTCTTCTAATTCATATTTGCCTGCCTATAAATCTAGTTTTGAAAGAAATCGTCTGCATATGCAAGGAAAGGAAGCTGAACTTTTTAATTCAATTCATGGCTTTGAAGTCTAATTCGCGTTATCTGAACAGAGTATTGTTGCGCCTTCAACAATTGAAAACACTATGAAACAGAGCTAAGAATGGAAAAATAGGTCATATGTGTTTTTTCAAATTTCAGGGCGAAGTGATAGATGCGGGCCCAGCTGCAGCATCCGTAAATGGTTTCGCGTCCTTGACACACCAAGTTCCGCCCACCGACCTTTGTACCAACACAACTACCATCATCTCAATATTCATTACTTTTCCATTTAACATTCATTAAGTTGAAGTAGAGAAATTCTCAGGAGCCTTCATGCGTCTTCGGAGTTTGCCTCTGAAGTTTTCTTCTTAGCTGTGGAGAATCCCATAGACTGCACTCACTCAATACATTGCGATACCCCACCGGGATATTTAATATCCCCATGCACAACACCCTAATAACTGAGCGCTGGCTACTGCAATTGATAAAAGCGTCGAAATAATCGAATTAATATTCAGTTCCTAAAATGTCGAGGTGTGCCACGTCACTGAAGTAGCGAGGCAGAATCCACCTTCCTGGGATTGTCCAGCACTTGATTCACATCTCCCACCTTCTACGTGGCTGATGATAATGTTTCATAGATAAGACTATGTAGGCAGGTGTGTGCATTTCCTGCTACTGGATCCTCCAAGTTGCGCTGTGTCCTCTTGGAATTACCTAACTACCCATGTGGCGTCTGTGATTCATTCAAGTTCGGAATATACCTACAGTATGCCTTCCGAGCCCCGAACATCCCCTTCATGCTTTTTTGTCTCCTTTAGTAGTCGATTTACGAAACTAACACAGCTGAGATGATATAGTTCAGGTGCTCATTCTGAACTGAGATGTTGATTGGTTCATCTAGAAAAGGGCTTTCAAACAGAACAGATGACCACTCGCGTGCTGACACCGCGTTCGCTCGAGAGTCAGCTCCGTCAGCCGGGATGGCTTTGAGAATCGCAAACCTTTGCCTTATACCCAAATGAGATAATGAGCCGCTTCTTCGATTGTCTTTTTCGCTCTCTTCTATTTTGTCTTCAGGTTTGATTTTTGAATGAGCGGTCAGGTCTCAGCTGCCTAGATTTGAAAATCTAATGGGAGCTCGGACTATGTGCATCTCACATGAGAACACCAGATATTTGATAGAGCATATTTCCACCTTGAATCGGCTCTTGCTTTGCAGCCAGCTCTCATAACAATTTGCTCCGTCTTTCTCCGTCCTTGAGCGGCTTCCATACTCCCATTATGGGCTCTATAGCACAGCCGCCATCTCTGCGCGCCGAGATCCTCGAACGCACCCACATCCTCAAAGACATCCTTGCTCACATCGACCGGTACTCTAGCGAGTATGACAAAATTGACTATTCCGCCCTCAAAGAGGACGTCCTGAAACCTGTGCTTGCAGACGACTTCGATCCCGAAACGCAGATCCGCGGCTTCTTAAAGACCTTTCGACACACACTCTCCTACAAAGCTGCGTTCTCTCGGATCGCGAGCGATGATTTGAAGGACCGGATTGATGCATTCATCGATGGCAAACGGGCAAAGGATGCAATTGGTGATCGGGGATTCCATTTGTTGTCGCACAAGAGCGAGCCCGTGCAACATCATTTCACGCTTATTGCTGAGATTAAGAAACTTTTGGTGGATGGGCTGGAGCTGAAGGCTATTGTAAAGGATATCCTGCATCCGAAACATCAGCATGTAAAGGATCTTCCAATCATTTACGAGGATGTTCGCAATACGCAAGTCGTCGAGGTAAGTCTCTCATAATTCATCTACGACAGAATCTACAGCCTGATATGGATTAGTGTTACAGCAATGTTCCGTTCGAGAACTGGGGCTTAACGGTCAAAAACACCCCTCGTCTGACTTTCCTTCCAAACACCGTACGGGGGGTACAAAATATTGTTCACTTCGCCATCAAGCATGGATACCGAGTGCGCTGTGCCGGGTATAGACATAGTTGGTCCTCTATCTTCTCGGAAGATAATGGTATTTTCATTTCATTCGTCAATCTGAACACTGTCACGACACTGCCTGATCCCATGTCCATTGTTCCAGGGGAGTACAATACGAATACAGTTCCGGAACTGAAGACTATCGAGTTGAAGGAAGTGACCGTACCAGGTAAAAAGGCACTTTGTCGCATTGGTGCCGCGGTGACGAATGAAGAGTTTAGACGCTGGTCGGTTGCGGGAAGGGCTTGGACTTTTCCTGCGGATGTGATTCTTGTAGAGGTTTGTTGCAAACCCCATCTATTATCTATAATATCATAGTGAGCTGATGTTTCACAGGTCACTATAGGTGGCGTCAATGGCCCGATCTGCCATGGTGCTGGTATTTCGCACAAAACGCTCTCTGATTATGTTCGTCGGATTGAATATGTCGACTGCAATGGAAAACTGCAAGCGGTGGATGATCCGTATCACCTGAAAGCAGCAGCTGGAGCGTTTGGACTTCTTGGTGTTGTTACTCATATTACCTTCGAGCTGGATGCAATGTCCTATGCAATTATGGTACGTACCTATATATACTACCAACACATACATACAATACAGTACTGACGAGTAACTGCACACAGCAACCCTTAAAAGAAGACGTAGGCCTCGGCGTCCCTCCTCTGTCCAAAGAAGACATCCCCGTCGCGCTCCGAAGCAAATGGTACGATTCCCCTGACGCCTCCGAGTATCTCTCCCGCGCCACTGCCGAATTCCATCGCCGCGCCGCCAACGACTACTACAGTGAATGGTTCTGGTTCACGTACCAAAAGAAAATCTGGACCAACACCTTTAATACCACTACGGACCCCATTGGTTCTATCAACTACCCCGACGATGCTAACGTCTTCCTGCAATGGATCCAAGGCTGGCTCGGCGGCCTCATAACCAGCACCCCCTTCTTCAACGCCATCCCCGGCTACTGGCAAGCCCAGCTCCTCGCCTCCCTCAGCATGGCCGCCCTACCCCCAACAATCGGCGAATCCAAAACACAAACGTACAAAACACTTCTACCCGATGCTCTACATTTCCGGCGCGGCGTTCAGAATATGAGAGTGCGTGATCTGGAATTGCAGATCCCGCTTCCACCGCGTAAGGATGATCCTACGAAGCCGGATTTTAGCATCGTACAGAGAGCGTGGTGGGATGTTATTAAGCTTGTGTATGCCGAGGCTGAGACGGGGGATGATGCCTCGTCGGCAATGAGGCTGGCGCTTGAGATGCGTATCATGGGTGGAAGCGATATCCTGCTCGCGCCGCAGAAGGGCAACGATCTGGGTACTTTGTCCATTGAAGTACTCACGCTTCCCGACGCCGTCTCGGATAACGAGTGGCATTCCTTTGCACAGCGCGTGGTCGATCTGTGGATGGGGTATGGGGGAAATGTACGACCGCATTGGGCGAAGGAGTGGGAGAGTTTTCAGTTTAGCGGGATGCCGGCGAAGATATATATGAGGGATGTTGCGTTTGTGGAGCAGATTGGGGAGTGGAGGGATGTGGTGGGGAGGATTGGGGAAGGGCAGGGATGGGGATTGGAAGGGATCAGGGGGCGGTTCTCGAATGGGTTGTGGGATGAGCTTTTGTTTGAATGAAGTTATGTAGTCTTTTGTTAGGGAAAGTGAAACAAGAGAAGTTGAGTATATTGAAAGTGTAGAAATTCCTTAAAGCATATGTTGAGATTGAAATGGCTTATTAATGTGATATGTAACATTCGAGACTAAGTATTTAAGGCACTAGATGTCTGCTTTCACATCTTTGTATTGCCTCGTAGGTAATATAGTCCTGGTGACTGATTGTTAAAAACATTATGCATTACTGATCTTGTACATATAATAAACATCACGTCAATATACCACATCCACGGTTCTAGTAACCTGAATCCCCCCCTTCATCCCCATCTTCTTCTCCTCTCCCATCTCCCCGCCACTCCCACTCCCTGTACTTGATGTCCTCCCCGTTCCCACAATCCCCACCTCATCCTCATCCCAGCCACCCCTACTCCTCCCTATTCCCACCATCGATCGCGCCGGCTCCACGACCTCCATCGCAAGCGGCGCCTGCGACCCCGTATCCGTCCCTTTAATAAACGATGGCCTCGACACAACCTTCCGGCTTCCGCTCCCGCCCGCGTAGCGCTGGCTGGAGCGGCCAGTCGTGGGGCGGCGGCCCATGCAGAGGGCGTAGACGGGTTTAAGGGCCGGGATGGAACCGCAGACTATTGAGACAATGATTTCGATTCTGGGTGTGTTAGAAGATGGTTGAGATGGGATAGGATGATGGATAAACTTACCCGGTCCACATGAAGAGACCGTAGGTTTCCCATGTTATGTCTGAGCGGGCGTTTAGCGCGGAGAGCTTGGTTGCTTTGACGGCGGAACAGACGCCCGTTCTGTGGGAATGAAGTCAGTAACTATCAGCTTTGGATTCGAGTTCGACAATTCCATCCCATCCCATACACAAAAAATCCATGAGCCTGAAACTGAAAGAGAAACACTTACATGCACCCACACCCCAATAACACGCACAAACCAACCTTCTTCCTCACCTCCGTCCGAAGTCCCCACACAAGACTAATCGGCAGCGCCGCCAAAAAGAAATCCATCGCCGCATGACAAGCAGCCCCATAAATCGAAAAACTGCTCTGGATCGCCGGATCCCAGCACTTCGTCCTGCTCTTCACATCCCCATCCCACAACGCAGCGGGGTCTTCACACTGCGCAAACGTCAACACGATCATGATAATCGTGTTCGCCGTCGTGATTGCGCTCGCTACATACAGCGAGTAGCGTCGCCATACGGAGGCGCGGTTGAGTAGCCGGATGATGAGGAATGCGACGGAGATTTTAGTGGAGCCGAGACAGAAGATGGCGAGAGGTTGGGCGATCCAGTTCAGTTTTACGAGGTAGGTCATTTGGAGCGGGTCTTGGACAAGGTAAACGAGGTGACGGGTTCCACCAGAGAGGGAGAAGAGAGAGACGAGGACTGTGAGAGGGAGGAAAACGATCTGGTGGTTGGGTTAGTCAGTGTTGGTCATGGGAGGGAGGAATGAAGATGGAGTGAGAATGATAGAGAGATATATGGAAACTCACCCAGGTTACGAGCATACACCAGTCATCGATTCCGATCCCTGCAATGCTGAACCGCGCGCAGAGTCTCCCGACTACGAATATGAGAGTGAGGGCGCATCCCGTGATGTAGGTCGCTGCGAGGTGGGCTCCTCGATCATGGTCTGGGTATCCGAATTCTTGCTCTAACGGCATGATTGCGGAGTCGAACAACCAGGTATGTGGGAACACTGTTATGATTTGGCGTGGATGATGTGTTCGAGTTCGGGATCGAGTCTTGCCTGTCTAGTATACTCGACTGATTATATCCGTGATCGACATTCTCCTCGCACCAAAAACAGATGTGTATATAGTCAAAGTCGTCAATCTTAAGCGCACAAAAACGGGATCCTCGATAACCAAAGCAAGATCTATTCCAGAGCGAGGGGCACCAGTCTATTGTATAAGGGGTGCGGTGCCACCCCAATCCACTGGACGGGCCAGATGTGCGCATTCTGCTTCTTTCCCCGCACCTTACCTTTCAACCCTGTGCCTCACGACTCAGCGCCGCCGCAACTGAAGCTTGTGATCACAGCGGGACAGCCAACGGAGTCCAACTCCAAGCCAGAAGTGACAGTGCAATGCAGTGCCGTGTCCAGGGCCCGTCACCAAACACCACAGAAACAAGGCCGTTAGTCCAGGACGCCCGGGATCCAGAATTCTTGTTCCTGAATTGTAAGACTGGAGTCCTTGTGTTACGTGCAGTTGTATGGCTTTTTTCGGCTGTGATCGTCGCTCTTTTCGGAAGGTGAGGCACTGTCCCCTGACTAGTTGCGGTGATGGGATCCGTGCACGTGCATTAGCTTCGGGCGAAATGCGACGAGCTGGTGGATTGTTATACTTGTAGTCCACGTGGAAAGGGTTTTGTGTTGTGTAATGTGTAGCGATGAGGGCCGTGGGTGGCAGTGACAGTGGCACTGGTGGCAAAGCTTATCTATACAGTGACTATGTCCATACACAGTATTTGTTGGCGGTGTTGGACGGAGCGTTGTCTAGTAGTGCATGGAGCGGCACAGCAACTCGGAGACGTCTTCGAAGAAGGTGGAGGATTGTCAGCAGTTGGAAGGTCCTGCGCGCACAGTGGGTTGCGCATTGTCTTGTCTGGATTGTTATGAACGGCGACGAACGTGCGCTAGGGGTATGATACCGGTAAGTCATGATTGCTTCGCTCAGGAGGTGGGGGTGGGTGGAAAGTAACTACTACTACGTGCAAGCTACTGTATTGTGAACCTTGGAAATGCCGCCTTTCCAAACATTTGGCGAGACGTGCTACGCAAACTCTAAGATGCCGTCTCGTCAACAGTGACAGGCGTCAACTTAGTCACAACTTTACGTCGCCGCTAATCCCTTGTGTTGGCTGAGTGGCGGTACACAGTTGGACCTTGTTGGTATCCGGGGATGTAGAGCGGGGCGGATTTATTGGTTGGGACCCTTGGAGGATGAATGGACCGCCGGCGATAGCCAGGAATCGTTGCCCGGTGATGCGCCATGAGGAGGCGTTGGATTTGCAAATAGTGAGGAAGATCTGACGTGCAAGTGAGTTACACAAAACACGTGGGGTCGGACGTTGTCGTAACTAATTATCGAATATGGCCATTGTTTGATGTACTCCGTTCATGCATAAGCTTAGCCGACCTTAAACCTTCTGTACTGTGTACAACACCGGACCGCACACCCTTGGTCTAGGGAAAAGAAGAGAAAAATAAACACTTTGGTATCTAAAACGATATGCCTACCTGAAGTAAGGCGAATAACGGGAATGATTATTGTTGCGTCCTTGGCAGTAGGCCCCTTAGGTCGCTGCACCTCTGCTCTCGCCCTGCGTCCTGGCCCTCCATGCGCATTTTAATACTCCTATCCTTTCCTGCCTCTCTATTCGTGAACAAAAACCTCTTGGGGTTCGTCGGATCCACTGCATTCCAGACGGGATTTTTGGGGTTCTTGTCTGGGTTGGGATCCAGATGCTTGATGAAAGAAATGAAATATTCCGACACCTCGTTCATTGGTCGACTGAGGACCCGACCAACGGTAGCGGCATGCTTAGTGCCGAAGCCGTTGTCGTTGTCAGGGCCCCATGTGACATCCCACTGGTATTGCCAAGCCTTGACTGAGCTCGGATTGTGCTTGCTGATGGCGTTAGAGGAAAGATACGCAGGGCAAATGTACCGAATGTCGCCCTGTGCCTTTGCGACGGCGTCCCAGTACTTGCCCGAATCCGGCCAGTGCCTGTCGTTGGGGTAGTTCTTTGCCAACAGATTGAGGTCGTCGTCCGTCAACAGCGGATAGTGGTCCTTCAGATAAGACTTGAAGTCGCCCAGTGTCTCCGTGTTCTTCTTCACCTGGTCGGACCCCTCGTTGGTGGTGAATCCGATTATGGTGGGGACTTTCGCATAACGTCCTTGGAGGATGGCAGATAGGCCTGGCTCTGTCCACATGCCTCCCTCGGGTTCGATTGTTGGTGCCCACATCCACCGAGGCGGCGAGTTGCGGCCGGGGAATGACATGGGATAATTCTGGAAATAGAGATCTGCAACAGATGCGTTACGAACGCACCCCACGGAAAGATCTGTACAATTGAGGCCCAGTGCAACGTTCTCCCAGAATGTGTTTGACTGGTTCTTGTTGAAGAAAGTTGGTGCAGCAGGGGATTGCGTTATGGCACCGTGGAACAATGCTTTCCTCCCACTGCCCGGCACTGGAAATGTGTGATCACCACCGTTAGCGGAGAGATGAAGCAACACAGATGCCGCACCTGCGCTCGTACCCATTATGACCACATGGTCTGGATTCCCCCCAAAGTACCGAATGTACTTTTGTATCCATTCCAACGACGCCCTCTGGTCTCGCAGGCCCATGTTGAAGTCGCCATCTTTCTCGATCTCGTCTCCACTGAGGAATCCATATATGCCATTGCGATAATACATAGTGACGCAGACAACACCTTTGTCGTTTTTGCCCTTGCTCTTTTCCACAAATTCGCCACAGTTGGAACGTCCAGGCAGATGGAAACCCCCTCCTGGAATATTCACAATAACAGGCAGGTCGTCTCCGGCCTCAGCATCGATGGGCGTGAAAACATTTAGGCTAAGGCAGTCTTCAGTGTGCTCGGCATAGAGACCAGAAATATTATCAGACGCAATATTCCGATTCCGCTGGCTTGGATCGATCTTCTGTATACGCGGGCACATGCCCAACTGCCCTGACCACTCCAGAGTGCCATTGGTATTGTATAGTGGTGGCGGTTGGGGACCTCGGAAGCGGTTCTTGCCCCACGCAGGCGCCGCATACGGCATGTTCCAATAGTACCGAACATTCTCGCTCTTCCTGGGCCGTATAGACAGATAGTCAAGGTCGACACGGTCAGGATCATTGGGGTCTTTTGCGGGAGCGACGAAGCCCGTGGAGGACTTTGTGGTGTCCTTCGGGCCTTGTGGGATCCTGGGAAGCCATTCGGGGTTCAACTGGTAGTGTGTGGGGATAAGCGCGAAGGTAACGATCAATACGAAGACACCCGCGGCGATGACGAGGGGGAGCAGCCGACGACCGAGCATGGCGACCATGATGGAGATTTTTGACCCGCGAAGGGAGGATTCGGCGCTGAAGAGAGAGGGGGAAAGGTAGAGAGAGATAGATAGATAGATAACCGCTAGAGGAAGTGCGGGATGGGAGAAAAAAAAAGAAAAGACAAGAATCAGAAGCGAATTACACGACAGCAGCTCATGCGCTCAACACATGCACATTGCTGGTCGTGGGTGAGAATCAAACTGTACCGCGTGCAACTTAGCCACCCTGATTTTGGATTTGTTGCCCGCTCATAGAGTGAGTGGTTTGGTTTGAATCTTGGAACGCGTGGCACAGAAAGGGGGCGCCTGTATGACGCAAGACACGTCGGAAAGAGCGGAACGGACGGCCTTGGCGATGTCTTGACTTGTTCTTTGCTCCGCTCCGCCATTGTTATGGTTATCGCAATTGCGCTGTTGACATGGTGTTTTGGTGGTGAAATTGGATGTGGGTGTAGGGTCGTGCATTCGTGGAAAGTGATCGCGTGTTGCATGTCATCAAACAACTGTGTTCCGAGGAGTGGCTGATGGCTGAGCGGCCATGGCGTCCAATGCCGGTAGGCTTTTGTATACGATCCGACAAGGGGTTGACGACTGCGAACCGAAAATCCAGACGTCCACAAACGTGCACAGCAATTCTGTAGTACTGGTACTGCATATATTATGTATAAATGCGAGGAGAATAGCAGGTTGACCCACAATGTCACTGGAAATGGCAAATTCGCTCAATTGCTAACCATCGTAAATACGGCCCAACTCACTCGGCAAAAAGACCGCAGCCTGCTCGCAAACTAGGGCCGTGAGGTCTGCTCTCAACAATAAAGAGCAATATATGTAATATTAGCTGGCAAAGTATCATCAACCAAAGCACAAAGCTTCCTTGGTGTAGTTGGTTATCACGTGGGTCTCATATCAAACATATGATTTGGCAACATGCCAGAGCGATCCCAAGGCCGCCAGTTCGAGTCTGGCAGGGAGCAAGCTTTCTTTTTTTGCCGTTGCAGAGTGGTTCCAGTGTTGGTAGCCGGCGCTTGGGTGGAAGATGCGGGGGTGGGGGCTGTCCAGGGGCCAGCGGCAAGCCGTGCTTCGTTAGCCGATCTTCTGGCAAATCGTCTGCACTCCTCCTTTTTTTGCCCTTTTTTCTTAATTTATGTTTCATAGAATATACGTAGTACACAGGATGGCCGCATGAAGAAAATGCACACTCGGTAGTACTGTGATTTATTGCTGGCCTTTCTGATGTATGGTGTGAATTGCCCATTGGCCGAAAGGGGTGTTGTTCGTGACTAACGAGTGCCCAGCGCGCCTACCTTGTATAATCTTGGATTTTCCACTCTGCAAAGACGCCATCTTTTATACACCGCTTCACCGTTCATTACAAAGTGCGCATCGGGATAAAATGATGCGGCCCGTCGTATTGATTTCGCTTCGTCCCTTGTTTCCACCGATCCCCAAAGATGCTGCGGTTCGTCTAATAGTTCCATCGGACTGTTTTGCAATACATGTTTATAGAATAGGACAACGACACAGTGGGCATCTGCCCCCGAGAATCTGCCCTCGCGAGAGTATCTTTACTTGCACTCGATCCCCTCACGAGCAGTCCTGTCTTTGCTTTCCGCTGATTCTCCGTCATCTCAAGGCGAATCATTGAGAACTGATAAGCGCCCTGCTGTTCAGTTCAGCCGCATCGTGGCGCTTGCTAAACATCCTTCCATAGCTACTCTCATACTCACGATGCTTCCATCATTCTACACCACTGCTTCCAAAATTTAGCCCGCCATATGGCTGTACTGCTCAGTGTGGTCTCCTCCAGCAGTAAACCCTCATGAATTTCCCAATTTCCGCCGTCATTTCCAATCAGTTGAGAAGCCGCCTATGTTAGAATCTTCAACATTATCAGGAACTCGCCCAGTACCAGCGTTGTGCCGCACTCGGTATTTGAAACTTGAATCTGGATAAGGCCATCCGCCTCTTCTACAGAAGCGCTAAACCCGACTTTATCATTGATATTCTTGATGAACGCAACGAGATAACCGCCCACGGCTGAAACACCCAACATGGAAAGTACCGAAGCTATAAAAACCTATTCTATGTGACGATTTACTCTTTATAGATGATACCCTCCTCCGTCTTTTGCAATTTCCAAGTCATTACACTCCATTTTTGTACTGTCTACACATTCTTTTATCCAATGCTTTGTTCCACATTCGCTTGATACTCTCTCATTGTCACTCGTTTTCATTCGTTCAATCTTCAGTTGTATTCAATCTTTAGTTTTCCCACCGCAATCGATACATGTTTGACTGTACCTTGTTTATCAACTTCCTCATTCGAATTTCTTGTTCATAGTCATGGACGTCTACACCGAGCCACCATCGAACATCTACATTACGGGCAAATTATTTAAGTTTCCATGCGAAGGCGGAGATGTGCTGGCCATCTCTGTCTCGAATTCATTTGCTCTTCTCCTCAGCGCCGTGTACGCCATCCTGACCATATATCTTTCCACCGCTCTTTGGAATGTTCTTGTTTATGTGGTCATGCTCACGGCTCGACAGGAAAGAGCTATGGCGTGGAATCTCGTTCTCTCTATTTTCTGGAATTCGGCAGAGCCGGTGGTCGCCTTTTCCAACCTTTTTACAACTTCCAATCGGTTGCTCCGCCGCGACTCTTCCTCTGGATTAAAGGATCCATCAGTTCGCTTGGGAATAAAGCTCATGATTTTCTCCTTTCTGATTGCCGGGGGAAGTATTACTGGGGGTATCTTGATCCCTTCGCAACTTAGCCTTGGCTCAGTAGCCCCTGTCAACCCCATTTCAGTCTATATCCCCGGAACTGCTACTCAGCAAAGCATGGGTACCTCTATTCGAATGGGCATGTTGAACAAGCCAGCTACTATCCGTGCCCTTGGAAGCGCCGAAGCCTCCAAAGTCACTCTCCGCAACCGCGTCCACGTTTATCAAGAGGGCACCGATGCTAGCACCGATAACAAGCCCGACTTCACTATTAAATACAGCTACAACTTCACCGGTGTCGAACTTGGACTACCACACTCGCTTGGTCTTTTCCACACTGTTAAAGGCAAGTGCTGGACCGACTATAGCTGGCTGCGTCATGAGCCCGGTAATTCCACATTGAAGATGGACTACTATGATCATTGGAACCTCGGGAACAACAAATCGCAGAGTTTTGTCCACGGGGCTAACAGCCTCAATGTCAACCATCAACTCGGCGTTACTGGCGCTGTGCATCCTGATCTCGTTGCTGACGCTGACCTCGTTGCCAATCCTCCCTCCAACATGTCGTATGCCATTCTATATTCCACCGCGCACTTGGCCTCCACCACTGAATCCAACGATGCCATGTATCAGACCGAACTGATGCCCACATCCTACCCGCTGCGCAACATCTATCCTTTTCGCATCCGCGCCGAACGTCCAGCCCTCTCTTGCTGGCAATCCAGCGAATTCTGCGTCCACGGCCAGTGCAACAGTCTGAACGACATCGCCAAGAAAAATCCTCCTACCCTCCCTCCAGCCACCATCCTAACGCTGTCTCGCATCGCGACTCCAGTAATTGTTCGTATCACAAACGCCATGGGTCCTTCCTCACTCATGTCTTTCTACGGCCCCCAACCCGGATCGTCAGTGGATGCAGGTGGTAGCTCGGCAATTGCGGATTTCGAACGCATGATCATGGGCGCTTATCTACTGTCGCGCAACCTCTTCCGTGACACGGCGATGGCGACGCCAGTGGATGGCTTCACAAACATGATACTTAATGCTAAGAACCAACCTCATGAGGGCACTGGCAATTTTGTGATTGAATCTGGACTCGTCACTGCTCTATCGTTTTGGTGGCTCGTCGCGTTACCAACGGCAGCGGTACTGCTTTTCTTGGTGGGTGTTATATTGGGAGGAATGGTGAGGAGTGTTGGTGAGGGGAATTTGAGAGTTCGGCCTGCGCAGAGGGAGAGGATGGTTGCATTGTCGATGGGACAGTTGTTCCGCAGAGCAAGTTGGAGAGGTGAAGAGTTCTGGACTAAGAGGTTTGCGAATAGAATGATTCCTGTGCCAGTGGATGACAAAGAGGAATTGGGTTGGGATAGTAAGGAGACGAATGAGGTGGAGAAGATGGATACGGTGTAATGATTTGACAAGCAGGAAGGGGTTTAATAGCTGCAAAGTGGTCAAAATTGGCCATAAGGTAAGTGAAGTTTGGGGAATGGTTATGAAATTACGGTCCGAGTTTGCCAGGTGCAATATGGTTGTGATGGGCTGGAGACTCACTGTACGGTATTTAAATAGTGAAAAAGGAACCGGAATTGGGTATATTTACAGTTGAATGACTGTATATGACCCTTGTCATTATATCTTGCATCGATTCTGGTTCCATGACAGTAAATTGTTACCAGCGAATGTTTAATATTATTGTGATCTTCCGAGATCCAAATGTCAAAAAAAGTTTCGATCCGTGCCAACTACATCTCCGTGCAAACCCATCCCCACCCTAAAAATAAAACGCCTTAACCGCGATCTGCATACCACGAAGTGAAATAGAAAAATCCACTTTCACATTCTCCTGCCTTATATCCTTCAACAAGTAATCCCCTGAATCCCCTAGTCCCTCATTCGCCACTGTATCAATCCTAAACCTCACATCCTGCGCCACATACTTATAAGTCCCATCGCCCTTACCCCTAGCAGGCAAAACCTCCAACGCCACTGTATCTACCTGGCCCGCGACAACTGGAGGTAGTACCGGCGAAAGCATCATCGTATTCGCCGCCGTACTCTCGAACCTCGGCCATGGCAGCTTCAAATACAGCACGGAACTCTCCAGCTCAGGTGGGCATTGATTCCGCCTGCGACCAAAGATGTCGTCGCGGTAGTCGCGGAAGCCTGTGAGTTGGTCTTTGAAGACCCAGCAGAAACGTACTTCATCGCCTTCTTTGATGTGCTCACCTTCGGTCACGGCGCCGACCTTGAGAATACGCCAGTATTGGTTTTCGTCGCTGTCAGACATGCCGGGGAGGAAGACGCCTTGTTGGTTGCGGAAGACGACGATGTGGGATACAGGGGCGCCTTTGGGTGGTTCGATGGGTTTGGTGGCATCGACGGGTTTGTTGGGGTCCGGGGGTTCGATGTATGGGTTGGTGCGGAGGATGATGCGGGAACCGTGAGTGAGCTAGGTTGTGGAGGTTAGGTTTGTGGGAAGGATTGTCTAGGGGAGCTTACGGATTCGCTGAATGGGGCGAGGATGTTCCACTATACATGTAACAATCAGCTTCGTTTCATTGGAGAGACTTCTTTGAGTGTTATACCTCTGTGTGGGTGAATTCGGCATTGTATTGGGCGCCGAAGGGAGTGCCGCCCACTATGCTCTTGCTGTAGCCTTGGAGAACTGGAGCGCGGAAGCTGGATCATGTGAGCTTTAAATTTCCTTCTCATGAATTTATTTTTGTCGTTGAAAACTTACTTGGCTGGGCCGAAAAGTGCTATTTCCGTTGGATATTCAATCATTCTACCCCAGAAATTCAGCCGGTCCACACCCATCAGCCTCGGCTTGGATCCACCAAACGCACTGGGATCGTGACCGAGATAGTAGGATGGATCAGCCTCGTTTTGCTTAGAGAGTCCGTTTGTTGGTGCAGTGAGGCGGAAGCGTGCCATGACCTGGCGGCTGTCGTCGAGCTCGATGTATTTGGATATTGCGGGTACGGCCTGGATGAACCAGCTCTTGACCTCGCGGTAGCCGGGAATATCGGCTATGATGTCGGCTAGAGGAGCCATGCCATCTCTCTGTGTCTTGTGTTGGTAGGGGATTCGGGACATATGGCGGGGGTTTAGGACTTACATTAATGACGCGCCAGAATTGATGCTTTGCTACGGTTGGCGCCCACAGACCTGGACTGTGTTCGTTAGTAAATTATAACTTGGGTAATTATATCGGTATTTCTTACTTGTTAGCCAGTATAGTATCTCCTCCTACCGCCTCGAATACGTTCGTTTCATCACTTTGCTTGTCCGTTTTGTTGTCTGATCCCTCCTTGCCCTGTTCCTGATCCCGCTTCACGCTTGCGCCAACGCCAACGGGGGTCGCCACCGTGACACCTACTGAAACTTTGAACTGCTCCTTCTGAGTTTCTTCTTCAGAAATACTCTTCCCTTTTGCAATCTTGGATGATTGTAAGCGTCCACCTAGTGTCAGATTTTGACAGAAGAGATGACCTGGATGTAGTTAGTGTTGCACATTGGTCGGATGTGTTGTAGATAATGCATGTAAAGCTCACCGTAGTCTGCATGAATTCTGCGTAAATCCTTTATGTTCTTCGTTACCCTAACTCTCTCGATGGCGGCAACAAGATCTGGGCTTGGCTCCAAGTCGTCTGCGTACAAGAACAGATCGCAACGTGGATACTAAATCTATGTATTAGCAACCATCCATTGTGGGGTCTTCAATATATCATACTAGGTATCTAGCAACGAAAGTTTTGCTCCAATTACCCTCAGTCTTCAAGGTAGATTTCGACTTGGAGCTTGCGTAACCTGCGCTCACTCCGACGGAGAATCCAGCATATCCACCTGACCTGGTGAATTTATTAGCATATATTGAAGGATGTTTTGCTTGTATGTAGGGACTGACATGGAAGCTTCGGTGGATTGAGAACTGAAATCATTGCGTGCCATGGACACTTCAAACTCATGTTCGGCAGCGGTGATTTCGATGCGTGAATCGTCGTTAACACGAAAGTTAGGAATACCCGCATCAGCCTTGGTGCGCAAAATAGGTTTTTGAGGAGGTGGAGGTAGTGGTGGCTGTGTTTCCTTCGTGCTGTTTTCATCAGGGACCTCAGCCGGGTCCTTCGTTGGTTCCTCAGCAGCATTCACTGGAAGTGGTGGATCAACACCAGCACCTCCCACAGCTTCTTTTGATCCTATGTCCTGTGATTGTGTAGAAGAGCCAGGTGGTATCGTATCCTTGTTTGCTGGAGGCTTCTCATTTGGAGCGTAGTCGGGTAAGTTCGCAATTGGATCCTCCATAATTTTGGACCTGAGTTTGAATGCGGCCTTTGGGGCACGAACGATGCGGTTAGTGCTCCGGTCAACAATCCAGCCATAAAAGACGCCGCAGTTCTGTAGAACCTTGTCCCATTGTTTGTCGTCAAGATAGCTCGCTCCGAATTCACCGGCTTTGGTGTCCGACCCAGTGAGAAACATAGACGCTTCTATTATGGGAACACGAGTCTTTTCGGTGAGCGGTGTCGCCACTTTCCCAGGATCGACTTTCGTCAATTCGGTGTTCGCCTTGATGTCAGGAGAAATATTCACCTTTGTTGGATTGTTCAGGGCCTGGTTGGTTTTATAGTAAATCTTGAATGATTGTGGAGATGCTGTGCTTGTGGTCGGTTTGGGTTTCTCTTTGTCTTTCTCGGTGGTCTCTGTGGTTTCGGCTGGTTCCATGACGAGGTAATCAGGAATTAGAATCTTCTCATCTGTCACAGTCGCTCCCGACGGAGTGCAGAACATGTGTACCGCAGAATAAGACGACATGCCAGGTATGAGCTTACGAAGACCTGCTAGCGTCATGTTCCCAACCTTGTCGACGTTTTCAATGGATTTGGAATGAAGGGAGCCTTTGTTGGTGGTTGCTGCACCTGCTGAAGCTTCCGTTGCATTTGCTGCCCACTGATATATCTGGAATATGAATGGGGTCACGGCAAGCAGTTCAGTGACTGTTTTGGGTGGTGTTGGAGGAACTGGCGCTGGTTCTTTGGGTGGTTTGACATATATCGTATCGGGTGCACCTTTGGTGCTCTCCTCGCCGTTGATCTCCAAGTAGTCTTCATACTTGACATCGTCGTCAACAGAGGAACCATCAGAGTAACAGAAGCTTTGATCTTGGGTACTAGATTTATGTTGTTCAGTGAATATGAACAAATGTAAAAGAGGCAACTGGTATAGAACACATACACTACTGTTCCAATCTTTGCACGTAGGGCACCCAATGTCACCTCTGATATGGTCAACCTGGAAGAATATTCAGTGAATCTGAAGTTGGTCGCCAGGAAGATGGGACTGACTGTGACTTCTGCAAAGTTGCAGTAGCCTTTCTCAAATCTTCTTTGATATTCCATTCGGTGATGCGAAGTGCCTTCGAACGCTGTTTCACCTCTGTGTTACTCATGTTGATCGTGCGAGAGTGGCCAGGTATGCTGGAGACGATAACGAAAAGTTCAATAGCAGTTCACAGCCGTCGCAATGCGGATATTTGGAGTAGAATCAAAACCTACGTTTACTGCCAACTTGAGTTACTAAATTTAACGTGGCGGTCAAAGACACCTTGAAATGCTTACCAACAAGATTTATTTTTCTCCTCCTGACGCATTTGATCATTGCCGAGTATCTAGAACATTGATGCAGCTACATGCATATCGATTTGGAGGGTAAAGTACCTATGAACTGCTCCGATGTTATCAGTAAGATCGAGGTGTTTGCTGCATGAACGGTGCTCCGTGGCTGGCTGCTCTCTTCGCTTACGGTACGAATGCGGAGTGCTCATAGTATGTTTGGTGTTCTCAGGTGTTAAATGTACGCCACATTGGACGAAGACGGGACGCAGCCTTGGCCAGTTTCCACTTCGAGGCTTCAGCTCGTGTTTAAGGCTTTGAACGCCACTTAGACGTTTTCTGCGTTCGGGGCGTCCCCACACCGCAAAGCCACCTGCATTTACCCGCATACACCTTCCATGCTCCTTCTTGACCTGTATTGAGGCAAGCTGACTCGCATGCAGAGGGATCGAGACTCACATACGGGAAACCGGAAACTACTTGCCATCACTGAAGACTTTCCCCAGGAATTTTAGTTGGCTCGTCATATTTCTTCGATTTGCAGATTCTTTCTCGGCTTGGTCTTCTTATTTCTACTGTTTCCTCCTGCGTTTCGCTAACGCATTCCCCTTCATTGTATCCGTTTTCACGATTCATTCTTACACGATTGAATATTGCGATGGCACTTTCACTTGCACCTTACAATGATTCGATGCGACTGGGCATGGGGTTCAACTCCTATACCCAAACACTGTGCATCGATCAAGCCGTTGAGGTTGGCAAAGACAGTGTCAAGACTATCAAATCCGACAACACTTCTCAAGTTGTATCGTACTCTTCGCGCTTCGTCGAAAAGCTTAGCGACGTTGTTGATTCCATGAACATTTCATACGGTTCTTCTATCAAGAAGGGTACCGTAGAGATATCTGGGAACACTAGTTCCGTCAGCGAGGACAAGATCAAATCATCCGATCTCAATGCGATTGTATCTGTGAAGGTACCACTTTGTCCTTTTATTAATCAATTCAACGGCTAATCAATAGCTCTAGGTTGTAAATCAAACGACTACACTTGTGGACGACTGCAAATTCAAGCCCATCCCAAGCATCAAGCCCAACTCTCCAAATTTCAATGATGTGTATGGAGATTGCTACATCTCTGGTGTGTAAATACACATGGCATATTTGCTTAGCTTGTAGCTTATCGTCAATTAGGTTTCATCGAAGGTGGCGATTTCACCGGACTTGTGTCAATGAAGGTCTTGGACAGGACGAAGACAGATCAGATCGTATCTTCGTAAGAGCCCATCATCTTGTTAAATGTGTTATGTTGTGATTTTACTAAACCATTTCCCTATTAGCATCAAAAGCAGCATGGGATCTGGGTCCAAACAAGAGTTCACCTTGGACAGCATGGAATCCAGTATCAACGGGTCAGTGAATGCAAATCTCAAGAACACTGAGACAACGATTTCTGTGAACTGGATGGGAGGAGGCCAGATTAAAACAGGTAAATTTTGATCAACCAAGACTTTTGCCTGCTGAAGTTCGCTAACAACTATGGTATATTGAAGCCGAACAACTTTGGGATATGGACACAATGTTCGCCGCAGCTGCAGCATTCCCATCTCAAGTTGCGCAATGCCCGCAACGCACATGGTACGTTTTTGATAATAAGAATTTGATCAATAGATTCTGATGAATCTCAGGGCAATTCTCACAAAGTATAAAGCCAACCGTGACTTTGTAGTGTGGGCCCAGGACAATGGTGAATTCACCCCATTGGATTACGAAAATGTTACTAGCTTCACCGGCGAACTTTTTGAGAACTTTATGGAGTATAAACAATTGTTGAAGAAGCTTCAACATGTGCTCCAAAATCGCGAGCACTATGTGGTCAAGGACGTATATAATGCGATCACTCTTGACGTACCTACTCTGATCGCGGTGCGAGGCGCTATGAGAAACGAAATGAGCAGTGAGTACCACTTGTAGGATTCTAAACCCAGTACATTGTTTATATTCTGACTTTATCGGCCTCAGAGATTGTAGAAGGTGTTGACATCCTTGCGAAAGATCCTGGCGTCCTCAAACGCCATAAAGAGCTTCAAGTACAGCCCACGAATTCGGTTGTACAAGGCATACTACTCGAGGCCGAGAATGGAAGACTCGGAAAGCACCCATCCGACAAAGCCTCACCGGGACCAGTTCGCAAAATTCAAGCTCAAGCGGCGTCGGGCCCCAAATTAGGAGAAGTTTCTTTTGACTTCGGATTACTCATAGCTCCAGAAATCTGGTCAGATCATATGCCCATCCACAAAGACGATATTGATGACGAAGTTCCTCCAACGGGGCCACCAACTGCACCTCCAACTGAAGGCTTCCCTCCGCCGCCAGAAGTTAACCCACAAGATCCTGTGCAATCTCCAACCCCTACACCAACACCAATTCCAGAACAACCTCCAACGCGTGACGCACTCAGAATCATTGGCGCAAGCTATGGAGGCAAAGACGTCACGGCAGATTTTCGTCGATTGATCACTGGCCAAACTTGGGATATCAACACTGGCACAATGGGCGGTCTGACCGATCCTTGGCCAGGGCATGCAAAGTCCTTTTCCGTTCTCTACTCTTACCCCGACGTTCCGGACGCCTATGGAGTTCTCACAGCAGGTACCGGAATGGAATATGCCTCTGTCTCAATCACGCCCAACAAATTCAAGCAAGCACTAGCACTCGGGGAGGCCTTGGATAAAACTGGGGCTAAACCTGGTCCTTTCTCGACCCTGGCAATTGAACATAATTCCGTGGCGGGCTGGCATAAACGGCGAGATGGATTGCGTATCCTAGCCGTAATATGGGGTCCCGAACAAATCTTCGATGTGATGGTTCTGGAGGATATTCATCAGACTATCATTCATGGCTATCCAATCGATCTAACTACTCTCGGGCTGTTCCCAGATACTTGGCGTGGGGCTGTCAAGACATGTACGATTTTCTATCAGTACATTGGTGGGGATATCCAGATGGCTAACGCGAAAGAGGGAGAGAAATTGTATATCAAGTAGTTCTGGAGGATATCAGCGACGTTGTGTACCCGGTTTCATATTGACGTGATCACATCCAAATTTCAGGTTTCGTTTATGCAGAATTGACGTATTTTTCCTGTTTGGCCCCAATTAGTACGAAATTGCACTGCGGAAGCAACTGCAAAGATAGTGATTTATGTTTTTCATTTGAACACATGTTTCCTCTGGCGATGTACATTGTTGAAATGGTTGTTGGGTGTGAGTCCGGCTCACGTGACTATCTAGTTCCTTAGCACAGTAGAATAGTTCTCTCACCCGAGCCTCTTACTGGTTCGGCACGACTTTAATCAATCAATTCAATTTCATCCTTTCTTCCACTCATCAATAGTCCATTCGAAAAAAAAGAATTGTCGAGATGGTAGAACAAAAACTTCAAATTTTGCATTTTTTGAATTTGAAGAATCCAATTATAACAAAAGAGCATTTAACTCGATTTGGACGATGCGCATACCCAGGATGCCGTTATTGTAGTTGCGTGTCCATGTCCCATCGGACAGCAAACAGGCTGACAACGCCCGTCTATTCTGAAAATATTATTGGAATAGCCAACAGAAACATGACAAATATTTAGCTCCAATAATCCCACATCTGAATGCTAATATACTAAAATATGCAGACATCGCTGTGGCATTGTGCTATGCAGCCAAGCTCGTCCCCGCAAGCCTTGCTCCAGCCCTGTTACATTTCTCGGCGATCTGAGCGAGGCTGCGGTGTGTTCAGCCCGCCACAGACCACGCAAGGAACTATTGGCTTGGCTCCGTCATGCAACCCATGAAAACAACCACACCTTTTGATTCTCTATGTATAGATAGCTTTGTCATGCCCTTTGTCTATGGAAATAGAACATGAGCTTATAGGACAGAAGTGAAAAGCTCGGAAAATATCGTAGAATTATCGGCGGTGTCGTGCTGACATCGCTTTCAGCTCAGCCCATTTTGCTTAGCTGACTATAAAAATGAATTGGGCCGTGTTATAGATATTCAATATACTTCCATGTCATCTGATGAGTGTGGCCATTAGCTGCAACTAGCTAGCTTTGCGAAATTAATCCCTCGATGGCGAATGATGTTTCCGGACCTTTCGCCGTGTTCTGTAGAGTACAGATTTGGGGTTGTGTTTTGTGATGCACTGAGAACATCCAACTAACATGATTGATACAGAATTTCATAGATCTATTCTAATCACAGATATAACACTCACAAGATCTTAACAAACCAGGTGTCCACTTCCAATGCCTGGAAATATCCTCATCTTCTAGCTTCGACTCTTCAGTATGCAAATCCGTATTCTTGCCTTGCCAAAACGACGAATCTCGGGTAAATTGAATGACAACAATAGTACCCAACGTATTTCTCTCATCATAATGGCACGAAGAGTGCGGTCGAATCATATAGACCAAGTTCCTTTCGTCACTAGCTACAACAAGTTTCCCTTTATACCTTGGCTCAAGGCTTCCTGGTGGCGTCAAAATTTGATGAAGTCTTCTTGAGCAAGGGCACATGTGAGCCGGTGGGGGCCACAGACGGATTGGGCTATACTTGAATACTTCAGTTTCTGTACTCCCAAAAGAGGCTGATAGGCGATTATTGCTCGATCCATACGCATGTTTTGTTGGCCGACGAGAACTGATCCGTATACGGAGACAGGGTCTATCTTGTGACCCTTCACAGCATTGATGATCTTCGACAAGATCAATAAATGACTGGGTAGAGTAGTTGTACATACTGTAGTTCGTATGTGCCAACAGGAAATTCTTCGAGTTGTGAGTTTTTGATAACGACTCGCGGTGAAAGTTCTGGGGCCTCCTGGGACTTGGGGCTGGAAGCGGAGATTCATATAATGAGAACTTATCGCCATCCTGCCAGATTTTTCGATCGCTAAGTGAATTATCTTGGCGGTGGTGGAAGTCGATGGTGGTGAAATATGCCGTCCTGTTAGCATGGCTGCACGCTTGGCGCCACTCTCGACGTGATTCAACTATCATCAATGCATTGGTCCCCTCATCAATTTGAAGACTAATATTTGTCCAAGAGTCGTGGATGGGTCCTTCTCTGTCTTGACGGCGAAAAATGTTTTTTTCTTGCGCTGCATGGAAATACGGAAGAGCGACTGGAAAACGTAGGCAATGATAATAATAATTCCGGAAGTTGTTTTCGTATCTCTCTTTGTTACTAGGAGGGAAAAGAAACACATCCTCGTCTTGGTCATGGGGCGCTGCAATGGCGTAGAAGTGGCCATCGTGGATTTCGAAAGCGCATGTTACGCCTATCATGTCGCAGGTAAAACTTTCAAGCTGCAACCAGCGAGGGTGACATGAAGCTGACGAACTGTGAGATAGGGGCAGGCTGCCTACTCTCCATTCGTGGTGCCCTGTATTTCCTATCCCCGTGAATGTTCCATAACTAAGATGCGTTTCAGAGTTTCTGACAAACAGCTTATATGAAGATTCTAGCACGATTCTTGCCATAATTCTTGTTCCTTCTAAAGGCTTCTCTCTTGTACTGATGGCGAAGAGCAATGATGAGTTGCGGTGAAGTCGATTCACTGTATAAAGTGATACGACATTATCACTATAATGTAATAGTGAAATTTTGAGGTCTTGAAGATCATCAAAGTAGCTATGAGCTGAAGAAAGTAGTGAACAAAGATCAAGATCTAAGTTCCTGTTGGGGAAGCCCAGATACGAAACGTATAGATGGGTACCATTCAGGACACATAATACGCCTTGTCGATAGGTGAATGAGGTTCCTTGACCGAAGTTGCGTGCAGAGAAAGGGTAGACTTTCGATATTGCGTCACGTCTATCTTGAACGTCCTTCAATGCCTGTGAATAGCTAATTTCCTGGCGCCTCGCAAGAATTCCTTCCATGCTATAAGGTATATACATCTACGAGCATCGTTAGATTCGGACGCATAAGGGCCAGTGATAACGTACCTCCACGATTTTCCGGCAAAAGGAATGTTCCTCTATTATTATCTTGGTATACCTACAGGTGATACTCAAGCTAATGAGGTCCTCTAACGTGAGCATCGGAATCATAAGGTATAGTATGTCGAAGGGAATATTGTCGAGACGTGCCGCAAGTCGAGGCGGAGAGCCGGAAGTGACTGCTGATGACATATCTGGTCCTGGGGAGGCCCGAGGTGTGCGGATCACAACACCGGGATATGTTCTTGGATTTGCTGTTTTATTTCCAAAATGTTATTATCTGCTCAACTTTCGCGGAAGACTTACACTCACTTGACGACCAATGACAAAAAATGGCATCATAACCATAAACACCCATTTTCTTTCGCATTTTCAATGCTGGAACAATCTGACCATAGATTTCGACTTCGCTTTCCTTCCCCTCGTCTCTCTTTCTTTTCGTCACCATCAAAGCAACGCTTTGCCAGATTTGACCGTTAATGTTCTTCTGAAGACCCCACTTTCTGAACTGTCTTTCGTACTGAGATTTTCTGCATTACCTGTTAAGGTGTGTACAGCTGGGTGATGCGCTGTTTGAAGGATACCTACGTCGCGTTGAAGTTGTAATGAGCTAACATTTCCTCGATGACACCACCAGGTCCAAGGAGCCGCCTTCCTTCGATAATGTACAGCAATCGGATTGTGTCTTGATGTGTGTTCCAATCATTGTCGGAGATCTGGTCTGGCATATCAGAGGCGTAAACTTAGTTCTAAAGTCGCACACCTATGCTGAAGATGTGAGGCTGCCTGGGTAGATGTGTACACGCGATGTGGCTATATATGAATCGATGGTAGATGCAACACACAGGACAGCGTGCGTAAGCTCGCTTACACCCATCAATCATTGGCTGATTCTGAAATCTTCTTCCTATGATGCCGCGCCTTGATTGGGTCTTCTCAAACTCTGCGACAGGGTTCTGATTGCCATGATCAACTCTGATAGGTTCGATTACCTAGTAAGGCCACCATATGGGGATTATAGTATTTCTGGATGCTGATATAAGCCTGAAACAACTAACGTAATTCAGGCGACTACCATGAATCCTAACCTTGATCAGTGAGCTATGTCCAGCGCTGGGGTCCATCATCCAGTGCGTTCGAAGTTTACTGAACAGGCTATAAGATTAACTATTTTACAGTTGAAATACTTAATATCTCTGAGCGAAACAAAAGGTAAGCCCCAATCTGGGCTGATCCCATGAAAATGTGGTATAAGTGTCTGAGAGACATAAACATCATTCTTTGAATTTGATAGAGGTTAAACGTGCAATGCATGGATATCCACCCAAACAAAGCGGTTCATGAGCTACTTGGAAGTCCAGATCTAAAGTCTGCCCTCCACTAACATGCATTAGAAAAGCGAAGTGTTCAATCGACTAGCACATACGTCTATGATAGAATTAAAATCTTTCCCACGGATTTGGAAGCCATGACAGATCGTCCTCAGCAGGAAGAGCACCGTTACTTTGCAGCTCATTCGCAACACCATCCACAGCTCTCCAAACACGTAAGAGATTTCCTCCAACAATCTTTCGTGCATCATTTTCGCTGATACCTTGATTCAAAATTTCCTCGACAAGCGCCGGGAACTTCGAAACATCATCCAAGCCCATGATTGCCGTTGGAGTGCCGTCAAAGTCGCTCCCAATACCGACATGATCATATCCAATTAGCTCCCCAATATATCGTATGTGCTTAACAACCTGGGCAACTGTGACATTTGGTCGGTAAATCACTGGCAGCTCTCCTTTGACAGGCGTACCGTTCGCCCACTGACAACTGATGAATCCCGCCCAGAATGTCACCATGACAACTCCTCCTTTCGCTTTGACTAGATGAAGGACATCGTCTGGAACATTGCGAGGATGCGGACACAATCCAAAGGCGCTGCTATGACTGAAAATAGGAGGCGCCAAACTGCCTTCCCATGTTGGCGTCGTCCCATTCGGTACTGTACTATTACCATTCGAATGGGCTCCGAGCACACTGCGCATCGTATCCGCCGACGTGTGACTTAGATCAACGAGAATCCCAAGCCTGTTCATTTCTCGGACTAGTTTCTGCCCAAGTACGCTGACACCACCCCATCTGGGTGTTGCCTGAACAGTGGCATTCGGAAGTTCGGTCATGGCGGAGTCAGCATATATATTGTGGCAGTTGTGTGTCAGTGTCGCATATCTGATTCCTCGACCGTGGTATTCGCGAAGTTTGGCGAAGGATTCTCCTAGCATGTGGAGGCCTTCTAATCCGAGGGGGGAAATGATGCGACCGGAATTGAAGACATCGATCGCCTCGGAACTATTCTTCGGTCTTCCGAACGATTCTGGATATGCATATTGAATGCGCTGAATTACATCAATGGCAGCGTCTGTTTCGTCCAGTGCTAGTAGAACAATCAGCATACAGGGTGACTCTGTCAGGCGGAAACGCATACCATGAGCAAAATACTCTTGCGTGTATGGGCCTTTGGGACAGTCAACGTAGATGGACCAAAAGGTTCCTCCTACTTGGCCTTCACGAAGTCTGAAAAGATCCACCTCGCCACCAAGTTTTCCAGTTTTCCATGGAACAGTAAAGTTGTCTTGGTAGATGTGGTTGCTATATGCCCATCGAAGGTAGTATGCCAAGTCATCTAAATATTTTGGCATCAGTGCAAGCACATAGGAAACCCTTGTTTAGTTAGACACAAAAGCAAAACGTACTGTGTCCATCTGGAATTTGCGTCAGTAACTAACAGATAGTTTCATAACAGATTCTTACCAATGAGAGGAGTGTCTTTCAGGATCTGCGCCGCACGAGATGCAACCGAAGTTTCGACATGTCGGCCGAACAGACTTGCGAATGTGAAAGCTGTGACTACCTCGACTTGAATTGTCGCAAGCAATGCATGCTTCAGCGCAACTTGCAGTAACATATCGATATTCGCTCAGCTTGCCCAGTACTCCTACGTAGACGGTGAAGAAAAAGACTAAATGTCTCGGCCTCAAAGCTTACGCTATATCCTAGCAAGACAATTGCACTGCTCCAAGTTGAAGCGAGGACAGGGCTGAGTTTAAATCCTCGCGCATTCACGAGTTTGACATATGGGGCAAAGTCCATCTCTTCAGCAAGTCGGACGAAGTACGAAGACTTGTTTAACCGGCCAATGTCGGGTCCATCGTCCATCGTATCTCAATGACGAAAAGATCGGTTTTCGTTCTCCAGGTCCCGGAAATAGTTGTGCCACCTTCCCCATGTGGGGTTGTACTCGCATCCTCCTGCACCCCGCTTAGGCCGCGCGCAATGACTCCGAATTCGGGATGAGCTAAACCCACGTTTTCGTCTAGGTAGACAACATATCGAAACTGATGCACATTCGCGATGAGACAGACTTTGAAGGACGAAAAAAGTATCTTTTTCTAATGCAGGCTTATGGGATCGGAAGTCTAGTCTAACCCACCTTGGGGGAGGAAAGCGCGCGTAAAGTGTGCAATCAATCAAACCCTGTTTGTAGTAATACAATAGCAATAAACTCAATGCGCAGCGCGCATGTCTCGATACAAATACAGATGTGTACATAGCACTTAGGATAGCGTCACCGTGGAGTTTGCATTATCCTCAATGAAAATACCGCCATAGACCATTCCCTCGTTTATGCCGGCCTCCTGGAACCCCGAGCGAAGCGAGTCAGCACCCGGATCAGTGGGATTCTTGTTGAGTCCGAAGTGATATTCACCGTTTCCGGAGAGATCATTGGGCAATTGCTCCGTCACTTGCGCGAGAGGCGCGTTTCCGGTGGACTGGAAAACTTGGATGGTGCTAATGACGGGTCAGATTGATAATTGGCGGAGACTGCAGATGATAGGACTTACTTCTGCGTAAAATCAAGGCGCAACGCGAAGTTGTTGAATGCGGTCTGCTCAAACGGCGTCGTAAACAAAGTTGGTGTACCCTCTTGGGTATTGCCGAAAAGAACCAAGTCGTTCTTGGATGAACCATCGCTACCGATCAATGTGCCCGTTCTGAGCATGAAGAGATTCCCAGCGAAGTCGGATCGCTCGAGGAAAACCATCAAATATTCGTGGCTTATATTCAGTGGCCTTGCAACACTAGGCTTGATGGAGAAGTGCAGTGTTTTGATTCCGGATGTGGTCACATTGTCCGCAACAAGATCTCCTCGGGGAATCAGCTCTGCGCGACGAACCGCCGTTTGGGGATTTCCTCCTGGATTGAAAATGGAATCGTCGCTGTATCATGGTGAGTGGGAAACTCAAATTCTTTTGGAGATTTGCTTACTTTATCGTGACCTCTATCGCCTTTGCGCCAACGCTGGCGTCAAACTATTTCATCTCAATATCGTACATGTCTGCTGATGTAATAGAAACTTACGAGTGCAATCTCGCCCTCCGGGAACTGGATCAACTGGCTGAAGGTGACGTCTAAATCGATAAGTAAAAAGAGGTCCTGTATTCTTTCAAACATGGGTTAGAACCTACTCTCTCCTTTGACAAAGTCAGGGCCGAAAGGTCCAGTTGAACCATCAAAATCGGCAGCAGTTGCGTTCGCGCTAACACGTCCATCAAAGACTACATTCGCAACAGCCGATGCGCTAGCGTTTGCGCATCGTCTTGTGCGAATGGTCGCAGCCTGTGTCGATGCCAATGCCGATAAGAATAACAATGATTGGACAAGCATTTTGAATGTAGTTGGATAAAGAATGACTTTGGTGAGGTAGAAATGAAAGAATCCTGTTCTGTACGAAGAAGAAAAATATTGAAGTGGGATGAGCCTGTCTACTCCATCATATCAGGTACATTGTATATGTACCTGTGAGGTCGGGCCTTCGTAGTTTCAGCTACCGCACGCATTAATTGAATTCGTCCGAGAGCGCCGCGGCATTTGGCGGAACCAAGGCGCTCAAACTAAAGCACAAAACCGAGTGTGTTGAATTTAGATAACTCGCGAACGATTACGTAGTCCAAAGAGACCAAGAGACGGAATGTTATTGTTGCGCCAAGTTCTCTAGTACTGATATACTCGAAAAGAAATTGAGGCCGGTGCAATAGGTAAAATATTTTGTTCGTTGGTCTGTGGGGAGCCCGGCCGAACGGTCCATTTTCGGTGATTTTCCCCGGCTTCACTTTGAGTGCAGATCTTGAAACACTTCCAAGTCCCGACTCCCTGGTCTGATCTCAAACAAGGAGCCGGATCACGGTATACACTTAGTTCCGAAAGCAGAGCTTGGGAGTTTTGGGCTCTGAATTCGTATATCAAATTGATCAGAACCTAAACTACAATTCAATACTTCGGTCGAGCTAACCCCGAATGTCTGCGCAGTCCAAGGAAGCGCTTGCTTCGATGAGCCAACAATATCACCAAAATGATGGAAGCTAACACGGATGTGCACTACAAATAGCTCACGGGCCCGGTATGTTGGAGCAATTCCCTCATTCATTGGCGTTGTCAGATTGAGAGAATCCGTTCAACTTGTATGGCAATCATCAAACTTCGCTCAGCGTAGGTGTCAATGATGGTCATGCATGGGCGAACAAGTCTTATAGTACGAGAAAAGTGTCAAGATTATATTGAATACCAAACATACCTGGACCAAGACACAATGAAGTGCTACTGCGTCCTTGGTGCCTTCTAACTATCTACCCAACGATGTCGATACAGCTACAAGTCGCCGAGCTCAAGCAACACGTCGAACATTGTCGTATTTAGAGATTGGAAAAGTGATGCAATTCTGTCTCTGGGCAAGGACCCTGGCGCCACCAAGTGCTTCATAGACCTATCAATCGTATTAATGGAAATTGAAGTGTGCTTCGTGGGCTTGGAGGCTTACGGTGGAGACAAGACTCTTGTCATCAGTGCGATCGCTAGAAGAATCCCACCACCATGCGCCGCCTAGACGTTGATCTTTGAGATACTTCGTCTTCATGGCCTGAACTGCTGGTGTATCAAAGCTGACGAGCTGCCTAGTCTTATTGTCGTAGCTGTAAGAAGCCAAAATCTTCTTGTCTGTATAAACAGTGCTACCGTTTAGAGGAAGTGACTTGTAGTCCAAGACACCAGCTTCCCAGGTCCCATCACCACTACCGTTGAATCGTTTACCGATGCCATCGGTGTCGGCGAAAGAACGGCCGTAAAGAGGCATGCCAAGAATGATTCTCTTGGAGTCGGAGATGTTATCTTTGTAGTATTTGATTGCTTGTTCGGTGTTAAAATCAGTGCTGACTGGATTGGACTTTGACGGATACACGTTGCTGAGATGGCCGGTGAAGTTGGAGAAACCAGGGCCTTGGTAATCGAAAGCCATAAGGTTCCACTCATCAACATATTCATCCAATTGTTTGACAGGCATGGCATTGTATCGTAGAGGACCTAGATTTATTTTAGTATTTGCTTTTCGGCAATGATCAGGAGGGAGGAAGGGGGGGGAGTACCAGCAGGAGCAGAGATATCGATCTTGAAATGGTAATTGTCGGCATGTTCCGCTGAGTAAGTATCGTAAGTCTAGTAGATGTTAATTTGATGTCATGACATACATCTCGGGAGTTATACCTGGCGCATGAGTTTGATGGTAGATACGAGGTTAGCAGCGTCCGTCGCGTCTTCGGGATACTAGGGTATAATATTAGGTAGCCGTCATTTTCTAAGGAGCTGTATGCACTTGCCTCCCAATCAACGTCAATTCCGTCCAATCCAAGGTCTGCGATTAAGTTCAACGTAGATGTCGCAAACCTGGTGCGTGTAGTATTTGTAGCCAGCGCAGTCCTGAAGTTCTCTCGATACGACCAACCACCAACCGATAGGACAACTTTCAAGTTGCGATTCTTTTGCTTCAGCTTAAACAACTGATTGAAGTTGCCATAGAGAGCGGTGCCGTTGGATGCAACATCTCCTGGATACTGGAACTGAACATCCGCCCATTCGTCTGAAAGAAATACTTCACCAGTAGTGCTGTTCACATTGGCGAAGGCATACGTGATCTTGGTGAGTTTCTCTTGTGGAAGATCGGTGACGAAATGTTGTCGTCCATAGATAGCCTAGTCAATATTGTTAACTCTGTTATTTGATCACCGTCGGCGCAAAGCTGACCCAGTTCACATAGAATACGCCAACATCGTACGACTTTGAGGACGTTGATTGTTTGATGGGAACAGCGGACACAAGGAACGGAGCAATAAAGAGTGAAGCCGCCGTGAGGAAACGCATCTTGAAAATAAAAAATAAAAATGAATGACTGGCACTGTAGCTAGCAGTGGAATAAAAGAGCGAATACTGTAGTCGGTGTCAAAACAAGGACTGCACACACGGATCACATATATATTCACTCAATTGACAACACTCGTTTCCCAGCATTTAGTTTACTCAGGGATGCTAGTACATCGCTGCCTTGGCCCTCTAATGCTCGGCGATACATTCGGGGGTGCACGTTGCATAGTACGGTCGTCGGTATTTCCTCTACGCTATGGCCATATTTTGGCCGGAGAAGTGCCACCGATAAGAAAGGAGTCGGATTCCCCGGATGTCTTATTCTGATGACCAAGTCCTTTGGCGATCACTTTGGTGAAGTTTCGACCGCGACATTTAACATTTTCTACTGGTGTCTTACGCCGCGCGATGCCGAGCCTTGCATTGTTTCTTGAACTTCTTCGTCGGGGCCTTTTTTTATCCCTTAGTTGTTTCCTCTAAATTGATGCGCCCAATCGAAAACTAATCTTAAGGGGAACTATTCTGGAAGCCGACGTTAGACTCTTGGCGGAAGTGTGTTCAGGCTTTACGCGTCCGACATTGCCAACAAATGAGCTGTGTCTCTAAACAGAGGTTGAGTGTGACAAATACATCTTCAAAAATCTGGAGGAATGAGGGACATAGGGAACTAACTGTCAAGCCCGGCCCCCTTTCGAAGTCCTTGTCAGGCTAATCTCGGAGGGGATACGCTGTCGCGAGAAGAAGAACAAAAAGGCAACTACAGAAAAAGGACACTGTCGTAGCTAACCCACGTGTTCTGAACCGATGCGCCAGATCAAGGCGGCCACCCGGATGCCTTTGCCGATGTTCATGAAATCAATAATATCGGTTCGCAAATTTGAACACCGAGAGTGATGGTAAGTCTTGTTTTCATCCAACCGAGTCGTATGAACTTTGATCTCAGCACAACATTGAATAACGACTCTGATCCACGCACCAAAAATCATATTTCCATAAAAGCCAAACATCATGAGTTTACCTTGAGGCTACAGCAGCTATTTAGCCTGGGACTGTTATCGTTTGATAGGAATTTAGCGATGCGATACCAAAACATACTACTGAATTCGTATCGCTATTCCGCTGTAATTCAGCCGCACTCAGCACCAACAGATGGGTGCCTAGGACAAATAGATATATTTCCTTTTTCATCCAGTGTAGAAATTCTCTAGTAGCATATTCATGAGACATTCGCTCTAGCGGTATCGCACGTATAAAGTACGAACCTTTACCACAGCGAAAGCTGTCAACTGCGACTTTCTCGGGCCGACTTCCGCACCTCTGGCAATTATGTTACCGATCTACCAAAATCGAGCTTTGAATACAATAGGGGGCGAAATACGACTGTTAACGATTAAAGCAGCGGACGAGGATAATCTCGATGGCCAGATAGAATGCGAGCTCGGGCACTACTTACTGAAAGATAGTTCTCCGGAGTACATCGAGTTTAAGAATGTTAATAAGAAAACGGCTTCTCTAATGGAAAAGAACCTAGGGGTATCAGCACAAGATCCAAATGAAGACAAATCAAAGACTGAGAAACCGCGAACTATTTTCAAGAAATGGTTAAAAGGATTCAAAACCAAGAATGGGCAAACTACAACTCATACCGAGAGCGAGGATATGGAGAGCCAGAGCACTTACCATTACGTCGTAAGTCTATGTAAATTCAGTATTCGATTGAAATATTGTAGGTACCGGCTATTGACTATCACCGTAGGCTCTATCCTATGCATGGGGTCTGGACATCGAGGCCGAGAATCGGGAAATTCTCATCAATGGCCACCCCGTCATGGTGCGCAAAAACCTCTTCGCTGCCTTATCCCAGTTTCGTAACATGGATCATTTCAAGAACGGACTGAAGATTTGGATCGACGCTCTTACGATCAATCAAGAGGACAAAGACGAAAAGAGAGCCCAGATCTTGATCATGCATGACATCTACCAACGGGCGGGAAACATCATCGTCTGGCTTGGTCCGGAGGTTGAAGAAGAGTTGGGCGAAAATGGTAAACCAAAGGAGCTAGATACGCAAGAATGGTCCAAGAGAGAGAATGACATATTTGACGTGCACAATACAGTTACTATGCTCGAGGAGATTGGTGGATACTACCCAACCGAACTCTTTGAGGAAATGGACGATTGCGGAGATCTAGCTCAAGCACACCAGCATCGCGAGGTTGCCGGGTTCAAACTTCGACAGGCGCTCGTTCAATGGCGAGAGACCATACAGGAGAACCCGGACTTCTTTTCTGATACAGGATTAACTTACTTGTTCAATTTCTTCGACCGACCGTACTGGCGGAGACTCTGGATCATCCAAGAGTTGTCCATGGGAAAAGCAAACATGCCCGTAGTGTGTGGAAGTTGCGTCACACACTGGCGCCATGTTCGCAACGCAGCGCTTCTTCTGCATCACGTCTGTGACATTATCAACGATATGACGAAGGAGGCGCTATTTCGCAACGTTGAAGAAACAATCGACACTCGATCCCATACTGCATCTCATGTAGCAGGAATTGCCCAGCTAGAATTACTCGGCCATAGAAAGACACTGCCCGAGGTCGATAAGGCACTCTTCTCTTTCCGTTCTACACCTGGTATTGGGGGAGGAGAAGCACTGCGCGGATCAACACTCGATCATGCTTTACAGCTAGCGATGGATGCGGATTGCTTTGAGCCCAAGGATCGTATATTCGGCTTGCTCCATGTCTATGGGATACCAAAGTATTGTAAGAAGGCAGTCACATATACGGATTCGCCAGGTGACATATTCAAAGCCTTCGCGAAGGATCTCTTAGTAAGCGGACGTCTTGAGGTTTTCGCGCTCCTTGATGGCTGTTATGACGATCTCGAGCTTCCATCATGGGCTCCTAACTTTATTCGTCCAGCGTCTAGACGCGCTGCACCCATCCACGGCCCTTGGATTGCGGGTGGCATGAATACTTTCAAAAATTTGCATCTAGACATGTTACAAATGCTTCCTACACATGTCGTGGACAAAGAAGGCGATGATTTAATTTTATTGCAAGGAGTTACGTTGATCGACCGCATTGATGGTGTCGGCGCGATCCAGAACATTCTCCAGAAAAGGATTGATACGAAGGGATCTGCATTTCTAGTCAATGTTGTGCAACCAACATTGCCAAAAACGAAGTTGAGTCCGAAATATGCCAATGTCGACGAGAAGACGGTGAAGCGATTGATATGGCGTACTCTGACATGCGGCACAGATATAAATGGTCGTCAAGCACTTGAAGCTGATTTCGAAAGATTGTTGAGTTGTTTTGCTCCTGAACGGCCGCCCCCCAATGACCTAGATACTTGGACATGGGACTTCATCGATTCCAGCGCTGAGCTCAAGTTTTTTGAAAAGCCGCTTCGAGATTGGTTGGAACCTTATAGGCCACGACCGGATTTGAATCGAGCGAACCATGAAGAAAGGAAAGACTGGGGACGTGTCAGTGCAGCCCTGGCGGCTATGAAATCCAAAACGAGATCTCGTCGCCTTTTTATCAGCGAGGAAAGGGGCCTTCTGGGACTTGGTCCGAACACTATCCAACCTGGACACATTATAGCTACTGTATATGGATGTGGGAAGCCAGTGGTGTTGATGCCGTTGGGTGGGGGCATATTTAGGATTCTGGGCGAATGCTACGTGGATGATTTAATGGGGGGAGATTCTGGGATGTGGAAAGATATTCCAGATACGGATCGTGGGAGTATTATGCTTGCGTAGCATGGCTATGACTTAGGATTGTTCGGTTTTTGGATCATGATATGTCGTAAAACAGTCGGTGTGCGTTCGTAGGTAGTGAGAAGGAACCATATATTCAGCATGCTTCGAAAATACGACTTCTCATTGTGGTGTCTCCGACACTACCGTCGTTCCTGCAAGTATCTACCGTTGTAGATAACAGTTGGGTCATTCAGGAAATTCGATTCGGTACAATACCTGTGTACATATGGCCGATAAGCTATGAATATGGACAACGTTGGCGAGCGTGACGAGGGCGGCTTACATTCTCATATAGGAAATATTTCTGGCGGCGCAGTCTCCAAGAGGATTCTTTTTAAATGTTGGCGCATCATGCAGGTCATTGTAGTCGCGTCTTCACCGCTTACTTGTGGTTGGAGGCACAAAGACGTCACCTTGCGGCGCTAAACCCGGATTAGAGCCATTGGCGAGCGAGTGATTATGAGTCGATTCGACTAAGCCTTTCACAGCCACGTCGTTCTATACACATAAACAACAACACAGGTACCGGACTCTTCTCCCATCGGATCATTTAGTGACAGAATCAATATCTCAGTCGTACACAGGAAAGATGCTATACCCAAAGATCCCAAAAACGGTTCCGCTTCCCTACAAGGTTGCGCCTTCGATTTCTCTCGATGCTCTGCCCTCAGCGCTTACCTCTCCAACCCCACCAACGCCTGGCACCAAACACATATTCGCATTCTGGCATTCGGGGATACACGCACTCCCACCCTACCTTTTGCGGAATATCATCAATTGGTACCGACGTTTTTCACCTCTTGGATGGACCATAT
This sequence comes from Dendryphion nanum, assembly GCA_020744415.1. Lineage (NCBI taxonomy): Eukaryota > Fungi > Ascomycota > Dothideomycetes > Pleosporales > Torulaceae > Dendryphion > Dendryphion nanum. Next base: position 27,977 of record JAGMWT010000012.1, on the reverse strand, counting down.
ACGTTTTCGACACCGTCCCGGACTCCCCGCTGAACATCACCAAATTCATCGACATCACCTCTCGTGCGGTAGTCCCAGAAGCGTTTACGAGTGGATCCCTGAGCGGTAACTACGCCGCGCAACACACTTCCGACCTAGTCCGCTACCCACTGCTCCTCCGATACGGCGGAATCTACCTCGACGTCGGCATCCTCCAGTTCGGCGACCTGGACGCGATATGGACGAACGAGATCACAAACCCCGACTCTCCGTTCGAATTCTTCGGCTTCACTATGGGCGAATCTCCGGACCTACAGATTGTGAATTTTGCACTCATGGCAGCGCCCAACAATCCGCTTGTGTCACGTGCGCATCGCATTTTGTTGAAGTTGTGGGAGGGTAAGACGAGCACGACGGGGATGCATAAACATCCGCTGGTCAAACATGTGCCGCTTATGCGGGTGCCACAGGAGGTGGTTATTGATGAGGAAGGGAAGGACAAGATGGTTCTCAATGATGAGGCGATGACGGACTATGCGATTCAGATACAGTGCATGGGATCTGCGCAGCGCTGGCTCGACGAGGAAGATGGGTGGAATGGCCCTGAGTATGTCAGAGAGAAGTGTTGGTTGCTGAACATGATTGATGGGGTGTTTGTTCATGAGCAGGCGACTGGCTGGAGTGGAGAACGCTCCTGGGCCTTACTCTCGATGCCTTTGCCGAAGGACGGCGAGCAGGAAACGGAGGAACAGGCTTTGGCAAGGCAAATCGTCGAGAAGATGGTGGGCGAGAGTTGGGCTTTGAAGTTGAGTCATGGATTCTCGGCAAAGCTGTTTGGTGGTGATACTATCGGCATGCTGTGGAGAAAGCATGTTGGAAGCGATTGTGCCGAAGGAACATATGCGGGATGGTTGAGATGGGCTGAGGTGGGCTGCGTAGCGCAGACCTTGATGCCTCGAATGGATGTGGGATTCTATAAGCCAACTATGAAAGCTAGGCTGGACGATTTCCTGTAGTATAAGAGTAAAGACTTTGGTAAAGTTAAAAGCGATGGATAGATTAGGGTTGTGGTGGCCCCGAATATGCTTATCTTTATATTTCCCCGCTGTCATATTCTAATATGCTCCGATCAATATAAATCGATTGCAGTTTTGGGTGGCTTGTAGGAATCTTTACATCGCCTTAATAGCTGGAAACAAAATGAAGCAAAGCAGCAATTGATGCAGAATATATTATAATGGAAGAGCTCTTGGAAACTATATCTCTACCCAACCAATGCCCATCACGACACACCATGCCCATATCCACGCTTCCAAATCATTCTTCAATCTCCTTCCCCTACTCGGCTCCGGTACGAAAAGACCTGTCGCCGTCTGTTGCGTCCCGCTCCTTGTCTTCTCTTCCTCTGTCGTATCACTATCATAACGCGTCCGACTGGCCAACACAATCGTACCCACCGCCGCAGGTGTGACGGTCGCTCCCTTCATCCCCTTGCTCGAGCCCTCTCCTTCTGATATCCTCGTAATCAGCGTAATTGTCCTCGTTCCAATCCAAAGCCTTGTCCCCTCCACTCCTAGCGAAATCGTAGTACCATCTTCAACTCTCACCCCACCATCGCTAACCGTCTTCGTAACTCCCCCAACCACAAACGAAGTACCGAATACAAGGATTGTAGTTCCCAATCTCACTATTCCTTCAGCATCAATCACAATGGTCAGTTCACTAACTTTAATAATCGTATTTCTTCCGAAAACTGGAGGAAGTGTATACGCAGGCGTCATCTCGATTGTAAGTGTTCCGCCAATGACGATGTATGTACCCTTCATATCCATTTCGATCCGTTTAGCTGACACAGTAGTGATATCTCCATTGTTAAGGGTAAGGCTCATGCCAGTGATCGTAATCGTACGTCCCGGTCCAAGAGTTTGTCCACTGACAACGATATTCCGTGAAGGATTCGCCGTGATAACTTTCCCATCGAGCGTAAGGATAAGCGGTGGAGTTGGTAAAGCCGTTACATCTCCTGGTCGGACGGGAAGAATCAGCGCGCCGTTGGACCTGGTGAACACGCCGGTCACAGGACGATTTCCTGGGTCTACCGGGTTTCCAGGATCAAGGGGTTCGAGAGGTTCGAGTGGATCATGTGGGTTATTTCCAGGATTACTGGGACTTCCTGGTCTGACGGGAACGATTAACCCAGGATCGGAGAAGGGAAATGGATCAAGCGGCTGCGAAGCGTGGTTCTTGAATGAAATTGGACTTGGAATTGTCAGGATTGCCGTGATCAACGGGCCGTCTGTAACGGGAAAAACAATAGGGCCATCGGGCCCATTTCCAAGAATTGTAGACAGCACATTTTGGACTGGAGTCGGCACATTTGGTATGCTATTTCCCCGTGTCGGCACGAGTGGATTTGCAGTCTGTGCCGGTACATTTGGGATTGTTTGACCCGGTGTCGGGGGTGTAGTCGGGATTGACGAAGACGGTAGTGTAGTCGGAACGAGGTATTTACCCGGAGTTAAATATTTGGGCGGATCGTAAAACCCGTCCCAGAGACCTGTGCAATGATTCCATTCGGGTTGGAGGCTCTTGATGCGGTCTGGGATCGCTATACTGCAAAGTGTTAGCGATGGCGATCTGTGATGAATTAAGCTGCAAAATCTGTAGAATGCATGCAAAACGAGCGGTGCGAAGTGGAAAAATGAAACTCACAGTGGGTAGCATGGATCTACACTTGTGTATTAGTCTCGTTTTTAAAGAAAGGCACTATTGTATTACTGACTTTGTTGACCGTAATATGCGTACAACTCATTATGTGGATCATACGGATGAAAAGGATCGCCCCATGGATACACGGTACAATTTTTTACCAAGTCGGGGAGGTTGATAGCGACAGTAGCCTTCGTCGACCAAAAGAAGTCTTCCCAGCCCGCCATACTCGAACCGCCGGTGCAATATGTCATTTCGTATGGCTGAATAGTACTGATTTCACTGATGTCGAAGGCAATGGTGGTTTTGGCGAGAGGCTAGTAGGGAGTTGGTTAGTGAAAAAGCAACCAGAAATAAAGAAGACATACGGTGCCGAGATACGTCGAGCATTGGTCAAAAGCCACCAGTGTATCGAACGCGATATATACACTTGGGGAGGTGCTGAAACTTGGTCAACAGGGTCAACAAAGTGCAAAAGAGCAGCGTACAACGTAAATCCAGCCTCATCCACAAAGGTACTTCCAAGATCATCGGTAATAGTCGCAGACATAGTCTCTATCGTTCCATTATGGAGAGTCGTAGCCATAGCGGTCTCGGGCCAATAAATGAAATGCACTGTATCTGCCCTCAACGTGCATTGTCCACAGCAGGGCGCTTTTCTCTTCACGAGATCAAACTTCCCCGCAACCACTTTCATGAATCAGCTATTTGTGATCATAATAAAATCATACATGAAAGAAGAGAACGTACCCGTTGAAATGATTGTACTAACCTCCGTCGCCCAAGCGAAATCAACAACCCCATCGTTCGTGGTAAGCGACCAGTCTAACCATTCTTGTGTATAAGTTCTCATTTCCGTGAAAGGACCTGTATATGCGTCAATGGCCCTATAGTAAGAATCTGTGCAATAGAATTGAAGACATTTGTCGGAGTACGAAACGTATTCCCTATCCCACATTTCGGCTTCGACCTTAGAACACCAGCCCGGAAATGTCCGGAGGGCAATGCTGTAGTTAGTTGCGTATGATGTCGGACACGGAATCATGGATGTAGTACTGGGTATAGTCGTCGTACTGTTTATGAGGGACGGGTGTGTAATTTTAGTCAATGCGGGCCGTTGGGTCTGTGTGTCGTTGGAGAAGACATTCGTTATATTGGGATATCGGAAATTTTGACCTTGGGTACCATTCCAGGCCGAATAAGCGACTCTTGTCGTTGGAATTATTGGAGACGTGACACGTGAGCTAAGCAAGGATACAGCTGGGGACGAAGTGGTCACACTTCCGAAAGATGAATTGCCATCATGGCGATGTTCAACTGTACCAGATGGCGATGAAGCTGCAATGGTGGCAGGATCTCGGTTGAGTCCAACTGATGTATTGGAAGGTACCGGATTTTTATTTATGAGGTCGTTAAAATTGCTTGAAATCCCATACGAAACAGCGCCTAGGGAAGATATTGGCGTCGTCCCTGATGTAGAAGAAGCAAGGTATGTGAAAGTGGGCGAGTGGGTGAAAGGGGTGGAGTTGGTCCAAAACGAAGAGTTTGAAGCCGAAACTGATCCACGTTTAGTTTGATTACAGAGCAAAGAGCGAATACGCCGGCATGGCCTACTTACCTACTCTCGGCAGCCCTTCAGGAAAGCCCGAAGACATACGAGCCCATAAGGCGGTTATAAAGAAGCCAAAGAAGCTGCCACGGAGGCTAAGGCCATTTCCAGATCGCAGCTTCATGACAGTAATGGAACACATTGATAATGGCGAGCTTCGCCACGTTCAACGATGTCGCACGCACGGATTCGGCACCATCGAAGTCTTTAACAGCGCACTCATTCCGACATTCGAAATCCCATGCTAACGGACGGGAGAAAAAATCTCCAAAGGTCCTTTCTCACGACCGAGGGAGTTACTAGTTCCCCCAATCTTACCAGAAGGGGTTCAGCGTGGGCGCGGACGGGGACGAGGCATTGAAACGCAGGGCCCTTTCCCAGGGTTGCATTTACTTGTGGCGATATGTATCTATTTTTGAAGACCGATGGGGTTCTAGTGCCGACACCTTTCATAATACAGCTTGCTGATTAGTCACACAATGAGATGGTGTACTTGTCGCCAAGTTTGGCGCATCCTTTCACGTTTTTCGTTGCATTGTACATGACAGTAGCGTGAGTGGTAAGCGAAGCGTAGTGGAGCCAAGTGAATTAGCTTCGGCCAGCCGTGCCAGTGATAAGAAAACTTTTCGCAATGTTCAACCACTCCGTATCGCTTTTCTTGTTGCTAGTATAATAGGGACTTCGCTTCAACTACTCAATTAGGAATGTCACTCCTGTGACTCTGAGGGCAATCAATAGCACTTGATAGACCGCCATGAGTTTGCGCATTCTGTTCGGTTAAAATATGTTAGATCTGTGTTCATCAGAAAAAATAAATCTAAGCTGATGTCGAACAGTAATATTTGTTGTGCAGAGATGTACTTCTTTGATGATGGACATCTTGCTGCAACGACATATTCAAGACCATAAAAGCAAAACACACACTTGACCTCGGATCTAGTCTTCCACCATAGACTGAACGCATTGCCCGTGAATTCTTGGGCCGAATCACTTGGTATATGACGTATGATGTATCTTACGCATGTGAAGGATTCATTCTAAAATCCACTCGAATAAGACGTGGGAAAACGAATGCAAGCGGGCATGAACTACTCAACGAAAGCATCGGGCTGTATTTCAAACATCGCACCTATGTTTTCGCGTCCGATTTCTCCCCGGCCTTGCCGTCCGATTCAGTTCGCTTGAAAATGCGATGTCTAGCGAGTAATTGACTAATTATGAAATGATTGACATCTTCGTCCGCCCAATAGCTGAGATGGCTAGCGATGCTGGCGAGGAGGGAAATGTCAAAAGCCTGACAGCCAAACATTAGTGCTTGAAACGTTGGATATTGATTTGAACAAAGTTGTACTCACACCTTCCTGAATGCTATAATCCACTCTTCCGTTTGCGTTGAGTGCTCGTACCTTCGCCTCCTCCTTTCGAAGTTTGCGGCTTCGCTCTTCCAACTCTTGCCACTCGAGATCTCGTTCATCGTCTTTACTTGACGACAACTCCTCGCCTTCTTCCCTGTCAGCCTCTCCCTCCTGACTATTTCTGCGTTTCTGAAATCCAGCGTACAAGGTCTCGATATCTGCATCAATCAGTGTCGGGGGCTGCTCTCCATTGTGGCCCGGGACGATTTGCTCCTGCGCTAATCGCCTTCGTCGCTCCTCGTTTATGAATGCACGAGCTGGATCATCAAGCGGGTTGCCGCCTGGCCCAACAGACAGTGGTCTTGAAGAACGGCTTCCTTGGTTAAGATCTGAAGTCATTTTTGACGCATCCGTACCAGTAAGACCCAAGCTGCGATTTAGAAGCCCACTTGCGATCCCTGAACTCACATTCGACCAGAAGTTTGTCACTTCCTGACCAACTCGGGCGCCGATGCCTGTTAAGCCTTGGGCGACAGGCGCACCGAATATGCCTTTCTTGGTGTATGGAAGTGGCTGTGGCTTAAGCGTGGACATGGCGGGAGATATGAGTGGTTCTATGCGGTAACTGATTGGATCTGTGGGATGGAATATGTTGAATACCTGTTTGCAGAGGGGAGATGAGGTGGTCTTGTCAAACGCGTGCTGTTGTTTAGTTTGTGCAGTTGGTGAAAATGGATCTTCCAGCGGGCTTCCGGGCGTTTCAGGAGGAGCGAACGCAACGGTCGACGGGCGCCCGGCAATCACACGGCCTTTGAGCATCTGGAAAAGACCTATTGGTGACCCAAGAGCATAGAAGTCTTCCACCTCGAATTCGAGATGCAAAGAATCGTCATTGGCACGTCTCTGCTTGTTGGAGGAAGATTTTTCCTGCTCGCCACGCTGCTGGCATAAAAGATCAAACATGATTGCCGAGCCAAGAGAGTGACCAATCAAGCTGACCTTGCCGTTGAATGAAGGATTGCGCTCTTTGAAAAGCCGATAGATACGATTGCATTCCTGCAGTACGATCCGTGATATAAAAGCTTTGTATGCAGGACTTTGATAGAGGAGGATGTCCAGGGCGAGGTCCGTGAGAAGATTCCGAACCGCGGGAACACCTTCAACTGTGATGTCCTCAAGAGTGGGATATTCGTTATCGTCAATGTCTAGATCACCTAGATCGTGTTCCTGTCGGTTGTGCTTCAAGCTTTGTTTCGGGAAGTCCAACAGGTGCCGCCAGCATACTGGAATGACTTGAACACGGCTGTTCTTTGACTCACTTCCGACTTCGGAATTTAAGGCTTGCAAGTCAGCCGAGTTGGCGTAGACCGCCTTGAGGGATTTTCGCATGGTGTTAACATCATGAATAAAGTTGACACTCTCTAATCGAATGCCTAGTTTTTGACCAATTCCATGCGTGACAAGCAACAAGTGCTCAATCTCTCGTCCTTGCTCACCTTTATCCTGCTCCTTATAATCTTCACGCATCTCCTGCTCATCGCGCTTTCGAATTTCTTCTTCTTGCTTCTCAGAATCCTGCGACGAAGTCATGAGGGATGACATGTGCCTCTCGAGGGTTCTTCTGCGGGACTCTGCTGGCGATGGTTCAACCTCGTCCTCGGCTTCAGAGCCAGGCTCTGATGCTGTCTTCGGGGTGTGCCGATCTGAGTCTTCCCCATATGCAAGTGAGGGGGTGATTGGACGCTCGGTTTGTTTTTCTTTGTCCTCTTTGGTGACCTTTGCGTCTTTTTTCTTTGCTGGATCGGTAAACCCCCTAATGTATTTGATACCCGCAAAATGTCCACCACCGGCGAATCGTTGATATAAGGTACTTCCCATACGGGAGAGAAAATCGTCCGTAAGAATCCAAGCAGTCGTCTCATCTTGGTAGGTTACGACTGAATTCATATGAGCGCCAAACAAACGATAGGTACTAGAAGGTTCATCAGGAGAGTCATGTAGTGTCTTTTCTGTGTTTGCTTTGTTGGCTTCTGCCCGTAAATTCTCAAACGATCCCTTCGGTGTTACTGGATTGGACGTGGAGTCTCGTTCACCTAGCAGTTTGCGGTAATCTTCACTACCTTTCATGTTGAGGGAGAGTGGCCGGGCCCGAGTTTGAGAGGCAGAACGCTGATCGGGCTGCAGCTTCGCAAAACGCCAAGGCTTTACCTTGAGATATCCCTCTTCCAGCTGGTTCGCGAGATGCTCCTCAGCCGGCTCCCCATCATGAGTGAACCATGTTCCCCTCTTCACGTCGTATACTGGACCAAGCCAATAGGCCGGAGCGAGTTCCCGCGTTTCTATCTCGACGTCGAACAGGTAGTCCTCGTTTACAGGCACTTTGGTACTGGTCTCCTGGACGGGGCTGCTATTCTCGGGCATCGGGGAGCTTGGGCTTAATATAGCTCGTCTTTGTTCGGCAGCGTCTTCGTCGTCGGCCTGTTTTTGAAAAGCAGTCTCAATGGAGCGGGAGTCGTCCTCAGAGAATGTGATCCATTTGCGGGGGCGCGGAAGGGCTTTATCTGGAGGAGGCGGCGGAGCGAAGGGTTTTCGTTTGGGGATCTAGGGATAACGAATAGGTGAGCTGGGGATAATGCAGCCAACCTCAGTGCCCATATTCGTGGCCAGAGCTTCTACTCACATCGACAGCATGGTACCAACGCACGGCCAGCGGTGGGCAATCGCTAGGATACTTGCGAAGGCTCATGCGGTGCCGGCGCGTCACAGTATGATCTCCTCCACGTGGCGGACCAAGGGGGGTGTTAGGTGGCCTGTCTTTTCCATGATCATCCTCATTTTGATGTATAGTTGTTGTTGGTGTTTGTGGAGGTTTCGGCGTCGTGCTACGGGATCCCCAGGGCGAGAAAGAGGTGATGCCAGCTGCAGAAAGGAATCCCGGCTTAGCCTCGGGCGTCGACATTGCCGGTTTACGTGTGGGATATTTATTGCGTCTAATCGGGCGTGCGCGTTCTCGTGGGCTTCGCGTCGGGATAAGCTTTGGGAGGCGGATCTGCTCACGCAGGAGGGGGACGATACGGATCGAGCGGGCCACAATGGTGAACGGTTCTAGTTGGAAAGTGGTAGGAGGGGAACAAGCAAGATGTAGGAGTTGTTGGAGCGGGCCAAATGAGTGTTGACAGCTGGACAGCCGAGAATAGTAAATGAGGAATGGGGAATGATGAAAGATGAATGATGAATGTTTCGCGTCAAATCATCACTGGACCGAGCTTGTCCCGTCACCTGTGAGCGTCACATCTGCACTAGTCCGTATCTGTACTTAGTGCGGGGTAGCTCTTATCGTCACGTGCGTTACTCCTCCACTCTTCGAACGATCCAGTTGTCCTAGGTTGGTTAGTTGCCGCTACTCGACTCCTGCTCCTCACCCCTACTTTCTCATCTCGAAACGTCTTGCATCTACTGCTACACATGGACCTACTCGGGCCGCGCTGTCGCGACCGAAGAAACCTCTCCCGCGTGCTATCCATCCCACATAATTTCACGCGGAGGCCGCCCGATGTTTTTGATGCGCAAGATGCCCGCCATCTCATCGCCAAGCTGCAAAATCTCGACAGCCTTCTCCAATCGCTTCCCCTTGATGGCCACTCCAAAGTTGACTTTAACAATGTGCCCTGCTCTCAAGGGGATGAACACCCGTCGCCAACAGCAAAAGTCAACGAGGCAGTTGTGCGCTGTGTCCAGGAAACCCCAGTCCGTCGGTCGGAAGGCATTATTCAGGCATACGGGAAAGCGTACAGTGCTGCCATCGCTGGCCGCGTCTTTATGAACCAAACCCACATTGTGGACTTTAGCCTGGGCCGCGAGTGTACCTGTTCGGAAGCCCTTGCTGCATTGCATTTGTTGGATCCCATCATCGGGACTACATTGGCACTTCGTTTAGTCACATTGAATGATACCGGTAGGTCGTAGCCCTGGTTCCTTCGTCAAGGTTGACATGGACGGTGGTAACATGACCCCAGTCAGCCCGTTCCCACTTCTTCGTCTTCCGGCAGAACTCCGCTTGCACGTGTACTCTTTTTACCTGCCTAGTAAACAGTCATTCATCGTCACGGGAAGCTCCCGAACCCCAGGTCGCATTTCGCACAACGCTCTTCGTTCTCAAATGAACATCATGCTGGTCTCACAGCAAATCGCATCCGAGATTCGGCGCTTTTGCTATATGGATCGGCCCCTAGTAGTGTCTTTTGTAATTGCACTCAAGCCATTTAATCCCGACATTCCTGACCACGCGCATCATCTTCACGATCAGTTTCAACCAATATGCAAGATTATTGAAACCATCTCTCCGAACACTCGAGCCATGTTCAAGATCCTTGTCTTGGATTTCAAATTTGGTCGACCCCCTGTGGTAATTCCAGAGACAATTCGATCCTGCACGTTCGCAGAAATTTTCGCACAGTTCCCAAATCTGGAGAAGATTCTAGTCACATCAGATAGCGTTATTTTGTCGTTACCTATGGTGAAATGGTTGATTTCCAGCGTGCCAGTGACTTTCCATTTGGAATGGGATCTCCGGCATCCCACTATCCTTTCACTTCGGGAGGACATAGACGCACTAATGGAAAATCGACAGATTACACAAAAGTATCCGGAGGGGCACTGAGTATGGGGTTTTTATCCACGGAATTCCAACTCAAATCGGCATTCCTGCCTTGCACCGAGCGAGCTATTTCTCAACTTACAAACGGCAGTGGATTATCGCACTATTATCCACATCCCATGTCTTAGTCCAATAGGCTTCGGCGTGATTTCCGGAACAATCCAATTCGCCTTTCTTTCACCCGCCAATCATAGCCCGTTAGAAATCGACATGGTCTACCTAAAACAGGCCTCCTTAGCCCAACACGGTTCACTGGAGCTTCCGAGTCCCTTTCTTCATGATAGCCTCGGTGCAAGTGGATGACATCTACATCGCTAGCTCAATGTATGTTCGCGGGGTAATGTGCCGGGGATCGACACTCGCCCTAACAATGTACGATGCTCTCATCTTTCCGCGAAATTTCCCGACTACCTGGCCACCAGTCTACAGACGCGTACTCTGTTGGCCTCTGGTAGCATCTGTTTTCTGCAGGCTAATAGGTATGGAAGGCCGTCGGAAACAGTCCCAGCTGTCGAATGCCGTCACTTTTTAGTTGTGAAAACTGGTTTCCTTACGACTTCACTGGATGGAATCGAGCGAAATCGCGCCTAATCTTCACCATATAAAGGCAACGCAGTTTTTGTTCATTCTCAAAAACAAGAAAATACTGTTTGGACGCTTTGGCTCCTTTACAGACACGATGTCGTCGTTATTCTCCCTTGTTGCCGTAGTTGCATGCTTTATTATGCTTCCAACCGGATCAGCACAAAATGCGACGTCGACATATTCACAGTTCAATGTCCCTACTGGAATACCCATTCCGGGTAATTATGCTGGACCACTGAGGCCTCAGGTCCATTTCAGTCCACCGACAGGGTTTATGAATGATCCCAATGGCATGTTCCTGGACAACGATGGCATTTATCATCTCTACTACCAATGTAAGTGATTCTTTAATCTCCAGTAATGGTCTTTATCAACGTCCCAGGACAAGACCCGCTCTTACAATCGAACTTTCCCTAATGTATCATTCAAAGATAATCCCACAGCTAATGTCGCGGGGAATCAACACTGGGGTCACGCTACCACGACGGACTTATACACCTGGACAAATCAACCTATCGCACTTTTTCCAGGTGGGCCAACGGAAGGTATTTTCAGCGGCTCCATTGTTATAGATGGTAACAATACATCTGGGTTCTTCCCAAACCAAACAAATGGTGTCGTCGCAGTCTACACTCTGAATACACCAGAACGTCAAGTCCAGGACATTGCCTATTCGTTTGATGGTGGCTACTCATTTACCAAATACTCTGGGAACCCCGTCATCGATAGCAACTCGACACAGTTTCGCGACCCCAAGGTGTTCTGGTACCCTCAGACGCAAAGATGGGTTATGGTCGTCGCGTACCCAATCGACTTCGAAGTCGGAATTTTCACCTCCCCGAATCTGATTGACTGGACCAACGATAGCAACTTCACGAGCTATGGTGTCACAGGCCTACAATACGAGTGCCCGAACCTTGTCGCTATGCCCATCAATGGCACCGATGGCGACCTTGCATGGGTCATGCTGATCTCGATCAACCCCGGTGCACCATTGGGAGGTTCGATCACGGAATACTTCCTTGGCGACTTCAATGGCACTCACTTTGAAGCATTCGATTCTACAACTCGCTTCACGGACTTTGCAAAGGACAATTACGCCGGCCAATTCTTTGACAACATTCCATTCACCGAGCGTCAAATCAGCATCTCCTGGGCTAGCAACTGGCAATACACTAATTCCGTCCCTACCGCTCAAGAAGGCTTCCGCAGCGTCATGAGCGTCGCCCGCGAACACTGGATCACTGAACGTCCTCGTGCAGGACTCACATTGATGAGCTATCCCCACAATATTTCCACCATCATCGACACCGAACTAGCTTCCAATTCCTCTCTTGGGAATGGTACTATCTTCTTGGACTACTCTACCGTCGAGAGCCGAGCACTGTATTGGGAAGCTAACATCACGGGACTTACAGATTCTTCGTCTCTAGATGGCAGCATTATTTTTACCTTCTCCTCTTCTTCAACCGGTGAGCATCTCTCTGGCGGCACTTTCATCTCGTCCGGTGATGTATACCTAAATCGCGGCCCCTCTTCCTCATGGGAAAATATCTTCTTCAACGATAAATTCTCCGTGACAGGTATATACGATGGTTCAGGAGGATGGCGCATCAGTGGAATCATTGATCGCAGTATTATTGAAGTGTATCTGAACGGCGGGGAGCAAGTAGCTACTTCTGTGTTCTTCCCTACTGAGCCATTTGATATTATGATGCTGAAGGTTGCTGGACTTAATGAGAGTGTGACGGCAAGTGTAGGGGTTTGGGGACTGAAAGCCGCATGGTTGGATCAAGCTGATACGAATGGAACTGTGAAAGGGAATGTTACGGAGAATGGTCGAAATGCTACTACCGGCAGGATCCGGCTCCTCTAACTTTTGATGTTGCGGATATAAGACGTCTTGAACATGTTATTGCACACGGGCATAGAACTTGTACTCTGGGGACCGTTCGGCGTGATGACCGAGGTAAATCGGATTGTTGTTCAATATTTTCGTCGCGCTTGTCGTAGGGTGCAACTAAACTCATTGTGGCAGGTGAGGCATTGAATAATTAGGTCTAAACCATAAACACGCGACAGCCAATTCCAAACCCGTAGATTCCCCGAGTACTACATTACTGATAGCATTAATACCGTGTTTCATTTTCCACCTCTCATGTGGTCTGGATCTTCTGGAGCGTAACAGAATCAAACTTGTTAACGATGAGCTAATCTAACTAATTCAATTGATTAATCAACCTGTCAAGTTTCACTCAACATATCACGTATATATAGAGAAGTGCGCAAGAACACGATATTTTCACTTTTGGTGATGAACTCGCCTTCTACTACTCTAAGCGCCAATGTCAGAATGTTAGCAAAAGAAACGAACTATCATGCACATGACGCATTCCAAAGCCTTCGCCTCGGTAAAATCCTGTCCGAGTGCTGACTGGTGTCGGTAAAAATTCTTTGTCAGCTTACGCCCTACGCAACCTCTTGCCTCGATACAGTTGTCTCTTACGCAAAAACCAATGGTACAAAAGGACTGATATGCGAAGAAGTGGACGGTGGGGTGCCTTACCTCTGAACTTTTACGCCCGGCATAGTTTTGCAAACCGATTAATTACGCTCGTCCATTTACTTCCTAACAAAGATATCCATGAACTTGAAGACGGTACAATACTATGCCGTGGTAAAGGAAATTAAGGCCATAATGCACTCTCACTGGACAAGCAACTGATGTCGCGAGTTCTCCATTGAATGGCACACAGACTATGATCTATATGAGCAAATTTTAGACTGTACGTATTGACATCCAGTTGTGGGTATTTATTGAGATAGTACCCTCCTATGTGTGTGTTTAGAATTTGAATTTAGAACATACAAAGGATACAATCAGTACTCGAGTTTATTGACTACTAGTAACACTCTAGATTGTTTCCTCACGTTTCCACAATGTCCAACCGCGCCGCAATCATTCCCGCTGCCAAATCTCCACTTGAGATTCATGATGTAGATAAATACGACCCTGGATCTGGGGAGATTCTCGTCAAAAACACCTCCATTGCCTTTAACCCAATCGAATGGAAAGTCGCTCGCCTCGCCATGGTCCCACTCGAATATCCAAACATTTTGGGGAATTCCTTTGGAGGTACAGTAGAAGCCGTAGGGCCCGACGTCTCCAACTTCCAAGTCGGGGATAAAGTTGCCATCCATCGTAGTGCCACACCAGCTGGAGCAAAGTACGGCGCATTCCAGCTTTATGCACTTGGTCAAGTCTCCAATGCAGTCAAAATCCCGGACGAGGTCGATATCGACACAGCATCAAGCATTATTTTGAACTTCAAGACTGCGGCAAGTGTGCTTACTGGGACCGCTGGACTCGATCGGCCGAGCGTGGACGAGGTCCCGTCCAAGGGAAAAAAGGTTCTTGTGTATGGAGGCACTTCAAGTCTTGGTGCGCTAGCCATTCAATACGCAACACAAGCCGGGTACTCGGTCGTCAGTACTACCTCCCCAAAGCACAACTCGTTTGTTTCTACTCTTGGTGCTACGAAACTGGTCGATCATATTCAATCTGCCGACGCTATCAGGAAAGCATTGATTGCTGAGGGACCATACGAAGTCATCTTCGACACAATCTCACTCCCACCAACCGTCGCCATCCTCGCAGATGTTGTTAAGTCTCAAGGAGGCGGCACATTCTACACAACTCAACCCCCGTTCGGACCAGAGAGTCTTCCAGAAGGCGTAAAGAGAGTCTTTGCACCTTTTGCTCTGCTGCTCGATCAACCACAACACAAGGATCTCGTACAATACCTAGCTAATGAATACTTGCCTCGAGCTTTGGCCGAGAAGCGCTTGACTTCGATTCCGATTGAGAAGGTTAAAGGCGGGATCTCGAAGATTGATGACGTTTTGACGAGAGGATTTGGTGGGACAAGTGGAGTTAAGCTGGTTTTGAACCCGTGGGAAAATTGATATATATCTAGGTAGTGATCGCTATGATAAACAGTTATATCTGGTATCTTAATCTCAATGTCACTCTTGAGTATGGTAAGCAAACACGTTTGATCTGTGTGATGTTTTGCAGAGTAGAATTCAAAAGCGGATACTTATCCTGATTCCAATTACTCCCACCAGCGCGCCCAGGCGTCTGACTGCGATCATTTTTGAGCAGCTACATCTACTGCCTTGCCACTACCCTGCTCTTCGTCAGTTGATTCCGACTGCAATATCCCGGTCCCATTGCTACCATTCTGCTTCTTCTTCCTGTCTTCCCATCTGAATCCAAACCAAATGCCAATATATATGACAAGTGCGACGCACGCAAAGCCAAGATACAACTTGGCACCAATACGCCAGTGTGGAGCTTCTCGAGCAGGATATGCTGCGAGCGGAATGAAAGCGTTGTTAAGATAAGACAGAATCGTGCCAGTTGCGAAGAGAACTGTGCGAACTTCGGGTTCGTGCTGAAGATTCCCTGAAGCCCAGGCACATAACAGCATAGTTGATACGGCACCAATATAATTAAGGTACCATCCCGTCATATATGCTTGTTCATTTGATGGTCTGACAATAAGAATGATGAGGGAGGTGATGTTGATCGATGAGTGGAGAAGCAGAAAGGGTATTCTTGTCCGGAAGAAATCACTGAAGCCACTGAAAAGTAGTTCCGCGACCAGTTGAGTGGCTTGTCCTGCAATGGGAAGATAGTTCAACATTCCGACCGAGCTGTAAAATAGTTAGAGGTTTGTCCTACGAAGTGATTTAGCTTGAGGTGAAGGTTTGCTTACTATTTCCTCGACCCGTCTGAGTTTCTGAGACTCTTCAGCCATAGATTGAAATAATTAGCTGGTTGAGTGTTGCCGCCGATCGACCAAGACACTGTTGATTATCAGACCCATTTCACTCACGTAGGTTGGATGCGAACTAACCAGCAATCGCCCATAACGGCCAAAACGTAAAGCATCTTAGGAATCGTTTAGGTGTGATTCCAACTTGAGGCTTGCGACCCACGCGTTCGGCTCTCTTCATAGCGATCTCAATATCTCTTGGCTTCAGATAAAACTTCGCCAACGGGTTCGGACGTTCAGGATACCCAGGAAGGATAACAAATGCTGCCAAGGCAACGACGATTGTGCAAACACCGTTTATTAGAAAAGCCCAACGCCATCCGGCGCGGCCGTGGTGTCCTTCAAGATTGGTAGAAAGTGCGCCTTGCATCGCTCCAGATAACATAGCACCAGCTGGCTGAGCCATGTTGTAGATACTCATCCGAAGCGCTATTTCATGTGGCAAAAACCATTGACTTAAGAGAGTGAAGAACCCTGGCCAGGCTGATCCTTCCAGGAGGCCTATAAAGAAGCGGAGCCAGTAAACCTGCTTGTAGTTTGTCACGGTTGATAAACAGCAAGTAAGGATGCCCCAAATGAGTTCGCAACCCGGGAGCCAGACAGAAGGGCCAAAATGAGAGATTATGATGCAAGATGGGTACAACATGATCATATAACCTATGTTGAAGTAGGTGGTAAAGTAGTTCAACTCGTTTCCATACAGTTTCAGGTCTTCTTGCATCCCGGAAACATAGGCATTGGTCTAGAGTCGTGAGCTGTGAGATGTAGTTGAGAGGAACAAGAATAAAACTTACTATGTTGGTTTGATCGATATATTTGAACATGTAACTCAGAAATCCAATAGACATGAGCCACAGGTCAAGGCGCCATAGCTTATAAATGTCAGTTGGGGAACAATTGAAGGTTGAGCACAGCTCAGTTAAGGAAGCGCTTACAAACGCTCGCTCCTCCTTTGGATCTACATATCCCTTCTCGGAACTCTCACTTCTCGCCGCATCATCATCTCGAGAATCAGAAGTGCTAACAGCAACTTGTGTGTCATCAACAATAGATTTCCCCATCGCGACGAGGAATGCACTGTACAGCGGTGTAGGTAGCACTGGTGGCTGCGACAATAATGAGGCTCGAATTTACTTTCGTTGCATGCCTCAGTTTAAATATCAGACACAGGGAAAAAAGTGGAGTTCCGTAGTCGGATGTTGACACCTTGAGGCTGGGCTTCGTTCGGATCCGATGTAAGAAACGTGCTCTGCACTAAGGTTACGCGATCTTTGTCCGAATTCTAAGATAGGCCCAGTTGACTTTTGTGCAACGGAAAACATTTTCTCTTGATTCTTACCAACAGGCCACTGATGCATTCATCATCAATGTACTTCTTGTTGAAGAATATGCACTTCTAGACGTTCGTGTATATTTCACAAATTTGAATCTCTCAAACTTTGTACATTGAAAGCAAGTCTCGAATGTGTAACTTCGACTTTATCCGAGTTGTAGCACGCCTGTTGTAAGAACTCGATCTCCACGTTTGTGTAAGCAGTGGGACATGGGGATGCCGATAACCATTGCGCAATCTGCTAGGGTCGAGACGTGATGCGACCAAATCTCGCCACTATCTGCAAGAATCCTAAAGGTGGAGAAGGAGGATTCAATAGATCACTCAAGTGCAATCCTTTCCATCTTAACCGTTCTGCTTTTTGGTATAAGTGGCGATGCTAGTGAAGTCCACCTCCATGAACCAGACTAAAACATGCGATCGTAGAGCCGCCGATATATGGCGTGATCCATGGATATGAATGTATTTGTTTAGACTTGATGTTTTTTAGCTCGAAACAAGACTGTGAACGAACAATCTGTAAATGCACGATTATGTAGCCTTAATGTGAGATAAAACTTAGAAGTACGCTGGGGCGCTTACAAGCATTCCAGAATCTCGGCAATGGCAATAATTGGCTTGGTGACGTGCTTAACGCGACATCGACATAACCTTGAACTTCATTCGTGATAGATATAGGTTATTCGGATGCTGCCATGACGACTAGATGTTCTCAGTGCTGTGTACCCTGATGAGAGAGTCAACTAAATAGAGAAAATATTTCATGTTATTCGGATGTTGCGACCCCAAGATTCCGGAAATCGAGTGCCTTGCCTGTATCATGATTAACCCTTAGCTATGCTGTACCTGTTATTTATTTATTACTTGAACGCCTCGAAGATTGCTATTTAACGGTTTAAAAAATATATATGTTATATAGATTGATCCGAGCCTTCAACACAATGCCAGCACTTACTTATTCCAGGATCTCAATGCCTATAAGGTCCGGCGCCCAGTTCGACCCGAACGCACCAAACGACACATTGTTCGAACCTTTGACAAACCCGTCCACTTCAATGACAAGACGACCACCCTCTTCCCAGTTTCCTCCTGATAGTGGGAAAGCCCAACGCTTCGCTTTACCCCCGTTGACCGCAATTGTCATGTTTCTAGCATTGTCACCATATTCCCATGCAGATTTGAATGCGTAATCGTAATTTACAAAATCAACCCCGATCAGTTTCTTTCCCGATGTCTGCGATGTAATCGAGGAGAACGACACAGAGGCTCCAGGGCCAACGTTCCCGACCTTTACTTGAGTGGGCTGGCACGATCCGCCCGCACAAGGAACGAAACGAGCAGAACCGGACAAAGAAGCATCTTTAGCGGCGTGGTACTCTGAACCTTTTGGCGTCTCTTCTTTGACGATATCAGAGAGTAACAAAAGATGAAGTTCGTGCCCAGCAAGAGCAAGAGTCTGCGTCCCTGACACGACGCCGACATCACGGCCCGCCCAAACATTTCTGGCTTTCGCCGAAGCGATCCCCAACGTTTTCAGGTCAACACGGACAGTTTGACTATCATTCTTCCAGTTTGCGACCCCAAGAATCTGCCGCGAGCCATTGAGTTCGCCGAGCCAAATGTCCCACTCCTCTTCAGTGTAGCGACGCACCAGTTGCGCTTGCTTCGCAAGCGGGTCTTGGTTGAGAGCGATAACTTCGGTGTTGGAAAGGATGGCAAGCGAGCTTTTGGGGAGTTTTTCGGGATCAAGCGCTGCACCGATTATGAGCGGAGATTTAGCGATGGCCCACATGCCAAAGTGGAAACGTTCTTCCTCTTCCGAAAGTGCATTTAGCCCCACACTACTGTTGTCAACGCTTGTGAATGAGTTTTAGACATCTGGAGAGTAACTCACATCAACATATCCATGTCGGCAAATGCACCCACGGTAGTATGTTTATAGTACGGAACGACTTGGTTTGTGATACGCCAGATGCTGCGCCACGCGTTGTAGATGTCGTTGCTGATTCGCCAGGAAGTTCCAATCTTGGCGGCCCAGTGTCCGGTATCAGTACCTATGCCCCATTGACAGACAAAGTACTGAATGTCTCGATTAACGGCTTCTAGCTCGAGCGCCATGTGTTGGAAGCGAACGGGCGACTGAGATTCGGCCGAGTCTGAATCGACCATAACTGTGCGGGATGTCGAGTAGCAATTATCGTACCTTGAGATCGTCAGCAAGTACAACTTCGCGTCCCTACGGTCAGGGCCGGTCGGATTACTTCAAGCTATCTCCACCCCATTCAGCAAAACTCTCGGCATCTAGTTGTTCAAACCCTAAGCTTGCGGGCAGGTCGGTGGAACCGCACTGCAAGAACCCAGCTCCAGAATACAGGCCAAAGTTCAGACCAATGTCGTGAATATAATCGCCTAGCGCTCTCCCCCCAGAAGGGAAAAGTGTCGCATTCCACTGGAGTTTTCCATTGGCGTCTCGGTCACGGGCTGGCCAGCCACAATCCACAGTGACGTAGTCGTAGCCCAATTTATCGAGCCCAAGACTGACGAGCCCCTGGGCACTATGCTTAATTTTGTCCTCGGACGGTGAGCAACTATACGTGTTGTAGGAGTTCCATCCCATCGGTGGTGTTGGCGAGCGAACGGTTCGGGCCGTTGTGCCCAGGACGAGTGACGCTACTACAATGAAGAGTTTAGTATGTGCCATAACTATGTAAATAGACAATGTTCTTGGACCCACATGTACGACAACACATCACAATTTTGCATCTTCACGCATGTATATATGTTTATTAACTTGTACTTTTCCTGAGAATGCACCACTTCGGTGGTGCATTGTCACCGGAGGTCAACATTCATTGTACGGGCGCCGGCAGAATGATCTGTGGAGACAACTCGCGATCGGGGCGTTTGGATCTGGTTAGCTTCAAAGGTCCTCGGCCTGGATGTAGAAGGCGGCAAAAACGATGACAGGACTTGCAGTCATGGTCTGGGGATGTGAAGGGCACGAGGGTTGTGGAGAGAGGGGTTTTGTGGGGATAATCCCACCACTGTCGTTGTGGCCTGGCCTGCTTCGTTCCAGAGTTGCAAAAGCAACAATTAAATTAGTTGATCTTCCCCGCATCGGAGGATTGATGGCGCGAGACAGTGCGGACTCCGGTAATGGGTCAGTTTACTACCGGCTCCATTTGAGCCAGTGCCGGTTCGTGCTCCTCGGTAGAACGTTATGTGAAAAGTGCATGCGATGGGTAGAATCAAGTATCCATTCCATTCGCGTACGGGGTGGGTTCGCCCTATTGCAAGTGTCTCATATTGGCATTGTCGCTCGGGGAAATAGTCCAGGTCGTTGCAACCTCGATATCTCATCTGGCCTTCCGCTTTACAAATTACATGGTAAGGAGTACTACGAAGGAGCGAACTGCCTCTTAGTTGGCTTCTCGCATTGACGACAGTAGTCGTTTTAGCAGCAACATCGGCATTGCGGAAGTCTTGCTGGTTCCGTGGCTATATTGCAAACATCAGTGGGGAGTATCAATATCGATCATAACTGTACTCGTACTTTCAAGCTATGGTTCTTGCCGTCGAATGCGCCCATCGCATGAATGCTTCCAAAGATTTCGGTCCTGTCAAGTGGGTCGCGGCACTGTTTGAAACATTCGCCTCGGGGTGTTTGCACCAACAGGGAAACAAAATCGAGCCTATCCCGGAACCTTAGTGCCATTGCAACACCAACATTACCTTTCCAGCCATGTGGCCGTGACTAAGGGCAAATGTCAGCCTGCAATTTCATCGCCATCTCTTCCCCTCGACGCCATATAACACTGACATTATTGCGCGCATCATGCAGTTCTTCTGCTCTCCAACCCACATTCTTTTCACCCACACTCACTTTCAATTCCACCGACACTCACTCACTTTCAATCGTTTAACACCTTGAGCGGGATCTTCGGCTGGTCTGAGCACCTCGCGTTTTATTCTTCGTGGGTTCTTCGTTATTTCCAATCAACTACCTGGGAATTTGCCAATCAATATGCGTTTCGAGAGTTTATTCCTTCTAGCTGCTGCGGCTAGCGTGTCCGCGCAGTCCGTCGTCGGCACAGCCTACGGTTTCGCCAAGGGCGTGACAGGCGGAGGCTCTGCCAAAGCCGTCACTCCCACCACCAACGACGAGCTCGCCAAGTATCTTGCTGATTCGGAACCGCGTGTCATCCTCCTCACCAAGACTTTCGACTTCACTGGAACCACCGCCACCGGTGCTGGTTGCGACAGAAAATCTTGCAGTGCCGCCAGCGGCAGTGGGCAATGGTACTTGGGCGATCTCTCCTGTGGTGGAAGCGACAATGTCGCGACAAGCAGCATCAAATACGACACCGCCGGTCCCAAGGCTCTCCCGGTCCAGAGCAACAAGTCCGTCATCGGCGTAGGAGGGAAGGGTGTGCTCAAGGGCAAGGGGTTGTCAGTCCAGAAGAACGCGAAGAACGTAATCATCCAGGGAATCACCTTTACAACCATCAACCCAAGCGTTGTCTGGGGTGGAGATGCTCTTGACCTCCAGGGTGGCAACGATGGTGTTTGGATCGACCACAACAAGTTCGAGCTGGTCGGCCGCATGTTCATCGTGAGCCATTACGCCGCCTCTCGCTTGACTGTATCCAACAATGAGTTCAACGGCAAAACGAGCTGGTCCGCCTCCTGCAACGGGAACCACTACTGGACTATGATGTTCTACGGCGACGGCGACAAGGTCACTCTGGACCGCAACTACTTCCACGATGTCGCCGGCCGTGCCCCTAAGCTTGGACAAGATGGAACAAAGGGACTTTTCCATGCTACCAACAACTTATTCTCCAACATGAAGGGCCATGCGTTCGATGTGTATGAAGGGGCCAGTGCATTGATCGAGGGCAATGCTTTCGAGTCGGTCGCGCAGCCATCGACTGACAAGGCTTCCAAGATCTCCACCTTCATCACCAACGCCGGCAGTGCTTGCTCTTCCGCTCTCGGCCGTGCCTGTCTAGCCAACAGCGTCGATGCTGCCAGCGGTAAGCTCGGCAGCGGTTCCTCCACCGGCTTCATCTCCCAGATCAAGGCGAACGATGTGACCACTATTGCTACCAACAAGGTTTCCGCACACGTCAAGGCCAACGCCGGTCCCGCCAATCTTGGTTCCGCTGCCGTCGTTGTCGAGGCCGAGGCTCCTAAGCCTACTCCCACTACCAAACCCGCGACTCCCGCCGCAGCCACTACCACCAAGGCTGATGTCGTCTCCTCCGCCACGAGCACACCTGCCAGTGCCCCACCTGCTTCGGGTTCAGCCACTGGCGCTAAGCTCTGGGCTCAGTGTGGCGGTGAGGGCTGGACTGGTCCCAAGACATGTGCCCAGGGAATCTGTGTCAAGTCGAACAACTGGTACTCTCAGTGTCTGACGAGCTCCAAGTTTCGCTTGTAATACAGAAGCTGGGGAGGTATCAAGGATCGAAAACTACACAGGGTAGAGCTTGACGTTTTCGGTGTATATATTTAAGCTTTCTCTTACATACTTGTAAATACGTATATATTCACATAGCAAATTCGCTTCTTTTGGTAACTATATTTACTCGATTGACCACTTCCAATTCTATGTTGAATCATGATTTACGAATGAGCTTCTACCTCCGAAGTATGTACGTGGAGCCGTTCACAATAGTTGGACGAAAGCTGATTGTAGACAGTTCCGAGCAGCTGGAGATAGGAAACAGTTCGATAATATCGGGTCTTCGCTTTTTGGCGGAGTCAGTTAGGTCCCGAAATTCCCACTCGGTTCATGAAGTGGGCTCGTCCACTAACTGGTGGGAAGAAGGGAAATTCACCTGAGTCGATCTAGGGTTGAGGTAGTGATGAACACTATATGGCTTACTATATAGATTGAAGTACCTACTACCATACGATAAGATACGTTACTCCTTCGTATACAGACAGAAATAGAACCATCTGTGGATCATTTTACTAAAGAAACATTTCGCGAAAGAACTAGATGCAGGGATTATGCTACCCAAATACAAAAAATACAGACAAAGGGCTGTCTTCTATCTCGTGTCTTGGTATCGCGTCCAGACACACATCGCCTCCGTCCGAGGACTCTCGCTTTTTCCAAATCAGAAGAGAAAAAAGTCTTGATTTCTCTGTCATTTGTGATTTGCATGCTCGGCTTTGATTGGTTATTTATAAAGATAATCGAGCACAACTAGATGAATCTGGAATTACTCCGTATATTAGCCCCAGATTCGCCGGCAGTTTTGACCCCACCTGCTGAAATTACCGACATATAACAAAAGCCGATGCGCCAACGTGTAGGAAGAGAATAGTGGCAGTCCGGTCATCGTCATCCGCAGTGCACTTCTGAATATGACTTTCTTCAAGATTCTCCTCCTAGCGGGGACTGTGGCAGCACTCACTGATATCGAACACAAACCTTTTATGAGAAAAAACATCGATCCCATCGTGCTACCGGGGAAATACACTTCGCATATGCACTCCTTCTATGGCAGCGATGTCATCACAAAAGACTTACCCACTACTGAACAGCTACAAAAGGGTTGTCCGTCTGGAGAGAACCCGAACGACTTAAGCATATACTGTAAGTTCTTGCTTCCATAAACTAGTCACCCATGATCACGCCTTAGTGTGAGAGGTCCGTATTGACTAGTTGGTTGTAGGGGCTCCAACGCTGTATTACGTGAATGGCAACAACTACACTGAGATCTATCCCGCAACATTCAAGACCTATTATGAGGACATTGATCGCGCAGAGATACCATTTCCCAAGGATCTTCGGATGGTTGCCGGTAATGCCTCCGCCAAATCGCAGTCCGACATCAATGAGAAAATTGAGATGATAACCTGGTGGTGTGATGCTGGCCCCGAGGATCGCTCTTCAAGACCGCGAGCCGCATTCCCAAGGGTGACATGTACCGCACACATGCAAGCCATCTTGCGGTTCCCTAATTGTGTTAACCCGAATGATGTTACCAAATACGCGTACACCCAGGCTAATGGAGGGAAGTGTCCCAATGGCATGAAGAGAATGCCGGCGTTGAGATTCTCGGCAAGATACGACACTAAAAGGGCGATACCACAGGGTTGGACTGGTGTGCCGCCGTTCAAATTGGCATGTGGAGAGGTAGGAATATCCTTTTGACTCGCCTACCCATGAGTGTATTTATGGTTATGGTCACGTACATATGCTAATGATGATGACGTAGATCGGCGATGGATACTGCTACCATGGAGATTTCATCAATGGATGGTATGAAGATGCAGCACTGAACATGCTTAAGGCAAAAGGCCAAACATTTATGCAGATTGACGGCTCGCATGGTACGGGCAAACAGTGGAGTAAATGCAAAGCGAAGGATGCGGACCCGGGCAACGGAACAAATGATTATCACAAGTCTTTGGAGATGATGGGACATCACTTATAGTGTAACACAACTGATTTTACATCGCTCTTATAGTTGGCGCGTTCGTGGCGGTTTCGAAGCTGAAGAATCTTTCGTGGCTATTCTATGTTTGTATGTTATCCAATGGTCAAATCGAAGAGTGCATCAGGGTTTCCAGAGCTTGGAACAGCGACAACGCTTGATATGATCAAACCAAGACGCCACGAAAATAAACAGCACTCTCGATAAATGCTACGTTTCTCTCGTGGATTTTCGAAATATATCTTCCATGTCGATGTTGATTAAGCACGAAGGTGTGAGCTGGGCGGGCCGAGGTGGTAATCCACACCTGATTTTGCAAACATTCCAACCACCCACGTCGATTCTAACCTCTTTCCGCACGACCACATGAAAACTCTGATATCGACAACTGCGAACCCATCGGTAATATTCGACCTCTCTCCTTTCGTTCTTTTTGACCGAGTGAGGCTCAGGTATAACTCAGGGGCTTGCTTTTTGCACGGCTGATTCTGTAACGTGTTTCAGCCTCCCCCTACCAACTTCGGCCTCACAATTCATGCCTCAGGAGAGTTTTACTAGGTCACTCACTCTCGGATAACGTGAATACGCGCTGAGATCAAGGCATGGAAACTGTTCCCCCAACCGCCTAGCCGCCTCAGGCTTCTAGCATGGAAGCTATACTGCCTACCGCGACAAGGGACTGGTTCGGATGCGAGAGACCCCGGATATGTAGGTGGCGCGAACGAGACCTGTCAGAATGCTTGAAAAGAGGCCCACTGCTTGAAAGCAGGCATGTCGTTGACGTTGTTGGCGAAGGAACGGATTCTGAGAGGACAGATGCGGGAGCGGTGGATCACAGGGATCTGACACTAGAGGTTGCGGGCTTGCATACATGTTCATGAACCATGACGGCAAGAGATTTACCGAAGCGCTCTTCTGGGCTTTCGGCAACCCAATGTGGAGATTCGTTTCCTGCACACAGGCGGTCAGATGCGATGCGATAAAGACATCCATAAGCTGTGCCTTTCAGCCTGATTCTGAGAGCGCGAAGTGCGTCGGCTTTGAACTACACATTCTTTTCCTCGCGGCTCCGGTAGTTGCAGCCAGCTGGTCCTGGCATTACCCTCGTTTTGATTCATATTCTCTTAGCGGAGAAACTTTGTCGAGAAAGATGAGCGGCTGGAGTACAGCTATTTTAGTAGGATTGAGGTCGTTGGTGGTTGTGATTGCGATGGTAGTTGTTGGGTTAGGTGCATGGTGTAAGTCATCATCGAGATTCAATCTCAAAGGTTAAAACTAATGAAATCATAGCGCTATACACAATTCGTGATGCGAATGCCCGTGGAGGCATTCTTGTGAATTTAAACACTTTTGACAATGCTATGACCAACAAGTGGCAATCGTTTCTGGACGAAGTTACTGAAAGTCAACTTCGACTTTGGATATACGTTGGTGTAGTATGTTAACCCGATAAAGCTAGGCACCCATTCACGATTTACACTGTACTAAACAACGTCCAGGGCTCTTTCTCGCTCGTTGGCACATTCTTTGTCTTTCTCTCTCAGAAAGTCCATCGGCTTAAGGTTACACCACACGTCGCAATTACACTCGAATTCTTTGGGATGCTCGGTATGGCTGCTGCATTTGCAATGTCTCTTGTTTCAACACTGAAGATCACTCCGCTGTGTGATGGCCTTGATACCTTCTCATCTCCAGATCTAGCATCTTTTCACAGACTCTGTCCAATAAGCGCAGGCAGCACTGCAGCAGGTGGTGTGGGATGGTATGTTGAATCCAGTCCCTCGACTTGAAGATGTTTGACTAACTTACAGATAGTGGCATACTTCTTGTAACTTCTATCTCATCTCTTATAAGCGCGTGCCATCGATCGCGCCAACAGAAAGCATGTTCGTTCGAGCCTACTGTGTCTGCCCTTGGCATGGGCCGCGAACATGTCCGCATCAACCCACCTAAGGCGCGCGACAATATCCCAACGATTTACGACCCACGCAAGCCGTTTCCTGGTACTCCTGCCCGCCCAAAGAGAGGAGATGAAATTGGATTCACGAATGTGGGCGCCACGATTGATCGACGCGATTCTGGATTGAGTGATACGACAATAGGGGAGATTGAGAAGGAGTTGATAAGCGGGCCTTTGAGTTTAGAGAAACCGGATGTCGTGAAGCATATGAGACCAGCAAGGCCATGGAGTGAAATTCCGAAGAGAAAGGGATGATATCAAAGATTAGAGATTGATAAGATTTAAAAATTGAAATTAGGTGTGGAATAATAGAATGGAGTAATAGCCTGTTCGATAAACTTTTTAACGCGTTGGACTGTTGACCGAGTTTCTTCAACAAAAAAATTGGAGGGGTCTAAAAACGTTGGACGATTTGAGCACTTATTCGAGCACCTATTCGAGCACCTTTAAGAGATGGAACAGCATCTCCGTCTCTCTCCATCTCCATTTCCATAGGGAGACTACTCAAGGAGATAGAGATGGAGATGGCGATGGAGATGGAGATGCTGTTCTATCTCCTAGAGCTCATCTTCTAGATGCTCGAATAGATGCTCGAGGTGCTTGAATAGGTGCCCCAAAATCGTCCAACGTTTTCAGATCCCACTAGAAATTTTGTTGGAGAAAATCGTCCAACGGTCCAACGCGTTGGAAAAATAGAGGCTTCTGATAGGTGCAGAAAAGCATGTTTATTATATTTTTAAAATACTTCAATGCAGGGCAATTCATCCAACGCGCGTTGGAGTTTGGCGAACACTAGAGCGTTGGACCCTGTTGGACTTAGCTTTGGAAGTTTATCGAACAAGCTATCTATGCGTCATCCAGGACTCGAAGAAAGACTAGAATCTCGAATCATCTCTGATGACCCAGGTGTATGGCAGATGCCTGTTGAATCTTGCAGCCACTTCCTCGAACAACTGTACCGGCGATCTGTTCAAAAATCGACTACCTTCTTACTTAGGCTCACGCTTCATATCGGTAGAGAGCATGACAGATGGCTTCAAGTCATATTACCAGTTATGGGATCAGAACGCCTGGCCTGCCGGCTTCGAGTCCGCCAAACTTAACACTCGCGCATAGGTAATGCAGGAGCGCCTACGATCACCACGAACACTAGGCTTTGCCAAGGCAAAGCTCTTTTAAGAGTGTAAATGCAATCTCTCTTCTGAAGAATTCCCTTCTGGATACCCTTCCGAATTATTTGAACGACACCAAAGGGACTTTCTGCAGGCTGGGATACAAGATAAGTTAAAAACTCATTCCCTGAACCACCATGTAGACAGTGGATTCGAACACGACCACGCCCGACGCCTGAGTCTTGCATGGCATAACTTAGTTATGCATTATTCGCGGAACGAAATGACGTATAAGCAGGACAAACTGCCTGCAATTAGTATGATTGCTTCTTTGTTCGCGCAGCAACTGGGTACGAACTACCTCGCTAGGCTATGGAGGTTTA